>CANTUR010000304.1:2517500-4917500 GCA_947683625.1 Mallotus nudiflorus
TATATCAATTTAAGTTTTTATTCTGGAGTATTTTTATTTATTTATTGCATGCATTTTTATTTTAAGGCTTGCTATGGGTTTCGAATTCGAAAGAATTCCTGTTCCCTAGCATCGATCATGACTTCCAGTTTGGGTTGTGACATATAGATAACACATACTAACCACTGTATCTTATAGGAATAATCATTTTTCCATTATAGGATTTCTTGCATCCACTCCATGTATACATGCTCACCCTTTTCTTTTGTAGGCACACATCATGCATCATTCATTTAGCTAACCCTAATAAATGTACAGGAATACTACATTCAAACATGAGTGACTAAGAAGATACCTTCTGTTAGCAATTCAAAGACAAGCTAAAAGAAGGGATCTAAAAGTTGCTCGTTGATGGCACCATAGCTAAAATCCTCCAAGCCTAAATTAAAGCCAAAAGTGCCCGAGACAGGAATAGCACACCACTGAATGAAGCATTTACATCTGTTCACCCAAGGGTAGATAAGGCAAAGGGAATTTCCCACACTTTAGCTCAAGCTGATAATGACAATGACTACTACTAAGATCTCAGGAATGCACTAACATTGCAAAAATTACTAACATGACCAAGCCTTAATCGATAGGGGAGGTTAAACTATTGGCTAATAGGATGGCTCAATTGGAATTCGCCTTCAAAGACAAGGGAACTCATTGCTCCAAAAGCTTTACTAACCTAGCACTATTCAAAGATAAGCCACTTCCAGATGATTTGAAGTTACTAAACTTTGCTAAGTTTGACTAAACAGGAGATCCGAGGGTCTATCTAAGACAATATGCTACCTTTATGGCTACCACAAAGCTTACAGAATCATAGATTATTTTATTCTTCTTCACATCACTAAAGGAAGGACCGAGGGTATGGTTTTTTGACCTTGAAAATGAAATAAAAAATGATTGGCTACTACTAACTTAAAAGTTTATCAAGCAATATGAATACAACACTCAATTAGACATCACTCGAAGGGACCTTGAGACCATAAGGCAGAAACCCGATGAAGCTTTCTCTGATTATGCCACCAAATGGAGGGGAAAGGCAATCAAGATAAGAAATTGTCCTCCTGAGGATAAATAAATAAAGCTGATAATCAAAGGGGGCACTACCACACTTTAGAAAATAGATGATCTTTACTCATTATCCTAACTTCAGAGCTCTCTATCAGGCCAGGATTAGAATTGAGGATGAGGAACCTCAACAAGCCAAAAACACTTTTTGCCGTAATACCCAACCAAACACCTACCCAAATTGTAGAAATAAATATGATCCAACCCAACACTCACAACTCACCATCTATCAACACCATCAAACCACCAAGAAATTTCTTAAACTTTAACCATCCAAAGTATTCCAAAGACTTCAACAAAAGAACCTCCTACAGTTACAAGAGCCTAGGCCTCTTCCAAACCCACTACCACCTCAAATTAACCAAAACTTATTTTTCCATTTTCACTAAATGCATGGCCACACCACTGATACATGCAGACTCTTAGAAATGAAATCCAAGACCTTATTGACTCTAAAAAAATTAATGACCCAGTATCAATACCAACCATCTCCCAAACTATCAAAACATGCCTCCACCAACTATCAGCATGATCTCCTCTAATCTACTGGAAGACCTGGTTGAACAATCAATCTAAGCCATATAAAAAACTTAAGACAAACCCCCAGAAGACAAACCCTCAAAACCTATTCTTAAGCCTCATGATTCTAGTGAATATGAGTAGTGCCCTTCTACCTTTGAATACATTCCTATGCCTCGAAAGTTCCTTCCCCACTTAATGATGCAAAAAAGAGCCAGGGATACAACTTTCCCTATGAACAGTGAAGTGATTGATTGCCCTTATCCATAAGAAGCAATCACAGACAAAAATCTCAGCAGTGACCATGAGATATGGGACTTACTGGGCCAACCATTTAGGAAGTTCGACTATAAAGTCAAGTACACATCACCTCCTGCTACCCACATACTCTTAGAAGACATAGTGCCCTCAGGATGGGGAGAAGAATTTGACAATGAAGATGAGATGGTCAGCACTATTCATATAATAACCCAAACCGGAAGCCATGACTGGCGCTAGGGAACGAGAATTCTTTTGAATCCGGAACTCGTAGCAAGCTTTAAAAATAAAAGCATGCAATAAATAAATCAAAATACACCATAATTAAAATCTTAAATCAATATAAAAATAAATACTTAATATCATATCATAAAATAAAAATATTTGCATACAATATTCAGAGAGAGATCTCTGACATTAAAACAACATTCTACTAATACAAACGCTAATACTGCAGTTTTCTAAAATACAATAAAGTTCAGGTAAGTAATTTACAGAAATTAGTCGGGGCTGAAGAAGTTCGACGTATGAGCCTATTACTGAGGTTTAAAGACGAAGAATTTCCTGAAAAAATAAATAATTAAGGGGAGTAAGACCTCACTGCGTGAATTATTATATCATATATACATGCACCTCCTAATGTCATATGCAATCAAGCATTAATATATATATAAATATATACAGGCATTTCACACAAATGATGAAATCACTTTATATATAATAAATGCTGAAAAATGTTTATTTTAATGAAGGATCAAATAGAACCCTAAATATACACAACCTCAACCAAAAATATCTCTCTAGCCATATAGGCCCACTTAATTCCAAATTAATTTTCTTATTATATTTTGGATAGTAGACTAGCCCCGAGACACTGAGTCAATTGAGCTCTAATAATCTCACTATCTGTGTGATTGACCCTGAGACATTAGGTCAACCGAGCTCCAACAATCACACTATTCAATCACATCAATCTCAAAATCAATCAATCAAATAAAAGTCACCTCAATTGATTTATAACTCAACCCTAAAATCTAATGCACCGGTACGTACAGGGTCCTAGTGCTACCCACTAGGTAGCACATTTTATTGATATCCTTCAAATAAAATTCAATATACATATGGGAAATAAATAATTCATATTTAAATATATTAACATTCATAACAACAAAATAAACCATATATATACCAAAAATATACTAAGTATATTTCAAGTGTATATATGCTACATAAATAAAAAATCAACCATAAATATACTGAATATAAACCATGAATATAACAAAAATATTCTAAGTGTATATTGAAAATATAACATGCATATATGTTGAAATATACCAAAAATTTAATGAAAATATGCCTAACATATACTAAAACATTTAATAAAACAATTCATGTATAAATACATATTAAAAACATGAATCTCAATATCATGCATCCTATATGCAATGTATATATAAAATAATAACTCACAATTTTGCGCTCCTCAAGACTGGCTCGATGGGTCTGGTCCAATAGGCCTTAATCTTGGTGTAATTAAAAAATAAATAATAGTAATAATCAGAACAAATTCCTAACTTATACTTCTAAAAGAGACTCGATTTAGGAATACAAACTCAGATAGACACAAAAATTTAGAATCGACCCGATGTCACATTTTACAAAAATTCTACCGAAAATTCGATAGAACCTCCTCTGTAAAACAGACATCTTTTAACTAAAAGTAGAGCCGATCCTACAAGAAAAATATACTTCTAACATAGATTGCACAACACCTCGCGTTGAGATCTCGAACTGCACATTTCCCAACCACTTTCACAAATCACCAAAAATACAATTAAAATAATAAATATATATAAAAAATCATTAAATTCCACAAATATCCTTAAAATACCAAAATATAATATATTTAAATATTAAAACACCAAATACAATTATTTTCACAATAATTAAATAAAAATCTCAAATAATAATATAATATTAATAAAAATCCAATTTTACAATAATTCAATATAAAATAGTAAAAATTCACATTTATATATTCAAATAAATTAAATAGCTTAAATATGCATTAAAAGTAATTAAAAATCCATTTAATCACCAAAATAGTAAATAATATGTTATTTGAAAATAATTTTCGAAAATTAGTATCAATTGGTTAAAAATAGAAAATAATTTATAAAAATCATTTTAATACCCTAAGTAATTCTAAAACCATATAAAACATATTATTTAACTATACGTTTCACAAAATTACACAATTAACTCAATAATACAAAATATACAAAATATAATTAATATTCTCAAAAATTGTATAAATTCACCAAAAAATTATTTTAATAATTCTAAAATTATTAACTCAAATTATAAACACAAATTTAACTAAATTTTCATTAAAAATAATTGATTAACATAATTATTAAAAATTCAATATTTAATATTAAAATAATAAAAATTTAACCAAAATTCAAATTAATTCAAAAAAATTTACAAAAATATATTTGAGAAGCTTGAGCTACAACAAACAACATTTATGAAGAAAGTTTCCATGAATCAAACATATTCAAGCTAAAAAAAATCAAAAACCCTAAATCACATAAACTAAAAATTGAAGATACCTAAAAATATAGAGGATTTGAGCTCAAACGGAGCTTGGAAATGGACTCACCAGATCAAGGACGTTCAAAAGAGACTGGTCTGACAAGTTAGGGTGGTCAGAATCTCACCGGCAAAAGGAAGCTCCCACTCTCGGCACCTTTGTGTTCCCAATAATCCAGGTGGCTTCCCAGTGTGCTGAAGGCGGCAGACGACAATTGGAGGAAGAGGGAAGTGGTGGCGATTGGTGGTTGTAGTTGGGCCGGCTGCGATGGTGCCTGAAAGGTGTCGGCGAAAGAAGAAGAAGAAGAAAAAGGAAAGAAAGAAAGAGGGAGGTGTTGACTCGAAAATTTTGACTCTTATATATATATATATATATATATATATATATATATATATATATCAAATTGCCCTCCATCCAATTTAATAATAATAATAATAATAATAATAATAATAATAATAATAATAATAATAATATTATTATTATTATTATTATTATTATTATTATTATTATTAACAATGATAATATTAATAATAATATTAATAACTTTAATATTATCAAATAATCTCATATAAAATAAATTATTTTTAAGTAAATAATTCCTTAAAATAAAATACGTAAATAATATAAGCAATTAACAATAACAATATACGAATAAAATTTAAAATTATTAATACTGTATATCCCAAAATAATATTATTTTATTTAAAATACTGGGTCTTTACAATTCAACTTTAAAACCTACAAGCCATGGGGATAGACATATGGTATGACTCTGACGATCTTAAAAGGGATACTGGGGCTAAGAAATCAAACTCTTTTGTGGCTAAAAGCTCAACCCAAGTCTATCAAGGACAAGCTGAGGAATGGGTGAGCAACGAAATCAAGAAACTAGGTTTGAGATTTTTAATGACACCCTTAAGGAGAAGCACTTACCAGACATGATAATCGAGGTTGACATCTATGAGCTGATGAAAAACTTGGAGATAGAATATGAAAGTGAAGCTATCAATCATGCCCAAACTACTGCCATCCTCGAATTAAGCATCGATGACATCCTGTTTGAAGACATTGTTGATGATGATCTTTGTACCTTGTCTTTATTTGAAAATGATGATGTAATAAACTCTAAAGTTAATGCAATGAAATTAGGTTTTTCTTATTTGATGTCTTTCCTTATGGTAATGTGCATTACATTAATAAAAACATTAGCATATTTGATATTCATTCCATATGCACTGAATCATTTAACATTGGCACGAAATCTAAACCACTCATTCTGCATATTTTGAAAGATGTTACCCCTAAAGAGAGGAGAGAAATTGAAAAAATATTAATAAAATATTCAAAAGTATTTGTCTAGACATGCAATGGATATGCATGGTATTGACAGAGATATTGCTCAACACTTCATTCCAACCAAAGAAAGGTGCAAACCGGTAAAGTAGAAATTGAGAAGACTCAGACTAGAATGGGCCTAACTAGTAAAAGAGGACATCAAGAAATAGATCAAAGCAAAATTTCTAGAGGTAGTAAACTATCTAGAATGGTTAGTAAGTATGGTATCAGTACCAAAGAAAGATGGAAGGGTTAGAATCTGCATTAATTATAAAGATTTGAACAAGGCCTGCTCGAAGAATGATTTTCCATTACCTTACATAGATATACTAGTTGAAAGCACCGCCATATGTGTAATGTACTCCTTCATGGATGGATTCTTTGGGTATAATTAGATCCTAATGGCCATTATCAGCAAAGTAAAAATAACTTTTATAACAAAATGGGGTACTTACTGCTACACAGTAATGCCTTTTGGACTAAAGAATGCACGACCAACTTACCAGAGAATGGCGATTGTAATGTTCCATGACATGATACATAAAGAAGTGGAAGTATACATCGACAACATGATGGTCAAATCAAGAACTAAGAAAGAACACCCCTCTGATCTCAAAAAGTTCCTCAAAAGGGTCAAAAAGTACAATCTCAGGCTAAATTTAAAGAAATGCATATTCAAGGTTACTTTAGGAAAGATGCAGGGGTATGTTGTCAATCATAGCAGGATTGAAATGGATCCAGACAAAGCAAAAGCCATCAAAGAGATGCTAGTGTCAAAAATAGAGAAAGAAATCATAGGGTTTCTAGGAAAACTATAGTTCATCAATAGATTTACCGCTAAGTTGATAGCATTGTGTGAATAAATTTTTAAGCTACTCAGAAAAGATCAACTGGTTGAATGGAATGAACAGTCAGCTAGCATTTGACAAGATCAGAAGCTACTTAGCCACGCACCGGTTCTAAGACCACCTAAACTAAGGATACCTCTAACCCTGTATCTAGCCATTGAAGGGAACACAATCAATGCCCAAGAGGGAGAAACAAAAGCAGAACACTATCTACTACTTTAACAAGAAGATGCTACCATATAAGGAGAAGTACAGTTGAGTCGAACATATATGTCTGGCAATAGTATAGGTAATGAAGAAACTCAGACACTACTTTTAATCTTATAGAATATAGGTCGTGTCTAAAATGGACCTAATGAAGTACCTCTACGAAGCTCCCTCTCTAGTGGGGAAACTTACCAAGTGGCTCTTCCTACTAACAAAAGTGCAATATTTGACTAAGAAGGCAGTAAAAGGAAGAGTAGTGGCTAAATTTCTAGCTCTTAACCCCATTCTAGACTTAAAAGAAATCTAACTAGACTTCCCAGATGACCTTAGCTTAGCCATTAAAATCCAAGGATGGTGCATGTACTTTGATAAAGTAGTCAATTAATTCAGCATAAGATTCGATGTCATACTACAATCTCCAAAAGGCAAAGTAGTACCAATTACTAAAAAGCTTGAGTTTAGAGTCACAAATAATAAAGCAAAATACGAGGCATGCATACTCAAAATAAAAGCACTGATAACCCTAGATGTCATAGAAGTGGAAATCTTCAGAGATTCTATGTTAGTAATTAATCATGCCACGGAAGAATGGGAATTGAAAGAGCAGCACTTAAACCCTTATCTAGACCACTTAAGGCTACTCACCATGTCCTTCTAAAAATGCAAATTCATTCATCTCCCCAGGAACCATAATCAGATGGCATATGCACTTATTTTCACAGCATCAGTATATGAAGGACCATCCAAAATGCACATGAAGCCTCTCATTTTACTCAAATCATGACAACCTTGTCATAAAGACTGCATAATAGTAAAGACAAAGGTAATTGAAAAGCCTGGTTCTACGACATCCAAAGATATCTAAAGGAATGAGCCTATCCTGATTAAGTAGATGAAAGAGACAAAGTGGTCATCCAATGATTAGCATCAAAATTCACATCACACCAGGGTGTGTTATACAGGAGAACCTCATATGGTTTATAACTATGATGTCTAGATGAAACTGAGGGTACAAGAGCAATAAAAGAAGTACACAAGGGTGTTTGTGGTCCACACATGAATAGAGCAATCTTGGCTAAGAAGCTAATCAGACAAGGGTTCTTCCGAATGACAATGATGGAAGGCTGCATTAAATTTATGAGGAAATGCCACAAGTGTCAAATCCATGAGAATGTTAGCTACCTTCTCCCAACAGAACTACACTACATCTCCTCTCCATGGCCCTTCTCAGCATAAGGACTAGACATAATTAGGGAAATCCACCTGAAAGCCTCAAACGGACATAGGTTCATCTTAGTTACAATAGTCTACTTTACAAAATGGGTCAAAGTAGAATCATTTATAAGAATAGGAGCCAAGTAAGTGGCTAAGTTCATCAAAAGAAACTTGTTCTGTCAATATGGGATCCCCCATCACATTATCTCTAACAATGGTGTCTAATTCTAAGGGGAAGTTAAAGAGCTACTAAGGAGTTATAAGGTGGAACATCATAGATCTTCTCTTTACCGACCACAAGCGAATGAGGTCGTCAAAGTTGCAAACAAGAACATTAAAAAGATTTTGTCAAAGATGACTCAGACTTATCGAGACTGGGCAGACAAATTGCCACATGCCTTATGGTGGTACTGAATGACAGTTAGTGTTAGTGATATGCACTAGGTCAATCATTTTTGATTACGTATTGACTTTCTTATTTTATTAATAAAGAGGTATTTCATTATCATTTGATTTTATGATAATTATATGAATGGTTAATTCTTACTAAGGCCATCAAGTATGTGACTTGATAGTAAAACCCTTAGATTAAAATAAGAGTTCTATTCTAATTATCCCTAGCCATTTATTTATTATATAAATATTGAAGTATTAAGGCTAGTATGATGTTGACTGATGATTATGTTTTACTAATCATGAATATGAGATATTAAGTCAACTCATAGGTACATAATGAGAGATCATGTACTAGATTGACCCATTATGAGAATACTGCATAGATTATTGTCATAAGTATTTCTCATCACAGTAATTTTATTTCGGCCCTTTGACCTTGAAATCATCATGGATTTCTACATAGTTATTTTATGGTTTGACACATTCTAACATTGTCTTTAACCAGATGATTAAATAGGATGTTGTTGGATATGAAATTAGTTATGTGAGGAATGTGAGTGATTCAGAAGGAATTTCTCCCTCATTAATATAAGAGAGATATCTATGGGTCCCTTAATGAGATAGACTGAAGGAAAATGCATGGCCATGCTGAAATGAATTGATAAAGAGTTATCATTTTCAGTCTACTTGGAATCAAGTCATAATATTGAACTATATAAGGATGACATTCTATGCCTTATGTTCAATTAAGATATCATGTGATAAAGGGACAATAAAATTCACTGTAATTAGGTTATGACGAATTATTGACTTCACATGACTTGGGTAGTCATAATGTCTTGCTAAAGGCCACTTATGACTTGTAAGCCTAAATAGAGATTTAGGTCCACTGCCAATGTTATATGAACCTACAGGGTCACACACTTAGAACAAGCCCAAAATGATTATGGGTTTAATAAGCCCAAAATAAACTCTATGGAAATAAATAATTAAAGTGTTTTATTTATTTATTTAAGATAAATGTTATTTTAAATAAATAAATAAGATATTATTTTTGATTTGTTTTCAAAAAAAAATCAGAATATAATAAATGGGAAATTACCAAAAGGTCATTGGTAAGTGAAACCCTAATTTGGAGTCTATAAATATATTATATTCTCTAGGGTTTAAAACTGTGGTTTTTCCCTGCCTCCAAAAACGGTTTTCTCTCTTCCTAGAAAACAAACATAGAGTTTTTCTTTTGTTCTTGATTGTGAGACAATCGAGAAGGTTGCTAGCATATACTCCAATTCATTTTGTGAAGGGCTGTTCATGTGGATACCTATAGAGGATGCATCCTTTTGAAGACGTCTTGATCTGAACAACCAAAGCAAAAAGCTCGAGGTAAGGTGTCACTGGTGTGAACCTCCTAGAAAATCTTGCCTCTTTTGCGTTTTGTGAGATTCTTGAAACTCTAGATTTAATCAAGTAGTCAAATTACATGGATCCAGGTTTAGGAATGTGATAAAATTTTAATTTTTCTACTGCGTTTGTATCACGAAACCCAACAGTTAGAACTTCAACAGGAGCAACTTTTTTCTTATTAGTGTATGGATCATAAACAATTCTTCCAATCGAAACATAAATCAAGTCTGTTTGGGTAGCAATCGAATTTGAATTACCAGAAGTATAGTGTAATATCCCGTATTTTTAAATATTTTTACACTGTACCGGGATATGCAGTGTCAATAATTTTTGTATATATATTATGATATTTTTACGAGTTAATATGTATTTAAAACCTATTTTAAATACTGTATTTTATCTACAGTGTTTTACGTAAAATTTTCCCGGGACTTGCATTTTCGGGGAAATTTTCACGTAAATATTTTAATATTAATTATTTTAAATATATTTTCGGACTTGCATGGACTCATGCGTATTTTTAAAATACTAAATAAAGCCTACGTGTGTGTATATTTATTTAATTAGGGTTTAGTATTACCCTAATATTTTATTTATTATTTATTAGTTTTATTGATATTTAATTATTTTTATTTAGTATAAATTATTAAAATATTAAATTTTATGTGTGTGGTGTATATTTAAAGTGTGTAATTTAATATTATTTTATTATATAGTGTAAAGTATATATATATATATATACATATATACATTAAAAATTGTCAAAAATCAAAAGTTTGGAAAATTACGCATTTGCCCCCGAGTCTTCTTCTTCCTCCCGCCCGTTCCCTTCGCTGTTTCGGTCGCTACTACTACCGTTTCTTCACCGTGGGTGTGCCGTCTGGTGTCCCACCGCCTTCCCCAGCCTTCCTCGCCGCCTGTGGTAGCCATTTTCGGCGCCTGGAAATTGATTTTGGCCGGAGAAGCTGAAAATCGATCCATCGTCGATCACATCGATTCCGGCCACCGTTTTCGACACTGCCAGTCTCTTTCTTCTCCTTGAGCTCCGATGAGTGTGATTCTAGCTTTTTTTTGAGTTGAATTGGTCTAGAATTGCTTAGGTTTCGAATTTTCAATTTCGGCCTATTAGGGTTTTTGATTTTTTTGAGCTTTGAATTTGATGATTCATGAAAAATCCCTTCACAAATGTTGTTCCTAGTATATCAATATACATGTATGAATTTTTGTAGAATTTTTGGAGATTTTTTGAATTTTTGGGTATTTTTGAATATTTTAATATTATTTTCTAATTTTTGGAAATTAATTATTTAAATTATGAAATTGGGGTTTATGGTTAAATTAGGTGTTAAAATGAATTATAGGAATTTATTTGGAATTTTTATGAATTTCTAAGTATTTATTTTGAATTATTTGAGTTTATGTAAATTTGAAAAAATTAGGTTAAATGTGTTTTTATTTGAATTTAATTGGTTAATTGAGTTTAATTATTGATATTATTGATAAATATGTTGAGAAAATTAATTTTGGATAATTGTATAATTTTTGGTGAATTTTTGAAGTAATTTAAGTATATTTATATATATAGGGGTATTTTGGTAATTTTACCCTAAATTGGCTAAAAATGTAATTTAATTGGTTTTAATAGTTATTTAAGGTATAAAAATGATTTCTACAAATTATTTGGTATTTTTAACTAATTAAAACTATTTTTCGTGAATTATTTTCAATTATATATATAATATACGGTTTTTCAAATAAAATGAGTTTTTATCGGTTTGTACAGTGTTTTAAGGTTAATTATGTAATTTCTACTTATAAAATGTATTTCTATGCTATAAGGATATTTTTGGTATTTTCATAATTTTTCTGTGTTTGTGGACCCCGGTCGGTAGATTGTAGTCTGGAGTCCGACCGAGGGGTTGTGGATTTGTGTTGAGCCTATTTTTTTTCGAAGTGTATTTCTTTGCAGGGTCGGCTCTACTCTTTTGAGTAGAGAGATGTCCATTTTACAGGGGAGGTTCTGCCCGATTTTCGGTAGAATTCTCGTAAAACGTGATGTCCAGTCGAATCCTAATTTCTAATTCTGTGTTTTAATACTCTAGATTGAATTCTAGGATTTCTGTTAGGTTTATTCTAATGTCTATTATTCATTGTTTGTTTAGTTGCGTCAAGACCGAGGGCTAGTGGACCAGGCCCGTCGGACTTGTCTCGTGGAGCACATTAGGTGAGTTACTATACTATATATATATGCCTTAGGATGCATGATTTTAGAAATATACGTTTTATTTTTATTAAATTGCATAAATAACATGATTTGTATTTAAGTATATTTTTGGTTTATTTTTGGTATATATTAAATTATATACATGTTTTGTTAATAAAATATATTTAAAATGTTTTTAAATATATTTTTAGTTTAATTTATGATTTGACTGGATTTATTTAACGTATATATACTCGAAATATACCTGGTTTACTTTTGGTATATTTCTGGTATATATATGGGTTATATTGTTATTCCATTTACGTTCATGCATCATTTATTTTTATGAATGGATGTTTTATATTATTGATGATGAAGGATATCAATAGAACGTGCTACCTAGTGGGCAGCACTAGGACCGAGTACGTATCGGTACGCCTATAGTATTTAGGTTATAATACTAACTTATTTGTGGATATTTATTTGATGTGATTATTGATATGTGTGTGATGTGGTTTTGGGTGTGATTGCTGGAGCTCGGTTGACCAAGTGTCTCGGGGCCAATCACACTGGCAATCAGACTGCTGGAGCTCGGTTGACTTAATGTCTCGGGGCCAGTCTACTGTCCAAATGGATTAAGTGGATATATTTGGAATAAGTGAGCCTGTATGGCTAGAGTGTTGTCTAACACTATTTTTGAGGTTGCGATATTCTAGGGTTCTATGTGATCCTTCATAAACTGTGATTTTCAATAAAATATATAAAAATGATTTTGCTGCATCTGTGTGTAATTTCCTGTATATATATATATTAGATATGTATTCTTAACTGAATGCATTGTCATTTAGTATGCATGTATATATATTATAGTAATTCACTCAGTGAGGTCTGACTCCCCTCCGTTGACTATTTTTCTGGAGAGTCAACTTCTTCAGACCTCAGTAGCAGGTCGATACGCCGGATTTCTTCCGCCCCGGCTTCTTTGTGTAAATTATCTACTTGAGTCTTATTTATTTTATCTAGATACTGCAGTAGTTGTGAATTAAAGTATTGGATTTCTTGTATTTTATTTAAAGAGATGTATTATGTTGAAACTGGATTTGTATTAAAGAGATTATATATATGTGATGAGATTTGATTCAAATCCAGTGATGAAGTGTTATCATTATATTTATGATTTTTATTTCCGCTGCATATTATATGGTTATTGTTATTATTGCATGTTTTATTTTATTTTTAGGCTTGCTACGGGTTCCAGATTCGAAAGAATTCCCGTTCCCTAGCGCCGGTCATGGCCCCTATTTTGGGTCGTGACATATAGTGGGCTCAATAGAGGCACAACAATCTCACTCTTTTAGACAACCAAAGGCTCAAGGCTCTATACTACACATAGTTGTATTAGGCTCAACTAGCCAAGTCCTTCAATAAAGAGTAAAACACAAGAGTGTGAAAGTAAGAGATTGGGTGCTAAACCAAATAAGATAGAACATTCTGAACCTTTGAGGGAAATTCATACCAAACTATGAAGGCACATTCCTGGTTAAACATTATCCTATCAAAAGGAGCAGTCAAGCTGATGGATTCTAAAGGTAATGAATTCTTCGAGCCTGTCAACACATATCACCTGAAGAAGGCAAAAAAAAATCATCCCATTAAGTTAAAATCCTAAAAATGGTAGCTCAGGCAAAAGTTAAGGACTTCTCACTGAGTTAAAAACCTAAAAATGGCAACTCAGGTAAAAATTAGAAAAAGAGAGAAAATACTTAACTAGAAAACTTGAGAAGGCTAGTTAAGGACAAAGGTAATCTCAAATTTGAAATTTGTACGAATGCATCTATGCTTTTCTTAAATGATTATAGTGAAATGACAATGATTGCCAATTTATGCAAAATGTCTTTAAAAAGTGCAACACATTTTATCATCATAAATTGCATCAAGCATGCTTTGCATTTTCCTTCATTACATGACTATAGTTCTTACCATCCTCTCTAAAGCCCACTCTTTGAAATCAACCACTATTGTATAACAAAAAAAAAAACCAGCTAGGTGTGAAAAGCTCTAAAAAAAGACATCTTAGGAAAAAAAAAGGAAGAAAAGAAAATCCAGCTAAGTGCAAAAAGCTCCAAAAGGAGATGCTTTAGGCAAAAAAGGGAAAAATGGTAGACGATAGTAATGGCAAACATCATCATCAATAATACACAATAGGAAGCATATACAGTTGTCATTGTACAATATGCAGGACAAACGCCCAGATACAACACCTAGAGTCTATAACCTCAGGAAAATGATACAACAAAACAAACCACAAACCAAAAAGACTTACACTTATCTCCTAAAACAACTACATCAATTGTGGCTACCATCAAAAGTAAGCAATGATCCTGCTCAAGCATCCCCCTAACCTAATCCTGACTTATTATCATTCATCACAAAGGACGATAGTTATGACTCCAGCTCATTGATGCAGTCATGATAAGCTGCACGCTCCTACTCCTATTCATGATTAGTAAGATGGTGCTTAACATGCATTACACACTGCATATCATACACCGATACATAAAACATGTGTATAAAATAAACAGGTACAATAAAGAAGGCATACCCTCTGAGTGGTAGCAAACTCTAAAAAGCACTATTAGGCACCCCCTGTAATAGTATACTAGTATTGGCCAAAGGAGATAGGAATCTGCATAAGCAAGAAAATAAGTCAACCACCACTCATTAAACAAATGAAACACAAGCAAGAATAAAAGAAGAACATGAACATGGGTAGCATCAACAGGAGTAACACCCGACTAACAAAAGCCAGGTCTAGGTAAATCAAAGCTCATTACTCTACCTAAGATATCCATCCTAAGCAAAGATAAAGATAACTTAACTGTCCAATCCCCAAGGATAGTGCTACTAGAAGCCATACCACTGGCATGTGCAGTCGCCTCAAAGTAGGATCCGAACCTCCTCTGATGTTGCTACAGATAAGCTCTCATAACCCAAGTCAATTATAGTTTATTACTAATAAAGTTTGCTACATGCTTGCACTAAAATAAGAATAAAATCTTATCGATTTAGAAGCAACTCTCAATGACCCATGTGATGGCCTAGCCCTTGAACTCGAGGGACGAGATGCATCTGCCTAAGAAGGTGGAGGAGAAGGAAAAGTCATGATAGTTATAGCATCAATCAGTTGAGGGATTAATACATTAGTAGAAGGCAAACCCTTACTCTCCAAAAAGCCATTAGAGGGAAATCCTGTCATAACAGCAGCAAGATCATCGCCGTAGAGCTCATGACCCTAGAACATGTCCTTAGGGGGAGGAATGGGAACTCTCCTTATGTATAGGCCATCCCACCAATAATGGACTTGCTCACCTAAATACCATACCCTGTCGACGAGGCTAGAAAGCAACACTCGTCTCTCTATCAACTGTTAGACAACTACTATCTCTGTCGTCCAATGAGATCTCACCACCTACCAGCAAAGAAAGATCTACTCAAAGGCAATGATAAATAAATGATCCTAAAGAAAAGAATAACTAGCACAACAAAAATCAAACATACCTGATCAGGGGATAGCCTCCTCATGTGGTCCCGAACTACTGTGCAATCCTAGATCAAATCTGTAGTCTTCTTGATCCAATAAGAATAACGAGGGAAGCCATCCTCCTGGAAATGCTCGATGGACTGACGGGGGAGAATCTCGAACTCATACACCCAGATCTGTCAAAATCAAAGGGTTATAAATAATAAACCAAAAGTAAAATAACAGATAATAGAATTCCTACTCATGTCCAACATGAATAAACATCTGTAGATCCTTGAGCGACCTCGACATGTTGTGTCAAGCCCCGAGTACATATGAGTAAAGGCAGCAATGCCCTAATAATACCTCGGTAAGCCATCTAGATCCCTTAAGAGAGGCAACAATCTTAGATCACCCGTACAATCAAGGTCTCCCAATATGCGTAAAGTAGATGACAATCTTAGAAGGGCTTTGATGGAGTGATTGCTACACTATCTTATGACTTGTATGCATATATAGCAATCTAACTCAATGCATACAAGTCATAAGATAGTGTAGCAATCACTGCATCAAAGCCCTTCCCAGCAATCATCTACTTCACGCATATTGGGAGACCCTGATAGTACATGTTGACCCTGTTGAAACTACCAGGCAGCATAGTGACATACCTACAGAGCTATAAATAATAGGTACACTATCAAATATTTGCACAACTACTAAATACTAACACATCTCTCTCTCTGTCACTTAACAGGATCAAAATAATAAAGGCCAAAAAGAAAAGCATTACTACAAGCAGGCAATCACAAAAAGAAAATAAAGCAAGAGTTATTAGCCGTCAACACTTACAATGAAGCTAGATAGACAATTACAGTAAAATCTATAGATCTACAGCTACAACAACTTCATATAGCAATATAAATAGTAAAATGATCGACGACAAAGCTTCAAAAAATAAAGGCAAAGAGGGACCTACCTCATGATGATTACACACCCAAAGGTGAGTCTCCAAGCTATGAACAATGGGGAGTAGATCTCCTTGAAAAAGCCTAGATAGCTGAGAACTCTGAGCACCAAATGTGCTAGTTCATGTAGCCGATGTCCTAGCTCCAGTAGCCTTTACAAAATCACCCTCAAGATTAAGATCAACATTAATAAAAATGTCCTCCAGACCATTAGGAATGTTGGGGAATTCAATTTTACATAGAAGAAAATGGAAATACAAAAGCAAAAACAAAGCAGAAAGCACTCAAAACACAAAAAGGGTCAAGAAAAGTTAGAAAAGACTCAAATAAGTCCGGACAAAGCCTCCCAAGACCTCTGAAATAGCCGCTTAATTAAGCATGAAGGGGGGGAAGCACGTGACCACGTGCACAGGTGAGTGATCACGTGCTCCCCACGGGCAATCACATGCACTTCCCCCTTCCAGGTGCTCTTTTATGGTTTTATGCACACTTTGAGACTTTGCACACTCACTTCTATAGTTTGAAACTTCCATTTGAGCATAAGATATGCACCAAAATCACACAAAAATACACTAGTGAGGAGTTAATCTGTCTAAAGACACTGTGTGTGCACTGTTTTCTTTAGAAAACTTAACATCTTACAAAAGAATAAGAGTAAGAAAAATTCACTATAAGAATATCTTACTCTAAACCATCAAATTAACATCCTTAACATGACAAATCACTACATCATCACTGCATCATTACTACACCACTACTGCATCACTACTATACCACTACTGCATCATTACCACTATCTTATTCACTGCTTAGAAGCATTCGCATTGCTTAAGAGCACTCTCACATCTTATTCATTGCTTAAAAGCATTCGCATTACTTAAAAGCACTCTCTCATCACTTAAAATCACTCACATTGCTTAGAAGCATCCTCACATCACTTTAAAAGCACTCATTCATTGCTTAGAAGCACTCTCACATCTCATTCATTGCTCAGAAGCATTCACAACACTCTTATTGCTTGAAAGTACTCACACTCATACTCGTTGCTTAGAAGCATCCACACTGCTTAGGAGCATTCTCATTTGCTTAATAGCATGTTCATTTGCATGACACCTAAGAAGGTTACAGTCACATGTTTGTGTGACACCTAAGAAGATTATAGTCATATGTTCATTTGCGTGACACCTAAGAAGGTTATAGTCACATATTTATTCATGTGACACCTAAGAAGGTTATAGTTACATGTTCATTAGCGTGACACCTAAGCAAGTTACAGTCGCATGTTCATTTGCATGACACCTAAGAAGGTTATAGTTGCATGTTCATTCGCGTGACACCTAAGAGGTTATAGTCATATGTTTATTTACGCGACACCTAGAAAAGTTATAATCGCATCTCCTTTTGCTTAGTAGCATCCTCATTTGCATGACTCCTAAGAAGGTTATAATCACATCCACATTTTACTAGTAGCACCCTTATTTGCATGACACCTAAAAGGTTATAGTCACATGTGCACTCTACACTTTGCATGAATTATAAGCTTGCATATATCTCAAATAGCACCTTGTGCAATGACCAAGTCATAAAACATAATAATAATAGTCAAATCTTAATAAGACGCCTAGAGACAACCCATAGGTAAGTACCTTTCCCCCTATTAAAACATTTTTGCATCTTTGCATTTGATTTACATATATTAACACTAGCGCTAAATGGCTATGCAACACACGTGAAGCGGGGGGCAACTGTCATACCTTAAATTTGACTGTCCCTAAAAAGGTCCAATAATGAAATGAATCCCCAAGATGACTAGAGTCTGCTCATTCATGACACCTCTGAAGTGTGCAACCTTAAAAAACCCAACTAACCCCACCAGTGTGCAAAATTGATAATTGGGTCATTAAGTTATGCTCTGACCTTGTGAAATGTAAATTATCAGAACAACTAGAGGTTTATTTTAAGAAAACTCCTTTTAGAATACTCAGCTCATCGGGCCGATGCATATTTCATTAGACTGGGACCCAGCTTTGTGAAAAAATAAAAATTGATTTTGATCAAATGAATTTTGGAAACACATCTGAAGGGCTCTAAAACCTTTAGAAGTGGTCTCAGAATGGTCCAACACAATCCAGGTATCAATGCGTATGGCTCACAAGTGTGTGTAAACACCCCTAAGTGTCATGTGCTAAAATCAAAGCCAAATTTGGCAAAACGAACTCTAAAAATGTGTCTAAAAGGCCCAAAAACCTTATAAACCAACCCCAGAACAGTGCACATAGAACCCGGGAAGAGCATGTAAACCGTTGAAGTGCACGTGAAAAAGTGCACAAGCGTGCGTGGCCAAGTGCCAAGCGTTTGTGCGTGGTCACGTGCACTTGGCATAGCCATAGGCAAAAATCCCCTCACATGTGCATGACCATGCCTACACTACCCCCATTCTACACATTTTTTCCTATAAATAGACCCCTATACATCCCATTTTAGAGGGGGAAAAGTAAGTGAAGACACATACACACTCAAAAGTCAGTTCGATAGAAGGCGTGAGAAACCCTTTCCCATACAGTTTTTGCTCTCCCACAGCCTTTCCTTTAGGTTGTTAAATCCCTTTTTCCATCAAACTCAGCCTCATCTTTGTCAAAGCATGCTTTAAAGGTATACAGTTTAGCATCATTCTACTGTCATTTTGAACCTCTCGATGAGGAAAGCTTAATAATCTCTCAAAGCTAGAGCTTCAAAGTTCACACGAGCTGAGTAGAGCCTATAGACCACATAATCATTTTAGCATGTTTACTTTACTATAATGCATTTTATTTTACTATCACTAACATTTGGGAATATTGTTATACTTGTGTGATGAGACTGGCAATCTTACATGCTACGTGAATAATATATGTGTTATTATGCTCATTTTACATTATCACTCTGCATCCTCTATTTTTGAAATCATGAAATCACATCGTAAATATCAATAATGTGAAAAAGTTCATGTCCTAAAATAAAGTCATCATGCTCTCGGTCTAGTGATGACCTCATGCATCCTTTACATTATCATCATTCATCATCATAGCATAAATAGTCACTGCAAGCATGGTCATCCTATCATTCATCAAATAAGCTATGTAAATGATTGTGTTATCCTTGCAAATCAATCATATTAGATTTATTTTTCCATAATCTTTTTTTCTTTTCATATGTATTGTATCAAGAAAATGATGTAATAAAATTCTCAACTTTATTATCCTATATTTTCTAATGTACTGTGTGAATTCTATATAAATTGTCATCACTGAAACTAGGGTGTTACGGTAGCTATACATCGAATATCTTATAATGAGAAATAGTTAAAAAGTATATGCAATCTCCCGAACCTAAAAATCTGTACTAGGGATAATACTCGCTGAGTGACCCGATGTTGTCCTTCTCTTTTTCCAATTTTCTAAAAATCGGGTGGCGACTCCATAAAATCAAAAGCATCTCATCCCCTTGAGACCAATCACTTGTCCCTATTCGATAAAGTTACCATGTCCCTAAAAAATGAAAAACACCAATAAAGATCAAAATAAAAAAAAGGAAGGTCGCTCATAATATATTTACATTCCATCTCACTCTATGCATTGCAATAATTTTTGGCGTGATAACTTCAACTTCACTTTCACTAGCAACTTCTACTTTTTCATTTTCTTTCAGCCTTCTGTCTTCATGGCTTTCATCTATGCAAAACCAATGCTAAATCCTCTCCTCTCATTTTCTTGCTGATATTTTTTTATTTTGATTTAGTTTGAGCTTCAAAAGATGTCAATGCGTCATCTGATTTAGATTGCAAACCTAGATTATTGTTGGCAAAGGGTGTTGGGAATTCTGAAAAATAAGAACAAAAATTGTAGCACAAATATAGTATAGCAGTAAACTAAATACTATAGAATTGTAATAAAAAGAATGAAAATATAATCTGCAAAAAATTCAAGTGTTGTTTTCACACTTTATTCAAGAACTTATGGTGCCTTTTTATAGGCTTACAATTAATTAAAAAAGCTAAAAACTCTGAACAAATATCAGATATTATTGTCACTAACCATTATTAACTGAAACAGAAAATTATGGAGTAAAAAACTAACATCAACATAGACTTTAATGACTAAATCAAACACAAGTTATTTTTGAATCAACTTTAACACTCCCCCTTAATTCAAAATTGCATACTATCTCGAGGAAGCGACTTTGTAAAGATGTTTGCAAGTTGTTCATTGGTGCTGTAAAACTTTAACTAAACCTGACGTCCAGTTACCAGCTCATGAATGAAGTGGATTTGAATGTCAATATGCTTTGTTCTTGCATGGAATATTTGATTCTCACTCATTGTAATAGCTATTTTTTTGTCACACAAAATCTCAGTTGCACTTTTCTATTCTTAGCCAAAATTAACAAGCGTCTAAGCCACATAGCTTGACATGTTGCTGAAGTTGTAGTAGCATATTCAACCTCAGATAATGATAAAGCTATGGTTGCTTGCTTCTTAGAACTCCAAGTGACAACTCCAGACCCAAGATGAAAGATTTAACTTGAAGTGCTCTTCCTATCCTCCATAGAACTTGCCCAATCAATGTCTGAATAACCCAACAAATGAAAATATGAATTTGCAACATACCAAAGCCCATAATCAACTGTTCTAGCCATATATCGCAAGATTCTCTTTACTAGCTTTGTAGGATTTTGCATAAACTGAGTCACAACACTGACTGAAAATGCAATATCATGTCATATATGAGTTAAATAAATTAAACCTCCTACCAAACTTGTGAAGTACTTGGCATCTGCATTGTCAGTACCATCTTCAACCTGTAACTTTTCATTCAAGTTCATGGGTGTAATTGCTCCATTACAATTTAGCATATTAAACCTTTTAAGCAAGTCAATAGCATATTTTATTTGAGAAACAAAGATACCATCTTCCTTTTATAATACTTCAAGACCAAGAAAGTAATGCAACACACCTAAATCCGTTATCTCAAACTTCTTCATCATTCCAACCTTAAAAATCTTCAATTAAAGCACTAGATGTACCTATATAAATTATGTCTTTAACATAAAGGCAAAGTATAAAAAAATCAATACCTTGCCTCTTCAAGTAAAGAGTAGGCTCATTCTTACTTCTTATAAATCCATTTAAGCAAAAATAGGTATCTATCTTGTTGTACCACGCCCTTAAGGCTTGCTTTAACCCATAAAGTGCCTTTTTTTAACCTGTAAACTTTATCTTCCTCCCACAAATAGCAAACCCTTCAGGCACTTCCTCTAAGAGCTCTCCATTCAAAAAAGTAGATTTAACATAAAATTAATATACACTAAACTTTATATGAGCAGTAAAGGCCAATAAAATTCTTACAGTTTCTAATCTTGCAACTAGAGAGAAAGTATCTTCATACTCCACACCATATGTTTGTGCATATCCTTTTATGACCAACCTTGCCTTATGCCTTTCAATGCTTCCATCTACATGGTGCTTAGTTTTAAACACCACTTGAGCCTAATTACATCCTTTCCTTCAGGTAAGTCCACCAGCTCCCATGTTTCATTTTTGTTGATTGCAATTAACTCTTGCTTCATTACTTTAACCCACTCCTTTTTTTCAACTGCTTCATTGAAACAAGTTGGTGTAGTAATAAACAAGGCTTAAGTGTTTGCATATAACTCCCTCAAAGACCTAACTTTTCTTAGAGGAGTTTCTTCAAATGAACTTTCTATAGAAGATGAGCCACTGGAAAGTCTCTGTGGACTATATGTTGGTATTAAAAACTCCAAAGAATCATATAAGGCTACTATAAGATCATTATTAGCTCTATTTGGTTCTTCAAAATTTGGTAAAATTTGAGTTTCTACTGCTCCTTCGTTATTATGCCAATTCCAACTTGCTCTTTCATCAAAAAACCACATTCCTTCTAATAATTACTTTGCCATTCAAAAGGTTATATAGTTTATATGCTTTGGAGTGTGAACAATAGCCAATAAATATGCATTTAATTAACTTGTCATTAAGTTTGCTACAAATTTCAGAACTAACCAAAGCATAAGAAATACAACTAAAAATGTGTAAATAGCTTACCTAAGGCTTGACACCATTCCATGCTTTATAAGGAATCTGATTTGAAACTGCTTTTGTTAGCAATAAATTAAGAAGATAAATAGCGATGTCTACCTCTTCAGCCCAAAAATCATTTGGAAGGCCTTTGGCTTGCTCCTCACCATTTTTACAACGATGTGGTTCTTGTGCTCAGCAACACCATTTTGTTAAGGTATATAAGGCACTGTCAATTCCCTATGAATACCATTTTCTTCATAAAATAAAGAAAATTGGTCAGAAAAAAACTCACCACCTTTGTCAGTTCGAAGTGTTTTTATTAGTATGCCACTTTGCTTCTTAACATAGGCCTTGAACTTCTTGAAGTTGTCAAATGTCTCAGACTTGAGCTACTAAAAATATACCCAACTCATGCGGGTGTAATCATTAGTAAAGAGCAAGAAATATCAACTACCACCAAATATTCAGTCTTCATAGGACCACATAAATCAGCATGCACCAATTCAAGTATTTTAAATGCCCTCTAAGACTTGTAGGAAAGAAATGGAAGTTTTTTTTCCTGTCCCTATATGCACTCCTCACATAACTCAAGTGATTCAATCCTAAGCAGCCCATGTACCATTTCTTTTTCACTTAACAATTTCAAACCTTTTAAATGTAAGTGCCCATAACTCAAGTGCTATAGATTAGACTTAATATTTTCTTTAACAATCATAGCATTGTTTACCATAACATTGTTTTGTACTTTAGAAAGTTCAAGTGGAAACAACTTATTTACTGTCGTTTTAACTTCTACAACAATCTGATTTGATTTTTTTTATCTCTAATCACACATGAATCATTATCAAATAAAAGTGAAAATCCTTTACCCATGAGTTGCCCAACACTCAATAGATTTTGCGACAAGCTAGGAATAAAGTAAATACTATGTAAGAGACTTATGTTACCACAAGTATTTCTTATAGGCTGTAATATCCCAAGTTTTTAAATAATTTTAAACTACATCAGGATATGCAGTGTTAATAATTTTTATATATATTTATGATTATTTAATTAGTTTGTCATTTATTAAAGTCATTTTTAATTATTTTAATTATTTTAAGTCCTTTACGTAAAATTTTCCCAGGAATTTTATTTTCGGAAAAATTAAAACATAAATAAATAAATATTAATTATTTTAAGCAATTTTATGAAGTTGCATGAGTCCATGCATGATTTTTAAGTGTCATATTAAAATATATACGTATACATGCATTTAAATTAAAAATTAGGGTTTATTTTAATTAAATTAAATTATATTGTATAGTTTTAATATTAATTAAGTGTGTATACATGTATATGTGTGTATATATATTATTAAAATATGTGTGTGGTGCATATTTATTGTGTGTATTATATTATATATTAAAATAATATAAGAGATAGATATATATATACATATAATATATATACCAAAATAAAAGTTGTCATTGTCTCCTACCTCTTCTTCCCGATCGTTCCCTTCACCATTTCGGTGCCATTCACACCATTTTCTTCCTGTCACTGTGCTTTCCAGTGTGCCACCTTCCCTTCCAGCCTGCTCCACCACCCCAAGCTTCCATTTCCGACGAGTTTTGGCCAGATTTTCATCAAGAGGCCGAAACTCATCCCAACTCCGATCACAACTATTCTGGCCAATGTTTCAAGCCCCACCGGTCTCTATCTCTTCCTTGAGCTCTGGTGAGTGCATTTCCAAGCTTTGTTTCACTTGAATTGGTCTAGATTTCCCTAGGTTTCAAATTTTCATTTTCGGCCAACTAGAGTTCTTCAATTTTTTAAGCTTCGATTTCAATGATTCATGAAAACTTCCTTCACAAACATTGATCCTAGTAGCTCAATATACCTCTGTGAATTTTTTTGGAATTTTTGGAATTATTTTGATTTTTGTGAATTTTTTATTATGTTATTAATATTTTCTAATTTACGTAAATTAATTAATTAAATTATAAAACTGTGATTTATGGTGCTTATAGGTGTTAAAATAAATTTTAGAAATTTATTTGTAATTTGGTGATTTTTATATAATTATTATGAATTTATTTAGTTTATGTAATTTTTAGAAAATTAGGTTAATTATGTGTTTTATTGAAATTAATTGGTTAATTGAGTATATTTGTTGATATTATTGAATTATATGTTGAGAAATTAATTTTTGAGTAATTATATTATTTTTGGTGAATTTTTGAATAATTATAGTGAATTTATATATAGTAGGGGTATTTTGATAATTTGGCACTAAATATAATTAAATTGTTAATAGTTATTTGAGGTATAAAAATTATTTCTACAAATTATTTAGTATTTTTAACTAATTAAAACTATTTTTCATAAATTATTTTTAAATTATATATAATATATTATTTTTCTAAATAAATGAGTTTTTATCGATTTTTAATATGTTTTAGGGTTAATTATGTAATTTGGATTTATAAAATGTATTTTGATCTATCTTTATGAATTTATTGAGAATTATTGATTTTTAATAATATTTTATTTATATTAGGGTTTTATTGTAATTATCAAATAAATAATTATTTTCAGTGTTTTAAATATCTAGTTTGCTATACTTTGATATCTAAAGGGCATTTTTGGTATTTCTAGCATTTTCATGTGATCTGTAATTATCTCGTGAATTGTGAACCTCGGTCGGTAGAATTGTAGTTTGGAAGTCTGACCGAAGGGTTGTGTGGCTGTATATTTTTGAAGTGTGTTTTTTTGCAGGACTGGCTATACTCTTTGAGTAGAGAGATGTCCGTTTTACAGGGGAGGTTCTACCAGATTTTTGGTAGAATTCTTATAAAACGTGATATCCGATCGAATTCTTATTCTGCTTTTGTGTCCAATATTCTTAGATCGAGTCTCTAGGAATTATGTTAGACTTATTCTAATTCCGTATTGTCATTTATTTGTTTAGTTGCACCGAGGCCTAGTGGACCAAGCCCATCGGACCCATCTCGAGGAGCGCAATAACAGTGAGTTGTTATCTTATATATACGTGTTCTAGGATGCATGTTTTAGAAATGTATGATTTATTTTATAAATTATGCATAAATGGTTTAATAATTGCTTAGGTTTATTTTTGGTATATTTTGGTATATCCTTGGTATATTTTAAATTATATGTATGTTTTATTATGAATTTATACTTAAAATGTTTTTAAGTATATTTATAGTTTATTTCTAGCTTATTTTATAATTAAATTGAATTTATTCGACGTATATATACTCGAAATATACCTGATTTATTTTTAGTATATTTCTAGTATATATATGGTTTATATTGTTATTTCATTTAATATCATGCATCATTTATTTTATGAATATATGTTTTATATAAATGAAGGATATCAATAGAACGTGCTACCTAGTGGGCAGCACTAGGACCGAGTACGTACCGGTACAACGATAGAATTTAGGTTAAATTACTAACGTATTTGTGGATATTGATTGGATTAATTTAGTTGATGTGAGATGTGATTTGGGGGTGTGATTGCTGGAGCTCGGTTGACTAAGTGTCTCAAGGCCAATCACACTGACAGTCAGACTATTGGAGCTCGGTTGACTTAGTGTCTCGGGGCCAGTCTATTGTCCAAATGGAACAAGTGAATTTATTTGGAATAAGTGAGCCTATATGGCTAGAGTGTTGTCTAACATTGTTTGAGGTTGCGATTTTCTAGGGTTCTATTTGATCCTTCATAAACAGATGTTATTTTCAATAATTATATAAAATGATTATGTTGCATCTGTGTGTTTTGCCTGTATATATATTTATTATATAAATTATTGAATGTGTGCATTGTCATTTAGTTATGCATGTATATATATTATAACAATTCACTCAATGAAGTCTGACTCCCCTCCGTTGACTATTTTTCGAGAGAGTCATCATCTTCAAATCTCAGTAGTAGACCTTTACGCAGGATTTCTTTTGCCCCGGCTTTACTATGTAAACTGCTCACTTGACTTTATTTTATATTCTAGACACTGCAGTAGCTGTAGTCAGTTGTGAGATTATGTATTATGTTTGTATGAAATATGTATTTTAATGATTTGAACTGAGATTGTATTAAAAGTTTATATATATATAAGATGGATTTGCGTTATTATATTTGTCAGTGGATTATTAATTTATTTTATTTATGAGATTTATTTCCGCTGCGAAATATTATATTTATTTTTATTATTATTGCATGTTTTTATTTTTTTTAAGCCTTGCTACGGGTTCCGGATTTAAAAGAATTCTCGTTCCCTAGCGCCGGTCATGGCCCCTATTTTGGGTCGTGACATAGGCACAGTGCCCTTGTTGTCTACTTGCACTTGATTGTCATCTCCAAGTGTCACTTCTAATTTGAATGCTTCATCAAGTTCTTTAAAAGATGACTTTGCACTAGTCATGTGATTAGAGCATCCATTGTCTAAGTACCAAATGTTATTGCGAATAGTTGCATCTTTCTCATAAGCCATGAAAAGCTTGACTTCTTTTTCCTCCTCATACTTAACATAATTTGCTTGCTTTTCCCATTTCTAACAATCAGCCTTTACATGCCCAAATTTTTGCAATAGTAACATTGAACACCACTCTAGTTGCTTTGTTTCTTTTCATTTTGCTGCCTATGTTCAAATCGATTATCTTCTCATCCAAAGTTACGACCACTTCTGCCACGTGATCCTCCTCTACCACGTCCTCTACCAGCTACCTCTCTTTGATAATTTTTCTAGTAATGCATCTCCCCCTTCATGTGGAAGGCTTTCTCTTCACACTTCTCATCCGATATGCTTAGCCTTGCCTCATGGGATTGCAAAGACCCCATCATTTCATCAAATGAGTATACAACTAAGTCTTTGGATTCTTCAATAGCTGCAACCACATGATCAAACTTTGGTGTTAAACTCCTTAACACCTTTGCAACAATAGTTTGATCTGAAATTTCCTCTCCATAGGACCTCATTTGGTTAACAATGACAGCTATGCAAGACAAGAAATCTTACATTGATTCACCCTTATGCATTTGTAAGGTTTCAAACTCACAACGAAGAGATTGAAGTTTCATTGTGATTACCTTCGAGGTGCCTTGAAATGCTATCTGCAGAGTCATCCAGGCTTCTTTTGATGTGTTTATTGTTGTAATTTTTGAGAAAATTGACTCATGGATTGCTTGCTAAATGAAGAATAATGCTTTGGAGTCCCTTTTCTTGTTCTTTTTCAATCTATAGCTTCATCATTTGGATTAGGATATCCATTTTCAACTAAGTCCCATAAATCTTGAGACTTGAACAAAGTCCTCATCTTGATGCTCTAGAATTCATAACACTCTCCTTTGAAGATGGGAATCGTTGGTTAAGAAACACTCATTGCATTGCCATTAGTTGTCGTCACTTTTATGCCCAGTTACCAAGGAACTAAGCTCTGATACCATAATTGTTGGGAATTCTAAAAAAATAAGAAAAAAAAATTGCAGCATAAACAGAGTATAGCAGCAAACTAAATATTGCAGAATTGTAATAAAAAGAATGAAAATATAATTTGCAAAAAATTCAAGTGTTTTTTCCACACTTTATTCAAAAACTGATGGTACCTTTTTATGGGCTTACAATTAATTGAAAAAGATAAAAAAAACTCTCAACAAATATCAGATTTTATTGTCACTAACCATTACTAACTGAAACAGAAAATTAAGAAATAAAAAACTAACATTAACATAGACTTTAATGACTAAATCAAACACAAGTTATTTTTGAATCAACTTCAACAAAGGGTTGCCACAAGTTTGACGAAAATTTGTGATCTAAGAGATAAAGGATGGATATGTAGCAACAAAAATGTAGTAATGAAAATTCTGAACCATGCCCAGTAGTTCATCTGCAGCTGGTTGCCGTCTTATTATTAGCTTGTTTTGTGAGATTTGACTCTATAAACTCTTCATGTATCTCGGATTGTCCCCATCATAGTTAAATGGCTTCTTCAAAATAACAATGATCAAGCAAAATATTGGCAGAAGCATCCTCATCTGGAGCAAATTAAATCTAGGATCCAAAATTTATTTATTTGGGGCATGCAGCATGCATATGCAACCTTAGACCATTTCGCAGTGACAGATAATTAAAAATTTGCAATATTTAAATGACCAGTCAAGGACGTTTTCAGCTTAAATTAGGATTCTTCATGATATGCAATGAAAAACAAAATTAATGGTATCATCTTGTCACATCACCCTCCCTTATAAATAGGCAAGGATCACGGTACATGGTGACATGAACAGTATATTGCAGGTTCCACTACCTATGAGGAGGGGAATTTTGATAAATTCTCGTGACAGAAATTATTATCCAATAGGCAAATGCAGAATCACATCCTCAAATAGTATGACTGAATGGAATAGAAGCACACAGGACATACCTGTTTTTCTTGATACTTGAACTTTCCTGACAGCAAATAAAAGAAAACTCCAATCAATGTTCCATCTGCCAAAGAGATCGACACAACACCTTGGATCTGGCAGCCAATCCAGACTGTAAATGAATTTTGGTGCTGGATGGAGGTCCCAAAAAGGTCGGAATAAAATCACTGAAAAGGCCAAAGTATATCCTTATTACGGCATGTGATATAATTGTACATCCCATCTGCATAATAAAATAGATATCATGAAATAATACCACATAAAATCACTACTTTTGACTCATAAACTGGAAATCAATAACTAGCAATTGGGACATAGAAAACCAAATCAAATTCATGGCAAAATTTAAGGAAAAAAAAAAAAATTCACACTGACAAAATGTAGTTGTACAGTTTAACATTTTGAGTTTACTCTTACATTTTCTAAATGCCACTTCTCCAACCCCTATGAATCACATAATTATCATTCACCTATTCATTCCTAGCATTACAACAATGAATTATACTAGTCCCCATTACATTTACCTAAATAATATATTGTCCATCTGTCAAACTTCATGCTAAATGCCTAAATGCATTGAAAATCCAACTTGCAAGTCAAGATATGCAAATATCCTTATTTCACATTACAAACCGTCCCTAATAAATAGTCATATTCGAAAATCAGTGATTTGGCATCTGCTCAAACAGGTTAGCCGAATGCCTCGCAGAAACAGAAAATACGAGCAACAAAAGAAAATGTGAAGTGTTTATATCATTACTTAGGCATATGACTTACAACTCCAGGGATCCATTTCCTAGCAAGACAGCAAGATAACCAATTCGATGCTGGCATTTGGAGTTGGATCCAAGAAAAGGCCGCCATTTCACATCCCATCCAACTTTTCCATTATGAGCTAAGCAGAACATGAGTCTCGGCAAAGCCACATCCACTGGAATAGAAGAAGAATCAGCGTTGATATTCCCAGAAACATTATCCAAATCACAATTAAGCACTGGAGGATCCTCTATACAGTTCTGCTGAATTTGATATTTCATAATGAAAGATTGATCATGCTCATCTTGAGCCAATTCTGGTGGACATGGACTAATAGCACCTTTCCGGCTGCCCTCACCTTTCTTTTCAATCTTCTACTCTGTCCACTAGTTTGAGTAGTTGAATTACATGTAAAGAGATGTTTGGAAGAACTTTTTTGTTTTTTTCCTCTGTGCTTCTGCACAGTCAACTCTTGGAAATTCTCATAAACTCCTATAGCAAGCCATTGAGATGAATTATCTGGGTGCTGAACAGCAGAAGTGGCCTCGTTTTTCAATCTTCTCAGCTGTCCAATGGTTTCAGGAGTTGGATTGCTTGCAGATGGCACTTTGGTAGAATTCTTTCTTTTTTTTCCCTTGTTTTTCTGTATGCTCTGTTCTTGGACATTCTTACAGACCTCTTCTACACCAAGCAATTGAGATGAGTCTTCCAGGCACTGAACAGAAGAAAGTGTCTTATTTCTCATTCTTGTAATCTGTCCAATGGTTTCAGGAGTTGAGTTGCTTGCAGAGGATGCTATAATAGAACTTTTTTTTTCCCCTTGTTTTTCAGTATGGTCTGTTTTTGAGTATTCTTAGAAACCCCTTCTATAGCAAGCAATTGCGATGAGTCTTCTGGTGTCTCTTTATCATCCCCACTGTTATTGAGGATACACCATATCTGAACAACACCTCTACTACTCAGTGAAGTGCCTATCGTGTGATAGTAAGAATCAGGAGGGTGAGCAGCAAAGATAACATGCTAGAAAAGAAAAGAATACTGTAAGGAAGCCATAAACGTAAGATGTACCAGGTAAACTCTCTGATATATTCTACCTTCAATCATGCATAAACAGTAATCTAAAGGGGTATTTAAAGAACTGTATAACTACATATTGTTGTGACATAGGGAACCACATATGCAAAGCATGCCAAAATAATCTTCAGTATTGTTTTACATATCTCAATACAAGAAATATTTCCAGTTAGCCTGCCATAATTTATTCACCTATCAAACCTGAAGTACTTAATAGAAAATCACATCGGCTGAGAAAGGAGGGGAAAAAGTGGTGGGTCGACTAAAGAAGGAGGTCTTTCATCAGCCCAAGGACACCAATCCAACGCCTAAACAGACCCTCCAGCATGCATAAAGAATTCTTTACTGCAATAACAGGAAAGAAAAAAGTTTAAACAACAACAAAGCAGAACTTGAAAATGCAGTAGTCTGGGACCAAAGATCATTAAAAAGCTACAAATTTGATGTAATTAAATTCTGGAATGTCCTAAAAATCAAGAAAATTGTCAATTAAAATGGAACAAATACAAGAAACACCTACCATTTCTGATGATAATATCCCACACAAAAAACACACTCTATTTCGAACATGGAATTCGATTTTGAATTGAACCAATCTCGTCTGATGCTGTGAAACTTGAAATAAAAAGCATAAAATCAAAAAGGCTGTAGAATTCATATACCTGGAATTTGAAGCTGCATTACTCCCATACAGTTCCTCTTTCTGCAACAGCACCAAACCAAAAACAAATGCCAGAACTATATGATAACTATCTGCATAATAAAAAACATAAAAGAAATCAAACAAACAGAACTAAACAGAACACGGAAAAAAAAAAGGGGAAAAAAACACCATGAACATTTATTATCATAGCTTTACGCCTGAAAATCGAATTGAAATTAGTAATGAAGAAAAGTTGAAGAAGAGAGGAAGCTCTTACCGCTCACTTTGTCTTTGTCCCAATTTACAAGATTATGATTGTAAATTCTTTTTTATAAATATTGTTTAAAATTATTCTTAAATTAGAGAAAATTTAAGCATTGTAAAATGTTGGATATATTTAAATTAAAAAAAATTAAGGGTATTAAAAAAATATGTATAAATAAATAACATAATATAAGTATTTTAAATTAATATTATTTATTAATTAAAAATATTTTAATAAAGTAATTTATTTAAAAAAGATATTATGGTTAAATAAATTAATTTTTAAGGAGAAATTTTTTTACATATTTTATATGTTATTTTTAAAAATACTAAAATTTCTAATAAAATAAGATAAAAATTTTATTATGTGTTGCAAATTATAATTATTTTTTAATAATAAAAAAAACTACAATAATAATATAAAACATATATTTATCATATTATGTATTATTGCGAGTTAACAATTTATTAAAAACAATTAAAATGGAATAGATTAATGACAGATTAGTAACAAATTTTTATGTTCATCACTAATGCGTCACTAATTTTACAAAATAAAAGGAACCAAAATTTTTTACGATGTTTGTCACTTATCTGTCATTAATTAGTGCTGAATTTTAAAACCTATAACTAATTGATGCAGTAGAAACTATAAATAAAAAGGATAGCTATTGAAAATTTGTTGATTTAAACAAGAATACTAAAGATTCAACTTTTCATAAACTGTTAATTCGAAAATATCATAAAGTAGGCATCAAATTCGTTGAATTACATGTATATCAAAATTTGAAAAAATAAAATTTTATATTATTGTCAAAAAAAGTGTCTTTTCAAACTAAACAAGATGAATAAATAGTTTTTAAAACAAAACCTTAAAAAGAAAAGGGCAAAAATAACCAAACAAAATACTAAAATTAGCAAAAATTAAACACAAAACTTTGAAGTCCAAAAAGTAACTTTAAACAGTTGAATTTAGGCTTGAAAATGGGCAATGATGGATAATCCTATTTATTTATATAGATATTTGAATGAACTTTATATGTTAGGGATTTCGAAATTTATCCAGAATTAAAAGTTATGACATTTTGAAGTATTGGTGTACATTTTAGCCTTTTTAACACCATCTAATCGTTCTATGAACTGTAAAGTTATTTGATCCACATCACTCATTAAGATTAGAGATAAATTTTTAAATTTATTGATAATTTATGATTAAATTTAAAAATAATAAGAAAATTTTAAAAAGTCCATGATTACTTGGTGACATATTTGGATTTTCAAATCCATCACTAATTAACAATGAATTTTTATCTATGGTCATTAATATTTGTCGTTAATATGAAAATTCATTACCAGTTCATCACTAATATGTCATAATCACTAAAATTTAAACTTTTTTATTTGATATTTCCAATATTTCATAATTACAAGAATTCTAATTAATTGGAGTTCAAGTCTGATAGACTCACAAGAGAACAAATCTTTTCTAATATTTATTTCCTTTCTATATAACACTTGAAAATCTAAGATTTTACTTAAGTAAATTCAATATCCTTACCATTTGAACCAAAAAATGTTGATAAATTTTAATTTTTGTTTTAGTAAAAGATTATATAATCACGTAAACGAATTGACCCAATCAATTTTTTTTACATGAAATCCATTCTAATCCAATTTGATTTCATTATTTTTTAATATTTTCACCTATAAATTTATTGATATCACTTCTACTTTATATAAATATTTATAAAATTACGATTTTCCCTTATATTAAACCAATGGAATATAACCAATTCCATTTTTCTGATTTAATTTTAATAACATTGAACTAATTAAATCCTCAAAACCTCATATTAATTTCTATAGGGTTTAATAATACACTACGTAAAAAAAATACAATATGTTAATTATACAACAACAAAAGAAGCAAATCTTGCAAAAACCAACCTTCCCTATTTCTCAATTGTCAAAATTTTATATATATATATATATAGAATGCTTTCGTGCAACATAAAAAAATAACAAAATAAATAAATAACACATGTGAAGCACCTTTGCCTATCAAGGGCCCGACAAGTACTGTAGCCATATATGGTGGTTCAGTCACAAAAAAGCATGTGAATTGGAAGAAGTGTGCCAAAAAAAAAATGGCCTAATTAAAGTGAAACTATATATGTAATGTAATGTTTCACCTTTAGTTTAGTTCAAAAAAATTGCAGCTCAACTACCTCTTCCTTCTCCTCTACCTTGATTAGCTCTCCTCATCGCACTAGTTTTATGAACGTTAATCAAGAATCATTGCGACAAGAACACTTTTTTATACACACGGTTGTACTTATTAATTATGAAAATTTCAAAAAACTTGTGAATACATAAATAAATACGCTAATTATTCAAAAATTTATATCGACATACATATATATAATAATTATTGGAATTGACAAATTTATATATCACCATATATAACTATTATCATTTTTTAATGCATACAATATAATTTTTTTTTAGAGTGCGTAACATATTTTATTTTCTAAAATTCTCATCTATTTGCGTCAAATTAAACAATAATTTACTTAATTTTTTAGCTAATTAGACTTCAATTAAGGTTTGAAGAGGTTGAAAAGAACTTCAAATTCCTTGCACACACTGCAATTTGCCTGGCTTGAGGAGCTGCTTATGCTTAAATTAACACATTGATTAACATGAAACAAAGGCAAAAAACGCAGCAACCATTACAGCTTAATGCAAGAACAGTATAGAAGTACATAAATGAGGTTCGTATCATATATACAGATTTGTTTCAAATCGATCAGAACTTTTACAATGGGAAGCAGAATAGCAGATTAAACAGATTCCAAGAAGCAATATCTACATGTACACACATAAACACATAAACACATCTGCAAAGTGCAAGAAAAATACAAGAACACAAGAAGCTATATATACGAGCATTGAATTTTGTAGAGATAAATTTGCCTAATTCGGCCGACACCAACCAGACAATCTGGTTATTGGTGCAGGCCATTAAATCACATCACCATATATTTTCTACCATTTTGATAGGTGCATCTCACTGTTTTTGCAAGATGCTGCAGTGATCAGCTTCCACTAACAATTGTTGTACATGGATATATATCGATCTTGTTGCGACATAGCTGTGCATTGATCTATGCATATTTTTGGATGATTAATCAAGAAAAAAAGACTATTTTAATTGATCATAAGAGTCCTATTATTATTATTATCAGTTCACCTTTTTGCGTACCGAAACTGGTAGGCCACCGCTAAAAGTAGCAGTCAGACCAGGAGAGAACCTTGGTGTTCGATAGGATGTCTCTAACTGAATATTGAATCGTCTAAGCAATGAAATAGCGACACATTTGAGCTCTAATAAAGCCATTTCTTTCCCCAAACATACCCTCAGACCTGCTTGAAAAACTGGGTACTTAAAAGAGTTTTCAGGGAAGAAGATACCATTTTTCAACCACCTTTCTGGCTTGAATTCTAAGCAATCTTGACCCCATAATTCTTCCATCCGTCCCATTGCATATGGATGGTAAGTAACCCTAGTTCCTTTCTTCACGAAAGTACCATCTGGTAACATATCATCTTCTTGACAGAACTTGGAATCAAATTGGATTGGAGGATAGAGTCTCATGCTTTCATAAACTGTTGCTCGTAAGTAATGAAGATTTTTCATTTGTTCATAACTCGTGAGCTCTTGATCTGGACCAAGAACCATATCTGCTTCTGATAGAATTGCTGATCTTACTTGTGGGTGGTTTCCTAGCAGCCAGAAGAAGCTGGTTAAGGCAGAAGCCACCGTATCGCGGCCGGCCAAGAGGAAACTTATAACAATATCTCTCAAGTAAGTATCATCATTAACAGTATGCATAAACCTCGATAAAAGATCTTTGTGAGACTGAAACCCCTTCTTTCTTCTTTGCCTTATAACTTCCTGAGCTAAAATATTGATCACCTTGACAGCTTCTTTCATATTCTTTTCTGTGCCTAAATTCAGCTTTCTCTTAATCTTCCAAACAAGTGGAGACACGGTCATGGCTCTTTCAGCAGACAATTTTGATGCTAAGTCAAAAGCAACAGCAAAATCTGAAATGGGTAGAGTGATTTCCAAGCATCTTGGGTCTAGACCAAAAGAAAATCTGCATATGCTGTCGAAAGAAAATCTTCGAAAAACATCTTGTAAATCCAAGATTCCACCATCTTCTTTGCCTGAAACTGAAGTTAAAACTGGAATAAGTCGATCCTCAATTTCATAACGGACAATCTCAAAAGCATAAGCTCTTATAGAGAACCTATCGAGTTCGAGACTAGCCATCTTTCTCTGAAACTTCCATGAATCACCATCAACGTTAAATATCCCTCGACCAAGAAAATCACCCAAGATTGTAGAGAAAGGCTTTCCTTTTGGGTAGTTTTCAAATCTTGTTTTGAGCATATATTCAACGTTTTCAGGGTTAGCTGTTATAGTGTTTCCAAGAACATGAATATGGATTGTTTTAGTTGGAGAATTCTTTAAAAGATGAGTATACCAATCACAAAGATTATTGAACTGTTTGGTCCAGCTCAAAGTGAGATAAGCTTCACATATCTCACAGTTGCACCAAATCTTTAATCTCAGTGAAGAGAGTAAGATGAAAAAAAGAAAGAAAGTGATGGTAGCTAGTAAAAGAAAGGAAAGGGTAGCATGAAGAGCTAGCCAAAGCCAGGAAGCTTCAAGCTCCATTAATGGATAAATATTTGCTGATTAAAAAGCTAACAAAGAGAGTAAAAGACAAGTGAGAACGACACAGATTAACAAAGGAGAGAGTAGTGTGATAGAAGATAGAATAATCGAAGGGTTTCAATATATGTATAGGATTCTACCGTTTGAAGTGAGGGTATGCAGCATTTGTTTTGTTTTTTTTTTTTTTTTAAAAACAAAAAAGCTATATTGTGAGTGAGGGAGTTATTCATTTCTCTCTAACCGTATATGAAAATCAAGATTATGATATTGTCAAGATTGTTTCATCTTATTTTAAGGGAAACTGTTACTATTATATAGTTTATCCGTATATTAAGTTGTTTGACCTTTTTTAATTAAAAAATAAATTAAACTAAACGATTATTAAAAAATTGTTTAGTTTAATTATTTATACCAACTCATTACTGATAATATAAACCTTTTTGTTTTATCAGTTATTATAGTTAATATGTTGAATAGTCATTAATAATATAATTTATTTTTAAATACAATATTAAAAATTAAATAATAATTTATATATTATTAAAAATATTATCAGAAATTATTTAAAAGTAAGCTTTGCAATGTAAATTCAATTACTATATTTTTTTTAAAAATAATTATAAATATAAATATCATTAATAATTAAATTTATAATATTAATTTTAATTTTAATTATGAATAATTAAAATATAATTACAGAAATTTTATTTATAAAAAAATAATTTATTATTATTTATTTTTAATAGATGTACTATAGTTCAAATAGAAAGTAAATTTAAATTAACTGGTAAGAAAAAATTTTAAAATAAAATTAAGGTGATAAAAATTAAAAAATAAATATTAGATGCTGATTTTAAAATCTTATCAAACACCTATAAATTATTATGTAATGGAAACGATAGTTGATTCTTCTTATTCACTAAACCAAATAATTTAATTGCGATTATTTATAAAGCATAATTTACTTTACAAAAGATAAAATCACTATTACATCCCTTGTCTTAAAATAGGATAAGGTACCATAATATATGGCCCAACTCAATAAATAGACCTATAATGAATGAATAAAGTAAAAAAAATTGTTGATAGAACGCGAAGAACAATGCCAAATATGTACCAGAGGCATCATTTCCTTTCATAAATTATTCAATGAGTGATATATATATATATATATATATATATATATATATATGGAACTTCCCAAAATAGATGGAATGACAATTTTTCATTCCAAAAAAAAAAAAAACATTTTTACATAAAAATTTAATAATAGTTTACATGATTAAGCTAAAATTTTGAATTATTTGTAAAGAGTTTCCAAATCAATATAATAAGAGGTGAGGCGAGATGTTAATTGAACATATGATACATATATGGCAGAGCAAGAAGAATACGCATAATACAAGAGTTGCCTTAAAGATATATGGAAAATAACATTTTACTTATAAAGGATTGCAAAAAAAATTGAATTACATAATAATACAGTACAGTATAAATCACTAAAATCTACAAGTATCAATATAATATTATAAGACAAATAAAAAAATGGATAAGTACAATTCAGATCATGTGATTTTACCTTTTGGCAAAATCAGGTATGTAGTTTTTTTTTACCATTTAAGTCCCCCATGTTACATTTTTTTTTTTTACACTTTAATACATTTATAACTAATATCATTATTATTTTATAAAAAAAACATTAATATAATATTAAATTTCAATTATAAATTTATTATATATATGATTTATGATCAAGCTAATCAATTTGTTATTTTTATAAGTATTATAAATTTATTTTAAAAATTATCTATTTTTATTCATAATTAAATTAAAAATACATCTAAATTTAATTTTTTTTACGACTTTATTGTAGTCAGTTAAATGATATATTACTCATTATATGATTTTAACATTGAAAAAACATATTATTTTTATATTAAAGTATACATTTTCAATAATATTTGTTAGAATGATACTAAAGTGTAAAAAAAAAAGGTAAAACATAAGGTATATAAATGTAAAAAAAATCATAGAATTGATTTTATCAAAAATTAAAATCACATGGATTAAAATTGTATTTATCTCTTAAAAAAACTCATTTATAAACAATGATTGTTTTGGTTCCTCTATAATGAAATCCTTTAGCAATAACTGGTGCGGATGAAAGGATCAATTAATCGTTACTACATTGTAACCAACAAAATAACCAAAATGGGACAAACCCACATTAATTTCAACCAACAGAACGATCAAAATGAATTAAAATCCACATTTATTTGAAATTAAATTTCAAAATAATTTCTTTATGATATTAATATATCAAAAAATAAATTATTTTTGTGGTTTTTGGACCAAAAAAAAAAAGCCAAGAAACCACCCCACACCAAGAAAACCAAAGAAGAAGGAGAAGGAACCAGAGAGACTTGGTAGGTTTAACTTACATTTAATCACATATTAATTGCGGTATGTTTATATACAAATTAAAATTTCTAAATTTGCATTTAGAAGAACAATTAGTTACAAAATTTCCTAAAATAGGTAGTATTTGAATTTTTTTTTATTTAAAACACTGATATTTAGAGTTTATTAGATTTTAATTAATATGATTCGATTTGAACATAACCATTAAAGTAATAAAATTTTTTCAACAACTAATTTAAACACCACTGCACACATTAGAACTAAAATCAAAAATGAAAAAAAAATTTTGACACTTTATTTGAAATAAAATTAAAGATGAAATGATTTTAAGTATTGAATAAAAGATAAGATACTGTTTTATCTAAAAGTTGGGTAACATGAATAAAAATTACCCCATTTTGTGTGAAAAATCCTGATCATGTACAAACATATATACAGCTATTAAATTCTGTAGCAATTCTGTTCTGGCATGAAGAGTGACAACTCCCCATTAATATTCATGGACCCTTCTTTACATATATATACATATATATATAGACATGCCACGTTAAATGGGTGCTTCAAAATCTTCTTCTTTTTTCTTCAAGCAGATCATGATCATCTACTTGAACACATCTTTGTGTCTCCAAAAAGCACGTGCGCTGCCATTATCAAATAAAAACATGCAAGTGTGCTATTTTTCTTTCTTTAATTTGTTTTGTCCTCGTCAGCTACAGCTATAAAGATTAAAGATTGTGTTGTAGTGCGTGTTTGTGGGAATTTTTCCATAAAACGACGCCAATTATAGTAGCTGCATGTGTGTTGTGTTATGAGCTTATTTATCCTACTTTTATCTTCTTTATATATATGTACTACGTACTATCTCCAGCTGTACTGTATGTGACAAATCTTTGTCTATAAAATGCTTTTTTTTAAAAAAAAAAATTAATTCATTAAATTTTAAGTAATTTAGTTATTCAAGCAAATTTATAAGAGTTACAAAAATCTATAAAACATATTTTCAATTCTAGTACTAAAGTTTGCTCATTCAATATGCTATTACCAATTGAAATTAACTTCAGTTAAATATTAAAAATTATTGTCATCCTGATGAAAAATTTAATTTTTTTTAAAAAATAATGATACATTTAGCAACTTGTTATATAAATAGTGTCGACACAAATATTAAAAAATAATTGAAAAATTTATGGAATAGTATAGAATCATAATTATTGAATATTATGACTTTTAAAGATAATTTATGGAATTCATTCACTTAAAAATTTTAAAATAATTGAAATTCGTAATTACTGAATATTAGAAATATCAAATACACATATATACTGAATACTAGAAATATCAAATGCACATAATATATAGTCACTTGCATTCTCTAACAATTGATCATTGATATAATTGGATTGGATATATTTTAGCATGTACTTTTTCCTAAAATTTTCTGTTTTAATTTAAACAAAAAAACTATAATTTAAAAGAGTGTTATTCTTTTGAACTAAGTGAAATTTAACTGTACAAAATATTTATCTAATATCAATTAAAATTACAACTATATCAATAATTTATAGTATCACTTAAGCATGCGTCTAGCCACTTAAGACATTATTGTTTTCTAAAAAAAAAAGACCTATAGTCAAATAATAAATGATGGCCACCACTAATTTCATCTCATATAAATTATTAATTTCATTATATTTTTAAACTATACTCTAGCACTATATTCTAAATAATGATGCACAAGCCCCGATGAGTTAACGTGATAGACTTACAGAATTAATGATTATAAATTGAAGTTGATATTAATAATAAAAAAATAATCGAAGTGACTACATAAATTGACATTGGAGACAACTCTGTCTAGTGAATCTATTGGTATCAACTCAATTGAACTAAGGATATATGTATATAAATATAATTGAGCACGTTTATGCGAATTAGAAGTTGGAATTTTATATTGTGTACTATGGTTGTGTACTATGGTACTACATAGTCAGCATGTTAGTGTTAAGAGTATTAGTATGTGATGGTTGCGAACTGTGTTGATTAATTCATCTTTTAAATAACATTAAAATATATGTTTTCATTTTGCCCATAAAGTCTAGATCAAACGTTCAAGGCACAAGTTCAGGTCTTAGATTCAAGTTTTAGCAGTGCAACATCAAGGCTCTTATTATATTATATCACCACAAAATAAGTTTAACCCTCTATAATAATGATAATAATGAAAATAATATTATTATTAGTTAATATAATAGATAATATGATATGATATGATATATATATAATATATAGAGTGTAATTCCCTATTGTTCAAACAAAAGAGCTGCTGTTAATAAATAATTTTGTTAAACTAAATATGTGTGGTGATAGCTATTTTGATAGGGCATTTTTGTAAATGGATTTTGTTGGAATACAAATAAAAAGTCATTAACAATCAAAGAAAGGAAGAATGAAGGATAAAACTCACATTTTCAGCCCCAATATCTAAGCTTCTAATGTATCTACTTTGCTCTTCAACACTAACGAAATTATAAAACCGTTGTTGGGTTGATGAATTATTAAAAACTCATACTAGAGCTTTTCCTCTCTCCATAGCCGCTTGTGTTGCTGCTGCTGATGCAAAAACCTATCCTTTGCTTTAGCAATTCTAGGGTTTCTGTAAAGAAGATGATGTGTGGAGATATGGACTTATTTAGGGTGTGAGCTATTATCAATTTTCTTTATAATTGGATCCTAATGTATTATCCTTTTATATTCTAATGAAGTGGTTTATGTAATTCAAAAAGAAAAATTAATTTAATAGTCAAATTTCTATAGTATTATTCAAAAATTGAGGGTTCAAATCCCTCCACGTTTTGTAATGGTAAAATATATATATATATATATATATATATATATATATATATATAAAAGCTCAGAATGTCTCCCCTCATCATGTGGATTGATCTTCATATGTTAAAAAATATATATATTGATACGTACATAAGAAGACATGTGAGGGATTGGTTTTGGTCTTGTGAATTTGAAAACTCAGAGCTAAATCAGTTTCCCAAAAATTAAGAATGGTATGATTCCTGCTTAATACTAGTCATTTTTGTTGTCTTGTCATCATCAAAAGTTTTCAAATTAAATCCAGTAACTTATGTCCATTCTTAATTTACTTCTTAGAATCAAATATAAAAATAAAAATTATTTTTGTATTAATATATTCGTAATATTTAATTATAAAATATAAAAAAATTTTGAATGGAAGAGAACAGCGTAAAAATTAAATTTTAATGCTTTAAAGAAGACTATCGTTAAACGATTCAATTATCAATATAAGTTTATTGTTGCGGCACCAATTTTTTATTTGGGTCATTAATTATATATAATAGCTCCTTTAAATTTATTTATTTTTTCAAATGCATCTTTATATGAATAATATTTATAAAAATCAAATGTTATAGCTTATATTCATTATTTATTTATTTTTAAAAAATTATTATAAAATTGACTTAAAACAGACATGAATTCTTGAGTCGGAAAAAAAAGAAAAAAAAAAGAAAGGAATTGAATTGAGAGTATTGATATGAGTCCCAATAGGGCAATGACAGGTGAAAGTGGGTTCGGATCTCTTTAAATTCCACGTGTACAAGTATATTACGACTATAGCCGATGATTTGCCATATAATTATATACATTTTATATCCATTCCTAACCAACTTCTACGCGTACACTTGGCAGAATACAAAAGCCTTTCTTCTCTTTTTATCTTCTTAAGTGACAGAAAACAGAACACCTTCCTTACTTTGGATAAGATCATCTTCTTTCAAAAGAGAAAAACAGATAGTTGTTGAAATTTTTTTATTATTTTTATATTCATATTTAATTTGAATTAAATTAATTAAAATTTAATAAATTTTAAACATTAAAAATTCATATATATATATATATATATGAAAAATATCAATTTGTCAAAAATTGAATATATATTTTATATGTAAATAAAATTTTATTAAACTTATGATATATATTAAATGAAAAATTAAAAATATTATTAAATAAAATTTTAAAATAATAACAATGTTATTTATTTAGTAATTTAATATTAACTTAATATAGTTATAATTTATTATAATTTTTATAAATATTTTATTTAAATAATTATATAATACTTTTTTAATATTTTTTATAAATAATTTTTCTCTTACTCTAAAACTGATTTCATATAAAAAAAATATTATGATTATAATTAATAATCAGATAATAAAAAATAATAAAAGTTCTATTTTCTTTATAAAACAATTTAAATATTATAACCCATTAAACTTATAATTTATTACAATTTTAGTAAATTTTTATTTGAGCTATGACACTTTATTTCTTCAATATTTTTAATATTAATAATTTTGTTTATTCAAAAATTAATTGAATGTAATTTTTTAAGTTCAACTAATAATTAATTGATAAATATTAATTAATTTAATTTTAACTGTTTTTTGTTAAATTTTATAAAAATATGTAAAAACGATAATTGTATTACTTTTATTATAGAAAATATATTTTCAAATAAATTATATGCTCTATTTTTTATTTATTAATTTTTAATTTATAAAAATATCTACTTTTAAAAAAATTATATATTTTTCCTATTTTCATAAAATTTATTATTTTAATTTTAATTTTAATTTTTTAATTTAGCGTGCACTCAAGTGTTTGGTGACCACGACATTGTGTGGGCTCGAGGCCCACTTGTAAATACGATATAGGTCTTGGGCCTATTCGAAGATGGAGTCGCCACCCAGATAAAAGCCGAGACACACTGTACAACAACTGGATTCCACGGAGGTTTTCAGAAGCCGTCGTCAGATAACGAGTCTGAAAACTGGGTATGAACATTTGAATGCTCACCCAACCTTGTGGTTGGCCTCCGTTTATGTTCTGTGTTTTATTACCTTTAATTATTTAATTATTTCTTTATTAACATGCGGATGGTTGTTGCCTTTAGAGAATAGTCAAATTTTAGAATTAAATCCGGATTTGCACATTAATTCTTTTCATGCATTTAGTCTCATCATTTATCATAAGCAAGATAGATAATCAATATTTACAACCATTCACTCAAATTAAAAAGGAAAGGGATTAAGGATTACAACGCTTTTAGGAAAAATAAAAGAATAATATACAGAAAATAAATAATACATATACCAAAAGTACACTAGTAATAAACTATTTACACAAGCGCAATGCTCTAAGAAATTAGCTAATAAAAGTGACTACTCAATGATGTGGATTATCAAGTAATTCCTGCAATAAACATATGATTAGTTTCCTCTTGCAAAGTACGACATTATACATAACAATATTTACAAATAATGTTCTAAAAAGGGTTTTCATGTCACAAGTAAAAAAAACCCTTAAATAACCAAGATAATTATCATCATGCAATGAAACAATTATGTATAAAGGCGGAAAGAGCATGTGAAGTGAACATTATACGGAATTTCATAAAGGGAGAAGGACCAAATAGCTGGTCGACCTGTCAATGTGGCGATTGCCTCTGTGAAGAGGCGATCGCCTTATTGACAGAGGGTGACGCCTTTATGAAGAGGCATCACCTGATCAACAGGCTCTTCTCATCTTTTAAAACAATCAAACTTCTATTCTAAACAAGCAAATGTTCACACAAGTTCGTAGAAAGGCATGCCAAATTACAACTACATGCAATAATTCAATGGATCATATCAATAAAGTAGCATAACAAGTAAAATAAACCTAAAATATACCTGAAGTATACTGATAACTCAGTTACATGCAAAGTAAGCACTAAAATGATGAAGTTATGAAGATATTGAATATAAATGCAAGTTTTTTACTAAAATGATAGGCCCTCTCTTTGATTATAATCCTCACTAGAGCGTGATTTCCACTTTGACACAAGTTTTCCTCCTTTCTCTCCTAAGGAATATGAACTTACTTTGGCTTGGATCCTACCTCCTCCCTCAAGAATGTCTATCTGTGTTTTCCAGAGCTTTCCTTTCCTTTTTCTTGTTTAACAATGGTTCATTTTATTGCTTATGGTCCCCTCTCTCCCCCTTTCTCTCTTCTTTTTTTCCTTTTTATCCCTTACCTTGTCTATGTCCCTAGGCTCTCTAGCTCATCATGAACCCCTATTGCCTTTCTCTTTCCCTCAAAAATCTCTTCCTCATACAAAATCAGGTTTGGGGGTATGAGTCCTACACCACTTGGCCACTATGATTGCAGCTGCATTAAATGCAGCTGCAAGTGGTATGCCTCCGAGGCGGCGCCTCTACGATGAGGCGATCACCTCTGAAGTAGCTATCAAATAGGCAATTGCCTCATTGCATTGAGGCAATGCCCCTTTGGCTGGGACCTGTGTTGGGTCAAACGGGCCTGGATTTTTTTTGGACAATTGGGCTAAGTCTTGGGCTTTTTAGGCTTTTAGGCTTTCAAGTCTATTTTCAATTGGAGATTTAGGTTTTGTTCTTGTGTTTAAGTTTCACATTCTCATCATTAGATTTTGGTGCGGGTCGATCAAACTAAGCACCCGCAATCCGCCTCCGATTCATGGGTCGATCGGACCAGGTGTCTACAATAAGACTTATAAAATTATGTTATCTAATTTAATTTATATTAGATAAAATATAAGTAGACCTAATTAAAATAGAAAAAAAAAATTTTAACAAAATTACTACTAAAAGTTTAATTAATATAATATTATTAGAGATAAAATAAAAATTAACATAATTAAAATAAGAAACGTACTTTTAATTAAATTAGAATTATATGTCAATTAATTTCATTTTTATTAGAGATGAAATAGAAGTTAACCTAATTAGACTATAGAATATACTTTCAATATATTAAAATTACATTTTAATTAATTTAATTTAATTTAATTTTGTTACAGATAAAATAAAATACATACTTTCAATTATATTACAATTACATTTTAAATGAATTAATTTTTATTAGATATAAAATAGAAGTTAACCTAATTAGAATAAAAAAATATACTTTCAATTAGAATTTTTATTAAAGATAAAATAGAAGTTATTCTAATTAAACTAGGAAACATACTTTCAATTAAATTAAAATAATTAATTTAATTTTTATTAGAGATAAAATAAAAATTAACCTAATTAAAATAGAAAATAGACTTTCAATTAAATTAAAATTATATTTTAATTAATTAATTTTTTATTAATAAATAACTAAATTATTTAATTTTTATATAATAAAAAATAAAAATTATTTCGTAATTTTACATATTCCCCTCCCTCCATTTATATATATTATAAATATAACTTACTTAAAGTAACATCATAGGGTGAAGTTATGCGTACATCTTATTATATTTACATAAAAGATTTTTGTCGTATTTAGTATTTTTTTTACTCACATATACTACAAAGTAAACACAAGTTATTGTACATTTATACTGTATTTATAATTAAGTAATAATTATAATGGTTATTAAATACTTGATAATTGGTTCTTAGATACTCAAGTGTATGTCTTATTATATTTACATACTAATATTAATGGTCACCACAATTACTACCTAAATTAAGATTATTTCATTGTTGTTATAAATGGTCAACGCAATTACTATCATTTTGACCATCACATATAATTATCATTTTAAGATACTTACCATCTTCATCTTAATTGCAACTGTAGTTTATTATTGTTGTTAAGATTATATAATTGTGAGACATGAGAAAAATATAAATTAAATTAAGTGTGTATAAGTGAAAAAAATTATGAATATATTATTTTGAATCATAATTTTTTCAATATAATTTGGTATATATATATATATATATAACTAATATTTGTTGTTCTAAATGACAATAAATTTGATTTTTCTTATTCGAGTCGTATATTGAGAAAATATATATTGGTAGAGTTCTACTTCTCTTATGGATTTATCATATAAACTTTTACCGGTGGAAATGACAAAGAATTTAATTTATTTTAAATACAATCTTAAATTAAAATTTTATACTTTAATGGATAGAGGATATTTCTCTCTTTTTAAATCAATTATGGCATAAATCGAATTATACATCTTATGATGCCCAAAGGAGTTATCACTTGACTACTCCTTCATTTGCAATGAATTTTATATTTTGTTATATTGTATTTGGTTAAGTATAGAATTCAAGTTAATTTTTAATTTTGGTAAAAAAAATCCTTTAAATAGAAAAAATATCTTTAAAAATAAAATAATGAAGGATATTTTAGTAATTTTAAAAATATAAACTTAAATGATGTGGAATTCATTTAAAAATTATAACCACTATGTTAGAATTTGATTTACTTATAAATAAATTTTACAACATATTCATTTAAACCAAACACATATCATTTAAAATTATAAATAAATTTTATAAAATTCATTTATATTAAATACGTACACTCTTAATTTAATTAGAATTAGTTAGAAATTTTATAATTTCCTAAATACTAAAAGGTAATTATATAAGTTCAAATGTTTGCAACATGAGAAAGGAAAGAGTTAAAAAAAAATTATAAGAATTTTCTTATTATTACTTTTATAGAAAAATCATTAATGTAAGATTGATAACCAGTATTGGATCCAAACCATACACAAATATGGAAACAAAATAACACAATGATGTAGAAAAAGAATTTTGTCCATAGTTGGTAACTATTGCTCTATAATTCTCGAGTGGGGAGGGCACTAGTTTTGTAACCTACATGCTAAAAAAACAAATGTACAAAAATGTAGCAAAACCCAACACGACTCTTGTTTGTGTATATATGTATATCCAAGTGATGATGGGGATTTAACATGAGGACTTTTTTTTAATGAGGTTTTTTTGGGAGTTATCTAATATTAGTATTGATATACTGCACAGCATAATATAGCACAATCTTTTTTTTTTTAAATTGATAATGATCAAAATTGAATTTTACATCTTAAATTGTCGAGTTAAATATAATGATGGTCACCTAACTTTACATTTATTGAAATTTGGATATTAAATTTCAATTTTTTTTTATCACCTAACTTTGATTTTATTTTAAAAAAGATATTGTTAAAAAATTTTAATCCTTTAAATTTCACTTAAAAATTATCTTAATCCTCCAATCTCTTTATCTTTTTAATTTAGTCCAAAAATTATAAAAAGTTTAAAAGTTTACTTCTCTTAGATTTTGATGTCTCTTAAAATGAGTTTTCTCTTAGTAGACAGAATCAAAATGATTTTCAAAAATTTTTTTTTTTGTTATAAATGTATAGAAAATATGGATTTATTTATAAAAAAATCTTTAAGTCTGTATTAAAATAGTAATTCTGAATTATTTAGATATCAAAATTTTTTTAAATGATTGTTATGAAATCAAATAGAAATTTGATATCTAAAATAATACAAATTAAAGTTTAGTAACAAAAATAAACTGTTCAGTACTCTCCCGAGCATTTGACTCTCAAAATACCCTTGCAAAGGAGTTACACTCTCAATATATATGTGCGCGTGAAGTAATCATTTTATTTATTTTTATTAATAAAAAATAATTTAATCTAAAATTTTTAAAAATTCTCTTTTTAGATTGAATATAAATTATTTTTATAAATTAACATATACAAAATATGAATATTAAACTTCAAAATATTTTAATAAAAAATATTATTAAATTATTCCTTAACAACAATTATTAATCATGAAATGTCTGTGAATCATATTAAGCAGGGAATCAATTGTTATTTATATTTCGTGGCAAGCATGAGTCTAAAAACAATTTAATATGAAAAGGGTTCGAATACAATATTTTCTACAATTAAAAATTCTTTCATAGAATTTTAGTAAAATTTTACACCATTAAACAAATATATTAAGTTAACCACCGCTTTATTTTAACTATATATATATATATATATATACATATAGCAAAGTACTTGTGCCCATGCATACTTTTGGACATTCTTGTTTTCAACACACATTGAACATGCATTCTTTCAACATCTTTCTTCTTCCCATTGGACCACTCTATATGTATATATATAAATATGTTCCCCAGATTTAAATTTTGATGATGGATTTTTATTTTCATATTATAAAATAATAAAAATTGTTTGACACTAATGCAATATTTTGAATAAAAAAATAAAGCAAATGTGTAGTCAAATCCTTAGGACCACATTATTGCATAACAAGGGTTTCTCAATTTGCAATTGTATTAGGCTTTAGAATAATGTTGTTTTCAAAGTCAAAATAATAATAATAATGTTTAATTGCATTATAAGGTTTAGTTATAATTAATTTTTTTAATCAAATTAAATTAAAATTTTCAATTTGAATAAGTAATATATATATAATACAAAACCGAACTAAAATGCATAAAGAAACTTATTATAACTAAATATGCAGTTTTAATATTTATCAAATAATCAGAAAAGTTAATAAAAATAGAAATATGCTTAAAGAAAAGAGAAATAATTCTCATATATTTTTAAAACTTAATTAAAAAAAAAATGTTACATATGTTTTCAGTATTTTATTATCTATGAAAAATTAAGTTTATAATTAATAAAAGATTATAAAATTGAACAGAGGTTCACTATTTTTTTAGTCAATCCAATTTTTTTAAAAAAAGATAATTAATTCATTAATTTATTAATAAATTTTTAATTAATATGTATTCTTATCATAATTAACTAAACTTTAAATGGTAAAACGAGTAGTTTATTATTAACAAATTGGGACACATATAAAAATACTATATTTTAATTATATATTTTCGTAATTTATATAAAAATTTATGATTTTAGAATATAGGGAATAATAAGTTGAAAGTAGATGATCCTCAAAAAAAAAAAAGATGAAAGCAGATGATATTTTTTCTCATAGTGAAACCATTGGAAACAAAAATTTCTGACACAATCGATCTCTTAAAATATAGTGAACCTATAGCAAACAATAATTTCAGTGGAGGCTGATGACACTAAGTACACTGTGTCCCTTAAACACAGTGCTTGTACAGCCATATTTGTTGGCCACTTTTGAAAGTAGATAATGCATGCAGATGCAGTGAACTGCCTTAGTGGTTCTTTTTTTAATCAATTATTTTCCCCATAAAATAAATATTAGAATTTTGAATATATATATTGAATTGAAATAGTAGAAGTTGAAATAAGAGTTGTAATTGAGTATACTTGAGTCCAATCATAATCAAATCATTTTGGTGGTTGATCCTATCATGTATATGTTATTTAATTGTTTAGTATTTTTTTTGATGTGGGATCTCTAACACTTTCCTTCAAGTGCAATTAAAATTTGATAGTTGTCACTTAAAATTCGTAAATTTTGAAAGATAATGGTAAAACCGGACTAAAGCATTGGGATTGAACATTCAGACAGACAACCAGAAAATTTAAAAAATCCGGCCAGACCTGCTATGATACCATAATAAAATCTTGGTTTGTATATTTTAGATATCAGATTTCTAAAACTCTCCTTCAAGTGTAATTGGAATTTGACAGTTGTCACTTGAAACTCGTTCTTTTGAATGGAAAAGTAGTGACAACACTAGACTAGGCCACTGAGACTAGACATCCAGACTGATAACTAGGAAATTTAGGAAACAACTTGTACTTTTGAATTGAAAGACAGTGGCAACACTGGATTGGGCTATTGGAACTGTCCAGATGGACAACCGGAAAATTTATGAAACTAGGCAAGACCCGCTTTGATCCAAATACAATTGGATCTAAAGTTTCTCATCCCTTCCCTTCCCCTTCCCCTTAGACAATGGGAAGCTTTGCATCAATTTTTCATTCGTCCCTATGAACATGACTATGACGCTTTAAGAATACCAAGCAAATGCGGATTAGGCCAGTTTCTTTGACTAGTGGTAGTGCAGACAACACAAGCTCTTATCATCAACCTGTGATCATGTATGGAAGATTTAGCAGTTGCAACATTGACGCATTTTTACAAACAAGATATTACACCAAATTGCATTGGTTGAGAGACATAAAAAAATGGTGGAAGTAGGTGAATTGAAGATATACGATTGGGCAGTCCATGGGAAAACCCCACCGATAAAAAATCACTACTTCTTAAACTCTTGTTGGGCTATCAACACCATGCATGTAATTGAGTCCCACTTATAGACAAAATGTAAATCTTTCCATTTAAGAATTAATAGAAAATATTAGGATACATTGGATTTGTGGAACTTATGCAGAAGATGCATATGATTACACATGCATCTTTGGAGGAGCATATACAAGTTGGATTAGAAAAGGTTTTATTGATTGCTCTTTATACTCGGACAATTTGATGCACTTGTGTCACGACTCAAACCAGGGAGTTATGACCAGGGAGTGAATTATCATAATCCTAAGATCTAATAAAGTAGAATGTCCTGAAAAAATTATATTGAGAGAGGTCAGACCTCACTGAGTGAATTATCATAATATATATACATGCAACCTAAAGTCATATACAATCAAGCTTCAGTATAATAATATGTATATACATGCAAATCATATAGATGCTAAAATCCACTTTTATATAATAATAAATGCAGAAAAATTTATTTGGGATGAAGGATTGGAGTAGAACCCTAAATAATTTGGAACCTCGATTACTAAATCTCATTAACTAACAGACTTACTTAATTCTAAATTATTTCTCTTTTCCATTTTTTGATAGTAGACTGGCCCCGAGACATTAAATCAATCGAGCTCTCGCAGTTTCATTGTCGGAGTGATTGGCCCCGATACACTAGGTCAACCGAGCTCCCACAATCACATCACTCACTCACAGCAAACCTCAATGATCAATTAATCAAGTCTCACATTAATAATTTCATAATATCAAATCCTAAAAATCTAACGCATTGGTATGTATACAGTCCTAATGCAGTTCACTAGATAGCACGTTCTACTATTATCCTTCAAATATAAATCTTTTAATTATTAAAAATAATAAAATGTATAATTTAAACATGGTAGCATCAATTTTTAAAGAAATATACCAAATATATATCAAAACATATATATATATATATATATATATATATATATATATATATATATATATATATATATATATATATATATATATATATATATATATATATATATATATATATAATCGTTTAATAAAATAAATCATGCTTAATTACATTATAAAATATGGATGCTCACAAACATGTATTCTATATGCAATGCATATATATGATAATAACTCACAGTACTACTGTGCTCCGCTATTCCGGTTCGATTGACTCGGTCCGATCAGCCTAGCTTGCGGTATAACTAAAGAAAAATAATATATTATTATTAGAATAAAATTCCTAATTTAATAACTCTAAAATTTCTAAAAATGACTCGATCTAGACACACCTCAAACAAAATTTCAAAACTAAACTTGGACTGGTTGTCACATTTTATGAGAAATTTATCAAAAATTCGGCAAAATTTTCCTTGTAAAACGGACATCTCCCTATAAAAGTAGGGTCAATCCTGCATAGAAAATACATTTCTATAACACATAAGTTCAACTATTCGGGTTGGACTCCCGAACTACTCATAATGCGCAATTGAACCTCAACAATCCTCAAATGTATATATAAAAAAATAATTATAATTTCAGATAATTCACCTAAAAATCATAACAATCTATATAAAAATATAACAACTTCTTAAAATCACCAAAATGTCTCATAAAAATATTAAAAACCTTTATTTTCCAACTAAATAATAAAATTCTAGCTTTTAAATAATATTTGCTAATAAGATTCATAAATGGAATAAAATTTTCATTTTACAATTAAATTATCATAGATTGCAAATAATTATTAAAATCACTATTTAATATCATAAAAATAATAAAATACTCATTTAAGCTCAAAAATAATAAATAAATTTATTATTTACATATTATTCCAAAATTATTACAAATTAACTAATAAACGAGAAATAATATTAAAAAATTACTTTTCATGCTTTTATTAATCCACAAATAGTTTAAAACAAAATAATTAACAACAATTTCAATTAAAATCAAATAATTTACTAACTTCCAAAAATACATATGTAGACATAAACTATCAAAATTCAATCAAATACCATAATAAAAAAACTAATAATAAATACCATTAATTCATCCAAAATTATATAAAAAAAACTCATTTAAATAATAAGTACCAAATATTTCAACCAAAATTATAAAAATCTCATTTAAATATCAAATTCAACTTATTTATATAATAAAAGCATAAAAAATATTTATTTTCCAAATTAAATAATAAAATTTCAAATATAAGTAAATAATATTAATTAAACCCATTCTTTTAAATATTCTAAATTAAATAGCATTTAATTATTGATAATCAATTAAATTATTAAATTATCTAATTTAAACAATTAAAACTCATTTAAGTTGAAAATTAACAATTAAAATTATTATTCGGATATAATTCCGGAAGTTAATATTAATTAGCTAAAAATAGTAATTAATTTATAAAAATTATTTTAATGCCAATTGTCACTCAAAAAATATCCAAAACCTATTAATTATCAATAATATCAATTAAAACATAAAAATTACTTATTTATATTAATTTCTCCAAAATTCTATTTTTTACATAAACATTAAAAAATTCGTAATAAAAATTCGGTACGTAATTTAAATAAACTTCTTTCATAAAACTTACTCTAAATAATATATAGAATTTAATAAAAATAATAAAATTTTCCGAGTCGGGACTGTGCAAATAGTAACCTAACCCGAAAATCTGTATTTTTTATTAACAAATTTCAGAAAAATAAATAATGTCAAAAAATAAATAAAAATAATATTTAGGTAGATTTTAGCTCAAAAATCAATTTATCTAACTATCACTTCTCCAAATAAAATTAAATTCAATAAGAAAAATCAAATTAAACATATTGACATAAATATAAATTTGAGTTTTTGGAGCCCTTACCGGTCAAATTATTCAAAACGAACCACGTATTATCGAAGCTCGTAGTGCGAGCTTCGAAACGAGTGCAAGATCGATCGATTTCCTTGTTGGCGACCGGACTATACTGTTTACACAGTGTAGTTTGCACTATCATTTCTGCTGGTGGTGGTTGTCTAGTATTGAAGTGATGGCATGGTAGTGGTTCGTGCAGTGGCTGGCAGACCGGAAAAAAGAAGAAAAAAAAAGAGAAAAGAAAGAAAAAAGAAAAAGTAAGAAGAAGACCCGAAAAAAAAAAAAGCTTTATCCCTTTTATATACACATATACACACACACACACACACACACATATATATATATATATATATATATATATATATATATATATATATATATATATATATTTATTTATTTATTTTTTAACTTAATATATATATACACATGTATTTATTTAACACCACAAATAATAATAATAATCAATTAATCAATTAACTCTTAATTAACACTAATTAATCCCCAAATTAATATTAATAATATTAAATAATAAATAACAATAAAATTGAACTTAAATTTTTAATTTAATAATAATTACCAATTTATAACAAAATAAATAATAACTTTCAAAATAAAATTTAATCTCATCAATAACCAAATGATACGATTTACTAAAATAAATAATTAAAATAATAATAAAATTAAAATATTAAAATAATTATTAATAAAAATATTTATTAACACTGCATATTTTATAATTTAAAATTTATATAAAAATTTCGAGTCATAACAAATTGTTAAAATGTGCACTGGTAGTTATAGGGATCAAAACTTACAAATCTTTGGACTACTACAAGGGAAGTGTTAGAGATCCCACATATAAAATATACAAACCAATCAATAGACATATAAAGGATAAGGGCCGATCACATAAATGACTAGTTCTAGTCATTTTGGTTATGATTTGGCCTAAGTCTAGTAAAGTTCAACTCTCTTCATTCATAGACTTTACACTCTAACCCATTTATTTCAACCCAATTATATATTCAAAATTCTGATATGGTATCAGAGCGGGTTTGATCCGATTTCTTAATTTTTCAGTTATCTGTCTCGATGTCCAATTCCAGCGGTCGGGTCCAGTGTTGCCACTACCTTTCATTTCTTTCAAGTCAAGTGTTTCAGTTTTAAGTGACAACTAGGTGTCAATATTAAATCTCAGTTGCACTTGAGGGGAAGTGTTAGAAATCACACAATGAAAATATACTAAACTATTAAAAGGACATATAAAGGATAAGGGCCAATAACCTAAGGCTTGGCCATGGTTCAGAATCAGACCGTTTTGGTTCGATGGTTTATGGAACCGAACTAGAACCATACCTTGGACAATTCAGAGCTGGTTCGAAATCAGCTGATTCCAGTTCTGAACTGGATTTCAGTTCTAAATTTTTTTTATTGTTTTTTAATTTCTTGAAATTGAATATTTCAATGACATATTAACACTTGATTATATCTTCTTATGAAAATAATATAGAGTTAAAAAGAAAGGAAAATAAATTTCTATTTTCTGCAAACAAGTTACAATTTTTATTTTATCAAAATTATTTTATCATTGTATTGAAGATTTACTAAACAATCAAAGGGGCATATAAAAGATAAGGGCTAACAACCTAGGCCTAGCCAAGGTTTGGAACCGGATGGTTTTGGTTCAATGGTTTATAGAATTGAACTAGAACTGTACCTTGGACATTTTTAATTAGTTTGGAATCGGTCGATTCTAGTCTCAAACCGAATTTCAGTTGCAAATTTTTTTATTTCTTGAAATTGAATATTTGAATGTCATATTCACACTTGATTTTATCTTCTTATGAAAATAATATAGAGTTAAAAATAAAGAAAGATAAATTTCTATGTTTTGCAAATAAGTTACAATTTTTATTTTATCAAAATTATTTTATCTATGTATGGAAGATTAAATAGTTGTAGCACCGAGGCATTTTTACAAACGAGATATTACACCAAATTGCATTAGTTGAGAGATAATATCAAAAAAATAGTGGAAGCAGGTGAGGTGAATTGAAAATATACGATCGACACTCTTAAAAAATCAATACTTCTTGAACTCTTGTTGGGCTGTCAACACCATGTATGCAATTGAGTCTCATGCTATAATTAGTTTTAAAAAGATTGTAAATCTTTCTAGTCAAGAATTATTGGAAAACATAAGGATACATTGGCTTTGTGGAGCTTATGCAGAAGATGTATATGATTATACACGCATCTTTAGAGAAGCATATACAAGTTGGATTAGAAGAGATTTTATTGATTGCTCTTTATACTTGGACAATTTGATGCAATTATTAAAATGTGGATTGGTGATTGTAGGGCTCAAAACTTACAAATCTTTGGACTACTACAAAGGGGAGTATTAGAGATCCCACATTTAAAATGTACAAACCAATCAATAGGCATATAAAGGATAAGGGCCAACCACCCCAAATAACTAGTTATAGTCATTTTGGTTATAGTTGGACCTAAGTCTATTAAAGTCCAACTCTTTTCATTCATGGGCTTTACACTTTAACCCATTTGTTTTAACCTAATTTTATATTCAAAATTCTAATATGGTATCAAAGCGAGTTTGGGCTGGCTTATTAATTTTTTGGTTGTCTGTCTTGATGTCCAATTCCAGTGACCTAGTATGGTATTGCTGCTGCCTTTCAATTCTTTCAGGGGGAGTGTTTCAGTTTCAAGTGATAACTAGGACTCAATATTAAATTCCAGTTGCACTTGAGGAGGAGTATTAGAAATCCCACATTGAAAATATAATAAAGAAGTAAATGGCATATAAAGGATAAAGGCCAATAACCTAAGCCTAGTTATGGTTCGAAACCGAACGATTCTGGTTTAATTATTTATGGAACCGAATTAAAATCGTACCTTGGATGGTTCATAGTTGATTCGAAATCAGTCAGTTTTGATTTTGAACCGGATTTTGGATTTAAAATTTTTTATTATTTTTTAATTTCTTGAAAATGAATATTTGAATGCCATATTGACTCTTGATTATATTTTATTATAAAAATAATATAAAGTTAAAAATAAAAGAAGATAAATTTTTATTTTTTGCAAATAAGTTACAATTTTATTTTATTAAAATTGTTTTATCTATGTATGGAAGATTTAGCAGCTACAGTACTGAGGCATTTTTACAAATGAGATATTACACCAAATTGCATTGGTCTAGAGACAATATCAAGAAAATAATGGAAGCAAGTAAATTGAAGATATATGATTGGCATTCCATAGGAAAACCCACCCATAAAAAATTAGTATTTCTTGAACTCTTGTTGAGCTATCAATGCCATGTATGCAATTAAGTCTCAAGCTATAATTAGTTACAGACAAATTGTAAATCTTTTTACTTAAGAATTATTGGAAAATATTAAGATACATTGGCTCTGTGGAGCCTATGCAGAAGATGCATATGATTACACATGCATCTTCGGAGGAGCATATAAAAGTTGGATTATAAGAGGTTTTATTGATTGCTCTTTATATTCAGACAATTCAATACAATTGTTAAAATGTGGATCGATGGTTGTAGGGATCGAAACTTACAAATCTTTGGACTACTATAAAGGGGAGTGTTAAAGATCTCACATCTAAAATATACAAACCAATCAATGGGCATATAAAGGATAAGGGCCAACGACCCAAATGACTAGTTCTAATAATTTTAGTTATGGTTCGGCCCAAGTCTATTATAACCCAACTCTCTTCAGTCATGGGCTCTACACTCTTCCCCATTTTGTTTCAACCCAATTATATATTCAAAATTCTAATATGGTATTAGAGCGGGTTTGGCCCGGTTTCTTAATTTTTTGATTGTCCGTTTCGATGTCTAATCCCAACAGCCTAGTCTGGGTTGCCATAGTCTTTCAATTCTTTCAAGGAGAGTGTTTCAGTTTCAAGTGACAATTAAGAGTCAACATTAAATCCTAGTTGCACTTGAGGGGGAGTATTAGAAATCCCACATTGAAAATATACTAAACAATTAAAGGTTATATAAAGGATAAAGGCCAACAACCTAAGCCTAGCCATGGTTTAGAACTAGACGGTTCCAATTCGATGGTTTATAGAATCGTACCTTGGACAGTTTAAAGTCAGTTTGGAATCGGCCAGTTCCGGTTCTGAATAGAATTTTGGTTCTAAATTTTTTTATTTTTTTAATTTCTTGAAAATGAATATTTGAATGCCATATTGACACTTGATTATATCTTATTATGAAAATAATATAGAGTTAAAAATAAAAGAAGATAAATTTCTATTTTCTGCAAATAAGTTATAATTTTTATTTTATCAAAATTATTTTACCTATGTATAGAAGATTTAGCGGTTGCAGTACTGAGGCATTTTTACAAATGAGATATTACACTAAATTGCATTGGTCGAGAGACAATATCAAAAAAATGGTGGAAGTAGGTGATTTGAAGATATACGATTGGGCACTCCATGGAAAAACTCCACTTATAAAAAATCACTACTTCTTGAACTCTTGGTAGGTTGTCAACGCCATGTATGCAATTAAGTCCCATGCTCTAATTAGTTTTAGAAAAATTATAAATCTTTGTATTCAAGAATTATTGGAAAATATTATGATACATTGGCTTTATGGAGCTTATGTAGAAGATGCATATGATTACACACACATCTTTGGAGGAGCATATACAAGTTGGATTAGAAAAGGTTTTACTAATTGCTCTTTATACTTAGACAATTTAATGCAATTATTAAATATGGACCGGTGGTTGTAGGGATCGAAACTTACAAATCTTTGGACTACTATAAGGGGGAGTGTTAGAGAACTCACATATAAAATATACAAACCAATCATTGGGCATATAAAGGATAATGGCCAACCACCTAAATGACTAGTTCTAGTCATTTTGGTTATGGTTGGGCCCAAGTCTATTAAAGCTCAACTATTTTCATTCATGGGCTCTACAGTCTAACTCATTTGTTTTAACCAAATTCTATATTCAACATCCTAATATGGTATCAGAGCAAGTTTGGCATGGTTTTGTAATTTTTTGGTTGATCATCTCGATGTCCAATCCTAACGGCCCAGTTCGGTATTGCCGCTGCCTTTCAATTCTTTTAGGGGGGATGTTTAATTTCAAGAACAAGTAAGAGTCAACATTAAATCCTAGTTGCACAATATTAGAAATCCTACATTAAAATTATACTAAATAATCAAAGGACATATAAAGGATAAGAGAGAACCACCTAGGCCTAGTCATGGTTTGGAACTGGACAATTGCAGTTCGATGGTTTATGGAACAAAATAAACCATCGAACTGGAACCATGCCTTGGATGGTTTAGAGTCAGTTCAGAACCAGTCGATTCTTGTTCCAAACCTAATTTTAGTTTTATTTTTTATTTTTAATTTCTTGAAAATGAATATTTGAATGTCATATTAGCACTTTTATATCTTCTTATGAAAATAATATAGAGTTAAAAATAAAACAATATAAATTTCTATTTTCTGAAAATAAGTTACAATTTTTATTTTATCAAAATTATTTTATCTATAAGATAATGATTTCAAATTTAAATTTCCTAAAAATGAATATTTCATGCATATTTACTATTATCTATCTCTAATTTTTCCATTAGATAATCGGTTATTTTAAAAATAAAATTAAATGATTGTGACTTAAAAAGTAAAATCTAATAATTGATATATATATAATTAGGGATCGGAACCGTTGTTTCGCAGTTCAAAAAAATTTGTACCAATCCTAAAGTGGTCTTCCTTCGGTTTCGGGTTTGATCGGTTTTAACTGGACTTGTTTAGGGCCCAAACTGACTTGTGTCCACTCTTATAACCACCCAAGTGACTAGTTATAGTCATTTTGGTTATGGTTGGATTCAAGTCTATTAAAGTTCAAACTCTCTTCATTCATGGACTCTACATTCTAGCCCATTTATTTTGACTCATACTCTTTCAATTCAATATATATATTCAAAATTCTGATATGGTATCAAAGGGGTCTGGCCCTGTTTCTTAATTTTCCGGTTGTCTGTCTGAAAGTCTAGTCCCTACGACAATCTTTCAATTCAATAGATAGTTCTAATTTGGTATTAGAGCGGGTCTGGCCCTTTTTCTTAATTTTTCAGTTATCCGTTTGAATGTCCAATCCTAGTGGCTCAGTTTAGTATTGCCACTACCTTTCAATTCTTTGAGGGGAAATGTTTCAGTTTCAAGTAACAATTGGACGTCAACATCAAATCTCAGTTCCACTTGAAGGGGAGTGTTAGAATTCCCACATAAAAAAATATACTAAACAATCAATTTGAATATAAAGTATAAACGTCAACCACCCAAATAACAAGTTCTAGTCATTTTAGTTATGGTTGGTCCCAAGTCTATTAAAGTCAAACTCTCTTCATTTATGACCTCTACACTTCAACCCTTTTATTTCAATCCAATTCTATATTCAAAATTCTATTAATAAATAATTTAATTAATTAAATTATAGTCCTATCACAAAATCAAGATATTAATAGAAATTATAAGTTTAATCCCTACTCCGTCATCATTTCCTTTCAAAAGTTAATTGAAAGACCATGCTAAAAAAGGAGGGGGATCAACAATGAATTATCGTCTTGCATAAGGACAATTATAAATATTGCTCATGTTTATTTAATTTTAAAAATTTATATATTTTTAATATATTTTTATTAAAATTATTAAAATAAATACTAATAAATTACTACCTATAAAATAAGTGATAATGTATATCAATATTAATAGATAAAAAAATTTTAATTTATTATTTTAATTTATCACATAAAAATAAAATATATAAAAAGATAATTGAGTTAAACCATTATGGGTGCAAGTGCAATTGAATGTCCCTATAAAACAAATTAATTTTTTTTTTATTGTGTCACATACATCATTTCAATTTTTGAAAATGAAATTAATTTGTGGAAAATGTATAAATTGGAAAAAAAAATTTGTGGGAACACATCTTTTGTGCCAAATTCCAAGATTAAGAAATGTTATGTGTATAACATTAATCAACAAATAATTAATTTTCAATGTATAAATATGCGTACACATAAATATATATACTGATGATGAAAGAAGACTTGAGTGGTAACTGACGAATAAGACATTTTGTAGATTAAAAATCAATACAAATTTTATACGGCTGTTGAGGTCAATTTTCTTGGGAGACAACCTTACGTATTGTTGAATTGACAACATTAAATTTAGCAAAAAGTTTGATAAACCTGGTAGGCATGATAGATATATATATATATATATATATATATATATAGTGATGGTATTTAAAACTTTATAAAATTTTAAATTAATTTAATTTGATTAGAATTATAAAGATAATAAAAAATTTTCTAACTTGTGTAATATTATGTTTGATGGATGATTATTGTAAAGTATGTTTACAGGAAGTTGGTCTAAATCATCCATCAAAAATAATATATCTTCTTAGTATCTAAATCATCCATCAAACATAATATATCATGATATATTATGTTTGATGGATGATTTAGACCAACTTCTTGTAAATATACTTTACAATAATGGATTAAGATATTACAACTTGATAATGACAAGTTCAAGCTTCTCCAACAATAATTAATTTGTGGATATATACAAAGCTTTGGAGATTGATTTTTTTACAACATGATTATTTTGGATATTATTCTCAACCACTAGAAGATTTAATTTTGGACCCTCAACTACCAGTTATTATGAAGAATTTATGTTTTTCTCTCGTATATATCCATTTTAAAGATTAACAAAATTGGTTATTTTATGTATTTTTGAAAGTAAATATAATATTTAGATATTATTATTTTTTATTAGTCAAACGAAACTACCAATAATAATTAAAATTAATTAGATTTTAACTAATTCAATTTAATTTAGATAAAATCATAAAGATGATAATTTTTTTAATAATTAATTTAATACAAATATATTATTCACGGTCTAAATTCAAAACATTGAAACAATGATTAATAATAATAATAATAATAATAATAATAATAAAAGTATAAACCATTATTTCCTTTTAATATATTTAAATTTTTAAAAATCATCCATATATAAAATTTATTAAATTTTAATTAATTTAATTTTGCAAATGATGTGGATCCATTGAGGATGGGATTGAAACATTTTCAACGTGCATGAAGGCAGGGCTTCCTTTTCTTTGTTTTTGAAGCATCCAAACAAAACGAAATTCGGTGGCAGTATGGCAGCTCCTTCCTGCATTAATTATTCAATTCATCATCCAAAATGACATTGTTCTTTCTCCCCCATAACTCGACAACAGAATATATTGATCTTTTCTTTATATTATTAGCGTAGGGTTTCAAAATCACGTGGCCAATCAATTCATTTAACAAGTTTTCCACTTATTTTGTTTATATTTAATGATTTTTCTAACACATGTTCTCTTTCTTTTTTTTTCTTGGTTAAAATTGAAAATTTATTATTTGACTGTTAGATTTATAACACAATCAGAATATCTAAAATTTATATCCCAAATCTAAAGATTTTGTGTTACAGTCGAGCCGACAATCTCTTAATAAAATTGATGTTATATATTAAGTTATAAGGCAAGACGAAAATTACTTTTGATGTAAATCAGTGGTCAAATTTGTGATTTATATACATATATGTCACATTATAATCAATTATATGTAAAATACTTTAAAATATATGTCATAAATTTAGTTATTGGGTGTAATAGGCAACATTGAAATTACAGACTGCACCCAATACAAAAGCTTTCGATTTGGTGTTGTAAATTTATTGGCAAGCACAAGAACTGCCCTGAAGGAGAGAAATGAGTATATATACATATAGATATTGGTGCATATTGAAGCAAACTTCAAGAAAAACTTTGGCTAAGTAGGTTTACAATAACTTCACTTGCTTCTAGTGAACTAAATCTTCTGTTATACTAATCAAGCTTGCAACAATTAGTGTCAGTCCTTCAATTTTTTTTTAAATGAGAGTTCATATAATTTAGATATTAATAAACTGTATAATAGCGGACAGTTCTCTTCTTTTAAATTGACAACGATAAAATTCAAATTCTACATCTCAGAATACACTTAGAAAGAAGTTACCATTTAACTACTTTCTCACAAGTTGGTGTAGCGGAATAATTTTACAAAGACAAAATAATATAATTACAAAAATAATTAAACAAGTAAATTAAATGGAGGCAGTTAGACCAACCAATGAGTGAATAAAATAGACGGTTAAACCGACTAATGAGTGAGTAAGATAGGCGGTTAAACCGGCCATATAAATAATAATAACAATAAAATGACACCAATATTTTAACATGGTTCACCTTTAATTTTTGGGCTACATCACGGGACAACAGCATAATAATTCTTCCACTATAAAAATAATAGGTACAAAAGAGAGTATTTTCTAAATCAACACTAGAGGTACACAAAAAATCTCACCAAAATAGTGGCTCTCAAAGTGTTTTCCAAATACCCCAAAATAATTTCCTCATTATTTTGTTACTCACCCTTTGAGAAAAATTTCTCAAACCCTTTTAAAATATTTTCTCCATTCACAAGCACACAGAGCACTCTAATTTTGCTCACTCGTTGCTCTCTCTCTATATTTTTTCTTTTGCTTGTTTTTCCTCTTATCCTTGCCCCTGCATATGGCTATTTATAGTCATTTGAGTAAAGAAAAAATAAAATGTTCTTTTTTTTTTTCTTTTCTTTCATTTGATAGGCATCGAATTTGACCTTTTTTATTTTTAACTTCTCCTCTTTTTTTTTTTTGATATAAAGCTTATGGGCTCCACTAAGAGGGACCCACAACAATTCTCTCCCTCCTGACTACGTGGAGGTTATCACCATTCCGATGGCTAATTGATAGAATTCAAACTTCTCCCTTGGTAGAATTTTTGTTAACATGTCTGATATATTTTCATCAGTATGGATCTTCTCTAGTTGCAATAGTTTTTTCTCTAATACATCCTATATCCAGTGATATCTCACATCAATGTGCTTTGATTTAGAATGAAAAGAGGAATTCTTACTAAGGTGGATAGCACTCTGACTATCACAAAACAACTCATATTTGTCTTGTTAAAAATCGAGTTCATTTAAGAACTTCTTCATCCATAGCAATTCTTTATAGGCTTCAGTTGCTATAATAAACTTCGCTTTAGTGGTAGACAAAGCAACACATTTTGTAATTTTGACTGTCATGCCACAACTCCCCTGTAAATGTAATCAGGTAACCAGACGTTGACTTTCTCGAGTCAACATCGCTTGCCATGTCTGCATCTGTGTATCCAGTTAACACAAGTTTTGTGTCTCCAAAACATAAGCATATTTTGGACGTTCTACAAAGATACCTAAAAATCCATTTTACTACAGCCTAATGTTCCTTTCCAGGATTTGAAAGGAATAAACTCAAAACTCCAACTGAGTGTGTAATATCTAGCCGTGCACATACCATGGCATACATTAAGCTACCAATTGTTGAAGCATATGGAACTCTATCCATCTCTTCCTTCTCATTATCAGTGGAAGGGCTTTGCTAAGAAGTCAATTTAAAGTGATTAGCAAGAGGACAATTAACTGCTTTAGCATTGTACATGTTAAACCTCTGAAGTACCTTCTTAATGTACTTCTCTTGTGACAACCATAGTTTCTTGACGCCTCTGTCTCTGATAATTTTCATGCCAAGAATCTGCTTTGCTGGTCCCAAGTCTTTCATGGCAAAAGACTTACCTAACTGCTTCTTCAAGATGTTTATTCTGAAAACATTCTGACCAACTATCAATATGTCATCCACATAGAGCAACAACACAACAAAGTCATCATCAGAGAATTTTTTAACAAATACATAATGGTATGAAGTAGTCTTCTTATAGCCCTGCTCCCTTATAACAGACTCAAACTTCTTATACCATTGTCTTGGTGCCAATTTCAAGTCGTACAAACTTTTCTTTAATTTGCAAACATAGTCCTCTTTTCCCTTTTCTCTAAAACCCTTTGGCTACTCCATGAATATTTCTTCTTCTAAATCACTATAAAGGAAGGCAGTTTTAACATCCATTTGTTTAATTTCTAGATCAAAACTTGCTGTCAAACCCAACACAGTGCGATGGATGTCATTTTCATGACTGGAGAAAAAATTTCATCAAAGTTTATGCCTTTTCTTTAGTTGAATCCTTTTACAACCAATATAGCTTTGAATCATGGCTGGAGATTATGTTCTTCATGCTTGATCCAAAACACCCACTTATTCTTCAAAGCTCTCTTGCCTTCAGGAAATTTCACCAACTCAAATGTCTTATTCTCATATAGAGACTTAGTCTCATCCTGCATGGCTTCAAACCATTTCTGCATGTATTCATCATTCACAGCTTCTTCAAAGCTTTCTGGCTCTCCCCCATCAGTTAATAACACAAACTGATCTCGAGGATATTTAGTAGAAGGTTGTCTGATTCTATTAGATCTCCTCAGTGGCATTGGAGAAGACTCATCTACTGGTGGTTGATCATGAACACCATCATCATCATTTTCAGATGGAATCTCAATGGGAGCATCTTCATCACTTCCATCTAGCGGAATAACTTCATTTTTATTCCCAACTTCCCTAGGCACTATTGTTGGAGGAACTAACTGTAATAACCCTAGTTTTTAAATTATTTCAATATTAAATGAGATATGCAGTCTTAATAAATTTTAAAAGTCAAATTTAATTATTTTACTATTTTGTGATTAATTACTATCATTTCATATTTAATTGGATTTTCTATGTAAATATATTATTTTGGACATTTAATTTGCATGGTTTATATTTATTATTTTCGGATAGCATTATTTTAAAAACATTAATTTATGTGCACTATTATTTTAATATTATTATTTTTATTAAAATTACATTATTGGTATTATTATTATTTATTGTTTATGTAAATGTTATTTATATATTATAGTTATATATTATAATTAGGGTTTGTGTTTATTAATATATGTGTGTGTGTCAATGTATATGTGTGTGTGTGTGTGTTTTTATGTGTGGTGGAGAATTTTTTTAAACATAAAGTAATATATATTATAATATATAGTTTAATATAAAGTTAATATATACATATACATACAAACATACATACATTCAAACATGCAAGAAAACACATAAACTCACTGTGCTACCTTCCCTCCTTCACGCCATCATCCGATTTTCTTCCCGTCGGTGTGCATCCCCGACATCCAGCAAGCTCCATCGCCTTCAGCAAGTAGCTCCGCCACCTTTCCTCTTCTTCTCCAGCGCTGGTAGCTCGTGCAACCCGTGGAGACTGAAACCTCCATCTTTTCCGACCATCTTTGATTTTGGCCACCGTTTCTTGAGTTTTTTTTGTCTCTATCAACTCTCTGAGCTTCAATGATCATGATTCCAAGCTCCGTTTGAGCTTAAACCCGATCATTTGTGAGTTTTCTCAATTTTTTGGTTTTAAGCTTTTATGTTTTTTTTTTTTAATTTTTTTTTGAGTTGATTTTTGGTTGATTTAGGCAAACTCCCTTAAGAAAAGTTGTTCCTTTTAGCTTGATCTTCATGAATAATTTTTTTTTTTGAATTTTTGGAATTTATTTTAATTTTTGTGAATTTTTGAATATTTTATTATTATTTATTGAATTTTCGTACATTAACTTATTAAATTATAAATTTGGTATATTTGGTGTTATTATAAAATTTCATTAATTTTAGTGTTGAGATAATAATTTTTGTGATTTTTATGTAATTATTATAAATATTTATAATTTATGTCAATATTATAAAATTAGGTTAAAGTCTAGTTTTTGTTGAATTTATTGTTTAATAATGTGTTTTAGTTGATATTAGTAATATATATGTTAAGAAAATAATTTTTATGCATTTATAGAATTTTTATAGAATTTTTGAGTAATATTAGTATTAATATGTATATTTTGAATTATAAGGATAAATATGTAATTTTGTTAAGATTATAGTTAAATAATATTTTTTTAGTTGGTTTTATAATTATTTAAGGTATCAAAATAATTTTTACAAATTATTTACTATTTTTAACTAATTAATACTAATTTTTGAAAAATTATTTTCAAATTATATATTATTTACTAGTAATTAAATGGGTTTTTAGTAGTTTTTAATATGTATTTAGACTATTTTAGTTATTTGAATATATAAAGTGAATTTTTGTTAATTTATATTGAATTATTGAGAAATTTGATTTTTAATAATATTATATTATTATTTTGGGATTTTTACGTAATTATTGAGAAAATAATTATTTTTGGTGTTTTAATGTTAAATATGATATATTTTGATATTTTGAGGATATTTATGCCATTTATTCGATTTTTAAAATATTTATTATATTATTTAGATTTTTGGTGAATTGTGGACTTAGTTGGAGAATTGTGCAGTTCGGGATTTCAATTGAGGGTTGCGTGAATTTTGTGATTTGAAGTGCGTTTTTCTTACAGGATCGACTTTACTTTTTAGTAGAGAGATATCTATTTTACAAAGGAGGTTCTACCAAATTTTTGATAGAATTCTCGTAAAATGTGACATCGGGTCAACTTTAAAATTCTGTATCTGTCTGTATTCTGAAATCTTAGATCGAGTCTCTATAGAGGTTTAAGTTAGATTTATTCTGATTTTTGTAATTATTTTATTATTTAGTTGCGTCGAGACCGAGACTTAGTGGACTAGGCCCATCGAACCAGTCTCATGGAGCGCAAACTTGTGAGTTGTTATTTTATGTACACATTGCATTTAGGATGCATGTTTTAGCACATATTCATGTTTTAATTGTATTTATTCATAAATTGTTTTATTAAAATGTTTAGTATACTTTAGGTATATTTTTAGTATATTTTTGATATATTTCTAAATAAATGCATATTTTATCTTCGATATATACCTAGCATGTTTTTAGTATATTATTGGTTTATTTTTAGTATATTTTATGATTGAGTTGAATTTATTTGACATATATATACTTTAAATATACTTAGTTTATTTTTAGTATATTTATGGTGTATATATGGTTTATTTTGCTATTATAAATATGGTTATGCATTATTTATTTTTAATATGTATGTTTCATTTTAAATGAAAGATATCGATAGAACATGCTACCTAGTGGGTAACATTAGGACCGTGTATGTACCGGTGTGGTAGATTTTAGGGTTGAGTGAGAATCATTTGTGGAATTATGATTTGATTGAGAATGATATGATTGATTGATCTGAGATGTGATATGATTGATAGTATGATTGCTAGAGCTCGGTTGACTAAGTGTCTCAGGGCTAATTACATTGACAGCCAGACTGCTGGAGCTCGATTGACTTAGTGTCTTGAGGCAAGTCTACTGTCCATATGGATTAAGTGAATTTATTTGGAATTAAGTGAGCCTGTATGGCTAGAGTGATGTTATTGTTGTTGATTGAAGTTGCGATTATATAGGATTCTATTTGATCTTTCATAAACTTATATTTTTTATTATTACTATATAAGTGATTTTAAGCATCAATGTGAATTGCTTGTATATATATTTATTATATATAAATGTTTGATTGCATTTGACATATAGAAGATGCATGTATATATATTATAACAATTCACTCAGTGAGGTTTGACTCCCCTCAGTTGATATTTTTATAAGAGAGTCTTCTTCTTTAGGCCTCAACAATAGACCTATTCGCTGAACTTCTTCCGCCTTGGCTCGTTTATGTAAATTATCTACTTAATTTTATATTGTACTTTAAAAAACTGTAGTAGTCATATTTGGTATCAATCGTGAGTTGTATTTTATATTTACTGTATGTGATTTTAATTCATAGGCCTTTCCCTTAATATTGTATTATAATATTTTGTTATTATGATATGACAAAGTTTATTGTTATTATATTGTTTTGAGATTTAATTATGATGCATATTTATTTTATTTTATTTTATTTCATGTTTTATTCTTTTAAGGCTTGCTACGAGTTCTAGATTCAAAAGAATTCCCGTTCCCTAACGCCGGTCATGGCCCCGGTTTGGGTTGTGATACTAACTTTAAATTTGAATCATCTTCAGAGTTAGGGATGTTCTTCTCAACTCTGGCAACATCTTCAATTGTCTTGTCTTCAATAAACACAACATCATGACTTCTGACAAGCTTCTTTTGGACTGGATCATAAAATCTATTACCAAGTTGATCTTGATCATAGCCAATGAACACACATTGTCGTGTCTTGACATCAAGTTGGACCTCTCATCTTTAAGAACACACACAAAAGCTTTGCACCCAAAAACCCGTAAATGACCATAGGAAACATCTTTTCCTGACCACACCCTCTCTGGAGTGTCAGATTGTAAAGGAACACATGGTGAAAGGTTCAACACATGCACTGCTGTAAGTAGAGCTTCACCCCAAAATGTTTTAAACAACTTTGACTATGAGAGTAGAGCTCTGACTCTCTCCATCAAAGTCCTGTTCATCCTCTCAGCTAAACCATTCAACTGCGGCGTCTTTAGAGGTGTCATTTGATGTTGAATACCATGTGCTCTTTATAATAATCATCAAATGGTCCAGAATACTCTCCATCGTTGTCTATCCAAATGGACTTTAGCTTTTTGCCAATTTATCTCTCCACCAAGATGTGAAATTCCTTGAACACATTTAGCACCTAATCTTTTGACTTCAAGGTGTATGCCCACGTCTTCCAAGAATGATCATTAATGAAAGTCATAAAGTACTGACAACCACCAAGTGACTTTGGCATTGGCCCATACAAGTCTGAATGAATTAAATCCAGCACATTCTTCATTTTGAAAGGAGGAGAACTCCTAAAAGCAACTCTTTTTTGCTTTCCTGTAAGACAATAAGCACATTTCTCCAAATACACCATATCTACTCCAAATAACACATTTTTCTTGGCTAGTACTGTCATCCCTTTCTCATTTATATGGCCAAGTCTTCTACGCCATAACTCGACTATACTGTCTTTCTCCACATCATTCCCTATGTCTTTGGAGATGTTTGCATGCATAAAGTACAATGCTGAGTCCTTTTTACCTCTAGCCACCACTTGTAAGCCTTTAGTGAGTTTCCGTTGACCATTATAGAAGGTGTTACAGAAACCTTCATCATTAAGTTTGCCTGTTGAGATCAAATTTAGGCAAATATCTAGAACATGCTTGACATTCTTCAAAATTAGTCTTATGCCATTTTCCATTTCTAAACACACATCTCCTTTACCAGCAACTCTTATTCGATTGCCATTTTCCATCTTCACAAATCTAGAATCTCTTAAAGTGTAGGATGAAAAGAATTCTCTTTAAGATATAGCGTGAATGGAAGCACCACTATCAATCACCCAACTGGTCTCATAGGTAGTAAGATTAACAGTATCATCATAAAAAAGAACATTGAATTCTTTGAGAAGATTTGCTTCATCATCATCATCACTGCTGTCATCTTTTCTTACTTCTTTGCCTTTGTTCTTATCCTTCAACTTTTGATAGAACTTCTTGATGTGGCCTTTCTTTTTGTAGTAATGGCATTCAATATTTGCATACTTGTTTGACTTTCCTATGCTCTTATTTCTTTGCTTTGAGCTTCGAGTCTCACTTCTCCCCTTAGAATTTACAACAAGAATATCTAAATATGTTGAATAGGCACCCTTTTATTTACGTCTCATCTCTTCATTCAAAATACCACTTTTGAAAAATTCCATATTCACTACACCATTTTGTGCAAAGTTTGTAAGTGAAATCTTTAAAGTCTCCCATGACTTTGGCAGAGAAGCCAATACCATAAGAGCAAGAATTTCATTATCAAAATCTATGCCCATTCCCGACAATTGATCCACGATCCTTTTCATATTATTCAAGTGATTGGTGACAGAAGAGCCTTCTCGATATTTTATCTTCATTAATTTTATCAGATAAAATAATTTGTTGTTACCGGTCTTTGAAGCGTCAATCTCCTTAAGCTTGTTCCATAACGTTCGTGCATGAGTTTCACTACAAATGTGGTTGTACACATTGTCTTCAACGTACTGCCAAATGAAGCCACACACTTGCTCATGCTCAAATGCCCATTCCTCATCTGCCTTTCCTTCGGGTTTTGTTATAGCAAAAACCAATAGATGCAACTTCATCACAAATAGGAGATCCTTCATCTTGTTTCTCCATATGTGGTAATTTGTGCCATTTAAACTGACAATCTTGCTAGTCTTAACCTCCATCATTGTAGTATTTAATAATGCCTTCAAAACACGAACCAACAACTCTGATACTACTTATTAGGTATGTTAACAGAGTTGGTGCAGCGGAATAATTTTACAGAGGCAAAATAATATAACTGCAGAAATAATTAAACAAGTAAATTAAATGGAGACGGTTAAACCAGCCAATGGCTGAATAAAATAGGCGGTTAAACTGGCCAATTGATGAGTAAGATAGGCGATTCAATCGGCCATAATAATAATAATAATAATAATAATAATAATAATAATAATAAAATGACATTAATATTCTAACGTGGTTCACCCTTAATTTTTGGGCTACATCCACGGGACAAAAACAAAATAATTTTTCCACTATAAAAATAGTAGGTACAAAAGAGAGTATTCTCTAAATCAATACTAGAGGTGCACAAAAAATCTCACCAAAATAGTGACATTCAAAATTTTTTCCAAACACCCTAAAATAATTTTCTCACTATTTTGTCACTCACTTTTTAAGAAAAATTTCTCAAACCTTTTTAAAATACTCTCTCCTTTCACAAGCACACATACCACTCTAATTTTGCTCACTTGTTGCTCTCTCTATATTTTTTTTTCTTTTGCTTTTTTTTTTTCCTTTTATCCTTGTCCCTGCAGATGGCTATTTATAACTATTTGCATAAAGAAAAAATAAAATATTTTTTTTCTTTTCTTTCATTTGGTAGGCACCTATTCGATGCTTACCTTCTTTATTTTTAACTTCTCCTCTTATTTTTTTTTTTTAATATAAAGCTTGTAGACTCTATTAGAAGGTATACACAACACTTCATAGGGTGCAAACTCATATCCAAATCAGATTAATCGTTGTTTATTTATTAGCATGCTTTGCTTGATTATATATATATATATATATATATATATATATATATATGAAGGGTGCATTACGTATTGCATGATGCAAAATGCGCAAGAAGCATTAGTTGCTATCTCTAGAAATGAAACTTTGTTGGAAGTTAGCGAAAAGAGTCACTAGCATGAAGCATCTCCAATGTGAAAGGTTCACCACTCATCAGGCAGATTATGGCATGTGGTTCCTCATCGTCATCAAGAAAAGACAAAAGTCTCTACAACATGACTGGGGTTCTTGCGTTGATATGCGTCCCACACAAAATAGATGGATATATATTCGACACACATAACAAATTGGGATAATCTTTGGACTACTATATATATGATATAAATAGAGAATTGACAACAGAAAAATCCATCATGCATATGCTAAAGATTTCGAATCCTTCAGGTTTCTGGTGGGCCATTCAAGTCTGGAGAAAGAAAGTATCTTGAAACTAAAGTATATTCCAATACTTTAAGTCCATCTTTCCTTTCAAATAAGAATTTAAGTCCATTTTTATCCTTTGGAGATTTAAATAAAACTTCCATTTAAATATTGAGTGATTTGTACAAACAACCTTTGAAATGGTTATTTTTATTTAAACAACTTAAATTTGAATTATAATATATACAATTGTAATAAATTAATTATTTTAAGACTTTTATTGTTTTTATAATTTTTTTAAATCGAACTGGATTAATTACAGTTTAGTGAACTCTAAATATGATAGTTGATACCAAAAAAAATTAAGTGATGTATATTAAGTATTGACGTAAATTAATTGGTTTTATATCATACAATTTAATTTTTTTTAATGTATTTATAAAAAAGTGTGAGTAGATATTTTTAAAATCCATACAATTTTAATATGGCACTGGAGTAAAATAAAATTTAAAAGCTGAATGATTTAGATTGAATTTAACATAAATCAATTAATTTTGCAATAGGAGGTACTTAAAGTTGAATTTATTTTCAATTCAGTACTGAAAATTCCAATTAGTGTGGCATATTAAAGATTCAATTTTTTTTTTTCAAAATATATCCTACTCCTGAAAAGGATTTCTAATTAAAAGTCCATACATTGTGGATTGATGATTTTTTTTTTTTTTTGGAAATCACCAGTATCAAAAGTTATTGGATTCTAACTAATGAACTTTAATTACCATGGCTTTCTTAGGCTATCTTAAGCTATGAAAATTTGAGCTTATGGTTGCAAAAATAAAAGAACATAAAACCGACATTTTCAATTCTTTTAAGCTATGCTTTTACATCCAAAATACAAATTTGGCCCGACAGAAAAGTAATGCGATATAGCCCAATATTGTCTTGGGATATTTTTATGGCTAACTAAAAAATATTTATGATGTACCCAGCTCAATTGGCTTGTGTTCTTCTTGAAGTTATACTAGGAGATGCCATGGTGGGGAGTAGTTACTGTCTAGTGTGGTAGGGATTGGGGACCAAAGTGAGAAAGTGGAATTGTGCTATAGTCATTACCATGGGGGTGACTTGTCTTTGTGGTTGTGTTACAATCCACTCTTAAATGATATAGCGAGTTCTTTTACAATATATATGAGCATTAAGACATTGATAAATATCCCAAATGTTATTAATCAATGTTTAAAATTTAAATTCAATAGTACGTAGAGTAAGATACATACTGAATAAATAGAATTTTTTTTTTATAAAGTTTAGAGTTCTAACTAAGGCCCTATTTTTTGTTTAACTATTTATAGCAGCTGATAACAATTATGGATAGTGGATAACTGATAGCGACTGCAGATAACTAATAATTTATAGTAGTTGCACATAGCGGATATCTATTAGCTAATAAATATAAAGTGTTTGGTTATTTGTATGTTAAATGACTATTAAGAGTATATTTTATTTATAAATATAATTATGCTTCTTATAATATTTTTTAGTTATGTAAATTATTTAAAAAATATATATAGTAATAAATAATAATTTATTGTCTTTATTTTATATATTATTAAAATAATTAAAAAATATATTTTAAAAAAATTTTAACATAGAAATATTATTGTATAATTTTTTAAAAAAAATTATAGGCATAAATATTATAATTATTTAATAATTAATTATAATTTACAATAATATTTATTTAATTATAAACTATAAAACATTAATTACATACATTTAATGTGAATGAAACTATTTGTTATTAGTTGTTTTTAATAAGGATGAAATAATCCAAATAAAAAATAAATACAAATCAATTATCAACTGATGGAAAAAAAACTCTAAAATAGGGTTTATCAAATCAGCAGTTAAATATTAATTCGACATTGCAGTATAGTATTATATTCAACTGATATGAAATTATTGACATATAATTCTCTAACAAACAATTGTTAATTAAATCTGACTAACATGTATAATAGCTAACAATAAATCACATAAACAACTAATTCCTAAGTTTTCTAACTTTGGTAAATCAAGTTGCTTTTTGCCATTTCAATTTTAATGTTGGTTTACTATGTAAATCAGTTTCCCAATGGCAATTTTATTTACTTTTAAATGCTAGCTTCTTGTAAATTTCATTTCCATTGCAAGTAGAATTTTGTTAAGACTAAACAATTTAGCTGATTTAAGAAACGTTGCCATGAGAACAGTTTCTTTCAATAAAAACAGTTCAAAAGAGAAGTAGCAATCATGCCAGTTTGCTATAGCTATTATTTTCACTTCATTGCTTTTGTCAGGTTGTTTTTGACAATACTTTTAGCTAGCTAGTTCTTGCCATCTTAACCTTTCAACAGTTCGAATTTGAAACGTTTAAGACAATTTCAAAAACTCATGTTAATATAATGCGCTTTGAGGATATTATAAGATATAAATTCGAATTCTGTTATTGTTTTTTATTTATAAAATTAAATTTTTTTATTTGATTTAAAAAAAAAATTGTTTTTACTATATAATTCATTAATATTTAAATTTTTTATTTTATAGTTATTATGACCTGAAAGTAATTAAGATATTTATTATATATATGATAATCTTTACGGTGCTTCTCAGTAATCCAATTAATTATGAGTATACGTGCACTTGAAGCAAATTTAAGTGAAATGACTACAGAAGAACTAAAAATGTGGGCATGCAGCAGCAGCAATAGATATATAGCAGAGCACTGCAGCCAGGTGGGGTTGGAACGTTTTCAAGTTGCATGAAGGACACTGTGCAGGTGGAAATTTTCGTGTAGGATCCAGCCAATAAATTGGTTGGCGGTGTACTAATTTGTCAGATGTGTTGGCTGTATTTTTTTTAACTACAGTGGATTATCTGTTGCCCCACTAAAAAAACTATCATACCCAATATCCTTTGTAAATATTTCAAAAATATTCCATCTTGCTCGGATATATACTGATTTTATAGTTTATCAATATAATCAAGTTTATGAGCTTGGAAAGGTTAGAGATAAGAGAAAGTCTTGTATGCATGAAAAATAGATCAAGAGTCCATTTGTAGTGAAAACCGATAAAATTTTCCTCTTTTGCGCATCATTAGCATTTACAGGTCTGTTATTTTCATTAATGTTGTTAAATGGCTGTTTTTCAAGTTTGAAAATAAAAAACGTTGCTGAGTTAATTTTTTGAGATAAGCACAATTAATTTAGCAAATTATGTCTCCCAACATAAAATAACAGATAACAGCTACTGAATCAGTCTGTTCAATCCTGAAGGACAGTTTCTCGTTGTTTCCTTACTGAATTTCTAGCAATATCTTCTTGTTATGTAGATAATATCTGCTTGCATATATTATTTTCTAGAATTAATGGGAGCCATTAACGTTCTTTGCAAATACACATATAGTTTCACTCAAATTTATGTCTAGAGCAGGAGCAGGCATGCTCCCATACTAGCTAGCTAGTAATATATATGTACAAGAATGTTTGCCTATATCAAGATACAACCAATATAATCAATAAAAACTCATACATAAATCAAAAACTGTTTTCATTTAAGTTAGTTTTGGAGTCAAATTTTAGTATATATAATCTTATTAAATTAATTATTAAGAGACCTTTACCGTCATTATATTACTACTATACTGCTGTACATGAAAACTATAATCTTTCTTGAATAAATTTCTTGGCTTGGGCGTATGGAAAAGGTTTTATAACAAAGGAAGCCAGCAAGATATTCTTTTAAAGAAGATTCATGTAGTACGTACTCCATGCATCAGGTAAAACGGGGACAAATTGGTTTCTTTCTTGCACTGAGACTTTCTTGGAGCCTAGCAAAAAAGATTATTAGAAGCATCGTCAATGCCAAGGATCTCCAGGCAAATTGTGGCGGTAATATTTGTGGTAGTTGGTCACTCATTTCAGTACTGAACGCCAGCTTTGTTCCTTTGCTCCCACAATATTTAAGACCACAGCACCGACACAATCTGTTGGGTCTTTTTAGGGTGGTTTTTTTTCCCTTTCATTACTTTACGAGGTAACAAGAAATCTTAAGTTCAATTCAACAGACATTTTATTATTTTTCTTTTTGAAATGTTAATATCTAATCATTTTTTCAAATATATTTCTGCTTATTATTAAAAAATAAAACTATATAATATCATAGTTGTAAAAATATCTAAACTTTAGCAATTATTAATTTCTTAAAGTTCGCATCTAATTATTTTACCAAAGGTATTAATTTATATTTTTAGAATAAAAGATTAAAAAAAGATTAAAACTATTAAAATACATGTTTGTAAGAGTTTAAAAGAGAGCCAAGACATACTATCAATAAAAAAAATAAAGAAACAAATAATTGGGGAGTGAGACTATTTTTTTTAAGAAAACAAAAGAAACAAAACCAGGATTATGAGAGTCTTTTTTTTTTTTTTTTTAATAAAAACTCCATTTTTGTAATGTATTGTTTTGAACTAACTTGCAAATTAATGATGATATATAGCAAAACTTTATGCCATGATATTAATGAATACAAAATTGTTCACACATGGTTGATTTAGGATTTTGCAAGATTCTCGTGAAATTAGGCCTAAACTGTGTAACAGTAATACAATCAATAATTAAATATAAATAATAAATATATGCATTTTACACTTAATTTATATATTATACATCCAATTATAGGATGTATTATCTATATCGGATCTATATTTATTTTAATAACTAATAAAAATTGTTAATTTTTAGCACATAAAAGGAAAAGTAAACTAGAGAATTCAAACTCTACTATGTTGAATTGAATATTTGCACTTTTTTTCACTTAATCTATTCGTCAGACTATATCGGATGTATTTCATTCCATGATTGGACGTTTGTTTAATAGACACCACTGTATATTACATAACCCAAACTCCATGTCCTTGGTCTATTGGTTCCAAGAGCATGTAGCATATTGCGCAGTAAACAACCCAAATTTTAGACATTGCAAGCCCATATCTTCCCAACCTGAAACTTCCACTTTATTGTATTCAGATTTGGATTGACGATGAAATTGATTCTGTTGAAATTCTATACATAGATCCTCCGTTTAGGAGGTAGTCTAGTCACATAAAAGAAGTTTAATCTAGGTATCCAACGGGTCGGATCAGGTTGGGTGAACATATAGACAAAGTAAGCGGTTTTTAAAGGTATAAAATGGGCATTGAACCAACAGTAAGAATAAATTAAAATCAATGGGATGGAGTCCAAAATTATCAGGTTAAATCAGATAAATCCGATCGGATAGAATTATGGGCTATGAGCTAAAATTGATTGAGCCCAATAAATTAAAATAAAATAAAATATAACTTTTAGGTCGAAGCCCAAATGTTAGCAAAGCCTATTATGTATCATTTACAAAATAATAGAGCCTAAATAACATATATAACCAATTTTGGATTGAAATGATCACACTTCAATATTTACATGTAATATTTTTGAAATCTAACTTAAACTTTACATGTTCATTTACATGTAGCAAAACACTAAGTTTGTCCAAAAAATATTCATCTTCATAGTGATCTGATCAATATATATATGCAAAAAATATACTAAACCCAACAACATAAAAAAACATTACAGGTCTTGCAAAAATAAAAATTCCAAAAACAAAAACTTTGTCCTTGTAAAAACACATAACTTGAATGAGGCTCAGTTTCAAAAGCCATAAAGCAAAAAATATATTAAGAGGATGTCTTGGCTGAGACTCAGTTGTTTATTTTAATTCATTTAAGACATAAAGCCACATTTTAATGGCTACAATGAAATGCCTCTAAAAAAAAAAATGCAGCACAAGTGAACTCAAGCATAACTAATCATAAACAAGGTGGAAGCATTCATTATTGCCCCAACCAAGAATTCAAGCAAAAACAAGATAGTAAGTAGGTAAAAATAAGGTTGTAACAAACAAACACAGGTTAGGAAGCAAGTAAGCAAGTATTTCTGTCTGAGACAAGCATATGAACCAGTCAAATAAAGAGGCATCATAAGCATAACAAATAAAGAATGCAAATAGGCAAAAGAATGCAAAATAGCCAGGCTCAGAAATGCTTTTAATATAATTGAGTTAGAGAATGCAATAGCATTTCTGGCTGTATTACTATGCCACCCAAGAGAATGTCACTAAACATTTATTTCCCTCATTGTTGTCGAAGCATCATCAATGCTTGAACAGAACAATATAATCAGGTTCAAGAAATTAGCAAATGAAGTTAAATTATAAATAATTAGAAATTAGCAATAGAGTTTAAGAGTTGTTACTGCCAATTTGTTCAAGTAATGCTAGCATGCCACTCTGACAAACAACATGCTACTATGTAATTAGATGGCACTTGAAGTAGGGAGACAAGGACCAACACTAATTGGTGGTAGTTCTATTAAAAAATCAAAATGAAAGTCAAAATTTAAGCTAGCCATAAATTAATGCAATTAAAATAATAAAAAGTAGAAATAGACTTGTCTTTTTCAAAGTTGTCTATTTCATTAATTTCTTCTTTAATAAATATGTCATCTGAACCCAATCTGAGCCAATCTTGTGTACAAATTAATGCTTCTACAATCTTTGGAGTTAGAGAACTCCTAAATGCATTAAGCACTCGACCTTCAATGCTAAGAAGCCACTGTCGATATGGGAACTGCTAAAACATCATGAGCAATCTAGAGAGCTAAGGGAACCTTTCATAATTGATTTTCCACCATCTCAAAAGATCAAGGACCCCCTCTTCTTCTAAAACAGCTTCATTAAGATAAATTTCAAGCTTTGATTTCTTGCTTCCACCATATCTAGTGTCTGCTTTATGCTTTTTAAATCGAGCTTTCAGCACCAACATAGGTTTAGAAGAAATTATAAAAGTAAAAATAGATTTAGATTGTCCAACCATAGCAAATTGAAAAGCTTCCACAAATTGTCCATAAATAGATACATAATCCTCAAATAATTTAAACAAATTATTCTTAACAACAACAAACAAGCTTCCACCCAAATAAGGACCATACATTTGTTTCAATGAAAAAGACACGTACTCAACTTTCTCACAAGGATCCAAAACATATGCAATGAAAATTAAATTATTCATCTTCTCAAGATCCCCCTAGTATTTTTCAAATTTTAGTTTTATATTAGCTCATATATTTCTTATATATAAGTCATCAAATAGGCTCCAATCATTTAGATTGTACAACAAATCAGATATTTCAGAAAATATAGTATTAGAAGTTGCATAAAGAGAATAAGAAATTCTCTCTGTCATGTTAAAGAACACCTTAAGTAACTCCACCACTTTTTTAACAGAAATCCAATCAAAATAATCAGGCAGATCATCTTTCAAATCAACGCTAAAAGTTGACTTAGATTCATCAAATCAAATAAATGCTTTTTCATAAATAAAGGTAGTTTTTAGCATCAAGTATGTTAAGTTCCACCTAGTTAGAACATCAAGTGAAAGACTAGCTTTTAATCAATGCCAACTAATTCAGCAACCTCCCTAAATTTTATAAGTATGGCTGATGAGTTTCTAATGTATCTAACACATTCCCTAACTTTTTTAATAGATTTAGAGACAACTTTTAATCCGTTTTGCACAATCAAGTTCAAAATGTGTGCAATGCACCTTATATGTAGATATTTGCATCTAACAATACTCACACCCCCAGTTAGGAATTTATTTTTTTAAATACCCCATGGCAGTGTCGTTAGAATAGGCATTGTCAATAGTGACAATGAAGATATTTCTAAGCCCCCAGTCAAGCAAACAGTTTTCCATAGCTTTTGCTATGTACTCACCTTTGTGAGATGAAACAGGCACAAAGGAGATAATTTTTTTATATAGCTTCCATTTGTCATCTATAAAGTGAGTCGTGATGCACATATAATTAATTTATTGAATAGAGGTCCATGCATAAGTTGTTATGCTAACCCTTTGACCATGGTCTTTAAAGAATTTATTTAAGGACTTCCTCTCATTAATGTAAACATCATAATAGTCCCTAGTCAATGTCCATATACTTGGTAATTTAAACCTTGGACATATTGCTGCTAAATTTTTTTTGAAACCCTCCCTTTGCACAAATTTAAAAGGTAGCTCATCCACAATGAGCATATATTCAAGAGACTTTCTCATTACCTCTTGATCAAATTTCCAAGTGTCTAAGGATCCTAGGGATTCATTGTTTTTAGCTTCCACATTATTAGAGACAGGTTGTAATGTCAAAAGTGACTGTCTAGTGTTTTTAGGGTGTGGATTTTTTATACAGGTAAGTACATGATTCCTAAGAGAAGACATACCATGTGTCTTAGAGCAGTAGTGAATAATTTTAGCACAATAAAGGCACCTCCCTTTGACCACAAATCCTGCATTATTTTTTATCTCCTCAAAGTGTTCCCAAACTTTTGATTTTTGTTGAGTTTCTTTCCTTTTCTTTTTTTTTGTCATGGTTGCTTAGAGTTTATATTGTTTTCAACTTCCACAGTCTCTTTCTCTTTGTTAGGTTCACTACCACCACCAGCAATGTTTGTATTACCACTACTATTGGTAGGACCAACAATATTATCCATTTACAAAACATTATAAACACACCAAAAAATATAAGAAAGAAAACTTTTAAACAAGAAGCAAATAATAAATACACCAATTAACAAACAAATATTGATATATAAAATATAAAAAAATAAACAGAACATAATACAACTATCATATCAAATATACACAGACCATAAATATAAAAAATTTGTCCCTAAACAATATTAATAAATATATAAATATTTTGTATAAACAAATATATATATATATATATATATATATATATATATATATATATATATATATATATATATATATAATAGAGAAGCAAATATCAACACATAAAACATAAATAAAAACACATAAAAAAATCAATTACAAAAATTACATAATTTGTGTAAACTTAGAAAATATATAAAAATTATAGAGAACAAAATAACAAAAATTAAAAAATATTTTATATTAACAAATAAGCAATATAAGATATAATCTATAAAAAATCAATTTTTATATATATATATATATACAATATAAAAAATTACAGAGAAAAAAATAAAAAAAATCACTGGGCTAAAATTTTAAAAAACGTATTTGATGCAAAAAGAGATGGCTTCATTTTAAACCAAAACACACATATATTTTACAAAAAATTACATTTGCAAATAAAAAATAAAATACATATAAAATAATAAATATTTCTCACCTTATGTTTAGTATGTAGAATGAAAGAGATATGAGCTTCTACTTAGCATCAACTTCAAAGCTTCCACCTTTATTTTGTCATATAGATCTCAATCTGATTAAAGCTTCTACCTTTATTTTCTAATGAATAGATCAGTGAGATAACGGGGCTTCCACCTTCATATCTCCATGTAACATCATATATAAACACAAGAAACATAAATCTCAATAAGTTAATCTCATAACAGAAATTTCAAAAAAAAAAATCAATTAATCAATCATAGTTAACTTACATAAAGAAAAGGAAAGAAAAGGAGAACAAAGATCTCAGATTTATTGATCTAAACTTAGATCTCTCAAAATCATCACTGAGATCTAAAATAAATTAAACACAAATAGTGGTGAATAGTTTATAGATTAGTGATTAATTGATTTGTGATCATTTGGTCACACAGATCATTTAACAATCAAACGCAGTAGGAGACAGGAATTTTATGGATGATGCATGCATGTATAGATAATAATAGATTCAAGGGTTAGATAGAAGATTAGAGATAGATAGGTTAAAACCAAAGAGAAGAATTATACGATTTTAGGGTTAGAAGGGGAGGTAGTTAGGTTAAAACTAAAGAGAAGTGGAGAGAATTTTAGGGTTAAAAGAAGGGAAGGCAGTCAGAAATGAAAAGGGATGTAAGGATGTTTCATAAGATGTACATATATATGTAGGGTTAAATAACCCTAGTTCAAAACGACGTCTTTTGGGAAGGCAGTTTTTTTGGACGGTGTAGTTTGCTAATCAATTAGACCAAGCCAAAAATTGAACCTCTAAGTTTCTTACCTCATTAAATCGAACTGCCTTCCTCACACATATGCAACCTAACCTCTCTTGATTCTTCGGCTTAGACTGAGCTCCGAAATTATGGTGGCCAGGTTTTTACACACTCCTAAATCCATGGCACTTAAGGAAAAAAATCATGTTAAAAGAAAGATTTTCCTTATATATATATATATATATATATATATATATATATATATATATATATATATATATATATATATATATATATATATATATATATATATGTATATGTATGTATATATGTATATATATTAGGTCAAACCTACAGTTATCAAAGGTTATTAAAGCTAATAAGTGAATAATCAAGTGGTAATTTCTCTCTAATAGTATTTTGAGGGATAAAGTTGATTCCTACCATTGTTAACTTAAAAAGTGAGGACTTCCCCTATTGTGCAATCCACCAAAATCTAAAAGAGCATTTTAAGGTGTAGAGTTTGAATTCTACTATTGTCAATTTAAAAAAAAACTGCCCCCTATTATATAATATCTATATCTATATATATATATATATATATATATATATATATATATATATATATATATATATATATATATATATATATATATATATATATATATGTATGTATATGTATGTATATATGTATATATATTAGGTCAAACCTACAGTTATCAAAGGTTATTAAAGCTAATAAGTGAATAATCAAGTGGTAATTTCTCTCTAATAGTATTTTGAGGGATAAAGTTGATTCCTACCATTGTTAACTTAAAAAGTGAGGACTTCCCCTATTGTGCAATCCACCAAAATCTAAAAGAGCATTTTAAGGTGTAGAGTTTGAATTCTACTATTGTCAATTTAAAAAAAAACTACCCCCTATTATATAATATCTATAAATGCTTAGAGCATATAACCTTACTATTAATCCAAAAAAAAAAACTATTAAACTTTGATTAACAATATCATCTGAATAAGAATAGTTCCTATTAACTGATGTTAATAGTTATTAGTAAATTTTTCTTAAATTAAATATATTACACTTGGTTCCATTAAAAGAGTAATCGACTAGTCACTTTTCTTAAAGGTTATTGATACCGCACATATATATTCTTATTTAATTAAAGAGTTTTGTTTCCTAAATAGGGTTACTTGAAAAGGGAAGGTAGCCGAATCCATTTACTAAAAGGGACTATGCCTCAAGAAGATTCCTAAAAAATGAAGGAATACTCTCCTATTTGGTTTAGGATTCCTATCCCAAGAGGAATCCTACTCTGGTCAGGTCTAAGTATCACTATAAATAGGACCCCATACCCCTCATTCTCAATCATCTTATTCTCCAATATTCTAATTGTCTCTTATTTTCTCTCTAAATTCTCCTTTTGTTCTCTGACTTAGGCATTGGAGTGTTTGTGGGATACTCCCCACCTTTCACCTTGCCTTTTATTGATTATTTGCAGGGTCTTAAGCTCAAGAGTTCCGAAAATAAGTTATCAAGTAGTGTCGTCTGTGCGAACTCTTAGGAAAAAGCCATTCATATACCTGTTAAATTAAGACATTGATACCATGACTTCTAGTCCACCACCTCCAATCTCGACTCCTGAAACTAACATTAGTCCCTCTACACCCATTCCTTCAATTAATTTATCAATACCTCTCCCAACAATAGTGCTTCTAATAACTTTCCAGTATGCCAGAACTTCATAAGGAAATATGCATTTACCTCTTAGTAATACCTAGGGATGGCCGACTTCGGGCACTAACTTTTCATATTATGCTCCATTACAACACCATCATCGTCTAATACCTTTCGTACCTTTTCTAAGCCTAATAGATACACCAACTAGCGACCCAAACATTCAATTTTAACCAAACCAACAAAGAAATTATGATACAAAATATCCAAGCTCAGATAGTCTTAATGCAACAACAACTAAACACTTTAATTCAAAGTGGCAACTTTGAACCGACTCACATAGATAATAACACAACACCTCAGGAGGCACCCAAGATAAATAAGGGAAAGGGTAAAGCGCCATAAGGGGAATGTAGTTCAACAATTATGGCCCTTGATGACTCAAAGTTAACTCATAAGGTAGAAGAGGTTATACACAAAGCCTGTAAGAGACCCAAAAAGGAGGATGAATGTGTTATAAAAGGTAGAACTCCATTTATAAGAAGGATAATCTAGACGAAGATCCCTACTAAGTTCAGAATCCCACTACTTGATTAGTATAATGGGATCGGAGATCCCGTCAACCACATTGTAAGCACCCAATTTCAGGATACAATTGTGCACAATTGTGATATAAGCCCCTATGGTGAAATTTATTCAAAAATTGAACTTGGTTGTTGATTTTCTGGACTTTAGGGACTAAATTGCAATATTTTTTAGGATTTGCTTGCAAATAAGTCATTTTTTTCAGGGGTCTTTTGGTAATTAAAAATTTTAGGATCGACATTTAAAATGCTGATCGACATTACATAATACCGATCGGCATTGTGTAATGTCGATCGACATTGTGTAATGTCGACCGGCATTACACAATGTCAGATTTTTTCAGTGTTTTAATTTGTTGAAAAATTCAAATTTTATTTAATAAGTTTTTTTTTAAAGAAACGCAGAAGATATATTTTTTTAAATAAAAATAAACGCTATCTGATATGATTAGATAGGTTTGTTCCTCCTTTGGAGGAAGTTGAGTACACGCAGACTCTGCATTTAAAAGTAGAGTCTGCATGCGTGCGTGAAGAAAAATGGGGAGGCTGGGCAGAAGGACTTTTTTTCAGAGGATTTTTTACATAGAAGGAAGATAGAAAAAAGCTTTTATTTCCTCTATTCTTTAAAAAACCCTAATTTTTGCAATTCATTTGAGGAAGACGATACAGTGATTTTTAAGTCTCAGTCCATAATCAAATCAACACTGAGCCAATTTCATCGGTGAAACTCCTAATCTGAGGGGTCGAAAAAAGACATATGTACAGCATTCATTTTTTTTCTTTCTTCTCTTCTATGATTTTTATTCATTTCATTAATTATTTTATTATTTAATTTCACTACTAATTTGATTCCTTTTTTTTTTAATTTTAATGTCCGTATGTGGATTGAGGAGGAGGATACCGCCTGTGTTTAATTGAATAGAAGATCCATGGAATGCCATAGATGAACCTGTACTGTTTTAATAATAGTTCTTAGGATTTTTATTTTTATTTTGCATTTTGGTATCCTGTATAGTTTATTCTTTAATTCATGAGTGTATAATTATTTAATTTTAATTCCGTATGTAGTTTGTAATAGCCCTAATAATGGGAATAGTAAAAGATTTAACTTTCTATATTTTAAAATTGATTAGTAATTAGGTTCAATTGGGTAAAAAAATCAATTAAAATCAATGGTGATAGTAGCTTAAATTAGGGTTTGTATGTAATTAAATTAGGTTTTTTAGAAATCATGTGTGAATGTGTTTTATTTGATTTTCTTATGTTTTTTTATGTTTTTAGGCACCAAGCCCATGTTTAGGTTTAACTCACTTAATAAATAGGCTTAAAAATGATTTAGGTTCTTTAAATAATTAAAATCAACTTAGGCCCATTAGGTTAATTAGATTTTAGACCCACTTAGTTAATTAAAACTCGTTAGCCCACTTAAATTTATTTCTTTTAAAATAAATAGACCTAGGCCCACATTTCACTTAAAATAAAACCAAGTTAACTTAGGCCCACTAATTTAATTTTTTTCTTTAAAATTGAATAGACTTAAGCCCATATCTTAGAAAGACTAAAAAATAGATTTAGGTTCATTAATTAATAAAATGTAGGCCCACTTTTATTCTATTTCTCTTGTAAATAAAATGTAGATTTAGCTAACTTATTTAATAAAATTAACATAGTTTAGACTTAAGGACAATGCAATCTTGAGTGCATTTTTTACTTGTAATTTTATTGACTTGTTACCTTTTTGGGTAGATGGATGTTAATTAGGGTTTAATAAAATTGCATGTAATTAGAGGATGAAATAATCATTTATAAAATTATTCTAAATGAACACGAGAGTAAGAGAAGTTAGTATTCCTTATCCAGAATCTCCAAGTTGTGGTGCTAATTTTCTTTTAGAGAATCGAGTACCACTAATTAAATTGTCCCAGTTATTACCTTGGGTGGTAACTCCTCATCTCCACGCCATGTCTTTGTGACAGTGGTTAGTGTGTTCTATAAGGCCCTGAGCCTAAATAGTGTCACGGTTGCTAAAATCTTAGACACGCGCTAAACCCCGCCGTCTACACACATATCCGCGTTTAGAACAAGGATGTTACTCTAGAATGTGAATGATGGAATTATGTGTAAAGTCTTCCCAAGCACACTCACAAAGAACACCCAAAAGTGGTTTCATCGACTCTCGGAGAACTCCGTCATCTTTTTTGAGGATCTGGCAGAAAATTTTTATACCAGGTTCATCACTAACATTCCCATTACCAAAAACATCAATGATATTCAAATGTGCTGACAAGAAGTCGACAAGTTCCTACGAAGTTATCTTGATCGGTTTAATAAGGTAGTCATGCAGATCGAAAACCTTGTGGATGAAGTTGCCATAGAAGCTTTGAAAAATGACACTAGACTCTGAAAGCTTAAAGATAAGATAATGACAAAGGAACTTGGCACTTTTGCGGAGGTAATGGTTATGGCAGTCAAAATGATAAAGATGGATGAATATAGAAAGATGCAAAGGGAGGAGGAAAAACCACCAACCAAAGATGAAAGATCAAGATCCAAACGAGCAAGCTTTCCAAAAACAAACTTCAGAAACCCGGTAGAAATATTTGACAGGGAAGCAGACAGATACACACCTCTAAACACCTCTCGATCCAGAATTCTCATGTAGGTCAGGCAGAATAGTGTTGGAATTACCCCAACTAGGAGAATAAGCCTAAGTTGGAGGTGCAAGCAAAATAGGGGACAATACTGCCAGTATCATCGAGAATATGGGCACAACACTGAGGCTTGTAGAGAGTTGAAAAATGTCATAGAAAGACTGGTATAGAATGGTAAACTCAATAATTTCATGGACACGTCTAAAAGGAGCAGGAACCTAGAAGCCCAGGTGTAAGACAGGCCAAAAGCAAAGAAAGCTCAAAATAAGCTAGCTGGTATTATTAACAGGTGGAGAAAACACCGAGAGGAAACTCAAACAGAGCTGAGGAGAAAGGCCAACCTTTAAGAAAAGAGAGATAGTGTTCAATTTGAAAGATGGTTTGCATGTTTGCCATCCCACTATGACGACCTAGAGATAAATGCATACATAAACAATTATTTAGCAAAGAGGTTATTAGTCGACAATGGAAGCACTATTAATGCATTGTTTTGGAATGCTTACAAAGTAATGGAAGGCTCCATCACCGACCTAAAGGCCATCCAGAATCCTATCACAAGCTTCTATGGAGGAACTATACTGCCAATGGGAGTTATGGAGTTAAATCTGGAATTTGGAAATCGAGACGATGAAGAAACGAATGTTATTAAAACCTTGTTCAATGTAGTGGATCTCTCGCTGGCATACAATGGAATCATAGGATGTCCAGCGCTCTACGAAGCAGATGCAGTCACTAGTATCCGTCACTTAACTATGAAAATTCCAATCGAGGGTGGAATTCTCACTATCTGTGGAGATCAACATATGGCCAGATAGTGTTACCAAATGGCCATAAAGCCTCAGATGGAAGCCTTCCCCCTAAAAACATAGGAAATAGAGAAACAAGGTGCTAGACCATAATCGGTTGATGACATTGAAACATTGTAAATTGTCGATGGAAAAGTAGTAAAGATTGATATCAAGCTTGACTCTGATATCAAGGAAGGAATAAGGGGAGTCCTCATTAGGCACTCAGAAGACTTCACCTCCCAAGCATATGAAATAATTAGGGTAGATCCCCAGGTTGCTTATCATAGCTTGAACATTAGACCAGGGGCGAAGCTAGTGATCCAGAAGAAAAGAACTTTTGCGTACGAGAGATAGAGGATAATTATTGAGGAAATGAAGAAATTGTTAAAAGCTAGGTTTATGATACTCATCCAGAGTGGGTGGCCAATGTGGTGCTTGTCAAAAAAGCGAACGAAAAGTATAGGATGTGTGTGGACTATACTGACCTTAATCAAGCATGCCCCAAGGACAGCTACCTTTTGCCTATAATTAAGCAGCTCGTAGACTCCACTGCTGGCCATGGACTATATAGTTTTGTTAACACGACATAAGGAAATCACCAGATACCAATGAAGACAGAAGATTAGGAGAAAACATCTTTCATCACTCACGAAGGCCTTTATTGCTACAAGGTGATGCTTTTCGAACTGAAGAATGCCGGAGTAACATATTAAAGAATGATGAATCATGTACTTCGAGATCAGATTGGGACAAATGTGAAAGTATATATGGACGACATTATTATCAAGAGCAAGAATGAAGAACAACACCCAACGGAGCTGGATTAAGTTCTCCAATTATTGAGTGAATCTAAGATCAAGATAAACCTAGAGAAATGTGTCTTCAGAGTCAAAACTGGAAAATTCCTAAGATTCATGATATCCCATAGAGGTATTGAAGCTAACCTGGAAAAAATGGATGTCATTCTCAAAATGAAAGCCCCAAAGAATATCCACAAGTTACAAAAACTAAATGGCAAAATCACGACTTTGGGATGTTTCATTTCCTGCTCAGCCATATAGTGTCTACCACTATTCCAAGGTTTAAAAAATTCCAAGAAATTTGTTTGGATTGCAGACTGCTAGGTAGCCTTTGAAGTCATTAAAAAATTCCTATCCTCACCACCTTTACTGAGTAGACTGATCCCAGATGAAACACTATATTTATATCTCTCAGTAAGTCAAGAATGCATCATTTTAGTGCTAGTAAGAGAAGAAGAGAGCCAGTAAAACCCGGTATATTACATCAACAAAATGCTCTAAGGATCCAAAGTCTGGTACCTAATACTGGATAAGCTGGCTATGCATTCCAAAAACTCTGATACTACTTCTAAGCTCATCCTATCATTGTCAGATCTGCTTCCCTTTGTGAAAAATCTTCCAAAGGCCTGAGACTTCGAGTAGATTGGTTCAATGGTCAGTATTACTTGGAGAATTTGACATCGATTATGAGCCCTGTCAGCAAGTGAAAGCCTAAGCGTTAGTAGATTTCATTCAAGAAATGACGTTGAAAGACCTCCCCATGACCCAGGCACAAGAATGGAAGCTTTATGTTGACGGAGCATCCTCCACTCAAGGATCCAGCATTAGAGTGATCCTCAAAGGACCGTATAAAATCCATATCCAGTATACAGTTCATATAGAGTACGATGTTTTGAACAATGCCATGGAATATGAGGCACTCATCACAGGATTGAAATTGGCTACCAAAGTTAGAGTCGAACACCTCATAATATACTTAGACTCCCAACTAATAGTAAATCAGGTTTACGGGACATTCCAGATTAAGGATCCAAGCATTACCAAATATACGGGCAAAGTCATGCAACTCTTCAAGTAGATCGAATAAGAAGGGGGCCAATAGGAGATCATCCAGATACCCAGAAATGAAAACTCTGAGGCTGACCTCCTGGCCAAATCTGTAGCTAAAGACAGTCAAGCATTTAAGGGTATGCAATTCACTGAAGCACTGACAAAACCTAGTATTGAAAATCCTAAAATCTTAGAGGTAAAGGAAGTCTTGGAATGGATGCAACTGATAATCCGAAACCTAGAACATGGGACCTTCCTGAAGATAAACTAAAGGCTTAAAAATTGAAGATAAGGGCAGCTCACTATTCTATCCACCATGGGGAGCTCTACAGAAAATTCCTTTCACACCCATGGTCCAAATGCGTATCCTCAGAGGAAAGGAATTACATACTCAGGGAAATTCACGAAGGAATTTTTAGAGCGCATGAGTCCCACTACACCCTAATAAGGAAAGCGCTACTTCAAGGATACTATTGGCCCACCATGTCTAATGATGCATGAAATTTAACTCAAGAATGTCATAAGTGCTAGCAATTCGCTCGTCTTAATCACAAATCTTCTCACCCTCTGCATCTAATCGGCAATCTGTGGCCCTTTGCCATATGGGGAATGGACATGTTGGGTCCTTTCCCAGCCTCTACTTCATAAAAAAAGTTCTTAATTGTAGCTATAGACCATTTTACTAAATGGATAGAAGTGGAAGCAGTTCCAACCATCATAGAAGCTCCAATCCAATATTTCTTCTAGAAGGAAATCATTTGCAGATTTAGCTTGCCTCATACCTTGATTACGGACAATGACAAGCATTTTGACAATGAAAATTTCAGAGGTTTCTGCTTAGACCTTGGAATAAAGCTTCATTTTACCTCAGTAGCTCACCTGCAAATGAATGGACAAACGGAGGTCACCAACAGAACTATCATGCAGGGATTAAAAAAGAGACTCAACGAGAAAAATAAAAATTGGGTCGAAGAGCTTAACAATGTAATTTAGGCTTATAGGACTATCCCCAAATCATCCACAGAGGAAACACTGTTCGGACTTACTTATGGCATAAACGCGGTAATATCAGTAGAGATTGGTTCACCACGTTGTAGGATCAGCTACAATTTTGATCAAAACATCAATAACATTGATGCCCAGATATGTCTAAACCTACTATAAAAGAGAAAAGAGTGGACATCAGCCACAGTAGAAGCACATCGATAGAGGGTAGCATGGTATCATCTTCGACGTCGTCACCCAAGACAGTTCAAAGTAGGCGACTGGGTACTCAGAAGGGCAGATATTAGCAAAGGTAACTCAGGCACTGGCAAACTGGGTCTAAATTGGGAAGGCCCCTATCAGATTTCAGAACACACATCTAAAGGGGCATACAAATTAAAAAACAGAGAAGGTAAAGAATTGCCATGATTTTGGAATTTAGATTGCCTCTAAAAATACTATCAATGAATGTACTTAGAATGGTATTAAATAAAGTATCTATTCATTGAAGAGACAATCATCTTACAACGGTTAATTATAAAAAAAATCTTTATTCTACTAATTGTACATCCGACCCTTCGGGCTCGGAGATAGGAGGGGGGACAATCTACATAGAACTGATAGGCATGGTGTGCTTCACAGAAGACTTTTCAATAGATCTAGAAGCATCACTTGCACGAAGGGAAGTTGACTTTTGCCAAGCATCATCTTTGGCAGCAATCTTTGCCAAATCGGCTGGTGTTATCCAATCCAGCTCTGCCAAGTCTAGCTCCAGATTCTGAGAGAGCAGGATCCTCCTACATTCAGAGTGGTAAGCCTTTAGAAATCCTCCCACCTTGCTCTGGTAGGATCTTTTGTCATTCTCCTGAGCCTTCTCGACCTCGGATAGCTTCCTCTCCAGATCTGTGATCTAGGAATCCTACTTTTTGATCCTTCTGGTCAGCTGACCTTGATTATGCTCCAAATCAACAATCTTTTTCTAACTCGCTTCAGCCTCAGATTTCACTTTTGTATATTTGCTCTGATAGAGTTATAGTGCCGCCTTCATGCTATCCAGCCTCTTTTCAAAATTAATAGCTATTGTCCTAACCTCCGCCTCCTTTAGACTGTACTGACTTTTAAGGTAGAAATATTGATCCTTGGCTAGTAGCAATGCCTGGGTCATCTGTACAAAATAAAACTTCATATCATTCCCTCAATACAAAGACATGCTAAATTTATAGGTAAACGACACTCACTTACCTCAAAGGAATGCTCGATCATTGAATTGAACAGCTCCTTCGGACCCTCCTTGGACCAGCGTTGCATATCGGCTGGTAGCCTCAGTGACTCGACATATTGATATTGAACTTAGGCATTTAAGACACTTGAAAGCTTCATTTTATTCAGGATCCATCCCCTCACATCCGGACACCCGGACAACATCAGATGCTAGATATACATCACCTCATCGAGCTCCTCAACATTTGAGCCTTGATCGAATAACCATCTTTCCCGCCAACCTTCTCTACCATAATAGGACAATCTGACTACAACTTTTCCCTCTGGATTGACGGTTGCTTCCTTTAGGGCTATAGGAGCTTTAGGCTCTGGAGAAGAGGAGACCCGTACTTCTTCTTGGGTTACTGGTTCGTCAGTTAAAAGTGAAATTTCATCCACAAAAGAAAAAAAGTCAGTCATCTACAATCATAAAAATAAAAAATAAGTCAAAAAGATACCTCTCGATAAACTAAATGTACCAGAAGAGTGCACACGGTCCGGACAGACTCTTTACAAGTATCTTTTGAATATGTCCTCAGTCGATTGAGCCTCGGCCAAGCCATTGAGGTGTAGCCGTAGGACCATCTCTATTTCATGATTAAGTAATCTCAGAGGCTATCTCACCCTGTGGCACTTATCAGACCACATTCGCCAGACATCCAGGAAGTCTGCAAGCTGCTCGACAATAAAAAAAGTTATATCTCCACTTGTTATGAAGATTTAGAAGCTTACAAACAGACTGCGGTTGGGGACGACTGACAAGGAGAACATCAGTTCTTCCTTTTTCCTGGTCAGGCTATACAGGTACTTGAGGACGTCTAAGTCTAGTTCCTTACCATCTTCATGCATCAACTGGATAAACCTAGTCAAAATTCGGTAGCTATTAGGGTGAAGCTGACCAGGCGCTATGTTATATCTACTCATAAATCTTTTTACAAAGGGATTTAATGGAAACTTTAAACCTCCCTCTAGTTGGTCAAAATATACCACTAGCCTACTGAGTCTTAACATAGGGGTATGAGCCTTAAATCTCCTATTTACGGTATGGAGGGTATAATCGGTAGGAATGCAGAATCGCCTCAGTGCCATAATACTATTTATGAAAAGGAAAAGTGAACGTACAACAAAGAAAACAGGAAGAAAAAAGGGAAGGACAAGATCACCTGGTTACAAAATGAGAGAATCACGGTAGATAAAGTGTAGTAGTAGTGGCAAAGCAAATGCGACACCAGCGAAATAAAAGAGCAAAATACATTAACTCATAGTAAAAGGGATATTTATAGAGCAATAGAAGGCTCTGGAGCAAACCATTAATTGCCCTCATCATTACTTCGCTTCTCCCCACATCATTAAGGGCATTCTGGAAAATTAAAAACCTACTAATCAAGTGGTCATTATAATGGCAACATAAATGTCTCATCTTATAACACACGAAAAGATGCGTCGGGTATGGAATTCAAATTTTAAATATCTAGGCATCAAGGCGACATAGCTGTTATCCAGCCCAGGCGCATCTTTGCCAGTTGTGTTTTTATTTATAACTCGGCACAATAAGATCCAGCATCACCCTCTAACAACTGAAGCTGGCTCCTTCAGGTCACTTCTATAATATTAAGGATGGGCATCCGAGCTATACTTGTAGCACACTCAAACTATCTGACACTCGAGCCGCGCTTCTAATGCACCGAGACTATACGACACTTGGGTCGCACTTCTAATGCACCAAGATTAAGTTCAGTGACTAAAGTTGGCACCCTCAGGTCATTTCTATAGTATTGAGGTTCCGAGCATGTAAGTCTCACATCCTTGCATCGAGCGTCTAAGCCTCACACATTAGTCCAATGACTGAAGCTGGCACCCTCAGGTTGCTTTTATAGTACTGAGGTTCGGCACTTGAGTAGTGCTTTTAATGCACCGAGCATCAAAACTCCAGTGACAATTGGTTTCGTCACGTCATTTTCACACTGACGAGTTAATCCATTACATTCATTTTCGCAGACTTTGCGCCCTCTAAGGTCCAGATGACACTTCAGCAATACGATGGTTTCAAGACTCGATACCGAGCTTCACCTTCTTCTTGTGACTGAGGCTGGCCACCTTAGCTCACCCTTCTATGTCACTATGCAGTGACTAATCACTTTCCCTCTATACAGAAGAATCAGTGTTCTATCATTTATATACTCGGATACATTAGACATAAATATCCGAAAAAATTGGGGGGGGGAGGGGGGCTCTTAATACTGCACATATATATTCCTGTTTAATTAAAGAGTTTTGTTTCCTGAACAGGGTTACTCGAAAAGGGAAGGTAGTCAAATCCATTTACGGAAGGGACTCTGCCTCAAGAAAATTCCTAATCAACGAAGGAATACTCTCCTACTTGGTTTAGTATTCATATCCTAAGAGGAATCCTAAGCTTTTCAGGTTGAAGTATCACTATAAATAGTACCTCATACCCCTTATTCTCAATTATCTTATTCTCTCATATTCTAATTGTCTCTTACTTTCTCTCTAAATTCTCTCTCTGTTCTTTGACTTAGGCATCGAAGTGTTTATTGGGATCCTCCCCACCTTTTATCTTGCTCTTTGTTGATTATTTGCAGGATTTTAAATTCAAGAGTTCTGGAAACAAGTTATCAGATATCCTAAAATGTAAAATTTAAATCCCATTATTGTCAATTTGTAAAATTATTGCATACTCTCACTGTATTACATCTAAAAGTTAGATTTGTAGTATGAATTTTAAATGTTTTACATTTACTTAATAAAAATATGACATATACTTATATGATATAAATTTAACCATTAATGTAATAATTTAAAATAAATAAATTTTTTTATAAATATATATAATTATTATTTTATTGATAATAAATATAATATATGAGAGTAGATAAATAAATAAATATATATATATATATATATATATATATATATATATATATATATATATATATACATATATATATTGGGATAACATGTTATTATGATAGCAAGAAACAAAAAGTAAGAGCAATGTTTGTTGACCTAATTGACTCCAAAGCATGTTGCAGCAACAGAAGATTACAAAACGAATAAATCTAACAAAAAACCAAAAGAGCATTAAAATTACAAAACATTGAAGAAACAAACCAACATCACCAACTAATTCATTAATTTTTTTTTTCTTGTATGAATTAATAAAATGTTCCAATTTTTAAAGCTGTTGAAGATTAGCCTCCAAAGCTAAGTATACAGATCGCCATCCCTCCTGCGTAGGATGCGCACTGTCCCAAAAGAATGTAGCTCCAGGATCGTCACAAACTGTATACATCTTTGTCCCATTTGCAGCTTGATCTCCACACGAATAATCAGTGCTTTTGCCAATGCAACAAGGCTTCAATGGATTCTGAAACGTTGAACTTCCTGTAAACAAAAAGATACCATATGAACTCACTTATTAGTTAAACTTGAGGGCAAAACAAAAAGAGCTTAGAGACAATGTAATTAGAATAAAAATAACTTCATTAAAATTAATCAGTCCAATAGGTTCAACTTATTTAAGAAAAAATTGATTTAGTGCATTCCTATTCATGCATAAGCATAATCTCATATGCATTGGTATAATGTCACAAATTATTCCTAATTTAATTTTGCTAAAATCAATAAAATTAAAATGTTATTCATCTTTTCATAATAATTAATATATAATTTTGAAGAGCCAAAAAAATTAGGTTAAAAATTATCTCCTGATCTGGCTAGACAGTATAGATTTCTTAAATAAATACCTGACATGTGCGCGAATTATTAATTTAAAAAGTTATTCAGGAATTAAATAATAAAACTAGACAGTAAATCAAAATTTGTTGGTACAAATAGCAAAAAACTTGAATTCTTTTTACTAATGTTTGAAGTTCGAGTTATTAAGAGTTTCAATAATCTCAATCTAGATTAGTTGCCCTTATGGTTACAGTGAACAGTAGAAAAGAATTTTTGCCCAAAAGATTGTTTGTAATTACCCTAAAAAGATTACTAAATAATGTAATAATAGGTAAAGATTTTGATATTAAGGGTTGTTCACCTGGATGGTCTCCTTTATTCTTGAAAACAGTCATGAAAGCAGAATAAAGATCAAGAATGACAAAAGTGGAATCCTTGGTCTCATTGTTCAACTTTGATACAGCTTGCTGCAACAAGAGGTTGTGGAGGCTGACAAGCTGGTTTTCTGTTCCATTGCATTGTTGGAAGGAAGAAACGAATGTACTGTGAGGAAGACAACCTAAGGGTTGTAAAGCACTCACTGCCACTTTCTTTACTCCCAAGTCATGAATTCTCTTCAAGTCCACTGTTAGCTGCTGCACCACTTGTTGAATGAAGTCTGGAAAACCCTGTAATAAATATTGTAATAATGTTTATATCAGAAACAGTCATGATATATGGTATTGATTTCTGCTTAATAATAACTTTTAGTAATATATACAGTGATGAAAATTTCAAATTTTTATAGTTATTTATTTTTTAGCAAATTAGGCGAACTAAAATTTGAAATTGGGATTTTACTGCTCTACATGTTTAATTTATTTATTTATTTTTATATAAAAAATTATACAGTGTAACTGTGATTTCAACTTAGTAAGCTTAGTTAGATTAATAACCAATAAAAAATTGATATGTAACAACATGTATGTCTAGTGAGTAGTTATATATATATATATATATAGACGTATTATTTTGCTTTCATGTATAACCAGGCGGAAAAAATCCAAATGTTCATGACATTTTACAATTTTATCCTAATTTTTTAAATTTTGATAAAAAAAAATGTCCCAATTTCACCAATTATTAATAATTTTAGCACAATTAAATATTTAGTTAAAATCAGATTAAAGATGTTGATGTAGCATCTATAAAATGTTAAATTTAGTCTTTATATTACTATAAAAGAATATTGGCATAAAAATTTGAACGTTTATGATTTCGACAATTTTTTTCCATTTTTTAATTTAAAAAAAAAATTAATTTAAAATTATTTTTAAAATTAAATAAAATGTATTGACATGATAATTAAAAAACTAAAATCACATGTAATAAAATTTTAAATCTATTAATCCAATTATTTTAATAAATTTTTAAATATGATATATAATTTCAATTAATTAGAAGTTATATATATAAATTAAAATTAAATAGTTTTAACCACTTTCAAATAAATTATTATGAAATGCTTAAAAAATATAAATTATTAAGAGTAACAATTTTTATATTAAAGATATCTTTAATTTTTAAAATTATTATAATGATAATCATTTATAAATTTAACAATTTTCAATAGTAAATTTAATATTTTTATTATTGTATCTATATTTTTATTTAATTTTAAATAAATAATTATTTATATAAAAATTAAATAAGTTGATGAAATTAAAATATTTTATTAAAAGTCAAAGTTAGGATAAAATTAACAAAAAATTCAAAAATTTGGATTTTTTTTATACCAATAGACTATTATGAATTCAGCAAGTTAAAAAGGTAAAATTTGACAGTTTACATAATTAATGTCACATCAATATTTTTATTTAATTTTGATCAAATAATAATTTGTATAAATTAATACACTTCTACTAAAATTAAAAAAATTAGAATAAAATTACAAAATATCACAAACATTTTAATTTTTTCCACCAATAGACTATAAAAAATGTATCCGATGAGACCGTGAATATATTTGGTACATAAAATATTCATCACTTGATAACAAAGTTTTCATTTATTTACTAATTTATTTTTAGGAAAAAAACACTTGTATTGCAAGAAAGATCACCTAACCCACAAAATCGAAACCAATTATAATTGGGTCCAGATATGCATAAAGTTTTTTTTTTTTTTTTTTGGTTTTTGATTTGCATAAAGTTAACAAAGTGAAGTGAACATGACGTGCATATTACACTGATGGGTGGCAAATGGCTCTCATATAGGCCAAAAAGCTGATGAAATTAGCACTAATTTATGCTCCAAGAGTTTCCAGAAAATACAAGTTTGGTACCTAAATTGAAATAAAAGTAGTTAACAGTCGCTTCGACACATGTAATTTAACTATTTGAAAGTTTCTGGTTGTCCATTAAGTGGGTTTTCGAATTTGGACATCTATCAGACTGTCACTGTTTAGTTGATACATCTATGTCAAATTTCAAAACCAATTGTTAAAAATAATGTTAAAATTCAAGAAAAATGATCAAGAAGGACCCACAAAATTCCAATTATTTATTTGAACAATAGTTTTTAAACTCTAAACACTGCAAAAATATTATTTTGTTTTGAACACATGAACATAAATAACACTACTTGGAGTAATAATTTAGAGTACAAAGCTGTAATTTAAGTTATTATTTTATTTTGATATTGTTATCAATAATATAGGAAGAGAAATTTAAAAAATATATATAGGAAGAGAAATAAAAAAAATTCATGATTCTAAAACATGGAAGATTTTAGTATATTTCTCACTAAAAACATATTAAGGTATATTGATGAAACTTAATTTAGTAATATTGCATGGAGCTCACAATTTTATATAAGTCTTAAAAATATTTATTTATTTATTATTATTATTATAGGAAACGCACAGGGTAAAAGTAATAATTTATATAATTCAAACATATTATTTAAGATTGATCAATGATATATATGTCAAATTAACAAACTTCTAACCTGAGCAGAGCCATTTATGGCGATGTAATAGGAGTAGTCATTGCCGGCAAGGGAAACGAGGGCTGCGGAGGAATTGAGATCGAAGGTGGTGTAGACTTTGTCATTGATCATTTGCTGGAAAATGTCAATCTGTGTAGTCATGTTTGGTAAAGGAACAGATGTATCAAACACTCCTGTACCTCCATATGCAAAATTCATCCCATATTTCAAGCGGTTGGGTGCATATCTTCTCCATTTGTATGGGATTGGAGATTTCACCCCAATAAATCTAGCTGCATACAATATATAATCACATAATAAGGCTATATAGATAAATAAATACTCATGCAATTATATATATTTTATATATTTACGAACATAGTGCTTATATATTCTTTCAAATTATTTTATCAAATAAAATTAATTATAGTGATTATATTTGATATAAATAGTATGTCGTTGTACACGAGTCACGATAAATAATTAAAATGCTTTTTTCTCAATTCACTTGCTTTCTTATATTGTTAGGCAAAAAAATAGAAATGTAATTTTTTTAAAAAAATTATTTTTATATGATTCGTGATGTGGCTACTAGTTGTGTCTATCACTATCCTATATATATTAGGAATGTAACGTTATGGTACTCTTTTTTTTTTTTTTAATGAATAACGGTATGGTATTAATTATAATATAATGAAAGGAAGAGATATTATATTATTAGTTTTTTAAAATTCTAAAATCCAATGCATCATTAATCATAAAGGTGTTTTCTAAATAAAGCATTACCAATAAAGTTGATAAACTTACAACTCAAATTTAACGCTAAATGACCACTAAAAAGCTATTATTACTTGTAGTGATTATTACTAATTAATCATTAGGCCAAAAGAGCTTTAAAATTATTCAAGACAAAAGTTGAACTACAAGAAAACTATAGAAACGTGTTATGATTCAGCTAATTCTAAAAAGAAGATATCAAAGAATGAAGGCACGAATGTCATATCATGGAGTGGTAAAGTTGGTTGTGACAAAGGAATTTTAATTGAAGAAAAACATTCACAGCTTGTAGGTGTCATAAATAACAATCTTACAAGTATGCACATAGCATTCTCCCACGCTCTAGCAATAGTTGTGAGAGCTCTAGTATGTTAGCTTTGTAGTGCGGGATGAGTTTTTATTTTTTTTTAATTATTGGTATTTAAAATTTATTAAATATTAATTAATTCGATATGATCTATATAAAAGTATAAAGATAATAAAAAATTTTTAATAATTAATTTAATATAACTGTATATATTAAAATTCGAATATAAAATTTCGTTTAAACAGAAATAATTTCTATCAATTAATTTTTTTTTTCCAAAACTAACCACTAATCTAATTACTGAAAAAAAAAAGGGTATGCACATAGTATGGCCCATGTGGGAGACAAAAATAAAGACTCCAAAGAAAAAATTTTAATTTTTTTGAAAAAAAAAAGGGATGAAATAATGCAGCATTTTACAGAAAAAGCAAACAACAGAACTCAGTATCTTCATTATCACTTGGATAAAAAAAAATAAAGGGCTGCAAAAGCAACGACACAAGAGGAACCCACCACTTCCGTAACATTATTATTATTATTATTGCATGTTACAGAATTTAATTAAAGCATCACTAAAGCTAACCAAAGCCCATCACGTCTTTGTGTATGTATGCATATATTATCAATAAAAATAAAAATGTAAAAGTTAAAGCTAGTATAAAAGCATATAGATATCATCATTAGAAAAGCAAGAAAGAAAGTGATATATGAGAGGACCCACCAAGATAATCAGTCAAGACACGGCCATCGGAGAAACGGCCGGCGGGTTTTCCGGGGAAGGTGATTCCATAAGGTTCTTTCCAAGAACTGGCAATGGATTTTTGGATATTGCCTGTGTCTGCATAAGAGTCTCCAAAAACAAAGAGCTTAGTTGGCCTGGAACTGAAAAGATGGCGGTGGTGGTGGCCTCCATGCACACCTATTAATAAGAAAAATAAATGAATGATATGAAGTTAGACAAGTTCAGAAACCAAGAAAAACTTAAAGTGTATATTTAAGCATATATATAGTTAAATTAAGTTGAGAAGCTGAGAAAGACAGCAAATTTTTGAAACCTGTAATAAGGAAAAGCAGAGAAATGGAAAAGATTGAGAAGAGGAGAAACTGTAGTGTGCCCATATTGGTATAAAGGTTCAACAGTAAGCAAACAATATTTTCACGAAGAATTTAATTAGAGTTGATGATGATGGTGAAAAAGAGAGCTTCGTGGAAAGGAATTGGAGGAAGATGGCAACGAGAACAGGGAATTCGAGTAAGTGCTTATATACACCTTCCGCGACTTGGCTTAAGTCAAGCGCGGCGTGCGGTTTAAAACTTACTATTAGAATGCTGGTGCTGCGACTTGTAAATTAATGTAAAATGTTTTTATATAGGAGCGGGTGAGCCACCACAATTAATGGGTCTCATATATCTAATGCAGAGAAAAAAAACTTTGAATCTAAGACCTTTCATTTTAAGATGAAAAACTCTTAGCAGTTGAATTAAAAATTGAAACGTTAAAGGTAAAAATTTCTAATAACTAATGCAATAGTATTTAGATAAGTATAGCTTTGAAATGATAATTTGCTTTTGTGGTTCTTGGAAGAAGAATTTTGGTTTTGGATTCATGAGACTTCAATTTTGGTGTTAAAGTTAATACCAGACTCAGTCACTTCTATGTTGTAATTAGGGTTTAAATTGACTTTCACATTTGCCAAACCTAACCAATGTTGTTCCGTGTGAGAATTAGAAGAGGTTGGAGTTTATCTGAAGGCTGTCCACACTCTGTTGTCTCGATCTATCCGGAATTCAATGAATAAAATAAATTAACTTTTACATTAGCTCTTAATTCAATTCGCCATAAATTTAAATCTTTTAAAATAAAAAATAAAATTTTAAAATTCTTTTATAAAATTTATCCAATTCAAATTTTAAAATAATTGAAATTTATGTAGTTAATGAATATTGCGGATATCAAATTTAGAAAATAAAAAGACTTTCACATTGGAATAAAATGTTAGAAAATTGCATTTGCAATTACAGTTGTAAGAAAATTGATTTTTTTTTTTTAAACACTACCAAAGATCTATTAAGCCCATAGGTAAAAGAGTACAACAAGTCTCATAAACTGACACCAAGAAAGCTCACAACTGGCAATAATAAAGCAATCTAGCAAGATGAAAATTAATAATTTTACTCCTACAAAATCTTGGACAGGAGAAAGAAAAATGACTAACATCAACCAAAAAAATCATAAATACAGGATTTCAATAGAGCATTTATCCTAAGGAGAAGGAATACTCTTCCAACCTTTGAAGCTTTAAGGCCTGATTCTTCGAGAAACCTTACTTGGTCCTTGAGTTTAATCTTCCTAATTTCATGATTTAAACAAAGAAAGTTTAGATTTATCAAACTTCATAAAATAGAATAAAAACCAAACTTGTTTGATAAATGAAACCATCAAAAGCAAAAAAAACCACAACCAGATCTAGAGATCTAGAAATTTATCTACCATAACGTCACTATATGGAGGCAATACAAGTAAAATAACACAGATTCTATATAGATTTATGAAATATAACTAATTTAATATAAAAAAATGAGAAAAAAAAAGTAGAACTTAAAAAACTACTAATAAACAAATAAGGTTTTTCAAAGAGAAGGTAGAGAAAAAGAGAAGAAGAAAGAGGTCTACTTCGTATGATTTTTTTTTTTAAGAAAATTGATTTTGAGACTTTGAATTTGCACCCAATATATATGTCATGTATTATTTGTTGTTATTAGGCCAATCAATTCTTTTTCAAAGATGATATTATGTGAATTATTTATTTTTTCTCCATCACTCATTTTTCTCTCATCTTCAAGTAGTATTCATCATCTTCTATATTGGTTCCCACTGGATTTGAATGGTTTTTTGGCCATTTTGGCCACAAAATCATTCAAATACCAGTTTTATTTCAGTCTTTGTATATAAATAATCCTATTATGAGTTCATAACTCAAGTTTATGTCAGTTAATCCCCTCTATATGTTATATTTTAGTGATAGCAATAGATATTTTAGTGATATTCTAGCTTAAGCTTGAAGATGAGATCTCAATCCAAAAAGTAGCCATTCAAATAAAGACTACTAGAGTTCGAAGAAAAGAACAATGCAACTGCCATCTTCAAGCCTTGATGTTGTTGGATTTGGCTGATAGCTATAGTTATTTTTTATCTTTTCTATGATGTTAGTCATGTTTTACTCTTACCCTTGATGTTTCTGCAAGAGTAAAACCTCCCAATCTTTTGGCTTCCTATATTTGAGCCACTGATTATCTCAATCTCTTTGAGATTATTCATGTTTCTGTCTAATGGATTCAATTGTTGTTAAAAAAAAAAAGAATTAGTTTACACAGTAATGTAATGCTCAGTGAGTGAACATTTGCTCAAGATTTCTCAATTAACTCTATAATATTTCATCTTTAAAAAGTAACAAATCTCTTTTATCACTCGTATCAATATCAAATAAGTAAAAAATATAAAGTTGCTCGTATATATTAAAATTTTTTTTATATGTTTCATATTAATTTTAAATTTCTATTTGTTTTTTAAGCTTGCAAATAAATTAGATTTCTGGCATTAATTTTGCATAAATGTTTTTACTTTCACGTCGTTGATATTTTTTAATGCATATTTATTTTTATCTAAATTATCAATATTCAGAATCTAGTATATTCTAATTAATCCAATTTCATTTGGATAAAATTACAAGAAGTCTTCCAATTTTTTAATTTGTAATTAATTGTAAAATATATATATATCCATTTGAAAATAGTCAATTGGTAACTTTTTTATAAGAACATCTTGAAATTATAAGATTTAAATCCTACAACCTTTTTTTCAAACAACTAGATGAAGTGGTTAATTTCCAACACCAAAAAGGAAAAAGAGAGAGGAGGTAGGGTTTGATCCTACTCTTCACAATAAAATGTTTACATTTTTTGCCACTTAAATTATTTATGGAGAACTAAATCCTACAACTGTTGATTTATAAAATTATTTTTATCTAATTTAAAAAGAAATAACTGTTATTTATTATACAGTCCATCAATAATTAGATTATTTAATCTCTTTGTTAATCAAAAAGCTATAAAATTGAAAGAAAAAAAAAAGTTATAAAATATACCTAGTTAATTTTCTTTACAAAAAGTGATTCCCGACAGTATTTTACCCCTATATACTTGTGAAAGAATTAGTTCTAACATAAACTCACATTAACAATATCCCAAAATGTATATAAGAAATTTCTATCTAGTTTCAAAATAGTGTGAAAGAATGTTTTATAAATTGACCAGAATAATAATAAGAAGAAGAAGAATAATGATAATAATAATAAAGAAAATGTGAAGAAAAAACTTGGAAGAATTCAATGCTCATCTCTTTCCAAGTATGGCATGCTCATTTTCTTCATTCTCTTAATCTCTTTTCTATGGTACAATTAATACCTTTCCAGTCTACTACATATTTGATTAATCAACATCTTAATGTACTAATTTTCCAGAAAAAAAAATCTTAATATACTAACTCAAGTGCGGTTATAATACTAATTTCATTGTGACTGCAGATGCATTATTATTATAACCACAATAACTAAAATATTATAAAAATTAATTAAAATATTAAACAAAAAAGTAGGCTTTTGACGTGGAATTGACTGCTTGAATATTGAATGAAGTATCAGATTTTGACGCATTCAAATCAATGGTAAGGAGATAAAAGGATTAGCAAATTATTACCTTTGTTATTATTTTAAACGGTAATGTTTCGTGTCACAGCCCGTGATATAAACAGTACTGTTATGGAGTTGATTGCTTTCTGCATTTAGGGACAGAGATAATGAAGTAATTTTATTTCTTTTTAATTTTTAGCCAGCCGCTCAATAACTGTTAGATCAATTGGTAGAGATTAATTTTTGCTTAAATAACATTTTTTATTCGAATTTTAGTGTATTAGTAACATTAAATTAGTTATTGGAACCTTTATTACTCTTATAATTTTACTTGAATTAAATCGAATTAGTGGGAATTCTGTAGTTTAAAAAAATCTTAATATAACATGCTAAATGAAAAAAAAAAAAGTTTAAAATGTATAAACGTGATAATTAAGTTTGACTTGTTAAATATCAAAGGAAAACACCTTTACCCGTAATTAATTTTGATTGCTAACCTAAATATTGTATCATATAAATATATTCATTTATATATATTGTTAATTTTACTATTGTTGCATTCTAAACTTATAAGTGTACGGATCATGATTGCAGTATAAAGAGTTATTGTTCCCACGAGAATTGTATATTGAATACTCTACTTATGATCTTAGCTAGTAAATCAAATAAAAGTGATTTAATAAATAAAATGTAAATCAAAACAATGTAAATTAAATTAAAATCAAATTATCAAAAGCTTAGAGTATATGTTTAGTTTCACTATTCCAATCCGATCATGATCATAAACTAATTGAAAAACATTGATTTCATTTAAGGGCAGTTGTTCTAAAATACCTAAAGACTCTCTCGAGTTCAAATAAGCATATCAAGATTAAGATTTAACATACTCTTGTGATTAAGAAATTAATCCTAACTTTTAAAACTTTTAACAATTATTTTATCCTCGAAAAGCTCGCCTCCTCTCATGGTCGAGTGGTATAAGTCCTATGAGTCTTAAGCTAATAAATTCCCCTAACTCTCTTTGGTGAATTTACCCATAGACTTGCAATCAAGCTGACCAAGAATGAAAACATATATTAATCACAACTCATAGAATTATCTGATAATCAAATTAAATAATAAAATCTTATGTTTAATTACATCATTAAATAGTTACTCCTAACCTAAACCCTAAAAGAAGTTTAACCACGCATAATTCTGGCGAAGAACTCAAACATGATTAAAAGAATAAAAGATGAACAAGAATAAAATAAAACTCTTGATTCTTGCACACATATTCTCTAATCTATATTGAACTCTTGTTTGTGGACTCCTTATTGTGACCAAAGATGTTATACTAGCTCCCCATAATTCCCTTTTTATAAGGTTAGCTTTGTAGGAAACATAAATACCCTTAAATCCCTTTTCCCTTTTGAGCAAAAAAACTCCTTTTTTTATCGATACGACCTAAACACGGTCATGTCGAGCCTGTGTTAGACTGCTCCCATTCAGTACTGCCTAAGCATGGCCATGTGAATGCTCGATTCACTTTTCAAATAGGATATGAATGGTTGACCACACGGCCGTGCTCTAGTAATGTATGTTATTTTTACATATATTGAGTTGATTTTTAATAAAATTTGAATAAGTAATGAGAATAATTTGGGTAGAATATAACTTTAAATAGGAAATATATTAGTGTTAGTGTTTAATTAGGATTTTATTGTTTAAAGCATATTTTAAGGAGTTTTTGTATAATATTAATTTATTTTCCCTTTTTGTAGTTAAGTCTAAAGAGGAATTCCAAAGGACGTAAGGAATTATGTCAAGCACAATATGCAACACAGTTTACTAAATCGTGTTTGGTAAAAAATTCAACAAGATGGAAGTGACATGGCTTGTGACAAGCCATTTGCCAAACCCTATGGCTATTTACCAAGCTAAAAGAAAAGGAAACAATATGACACAACATGTGTCATGGCGTGCTTCAACCCATGTGCATGTTATGTGTCATGGCATACTTCAACTCGTGTGCATGTCCCATGCAACGTGACACAACATGTAACATGGCTTGTATAAGCCATGTCGAAAATCAAAATGGATAAAAGAAAAATCACATGACTTTATGGAGTCATGAGTTAAGCTATGTGACAATCTACAAGTTCAAAAGAAGAGAAGATAATTTGACACGCCTTCATCATGCCATGTCTTAAGCTGTGTGCTTTTTTGGATATCAATTTGTAATATGAAACAAGATGTGATATGGCTTGTCCAAGCCATGACAAATAAAAAGTGGTTTCTTTGCCCGAAAAGGAAGATAATTTTAAAGGCTTTCAAATTCTTTTCCTAGGTGAACTTTATAAAAAGAGGATAATGAGAAGCTAGAAATTATCTTTTAGTCATTGATTAGCGGCCACAAACTAAAGCTAAACAAAGATTGAAGAAGATTTGTGCAAGAAATTCAAGAGTTTATTTTTATTAATTCTTCTTCTTTCATCCTTAATCATGTTTGTATTTTTCCCCACAACCATGCATGATTAATTTTCTTTTAGGGTTTAGGTTAGGAGTAGCTATTTCATTATATGATTGAACATAAAGTTTTTATATTTAATTTGATTTTTAGTTAATTTTATGAGTTGCACTTAATGTATGCTTTCATTCTTGGCTAGCTTGTTTGCATGTTTATAGGTGGATTTACTAATGAAAGTTAGGAGAATTCATTAGCTTATAAATCTAGGACTTAGACCACTCGACCATAAGAGTAGGCGAGCTCTATGGGGAACCATGATGGTAGGCAGGGGTCTACGGTAGTAAATTAATTGTTAAGGAACTTAATGAGTTTTTATTAACTTCTTAACCACGAGAATATGTTAAACTTAAATCTTTACATGCTTAATTGAACTTAAGAGAGTTTTTAGGTATTATAGAATAATTATCCTTAACTAAAGTCAATGTCTTTGTGTGTTAGTGTGTTCATTATCATATTAGAATAATAAAACTAAACCTAGGCTCTAAGCTTTTTATCATTTGATTACAGTTTTATTCTTTTTCTTTGTTTATATTAAATTTTCAATATCATTTTATTTAATTTACTAGCTAAGGACATAAGTAAAAATATTAGTACTCAATATACAGTCTTCATGGGAATGATAAATTTTTATATTGCAATCATGATCCGTTCACTTGCAGGTTTTGAACGTAACAAGTTTTTAGCACTGTTGTCGGGGACTGACATTTTAATATTAATTCAATTTTTACTTTTCTTAGACTAGTATTTTTTTTTTATATTTACTCATTTTGCTATTTGATTTTTCAAGTGCTTTGTTATTTTATAAACAATCGATCTAAAGGAACAAACTTGGAAGAGCTCAACCTTAAAATTGAGAAATCATGCAAGAAAAACTAAAAGGAAAGTGTGAGAAAGACAAGTAAAAGATGGCTAAAGATCAACGGTACAACTAACAAGGATTCATGCTCTTCAAGAGTACAATGCGTAATCTAGGAGATACCTATAATAGCATTGTGAGGCCTACTATTGAAGCCAACACTTTTAAAATCAAACAAGAAATTATTCAAATAGTTTCATAATTCCAATTTAGAGGTCTACCAGGTGAAGATCCTAATGCCCATTTAGCCTAGTTTTTAGAGATTTATAACACTTTTAAAATGAATGGGGTTGGTCAGGATACAATAAAGTTGAGGTTATTCCCTTTCTCTCTAAGGCATAAAACTGAACTGTGGTTGCACTCCCTAGCATCGTAATCCATTACCACATAGGACACATTGTCAAAGGCAATCTTAGGCAAATATTTCCCGTTAGGCAAGACAGTAAAATTTAGGCAAAAGATTACAAGTTTCACCCCATATCATGGTGAATCTTTATATGAAGCATGGGAGCAGTTCAAAGATTTGCAATGTCAATGTCCTCACTATAGAGTTCCATAATGGCTACTCATTCAAACCTTTTATCAAGAACTCACCGAGCTAATGAGAATTACCATTGATGCTACCATTTAAGGTTCATTCATGAGTAAGACATTTAAAGATGCCTACAATCTTCTTGAGACTATGCAATCGAATAACTATCAATGGCAAGAAGAAAGAAGAGCCCCAATGAAAGTTATAGGTTTGCATAAGGTAGACTGGTGGAATCTTCTTAATGCCAAAATTGACATGCTCACCAAAAAATTTAAAGCTACCGCCGAAGTATCAAATCTAATGGTTGTTTATTGCTATAAGTTTTGTAGAGGAGGACACTCAACTATTGAGTGCCAAGGAGCTCTTGCTTCTCAAGATCAATACATAGAGTAACTTAATGCTTTAAATAACTTTCAAAGGAATCAAGTAAACCCCTACTTAAACACATAAAATTCGAGATGGCATAACCACCCAAACTTCTCATAGTTCAATCAAAGGGGAGTCCAAAATGCCAACCAAGGATTCAAGCAACCTCTACCAAATTTCCAATAAAAGATTTCTTTCCACCAACATCAAGAGAGCAAGCCTAACCCAAAGAGCATAATGGAGAAATTCTTGAAGGATCAATAAGAACAAAAGAAAGCCATCAAGAATCTAATCTCTTAAATGAGCTAACTTTTTACTCATAATAAGATATTAGAAAACCAAATTACATCTTAAGCCTCTAGTTTAAGACAAGGTGGTATGCTGCCTAGTCAACCCAAACATCTAAGAGAGTAAGTAAAGTCAATAATGCTTAGGATGGAAAGCAATTACCTGAGGTTAAGACCAAACGATGAGAAGAAGGAACTATATAAGTCACTTAAAAGGAGGAACAAAGGACTAGAGTGAATGAGGAAAAGAAGGAAACACCCCTCAAGAAACCACCACTACCCTTTCCTTAAAGGCAGTAAAAATCCAAGTTGGATAAGCTATTTAAAAAGTTTATGAGATAATTCTAACAACTCAAGCTCAATATACCACTTTTGGACATGATCAATATAATGCCTATTTACTCTAAATTTCTAAAGGAAATCATCTTACACAAGCAAAAGTAGGAAGATCATGAAACTATTCCTATCAATAAGGAATGTAATGTTGTCATTCAGAATAAGCTCCCATAAAAACTTAAAGATCCAGGGAGTATCACCATCCTTGGCATCGTTGGTGATGAATTTATAAGTAAATCTTTATATGACTTGGGCATAAGTGTAAGCATAATGCCTCTCTCTTTTTACAAGTATTTAAACATTGGTGAGCCACAACTAACAATGGTGTCACTACAACTCACAGATAGGTTCATTATCTATCCTTATAAAATTCTTGAGGATATACCCATCAAGGTTGGAGACTATTATATGCTCAGTGATTTTATTATCTTGGAGATGGAGGAGGACCACCTAATTCCAATAATCTTAGGACATCCATTCTTAGCCATAGCCGATGCAATAATTGATGTCAAACAAGGCAAAAATCTTGCTTGAAATTAGAGAAAACAAAGTGGAGTTTGACAATTTCAAAATGGCAAGGCAAACCACCCCTATGGGATTATGTTTTCATGTGGATGAAATTGAAAGCTATGTGTAAGGGGTTTTTGAAAAATAACTCACTCAAGACCCATTTGAAGCTTATTTGGTTCATGATGCAAAAGAAGATGACATAGATAAAGAAGTGGTAATGTTCAATCACTTTCTCAATGCTAATCCTACACTAAACAAGAAGTAATCAATAAGGTATGAGTCTTTACCCTCCAATGTTTATTGTGTAAGTACATTGAAGGAAGAGAATGCACCTAAGGTAAAATTCAAAACTCTTCCTTTATCTTTAAGGTATGTTTTTCTTGGTCCAAATTCTACTTATCCTATTATTGTGAATGTTAAGTTGAATAATGAACAAGTAGAAAAATTTCTTAAAGAAATTAGACCTCATAGAAAAATCATAGGTTATACCATTGATGATCTTAAAGGAAATAGCCCTTCTATTTGCATACATATGATTCATATGAAGGAAGGTTTTAAACCTTCCATTAAAAACCAAAGAAGTTAGAATCCTAACATGAAGGAGGTGGTAAAAAGGGAAATCATGAAGTTACTCGATGCAAGGATTATCTATCCTATCTCGGATAGTGATTGGGTTAGTCCAATTCATGTAGTCTCTAAGAAAGGGTGAATAATAGTGATCAAGAATGAGAACAATGAATTAATTTCCACTAGGACTGTCACCAATCGGTGCATGTGCATTAATTATAGGAAGTTAAACAAGGCCACTAGGAAAGATCACTTTCCTTTACCCTTTATTGATAAACTTTTAAAAAGGCTTACAAATCATTCATTCTTTTGTTATTTAGATGGCTATTCAGGATTCTTTCAAATTCTCCTCCATCTTGATGACCAAGAAAAAACCACATTCACATGTCCTTATGGAACATATGGATATAGTATAATGCCTTTTGGGTTATGTAATGCACCAACTTTTCAAAGATTCATGATGTCAAATTTTTCTAATTTTGTTGAGGACATTATGGAGGTTTTATGGATAATTTTTCTATATATGGTTCTTCATTTGATGCATGTCTTGATAACCTTTCTAAAGTGTTATAGCGCTATAAGGAAACTAACTTAGTGCTTAATTGGGAGAAATGTCATTTTATGGTAATCAAAGGAGTGGTGCTTGGACATATCGTGTCCGACAATGGAATCAAAGTGGACAAAGCTAAGTTTGAAGTGATCGAAAGACTTCCACCACCTACTTCCATCAAAGGGATAAGGAGTTTTCTTAGTCATGCAAGGTTTTATCATTGCTTTATAAAAGACTTCTCCAAGATTGCTAAACCTCTGACTAATTTATTCGCTAAAGATGTTCCTCTTGAATTTAATGATAAATTTCTTGATGCTTTTCATAGGTTAAAAATAGCTTTAACCATAGCACTTGTTTTGTAGTTACTAGATTAGAGCCTTCCATTTGAGATCATGTGTGACGCAAGTGACTATGCTATTGGGGCTATATTGGGGCAACACAAAGACAAGCAAGCTTATGCAAATTACTACATAAGTCATACTCTTGATGAAGCTCAAATCAACTATGCAACAATTGAAAAAGAGCTCTTGACAATGGTGAATGCAATGGAATAATTTTGCTCTTATTTAGTTGGAAGCAAGGTGATTATTTATATTGATCATTCAGCCCTCAAATACCTTATAGTAAAGAAGGATACTAAACCAAGACTCATTTATTGGATCCTTCTATTACAAGAATTTGATTTAGAGATTTAAGATAGTAAAGGAACTAAAAATTTGGTAACAGATCTTCTTGAGCAATTTCCAAATTCAAACTGTTTCCCAATTTTTTATAATCTTCAGAGTGAACAACTCATAAAAATTTAAGAGAATATTCCATGGTATGCTAATTTGGTGAATTATGTGGCATATGGTGTCCTTCCCTTTGATCTTGACTACTATCAAAAGAAGAAATTCTTTTGGGATATAAAGTAATACTTTTGGGATGAACAGTATTCAAGAGATGTGGAGATGGGTTAATACAGAGATGAATTTCAAATAGTGAAATCTTAGGAGTTCTTACCCATTATCATTCACTTAAGTGTGAGGGGCATATAAGCTCAACTAAGACAGCAACAAAAGTGCTCCAAAGTGGATTATATTGGCCTTCTGTTTTTAAAGATGCTAAAGAATTTATGTTCAAATGTGATCATTGTCAAAGGATAGGGAACATAAGCTGACGCAATGAGATGCGACTTATAAAAATCATGGAGATTGAGCTTTTTGATGTATGGGGAATTAACTGTATGGGTTCATTTCTAAGCTTCTATAGAAATAAATACATCTTGGTTACAGTTGATTACATATCTAAATGGGTTGAATTAATTGCTTCATCAACCATGGATGCTAAGGTGGTCACTAAGTTCCTTCAAAGGAACATATTCACTCATTTCGGAATCCCTAGAGCCATAATTAGTTATGGTGGTGTAGATGGCAAGGTTTAACACACGTCCAAGATTTTAGCAACAGTGACACTATTTAGGCTCAAGGCCTTAGAGAACACACTAACCACTATCACAAAGACATGGCGTGGAGATGAGGAGTCGCCACCCAGGGTAATAACTGGGATAATTTAATTGGTGGTACTTGATTCTCTAAAAGAAAATTAGCACCACAACTAAGAGATTTTGGATACTGAATACTAACTTCTCTTAGTCTCGTGTTCATTTAGAATAATTTTATAAATAATTATTTCATCCTTTAATTACATGCAATTTTATTAAACCTTAATTAACATCCATCTACCCAAAAAGGCAACAAGTCAATAAAATTACAAGTAAAAAAATGCACTCAATGTCGCGTTGACCCTAAGCCTAAACTATGTTAATTTTATTAAAAAAGGTTAGCTAAATCTACATTTTATTTACAAGTGAAATGGACTAAAAGTGGGCCTACATTTTATTAATTAATGAGCCTAAATCTATTTTTTAGTCTTTTTAAGATATGGGCTTAATTCTATTCAATTTTAAAGAAGAAATTAAATTAGTGGGCTTAAGTCTTAACCTGGTTTTATTTTAAATGAAATGTGGGCCTAAGTCTATTTATTTTAAAAGAAGTGCAATTAAGTGGGCAGAGCTAAGTCTAAACAAGTTTTAATTAACTAAGTGGGCCTAAAATCTAATTAACCTAATAGGCCTAAGTTGATTTTAATTATTTGAAAAAACCTAAATCATTGTTTAAGCCTATTTATTTAGTGGGTTAGACCTAAACGTGGGCTTGGGCCCAAAAACAAACATAAAAAGCCCAAAAAACATAACAAAATCAAATAAAACACACATTCACATATGATTTCTAAAAAACCTAATTTAATTGCATACAAAACCTAATTAACTAAAACCTCCATTAATTTTAATTAATTTTTACCCAATTGAACCTAATTACTAATTAATTTTAAAGTGCAGAATATTTAAATCTTTCACTATTCCCACTACTGGGGTTATTACAAACTAAGTACAAAATTAAAATTAATAATTATACACCCATGAATTAAAAATAAACTACACAAGATACCAAAAATGAAGAATAAAAATTAAAATCCTAAGAACTATTATTAAAACAGTACAGGTTCATCCATGGCATTCCATGGATCTTCTGTTCAATTAAACACAGATGGTATCCTCCTCCTCAATCCACATACAGACATCAAAATAAAAAAAAAAGTAAATTAGCAATGAAATTAAACAATCAAAATAATAACAGAAATAAAATAAAAATCATAAATAGAAAATAAAAAAAGAGTAACAAAAAAATAGAAAAACAACACTGGAGATTTAGATGTTGTGCAAATGCCTCTTTTTGAGTCCCTTAGATTGAATTATCACCGTTAAAATTAAGATATTGTTGATTCTGGACTATTGCCTTCGGAAATTTCAGTATTGAAAATTAGGGTTCTATGCTCGCAGTCTCTCTTTTTTCTCATTGTGTCTTCTTTCTCTCAGTCTCTCCCCATAAAAAATCTTTTCAAAAACTAGAAGAAAAAAGAAGTCCCTCCAGCCAAAACCTCTCGCCAAAAAAAAACCTCCCTCTCACACATGCATGCAGACTTTGCTTTTAAATGCAGAGTCTGCGCATACTGAACTTCCTCCAAAGGAGGAACGGACTGATGATCAGATAGTGTTTGTTTTGATTTCAAAAAAATATCTTCTACATTTCTTTTTTAAAAAAAAAACCTTATTAGATAAAATTTTGAATTTTTCAATCAATTAAAACACTGAAAAATTGATAAAAATAAGAAAAAATACGTGAAAAAAATTTAAAAATGAAATTATTGCGCATCGGTATTGTGCAATACCGATCGACATTGTATAATGCCGGTCGACATTACACTAATACCAATCCTAAAAAATAATTTTTTTTAACTTTTAATTACCAAAAGAGCCCTGAAAAAATGAATTATTTGCAATCAAATCCTAAAAAAGCATTGCATTAATGTTTTTTGAATAAATTTCATCATAAGGGCTTACATCGCAATTGTGCACAATTGCATCCCGAAATTGGGTGCTTATAGGTGGCTCTCACTTTTACAACCACTAGTTTGAGAGCCTTTTTGCAAAGTATAGGGTAAAGCATCAAATGGCTACACCATACCATCTTCAAATAAATGGTAAGTGGAGATCTCAAATAGAGAATTGAAGAGCATATTGGAAAAGACAATCACCACTTCATGCAAGGATTGATCTACATATTTGGATGATGCACTATGGGCATACAAAACAACCTTTAAAAATCCAATTGGGACTTCACCTTTTTGCTTAGTCTTTGGGAAGTCATGTCACCTTCCTATCGAGCTAGAACACAAGGCATTTTAGGCTACAAGGTTTTTAAACTTTGATTTAGAAAAGGATGGTGCAAAGAGACTTTTTTAATTGAATGAGCTTGAAGAATTTAGGATGGATGCATATGAGAATGCCACAATCTACAAAGAAAGAACAAAGAGGTAGCATGACAAGCGTTTATAGAAAAAGGAACTTAAGGAAGGGGACTTTGTGCTTCTTTTCAATTTTAGATTGAAGCTTTTTCCAAGCAAACTCAAATTAAGATGGTCTGGTCCTTTCAAAATTAAATAACTCTTTCCTCATGGAGTAGTTGAACTCATCAACAAGGCAAAGAAAACCTTCAAAGTTAATGGACAACGTCTTAAGCCTTATCACACTAATGAGGAGAGTCTTAAAAATGTAACTTATACACTCATTGACCTAAGATAATAGCACCATGGTTCGGTCAAGCTAAAAGACCTTAAATTATAGCTAATTGGGAGGAAACCTAATAATTCTTCCATCCTTCTTTTCATTTTCATCTCTCTTTTTATTTTTATTTTCATGATTATTTTTATTATATTTTATTTACTTTTACTTTTACTTTATTTTAATTTCTATGTTTAATTTTGTTTTTATTTCTTTTAAATTTTTCATTCCTTTATTTAGGTTCATTTTGCATAGTAAAAATATGCTCGCGAAGTTATTACATAGAATGTTTTCAACACCTTACGGGATCAAACATGGCATGACTATGTTGTGCCCATGTATGAATCAATCTAAGCCTTATCTTGTTTTTAGAACACAGTTTTGTCACACCATGTTCATCACCATGACCTTATATTATTTTCCAATATGGTTTCACACACGATTTTATAATGCCATGTATGTTTGCTTCTTTGTTTATTTTTTAGTCCAAATTGTTGCATGGTAAGGATCACAGTTTCACCATGCCATATTAACCTCCTCTCAATTATCCAAAACACCACACCGCATGAAACACGATATGATCATGTCATATCACGTCCCTAATATTTTGACACAGTATTGACCATGACATTTCCTTGTTGTGTACCATAAATCACATTCTATCGCGTTCTCATGCAGTGTCCCATGTGATGCGTCACATTTTCCTGAAGTCATGTGTATTGACTAGCAAATTGCCATCCATTCGACATGTCATTCCACAGGCCATGTCACGTTATGTCCATTTTTGTAATATCCCGTAATTTTAAAAATATTTTTACACTGTACCGGGATATGCAGTGTCAGTGATTTTTGTATTTTATATGATATTTTTATGAGTTAATATGTATTTTAAACCTATTTTAATTACTGTCTATTATTTTCAGTATTTTACGTAAAATTTTCCCGGGACTTTCATTTTCGGGGAAATTTTCACGTAAACAATGTATTATTAATTATTTTAAATGTATTTACGGGTTTGCATGAACTCATACATATTTTTAAATTATTAAATAAAGCCTGTGTGTGTATATTTAATTAGGGTTTATTATTACCCTAATATTTTATTATTTATTTATTATTATTTGATTATTTTATTTATTATTAAATTATTAAAATTTATTTTTTTTCTTTTTTCTTTTTTTTTTCTTTTTCTTTTCCTTTTTCTTTCTTTTTCTTTTCCTTTCTCTTTCCTTTTCTTTCTTTTTCTTTTTCTTCTTCTTCTTCTTTCTTCTCCCGTGGGTGCCGCCGGACCACCATTTTTGCCACCGTCGTTTCTCCCTCCTCCGGCCACCGTTTTCGACACCGCCAGTCTCTATCTTCTCCTTGAGCTCCGGTGAGTGTTATTCTAGCTTTTGTTTGAGCTAAAACGGTCTAGAATTGCTTAGGTTTTGAGTTGAATATTTCGGCCACTTTTGGTTTTCGATTTTTTTGAGCTTCAATTTGGATGATTCATGGAAACTTCCTTCACAAATGTTGTTCCTGGTAGTTTAATCTTCATGTATGAATTTTTGTAGAATTTTTGGAGATTGTTTGGATTTTTGGGTATTTTTGAATATTTTAATATTATTTTCGAATTTTCGGAAATTAATTATTTAAATTATGAAATTGGAGTTTATGGTTGAATTAGGTGTTGAAATGAATTATAGGAATTTATTTGGAATTTTTATGAATTTCTAAGTATTTATTTTTAATTATTGAAGTTTATGTGATTTTGTAAAATTAAGTTAATTGTGTTTTTATTTGAATTTAATTGGTAAATTGAGTTAAATATTTATGTTATTGATAAATATGTTGAGAAAATTAATTTTGGATAATTGTATGATTTTTAGTGAATTTTTGAAGTAAATTAGGTATATATATATATATAGGGGTATTTTGGTAATTTTACCCTAAATTGTCTAAAAATGTAATTTAATTGGTTTTAATATTTATTTAAGGTATAAAAATGATTTCTACAAAATATTTGGTATTTTTAACTAATTAAAACTATTTTTCGTGAATTATTTTCAATTATATATATAATATACGGTTTTTCAAATAAAATGAGTTTTAATCGATTTTTATAGTGTTTCAAGGTCAATTATGTAATTTTTATTTATAAAATGTATTTTTATGATTTAAGGATATTTTTGGTATATTTGAATATATTTTCTGTGTTTGTGGACCCCGGTCGACAGATTGTAGTCTGGAGTCCGACCGAGGGGTTGTGATTGTTTATGGTGTTATTTTTGAAGTGTATTTTCTTTGCAGGGTCGGCTCTACTCTTTTGAGTAGAGAGATGTCTGTTTTACAGGGGAAGTTCTACCGGATTTCCGGTAGAATTCTCATAAAACGTGATATCCAGTCGAACCCTAATTTTCGATTCTGTGTTGAATACTCTAGATTTAATTCTAGGATTTCTGTTAGGGTTATTCTGATGTCGATTAATTATTTCTTGTTTAGTTGCGCCGAGACCGAGGGTTAGTGGACCAGGCCCGTCGGACCTGTCTCGTGGAGCGCATTAGGTGAGTTACTATATTATATATATATGCTTAGGATGCATGATTTAGAAAATGCATGTTTTATTTTGACTAAATATGCATCAATAACATGATTTATATTCAAGTATATTTTTGGTATATAATAAATTATATACATGTTTTATTAATAAAATATATTTAAAATGTTTTTAAATATATTTTTAGTTTAATTCATGATTTGATTGAATTTATTTGACGTATATATACTCAAAATATACCTGGTTTATGTTTGGTATATTTTCGGTATATATATGGTTTATATTGTTGATTTATTTAAATTCATGTATCATGTATTTGTGAATGAATGTTTTATTATTTATTACTGAAGGATATCAATAGAACGTGCTACCTAGTGGGCAGCACTAGGACCGAGTACGTACCGGTACGCCTATAGTATTTAGGCTTTATTACTGACTATTTGTGGATATCGATTTGATTATGATTATTGGATGTGTGAGATGTGGTTTGTGGGTGTGATTGCTGGAGCTCGGTTGACCAAGTGTCTCGGGGCCAATCACACTGGCAGTCAGACTGCTGGAGCTCGGTTGACTTAGTGTCTCGGGGCCAGTCTACTGTCCATATGGATTAAGTGGATATATTTGGAATTAGTGAGCCTGTATGGCTAGAGTGTTGATTAACACTATTTTTCTGAGGTTGCGATATTCTAGGGTTCTATGTGATCCTTCATAAAAGTTGATTTTCAGACAAAATATATAAAATGATTTTTCTGCATCTGTATGAACTTGCCTGTATATATACATATTACTCATATACTGTTGACTGTATGCATTATCACTTAGAGTGTATGTATATATACTATAGTAATTCACTCAGTGAGGTCTGACTCCCCTCCGTTGACTATTTTTCAGGAGAGTCAACTTCCTCAGACCTCAGTAGCAGGTCGATACGCCGGATTTCTTCCGCCCCGGCTTCTTTATGTAAATTGTATACTTGAGTCTTATTTATTTTATCTAGACACTGCAGTAGTTGTGATTTTCAGTAGTTGTGATTTTCAGTAGTTGTAAATTAAAGTATTGGATTTTATGTATTTATTTTAAAGAGATGTATTATGTTAAAACTGGATTTGTATAAAGATTATACTTATGAGATTATATATGTGATGTGATGAGTTTTGAATTATATCCAGTTGTTATGGATGATATTGTAATATTTATGATTTTATTTTCCGCTGCATATTATATTTTTATGGTTATTATTGCATTTTTATTTTATTTTTTTAGGCTTGCTACGGGTTCCGGATTCGAAAGAATTCCCGTTCCCTAGCGCCGGTCATGGCCCCTGTTTTGGGTCGTGACAATTTTCTACCCTAAACTCTTGCTTTGCTAATTTTTTCTTGGCTTGTCACATAGTATCCACCACGCCATTCAACACGTCATCCTATGCCATGTCCTTTACCATTTCATTTTAAAGACATGTCATGTTGAAATGTGGTGTTGCAATTGTTTAATATTAAGTTGATGGGTTTGTTGGCCCATTAACATTAGGCACCAATTTTATTTATTTATTATTTATTTATTTTTATTTTATTATTATTTTCTTTATTTATATATTTTTTTTAAAATTAATTTTCATGAATTTATGTTTAATTAAGTTATGTGTTCATTTATTTAATTTTTATTTTATATTATTTTGCTTTTTCAATTTTCATTTTTCAAAAAAAAAAAAAATATTTCCAAGGATTGTCCCACAACATGTCCATATTGTGTTCCATCCTAGATTGCTTTTTTCAATTTCCCATGTTATTTTTTTTCTCTCCCTCACGTTTTCATTAACCATTGAAGCAAGTCAAATATAATATACCTTAGTCTCTAAGACTAAGTATAGAGTAAATAGGGTGTCGAACATTGGGGACTTAGAGTAAATTTTGTATTAACTGAGTAGATACTTTGATGGATAGGCATAATGATATTAAAATAATATTAATTGATTCTATCTAACTCTAAGTTACTAATTCCTAATTGCATAAATTAAATAAACTATACCAAAGACAACTTTAAGTAATGTATGTTAGAATTACAATTCAAAATTAATCCAGAACTTATAAAGTTAATAATATATAAGAATTCATGTATTGATTGGAGAATAAGCCAATAGTCCTTAAAAGCAACTCTCGTCATCAATTAAGGGTATTTTTATCTAAAGTCTATAAGCAATCTTATGACATTGTGGATTTATTGCAGAGATAAGCAAAAACCATTAAGTTTTTAAACAAAAACCATTAAGTTCTTTGCCAATTCTTTAACCCCTTAAAGTGGATTTATTGTCTCCAAGTACTTTTCTAACCTTCAAATAACTTCAATTACATTTCCACTAATTTTTCTCAATTCTCATTGTGAACAAATGATTAACAAGTTATATATAGTGATCAAACATACATAACACAATTCAAAACTCAATTAAAATTAAATCAATTATGAATTATAAAGATAAAAATGTAGTTAATAGATTAATTCATCATTGTAGTTCTACATATAAAACTTAGAAAAAATACATAGTGCTCAATAGAAAGGAATAATAAAGAAGCATTATAAATATCAAGTAATTAGAATAAAAAAAAAAGAGAAAGGATAATATTGATAAAACCCCTTAATGCTCTCTAAGAAGTTACTTGATTGTGGTAAACCCTTTTTGATGCCTTCCTTTAATTCCTTAGATATATCCTTGAACACTAAACACTTCAACTCTTTTAATAATAAAACTAATAATGTTATCTATTATAAATACAATACTAGTGTTTTTTTCATCCTAAAACAGAAACAATTTCATGTATTTATAAGCTTCTTGGCATCCCAATTCGTGCCTTTTTGAATGGATGTAAAAGTTAAAAGGTGTAATGAAGAGGTGTATTGGTGCCAAGTCATCACCATTGTGCCGACTCGGCATAGGATGTCTATCATGACTTGGCATAGTGTGACGAATCGGTATGGGTTGCTTCTTCCTTACATAGTTGGTGATGAGTCGTCATAGGTTGCTTCGAGTCGGCACTAAACCTTGATGTCACCACTTTGCATAATGTGATAAGTTAGTACCCTTCTCTAAAGCCTCATTTTAACATTGCTTGCATCAATCTTCATTGTACTCCTTCCAAGTTCACTTCTATGCATGAATTAGACCTAGAAACACCTATAAAACACATAAAATCAACATAAGGACAATGCAAACAAAAGAAACAAAAATAATAGTGCACAATTAATTAAATATATGCAATCATAAAAAAACTAATGAAAATTAAACCATAATTAGCCTAAAGAACTATGCTCATTTGCATTATAACAAACTCCCCCACACTTAACCTTTGTTTGCCCTCAAGCAAGACATAAGATCTAAGTGAGAAAAGAACAAGAATCTTCTATCTTCTCCAAAATAGATATAGTAATCTCAACAAGTCACCTCAATCAAAAAAGAAAATTAAGAAAAGAGAGTTAGTAACCAAACTTTCAATGCTCAATAGTGATAGATAAGACAAATTTCATAGCATAATCAATAAGTTTAACAATTTATCTCAAACTATTAAAAACAAAATCAGAGAATGCAAAGTTAAGGTGCTAATCAACCTTTCTAGCTATAGTGCTTATTCATCAAACTTAGGACTTTTAAGAACTAAAGTATCCATGGGACAAGGATTAAGCACACACATTGACCAACAATTCTCATAGAATTTTTTAGACATATATATATATATATACATAATACAAACTAGTGGTTGCATTTCTTTCCGAATGAATGTAATTAAGGAGCATACTCACTTACACACAACTTACTTGAAATGCAACAACTTGTGATGTCGTGCTTTTTTTCTGAATAAGTGTAATTAACGAGCATACTTACTTACACACAACAAACTCGAAATGCATGACATTAACAAGCATTATTATTATTTTTTTATTCTTTTATTATTATCATTTTTTTCTTTTCTTTTTTTTTTCTTTTGGCATCCTCATAAATTATTGAAAAGTTAGTAACACGTATTATGGCTATAGTTTCCTTAAGGTTACTTCAACCCTTAAAAACCTAAGATTAAATCCTAACCATCCTAGACTTAAGCATAATTAGAAAAGTTGACTAGACATTCTCCAGACTTTGAAAATAATAATAAAAGATAAAAAGAAAAACTTAAAGCCTATATTATATGAAAATTTTAAAATTCTACCAATCAAGCATAGAAAGATAATTACTAACATAATAACAAAAAGAAAAGTCAATCAAAATCAAAATAAATTTGAAGAGAAAACTAATTAAAAATATAGAGAAGATAAAAGTAAGCAAAATTAAGCATATATGACAACAACTAATAAAACACAACACATAATAAAATAAAACCCTACTACTAATATTCCCCTCTCCTACACTTAAAATGCACATTGTCCCCTATATGTCACCATAAAAGTAAAGTAATACTCCCCAAATCATCGAGGGGGTGGGCGGAGGAGACTCAATGTTGCATCTAGAATAGGCAAAGAATTGATTCAATTTGTACTCTATTTTCCTTTGCCTACGATCAAGCTGTTGGGTCCTAGTCTCCATTTGATTCAATTGGCATTGCATGACAATTTTAGTGTCTAGGATTTGATTCCAAATATAAGAATGTCCACTTAAAGAACTACCAATGTCACCATGCATAGGATAAGTGAGTAATGGTACATCACCAAGTAGTGTATAAGTAAGAAATTGCTCTGGTCCCACTTCCTCTTCCTCTTCTTAAGATTCCTCAACTTGTGGCAAACATTCTAACCCTCTCTAACAAGATCTAGACCTTGCTAAAATCAAACAAAAAATAGCATCGACTACTTCACCTCTCACAAAGGCTTACTTAATGAAGTAAGAACACTCAACAACACGAGTGAAATTATCAAGGTTAACATTCAAAGCTTTAGTAATAATGGTAATAACATGACCATGGGCAAATGGGGCGTCTTTATGTGCAACATAATTCAAAAATTAGTTAAAAATCCAATAAGTCCAACATACTTGCTTTTTATTATGAATACACCTCATAAAAAATAATTCTTATGTAGAGACATGATTAAATTCAGATTTATGAAAGACCACACATGTAAGGACTTTATGCAACAACCAATATCTTAAATCCTTAATAAACATAACTTTTCCTCTTTTAGGTTGAAATGGTGTTTTCAAGTCAATCAAGAATGTCTAGAAATCATTCAATCGAAAGGACTCAGGGGGATCACACAAACCATCCTTTTTGAAACCAAAGACACATTGCATAAATGAATAGGTAAATTGATGTTTATTGTCTAGCATGTAAAATTCTAGAATTTGGGAATTGGTTGAGTTCATATCTAAAGTAGTATAGAATTGAGTAATTAACTCAACATAAGTATCTTTATGTATTGATACAAACTTCTTAAGCCCACAAGTTGTCCACATTTGATTAAAATATTCACTTATATCCATATCATTAAGGAGAGAATTAGGAATATAATTATAACCTATGACTTATTAGAACTTAATGGTTTTAAACATAGCACCTTCCTCATATGAAATGATTGGAAACTTGGCCTTGTAAGTGCATGAAAGATTCTCTTCCTCTTGATGCTCTTCTTCAATATTTGGCCTTTTGAAAGAGGAATCCCTTATCTTATCCATTTCTAAGAGCTTACTATATGTAAGTAACAAAGTGAAAGGAGTAAAAAATGAAAAAAATGGTAAGGATAATGGGTATTGGAGAGACTAAGAAAGTAAAGATGGTGAGGAAATAAAAAGCAAAGAAAATAAGGAAAAGAGAATGATGGAATTCAGTTCGAGTAGGAAGATGGGAATATAAAAAGGCAAAAGTTAAAATATTAAAAGAACGGTGAGAAGATGAAGAAGAAGGAAGGTATGTGTGGAAGAATAAACATATGGGAAGTTGGAAATGGTGTGTAAGGAGTGTAGTCAAATGAGATATATATATAGGTAGTAGAATAAGGCGTAAGTTGATAGTGAAAGGTCATAACCTTTATTAGAAAGGGACATAACTGTTCACTATTTATATTGTAGTTTTTTTTAGCTTATAAAGTTATAGCTAAGAGACAAATAAAATGAAAAGGTGTGCGATATACAAATAAAAATATGTTACAATTAAATATATGTGTATGTATAAGTATATATAATTATTAATGAAATTATAAATCACAAAAGAAAGCACGAGTTAGCATCAATGTGTCGACTCGGAACAATAGCCCTCTGTAACGAGTCATCACCAAAGGACGACTCGACACAAAGTGTTGCTATCATGAGTCGTTACCTTGGTGCTAACTCGGCATAGAGGCAATGATAAGTGAGGCCATGTTTCTATAACAAGTCATCACATTTGTGTTGACTCAGCATATAACTTTATTCATTTTATAAATTTATACTTGATAATAGAAACTAAAATACATAAAAGAAATTAAATAAAAATAAAATAAACTTAAAGAAAAATTGTACGTATGTGTGGTTTGCAATTAGTCTATACATACAAAATATGAATAGAAGAAAATATTAAATAAAATTTAAATAAATTTAATAAAAGAACTATAAATAAAACTACTAATATTAAAATGTGGTTCAAACGAATCTAATACCAAAATAAAGAAGAGGGATGTATTACCTTATGATATTTGAAGGTTTATAGCTCAACCTTACCTTAGCTATGTTAAGGTGTAGAGAGAGAGATTGACCGACCTTGATCAATTTATTCACTGATCAAATATATCTTGAGATGATGGCCATTAACTTTAAAGATTTCCCCTTTATCATTAGATATTTCTATTGCACCATAAGGATGAACTTTAACAACCTTAAAAGGACCCGACCATGTTGACTTTAACATTCCTGGAAATAATTTCAATCTTGAATTATAAAGTAGAACACCTTCATGAAATTGCTTCTTAGATAAATGCTTATCATGCCATAACTTGGTGTGATCTTTATACAATTTTGCATTCTCATAGGCATTCATTCTTAACTACTATAATTCATTAAGTTGAAGTAGTCTTTTCTTACTGGCCTTCTTTAAATCAAAATTTAAAGCCCTTGTTGCCCAATATGCTTTGTACTCTAGTTCAACGAGTAAATGACAAGACTTCCGATATATCAATTGGTAAGGAGTAAGGCCAATTGGGGTTTTAAAGGATATCCTATATGCCACAATGCATCATCTAATTTCAATGCCCAATCCTTTCTTAAAGAAGATACAATTTTCTCAAGAATCCACTTTATTCTCTATTACTAACCTCAACCTACCCACCAGTTTATGGGTGATATGGGGTCACAATCTTGTGTGTTACCCTATACTTTTTCAAATGGGCCTTTATTACATTATTGCAAAAGTGTGAGCCTCCATCACTAATAAATGCTCTAGGGGTGCCAAAGCTTGGAAAATTTATTTTCTTAAGCTTTTTCTTAATAACTTTTACATTATTAGTAATGGTCAATATTGCTTCCACCCATTTTGAAACATAATCAACCATAACCAAGATATACTTATAGCCTAAAGAACTAGAAAATGGACCCATGAAATTTATACCCCAAACATCAAAAAGTTCAACTTCAAGGATTCCATTTAAAGGCATCTCATGTTTCCTAGTGATATTACCTATTCTTTGACACCTACAATATGTTAGCACAAATTCTCTAGTATCCTTAAATAAGGTAGGCCACCAAAAACCAAATTGTAGTACCTTAAATGTCATCTTTATTGCTCCAAAGTGTCCACTAACATCTAAAGAATGACAATTTCTCAAAAGATCTTAAACTTCATCTTGAGGAATACATCTCCTTATCAACCCATCTACACACCTCTTGTAAAGTAAAGGCTCTTCCTAATAGTAGAACTTACTGTCATGCAAAAATTTCTTCTTTTATTGATAATGCATTTCATAAGAAAGAATACCACTAACAAGATAATTGGCAATATTCGTAAACTAAGGAAGTTCCTTTGATGCCAAATTAAGTAAATGTTCACCATGAAATGTCTCATTAATGGGTACACCACCATCATATTTCTTTAACCCTTCTTGATATAGCCTTGATAAATGATTTGCAATAAGGTTTTCACTTCCTTTTTTATCTTTCACTTCCTAATCAAACTCTTGAAGCATTAAAATCCATCTTAGGAGCCTTGGTTTTGCATCCTTCTTGCTTAGAAGATACTTAAGAGTAGCATGGTCTAAATATATAATAACCTTCCGTCCCACAAGATATGCTCTAAACTTGTCAAATGCATATACAATAGCAATAAACTCCTTTTCCATAGTGGTATAGTTGATTTAAGCATCATCAAGTAGTTTGCTATCATAGTAAATTACATAAAGCTTTCCTTCTTTCCTTGGACTGAAAATAGCCCCACCGTAAAGTTACTTGCATCACATATAATTTTAAATGGTTGCTCACAATTAAGCGGTTGCAAAATAAGTTTTGAAATAAGAGCCTTCTTTAATGCTTCAAAAGCATTAACACACGCTTCATCAAACTCAAAAATAGCATCCTTAGGAAGTAGTTTGCATAATGGCTTTGTTATCTTAGAAAAGTCTTTAATAAATCTCCGATAAAATTCGGTATGTCTAAGAAAGCTTCTTATATCTTTTACACTCTTAGGGTATGGTAGATTAGCAATGACTTCTATCTTTACTTTATCAACTTCATTGCCTCTTCTTAATATTGAGTGTCCAAGAACAATTCCTTCTTATGCCATGAAGTGACATTTCTCCTAATTTAAAATCAAACCATGCTCAATACACCTATTAAGAACTTGAGATAGATTATCTAGACAATAGGAAAAATCAATTCCATACACATTAAAATAATCCATAAAGACTTCTACACAATTATCAAGTAAATAACTAAATATTAAAAACATGCATCTTTGAAAAGTTGCAGGTGTATTGCATAATCCAAAAGGCATATACCTAAAAGCAAATGCACCATATGGACATGTAAAAGTAGTCTTAGCTTAGTCCTCAAGATGAATAGGAATTTGATCAAAACTACTAAGTCTATTTAAATAACAAAAATAAGAAAAATTGGCTAGTCTCTCAAGAACTTGGTTAATAAAAGGCAATGGAAAGTGATATTTCTTAGTTCCGTTATTTAATTTTCTATAGTCAATACACATATGCCATCTCATGATAGTTTTAGTAGGTATTAAGTTATTAGACTCATTCTTAACAATGATTAAGCCTCCTTTCTTTGGAACAACTTGAATGGGCCTTACCCATTTACTATCACTAATGGAATATATGATTCTATTATTAAGCAACTCAGCTACCTCCTTCCTTGCCACCTCTTTGAGAGTTGGATTTAGCCACCTTTGACCTTTAATGGAAGGCTTAGCATTATCCTATAATAGGATTTTATACATACACACATTAGGGTCAATACCCTTCAAATCATTTATAGAATAACTAATAACACTCTTATGACTAAGCAATACATTACATAAAGCATTATCATTATTATTAGGCAAAAAAGAATTCACAATAAGAGGAAATTTAAAGTTGAAGTCAAGAAATGCATATCTTAGATTTAATAGTAAACGCTTGAGCTCTAGTTTCACTTCTTCATTTAGTGATGGAGCCTTTGAATCTTCATCCTTCTTTAAAGGCTCAAACCTTGAAGTTGTATGAGGAGGGAGGTGTGGAGTTGTCTCTAAGAGTCTCATTTGAGCTTCTTGCACCATGTATAGCTCATAAGGTATTGCCTTAAAAATTCATGTATTATTTCTTGAATGCATTCATCAATAACATCAATAAAGTCAATTCTTCTTGCCACTTCCACTGGTGTGTAGACTTCATCATTTTAAACACATCAAATTCCATATGCTCATTGTCTACCTCCAATATAATTTGTCCTCTCTTTATATCAATAATTGCTCCTACTATCATAAAAAAAAATGGTCTCCTAAACAAAATTGGGATTTTAAGATCTTCCTTCATATCCAACACAACAAAATCAGCTAGTATCATAAATTTCCCACTTTTGTTAGCACATTTTCAAGAATGCCAAATGGATATTTAATAGATTTGTTCACTATAGAAAGACACATATTGGTAGGCTTAAGTTCTTCTAGATCAAGCCTTTTATAAATGGAATATGGTGTAAGGCTAATACTAGCACTAATATGACACAAAACCATATCAAAATGAGTACCTCCAATTACATAAGGAATAGTAAAGCAATCGGGATCCTTCAGCTTTAGTGGAGACTTGGAATACATAGCCTAAGATTTTTTAATAAGGGATACTAATCCATAATCTTCAAGCTTATTCTTGTGGCTAATAATATCCTTTAAAAATTTAACCCATACTAGCAAATCTCTAATGGCATCCATGAATGGTATGGTAGTGGTAATTTCATTAAGATAATAAAAAAAAAAACTTGCCAAATTGTCTATCCAAACTTTGCATAATAAATCTTTAAGGGAAAGGAAGTGTTTTGAAATCTACCTTAGGTTTATCTTCTTTAAGTGATAGCGTATCTCCATTTTTACCCTTCCTTAAGCCCTCAACCTCATCTTTACTATTAATATCCACTTCTTTATTTCCCTTGCTAGTTCCTATATCTACCACGTCTTCCTTGTCAACCACTCTCTTATTTTTACTAACATCCTTTTCAACCTCCTTACCACTCCTCAAAGTAATCATTTGGCAAGTCTCCTTTAGTACAAACTTCGGTTGGCTAGGAAGCTTTCCTAAAGCTTTAGTGTTTGAGGAAGAGGCTTATTGGGAAATTTAGTTTTAAGGATTCAGTTATGAGTAGTAAGTTGTTTAAAGTTTTGAACTAAGTTACTTGAATTACTCCTCATTTTATTTGTTGATGGACATTTATTGGTTGACAAATTATTCCATAAGAGCTTCTAGGTTGGATTTAGGTTGGGTAGGATTGATGGGTTATTGTTTCATGGGAAATCCATATGGGTTTTGGGTTTGGTATTTGGGTTAAATTGAGGGTTAATTGAGAAGATGAATTTGACCATGAGAATTCGAGATGGTTTCTCCATTAGGCATTATAAGTATTAGAGTTGAATCCCATTCTTTGATTAAAAGCTCCTTATAAATAGCCCACATCCTCATTAGTATTTGCATTACATTGAGAATATGAATGAGATCCTCCACACAACTTACAAATAGCATTAGTACTTTCCACAGAATTAATTTGTGGTTTACTTATGAATTTGGTGAGAGCTTTTACCTTTGTAGTTAATAGGTTGATGGTGTTAACCTTCAAAACTCCTCTTGCTTTTACCATTATTGGTTTATCCCCCATGTCTCCTTAAGATGCAAGTTCTTCAAGTAAAGTAACAACTTCTTTAGCTATTTGATTCATCCATTTTCCACCGAAAGCTATATTAATAATGTTCATATTCTCATTCACTAGGCCATTATAGAAGATATGAGGAATCATCCAATCTGGTAAGCCATGATGAGGACATTGCCTTTGAAGTTCCTTAAACCTCTCCCAAACTAAATAGATTGTCTTGCTTCCATTTTGCTTAAAAGTTGTGATCTCATTGCAAAACTTGGTTGTCTTTTGTGGTAAAAAGTATTTATTAAGGAATGCGTACATTAATTGATCCCATTTTGTGATTATTCACTTGGCAAACTAGCAAGCCAAATTTATGCTTTATCCTTAACCAAAAATGGGAAAAGTTTAAGTCTTATTTCATCATCTATTACACCATTGATTTTAAAGGTTGCACACACATTAAGAAAGGTCAATATATGTGCATAAGGGTCATTTCTTTACAAGCCTTGAAACTAATTATTTTGAACCATTTGAATAATGCTCAACATGATTTCTTATTGTTAGCAATGGTTAGGGCCACTATCCTACCAAAACTTCCTGAAATGTCAGGCATAGCAAAATATCCTAACATTCTTCTTTCTGGTTCAGCCATATTATTCAATTTCTCATGATTCACTCTTCTATATCTTTGCTCCCTGCATAAGTCACGTAAAGTCAATTCAATTTCAGGATCAATGTAGAGAGTATTATCACTAACACTTCTAGTAAGTGTCATAAAGAGTAAAATCAAAATCAGATCAAATAATAAATTATAAAACAACTTATAAGAAATCATGATTAAGTAAATAATAAATTATAAAAGCAAATAAACATTAAAACCTAAAATAACTTTTCTTTACCCTAAGTTAATAAAAATCACTAAACAAATTCCTTAGCAACAACGCCAAAATTTGATGCAGGTCAAATATAATACCCTAGTCTCTAAGACTAGGTATAGAGCAAGTAGGGTGTCAAACACTAGGGAACTTGGAGTAAATTTTATATTAACCGAGTAGATACTTAAATGAATAGGTAGAATGATATTAAAATAATATTGATTCTAAGTTACTTATAAAATTGATTCTATCTAACTCTAAGTTACTAATTCCTAATTAACAAATTAAATAAACTATACCAAAGACAACTTTAAGTAATGTAAGTTAGAATTAAAATTTAGAATTAATTTAGAACTTCTAAAGTTAATAATATGTAAGAATTCATGTATTGATTGGAGAATAAACCAATAGTCCTTAAAAGCAACTCTCGTCATCAATTAAGGGTATTTTCATCTAGAGTCTACAAGCACTCTCGTGACATTTTAGAGATAAGCAAAAATCATTAAGTTCTTTGCCAATTCTTTAACCCCTTAAAGTAGATTTATTGTCTCCAAGTACTTTCCTAACCTTCGAGTAATTTCAATTGCGTTTCCAGCAATTTGTCTATTATGACCCAAAATTTTCATATAAATTATTAAATTCAATTATGAGATATGCAGTGTTAATAAATATTTTTATTAATGATTATTTTAATATTTTAATTTTATTATTATTCTAATTATTTATTTTAGTAAATTGTAGCATTTGGTTATTGATGAGATTAAATTTTATTTCGAAAGTTATTATTTATTTTATTATAAATTGGTAAGTGTTGTTAAATTAAAGATTTAAGTTAAATTTTATTGTTATTTATTATTTAATATTATTTATATTAATTTGGGGATTAATTAGTGTTAATTAAGATTTGATTATTATTATTATTTGTGTTGTACTTTTAATAAATCTAAATTAATTGTTGTATAAATATATGTATATATATATAATAAGTTTATATATATATGTGTGTGTGTGTATATATATATTAAAAAAAAGGACAAGAAGCTTTTTTTTTTAAGGTTTCTTCTTCCCCTCCTTTTTCTTTTTCTTTTTCTTTTTCTTTTTATTCTTCTTCTTCTTCTTCTCATGTCATTGCCTCATGCCAAACCACCAACCAAACCTCCAAGCGCCACCACCTCAGCAGCACCTGTCACGACCCAAACCGGAAGTCATGACCGATGCTAGGGAACGAGAATTATTTCGAATTCGAAACCCGTAGCAAGCCTTAAAAATAAAAACCCATCAATAATAATATAAAAAAAGATGCCATAATTAAAGCTTTAATCAATATAAAAATAAATACTTAAATGTCATGTCATAATAAAATATTCATATAATATTCTGATACAAATCTCAAAAACCTAAACAACACACTACTGATACAATAACATTACTATTGCAGTCTCTAGAATACAATAAAAGTCAGATATAAAATCTACATAGTCTAGTCAGGGCTAAAGAAAACCGACGAAGAAGAATACTACTGAGGTCTGAAAAAGAAGAATCTCTAAAAAAAAATATTAAGGGGGATCAGACCTCGCTGAGTGAATTATTATAATATATATACATGCAACCTAAAGTCAAATGCAGTCAAGCATCAATAGATATATAAATATATAGGCATTTCACACAAATGCTAAAATCCACTTTTTATATATAAATTAACATAAAAAAATGTTTATTTAAATGAAGGATCAAATAGAACCCTAACACATTCGCAACCTCAATCATAAAATCAATAGCCAATTGACTTATCCAAAACTCCAAGTATTCATTTATCAAACTCAAGGTCGTAGATTGGCCCCGAGTACACTAGGTAAACCGAGGATCCGCAATCTCACTATCGGCATAACTAGCCCTGAGTACACTAATTCGACCGAGGATCTGCATTCATTCTTTACAATAACCAACAATCTCCATATTCTCATTCATAATCAAATATTAGATTTTCAACATGATTCTATCGTACTGTTGCACAACAGTCCTAGCGTAGCCCACTAGGTAACACATTCTATTGATATCCTTCAATAAATCGTATATTTAATGGAAACTAATAAAATGCACAATTAAAATATAATGGCATCCATTATAGAAGAATATACCATTTATATACCGAACATATACTAAAAATATTTCAAATATATATGCCACATATAAACCATAAATATACTAAAAGTATGCCAAATGCATATTAAGAATATATCAAATATATACGTCGCATATATATCAAAATATACTGAAAGTATATCAAACATATACTAAATCATTTAATGATATAATTCATGTTTAAACTTATATTAAAAACATGAATGCTCATAATCCTGTATCTACATGCAATGTATATATAAAATAATAACTCACAGGTTTGCTTTCCTCGAGACAGACTCGACAAGCCTGGTTCGATAAGTCTCGGTCTCGATACAACTAGAAAAATAAATAATAACAAAAAATATCAAAATAAATTCCTAACTTATACTTCTAGGAATTCTAAAGGTACACAACTCAATAACACAAAAAAATAACAACTTAGAATTGACACGACTGTCACATTTTATGAGAATTCTATCGAAAAATCAGCAGAATCTCCTCTATAAAATGGACATCTCTCTACTGAAAGTAGAGTCAATCCTGTAAGAAAACACACTTCTAATAACATAAAAGCTCAACACCTTGGGTTGAGATCCCGAACTACACAATTCCCAACCGATGTTCACAATTCACAATAACATCAATATTTAATAATAATATAATAAAAATCATCAAATCCATAAATATCAATAAATAATCACAATACAATATATTTAAACATAAAAAACATTAAATATAATCATTTTAACATTAATTAAATAAAATCTCAAATATTTATATAATATTAATAAAAATCCAATTTTTCAAATATTCGACATAAAATTGTAAAATTCACAAATAATTATTCAAATAGGTTACATATATAATAAAAATAGTTAAAAACATATTTAATCACAAAAATAGTATATAAAATTATTATTTGAATATATTTTCAAAAATTAGTATTAATTAGTTAAAAATAGTAAATAATTCGTAAAAATTATCTTAATACTATTTGTTATTCCAAAATTACTTAGATCATACTAATTAACTATAATATCAATTAAAACATAAAATTCACCAATTTATATTAATTTTTTACATAAACCTTCAAAAATTCATAATAAATAATCGGGATAGAATTTCAATATAATTCCTTCACAAACTATATTCTAAATAAATCAAAAATTTTATTAAAAACAAAAGGATTTTCCAGCGAGGGTCACCGGAACAGTGACTCACCGGAAATTCAAACCCAAAAATTCAACACATTCAAAAAAATCAGCAAAAATTATATTTGTGAAGCTTAAGCTACCCTAAACAAGCATTTCTAAAGACATTTAGCATGGTTCATACAAATTCAAGCTCAAAAAATTCAAAAACTAAAATAGACATAAACTAAAACTTGAAGATAAAAAGGTTATCGGACGTTTCTAGCTTAAAACAACCTAAGAATCAACTAGCTCGAACCAAGAGGAGTTGATCGAACCTTGGACAGCAAGCTTTCACCACCGAAAAATGTCACCCGCGTCGCAAGATGAGGATGTTGTCCACGACAGAAAATCGAGAAATGGAGGCTCTGCCAACGATAAAAATGGAGAAGAGAAGAAGAGGAGGTGATGGCGAGGTTCAAGGGTGGTAGGTGGTGGTTGGGCGGAGGCTCGGGGGTGGTGGCGAGTGGTGCTGCGTTTTTTTACAGAAAGAAGGAAGAAGAAAATAAAAGAAAGTGGGGAAGAAGGAAAAAGCAACCCGATTTTGTCCTGACTTTCCTATATATATATATATATATATATATATATATATATATATATATATATATATAACACCACATAACACATGTACAATACACACACATGCACATGCATAGTAGTAATAATAACAACAAGAACAAATAATAATAATAATAATAATATTTTTAAATAATAAAACTTTCAAATAAATTATTTTACATAAGAAAATATTTAACGTAAAATAACGAATCGACAGCAACAGCACCGGCAACAGCAACACCGACAGCAGTGCAAGACAGCACTGTGTGAACAGTGCAGTCCAGTCACCGACAAGGAAATTGGTCGAGCTTAGGCTCTTTTGAAAGCTCACACTACAGGCTTCGATAACAAATAGTTAGTTTTGAGTAAATTGACCGGTAAGGACTCCAAAAACTCAATTTTATATTATGTAAATATGTTTAATTTGATTTTTCTTATTGAATTTAATTTTATTGGAGATTTGGTAGTTAGATAAATTGATTTTTAAGCTAAGATCTATCTAAATATTATTTTTATTTATTTTTTTGAAATTATTAAAAATATATATACGTATTTTTTGGGTTTGGCTACTGTTCATAGTCTTGGGTCCGGAAATTTTCGTTATTTTTATTAAATTCTATATATTATTTAGAGCAAGTTTCATGAAGGAAGTTTATTGAAATTGTATTCCGATTATTTATTATGAATTTTTGAATGTTTATGTGAAAAATGAATTTTTGAAAAAATTAGTATAAATTAGTAATTTTTATACTTTAGTTGAAATTATTGTTAATTATTAGGTTCTGGGCAGTTTTTGAATAATTAAAATTATTAAATTAATTTTTGTGAATTATTTACTATTTTTAGCTATTTAATAATATTTTCAGAAATATGTTCAAATAATACTTTTATTTATTATTTTTATGATTAAATGAAATTTTAACTATTTTATTATTTATTTGAGCAATTTAAATAATTATTGATAATTATTAGGTTTTGGATTGTTTTGAGTGATAATTGGTATTCAAATAATTTTTATAAATTAATTACTATTTTTAGCTAATTAATGGTAATTTTTGAAAATATATTCAAATAATAATTTTAATTATTATTTTTAAGCTTAAATAAGTTTTTAGGTATTTTTATTATATAATTGGGCAATTAAATAATTAACGTTAATTTTTGCTATTTAATTTTGAATATTTGAAAAATGGATTTTTATTAATATTATTTTAGTCTATTGAGATTTTATTAATTATTTTGAAAATAAATATCTTTGATGTTTTTATTATTTAAATAAGTTGAGTTGTGGCATTTTATTGATTTTTATGGATTTTAGTAATTTTTAATCATTATTATTTATTATTTGATTTTAAGTATATTGGTTCTTGGTTGGGCAATTATTGTAGTTCAGAAACTCAATCTGAGAAGTTGAGTATTTGTGAATATTTGAAGTGCCTTTGCGTGCAGAATCGGCTCTACTTTTAGTAGAGAGACGTCCATTTTACAAGGGAAACTCTGCCAATTTTTGGTAGATTTCTCGTAAAATATGACAATCAGTCCGAGTCTAGTTTTAAAAATTTTTCCAAGTTATCTTTAAATCGAGTCATTCTTAGAAATTTTAAAGTTATTAAATTAGGAATTTTATTCTAATAATAATATTATTTTTTTTTCTTTAGCTGTTGCGCTACTAGGCCGACCGAACCGGGCTAGCCGAACCAAAACAACAGAGCACAGTAGTACTATGAGTTATTATCATATATATAAATTGCACGTACATTAATATTATGAGCATCCATATATATTAATAAATATGAATTTAATAATGCTCTTTTCATTAAATTATATTTGTTATTGTTTAATATATATTTATGATTTTATATAGAACTATTGAGATATTCATTTTCAATATTATATGTTGTTATATTTTTATACTAAATTTTCATTATTCGATTTGATAAATATATTTGAAGGATAACAGTAGAACATACTACTTATTAGGCTGCACTAGGACTGTGCACATACCAATGCGTTAGATTTAGGAGTTAATATTATGAAATTATTGATATAAGACTTGATTAATTGATTATTGAGATTTATAGTGAGAGAGTGGTGTGATTACGGGAGTTCAGTTGACCTAGTGTCTCAGGGCCAATCACATCAATAGTGAGACTGCAGGAGCTCAGTTAACTTAGTATCTTGGGGCCAGTCTACTGTCCAAAAATGGAAAAGAGAAATATTTTGGAATTAAGTGAGCTTATTGGGTAGTGAGATTCAATGATTGAGGTTTGCATAATATTTTACGGTTCTGCTCTGATCCTTCACCCAAATAATTTTTTATGCATTTTTTATTGTATAAAAGTGAATTTTAGCATTTGTATGAAATGCATGTAAATTTATATATATATATATATATATATATATATTATATATATATATATATAATATATATATTATATATATATATATATATATATTAATTATACTGATGCTTGATTGTATAATAATTCATTCAATGAGGTTTGACTCCCCTCAATATTTTTTTCAAGAACTTCTACTTCAAACCTCTCTCGTAGTACTATTTGTCGGACTCTTTCCTCTCTGGCTGATTTGTCTAAATACTGAACTGTCATTTTCTTGTATCTTAGTAATTACTGTAGTAGTAGTGTTATTATAGTAGAATTGTGTTATACTTGTTAGAGATTCTATATTTGAATCATGTATAAAGATATTTTTATTATGTTATGATATAAAGATTTTAATTCTAGAGTATTTTTGTATTATTATTGTATGTGTTTTTATTTTAAGGCTGCTACGGGTTCTGAATTCAAAAGAATTCTCATTCCCTAGCCCCGGTCATGACTCCCTGGTTTGGGTCCGTAACATTGTCCCAATTCTCATTATGAACAAATGATTAACAAGTTATATATGGTGATCAAACATACATAACAAAATTCAAAACTCAATTAAAATTAAATCAATCATGAATTATAAAAGATAAAAATGTAGTTTATAAATTAATTTATCATTGTAGTTCTACATACAAGACTTAGCCAAAATACATAGTGCTCAATATCAAGGAACAATGAAGAATCATTATAAACATCAAGTAATCAGAATAAAATGAGAGAGAAAGGATGATATTGATAAAACCCCTTAATGCTCTCCAAGAAGTTACTTGATTATGGTAAACCTTTTTTTATGTCTTCCTTCAATTCCTTGGATATATCCTTGAACACTAAACACTTTACTCTTTTAATAATAAAACTAATAATGTTATATATTCTAAATACAATACTAGTGTTTTTTTCATCCTAAAATATAAACAATTTCATGTATTTATAGGCTTCTTGGTATCCCAATTCGTGCCTCTTTAAATGGAAGTAAAAGTGAAAAGGTGTAATGAAGAGGTGTATTGGTGCCAAGTCGTCACCACTATGCTAACTCAGCATAAGATGTCTCTATCATGACTCAGCATGGTGGACGAGTCGGCATGGATTGCTTATTCCTTGCATAGTTGGTGACGAGTCAGCATGGGTTGAACCTTGCTGTCATGACTCAGCACGATGTAACGAGTCGACATCCTTCTTTAAAGCCTCCTTTCAACATTGCATGCATCATTCTTCATTGCACTCCTTCCAAGTTCACTTCCATGCATGAATTAGACTTATAAACACTTACAAAACACATAAAATCAACATAAGGACAATGCAAGCAAAAGAAACAAAAACAATAGTGCACAACTAAGTAAACACAAGCAATCATAACAAAATTAATGAAAATTAAACCGTAATAGCCTAAAGAACTATGCTCATTTGCATTATAACAACCATTACTCTCACCATTCTAGTTTCCTTTCTTTTTCTTTCTCAAATTATTTATTTTTCTTTTATAACTCTTTCTCTTTTCTTCCAAATTCTTTCTTCTTGACCTTACTCATATTATCATTCTAGCTTTTCCGTTCAATTCTCACATGGGGAAGCCAAAATCAAGTGGCAAGAAAGCTACTCCATCCAAAAAACCACTTATATGGCCATTTCTCTGTCACCTCCTCATGATTAATGCTATGTCATATCACCACCAATAGCCCTATCTTCATCATGCCATGATAGCCGAAGCCAAAGCCAAGACAACTCGCTTCATCCTTTGCTAAAATTGTTAGACCACAACCATAGAGAAAGGTGTGACTCTTTAATTTCTCTTCCCATTCATCCTTCTTTCCATATTATGTTAAATGATTTAACAACCTTAGGCTTGAATGAATTTGTGTTAGGGATGATTGATAAATCAAAGTGGGATAAGTTTATGAAAATAAAAGAACCTGTTTTTATGAGTTTTTTATTGAGTTCTTATCTACTTTTTAATGGAAAGACCATACTTGTTGATTTTAATAAAGTGGGGTTTTTTAAGTTTCGCCTAGGAGGAAAATAATTTTCCCATTCCCTCAATGAATTTGTTGTGCATTGTGGTTGTTATGATAATCAATTCATTTAAAGTAAAGAGATTCAATATTCTATAATTAATTTTGGGAATGCTAGCCCTACTGAATACTGGAAATAAATTACACATATTAGGGCTCAATAGATTTATGATCCTAGGATAAGCAAAAGCATAAATATTGCTTGCCTTGAATTGCAATACTTGCACTGACTTATAACCTCTACCATTTGTGGTCATAGGGAGAGCACCAAAGTTGTTACACTTTGGGATTTGTTTTACTTGAGATGTTTTAAAGGTCTAATACCTCATTTAGGCCATTGGTTTTCTCTTTACATGGATGGTATGTCTAAGAAAAAAAAAGGGCGCATTGTGTGGAGGTTCTTCTATTACTCATCTAACTAAGACTTTACAGGTTTTTAATAAGTTGACTAATCTCACTCATGTCTACAACATGCATCCATTTAATTTAATAGTGATGAGAAAAAAATTCGTTTAGTTAAGATTCGAGATGGGCAGTACATTTTGGTTGCAAATCCTGTTGAGTTAGGTGATAATACGCCTCCTAATAACAAAGCTCCTCCACTTTCCTCTCATGTCAATGGTCCATCATACTCTTATCCTTCATATATTGAGGCTACACTTCAGTATTATACCAAGCTACTTCATTGGGTTATTACTGGTGTAATATCCCGCGTTTTTAAATATTTTAATACTGCATCGAGATATGCAGTGTTAATAATTCTTGTATATAATATTGATATTTTATGAGTTTGTTATTTAATTAAAGCTAATTTTAATTATTTTATATTATTTTAAGTACTTTACGTAAAATTTTTCCGAGACTTGCATTTTCGGGGAAATCGATACATAAATTGTTTATTATTAATTGTTTTTAAATAGATTTTCTCATTTGCATGAACTCATATATATTTTTAAAGTACTAAATAAAGTGTATATATGTGTGTATTTATTTAAATTAAACTAGGGTTTAATTAATTACCCTAATTTTTATTATTTATTATTTAGTTTTAATATTATTTTATTATTTTTAAGGTGTATAAAATTGTTAAAATATTAAATTATGTGTTTGGAGTATATTTAATGTGTGTGGAATTTATATTATTATAATATATAGTGTAATAATACATATACATATATATATATATATACATATTATAGTGTTAAAATCAAAAAAAATTTCCAAATTACAATTTTGCCCCTCCCTCCTTATTCTTCTCTCCCGATGCCCTACCCTCACTGCGCCTCCCGTTCTGGCACGCCGGACTGCCCTTCGCCGCCATCAGGTGCCGCCAACCTCCTCCCCCTTCCTTTCTCTTCCTCTCCGATGTGACCAGGTCACCAGAAGCTCACTGGAATGCCCAAAATTTGTAATGGCAACGAGTGAAGCTCTTTGCCGTCGATCGCGATTCCGGCCACCATTTCATGCACCGCCGGTCTTCATCAACTCCTTGAGCTCCGATGGTTCCTATTCTAAGCTCCTTTTGGCCAGAAAATAAGTGGTTGATGAGGTTTGAACTAAATCTTCAATTCGGCCATTTTAGCTTTTTGATTTTTTTGAGCTTCAATTGATCGATTCATGAAAAATCCCTTAACAAATGTTGATCCTAGTAGCTTAATCTTCATGTGTGAATTTTTGTAGAATTTTTAGAATTTATTTTGATTTTTGGGTATTTTTTATTATTTTATTATTATTTTCTAATTTTCGAAAATTAATTAATTAAATTATGAAATTGTGTTTATTGGTGATTATAGGTGTTGAAATGAATTATAGAAATTTATTTGGAATTTTTTTGTATTTTTATGTATTTCTTTTGAATTTAATTAGTTTATGTAATTTTGAGAAAATAGGGTTAATTGTGTTTTTAGTTGAAATTAATTATTTAATTGAGTTTATTTATTGATATTATTGATTAATATGTTGATAAAATTAATTTTGTGCAATTATATTATTTTTGGTGACTTTTTGGATTAATTTTAGTATATTTATATATGTAGGGGTATTTTGGTAATTTTACCCTAAATTGGCTAAAAATGTAATTAAATTGGTTTTAATAGTTATTTAGGGTATAAAAATGATTTCTACAAATTATTTAGTATTTTTAACTAATTAAAACTATTTTTCATAAATTATTTTCAATTATATATATAATATACGATTTTTCTAATAAAATGAGTTTTTATCGATTTTTATTGTGCTTTAGGGTTAATTACATAATTTCTACTTATTAAATGTATTTCTATGATATAAGGGTATTTTCGGTATTTTTATATTATTTTGTGAATTGTGGACCTCGGTCGATAAACTGTAGTTTGGAGTCCGACCGAGGGGTTGTGATTGTGATTCTGTGTCTATTTTTTAAAGTGTGTTTCTTTGCAGGGCCGGCTCTACTCTTTGAGTAGAGAGATGTCCGTTTTACAGGGGAGGTTCTGTCGAATTTTTGATAGAATTCTCGTAAAACGTGATACCCGGTCGAACTCTAATTCTGATTATGTGTCTAGTAATCTAGATCGAGTTTTAGGAGTTTCCATTTGATTTATTCTTATTCATGTCGTTATTTGTTTGTTTAGTTGCACCAAGACCGAGGCCTAGTGGACCAAGCCCATCGGACCCATCTCGTGGAGCGCACTAATTGTGAGTTACTATTCTATATATATATGCTCTAGGGTGCATGATTTAGAAATGTATGTTTTATTTTGATTAAATACGCATAAATAATTTAATCAGTACTTAAGTTTATTTTTAGTTTATTTTTGGTTTATCTTTGGTTTATTTTTGGTATATTTTAAATTATATGCATGCTTTATTAAACATTTATATTTAAAATGTTTTTAAATATATATTTAGTTTATTTTACAATTATATTGGATTTATTTGACGTATATATACTCGAAATATACCTGGTTTATTTTTGATATATTTCTAGTATATATATATAGTTTATGTTGCTATTTTATTCAATTCATGCATCATTTATTTTTATGAATGTATGTTTTATATTTTAATGAAGGATATTAATAGAACGTGCTACCTAGTGGGCAGCACTAGGGCTTTATATTTTAATGAAGGATATTAATAGAACATGCTACCTAGTGGGCAGTACTAGGACTGAGTACGTATTGGTACGCTTATAGCATTTAGGCTATATTTCTAACCTGTTTGAGGATATTAATTGGATTTGATTATTTAACATGTGAGAAATGATTTGGAAGTGTGATTGCTGGAGCTCGGTTGACCAAGTGTCTCGGGGCCAATCACATTGACAGTCAGACTGCTGGAGCTCGGTTGACTTAGTGTCTCGGGGCCAGTCTACTGTTCAAATGGATCAAGTGAATATATTTGGAATAAGTGAGCCTGTATGGCTAGAGTGTTGTCTAACACTGTTTTGAGGTTGCAATATTTTAGGGTTCTATTTGATCCTTCATAAATAGTGATTTTCAATAAAAATATATAAAATAATTTTATTGCATCTGTGTGTATTTGCTTGTATATATACATATTATATATACTTTTGATTGTGTGCATTGGCATTTAGTATGCATGTATATATACTATAGTAATTCACTCAGTGAGGTCTAACTCCCCTCCGTTGACTATTTTTCAGGAGAGTCATCGTCTTCGGACCTCAGTAGCAGGCCTATACGCCGGATTTCTTCCGCTCTGGCTTCTTTATGTAAACTGCTTACTTGAGTTTTATTTTATGATATAGACACTACAGTAGTCGTAAAATTGTTAAAAGATGTTGTATTATATAGACACTGGATTTGTATTAAAAGTTTATTTATATATATGAGATAAACATTTGATTTAATTTCATTTGGTGTAAATATTATTTTGATATTTATGATTTTATTCCGCTGCAAATTATGTTATTATTATTATTGCATGTTTTATTTTATTTTAGGCTTGCTACGGGTTCCGGATTCGAAAGAATTCTCGTTTCCTAGCGCCGATCATGGCCCTTGTTTTGGGTCATGACAAATGGCCTTTCCAGCTTATGTCAACAATAGGGTTTTACTCTGCCTCCATGCCTTATTTTTCCAGGATCGACTTCAGCTACTCCTACTACTTTTGATCCTGCTCATGATAATGTTGCTCCTATAGATGATTGAAGTTCTCTACTTTTGTTATTTTTTTCTTTTTTTTCTTGGTTTTTCTTCAGATGTTTAATGTTGTTTTCTTTTCTTTCTTTTCTTTATTTTTTTTAAGGATGTTAAGCGCTTAACCATTTGGTTTGAATTTTGGATATTGATTTCTAGCTCTTTTGTTTTTTGCTCCTTTCATGATATTAGATGACTATAAGTTCTAGGGAAATATTCCTCTTTATACTTTTCCATTTTTTTTCTACTTTTTGCATTTGTTTTGTCATTGGGGACAATGACGTAACTAGTGTAGGGGAGGGTTTCTATTTTAATTTTGCATGTCATTTAGTTTTTATTTTACTCATTCAATAAAAAAAATTAATGTATATATTAGGTAATTATTCAACATTCATTAATCTTCAACTAGATTTTCCCATATTTTTATTTAGCTTATCCTTAAAACTTTTCATTGATTTGTTTTACAAAATTGATGCTTAATTGCAATTTGAGAATAATAGTGTATAAGTGTGCATTTTTTATTCAATTATCAAATTATTGAATGATTTATTAATTAAGATAGTTGTACATGGTCATTATGTATGAAAAATTTAGTTTTTATAGCCTAAACATAAGTTTGGAGATTGAATTTGTGCACGATTTTAAGAGAGGATGCTTATTGGTTTGTAACTCTGAAAAAAAAAACTTTCTTTTCTCAAATAAGAGCAGCACTTAAATTTAAATTTATTTTATGCTTTAAGTCTACTCCAATGCTTTAATTAGAGTATGAGTATCAAAAGGACCCACTTGACGGTATCCATGCTTAGTAATACGAGAACAGTGAGGGATGACTTAGAGTGTGAAGATTTGATTAGAGAGAATAAAAAAATGTTATGAAATGGAGCATAAAACGCATTCATAACCACAATTAAAAAAAAGATTTATAGACCTTAATGCTTCTCTTTTAGAGTTATGATCATTGGATATTTAAGAGTTATGTGCTTGGGTTATAATTAGTGAATTGTTCATGTATGATGTATTTTTGTCCGATTATCCTCTTTATTAAACAAGTTGCAGTCTTGGTGTTATCAGCTTGCACATCTTAGAAGTTATAAATCTTTAGTTGTATCTTTAAATTTCAAATTTTATTTTTGTTTGAGGACAAACAAAGTTTTAGTGTGAGGGAATTTGATGTATGTTATTTTTACATATATTTTTATTTTATTTTTAATGAAATTTGAATAATTTGGGTAGATGATGTATGTTATTTTTACGTATATTTTGAGTTGATTTTTAATGAAATTATAATAATTAATTAGAATAATTTGGGTAGAAAATAAGCTTAAATAGGAAATATATTAGTGTTACTGTTTAATTAGGATTTTATTATTTAAAACATATTTTAAGGAGTTGTTGTATAATATTAATTTATTTTCCCTTTTTGTAGTTAAGTATAAAGAGGAAATCCAAGAAGAATAAGGATTTGTGTCAACAAGACATTTCAGTATGGCTTGCGCCAAGCCATATGCCAAACTGTGTTGTTATTTACAAGCTAAAAGAAAAGAAAACATTTCAACACAATATGCAACATGGCTTGTTAATGTCGTGTCACACAAGGAATTTAGCAAAGTGAAGAGACACGCCTTCTTCAAACCATGTGCCAAGTTGTGTTGTTATCTGCCAAAGTAAATAAAAAGGAAAACAAAGTGACACAACATATGTCATAGCGTGCTTCAAACCATGTGCATGTCCCATGCAAAGTGACACAAAATGTAACATGGCTGGTACAAGCCATGTCAAAAAACAAAATAGGCAAAGAAAGATGGCATGACTTCGTTAAGCCATGCGATAATTTGCAAGTTCAAAAGAAGAAAAGACAATTTGACACGCCTTCATCGTGTCATCTCTCAGGCCGTGTGCTTTTTTGGATCTTAATTTGCAATATGACACAATATATGACATGGCTTGTCGCAAGCCATATCAAATAAAAAGTGGTTTCCTTGCCTAAAAAGGAAAAGAATTTTAAGGGCTTTCAAATTCTTTTCTTGGTGAACGCCATAAAAGAAGGATTATGAGAAGCTAGAAATGAATCTTTTGGTCATTGATTGGAGGCCACAAACTAAAGCTAAACAGAGATTAAAGAATATTTGTGCAAGAAATTCAAGAGTTTATTTTTATTAATTCTTCTTCTTTCATCCTTAATCATGTTTGTGTTTTTTGCCACAACCATGCGTGGCTAATTTTCTTTTAAGGTTTAGGTTAGGAGTAGCTATTCTATGATGTGATTGAACATAAAGTTTTTATATTTAATTTGATTTTTAGTTAATCTTATGAGTTGCACTTAATGTATACTTTCATTCTTGGCTAGCTTATTTTCATGTTTATGGGTAGATTCACCAACGAGAATTAGGAGAATTCATTAGCTTATAACTCATAGGACTTAAACCACTCAACCATGAGAGTAGGCGAGCTATACTATTAAAGGAAATAAATTATTATTTATTACTATATACTACTATTAAATAATTTACATAACTAATAAACATTATAAGAAATATATAAAATTATATTTACAAATAAATTGTACCCTTAATAGCCATTTCACATACTAACATCAATAAAATTTTATAAGATTTCATATTTATTGGCTAACAACTAACCACTATCCGTTGTTTACAATTATTATCAGCCGCTGTAAACAATTAAACCGAAAAGACCCATAATCATTCACCACCAACAACAACTAATATTTTTGATACATCCATAAGTCAAATGATTTGGTGATTAAATAAGCATGAATTCAGTGTCAGATGCAAAAACAAACATTAATATCAAAGCAATGAGACAAAGGATTAACAAATGGCGGAATATACAATTTCACCCATAAACTTTGCTAAATTATTCTATGTCACCTCTCGACTTTCATTTTGTTTAATTTTACTTTTTAACTTCTATTTTTCGCCTATTTAGCCTACATAATTTCTATTTTTTTTTACCAATTTTATCTCTTAACTTTTATTTTTTACCTATTTAAACTCAGCGCAAGTTAAATACATATGTTTTTCTAGTGTGCAAAAAGGATTAAATATATGAAAAATAGAAGTTAAGAGGTGATATTGAATACAATAAAAGTCGAAATGTGACATAGAATAATTGAGTAAAATTCAGAGGTAAAATTGTATATTTGGCCATTAACAAATCATTACCTTTGTTATTATTTTAAACGGTAATGTTTCGTGTCATAGCCGTGATATAAACAGTACCATTATGGAGTCGACTACATTATATATTTAGGGATAGAGACAATTAAGTAATTTTAATTTTTTAAATTTTTAACCGGTCGCCCAACAACTATTGGATCAACTAATAGAGATTAGTTTTTGCTTAAGTTACATTTTATATTCAAATTCTAGTGTATTAGTCACATTAAATTAGTTGTTGGAACCTGTATTATCCTTATAATTTTGCTTGAATTAAACCAAATTAGTGACAATTCAATATGAACCCTAAATACCCGTGGTTTACAAAAATCATAATAAAACATGCTAAACGAAAAAAATAAGCTTAAAATGTATAAACGTGATAACTAAGTTTGACTTGTTAAATGTCAAAGGAAAACACCTTTGCCCCTAATTAATTTTGATTGCTAACATAAATATTATATCATATAAATATATTCATTTATATATATTGTTAATTTTAATACAATAAAGATAAATTTATGTAAATTCTAAATAAAAGAAATTAATATGCATGCAGGCGCATGAGGAATTCAGAGAATCAGCTGAAGTTGATTTTTATTTATTAATAAATGGTTAAATAATTTAGGTACTAACCATTTTTTAAATTAAAAAATTAATTTTATTAAATTAATAATATTTTTAAATTAGTTCACAACTAGTCGTAATTTCATGTAATGCGCGGACTGTGAAATAAAATGATTATGTAAATAATTTGAATGAAACAATAACTAAATAAATTAAAAACAAAATAAATCACATTAATTTTATTTTCTTTAATTTTTACCACTAGTTATAATAAGATTTTTTTTTCAGAATTATTAGATCAGTATTGAAGTATATATAATAGTTTTTTAATTAAAAAATAATATTAAGTAATTACTATAATATTTTTAATTTTTTAATGGTTTAGAAAAAATATTTTGAGTGATTTAAGATAGAAAATACGTAATATATAAAAAAAATTCGAATTTGAGTAGTATTGATATATATATAATAATTTTTTAGTTAAAAGATAATACTAAATAACTATTAAAAATATTTTATTTTAATAAAAAAAATAAGGATTTTTAATAGTTTGACATATTAGTTTTTCAAGTGAATACTCAAATATAAAGATGGACACTCATCAAATTTTTGGCTTAATGACTTTAGGAAGATAAAATAAATCACATTAATTTTATTTTCTTTAATTTTTATTGCCATAATTTTTTAGTTATAATAAGATTTATTTTTAGAACTATTAGATTAGTATTGAAGTTTGTATAATAGTGTTTTGGTTAAAAACTAATATTAAGTAATTACTATAATTTTTTTAATTTTTAATGGTTTAGAAAAAAATTTTGAGTGATTTAATGTAGAAAAATACATAATATATAAATAATTTAGAATTTAAATAGTATTGAAATATGTATAATAGTGTTATAGTTAAAAAATTATACTAAATAACTGTTAAAAATATTTTATTTTTAATAGTTTGACACATTAACTTTTCAAGGAAATAGATACTTATTAAATTTTGGTTTAATAACTTTAGAACTTAGCATTTAATAGATATATAGATTTTTTATGATTCTTTCCACTGCATTAATTGCATGCAATAATAGTTTTTGAATTAAGCCATAAATAAAAATTATACAATTTTTTAAATATAGGAGATGTTTGGTTTAGCTTATGGAGGTGACTGATAAAATGGCTTTCTTTTTTAATTAGCTACAATTTTAAGAATTTGATAAAACTCCAAAATCAGCACTTAATAGCTATTTTTCTTTGAAACAGTTACAAATTTAATAAGTTCTATTTTAAAACATTTTCCATTAATATCTTATTTGCATTTATTTTTTATTTAAACTATTTTATCCTTATTAAAAATAACTAATAACAAATAACTTCATTTAAATTAAATGTAAATAATTAATTTTTTATAGTTTATAATCATCAAATTAATATTATTTTAAATTAATAATTTATAATTAAATATAAATAATAGTTATATTCTAAAATTCATTTTTAAACAATTTCTACTAAAAATTTTAATTATATATATATATATATATGAAAGGCAATAAATTATTATTTATTACTATATACTAGTTTTAAATAATTTATATAACTAATAAATATTATAAGAAATATATAAAATTATATTTACAAATAAATTGTAACCTTAATAGTCATTTGACACAGTAACATCAATAAAAGTTTACAAAAGATTTCATATTTATTGGCTAACAATTGACCACTATCTGTTGTTCGCAATCACTATCAACTATTATAAACAGTCAAAACAAACAGACCCATAATCATTCACCACCAACAATAACTATTATTTTTTATATATCCATAAGTCAAATGATTTGGCAATTAAATAAGCATGAATTCAGTGTTTGATGCAAAAACAAACATAAATATCAAAGCAATTGTAATATCCCGTGTTTTTACATGTTTTTATACTGTACCGGGATATGTAGTATTAATAATTTTGAATATGTATATATATGATATTTTTATGAGTTGATATGTATTTTAAACCTATTTTAATTACTGTATTTTATATACAGTGTTTTACGTAAAATTTTCCCGGGGACTTGCATTTTCGGGGAAATTTTCACGTAAACAATTTATTATTAATTATTTTAAATGTATTTACGGGTTTGCATGAACTCATACATATTTTTAAATTATTAAATAAAGCCCGTGTGTGTATATTTATTTAATTAGGGTTTATTATTACCCTAATATTAATTTAAGTATTTAATTGTTTTATTGTTATTTAATTAATTTTATTTAGTATAAATTATTAAAATATTAATATTTTAATGTGTGTGGTGTATATTTGATGTGTGTAATTTAATATTATTTTAATATATAGTATAAAGTATATATATATACATATATACATTAAAAATCAAATTTTTTGCCAAATTACCATTTTGCCCCCGACAGTTTTTCTTCTTCTTCTTCTTCTTCTCCGATCGTTCCCTCACCATTTCCGGTCGCTGTCACGCCGTTCCTTCACCGTGGGTGTGCCGTCCGGTGTGCCACCATCTTCCCTGTCACGACCCAAAACAGGAGTCATGACCGGCGCTAGGGAACGGGAATTCTTTCGAATCCGGAACCCGTAGCAAGCCTAAAAAAAATAAAAATAAATCATGCAATAACAATAACCATATAATATAATATGCAGCGGAAAATAAAATCATAAATATTACAATATCATCCATAACAACTGGATATAATTCAAAACTCATCACATCGCATATATAATCTCATAAATGTATAATCTTTATACAAATCCAGTTTTACTATAATACATCTCTTTAAAACACATACTTTAATATACAACTACTGAAAATCACAACTACTGAAAATCACAACTACTGCAGTATCTAGATGAAATAAATAAGACTCAAGTATACAATTTACATAAAGAAGCCGGGGCGGAAGAAATCCGGCGTATCGACCTGCTACTGAGGTCTGAGGAAGTTGACTCTCCTGAAAAATAGTCAACGGAGGGGAGTCAGACCTCACTGAGTGAATTACTATAGTATATATACATACACTCTAAGTGATAATGCAAACAGTCAACAGTATATGAGTAATATGTATATATACAGGCAAGTTCATACAGATGCAGAAAAATCATTTTATATATTTTGTCTGAAAATCAACTTTTATGAAGGATCACATAGAACCCTAGAATATCGCAACTTCAGAAAAATAGTGTTAAACAACACTCTAGCCATACAGGCTCACTGATTCCAAATATATCCACTTAATCCATATGGACAGTAGACTGGCCCTGAGACACTAAGTCAACCGAGCTCCAGCAGTCTGACTGCCAGTGTGATTGGCCCCGAGACACTTGGTCAACCGAGCTCCAGCAATCACACCCAAATCACATCTCACACATATCAATAATCATAATCAAATCAATATCCACAAATAGTCAGTAATAAAGCCTAAAACTATAGGCGTACCGGTACGTACTCGGTCCTAGTGCTGCCCACTAGGTAGCACGTTCTATTGATATCCTTCAGTAATAAATAATAAAACATTCATTCACAAATACATGATGCATGAATTTAAATAAATCAACAATATAAACCATATATATACCGAAAATATACCAAACATAAATCAGGTATATTTTGAGTATATATACGTCAAATAAATCCAATCAAATCATGAATTAAACTAAAAATATATTTAAAAACATTTTAAATATATTTTATTAATAAAACATGTATATAATTTATTATATACCAAAAATATACTTGAATATAAATCATGTTATTTATGCATATTTAGTCAAAATAAAACATGCATTTTCTAAATCATGCATCCTAAGCATATATATATAATATAGTAACTCACCTAATGCGCTCCACGAGACAGGTCCGACGGGCCTGGTCCACTAACCCTCGGTCTCGGCGCAACTAAACAAGAAATAATTACTCGACATCAGAATAACCCTAACAGAAATCCTAGAATTAAATCTAGAGTATTCAACACAGAATCGGAAATTAGGGTTCGACTGGACATCACGTTTTACGAGAATTCTACCGGAAATCCGGCAGAACCTCCCCTGTAAAACGGACATCTCTCTACTCAAAAGAGTAGAGCCGACCCTGCAAAGAAAATACACTTCGAAAATAACACCATAAACAATCACAACCCCTCGGTCGGACTCCAGACTACAATCTGTCGACCGGGGTCCACAAACACAGAAAATATATTCAAATATACCAAAAATATCCTTAAATCATAAAAATACATTTTATAAATAAAAATTACATAATTGACCTTGAAACACTATAAAAATCGATTAAAACTCATTTTATTTGAAAAACCGTATATTATATATATAATTGAAAATAATTCACGAAAAATAGTTTTAATTAGTTAAAAATACCAAATATTTTGTAGAAATCATTTTTATACCTTAAATAAATATTAAAACCAATTAAATTACATTTTTAGACAATTTAGGGTAAAATTACCAAAATACCCCTATATATATATATATACCTAAATTACTTCAAAAATTCACCAAAAATCATACACTTATCCAAAATTAATTTTCTCAACATATTTATCAATAATATCAATAATTAAACTCAATTAACCAATTAAATTCAAATAAGAACACAATTAACTTAATTTTCCAAAATCACCTAAACTTCAATAATTAAAAATAAATACTTAGAAATTCATAAAAATTCCAAATAAATTCCTATAATTCATTTCAACACCTAATTCAACCATAAACTCCAATTTCATAATTTAAATAATTAATTTCCGAAAATTCGAAAATAATATTAAAATATTCAAAAATACCCAAAAATCCAAACAATCTCCAAAAATTCTACAAAAATTCATACATGAAGATTAAACTACCAGGAACAACATTTGTGAAGGAAGTTTCCATGAATCATCCAAATTGAAGCTCAAAAAAATCGAAAACCAAAAGTGGCCGAAATATTCAACTCAAAACCTAAGCAATTCTAGACCGTTTTAGCTCAAACAAAAGCTAGAATAACACTCACCGGAGCTCAAGGAGAAGATAGAGACCGGCGGTGTCGAAAACGGTGGCCGGATGAGGGAGAAACGACGGTGAGAAGATTGGTGGTCGTTGGGCACCCCACGGGAAGAAGAAGAAGAAGAAGAAGAAAAAGAAAAAGAAAGAAAAAGGAAAGAGAAAGGAAAAGAAAAAGAAAGAAAAAGGAAAAGAAAAAGAAAAAAAAAGAAAAAGAAAAAAAATAATAAATTTTAATAATTTAATAATAAATAAAATAATCAAATAATAATAAATAAATAATAAAATATTAGGGTAATAATAAACCCTAATTAAATAAATATACACACACAGGCTTTATTTAATAATTTAAAAATATGTATGAGTTCATGCAAGTCCGTAAATACATTTAAAATAATTAATAATACATTGTTTACGTGGAAATTTCCCCGAAAATGAAAGTCCCCGGGAAAATTTTACGTAAAATACTGAAAATAATAGACAGTAATTAAAATAGGTTTAAAATACATATCAACTCATAAAAATATCGTATATACAGTCAAAATTATTGACACTGTATATCCCGGTACAGTGTAAAAATATTTTAAAAAAAACACGGGATATTACATTCCCCGACCAGTTTTGCCGCCTGTGGAGGCCGTTTCCGGCGTCAGGAGAGTGATTTTGGCCGGAGAAGTCAAAAATCAACTCACCGTCGATCACAGCCGATTCCGGCCACCGTTTTCGACACCGCCAGTCTCTTTCTTCTCCTTGAGCTCCGGTGAGTGTTATTCTAGCTTTGGTTTGAGCTAAAATGGTCTAGAATTGCTTAGTTTTCGATTTGTCAAATTCGGCCTATTAGGGTTTTTGATTTTTTTCGAATTGTTATTGATTGATTCATGCTTAATTCCTTCACAAATGTTGTTCCTAGTAGCTTAATCTACATGTATGAATTTTTGTAGAATTTTTGGAGATTGTTTGGATTTTTGGGTATTTTTGAATATTTTAATATTATTTTCTAATTTTCGGAAATTAATTATTTAAATTATGTAATTGGAGTTTATGGTTGAATTGGGTGTTGAAATAAATTATAGGAATTTATTTGGAATTTTTATGAATTTCTAAGTATTTATTTTTAATTATTGAAGTTTAGGTGATTTTGGAAAATTAGGTTAATTGTGTTTTTATTTGAATTTAATTGGTTAATTGGGTTTAATTATTAATATTATTGATAAATATGTTGAGAAAATTAATTTTGGGTAATTGTATGATTTTTGGTGAATTTTTGAAGTAATTTAAGTATATTTATATATATAGGGGTATTTTGGTAATTTTACCCTAAATTGTCTAAAAATGTAATTTAATTGGTTTTAATATTTATTTAAGGTATAAAAATGATTTCTACAAAATATTTGGTATTTTTAACTAATTAAAACTATTTTTCGTAAATTATTTTCAATTATATATATAATATACGGTTTTTCTAATAAAATGAGTTTTAATCGGTTTTTATAGTGTTTCAAGGTTAATTATGTAATTTTTACCTATAAAATGTATTTCTACGCTATAAGGATATTTTTGATATATCTGGAATCATTCTGTGTTTGTGGACCCCGATCGGTGGACTGTAGTTTGGAGTCCGACCGTGGGATTTTGATTGTGTTAAGCTTGAATTTCGAAGTGTGTTTCTTTGCAGGGTCGGCTCTACTCTTTTGAGTAGAGAGATGTCCGTTTTACAGGGGAGGTTCTGCCGAATTTTTGGTAGAATTCTCGTAAAACGTGATATCCAGTCGAACCCTAAATTCTGTTTTCGTATTTTAATACTCTAGATTGAATTCTAGGATTTCTGTTAGGGTTATTCTGATGTCGATTATTTATTGCTTGTTTAGTTGCACCGAGACCGAGGGCTAGTGGACCAGGCCCGTCGGACCTGTCTCGTGGAGCGCATTAGGTGAGTTACTGTACTATGTATACATGCTTAGGATGCATGATTTAGAAATATATGTTTTATTTTGATTAAAAATGCATAAACATTATGATTTGTATTTAAGTATATTTTTGGTATATTTTTGGTATATAATAAATTATATACATGTTTTGTAAATAAAATATATTTAAAATGTTTTTAAATATATTTTTAGTTTAATTCATGATTTGATTGGATTTATTTGATATATATATACTCAAAATATACCTGGTTTATGTTTGGTATATTTCCAGTATATATATGGTTTATATTGTTGATTTATTTAAATTCATGCATCATGTATTGTGAATGAATGTTTTATTATTTATTAATGAAGGATATCAATAGAACGTGCTACCTAGTGGGCAGCACTAGGACCGAGTACGTACCGGTACGCCTATAGCTTTAGGCTATATTACTAACTATTTGTGGGTATTGATTTGGTTATGATTATTGATATGTGTGAGATGTGGTTTGGGTGTGATTGCTGGAGCTCGGTTGACCAAGTGTCTCGGGACCAATCACACTGGCAGTCAGACTGCTGGAGCTCGGTTGACTTAGTGTCTCGGGGCCAGTCTACTGTCCAAATGGATTAAGTGGATATAGTTGGATTCAGTGAGCCTGTATGGCTAGAGTGTTGTCTAACACTATTATCCTGAGGTTGCGATATTCTAGGGTTCTATATGATCCTTCATAAAAGATGTTTTTTAGATAAAATATATAAAAACAATTTTTCTGCATCTGTATGAATTGCCTGTATATATACATATTAGACATGTATTATTGACTGTATGCATTGTCATTTTGAGTGTATGTATATATATTATAGTAATTCACTCAGTGAGGTCTGACTCCCCTCCGTTGACTATTTTTCAGGAGAGTCAACTTCCTCAGACCTCAGTAGCAGGTCGATACGCCGGATTTCTTCCGCCCCGGCTTCTTTATGTAAATTGTCTACTTGAGTCTTATTTATTTCATCTAGAGACTGCAGTAGTTGTAAATTACAGTATTGGATTTCATGTATTTTGTTTTAAAGGAGATATATTATGTTAAAACTGGATTGTATTAAAGAGATTTTATGTATGAGATAAGATTTTTATTTAAATCCAGTTGATATGGATGATATTGTGATATTTCAGATTTTTATTTCCGCTGCATACATATTATATGGTTATTGTTATTGCATGATTTATTTTATTTTTAGGCTTGCTACGGGTTCCGGATTCGAAAGAATTCCCGTTCCCTAGCGCCGGTCATGGCCCCTGTTTTGGGTCGTGACAGCAATGAGACAAAGGACTAACAAATGGCCGAATATACAATTTCACCCATAAACTTTATTCAGTTATTATATGTTATTTTTTGACTTTCATTTTGTTCAAATACACTTCTTAACATTTATTTTTCACTTATTTAGCCTACATAACTTCTATTTTTTCACAAATTTTACTCTTAAGTTCTATTTTTCACCTATTCAAGTTCAGCGCGAGTTAAATACATGCATTTTTTTTTGTGCACAAGAAGAGTTAAATAAGTGAAAAATAAAAGTTAAGATTTGAAATTGAACAAAATAATAGTCAAGAGGTAACATAGAATAATAGAGTAAAGTTCAGTGGTGAAATTTTATATTTGGCCACTAACAAATCATTAACTTTTTTTATTATTTTAAACGGTAATGTTTCATGTTATATTTGTCACAGCCCGTGATATAAACAATATCGTTATGGAGTCGATTGCATTTTGTATTTAAGGATAGAGACAATTAAGTATTTTTTACTTTTTTTATTTTTTTTAACCGACCACTCAACAACTGTTGGATCAACTGGTAGAAATTAGTTTTTGCTTAAGTTAGATTTTGGATTCGAATTCTAGTATATTAGTCAAATTAAATTAGTTGTTGGAACCTTTGTTATCCTTATAATTTTGCTTGAATTAAACCGAAATAGTGAGAGTTCAGTAACCCTAAATACCCATGGTTTAAAAAATAATAATAAAACATGAAAAATGAAAAAAAAAAATAAGCTTAAAATATATAAACGTGATTGTAAACACCCAATTTCAGGATAATAAAATATGGATGCGACAAAGGACTCCAATGATGAAAATGTTATAAGTAGGACTTCAACACTTAAAGTTTGAAATCTCAAAAGTTTGAATACGTTTTCAAAAAGAGTTTCATTGGTTTTTTTAAGGACTTAACTGTAATACTTTTAAGACCTAATTGAAGAATTTAATTTCTTTTTAGGGGTCATGTTGTAATTAAAAGTAAAAAAATTGGAATTATAGAATTCCGATTGGGCAATTCTGGTCAGAATTACTCAATTCCGATCGAAATTATGTGCTTTTCATCGGTTTTTTGTATTTTTACAAAAAATAAAAAATATTTTTCCTGAGTTTTGATTGGCTAAAAGATTTTTTCTTCAATTTATTTTTGGGATTTATCTAATTTTTCAAGAAATAAAGTCCTTTTAAAATTGGAACTCTTCAATACGTAGACCTAGGGTTTTTTTTGGTTTTCCTATAAAAAGAGAGTTTAGGCTCCTAGAAAAAAAAAAGGAGAAAATTCTCAATCCGCATAACTCTTTTCTACAATTTTGGCTCTCTTCTTCCTAAGAATCTCTAAACTTTTTTTTAGGCAGTATATAAAATTCTTTGTGATTTATTCGTGGAAGATTTTTTAGAAGAAGAATAACAAATTCTTGAAGACTTACTAAAAATAACAGTGATCTTACTAGTCTGAGGAGCAATTTATTCAGCATCCATAAAGCATTATCTTCTCCCTACTTTCTTTTATTTTTTTAATTATTATTTTGATTTTATTGAATTTCAACTTTATTTAATTCTTATTATAATTTTATTCACTAATCATTATTTTACCCTTTTGTGATGGTGATTATGAAGGGGATTACATGATAATCATACTTGGAGAACCAAATCCATAGAGATACATGGAATGCCAGGGATGGAACCTTGTAGCTAAATGTACTTCCTAGGTTTTTTTTATTTAATTGTCTTATTTTTATTTAGTTTTAGGATTGTATTAATTCTTCCTTTTTTATTATTCTCAATAGTTCATTGTAATAGCCCTATTAGTGGAAATAATGAAATTTGGTGTGTGTGCTTGTGTGTTTTGTTTTAAGTAATTAGTTAGTAAAATTAGGGTTTTCATTCGATAATTAATTACAACTAATGGCTATGAAAATCATTAGGTTATTTAATTAAAATTGAATTAGATTTAAGTTGGCAAAATTAGTTTGCTTGATTGATTATTTTATTGTTTATGGTCACTTTAATTAAATTAGGGTTTTAGAATAGATTTAATTAATTATTTGATCTTTTAGTTGATTGTTTTTATATTTTATTTGGTCTTGTTTGCTTATGTTTATGTGTTTTGGACCCTAGGCCACATTAGGCTTTAACCCATTTAAATAAGTTTAGTTTGTTTTTTAGATTTAATTAATTAAAATGTGTTTTAGGCCCATAATTAACTAGATTTAGGATAGAGATAATTTAGACTCAATTAGTTAATTTAGATATAAGCCCACTCTAATTTAATTAATTTAGATTTAGCCCATTAAATTAAAGCCCCTTTTCCATAACTTGCATATTTAATATCACTTTAGAATTAAAACATGTAGAATTAGACTCACTAATTTAAATACTTCATAATTTGTAGATTTAGGCCCATTTTAGAATTAAAATAAATAGACTTAGGTTCACTTAGTTAAAATTGAATAGTAATTAGGCTCATTAGTCTTTAGGCTCACTTGTAAATTAAAACATGTAAATTTAGCCCATTTAATTAAAATCAATGTAGATTATACTACCTTAGGGATTGTGAATTTAATAAATACATTGTTTACATGTATTTTTCATGACTAGTTTGCCTGAAGTTGATTATTTTAATAAGGGTTTATAGAAAATTGCATGTAAATAGAGGATAAGATAGTAATTCATAAAGTAATTCTAAATGAACATAAGACTTAAAGAAGTTGGTATTCCGTATCCAGAATCTCCTAGTTGTGGTGCTGGCTTTCTTTTGAGGAATCAAGTACCACCATTTTTTTTATTTTTCCCAATTATTATTCTAGGAAGCAACTCTTTATCTCCACGTCATGTCTTTATGACAATAGTTAGTGTGTTCTCTAGAGCCATGAGCTCAAACAGTGTCTTGATTACTAAAATCTTGGATACGCGCTAAATACCGTTGTCCATAGTAATAATTAAGTTTGACTTATTAAATGTCAAAGGAAAACACCTTTACCCCTAATTAATTTTGATTGCTAACATAAATATTTTTTTTTAAACTACTTAGGGAGGGGATGGTACCAACCTATCCCTAGATGGGTGGGCTAACATACATATTGTATCATATAAATATATTCATTTATATATATTGTTAATTTACAATAAAGATAAATTTATATAAATTCTAAATAAAAGAAGTTAATATATAATTATGGTTGGCTAGCACTTTACAATTGTTAACTAAATCCATACTGATAACAAATCTTATTCCACTGGTACATCAAATATGCATACTCACTACTATAATTTATATATACAACTACAAAATTTTGCCATGAACAAAAAAATTTGTGGCTAAATATAATTTATAACCATAAAATTACAACTCTGTACCTAATTGTACTTATTAGCCACATACATCAAAAGTTATCTAGCTAAAATATATATTGTATATTTAGCCACAGGTAATTAGCTATAAAAAAGTAAGGTCATAGCTAATAATATCGATTAGCTATAAATATGAATTATTTTATAGCTAAAATTTAAATTTAGCCACAATATTTAATGTCATGACTAATTAATAATTCTTTTGTGGCTAATAATTCAAATTTTTTATTACACAATTTATACTTTTTTAGCAATTAAATTTAATATCTTTTTACAATTAGCTTTATTATTATAAGTTATATAGTTAAATATATGAAAAATAGTTACATGACACTTAAACTCCATAGCTAACTTTTAGCTACATCATTTCTTGGTAGGGAAAGCTACATAATTTATTTTTGTGGATAAAACATTTAGTTACAAATTTTATAGATTTAGTCACAAATCATTCTGGAGCTAGAGGTAACAATCGTTGTAGTGGCAGGCCCATACAGAATTCAGAGAATCAATTGAAGTTAATTTTTATTTATTGATAAGTGGTTAAAAAATTTAGGCACTGACAATTTTTTAAATTAAAAAAATTAATTTTATAAAATTAATAATGTTTTTAAATTAGTTCACTATTTTTTATGATTCTTTCCCTACATTAATTTCATGCATTAATATTTTTTGAATTAAGCGATAATTAAAAATCATAAATTTTTTTAAATATAGGGATGTTTGGCTCAGCTAATTGAGGTGTATGATAGTATTTTGTTTTTCAATTAGCTACAATTTAAAGATTTGGTAAACCTCTAAAATTAACACTTGATAATTGTTTTTATTTGAAACAATTGCTAATTTGATAAGTTCTATTTTAAAACATTTTCCATTAGCTTATAGTTGATTTATATTTATTTAAACTATTTTGCCCTTAATAAAAATAACTAATAACAAATAATTTTATTTAAATTAAATGTATATAATTAATTTTTTATAGTTTATAATCAAATTAATATTATTTTAAATTAATAATTAAATATAAATAAAATTTATGCTTTAAAGTTTATTTTTAAACAATTTCTATTAATATTTTTATTAGTATATTTATCAAAGGCAATAAACTATTATTTATTACTATATACAATTTTTAAATAATTTACATAACTAATAAATATTATGAAAAACATATAAAATTATATTTACAAATAAATTGTACAATTAATAGTCATTTGACATACTAGCATCAACAACTAATAAAATTTTACAAAAGACTACATATTTATTGATTAACAACTAACCACTATCTGTTGTCTGTAATCACTATCAGCTACTACGAACAGTCAAATCAAACAGACCCATAATCATTCACCACCACCAACAACTAATATTTTTGATACATCCATAAGTCAAATGATTTGGCGATTAAATAAGCATGAATTAAATATCAAAGCAATTAGGGAATAAAAATCTCAAACAGATCGATCAATCATTTCTGATACCTCATATCATTATCGTATTCTAATAAGGGTTATATTCCCCCAAAGAGGAGGATTACTTAAATAAGAAGAAAGTTTAATAAGGAAGACTATTTCAATTAGGAAGATTACTCTACAAAGGAAGTCTACTTCTCTTCTAAATAAGGCAATCCTACAAAACTAAAGAATCATATTCTTAATAGGTTTGAACAATATCTTCTCCTATAAATATATCTCATTCTCTTATTCACTCATCTCCTTATTCACATTATTCTACATCAAGACATCACTTCATACAAACAATCATCCAATATTATACTTCTTTTATTGTCTATTCTATTCTACTTATTCTCTTTATTACATTTTTCCTTATATGAATACTAACTTAAGCTTCAAAGTGTTTATGAGGGGAACCCCACCCCTTTACCCATTCTACTAATTGATGCAAATTCCACAAGCAAGAAATATTAATTCAAAGTTATCAAGTGGCGCCATCAATCAATAGGAAGCCTAGTTCGTCTTGATCACTAAAAATAATCAAAAGTTAGGCATAATTGAATCAAATTTTGAATTATCGTTATTTGTTAAAAACCTAGCCTGATAGCTCAACCATTCAACTAAACCAATTTTTCTCCAAGTCCTTCCATGCAAAAATAAGTAAATAGTAGTGGAGTAAGATGTAAAGCTTATTTTGATTCTTATTAGAGAAGAAACCTTAATAAATATAATAATTAACTTTGGGCTTTTAAATTCATAAGCCTAATAGGAATCGCCTTTTCTTCATCTAAGGCTTTTATAGGGTAAATGTACCACTTTAATCACTTAAAAAGCCATAATGAAATGCATGTCTGCATCTAGTTACTGAATTATAGGATAAAAAAAAGGATGAAAGTTTTGCTTAATTCAAGCAACAAACTGTTTAAAGAGATTCAAGATTTTAACCTTAAACTCATTACCCATTATGATTGTAGGTCCTATGAACATCATTTATTAAGCAAGACTATACAGAGATGACAAATGCTACTAGAGTCTCTAAGAAAGCTCAACTCATTAACTAAAATTCACATCCAAGTCATCTTTTCTTATACAACTTGACAAGGAATACAATTGTTTAAGACAAGCTTCGATCTAAAACTAAATGGTTTTAGGATCGAGAATTAAGCCCCAAAAACCAAACTTGTTGATTGTTAAAGATCTGAGCTACAAACATCAACATATATATTTAGAAATAAAATAAAAAGTTTCATCAACCTTTTGAATAGAAATGGTACAGAAGATCATAAGTTTTAAATGATAAGCAACCATCTATCAAGCTCTGAGCATCGAGCTTTAAAGTACCAATGCCTAGAATTAGTTGGGCATCAGAGTCCAGGTCGTAGCTCCGCTTTTATATGAAACAAGCGTTAGGCTTGATAGATAATTATGGATTCCTTATTACCGAAGATGGAGGTTGTAATGGTTAAATATAAGCATAAAAAAATTAGGTACAACATGACCAAGACTTGATTTCTATTTTCTCAAAGATGATTATACCCCTTGATGATAGCTTAACGTCATCTAAAATTCTCGGATCATAAGCATCGATTTCCAGTAAGCATTGAGTATCATGAAATGGCTTCATAAGAACCAAATAAGATTTTTATGATAGATAAATAAAGAGGGAGCTTAAATATAAACAACATTATACACTTGTAAGTATAATAAACCAATGAAATTCATGTATGGATGAGTATCGATAAAGAAAAAGAAAAGACAACGGAGAAATAAATTATAAGTTGAACATAAAAATAAACAAAAAACATAGAGAGATATTCATCCAATTGAATATTCAAATGCATGCTAAGGTCTAGGTCTGGGCAACAAAGCATCACCTCTTCGAGTCAACCTCAACTTGAATTTTTTGAGCAAGAGCACGATAACATAGAAAGTTTTCATGGATCAGTATAATTAATTAGTACAAGTCCACAAATTTAAAGGATATAAGTTAATAAGTTATGGCCCATATTGAAAAGCCTATGATCCTAAGCTCAAATCAGATATTTAGTGGCCAAACCTAAGAAACAACATGATTGAGTTTTAAAACAAGGAATTATTTTTTATTAATTAATTAAAAGTTTGATCCAAGAGCAGCTTTAAACTCGAACCATGAGAAGCTCAGTATATATGCAGAAGCCTCTACATAGAAAAATCAAATGTTATAAAAAAGATGTTGAGGATCAACATATGAAGAAAAAAAGTAATACCGAAAAGCCTATGATAAGCGATATTGTAACAACTGTAAAGAACTCATACTCAACATGGTAACAAAAATATAGCAAATTAAAGACCAAATTATGAGTTTCAACAAGGAAACTTTGATTTTAATTCACTCAACAGTAATTAAGAGGCGAACATAAATATTCGTTAAATTCAAAGGCAGGACAAGAGGCCATCAGAGATAAGTTTTCTCTTCTTTCTCAATTATTTATTTTTATTATTTATTTTCACCTCTTAATTATTTATTCTTATATGAATATTTACAGCTTATAACACAAGCACACTTACACATCTATACACAGATGTTCATCCATGAATACATTATTATTATCCATGCAAAACATACATTAATCATATTAAAATATTTATTATATGAGGATTGACCATTAATTGAGATCAATTAAATGATCCAAACATTTTTTCTTTTGTCTATCATTACAAACAGGAAGAATATATTTACTGGTTACAAGCAACACTAATGCAAACAAGCACTCATTCATTATCAGACAACAAATGATGGCCCCTCAAGTCATTTCATGACACTAAGATTTTGAGCATGTAAGTTTTGAGTCATAGCACTGAGCATCTAAGCCTTAAGCATTAAAACTTTAGCAACTAAAACTAGTCCTCAAGTCATTTACTATAAAACTAAGGTTTTGAGCATATAAGCCTCGAGTCATATTACCGAGCATCTAAGCGTCGAGCATCTAAGTCTAGTGATTAAAGTTGACACCCTCAGGTTGTTTCGATAGTACTGAGGTTTTGAGCATGTAAGCCTTAGGTCATAGCATCAAGCATTTAAGCCTCGAGCATCTAAGTCTAGTGACTGAAGCTAGCACCCTTAGGTCACTTCGATAATACTAAGGTTTGGTACTCGAACTATGCTTTTAATGCACCAAGACTATACAGTACTCGGGCTGCACTTTTAATGCACCGAGCATCAAAACTCCAACAACGACTAGTCTCATCAGGTCATTTCTATAATATTAACAGGTTTCACGACCTAAAATGGGAGTCATGACTAGCACTAGGAACAGGAATTCTTTCAAATCTGAAACCTGTAGTAAGCCTTAAAAATAAAAGCATGCAATAAATAAATAAAATATGCCATAATTAAAACCTTAAAATGATATAAAATAAATACTCAATGTCATATCAAAAAATAAAATAAAATATTTGCATACAATATTCAGAGAAAGGTCTCTAACATAAAAACCATTCTAAAGATATAAAATACTACTACTACAACTTTCTAGAGTACAATAAAAGTCAGATAAGTAATTTATATAAACTAGTCAGGGCTGAAAAAGTCCTACGTATGGGCTTACTACTTAGGTCTGAGGAAGAAGAATCTTCTGAAAAAAATAAACAACTTAGGGGAGTGAGACCTCACTGAGTTAATTATTATATTATATATACATACACCTCCTAATGTTGTATGCAATCAAGCATCAGTATATATATAAATATATACAGACATTTCACGCATATGCTGAAATCACTTTTATATATAATAAATGCTGAAAAATGTTTATTTTAATAAAGGATCAAATAGAACCCTAATTATTCACAACCTCAATCAAAAATATCTCTCTAGCCATACAGGCTCACTTAATTCCAAATTAATTCTCTTATTCCATTTTGGACAGTAGACTGGCCTCGAGACATTAAGTCAACTGAGCTATAGCAGTCTTATTGTCAGTGTGATTGGCCCCAAGACACTAGGTTAACCGAGCTCTCGTAATCACACTACTAAATCGCATCAATCTCAAATGATAAATCACATAAAAGTCACCTCAAGTGAGTTATAGCGCAAACCTAAAAATCTATCACACCGGTACGTATACGGTCCTAGTGTTGCCCACTAGGTAGCACATTCTATTGATATCCTTCAAATAAAATTGAATATACATATGGACAATAAATAATGCATAATTAAACATAATAACATTCATAACAACAAAATAAACCATATATATACCAAAAATATACCAAGTATATTTTAAGTATATATATGCTACATATATCTAAAATCAACCCTAAATATACCGAATATAAACCATGAATATACCAAAAATATACTAAGTGCATATTGAAAATATAACAAGCATATATGTTGAAATATACCAAAAGTATACTAAAAATATACCTAACATATACAAAAACATTTAATAAAACAATTCATATATAAATACACATTAAAAACATGAATACTCAATATCATGTATACTATATGCAATGTATATATAAAATAATAACTCATAATGTTGCGCTCCTCGAGACTAGCTAGACGGGACCAATTCGATAGGCCTCAGTCTCGACACAACTAGGAAATCAATAATAATAACAATTAGAATAAAATTCTAACTTATACTTCTAAAAGTTCTAAAGGAGACTCGATCTAAAAATATAAAAACTCAGATAAATACGAAAATTTAGAATCGACCTGACATCACGTTTTATGAGAATTCTACTTAAAATTCGACAGAACCTCCTCTATAAAATGGACATCTCTCTACTAAAAAGTAAAGTCGATCCTGCAAGAAAAACACACTTTTAAAACACAAGGCTCAACACCTCGAGTTGGGACCCCGAACTGCACAATTCTCAATCGAGGTTCACAAATTCACCAAAAATACAAATAATATAATAAATATATTAAAAATCAATAAATTCTATAAATATCCTCAAAATACCAAAATATAATATATTTAAACGTTAAAACACTAAATACAATTATTTTCACAATAATTAAATAAAAATTTCAAATAATAATATAATATTAATAAAAATCCAATTTTTCAATAATTCCACATAAAATAGTAAAAATTCACTTTTATATATTCAAATAGCTTAAATATATATTAAAAGTAATTAAAAATCCATTTAATCACCAAAATAGTAAATAATATATTATTTTAATATAATTTTTGAAAATTAGTATTAATTAGTTAGAAATAGTAAATAATTTATAAAAAAATCATTTTAATGACCTATATAATTCTAAAATCATATAAAACATATTATTTAGCTATAATTTCCACAAAATTACACAATTAACTCAATAATACAAAATATAATTAATATTCCTAAAAATTATATAAATTCACCAAAAATTATTTTGAATATTCTAAAATTATTAACTCAAATTACTAACACCAATTTAACTAAATTCTCGACAAAAATAATTAATTAACATAATTATTAAAAAATAATATTTAATAATAAAATAATCAAAAATTATCCAAAATTCAAATTAATTCAAAAAATTCAAAAAAAATATATTTGAAAAGCTTGAGCTACAAAGAACAACATTTATTAAGCAAGTTTGCAAGAATCAAACATTATCAAACTCAAAAAAATCAAAAACCCTAAAACACATAAACTAAAAATTGAAGATATCTAAAAATTTAGAGGATTTGAGCTCAAACAGAGCTTGGAAATGGACTCACTGATGGAAAATCTTTCAAAAGAGTCCAATCTGACAAGCTAGGGTGGCCGAAAGCTCACTGGCGTGAGGAAGCTCTAAGTTTCGGCTTCACTCTGTCCGGCAGTTCCAGTGGCAGTAGGCGGCTCTGCTGGCGACAAGGAGGTGGAGGAAGAAGGGAGGAGTTGATGGTGGGTGGTGGTTGAGGTTGGGGCGGTCCGGCATGGGCTGGCAGGCGACAGTGAGAAGAAGAAGAAGAAAAAAGTGAAAAAGGTTTGACCCAAAAAAAATTTTGAATTTTCTATTTTTTTAATTTAATTATGAAATTACTCAAATACCCTTTACTCAAATTTAATCCTTAAACCCTACAGCCCTCCCTTCCTATTTTTCCAATGAGAATAGAACACAACATCAGCTACAGTAATGCCATTAACTTTCTGGTTGAGATAGCTCGCAATCCAAGGCTCATTCGACTCCTCTCAATCCGAGCTAGTCAATTCTCAAGTCGGTTTAAGCTTAGAACGTCTGGTTAGTGAATTATGTTCAAGTTTTAGTTTAGGTCTATTTGAGTTATTTATTTTTTTGATTTAGTTTAATTCGTGCTTAATTCCTTTAGAATTGTTGTTGTATGTATCAACAGTTACTCAAATATATATTTATTTTATTTTTCTGAATTTATTTAGTTTAGTATTAAAAAAATGTATTTTTGATAAATAAAATGAATTTTATTAATTATATGTTTTGTATTGAAAATTATGTTAATTAGTATAGTTAATTTAAATAATAAGCTTTAGAAATTAAAAAATAAATTTTTACTAATTTATTGTAATTTTGGGTAATGTTCAGAAATATTTATTATTATGATAATTTTTGGATAAATTAGTAGATTTGGTATTTTAATTGAATTTATTGTTAATTAGTGTGTTTTGGATAATTTTTTAATAATAAATAGTACTAAAATAATTTTTATGAATTATTTACTAATTTTAGCTAATTAATAATAATTTCTGAATATATATTCAAATAATAATTTTATTTATTATTTTTATGATTAAATTTATTTTTAGCTATTTTTATTATATAATTGAGTAATTTAAATAATTAATTGTACTTTATGCTATTTAATTTCGAGTATTTGAAAAATGAAATTTTTACTAATATTATTTCATGCTATTTAAGATTTTATTAAATTAATTCAAAAATAAATTATCTTTAGTGTTTTTGTTATTTAAATAAATTGTATTGAGGTATTGATCGATTTTTATGGATTTTAATGATTTTTAATATTTATTATTAAATTATTGACTTTTGTGTATTTTGGTTCTCGATTGGGCAAATTGTGTAGTTCGGGAGCCCAACTCGAGAAGTTGTGCATTTGTGTATATTGAAATGTGTTTACTTGCAAGATCGGCTTTACTTTTAGTAGAGAGACGTCCATTTTACAAAGATAAATCTACCAAATTTTTGATAGAATTCTTGTAAATGTGACATCGGGTCGATTCTGAATTTTTAATTTTGGTCGAGTCACGTCTTAGATTGTGTCATCCTTTACAATTCCTAGAAGTATAAAATTAGGAGTTTGATTCTAATATTATGATTATTTATTTATTTTCTATAGTTGCGCCGAAACCGAAGCCTACTGGACCAATCTATCTCTTTTAGAGGAGCACACAACTATGAGTTATTATCTTATATATGCATTGCCTATAAAATACATAATTATGAGTATCCATATTTTTATAATGTATTTAAATAAGAATTATTTTACTAAATGATTATGTATATGTTTGGTATATTTTTTGTATACATTTGGTATATATATGATATATATGTTTGGTATATTTCGGTATATATTTAGTATATGTTTGGTATATACTCAATATTTATTTGATATGTCTTTGGTATACATTTGGTAGATATGTGATATATATGTTTGGTATATTTTGGTATATAATCAATATATTCATGGTATATTTCTATTAAAATGGATGTCATCATGTTTAAATTATGCATTTTATTATTTTTAATAATTATAAGATTTATTTGAAGGATAACAATAGAACATGCTATCTAGTAGGCTACACTAGGACTATGTACGTACCAGTGCATTAGATTCTAGGGTTGAGATTATGAAATTATTTAATGAGAGACTTGATTATTCGATTATTAAGAATTGTGGTGAGAGAGTAGTATGATTGCGGAAGCTCGATTGACCTAGTGTCTCAGGGCCAATCACACTGACAATAAGACTATGGGAGCTTGGTTGACTTAATGTCTCAGGGCCAGTCTACTGTCCAAAAATGGAAAAGAGAAATATTTTGGAATTAAGTGAGCCTGTGGGCTAGTGAGATTCAGTGATCAAGGTTGGGAACTATTTAGGGTTCTGCTCCGATCCTTCAACTAAAATAAACTTTTCTGCATTTATTATTATATAAAAGTGAATTTCGGCATCTGTATGAAATACATGTATATGTATATTATTATATTGATATTTAATTGTATATAACTTTAGGTTGCATGTATATATATTATAATAATTCATTCAGTGAGGTTTGACTCCCCTTAATATTTTTTTCAGGATCTTGTACATCAAACCTTCCTGGTAGTATTATTCGTCAGACACTTTCCTCCCCAGCTGATTTATGTAAATACTGAACTATCATTTTCTTATATTTTAGTCATCACTGCAGCAGTAGTGTTTGTGGTAGTAGTATGTTGTATTATTAGAAACCTTATACCTGAATGTTGTATGAAAATATTTTTATTATGTTATAAAATAAAGAATTGCTTTTATATTAATTAAAAGTTTAATTCTAGTGTACTTTTATATTATTATTGCATGTGTTTTTATTTTTAAGGCTTGCTACAGGTTCCGGATTCGAAAGAATTTATGTTCCTTAGCGTCGGTTATAACTCCTTGGTTTGGGTCATGACAAAGCATCTTAATGTTCAATGACTGAGCTGGCCACCTCAGGTCATTTTTCAACAACACATGAGATTTCAGGCAAAGGTTCTTATCTCAACGCATCAGTCATCTTCATGTGATTCTTGAAAATCTGAAAATCTCGGACATAAATATTTTAATAGACTTTTAGAGGGAACTCTTGATACCCCTAAAGAGGAGGATTACTTAAATAAAAAGAAAACTTAATAAGGACGTCTATTTCAGTTAGAAATATTACTTTACAAATGGAAATATACTTCTCTTTTAAACAAGACAATTCTACAAGATTAAAGAATCATATTTTTAAGAGCTTTGAGTAATATCTTCTCCTATAAATACATCTCATTCTCATATTCACTCATTTTCTCATTCGCACTATTCTACATCAAGACATTACTTCATACAAGTAATCATCCAACATTATACATTTTTTATTCTCTATTATATTCTATTTATTCACTTTGTTATATTTTTTCCTATATGAATATTAGTTTAAGTTTCTGACTGTTTATAGAGAAAATTCTATCCCTTTACCTATTCTAGATGTAAGTTTCACAAATAAAAAAAATCAATTCGAAATTATCAATTTCCATTCATCTAAAAATATCATTTTCATAATTTCAAAATAAAAAATCATTTTCATCGACAACCCATGCATAATGAGTGTGCATGTATATATATATATTCTCTTCTGTTCAAAAAATTTAGAAATAAAGAAATGAGGTGAATTTAATTTCTTCGTGTGGCTTAGAAGCAAACCCAAGAAAAGAAATCTTGTGGAGAAAAAAAAATCTTCTATTTAGGATAAAGACTAACAAAAAAACAGAACATTATATTTATTATTTTTGTTTAGTTTTTTTGAGTTCTTTGTGTTTAGGTCAAGCGAGGACATATGATAGAAGGTTCTCGTTTCATGTGGACCAAAAAAAAGGGATTCATATTGTAATTTGACTATTGATTTATAATCAAAATATTTATTTTTGTCATCTAACAAACATAAAAATTATACACACCCAATAAATAAATATCAAAATTGATTTTTAATTTAAGAAAAAATTTTAATAGTGTAATTAAAATATAAAATGGGTGATTTGACTTGGGGCATTGTAATTGTAACTTGAAAAATTGATATGAAAGGAGGCAAATCCTAGGGAAAATTATCTTTAAATGTTGTAATCTCTTCATGTTGAGCAGGGGCCCAAGTTTGCCAAGTGGATTCTATATTTATTGCAATTTGAAGACTCTTTTACACTCGCATTATGGGTCTTTTCATATCCATAATTTGCCTGAGCCCACAGAGTGATAAATGAAACCTTAGAATTATTTTTGAAAAATACATTGATTGTTTCCCATTTTGGCATTCCAATATCTTTTTTTTTTCTTACTAAATGGAGGTATTTTTCTTAGTAATTGAATCATCGAATAATAGAAGAACTTTATTCTCTTTAAATAAATTTCACAAAATAAATTTCACAAATTTATAACGACAATACTTGAATTTTACATTTCATATTTAACTACTTTTTCAGTTGTATTATTATAAGAAGTACTTTAAATTCACCTTTCATTTTTTTGGTTGGATATAATATATTATATTAAATTAAAAAAAAATCTCAAAATTAATTTTTTTTTCAAATATTATTATCTCACACATGCATTATTCAAGTTTTAGAATAAATACGAAAGAATTAAATGATATCTTTTAGCATGCTTAATTCGTTAATACAATTAAGAAAAAAAGACACATACACAAAGCTAAAAATGAGAAATATATAGATATTACGAAAGATTTTCACTTGCTATAAACACACTGTACATTTTATAATTTTATTGATCAAATGTAAACTATGGATACAACGATTCTGTATACTAAAACATTAACTTCATGCATTCTATTAATTAAAAGACAATACAAATTTTATGTACCCAAATATTGAAAATTAATAAATAGAACATGCAAATGTCAGAATCATTTTTCTCTCAAACAAATGCTCTTGTACATTAACACCCACCTAAGCACTTGATTTCAGGAACCATGAATATGTTGGCACACAACATGATAATCCTCCAAAATACAAAGCAAATAAAAAAAGGGGTTAATTACCTAATATTGAAAGGAGTAATCTTGATCACCAAACCAGGAAAGACATCATCTGGATCATGAATATGAGGATTTTCTTCAACAATATAAGGATCTCCACATTTTTCACTTATTGTATGCAATGTCTCTCCTTCTCTAACCACGTAAATCTCATCGCATGCCCTGTTCAACATCCCATTAATATTCTCATTCACAACCAACCCATATTCACTTTCACTAACTTCACAGCAGCTCAACACCAGCATCATTGCCAACAACACAGCACAGTAACAAGAAAGCTTCTCAGCCATTACAGTTGACGAAGAAACACCCACCATCTTAGACAAAATGAGTGCTAAACAAGCGAAGAATAATTACATATATATACATATTTTTCCTGTATTTGGTAGTTGAATTATTGGTGTTTAGATTCTGGCGGGAGTTGAGATGGTTCCTTCAGTGTGGTAGGTAATTTTTTCAAGATAATTCAAAATGTTAATTAAGAGAAGCGTGAGTTTGGTTAACTGCTTTTTAAAAAAATTAATGGGTTTGGTTCCTTACATTTTTCAAGTTTCAATATGTATATACACACATTTAAATGATCGAGGTTGACCTTTTAGACATTTGCATTAGATTTATATACATAACTTGTATTCTTGAGAAATCATTTATTTTATTGAGATTTAAAGTGATTATAATTCAGTCACTCATACTCATTGAGTGGTAAAAAAATTTTATCTCTTTAAAAAAAATCTTGGGTTATTACCTACCGTTTGGTTGGGGTCAGTTGATGGAGAAATAGTTTAAGTTAAATTTTGAGTGTGAGTTTTAATGTATATTATTGCATTAAATTACTTGTTAGTAGATATTTGTCATTTTTATGATACTACATAAGTTAATTCGGATTAGTCAAAATTTAGTGGGATTTGAATGCTGGTGGTTTAGATAAAAAAATAAAACCTCAAATTCAAGTTTTATGCATAGAGAATAGGTGTTAGGAGAATTTTCCCTCTTATAAGTCTATTAGATTTTAATTACAAAATAGTCAGAACTTTTATAATTATTAAAAATTAAGAGTATTAGACGTAAAATAGTCACTTCTGACAATATTATAATATGTAGAATTTTACAATAGAAGTGTTCCAATTGTACAATCTATTAATATTTAAATCCTCTCGTATTTTTATTAATGAAAAAAAAAAGTGATTATAATTCATTTATTAGGTGAGTGGAGTTTACTACTTAATTAAGCGTTATGAAAAGGGATTATAATTCATTAATTTGGTGAGTGGTGCGGATAACTTAATTAAGTGTTATAGTTTAGTGCAATTTCATTTGTTAATTTTGAGGGTTACACTTCAACTAAACTTCTTAGGCTGCTACAAATACAATGATTAAGTAGTTAAGCTATCATGCAGTTTGAAAGTCTTCCTTTGCCGAAGCTGATAGAATGCTTGGCCCTTTTTGAGACCGGAATTCGCATTTTTATTATATATATAATTTAGTACATATTTTTATTATTTTCAAATTAAATTCTGAAACTTTTATAATATATATAATTTAGTACATATTTTTACTTTTTATTTAATAAATTTACAACCAAAAATACTAATTCAGAGGATTAAATCAACATGAATTTTTTTAATTGTGCTCTTTTATTATTGATGATTGAATGTAACATTTAATTTCTGATTTTTTTTTATATGTAATTTAATTACAAATGGTAAATTTATCTTATACTTGTCAAGAAATAATTAATTTACTAATTTATAATAAAATTGATAAATGATAAAAAGAATATTTTTATTGAATGAATACATAAAAAATGTAAATGAGTGTAATATGTTAAACATGTAAATAGTATAACATTACTAGAAATAAATATAAAATGAGATATAAAAAGAAATATATAGAAAAAATATATATTTTTTAAGAGTTAATAATATAGTTAGGGATAATAATGGAGTGACGAACTGAAGAATGCATTTTGGAATGAATGATCCATAGCACAAACAAAAGGACGAGCACGCAAATGACCATAGATCGTCAGAACTAAACTAGCAAGCAAATGGAAATGGAAATGACACCACCAAGAATGCAAATATCAACCATTAGTCTAATGCTTCAAGGGTTTGGTTTCTCTTCGTCACCACAAGGAGTTCAACCATTGGCATCAGCTAGAATGCAATAATTATGGCCAAAGGTCCCATGAATAAATAATAAAAGCCACCACATTGAATTCAACCAGTTGACAATAAAGGAATGTTTTTGGACACATTCTTGTAGAGTTTTAAATGATGACTAACAACAATTGATGGCACCTTGTGCCCAAACACTTGGATTGTTAACAGAGGGCTTCAGCTTCAACACTCTATTCCCTGGATCAGGGTGCCAATGTTTCTCATGGTTTCATTAACAATCTTCTGATGTAATTGACAACTTCATCAGCATCGACTGTCCAAGCAACTAAAACAGGAGGACGATCCGTCCACGGGTTGCTTGTATTCCATCTACATTAGTTTATAGCATCATGATTAGAGAATGTAATATAAAAAAACCAACTTAAAATGCATCAAGGAACTACAACTAGTTAAAATGTACTTTTTAAGTCCTTGGTCCAACAGCGTGTGCCCCGTACAGATGCCTTGTGTCTCCACTCTCACAACCCCCTTCTTGTATGTGAAAAGATCAGGGCGAGTTAGTGCCGCAAAAGCCCCGGGGTCATGAAGAAAAATCCCTGGAACATACCAAAAACTAATTTGATTGATCTACACAAATGGTAGACCAAATTGACAATTGAAACCTCATAAAAAGAACCATAAATACATAAAAATAGAATACAAAAATTACCATGTAAACCGTGGGACTCGAAATGCCAGTCTCTATAGAATTTGACCATATCACATATTATTTGGGCATGCTTCCCCTTGGATTGCTTCAGTCCAAGAAGATCCTCATCTGCAGTACAAACAGTTATTTAAAGAACCACACAAGAAAAGCTTGAGCATAAACTGAAAAGGAAAGAATGTGCTATTCCACCTGTAAGCATAACTTGGGTTGTTATATTTATTCCAACAATCACTATGTTTGCTCCAGATGTAAGCACCACATCTGCTGCCTCTGGGTCTCCATAAATCTGCATGTCACAAAAATATTGTACTAGATATTAATCAGTAAGCAAAAGTCCTTAAGATTTGCATGAACTTAGTTTAGAATCATGTGGCTCATAAGTTGTAACCAAAGCTAGATATTAAGGCACAATGCTTGGTTGAAGGTTTATCAAATTACAATTACTTCTATTCACATAATGAGGATGCTATTCCATCAGGAGAAAACATTATCAGCACTACAAATATGCGTCTTATGAATGTTTAAACAAGAAAGAGATCAAGAATACATTTTCAACTAGAAGCAGTTTCCATGGTCAAGGCCAACTCAGACAACTAATATATTTCCAGAGCTTTGTAATTTGAAAAGATCAGAGAGATATGCACAATAACACTTACATTTGCTTCAGCAGCAGGATTTACATTTCCAAGGGCAAAGAAAGAACCTCCAAGAATAACTATCCGTTTCACCTTGCTTGCAAAGGAGGAGTCCCTTTTGATTGCCTAGTACAGTAAAACATAACAGGTATTACTTACCAGAGCTAAAGCTGAAAAGAAAGGAGAGTATCACTTACCAAAGCCAAGTTAGTCAGTGGTCCTAGAGCAAGTATGGATACTTCACCAGGGTACTCTGAGATTTTCTCAACTAAGAACTCAGAAGCACTTTTCTCAATTTTCTGTGCTTTCGGAGAAGGCAGACAAAGATTTCCAATTCCATCAGAACCGTGAACAAAGTCAGCTACACGTGGCTTTCCTCCCTTTTCCATAAGAAAGAATGGCTACTGGTTAGAAACTACAGAAACCACTACTAGTGTACATTAAAAACCAATGAATGATGCACAAAATAATCACAAGAATACGAACTAAGAATCAAAACTGAAGTATAATCTAACGAAACCATAATTAATTAAGGCACATCAAGTGTCAGCAAGCATAAAAGTTGTAAAAATATTATCCTCGCATTAAAAATGAGCAAAACCCAAACTGTCATTGAGAGAAAAATCATTACAATTAGAATATTGCAAAACAACACCACAATAACAAAAAGAACAGAAAATGAAAGAAGACAGATCAAGCATCATTTCAGATTACCACATCAACTGGAACTTCAAAACAAACTCAGATGATTGACACAGAAAAATCCAATGATACGTTTAGATAGTTACCTTTAGAGGCTCAGGGCTGCCTGCTGCCACAGGAACACATGGACGCCCTGCAATCTCACACTATCCTTTTCCACATTAAAAACAGTAATTGATCATGAACATTTTCCAAACAAATGAAACACCTGGAAGATAGTAAACTAAATATCATGCAATAGAAAGCAGAACTAATCTAAACAGACGTACGTACCAGAAGCAAAGCATTACGTGTGGCATTTTCTATTGTAGCATTACCAAATGTGGTTGTCAAGCCTATGACATCCAACTCCGGAGATTGAAATGCCATTAAGACTGCCATACTGTCATCTGCTGACCAATCAGGGCACAGCAAAAGAACTAATTTAATCACCTTGATCAATGGAAAAATGAAGAGAAGTAAAATACTTTCTTAATGAAAGTCAACAAACAAAAACAAGAAAGAAAAAAATAACTAAAAGAGAATTTCATAGTTCAAAAGACCATCAATCTAACATTATAGGCAGCATGATTTGCAACCCACTTCCAAATTTGCATACTTTTCTACATTGTTTTGTTCTCAAACAATTACTGTGCGTCACACAAAGCCAATATGTCTGAATCTGATATCATCCCTTCCACTTTAATTGATTCCACCAAGCCAAGCCAATATAAAGAAAAAAAAACAAAAGTTTAAAATCTTTCCTGCAGTTCAACATCTGGGAATCTGATTTGAAAAATAAAATTCTAAAAGAAAGTCAAGCTTCAACTTTTCTCTATAATAAAAATAAAAGATTCAAGTATCAAAGCTTAAAACTTTTTTCTTCCAGCAATCAAACAGTGGTTAAACACTTCATCACAAATCACAAGAAACAGAAAGTGCCAATAAGAAGAATCTTTTCAACTTTTAACATCTTTTCAAGAAAGAAAATCCTACATTCAACTTTATAAGAATCAAAGCTTCAAACTTTTTCTTCAAAAAATCAATTAGAGGCTAAACCCAATTACACCCACTTCTCTACTACAAAGCCCATGTTAAAGAAGGAAAAGGGAAAGGCTCACCGATCCCAGGATCAGTATCAATAATGAGCTTTTCAGGCACAGCACTTTCACCGTTAGATTTCACTATCAGACCATCCATGTTAAGTTCCCTTCTCGAAACAAAAATCAATCTAATCTATTATCGCTTTATATAGATACAGAAACAACAATTGTGATAGCTGAGGAATTGTTTTTAAAAAATAAAAAATTTTGTATGGTTGGAAGGGTCGATGAGTCTGACAAGAAAAGTAAGCCGACAGCACCACCGCCACCACCAACCACGAACAAGAAGATAAAATAAAACCAAACAATCAAAAACAAATCTTATGTTTTATTTTTTACGGGTTGAATGTTACACATTAATTTATTTTATTTTTTTTTTACACTTTTATTTTATTTAAACCTCTCTTGAATGATATTAATTTTAAAATTTTTTAATTGAAAAATTAAGAATTTATATTTGTATTTATGTCTTCTATTTTATCTAAAATATTTATATATATTTATTTATTGACCAAAAAAATCTATATATATATATTTGTTATTCAACTAAAAATTCCGTATTTTTATTTAACATAAAAAATCTACCAATATATTAAAAATATAAGTACTCTTAATAAAAAAATAATCAAATAAACTTATTATAATAATGTAGTTTTAAGTGCTTACTTCTATTTAATTAATTTAAAATTTATTCAATTATTTAATTGTTATTTTAAAATATATATTATTTATAGTCTATAAAAAGTGCGCATTTGAGGACAAATATTTTTATATTAAAAATTGATGAAAATTTAAGAAAAAAAATTAAGACGTTAAAATTTGGGGGCAAAGCTCCACCTTTGCTCCTAAAAACAGAGATGTAATGTAATGGCAGTTTTATTTTTATGTATGCGGATGAAAAGCTAAGATAAATCTATACAGATAAAATTATTATATATTTTTTATTATTATTTTATAAAGATTAAATAATTTAATTATTTATTAATAAAAATTAAATTAATTAAATTGTGATTCCAATTTAATTAAAATTATATTTTCTATTTCAATCAGATAGCTTTATATTTTATTTATTATAAAAATTAAATTAGCTGAAAGTAATTCTAATTTAATAGAAAATATATTTACTACTTTATTTAGATTAATTTATATTTTATCGGCAATAAAAATTTTACTTGTAATTTTGTTTAAGATATCTTTTTTATTTTAATTAGTTCTACTACTATTTTATCTAAGTTAAATTAGATAATATAATTTTATAAATTTTATCAATTAACTTTAATAAATAATTAACTAAATCAAAATTAACAAATTTTGTAAAATAATTGATTAAGAAAAAATATTAACATTAAAACTGTTTAGAGGATGTTGTATCTATCAAGTTTGTAAGATTATATTATCACACTTAAAAATGTTGTAAAATTGTTCAAACAAAAAATTTATTGAGATTGTTATAAATTATTATATTATAATGTAATACAATTAAGGGTGAAAAATTAGATTGTTATATAATTTTATTATTTTCAAAAATTTTGTCAAATTAAAATTTAGTAAAAATTTAAATTAAATTATTTAAAATATTTATTTGTTTAAAATTTTAAAATATTCATAATTTAGAAAATGATAAATATACTTTTTGAAAGTAGTATTATGGTAAAAAGGTTTAAAAATAATAAATTACTATTTTTATTATATAAAATAAATATTAATATTGAAAATTTTTTAAATTATGACTGTAGTTAATTTTAAAATAATAAAAAATTTTAAGTGAAAAAGTATTAAAATTTAAAAATTGTAAAAAATAATTTATAAATTCTATTATCTTTTTTAAAATAAATGTACAAAATTAAATATTTATATCCTTAATTATTATAAACAAAATTTTAAAAATTGTACTTCCTAATTGTTAGTAATTACGTCTTTGGAATTTCCTTGGAACTTTTGGTGTTTTCGTGAAGTAATAGGTCAAAGGGTGATTGGGATGGGATTTGGATAAAAGTTAGATTACGTGTATATGATTAGACTAGTAAGGGAAAATTTTTGGTCTGCGTAGATAAGGGATTACTCATGAATATGCCTCTACCTCTACGATAACCCTTATATTATATTTTTAATTATGCACTTAGTTTTTTGTTATTATTTCTATAAACACTGTCCTAGTTTTGTGCTATAACTTATAAACAAATAAAGCATATTTTATTTTGATCCTCAACACAAGAAAAATTCTGTTTGCTTATTTTATTATGTAGAGTTAAAAATTGTTTATAAATTTTATAATTAGATGATACATATTAAAAAAAATATCAATTTTTAAATAATTTTTTCTTAATTAATCATTAAAATTAAAATTTTGTTTGACTTATAAAATTTAGGAATAATTATTTAAAAAATTCTAAACTTTACAAGTTTTAACAATTTTAGCATGTTTTTTAACATTTATTTAAAAAGTCATGAACTTTTAATGTTTTAACAATTTTATTATATTCTTTTAACATTTATAAAAAAAATCATAAACTTTCCAATTTTAAAAATTTTTGTCAAAAATTTATTAAAACTTATAAATTTCAGAATTTTTTAGATAATATGACCAATATTAAATTATATTTGTTCAATCAATTTTGAACATCTTATAAATGTTGTTGTATTTAATATTAATATATAGCACCAAATTTCTTTTAATTAAAAAAGAGAATTTACTGAGTTAGTACAAATTTTCTCTTAATATATACATGTAGACACCAGGTTCAATCGATCCATACTAGGATGTGAACTGTAGATGCTCGGTTTGATTGGCCTACAATGAAGCCCAATGATGAAAACATGCAAAGCTTGAACGCAAGAAAAGCCCAAAACCTCCTTGAAAATTGACCTAAAAGCCCGATTTCTATCTCTATAGAGCCGCCTATTCTGGCCCAAAGGCCCAATTCTGAATCAGGACCAGTAAGGCGACGCATCAACAATGAGGCACTGCCTATATGGGATGAGGCAACGCCTCATCGAAGAGGCGTCGCTTCTTCACTAGCCACTTACATATGAGGCAATGCCTCATCGAAGAGACACTGCTTCTTCACCAGTCACTTGCATTTGTGTTAAATGCAAAAGTGACAATGGTGGCGCGGTGGGTAGGCCCACACCCCTGCAAGCCTAAGAGTTGCATGAAAATAAGATTTTTTAGGTAAGAAAAGGTAAGGGAAAAAAGGAGTAATTATGGGGAATGAAAAAATAGATGTCTCATCTAAGCATTAGGGCTTAAAAACAGGAGAGTGGAGAGAGAAAAAAAGGTTAACAACCATTAGGAACTGAAAAAGAAAAAAAAAGAAAGGAGAGAGCTCTGAAAAAGGAAAAAAGGACATTCTAAGAAAAAAGGGGAAGAACCAAGCCAGAAGATTCATTCTTCTTGAAGGAGGAAGAAGAAAATCTTGTATTCAAGTGATACTTTAAACCAAAAACAACCTTTGAGGGCCTACTACTTTAGAAAATAACTTATAAAATAATAATAATTTCATAACCTCTGAAGGCCAACTACTTTAGAAAAGAGCTTATAAAACAATTTTAATTTCATCCTTTTTAAATATTAAGTTATAAACTTGTATAAGCTCCTTGTGTATTTAATTGCTTGTTCCTTGGATTTATTATTTATCCCATGCTATGTTTACAGTATGATCATTTAAATGATTAAGTATATTTACCAATCTTCAATTATTTGCATGTGATTTTGCCTTAAGATTAAAGTAAATTTTTTGTTGTCTCTATGCTTGTCAAGGGGCAATGCCTTTTTGAAGAGGCATCGCCCCTTCGCATTGAGGCGATCTCGTATCGCCTCAATGCATAGAGGCGATGCCTCATTGATGTGGCACCACCACAGTGATAAAGTTCTATGTAACTTTGTCTTTATTATTCATGTTTATTTCAGGTAGTTAGTCTTCCTTCGTGCGTCTCCATGTTATTATGCTTCAATATTTGTCTGATTATTTACGATGCATTGCCTAACTTAGCATTTGTATGCCCATTTTCTTCTTTATTTATGTTTATCCATTTATCCATTTGATATATAATTTAATCTCATTATTTCTTTTGCATTATTTCTAGTTATGGGAATTAATATTTTATTTATTGCAGGAATTTTAAAATGATTTCTATCATCAATCCATAATTTCCCTAATTTGTTTATGGATTTACTTATGTTGTAACTAGTTTATTTTTTGTTTATTTTCAGTTTATTTTCTATTTATTTTACTATTACTTTGTGCAAAGTGTTGTAATCCTTAATCCCTTCCCCCCACTTTGTTTTAATGGATTATTTGGTGATTATTTGTGACGAATGTCGAGATGTATAAAGGATGAAATTGAACTAATGTACAAACTTGGTCCTAAATATAAAATTCGATAATTAGTTGGAGGAAATTACAATTTGCATATTGATAAAGTAACAATTGAATAATTAAAAGTAATAAAATACAAAACACAAATGGAGGCCAACTGCAAAGTTGAGTGGACATTCCAAATACCAATACCTAGTTTCTGAACCCATTCTCTAATGACAACTTCTGAGAACCTCTGTGGGATCTAGTTATTGTATAGTGTGTCTCGACTTCTATTCGGGTGGTGACTTCTTCTCTAATATGGGCTTTAAGCTTATTTTATATTTCCTAGTGGGCCTCGAGCTCATATAGTGTCCTAGTCGCCAAACACTTGGTGCGTGCTAAACCCCATTGACCATAGTGGCAACTCTACTAGGAATAGAAAAATTGATTCCAATGTTTTGTATTTTATTATTTTTTATTATTCTTTTATTTCTTTTGCATTCTATTGCATTCACTACACATTGAGCACATTGAGCACTTCAGTCCTTATATATCCAATGATGGTCATAGCTTTGATGCATGTGTTTCACTCAAACCTGGTGGTGAAGCACTTAATTATAATCACTCACGGCACATTCTTATCCATGTCATATGGACCCTTGAGTAGGGAGACATAATAGAGGTATATTACTATGGGAACCAAAGCCTATTATCCCAAGACTCAAGCTCATATAATGACTTAACAATTTCCCTTAGGCTTTTCACCAAATGCATGTGTTTTATGCCATACAGCGAATTCTCTAAATAAATCCTAAGCCCATTCTAAATGGACCTTATCAAAACGGGCCTCTCATGCCTATTCAGGCCCAGTATAAATGGACCTTGTCAAAATGAGCCTTTTATGCTTATTTTACCTTATAGACCTTGACAAGTTAGGCCTTTAAGAGGTAAATTTTGACCCATTAAGAATGGACTTTGGATTTATATAAGGAATTCACTGCTTATTTGAACCGTCTTAAGAGTTTTCATATGTACATCGATCTTACCATCCCTTGTTGATGATTAAGGCTCACACCAAAAATCCTAAGAAAAGAAACTTACCATTGAACACATAAGTGAGAGAAATAAAGGTGGAGATTATCATTCTATAAATATTGGTTTATTCTTTTGCTATGTGTAAATAAATCATGTGTTTCTTTTTATATTCTTTAAATAATAAAATAAAATGGACCTACATATCATGCATACACATCATGCATAAACTCTAACTAATGGTAGTTGTAAATATAGATCCGCGATAGTTTATGACTTGGACATGGTCTGGCACTAGTCGTTTAGTTAGAACTCCTAAAGAAATAGCAACAGTAGGCAATTTTGATCCTGAAGCATTCAAGGAATAGTTAAAAGTAGAAATATCCGAACTGACTCATTCAATTATGTGGGAGATGATAGGATAAGCTAAATAGCAATCACTAGCACAACAACCACTACCTTTAGATCTCAAAGCTGAAATTCCTATAAGGCAATAAGTGGAATCTTAAGACTTTGGTAGCTGAGCTAGTGGCCCAACAGAATGTGAATCTCTCTGAGAATATGGAAAAGATGATTAGGCTAAGGGTATTACCAAAGTTATGGCTCAGTATAAATGATGATGAAAGAAAAAGGGTTTGATGCCCTAATGGATTATGCCGACCTAGAACTAGATAGAGATGATGATCCTTTGTCCTGGAAGTTTAAATTTCTCAATATGAAGAAATACACTGGCACTAATGATCCTTATTTGCATTTGAAGTAGTTTATGACTCACATAAAAATAATTGGCTTGACTAAAGCACAGATTGTGAAATAATTTCCTTTATCTCTAGAAGGGGCTACTATCGGTTGGTATTATGCCTTAGAATCACACATACAAACTGATTAGAAGGAGTTATAGGCTGCATTTATAAAATAGTATGGCTTTAACACCTAAATAGATGCATCTCTTAAAGACTTGTAGAATACTAAGCAATGATTCAATGAATCCTTTATCTATTACTTGATTAGATGAAGAAGAAAATTGGCATAAATGAAGCACAAACCTGTCAAAGCTTATCAACTAGTAATAGTGATGGAAGGATGTGTCCTTCCACTTTCTAAAAAGCTGAAGGAGATTGGAATTCAGAATTTTGAAGAGTTGTATAGATTTGGGGTGCAAAAATAAGTTGACTTAGCCCAAGAGAAGAAGTTCTTTAGTAGGAGATCTATGGGTAAAGAAGTAATCGGTTCAAGTAGTAATGTGCAAATTAGTGCTATTAGACAATTGAGCAGTAACATACAAATTAATGTTGTCAGACAGCCTTAAAGGTTTTCAAACTTAGGTAGACCCATGTCAAAAGTTTTGGAAAAATTGATAGAGAAAAAAATTCTGCAACCTTTACCCCAACGACCACCCTTACCAAATGCCAACCCAAAATTCTATTGTAAATACCACTAAGCCATTGGACATGATACTAATGTCTGCACCCAATTAAAGCATGAAATCCAAGATCTAATTAACTCAAGCAAGATCACCGACCCCAAAACTTAAAAACCAAATACTTAAAATAACCCTTTGCCTAATTACCAAAATGTCCTGCCACCAAATGCACCCATTCTTATGATTAACATAAGTCTAACAGAGGAGCAAGTCTTAAGCTCTTTCATTGATGCTACACCTAGCTCACCAAAGCCTGAACTTAAAGACCTAAATCAGAATGAACAGCCTTAGGGGCTTAGACTGAATGTCTTAGATATTTAGAGTTTTAATGATAAAAAGGGAGGATAGGTTGACCTATGGAAAAATGAGGAGAACAAGGAGAGTTAATCAGTTAGAAAAGTTGAGAAGAAGGAAAAAGAAACCAAACCAACTAAATCTGAACCAAAAAAGTAGAAAAAGATTTTAAAAGGGGAAGTGAAGAAAGAAGAGACTATTATTGGCATTTGGGAATTGCTTATGCATTCCTAGGATCATCGGGAAGCACTAGTTCTAGCTTTGGATTAAAAGAAGATATGTATAAGCTACACTCTTGAGCAAATGGTTGGTTCATTGATGGAGACTCCCTATGGTGCTATTGTGTTTTCTGACGAGGATCTACCGTTAGAAGGAAGAGATCATCACAAGGCCTTATTCATTAAGGCCGAGGTAAAAGGGAAGCTAACTTGCTATATGATAGTGGATAACGATTCTACCATTAATGCATATCCATTGAAAATTCTACCAAAGTTAGGATTAACTATGGCCGACTTGAAACCTTTTGAGGTAATTATCAAGGCCTACGATGATAGGAAAAGGCCAGTTGAGGGAACATTCAGAGCATTAGTCAAGACTTGACCTATTAAGACTTAGGTCAACTTATATATAATTGACATTCCTGTGACTTTTGTTATCTTATTAAGGAGGTCATGGTTTCATCCTTTGGATGGTGTGCCATCCATTGTCCATCAAAAGATAAAGTTCTCACATAAGGGCAATGTCGTTACCATCTTGACAGAAACTTAGGCCATCGTAGCTGCTCTAAAGTTAGCCCCTAAAGAGATTCCCATAAGCCCAAGTTTCAAAGTCTATATGATTTATGAGGATGAGCTAGACAAGAAATTTGTGAGCATAATGAAGAACATGAAGTTCATGCCTAGCTTGGGACTAAGAAAGAATCAGAATGGGCCTTCTGAGTTTTTGGAACTAAAAGTCCATATTTTAAAGTATGAGATTGGGTATTCTAGGTTTGAAGAGTCTGAAGATAAAGAAAAGGCTACCTCTGAAATTGGGAAACGAGGGCTTTGGGATGTGTTTGCTAAGGAAGGCACTAGTTATCCATATACAGGGACTCCTAAACCTATTTTAATGGATAAGGAAGTGATCCCAGGATTTGAGATCTTTATTGAATATGTAAAAGGGGTAAAGAAAGTTGCTACTAAGCAAAGTTTTATGAAAGAATTGGTACTGGATGAAGAAAAATCTGATGAGATCATTGCTGCACCGAAGATAAAGGACGCAATTGATCAGAACGAGAAGCTGAATTTCAAGACTTATATCCTGAATTCTATTATGGTTCTTTTCTATGATGATTTTGATGTCTCTCTTTATACCTTGTTTAAAACTGATGACTTGTTCTTTTCTAAAGTTAATGCAACGAAGTCTGACTTTACTTATTTATGTGACATGTTTCCTAATGGTTATTCTATTTGTGATTATCATTTCATGCATATATTTGACATTAATTCTATGCAAATTGAATAATTTAATTTAGGCATAAATGATAACTCTAAGAATATATTGATTGTTTTTTACTTAACTCATGATGAGAGGGAAAAAAATAAAAGAAACATTAAAAAAAAAGTATTTGCTTAGGGCTATAAGGATATGCCTAGAATTGATAAAGAAATCTCAGAACACGGGATCCCTATATATCCTCACATATCACCAATAAAGCAGAAGAAGAGGAGGTTAAGGTTGAAATTGGCTCTTTTTATTAAGGAAGAAGTTAATAAGCAACCGAAGGTAAAGTTCCTAGAGGTAGTAGAGGACAACCAATAGTTAACGAATATAATTCCAATCCCCAAAAAAGATGGGAGGGTCAGGATGTGTGTGGACTATAAAGATTTAAATAAAGCTTATCCAAAAGATGACTTTCTACTGTCGCATACTAACACGCTTGTCGATAGTGCAACTTCCAATGCAATGTGTTCTTTCATGGATGGCTTCTTGAGATATAACCAGATCATGATGGTAGTAATTGATAAGTTGAAAACATCTTTCACTACTGAATGGGGTATCTACTGTTACCTGGTCATGTCATTCAGATTAAAGAATACAGGGGCTACTTATTAAAGAATAGCTACAACCCTACTACATGACATGATCCACAGGGAGATAAAGGTATACATCGATGATATAATGGTAAAATCTCCAACCAGAGAAGGGCATTGTGAAGCCTTAGACAAGTTCCTTGCGAGAGCTAAAAAGTATAATCTTAGATTAAACTTGAAGAAGTGTGTTTTTATGGTAACATCTGAAAAATTACTAGGACACATTGTCAGTCATAAAGGGATAGAAATGGACCCAGACACAGTTAAAGCAATAAAAAAAATGCCTGCAATGAGAAATGAAAAAGAAGTCAAAGGATTCATTGGGCAATTGTAGTATACTATTAGGTTTATAACTAAATTGACTACTATTTATGAGCCAATCTTCAAACTTTTAAAGAAGAATCAACCAGTGATTTGGGATGATAAGTGTCAATAAGTTTTTAAAACTATTAAGGATTATTTGATGAATCCTCCAATTTTACAATTGCCGATGTTGGGAAAGCCCTTAATTCTTTATATAGCAATTGATAAGGATGAAATAGGTGCAATGTTAGCTCAAGAAAGTGAAGGGAAAGTTAAGCATGTAATATATTACTTGAGCAAGAAACTTTTGATGTATAAAGCCAACTATAGCCTAGTAGAGAAGATGTGCTTCGATGTAATCTGGGCAACTAAGAAACTTCACATTATTTTTAATTTTACAGAGTTTAAACAGTTTTTAAACATAACCTTCTTAGATACCTCCAACAGACTCCCTTACTAATAGGAAAATTAGCCAGATGGTTAGTTCTACTCATTAAATTCGACAAAGACTATGTAGTAAAGAAAGTAGTAAAGGGGAGAGCAGTGACACACTTTTTGGCTCAGAATCTAGTAGATGAAGAACAGGATTAGGAGCTAGAGTTTCCAGATGAACATCTAAGGCCAATAAAGGTCCAGGGATGGAAAATATATTTTGACGGAGTTGTCAACAATAGCGGGGTAGGCACTAATGTAATTTTGATCACCCCAAAAGGAGAGATGGTCCTGATGGTAAAAAGACTAAAGTTTAAGGTAATAAATAATCAAGTTGAATAAGAGGCCTGCATTTTTGGGTTGAAGGCACTTTGGAATGTAAGGGCAGAAGATGTAATTATGTCTAGGGATTCTATGTTGATTGTAAAGCAAGCTTTTAAAGAATGGGAAGTAAAAAAAGATAAGTTACGTTTATATTGGGACTATTTGGCTACTATTTTATTATCTTTTACCCAATGCAAGTTTGTTCATATGCCCTAGGATAAAAATCAACTAGCTAATGCTTTAGCTACTTTGGCTTCAGTGTGGGAAAGCAAAAAGCCAGTAAGTGTCAAACCCCTTATTTTAGTAATATCCCGAAACCCTTTTTATAAGGAGATAAGAGTGATGTCGATTGATATTCCTGAAAAGCTTGGTTTTATGATTTATAATGGTATTTGGAAATAGGACAATTCCCTAAGGATGCTAATAAGAAAGAAAGAATGTCCTTGATGATGTTGTCATGACAATTCATTAGCTACAATGGGATGTTGTACAAAAGGATGCTAACTTTCACTTGAGATGTGTTAACAAAGATGAAGTCCACAAACTTATGAAATTAGTGCACGAAGAAGTATACGGACCACATATGAATGGGACAGTCCTAGCAAAAAAGTAGCTCAATAAGGTTTCTTCTAGCTGACCATGAAATAGATTGTGTTAAGTTCATAAAAAGGTGCCATAACTGTCAAGCCTTTAGGGATGTCAGCCATTTGCCGTCCATGGAGCTTCAAGGAATGACTTCTCCTTGGCCATTTACAATATGGGAAATTAATATTATAGGGAAAATAAGGCTGAGAGCATCAAATGGTCATCAATACATTATGGTGGTGATTAATTATTTCTCTAAATGGGTTGAAGCTAAGTCCTATGCTACTATTGGCTTAAAGCAAATGGTAAGATTCATCGAAAAGAACATAATTTATAAATATAGACTACCTCATCATATTGTCACCGATAATGGGGTTCAATTTTAGGCAAAGACAGTTGCATTATTAAAAGAATACAAGATTGAGCATTATAGGTCATCTCCACGTAAGCCATAGGCAAATGGGGCTACAAATAAAAATGTAAAGAAGATCCTAGCTAAAGTGATGGAGAATTACCGGGATTGGGTGAATTATCTACAATTTGCATTATGGGGATACAAGATTACTGCTAGGACCTTGAATGGGGTCACTCCATATTCCTTGGTATATAGGTATGAAGTTGTATTACCAGTAGAGGTTGAGATTCAATCATTAAGGGTTCTTTTGGAATCCAAAATTCTTGAGTACTAGTGGATAGAGAACCGATTGGCATACTTGATTTTATAGGATGAGAAGAGAATAAAAGTTATGTATCACTCACAGCTATATAAAAAAAGAATGGCTTGATCCTATAATAATAAAATCAAGTCAAGAAAGATCGAAAAAGGTGTTTTAGTACTAAAACTCACTAAGTTAATGATGACTGACTCGCAGGGTAAGTTCAAGCTGAACTGGAAGGTCCGTATCTAGTGAAGAAATTATTTTTCAAAGTTCTTTCTATTCTATCAGACTTATAGGGAAATGAATTCAAAGATTCCATCAACTTGGATAAGCTCAAGAAGTGCTTTCTGTAAAGTCTCACTAGGGAGAAAACCTTGAAAAGGAGTTGTCCAGGCAAAAATTATAAACTAAAAGTGAAAAATAAAAATAAAATCCAACTGGATTGAAAACCTTAAAAGAGGCAGTCCAAGAAAAAATTAAGAACATGTAAAAGGAGAGAGAAAAAAAAGTTTAGTTAGAAAACTTACAAGGGCAAGCCAACTAACGACATAAGATATGATAGAAGCAAAATGTATATCCATATTGTGCTAAAATTAAATGAAATATATTATCGTAATTATTACTGAACATTGGCATTAAATGTCTATTACAAATGGTTTAACTAAAAGAAAAGGAAATTCTATCTATTAAGAGGAAAACAACGACTTAATTCATAAACTAATTTTATTTCCTTTTCTTTTGTTGAATACCCTAAGCACTCGACATTTACAACTCTCTTGTCCTTTTATTTCTCATGAACTCATCTCTATCTTTCTATTGTAATTAAATCCATGCCTTGTATTAATCATCAATAGACTGATATCCGTCATAGTTAATTTACCTCCAAATGATTTTACGAGGCCAGGTAATAACCAAATTATCCAGGAAATTTTAAGAGAGAGGTCTTATATATAACTCATGCACTAATCCTGCGATTAGATGCCTTTGTCCACACTATCGGCAAAGATAGACAGGATTGTAGAAAAGTGGAGTCCGGCAATGGGAACACAATGCGTATAAGATTGAATGGTCATATACTATAATCTCCACTATAAGCATATCCACCATATCAGAGTATCGGGAAATGTCGACAACCATCTTTGAACATCTTCTTGTATGGGATGCAGCCTTTTAGTTTGATAATGATTGGCTTTATAGTGTGTAATGTCTCAAGGAGGCTCAAGTAATCCCAATTTAAAGCCATATCTATAAAAGTGTCGGGAAAGCGGAAGACAAGGATAAAAGAAGAAATTTACCTCCAATAAAAGTGGACTTCTAAAGAAGCACTTGGTTGCTATAAAGTTGTTTAGCCTAATAATGGTTTTTGCTAAGATGAGAAGAAAAGGATTGAGCCTAGTTTCTACTTGATCCAGGATGTGGAGTATTTTTAAATCATAATTTCTAGAAAGGGAAATGAGTAGGAATTGAGTATATAGGCAAAGAGCAAGCATCCATGGCTAGTAGACCTCCTTTTTATTTGCAGTTGCAATGAGCTCAAGGAAAGGCCCTACCAGTAATTTATTATTGAAAATGTTATGAAAGGAAGACTGGGGTGAAAGATTAAATAACCTAGCCATTTGATATTGAATGAAGTGCAAGTCTAGAGTTCCAACTTGAAGGACTGTAATTTGATAAGTGGAATCTATGTGACAGCCCAAAATAGCCTCGAATTCCTTTAGTAGGGGGCATAGTTCCCTATATTAAACTAAAATACATGTTTATGAGGATCCCAAAATTGAGTTCCAGTGTGGAAGAAAGGGAAACTAATTCTCCTAGCATGTAGAGATTTGAAGATTGATAAGTGAAATGGCTCTAATTTTACCTATAATTCCCCGTTTAAACTTTTCAAGATTGGCTGTAGTTGTTTTAAGCTTCTTTCAATCATTTTGGAAGATGGGGATATTGTCTAAAGAGAGAGAATTGAGAAGAATAGCAAAAATATGGAATTGGGAATTTTAGAGGAGAGCTAAAGGTTTAAGTAGCTCTAAATTGCTGGTATAGAGGTAGTCGCCTTTACGATCAGGCGACACCTTTTCGTGTTAAGGTGTTCCCCTGTCACCCCTTTACAAAGAGGTAATGCCCCAATGTTGAGGCAACCCGTCTCCAATAGCAAGCATGGGAACATGTTATTATATTGACACTGAGTGATTAACATGAAAATGTAAAACAATTATCGAGAAGCAGAACATTTATAGTAAAAAAAATTTTCAGTTATTCAAGTTCAGTTAAATGAAATTTAGGCTCAACATTCGATTAAAACAAAATGTGAAACTTCTAAAACAAAAATCAATCTAAAATATCATAACAACATAGAAACAACAATTCAAGATGAAATAATTGATCCTATGCTAACACTCATCTAAGGTAGCCCTTTACTCGTCATCTCCAGACTCATCATCTCCCTCACTAATAGGATCATCTTTGTGATCATCTCCCTTGTCCATAGGATCATCAGCATGCTCCTCCTCCTCTTTTTCATCACTGCACTCCTCATAATCTTCATCGTTATTATCAACTTAAAGGGCAACTAGTTGGCACTTTAGAGTAGTGATCCTGGCCTAACTAGCCTCATCTCGATCCCGTTAAAGTACAATGAGAGGTGAGACATCATAAAAGCATGCACACATGTAGGAATAGAAAATGATCGATACCTTCCATTATTGTGTCATGCTCATCAAGAAGTCCCACTAAGCCTCAATCACCCTGTACATGTACTCTCGTTAGTCTCGATGTATCTGCACAATTAATGACTTATTAGGACTAACCCCCTATTAATCAAATTTAAGAACAAGATTTCAAAAAGGATGAGAACTTACATATGTAGAGGCCTCTAGAATGAACATTGGCTCTAAAGTCTCATCCAATGTTAGGAACTGACAAGATAACTCACCTAAAGGCATCCAACACTAAGTCAGTAGGTCTGGAGGGGTAGCCAGCCTACCGGCCATCACTTGAGACATGGAGCTAGAGGGATCTTTAGTAGAAGGTGCACCAGAGGAGGTACCCTCACCACTAGGCATGATACGTGGGCGCTGAGGACATCTCTCCTATGTAGTAGGCTTATGATGAGTAGTTGGTGCCTTGGCTAGTGCCTGGGGAGGAGACTAAGTTAAGAAAATTATATTCATAGATATGAATGTGAAATTATATGCAAAATAAATGACATGCTTACCTGAGATGTAGATGAAGGTAGAGGCACCCTCTATAGGAGCTAAGTTCATGTAAACTTTGCGTATCAGGACTTCCTCCTCTCATAGTAATCCTCGACATCTTCCCCCTCCAAGGCCTGCTCAAGTTTATCTCCCCCTATTAAGTGTGTCCAAAAAATGGATTAAGGAGGAGAAAAAGGTGGTTGTCCTACCCGAGCTCCCTGGTGCCAATTATGTATCCTCTTGCTAAGGTACCAAACTCTACAATTAAGCCCTCTGAGCAAGACTCTACTCCCAGATAATGGAATTGAGTGGATCATGGCTTGGGACCATCTAGCTTAAGGACTCCACAAATCTGGGCACAATTATGGAAACAAGCTAGTAAGTGGATGAATTGGATTAATATATATATAATTGATTATAATTATATTTGCAAGTACCTACCTTATCATGCATCAAGGTGTTCAGCCACTCACGATGAATGTGCACACGAGTGATAAGCCTCCTCCAAAAGTGATTGGGGCCCCATCTTGCAATGGTAGGGAAGGGAGTGTCATAAATATAAGATATCTAGACAATCAACTCTAACTCTGAGCCCAATCCTACGAAAGACAAAAGGATGGTTAATAAATCATAATAATGGTATTTGACATGAACCTAACAAAATAAGGAAAAAGGGAAAATACCATAATAATTTGCTAAAAACCATAAAGTCATTTGACTTCGCACACCAACTCATTCATACTCTTATACAGGTAGGCTAAAGCACAGCTGCCCCAATCATATAAAGCCACCAGGTCTAGATCTCTCAAAGGCATTAAGAAAATCATATCTATAAAACTGGCAATGTCTGCAGAAAAAATGGTACCTAGCACGTAAATTAAGAATGCCCTTACTACTTAATCAATCTTATGAGGTGTGGTAGTTTCCTCAACTCTGATGATGTAGTAGCTCCTGATAGAATCCAGCTTCATTGTGTGTGTCCCCTTCATATCTGGAACCATGTCGAGTAAACGCTCGATATAAGCAAGACGGTTTAGAGATAGTCAATGGAGACTTATATTAAAAGAAATAGAATCTCTTGCACAGGCTTTACCTATGACAGCAGCAAAAGAGATTGGCTCCAGGGTGAACTCACCAAAGGGGAGATGAAATATGTGAGTAGTGTCGGACCATCTCTCAATTAGAGCGTGAAAAGGCTGATAGTTCGTGTGCCCCTACTGCACTAGAAGTGCAAGGATAAAACCTAAAAATTTAATGTCCTGGATACGAGTTTTGATCTCGTCTATAAGCTTATCATACCAAGCTCGTGCCCCACTAAAATTCTTGGCACCTTTGAGAGTGTGTGCATCGCGCTACATGATAAATAGGGAGTTGAATTATTAGTTTATTCAAATAAAATATAAAAATTTCTATAAAGTGCCATCGATAAGGTGATCGCCTCTATCGAAGAGACAATGTCTCTTCGTGTAAAGGCGATTGTATCCCTAGCAAATCACCTTAACATGATAAGGTAACTGCCTCTTCAAAAGGACAATCGCCCCATCGAAGAAGCAACAGCTCTTCATGTCAGTGATTTAATGTACATTTTTTATTTTTTTCAACTTTCTTATTTAAATCAAGTACATTCTTATTTTCGATGATAAATGCATGTTTTATAATAATAACCTGATATTACTCGATGTTATTTGCAGGAAAAATTAAATAAATTACACACTAACCTCTCCAATAGCCAACCCACAGTTGTAAGATCGCACATCTGCTAGAAGGGGGATCTCATCTTTAATAAATGGGCCAAAGTGTCATAGAGGATGTACTGAAGGTGGTACCGAGACCCACTTTAGGAGATATGGGGTTCGTGCAATGTCCATGGTAGAAAAGTTTGAAAAAAAAAAGCATGAGAACTAGAATAGAAAAGAGAGAAGAGGGAATAGTGAAAGAATGAAAAAATATATATAAGTTTTCTTTATATAAAAATGAAAGAAGAGAATGGGCTTTTGAGAGAATAAGCCCTTAGGAGAATAGAACTTTAAAAGAATGGGCTTTTGAAAAAAGCTAGAGAAGTAAGAATAGAAAAAGGAGAAGAAGGTCCTTGTTAGGAAAGAGTGGCTTTCTAGGAATAAAAAAATAAAAATAAATAAATAAATAAATTTTGAAATTGGGAGAATTTTTTTACTATTATTCATTTCTCAAGGGCGTCCCGAAGTTAATTGTGTAGAAGATGAAGGTTATCTTATTAAAGTATTAATGAGTGACTGATTGGGTTGAATTCTTGAAGATCATGGTCACGTTTCAAATTGAAGAATTCCTTTCTCGGTTTGATCAACCCATAGCATAGGGCAAATCATAGATTTGCTCGATTCGATCAGCCCACAATAAGGGGCAAACTATGGATGCTCGATTTGATCAGCCCGTAGATGGGGTAGAGCTATGGATTTTCTCTTATCAAAGTATTAGAATTAAGGGATTACCTCTCGGGTTTGTATACCTAAGGATGACGGCATGATTTTCCCATTTGTGATGAGTGGTGTATCAGGCTTGATAGAGTTCCCAAGGATCACATTTTAGATAAGTGAGCAATCGAGCTTAATAGAATTCTCGAGAATCACATTTTAGATGAGTGAGCAATCAAGCTTAATAGAGTTCTTGAGGATCACGTTTCATATCACATTTAAGATGAGTGAGCAATCGGGCCTGATGGAGTTCTTAAGGATCACATTTCAGATGAGTGAGAAATCGGGCTTGACAAAGTTCCTGAGAATTATGTTTTAAATGAGTGAGTAATCAGGCTTGATGGAGTTCCTAAGGATCACATTTTAGATGAGTGAGCAATCAATCTTAATAGAGTTCCTGAGGATGACATTTTAGACGAGTAAGTAATCGGGCTTGATAGAGTTCCCAAGGATCATATTTCAAATGTATTCATGAGTGGCTTCTCAATTTGAAGAATTTGGGATCCACGATTTAAATATTAATGAGTGGTTGATCAGGATGAACTTTTAAGGATCACAATCACGTTTCAAGTTGAATTATTCACCTCTCCAATAAACCTCAAAGGTCAGGTATGTCCTTTACTAATTATCACTTATGTTGTGCATATTTCTTTTTTAAAAAATTTAATTGCATGAGTTCGATTTTTTAAAAATTCAAGGATCCAAACTGTAGACACTCGGTTCGATCAATCCATAACAGGGGCGAACTGTGGATACTTGGTTTGATCGGCCCGTAATAAAGCCTAGTGATGAGAACGTGCAAATCTTGAATGCAAGAAAAGCTTAAAACCTCCTTAAAAATGGACCTAAAAGCCCGATTTCTATCCCTATAAAGCCCAAGCCCATTTTGCCCTAAAGGCTCAATTCTAAGTCAAGGCTAGTAAGGCAATGCCTCAACAATAAGGTGCCACCTTTATGGGATAAGGTGACACCTCATTTAAAGAGTCGTTGCATCTTCACTAACCACTTATATCTACATTAAATGTAGAAGTGACAATGGTGGCCTGGTGGATAGGCCCCACACCCCTGCAAGCCCGAGAGTTGCATGAAAATGAGACTTTTTAGGTAAAAAAAGGTAAAAAAAAAAAGAGTAATTATGGGGAATGAAAAAGTGGATATCTTATCTAAGCATAGGGGGCTTAAAAAGGGGATAGTGGAGAGAAAAAAAGGTTAGCAACCATTAGGAACTGAAAAAAGAAAAAAAAGAAAGGAGAAAGCTCTAAAAAAGGAAAAAGGGACATTCTTGAAAAAAAGGGGAAGAACCAAGCCAAAGATTCATTCTTCTTGAAGAAGGAAGGAGAAGATCTTACATTCAAGTGATACTGTGCAACAAAAACAAATTTTGAGGGCCAACTACTTTGGAAAATAGCTTATAAAATAGTAATAATTTTATCATTTTTGAATATCGAGTTATAGACTTGCATAAGCTCCTTATTTATTTACTTGCTTATTCTTTGGATCATTATTTTTCCCATGTTATGTTTACAATATGACCATTTTAAACCATTAAACATATTTACCAGTCTTTTGTTATTTACATGTGATTTTACCTTAAGATTAAAGTAAATTTTTTGTTGTCTCTATGGCTGTCAAGCTTAGCATTGAGGCGACACCTCATTGATGAGGCACCACCATAGTGACAAAGTTCTATGTAACTCTGTCTTTGTTATTCATGTTTCTTTCAGGTAGTTAGCCTTCCTTTGTGCATCTCCATGTTATTATGCTTCAATATTTATATGATTATTTACAATGCATTACCCAACTTAGCATTTGTATCCCCATTTTCTTGTTTATTTATGTCTACCCATTTATCGATTTGATATATAATTTAATCTCATTATTTCTTTTGTAGTATTTTAGTAGTCAGAATTAACATTTTATTTGTTGTAGGAATTTTAGGATGATTTCTATCATCAAGCCCTAATTTCCCTAATTTGTTTATGGATTTACTTATGTTGTAACTAGTTTATTTTTTATTTATTTTCTATTTATTTTACTGTTACTTTGTGTGAAGTGTTGTAATCCTTAATCCCTTCCCCCACTTTGTTCGAATGGCTTATTTGGTGATTATTTGTTATGAATGTCTAGACGTATCACGCATGAAATCAAACTAATGTGCAAACTTAGACCTGAATATAAAATTCAACAATTGGTTAGAGAAAATTACAATTTGTATATTAATAAAGTAATAAAATACAAAACACAAACGGAGGCCAACCGCAAGGTTGGGTGAGCATTTTAAAAGCCCATACCTAGTTTCCGAACCCATTCTCTAATGATAGCTTCGAGGAACTTCCGTGGGATCCAATTGCTATATTGTGTGTCCTGGCTTCTAACCTGGTGGTGACTCCTTCTCTAACGTGGGCTTTAAGCTTATTTTATATTTTCTAATAGGCCTCGAGCTCACACATCATCGTGGTCACCAAACACTTAGGTGCGTGCTAAACCCAACCGCCATACCATTTTAAAATAAAACATTGTGTTTCAATTTGTTATAAATTTGACATTACTTATATGGCACTAAAATGAATTTTTTAATTAAAAACATGTTAAAATTATTAAAAGGTGTAAAGTTTATAACCTTAAAGTGAAAAAGTTATTTTAGTATCATATAAACAATTACAAACTTATGAAAAATTAAAATATTATATTTCTTATTTTAAAATAGTATATTTTAACTAGAAAATTTTTGCTAACGCATTAAATTTTCTTTCTTTTTAAATTAAAAGAAAGCTCTTGGTGTTTGTGAGGCTCTGAGTTGGATTAAGCATAATGGGTGATGTCCTCTGATTGTGGAGATGAATTATTTACTAGTTTTCAATGTTGTTTAGCAGCAAAGTCAATGTCACGACCCAACCCGAGAGTCATAACTGGCATTAGGGAACGGGAATTCGCAAGAATCTGGAACCCGTAGAAAGCCTTAAAATAAAAACTCATACTAAACATATCAAAAAAATACCTCATAATTAAAACTTTTTTAAATCAAAAGGAAATCTCCATATATATATCATAATAAAATATTTTACAATATATAAAATGCAACTACCAATAATAACAAACATAAACACAATTTAGACAAAACAAACATCCTATCGGTTACATGGAATTCTAAAGCAAGGAAGACTTTCAAAAACATAATCGAACTTAATTTATTGTAGTAGTTTCAAAGAAAACTCTAATTCTAACAACCTAGGTTCGACCATACTAAATCTAGGCTCTGATACCAACTTTCCCTTCTTATCATAATTCAATCTAAACACATATTTAGAAAGCTTACAACCTCTACAACAATAATCTAAAATCAATTTAACATAAATCAACCTAATTTAAGCTCAATTTCACAAATTAACCAAAATTAATATAGAAACAATTTCAAAAAATTATGGGACTTACTAAAGTTGAAAATCAAAATTGATTGAGAGCTTAAGAAGTCCAGGGGATAAGCTTTCATTTGAGACCAGTGGTGTGCTTAGAGGTCACCAGAATCATGTCTAATGAGCCTCAAACCAATTTGGCAATTGGGAAGAAAAGAGGAAAGGGAAGATATAGTGGTGTGCCAGGGAGGGGAAGGAGTTACTAGGGGTGACGTTGGCTAGTGGTGACCGATGGTAGCTAGCGGCGGTGGTGTTGTTAGCTTGAGCAGAGAAGGAAGGGAAGAAAGGAAAAGAAAAAAAAATGTTTTTATACTTTTTTTATAATATAAAATAAATAATAATTTTTAAATTAAAAAAATTAATATTCTAATATTTTTAAAAAATATATATAAATATCCCAAATTAATTATACACTAACAATTAATCAATAAGTTACATAAATAAAAATATTAAAATAATATTCAACACCAAAAATTTAAATTTAATTTCACTAATAATCAAATATCATAATTTAATAAAATAATTATTAACACTACAAATCCCAGATATTTAATTTTATAATTTATAAAAATTCGGGTTATAACAATCTTCCCCCTTATAAAAATTTGTCCTCAAATTTTTAAATAAAAAGAACGAAAAACAAGAATTTATCAAGGAAAAAGGTAAGGGTAAGCCACCCGTGTCTCAACCTAAGTCTCTCACGTATATTCCTCCACATTGTTGTTCCTCCACAACACTTTAACCATCAAGATCTGCTTAGAATGCAACTGGCGAACTTAACGGTCCACAATTGCAACTGATTCTTCCTCGTACATCAAATCTTCATTCACTTTCACACTCTGTGGCTGCAATATGTAATGAACCAATATTTTAAATTATATAAAAATTATTTTGTGATATGCAGTGTTAATAATATTTTGAATATATATATATAGGTGGTGGTGGCGTTGTTGTTGGTTACAGGAAGAAGAAGAGAAAAGAAAGGAAGGAAAAGAAAGAAAGAAAAGAAAAAAAGAAAAAATAGCTTTTTGTATATATATATATATAATCAAAATAATAATAATTTTTAAATTAAAAATAATATTCTAATATTTATAAAATCTAATTTCCTCAAATTAATTATATACTAAACAATTAATCAATAATTTAAATAAAACTATACAGATAATAAAAATCTTATAAATAAGTAAATGATAATTGAAATTAAATAATCTCACACTTAAATTAATAATTAATAAAAATTCAAATTATAACAATTTTGTTGGTCGGTATACCCCGCCCATCTCCTAGCTTGAGCTTCTAATTCTTTGACAGGCCCAATGCTTTGGGTGCATACTCCCCCAAGCTTTTATTTCTGATGTACTTGTTTTGATTTGAATTCTTGATGCATTTTCCATTTTATCCTTTAAAAAATAAAAAAAGAAAAAGTTTGGTATTATATCAACATATTATTTTATCAGAAACTAAAATATTGATTAACCAAATATAGTTTAATATTGAAATAAAATTTTTTAGCCATAAATTTTAAAAAAATATACTAAAATTGTTAAAAGCTGTAAAGTTTATAATTTTTTTATAAATTTTAAAATAATGTATTAAAATTGTTAAAATATGAAAAGTTTAGGATTTTTTAAATAAAAGTTGAAATAACACATTAAAATTATTAAAACTCGTAAAATTTAAAATTTTTTAAATAATTAGACCTAAAATTTAATTATAAATTTTTTTTTAAGAATAAGATCTACTATCATCTTTTTTTAAAAAAAAAATTTAAGGTTTAATATTAATTCCGAGAAATAATTGAAAATCTAATTTGACACTTGGCCGCATGCAATCAATCAGGAAAGGGTGTCTGCCACACCAAGCCAATTGGACAGCCTCTGCCACAGGCCCACAGTAAGCCAATTGGACAGCCCCTGCCACACCAAGCCAATTGGACAGCCGGCCAATAATCACATCCAATTGGACAGCTGGCCAATAATTTCATCCAATTGGACACCCACACCCGACACCAAATCAGTAATTCCTTGTGCAAAACATGTGGTGTGGGGAACTTTGCATAATTTTTTCTTTCAAAAAAATTATTCCACATTATAAAATGATTGTGTTGTCCAATGGCAACAACGTGATTGAGTTGAGAAAAGGTAAAACATCAATTATTGAACTGATAACAGATCTGAATGAACGGCTTGACGTGCCAAATCCTGCAAATTGCATTCACAAGATATTCTTGAGTTTTATATACATGTATATGTACATTAACACAGTACCGTCAAATGCTCAAAATTCTATGCAATGAATAAATAATCTTAGTTCATATGCACAAAGCTCTTTACAATAAAAACGTGTGCTTTTTCCATCTTTTCTTTAAACAAATAAGATTTCACCAAAGGATTCTTCTAATATTTTCTAACTTTCAAAATTAATTGAAAGAATGCCTGAGTTAATTCTTAGCTAGTGCCAGAGGCAAAAAGTTATAATGGAAAATGTAATGAATTGCCCCTGTATCACTCAGCACAAAAGTGGGCGCCTGATGATTAGATCGCCTGTGAAAACTTCCTGCTCCAACAGAAAAATTAGTGTCTTAAGTATTTCTGCAGTTTTACATTCTCATATGTTCTTGCTTGAGATGGCATGTTAGATGGACAAGAAAAATATTCCCATGCCTTGTTTCAATTCAATCAAGATAGCTTGGTGATATCGATCATCGACCACAACCCAATATTTCACCTGCAAAAATTAGAGAATTTGACAGTTATAAAGACAGCAACATTTGTAAAATCTAGAATGCAGAAGAGCATGCTGTGCGCAACATGCAACAAACTATGCATGTGCATAAAAACACAATCCATATGCTAATCGCATTTTATGGCATGTATATTATCTGTACTCCCTGCGACTCCATGACATTCTGAGCAGAAGCCAAGCCTGGACCATCATGACTTCTAAACTTTTCTAAATCAAGGATCTAAGTTTAAATAAGTTGGATTTGAAGAAAGAACAACAAACTAATTCAGCAATAATCAAAATCAACAACAGGACAAAAAGCTCCCAATGCTATTAACTTAACATGGAGCATTACAAGAAACAAAATGTGGGGCAATTAATACCACGAGCAAGTCTTTCTAACCGGGATGCTCAAAGTTGAAACACGCATATGAAAATTAGAAGAAAATTGCCAAGATCATGATCAACTACATACAGCTCCCATATATTTATTACTGCATGTGCTAAAGTGCTAAAGTGCTCACTAAGACTTCATGGGGTGTGAGGTTCAGTCCCCACCCTCATCTCCCTGCAAAGCATGATTAATTCCCCTTTCCCAGATCAAACAGGAAAAAAAAAAAAAAAGCACCAGACCTGTCTTTTAAAAAAGCTGTCACATCCAGCATAAGCACTGATCACCTTAAGTAACTGCTCAAGTTTTCAAGTTAGGAGAGATCATAGCATTTGCAGGTGTCCTTGTCAGATTGCTCCTTGTATTTCCAGAAGCTTGTCCAACAGTGTTTTTAGCACCAGCCATCTCAGATGCCAAGATTGACTTCTTTATCTGCCATCATGATGGAGAACCAATTTATGCTTCAAAATAATTAAAAAGAAAAACAATGCAAGTTTCAGAAATTCCATGTCTTGTCAAGCTCGTTAAACTAGCATAAACTATCCACCTTGCTGCCAAATATGTCAGTTAAAGTGTATGCAAAAGATAAGTACACACATAGCATGCATGGATATATAGATAGATGTATGTATGCATCTATAATATTAGATGAAAAGATACTGAGATAAAACTAACCACGGCAAGGCGTTCTTTGTGAATGTCACTTGTAGGCTGCAAAACCACCAAGCAAATGCAGTCAAGAAAAACAAAAAAGTACAGAAAAGTTGCTTGTTTATCAGAAAAGATCCTTAATTCATTATTGGAAACAAAAGATGCATTCTCACACAACACGTAACACAATGAACCCAAGCAAGTTTTTACCGGTTTTCGGTAGGTCTTGATTTCATCACCACTAAATCCTGGAAGTGTCATATTCCAGTTTCTCTCTATACCAAAATCAAAGAATATGATAAGCACCACAAGTAAACAAAATCATTAACAAGTAAACAAAATCATTAAGGAGTCTCCTTCCAAAACTAACCAAGATGTAGAAGTATATCTTTTGCTTCCAAAGTATCAGACTTCCGATGCTTGGCTAATGAGCAACCAAACGTTGTGATCTGGCAGGATTAAAAATTAAAAAAGGGGAGGAAAGCACAAATGATCTAAAGAATGAAAAGGAAATGGCTTGTATACTTTGGAACTGATCAAACCTACACTTGCAAAAAAAGAAATATACAAATCCTAATTAAGCTAACAATCAGGCAAAATCATTAATTTAGTCTAAGACGCAACATGGTAAAAATAGCATAAATACATATGTGCATGCATAAGTGCATATACATGTATGATCAGGATTTGTGTAAACTCACAGATTCAACAAATTCATCAGCTATATCTGCAAGGATCTCTTCAACTTCAGGATCTAACTTCTCAGATGGATCAATCTATCCATGAAGCAAAGAAGAGGAATTAATTGAGCAGACTGCAGTTAAAATTTATCCAAGAACAAAATATTAACTGTCAGATTGTAAACAGAAACCAAAATCATTTGGCACTTCTTAGACATGGCACAAAACTCGCCATGTATAGTTACAGCATTATACTTTTAGACATCAATATAGCTTTATTCATTGATTGTTTCAACAAATAAAATCATTGAGGGAATAACCCCTACCATACTCATTGCAGATTTCTTGAATTATGTCTCCAATTACTGTATTGAACAGATGATTAGCACAAGGCTGCAACTAACTATCCCCAGTTTAGTTCACAAAGATAAGTTACAGCTTCTCACTGACTTTAAAGTACATTGCACCTCAGCTCTGTAGTTGATGAAGTATATAAACAATAATAGTCTCAGGATTTAATTCTTAATTGTATGACTTTAGACTATTAAAGTAAAATTTCCAATGCAGAAGTCTCTTATGCAACTTCCTATAATCTTATTACAAATGTAAAACTATTGTTAGCAAGTGCTTTCATTCCTAGTTGATAACTTGGTGTTGGTTCAGAATTTTCCAGGATTGAGATTTCCAATGTAGGCCCGGTACTTAGTTCTCTATAAATATCTATGCACATTTTCAGCAATTGATTTGAAAGACTCGTTTGTCATTTTCCCCCAAGCCAACAATTCATCTAATTTTCTTACTATAATCAGCTCTAATTCAAACTCTTAACTGTCACATTAGTTTTTCTATGAATCCTGTCAATAGCTTCAGATTTTCCATTGTAAAGAATTAACAGCACACATCTGAATTTGAACAATGTCATAAATCTATGCACGTAACTTTATTTGAAACAACTGTCAAATCACAGTTAGCCAGTTGGAATTTTAGCCGCAGAGCATGAGCTGTCCGTCTTACACATACTTTTGATATTCATCAGTTTTTTTAATGTTCTACATATGGATACAACCTCAAAGTTTAATCAAACCCACTATAACAACCATGCTAACATTTGTGAAGTGGAAGAATATCAACCATTCAGCAATTTTTATGAAGCGACAGATGAGGCTGATAACATGCATTGCATATAATATACTCAACAACCAATTAAATGCAATCCTCCAATACAGTAAACAATTTCCCTTTTGGAATAAAAAGTAAGAAACTAGTAAAATCCTTTGAGTATAATTAAAAAAAGTTTGGCAGTGGCACTATGAAATTTTTTTTTTTTTCAAGTTGACATCTACAAAAAGAACAAAGATCGCTCACCTGGGTGACTAGCTCTTGAATACTTCTTTTGCTAAGAATCCGGTTACCAAATTCATCACTTTCTGCATTAGCTGTCCTACTGGGAGTTGCCGGCTGTATAGTGTTTAGCACAGTGCTTGGTACGGTGTTGTGTATGGTGTTGGGGTGAACTGCTGTTAAGGATGGTGGCTTTGGACTAGTTGAAGGATGAAGAGAAGCAAGCTGTTGTGTTATGGACCGTGGACCCCTTGTCATTTGAAATTGTTGCCCAAAATGTTCAGATGGTTGATGGGATGTTAAAGATTGCTGGGGTTGTGCAGGCGACATGTGCTGCTGCTGCTGTGAAGTTGTTGGCAGGGGATGGTGTTGCTGAGGAACATGTGACCTTTGTTGCAAAGATTGCAGTGGTCTATATGAAGGGGAAGGCAACGGAGGCTTGCCTTGTGATCCCGGTGACAACCATGGCTGATTAGTGGACTGCATACTTTGTGATGAGTTTGGTGCTGGAGAACCAGGACCTACAGAAGAGGGTCTCATAAAACCGTGCCCACTTTGGAAATTCTGAAAAAAGGAAAATTAGTATCTATAAGAATGAAAAGTGAAAAAGTTAAAACCCCTTCCCTTCTCTTCAAAGCACAAAATGGAAAAAACATAGTATCACTATATTTTGTAAAATAATATTACAACCTGAAGCAAAACAGCAGTGTTGTTAATATTCAATAGCTTTCAAAGACCTTTCATATGCCGTAAGGAGTAAATTAATTAAAGAAACAAAATCTCTGAACTAGAGCCAGCATTTTTAGACTAAATGCCATTGCATGGATAATCCCATGCCAATTTTAAACCAACACCAGTCTTCGAAAACAAAATGCATATACTGTGTAAGAATTAACATGAGAATCCAATTAGCAATGAAGCCAAAATATTTGAATACCATTCAACAATGCCAAGATAAGGCTCATTGCATGTTGATGTTTAGAATTATCAAAAATATAAATTCACAGGCCAAAGCCAAATTTAAATACTAAATTTAGCAACTTGCCCCCAGCTAGTACTTCTGCCCTACTCTTTTAAAACTCTTGATTCTAATTAAGGTCAAAAGCAATCTTTCTGCCCAACATTTTTTACAATCACAAGTTAAGAGACAAAAACAGATATTTAAACCATAAAATCAATATCAGAACACACAAAAATCAAGTACACATCACATAAAAGAAAAACAATAAGGCATAAGAAGCATGAAAAAAAAATCAAAAGGGAATACTGACTTGGGTGGGGGGTGTCAAGTTATTTGGCGGTCTAATAGGCGATTGAACAGGCCTCTGTGGATGACTTACACCAATCCCACCTGCCCTAACTTGAGAACCTGAACTTGCTGATCCCACCATACTCATTCCCTGCCTCACCTACAGCACAATAGACAGAACAACACATCACCAATAATTTTCAACAATAACTTTATTTTAAAGAAAAAATTAAGCTTTTAAAACTGACCTGTGAAGCACCGGAATTAGTCACATACTGCTGTCCAAAAGTAGATTGAAAATGAGCAGGAGAAGGGGCCGGATGAGGAGAGGGAACACCAATAGCAACGCCGGCGGCGGCTCTTTGTTGGGACGGTGCAGAAATTGAAGGAGAAACAGAGACAGAAGAAGAAGCCTGAGAAGTGGTTAGAGAGAAATGTTGAAAGTGTGGATGTGGATTATGTTGAAGTTGCAATGGTCTATGCATTGGTGCTTGCGGCCTAGCAGTAGGAGAAGCCATTTGTGGTTGAGATTGTGGAGTAGTAGAGGCTGAGGGTTTTAACGCCTGGTTAGGGTTAGGGTTAGGGTTAGGGTTTAGGTTTGGAGAAGGGGTTACAGGAATGACGGAGGTGGACGGCGATTGAGATGCAGGTGATGGCTGTTGCTGCTGCTGCTGCTGCTGCTGTTGTTGCTGCTGCTGCGCTGCGGGTGGTGGTGAAGGAGACGGAAGTGCAGGTGATGGAGGTTGCTGCGGCTGCCGCTGCTGTGGTAGCGGCGGCGACGATTGAGTAGGTAGTGAAGTGGCGGTGGAGGGAGTTGGGGTTTGATTGTCCATCTAATTAAAGATTCGTAGCTTGACGATTGGAGGGAAATTTGGTTAAGAAATTTATAGACAAGCGGAAGAGTGGAGCCTCATTTATAGTCGGGAGAGAAATTCCCGTCGTTTTTACTTTATCTACTCCTTTAGCGACAAAATTCTGTCGTTTGCGTTAACAGAGAGCTTGAAACTTTCGTCGTCTATGTTTATCTCTCCTTTTAGCAACAGTCAAACTGTCTTTGTCATGTGCATAATTAATAAAAAAAAACTATTGTTTGAAATTAAATATTTATTAGAGTTCACTAAATTCAAAAAACAAATTCCAACAATTAATATGATATTATTACTTTTGATTCTTCAAGATGACGTAGGTTCATTCAGTGCTAATAAATTTGTGCCTATTTTGTGTTATTCTAAGCCTCGAATTGCTAAAGTTTTAAGCTTGCATAAGGCGCTTAATTAGATTAAACGTAATGGATGGTATAGACGGTAGGATTTAACACACGTTTAAGGTTTAAGATTTTAGTAATTGTGATATTATTTGAATTCAGGATTCTAGAAAACACACTAATCGCTGTCATTAATACATAGCATGAAAATGAGAGATCGTCATCCAGGGTAATAACTAACAAATCAAAAAGATAATACTCGATAACTTAAAAGAAAACTAGCAGCATAACCAAGAGATTTTGGATACGAAATATCAACTTCTTTCAGTTTTATATTCATTTAAAATTATTTTATGAATTATTATCTTATTCTCTATTTACATACAATTTTATATAAATCCTAAAAACAATCAACTCCAAGGCAAACTAGTCATGAAATATACAAGTAAATAATGCATTCAATAAATCACATAATCCTTAAGTTAGTCTAATCTACATGGATTTTAAATAAATGAGTTAAATCTACATATTTTAATTTATAAGTGAACCTAAAGACCTAATTCCTTTTTATTTTAATTAAATGAACCTAAGTCTATTAATTTTAATTCCAAATATGAGTCACAAATTATGGAATATTTAAATTAATGGGTCTAATTCTACATGTTTTAATTAAATAGTGACATTAAATCTACAAATTATGAAAAAAAAAACTTAAATTAAGTGGGCTAAGTCTATATTAATTAAATTAAATTAAGTAAGCCTATGTTTAATTAACTAAATGGGCCTAAGGATATTTCTAAACTAAAATCTAATTAATTATGGACCTGAAAACAAATTTTAATTAATTAAACCTAATTAATTATTAAGTGAGATGGGCTAAAAGAATTTAAATAAATAAAATCAAAGCTTAAAATAGGCTTAAGGCTCAAAATACATAAAAACAATAAATAAGCCAAAAACAAATAAAAACATAAAAAACAATTAAATAAGATCAAACAAATAATTAAATTAATCCTTACTAAAACCCTAATTTTATTAATATACCACCTAAATTAATCTATTTCCTCCATTGATTTTAAATAATTACCTAATTGAAACCTAATTTTACTAATCAATTTAATCAAAAAATAAACAAACAACTATACATATAATTTTATTATTCTCACTATTGGGGCTATTACATTAATTCATAAAATAATTAATAAAATAAAAATAAATAAAATAAAATAAAATAAAATAAAAACCCTAGAAACTAAGTCTCTACGAGGCTTTATCCCCAGTTTTTCATGGACTTCTCATGAATTCATCCCTCCACATGATCACCATGCATTTTCCTCCACAATCATCAAAAAATAAAGAATAAAATTATAATTAATGAATAAATTATGATAATAACTTGAAAGAATAAAAATAATTAATAATAAAAAAATAAAAAAGAAGAAGATGATGATGATGATGCTTATGAATGATTTGGGGTACTCCTCAGATTGGTAGTTCACCGTTCTTGATAAATTTTCGAATCTTCTTCTTCAAAAATTCTACACAAATCTTGAATTAATTGTTAAATCAAAAGGAATTTTTTATAAAAAAAATAACTCAAAAGAAATAAAATCACATTTTCTTCTTATTCTTTTTCTTCTTTTCCTCCCTTCTCCCCCGTTCTCTCCTCTCTTTCTTTTTCCTTTTTTTTGTCCCCCCTTTCTTTTCCTGTTATTCTCTCTTTCTCTTTATATAGTGGAACTAGGAAGCCTAACCTCAATCCTAATATGATTCTAATTCCTAAAGTATAAGATTAATACTTAAAATTATATTTAGGAATTTTAAACCAGTTAGGATTGAATTAATTAGGAATTTTAAACCAATTAGAACTGAATTAAAAATAGGAAAACAAAGAGATAAGAATTCAATTTCAATTGGAATTGTGTAATTTCAATCGAAATTACACAAGCCCAATCGGAATTGGTGTAATTTCGGTCGGTTTTACATAATTTCAGTCAAAATTATGGAATTCCGACGTGTATTCTCTTTTTTTAATTATAAAAAGACCTCTAAAAAATTTAAATTTTATAATTAAGTCCTAAAAAAACCTTACAATTTAGTCTCTGAAAACATTAAATCTTTCTTTTAAAAGTTGCATTTAAACCCTTAGAATTTTAAAGATTAAGTATCGAAGACATTTTTATCACTAGAGTCCTTTGCTGCATCCACAACACATCATCCCAAAATTGGGTGTCTACAGTTGCCCCCCTTTGTCGCTGTTTGCTTGATAAATTACGACAAAGCAAACTAGCACCCAATTTCTAAATTGAAAGTTAGGATACTTACCTGCACTCCTTGAAGCTTCTGCTTATGAATTTGCTATACTCGGACGTATAGCATTTCAAATGACATATCATACTCAGTCGTATGATATTGATTATACTTGGTCATATAACCTTGAGTGAATGAAACATATTGTACTCAGTTGTACAATGTTTGACTATGCTCAGACGTATAACATTGAATTGAAAAATTACATCATACTCGGTCGTATGATGCCGATTATACTCGGTCGTATAATCGATTGAGGATACATTGCACTCGGTTGTTCAATATTGACTACACTCGATCGTATAGTCTGTTTTGAAAAGGAACATCACACTCGATCGTATGATGCTAATTATACTCGATCGTATAATCGATTGAAGATACATTACACTCGATCATACAATGCTGACTACACTTGGTCGTATAGTCTGATTTGAAAAGAAACCTTATACTCGGTCGTATGATGCTAATTATACTTGGTCGTATAATCAATTAAAGATACATTACACTCAGTCATACAATGCTGACTACACTCGGTCGTATAGTATGATTTGAAAAGAGGCATCATACTCGATCGTATGATGTTAATTATACTCGATCGTATAATTGATTGAAGATACATTGCACTTGGTCGTATAATGCTGACTACACTCGATCGTATAGTCTGTTTTAAAAATGAACATCACACTCAGTCGTATGATGTTGATTATACTTAGTCGTATAATCGATTGAAGATAAATTGCACTCGATCATACAATGCTAACTACACTCGGTCGTATAGTCTGATTTGAAAAGGAACATCACACTTGATCGTATGATGCTGATTATACTCAGTCGTATAATCGATTGAAGATACATTGCACTCGGTCGTACAATGCTGACTACACTCGGTCGTATAGTCTGATTTGAAAAGAATATCACACTCGGTCGTATGATGCTAATTGATTATGCGATTATGCTGCAATCCATAATTGCTCACGATTAGCTACAACCCTTCCATTGCTCACTTTCGATGCTACAGTCCATAATTGCTTGCGTGATTAGCTACAACCCTTTCATTGCTCACTGATGATGCTGCAGTCCAAAACTGCTTGCGATTAGCTGTAACCCTTTCGTTGCTCACTGATGATGCTACAATCCAAAACTGCTCGCGATTAGCTGCAACCCTTTCATTGCTTACTGATGATATTGCAGTCCAAAACTACTTACAATTAACTGTAACCTTTTTGTTGCTCACTGATGATACTGCAGTCCAAAACTGCTCGCGATTAGCTGCAACCCTTTCGTTGCTCACTGATGATGCTGCAATCCATAATTGTTTACAAATTGACTGCAATCCTTTCACTGCTCGCCTTTGATGATGCTACAGTCCATAACTATTTATTGATTTTTATCTTTAGTTGTTTGAGTTGAATGCTTTGGATTCTTTATGCTGACTAATTAGCACTTTTGTTGACTGACTTTAAATTTTACTGCGTTGATTGACTTTGTAAGTTGAGTATACGCCATTCTGGATTTAAAATTCCTATAGAATTATTGAAGTTAGTTTTAACAAGATGAATATACAAAAGTACATTATTATTTTAAAAATTTATAAGAAAATTTATCACTTTGCACGAGATAATATGTACTTAACCAATCTCCTTAATTTTGATCCTCATGATTATCATTTATTTACCATTCATAAAGGGTAGAGGCATCATTAACCATTTTATGCTGAGAGCATATTTTTTACTAAGTGAAGAGCTTACTTCCATACCTAATTTTAGGGAGAATTTGCTAAATAAAACTTATGAAAAATGAACATAAAAAGATCAAATTCTGAGTATCAAAATAGCCTTTGAGTTATTTTTATACTTTCCTTCCTTATCCAAGTATTCCCCCGCCTTTCTCATATTACTTAGCGTGGATATCGTTGGAAAGGTCCTTTGGATACTCATACTTATATAGAGCATTGGAGTAAATAGAGCAATTTTTGGCATGGTCCTCTTTTAGTATTCCCCTGCCTTTCTTGTATTACTCAGCATAGATATCGCTAGAGGTTTTATGTTGATACTCTTACTCATTTCTAAGTATTGGAGTAAATTATGCTTGCTCTTTTTTCTATTCTCCTCTTAATATTCCCCTGCCTTTCTCGTATTACTCAGCATGGATACCGTTAAGGGATTTTGTACTCATTCTCATTTTCTGAGCATTGGAGTAGATTAGATGCACATTTATTATTCAAATGACTGAAAAGATACTTTGAAATTCAAGCAATTTATGCTTCATGTCCACAAATTTTATTTTTGCATTTTCTTCCCCTCATTTGGGTATAAAGCAAGCATTAGATTGATTAAAGTTTATAAATTCTCAGCACAAAACTGTTAACTACTCATCTGAATTCTATGAGACTAATAAAAGAAAGCCACTATAATCAAAAGTCATGAGATAGGCTTTGTGCACATGATCTCGTAAAGTGGATGAATTTACTTTCAATTTATGAATTTTATGATTGAGATGGTTCTTTATTATAGAATCTAAGGAATAGAGTTCTGTTACTTCCCTTTTTATTATCTTGATGAGTGTTTTTCATGCAAGATGATACTTTTGATGAATGATTAGCATTTGCAACCTTTCTAATTCTCATTGATGTATCGGTTCCTTTCACCTTCTTCATTCTCTTTTATTTTTCCTTGCACAAAATACTATAATTTAGTATGGTCTATTTGCTAGTAAAAAATTTATTAAAATGCAATGTTATTCTTTTGCATTCTTCCCTTTTTTGTGGTGATGATGTCTCCGATCATAGGGTCGTGATGCTCCACCATCGAAGTTATGGCTTTATCCCATTGATGCTATGGTAGAGAGCTTTATTTCTCTTCCCAACATTTCCTATAAAATAAGAGATTTAGGAGTTAGAGGTTTTTATTTCATAATCAAAGAAGTTTTCAGAGTGCATTCATCTCAAGTTTTGAGTGCATTCTTCCCTTTCATATTGAATATGAGGAGCTTGAGCATCTTATCTAGCCTCTTGAAGTTTCCAGGATAATACTTCTTGGTAGTGTCACTCTTCTTATTTTCATTCTTTCAGATGTTTCACATGCGGATACTCTAACTACTTTCCTATTCTTCCAACACTAATTTCAAACGTTAGTAGCAGAGTATCTGTACAATCTTGTCTAGGCTCAAAGACTTTTATTATACAAAATAAGTATTTCTAAAAAATGTATGCAAGTGTATGCATGTTATGTATGATGTGCATGATCCTAATGGGTCTCCTATTTGGAACAAAGCCATGTCGTTGATTTTGGAGTGTAGGAATGAGGTGTCCCATCAATAGCCTATCAGTTTGAGCATCGAATGATTCATTATTGGTACTTCTGATGTTAAAGCTTCCAATACAATTCATCAGATTGATTACTAGGCTAACAAGTAAGGTTCATGACTTTACAATAGAGCTTGTGATTGATCGATGCACTGTTGAACTTTTCTTTTATTACTGTTAATAATTGAGGTATTAGCTCTTACACTTTAGCATCCATCTTCGCTCTTTGAATACCGACACCATTTGCCCCCTAAGTTGTATTTTGCCCCCAGTTTTCATTTTTATGTGCAAGAGAGCCAGTTCATTCAAAACTGTTGTTGATCCTTTGACTTATTAACCCTATTAATTACAATCTCATGCATTAGAGATATAGAGGAATAGGCAAACTGACCGAAGCGAGTTCTTAATGATGAAATCAAGTGGATTTGCACTTTAAAGAACTCTTGAGCAGAGTATAAAGCTTGATATTAATACAATGATTGATGATAGTTATAAGACAAGACTTGCAATGTAAGTTATTAAGCCATTTGAATTCTCAAGGTGTAAGGGGACCCTAGGCTTATAAGGAAAATTACAAAGGAAACATAACTAAAATAGTGATCTCATAACTCTAATTTTAGCTTTCATTATGTAATGTCTTTCCATTCAGATACTTATGCAATATGATAAAGACAACTATGCGATATTTAACAAAAATCTCCAATTCAATTTTGCTCATTCATTAGGGCAAAAATGAGAACATTCATTACATCACATGACACAACTCCTATAATCAATTAATCCTAAATTTTTCTCTCCAATTTTTCACCTTACTATTCTTTTTCTCTCTCTTTGTTTTTCTTCTCTTTTTATCATTCTTCTTAGTTTTCCTCAGATTTTGCTCTCTTTAGAAGTTATGTCATGTGATATAAGACTATTATTTAAGTTTACATTTATGCTCATACTGAATGAATCTAATTGAATTAAATTTTTATCAAACATGCAGATGCGATCAATATCACAAAGCATAGTACCATCAGGATGCATATTACATAAGTGAGCATAATCAGAATTTATATCATCGATCACAAGTTCTAAGGAAACTAAAATTTTTTCAAAGAAGATAATAAGAAAATTTATTTCCTATTCTATATGCTAAGGACCCTAAGTCTTATAGTGGTTGTCCTTCAGGTGGCTAACATAATAGTTATTCTTGCATTTCCTTATTCTTGTTGTCTTGCATCAGGTTCTCAACAATCCATTCCTTGTAGATCCTACTCCCATTCACATCGGGCATATTAACAAGTTCCTTTGCACTAAGGTAATACTTTCCATATCCTTCTTTGATGAAACTCTAATTCAGTGATTTTGCTTTCTTTCCATACTTCCACTTTATGTGTTTTATTGTTTTGCCTCTTCTCTTTATCAAACTCCTCACCCTATCCTGTAGGTATAATTGACTCGAAGGGTATATCAAAAGAAGGTGGTTTAGCGTAAAACACCTTGTAGTCAAACTTGCTTGAGGGTTGATCCAGCAAATCTTTAACTCGTTCCACATCTTTAGAGGCATCCAAAGATTTCTTATTGGTTTTAAGGTCTATCCTCAAAGGAGTTTAGCACTTCTTTCTCGCTTACTCCTGAGTTAATCATCATAGTTATTGGAGATGGCATGTTTTGGTAGTTTGGGAAAGGATTGCTTCTGGTGCTTGGGTTTTCAGGATCTATGATTTTTTCAGAGTCTATGAGGTTTTGGATTTCATGTTTGAGGCGAATGCAGTTATCTATGGAGTGTTAGAGGTTTTGGTGAAATTTGCAATGTTTATTCGAGTTATAGCCTGGGATATTTGGATTTGGTGGGTTTAGAGTAGGTAAAGGTTGAAGTAAGCCCTTTTCTATTAGGCACTCTAGGACTTTTGATAGAGGTTATTTAAAATTTGAGAACCTCCTTGGTTATTGAACAGTATGGACTCTTATAACCCAGCTAGTGCTTCCTTGTTGTATGCCCCCAGGTAAGTAGTTTCTTGCTCTAATGTTCCTAGTAGCCTTTTTTTTCTCATTTTTAATCTCTTCAACTTATAACCCATCATCGTAAAGGTCTATGAATGTCTTGGAATTTATCATTTGTAACCTCTCCACTACGTTAGATGACACATTTCGAACTATCATTCTAACCTGATCCTTCTCTGCCAATTTGTTCTTCATCATTCCCGCCTTATTTATGAACCTAGTCAGAAAATCTGAAAATGATTCATTGGGCTTCTGCTTGGTTAGTTCTAGATCTCTTATGGACACCTCAAGCCTAGTATTATAGTCATACTATTTTAGAAAAGCAGTGCATAACTCTTTCCAATCTGCTTGGATAGACTTCTCTAACCCATGATACCAATTAACAGCCATACCCTCTAAGGATAGTACAAATAGCTTAGTAACGATAGACAAAGGAGCCTTAGTGGTACTCATAGTAGTTGTGTATTAACTAAGGTGAATCCTTAGGTCCCCAATACCATCAAACTTCTGCAGTTGTAGCATCTTGAATTTGTCAGGTAGTTTTTCCTCCTCAAATTGCATCACATCATCAAAGTCAAACAAGTACCCTAGGCCTTATCCCCTCATCAACTCCTCCATCTTAGACATCTTCTAAGTTAATGCCTTTATTTATCTGGATTCCAGCTGTTGAACTTGCTCAAGTGATTCCTTTTTTACTTTTTCAATCATATAACTCTCAACATCATCCAACTTTATTTCCCCAATATTGTCATTGTTAATAGGTAATGGACCTATAGCAGGTGGGTTGGCCGTAGTAGGTGGTGCAGCAGTAGCAGGTGGTGGCATCAGTCCCGCTAGAGCTTGTCTTAATTCATCTTGCATCATTGCTCTCATATCATCCATCAATGCTCCTTTGACATCTTTTAAGGTCCACTTTCCTCCCTCTTGTTGTTCCATTCTTTCAGTTTGTTTAGGTTGCGTAGCTTCTAAATAGAGCGGATTAATGGGCCTCTTTTCCAGTCTGCTAAGGATCTCTTTCTTGATCGATTAGGGGCTTGAATCAATTCTCACCAATCTGCCACCTTTTCAACTCCAAACACAGGAAGACTCAAATGAATCTATGATGGCTGAAAGACAAATTGTTAGTATAATGCATGAGATGTATGTATGCATAATGCCCATGCTATGCAACAAGTAGCAAGTAATAAGTTAGGTACATATACATCCTTCCAACTTTATTCCTCCTGCACATGTGTTCAATGGCGAATCTCTTTTCCTAGGATTTTTTGTCTTGGTCTTAATATCAACAGGGGATATTAAGGACCGACGCGCATGCCAAATCTCTTAAAGCAGTAGAAACATAGAAATAACATTTCTAGGTGTAAAAAATTAGCCCAATCTTTATTAACCTAAATGGGCTTCTAAAGTATGGGCTTGAGCCTTTATAGATAGAAATACCTCATGGCAACATTCATAAGCAATTTAGGTAAATCCTAGAGGAAATAACTAAACTATTATATGTGATTAGGGTCTGGTAAAAAGGTCAAGGTTCCCTTAGCAAGATGCCCTCCTTTAGGACTTAAGTTACGGGCCAAGGTCAGAGGGGTCCGACATCCTTTGTAAACTCGAGAGAAGACTACTCCCTTTAAGGACTTGGGTTACAGGCTCTGGTTAGATGAGCTTGGTAATCTCTCTTGAACCAAGTTAAGGCTAAGAGTGATGGTTAGTCATTCTATAACTCCATGAAGCTAGTAGAATTATGGAATTATAAACCAACGTCATCGGTTAATAGGGACATGCAAAATGAATGCAAGAATAAAATAATAATTAATAAAATAGTTCTAAAGAACACAAGTAGAATTAGAATCTTTTATCCCTAGTGGAGTCACCACTGTAGATGACAGGGTTTAGTGCGCGTCTAAGATTTTAGCAACTGTGACATTGTTTGAACTCAGGGCTTTAGAGAACACACTAACCACTGTCACAAAGACATGGCGTGGAGATGGGGAGTTGCCACCCTGGGTAATAACTGGGACAAATTGAAAAGGTGGTACTCGATTCCCTAAAGGAAAGCTAGCACCATAACCAAGAGATTATGGATACGGAATACCAACTTCTTTCAGTCTTGTGTTCATTTAGAATTACTTTATGAATTATTATCTTATTCTCTATTTACATGCAATTTCATATAAACCCTAAAAAACAATCAACTCCAAGGCAAACTAGTCATGAAATATACAAGTAAATAATGCATTCAATAAATCACATAATCCCTAAGTTATTCTAATCTACATAGATTTTAAATAAATGAGTTAAATCTACATGTTTTAATTTATAAGTGAACCTAAAGACCTAATTCCTTTTGATTTTAATTAAATGAACCTAAGTCTACTAATTTTAATTCTAAATATGAGCCTAAATCTATAAATTATGAAAAAAAAAAAGCTTAAATTAAGTGGGCTAAGTCTATATTAATTAAATTAAATTAAGTGAGCCTATATCTAATTAACTAAATGGGCCTATGGATATTTCTAACCTAAAATCTAATTAATTATGGACCCAAAAATAAATTTTAATTAATTAAACCTAATTAATTATTAAGTGAGATGGGCTAAAAGAATTTAAATAAATAAAATCAAAGCTTAAAATGGGCTTAAGGTCCAAAACACATAAAAACAATAAATAAGCCAAAAATAAATAAAAACATAAAAAATAATTAAATAAGATCAAACAAATAATTAAATTAATCCTTACTAAAACCCTAATTTTATTAATATACCACCTAAATTAATCTACTTTCTCCATTAATTTTAAATAATTACCTAATTGAAACCTAATTTTACTAATCAATTTAATCAAAAAATAAACAAACAACCATACATATAATTTTATTATTCTCAATATTGGGGCTATTACATTAATTCATAAAATAATTAATAAATTAAAAATAAATTAAAAAATAAAAATAATAAATAAAATAAAATAAAAACCCTAGAAACTAAGTCTCTACGAGGCTTTATCCTTAGTTTTCCACGAACTTCTCATGAATTCATTCCTCCCACATGATCACCATGCGTTTTCCTCCATAATCACCAAAAAATAAAGAATAAATTATAATTAATGAATAAATTATGATAATAACTTGAAAGAATAAAAAAAATTAATAATAAAAAAATAAAAAAGAAGAAGAAGAAGATGATGATACTTATGAATGATTTGGGATACTCCTCAGATTGGTAGTTCACCGTTCTTGATAAATCTTCAAATCTTCTTCTTCAAAAATTTTCTACGAATCTTGAATTAATTGTTAAATCATAAGGAATTTTTTATAAAAAAATAACTCAAAAGAAATAAAATCACGTTTTCTTCTTTTCCTCCCCTCTCCCCCGTTCTCTCCTCTCTTTCTTTTTCCTTTTTTTTTGTCCCCCCTTTCTTTTCCTACTATTCTCTCTTTATATAGTGGAACTAGGAAGCCTAGTCTCAATCCTAATGTGATTCTAATTTCTAAAGTATAAGATTAATATTTAAAATTATATTTAGAAATTTTAAACTAGTTAGGATTGAGTTAATTAGGAATTTTAAACCAATTAAAACTGAATTAAAAATAGAAAAACAGAGATGGAAGAATTCAATTCTAACTGGGATTGTGTAATTCCGATCTGAATTACACAATCCCGATTGGAATTGGTGTAATTCCGATATGTATTCTCTTTTTTTAATTACAAAAAGACCCCTGAAAGAATTTAAATTTTATAATTAGGTCCTAAAAAAACCTTACAATTTAATCCCTGAAAACATTAAATCCTTTATTTAAAAGCTGCATTTAAACCCTTAGAATTTTAAAGAGTAAGTATCAAAGACATTTTCATCACTGGATTCCTTGTTGCATCCACAACACATCATCCCGAAATTAGGTGTTTACATATGGTCATCTATTATTATAAAGACATATTCTCAAATTGTCTTGAACGCAATTCATCAGCAAAGGAAAGACAGTTCTCATTTTGGATTAGTTATAACTGATTATGTTAACCTTATTTCTGAATTATCCTATGTGAATATTTGTTTTATTCGTAGGTCTGTGAATTAGGTGGCACATGATTTAGCTATAACCTTTGATTGTTTGTCAGATCCTATGCTTTGGGTAAAATATCCCCAAAGCTTTATCATTGATGTTATTCTTTCTAATTTGTGTTAATGTTAGTTTCATTTTTCTTCTAAAATAATATATATTATTACTTTTAATACCTTTTTCACAACACAATTCAAAACTTTTTCATGTGTTATATTTTAATAGTAAAAATTTAATTCATTTTTAGTTATTTAATTTTATTTTTATTTAACCAAAAATATTTCAATCTAAATTCAATAATGTGAGAATACAAATCAATTTTGTCGAGTAATCATTTGGTGGAGTTAATTGTCGGACAAAAGATCAATTTATCCCCTAAACTTGTGTAAAGGGGTTAAATTGCTCAATTTTAAACTTTTAGTACAAATCAGCACAAAATTTCTATTTTGAGCTCAATTAAACACTTATTTGATATATATATATATATATATATATATATATATATATATATATATATATATTAAGCTAGTACAAATAGTTAATTTTCAACATCACAAGGGGGAGAGAGGGGAGGTGGAGGGTTTGAACCATATTGCTTCACAAACTGAATGTCCACACATTTTCCTACTTGAACTACTCGTGGAGGGCACTTATTTAATATATATGAGGCGTGTTTGTCACATTTAATATCTCAATTACACTAGAATGTTCTAAGTATAACTATACATTATAGTTTTTTTTTTTTTGTGAGCATAAATGTAAAGACCTAAATATTTTTATATGTATTTATATTAAAAGTTTGATTATTCATTAAATTTAATTTGAAATTTTTAACGTCAAATATTATTTTAATATTATTATTATTTCAAGATTAATTAGTGTTAATGGTGTTTTTATTGATAAAGGTTTAATTATATATATATATATATATATATTTTTTTTTTTTTTAAATTATTATATTTTTGTCTTTTCCTTAAAAAAAGTTGATAGAAACATTTCGGGCCAACTTTTCACCTTTCTCACCAATTCTTTTTTCTTCATTTCCTTTCTTCCTTCCACTATAGCCACTGCACCTTCGGCACCAGCACCACCACGACATGCCAGCAGCAACCCAGCTCCTCCACGACTTACCGACAGTAGCCCCATCTTTTTCTTTTTTCCATTTTGTCCTCATTTGGCCAAATTTATTTTGAACTCTGGTGAAGATTTCAACGTCGAATCATCTTGATTCCAGTGTTTATGGATTTCTCATCTCCCAAGCTTCAATAATCTACTCTTGGAATCCACAGTTCGGATCATTATAGATTGAGGTAAATGTAAATTGTGTATTTTTTTATATTTTGTTGATTTTTGAATTTTTGGTTGGGTTTTAGGCTTAATTTCCTTAGTGATCTTGTTGTAGAGATCATTAGCTATGCAAGGGTAATTTTTGTTTAATTTTCTGTAACTATTTGCAAAAATTCATATTTTCTGGGTGTCAGTTACTGTTCATACTATCCTGGGATACGAATTTTTCTTATTTTTATTAATTTCTATATATATTTTTTTGAGTCCATCTTGTGAAGGAAGTTTGTTAAAATTAATTATATAGTTTTAGTTATGAATTTTTAAAAGTTTATGTGAAATATGAATTTTTAGAGAAAATTGTATAAATTGATTTTAATTGGGTTTTAGTAAATTTGTAGTTAAATTACTGTGTATAATGATAATTTTAATTTTAGAAGGTATAAAATAATTTTGTTAGTTAAATTAGTATTTTTATATATTTTGTCAAATATAGATTAATTTTTCCGGAAATAACATAATGTATATAAATATTATAGTATTTAATTATTTGGTAGATTTAATTAATATTAGTACTAATATACATTGTTTATGAATTTCCAAAATTTTATAATTTATAATTCTTAAATATAGATATTATATGTTAAATAAGGAATTTTATTGGATTAAATGAAAAATTGGATTTTTGTATATTATTATTTAAAATAATTTATTTATCAACCTAATTAGATTTTGATAAAATTTTGCTATGTATTTTTATGCTTTAAATTAGTTTTGGTGGTAATTTTTTGGTGATCTCGATCGGGAATTGTGCGTAGTTTGGGAACCCAACCCAAGTGTAGAACTGTGTTGTGAATAAAAGTGTATTTTCGTGTAAGAACGGCTTTACTTTTAGTAGAGAGATGTCTGTTTTACAAATGATACTCTATCGAATTTTAAATAGATTTCTTGTAAAATGTGACATCAATTTGTGTCGAATTTCTAGTTTTGATTGAATTTGTGTCTTTGATCAAGTCAATTTCGTTAGTTCCATTGTTTTCATAATTTTCAAAAATTTTCATGAATTTATTTTATTTTATTTTATGAGCATATTTTAAATAAATATTATCTAACTCAAAAGGAACATGTGACCGGCACTAGGAAATGAGAATACATATAATACTCGAAACTCATAGTAAGACTTAACAAAAATTTAATAAAATAAATACGATAATGAAATGACATAATTTAAATAAAGGTAAAAAGCACAAATAAATTAAAATCCAACACAAACTTAGTTAATGTATATAATAATAATCTTTAATACACGTTCTTCATGCATATGGTAATTCAAAATACATTATAATAATTAACCAATTCATTACTACTGCGATATTCTAGATTTAAATACACGTAATAATAATATATATATCAGGTAAACCTACATAAAATAGTAGGAGAAGAAGAAATCCGGCATAGAGTAAGCTGATTGACTAGCGACTCCCGAGATCCTAAAAAAATAATATTGAGGAGAGTTAAACCTCACTGAGTAAGTTAATAAAAGAAATATATACAGTATAAAAATTTACTTTAAAATATATTTATGAAAATAAGAAATTTATATTTTATAATTTAAACTATTAAATTTTATTTGAAATCATATTTTACTAGAATAAAGTATTTTAAAATCATAAAATACTTTATAAAATACAAACAAGCTTCTTAAATCATTTTATATATAAAAACTAGGTAGAACCCTAAACCAAAAATCTAATAGTCTTTCGACTCGCTTATAATCCAAAGACGGTCGGTTCCCGAGAGTAAAACATCAACTGAGCTACCAGTCACAGTAAATTCACTTAAACCAATATTTACCAGCAATTTCCGAAAGCAAAACATCACTGAGCCTTATGTATATATATTCTCACAAAATCATGCCCTAGAGTAAAGCATCAACTGAGCCTTATAACCACCAACACTCACTCTTAAACCTACCGGTGCGCACACGGTCCTGATGAAACCCATAAGGTAACCGGTTCTATCGTAGTTTCTTAAATAAATAAATAAATAAGGAAGATTACAATAAATAAAAAATAATATAAAATTTACTAAACATGTGAAACTTAATATAAACATGCTAATATATATATACTTCCTATATTCAGTTCAATTATTAACTTACAGTTGAAAAACGCTTCTTTGCGCAATCGCGCTCAACCCCGACTAGTAGACTCGGTTGGAGGCGTACCTAAAGAGAAGAAATAAAAATAAAATTCCTACAAATTCTAGATTTCTAAGGAAATCTACTAAAATATACAACTCTACTAAAATAGACTCGATGTCACATTTTATGAGAAATCTATCAAAAATTCAACAGAGTCTATTCTGTAAAATGGATGTCTCTCTACTGAAAGTAGAGCTGACCCTGCAAGAAAATATACTTCTAAAACACAAATGCTCACCGCCTCAGGTTGGGACCCCGAACTACACAAATTTCCAACCGAGATTCATAATTCACAATAAAATAAATATTTAATAATAATAATAATATATACCAAAAATCATCAAAATCCATAATCATCAACCATAAACCATAATATAATTTATCTAAATAATAAAAATATTGAAGCTCATTATTTTTACATTAATTAAATGTAAATCTCAAATATTATTATATAATATTAAGAAAAAATCCAATTTTTTTATTATTCAAAATTAAATAGTAAAATTCTCAATTAATCATCTAAGTAGTTTAAATATATAAATAAAATAGTTAAAAACTCATTTAATCACAGAAATACTATATAAAACTATTATTTGAATATATTTCCGGAAATTATTATTAATTAGTAAAACTTAGTAAATAATTTGTAAAAATTATTTTAATACCATTTATTATTCCAAAATTTTTTAAAACATATAATTTAACTATAATTTCAATTAAAATACATAATTTACCCATAAATCTAAAAATCACATAATACTAAATATTTTCCAAAAATTACTAAAAATTATTTTCTCATTTCCAAAGTTAATAATTTAAATTAACTATACTGATTTCACATAATTTCTATACAAAACCTATAAAAAACATAATTAATGAAAATTCATTTTAATTTTCAAAAAATATCATAATTATGCATAATTCAAATAAATTCAAAAAAATAAACTAAAAATATATTTGAGAAGCTAAAGATTCACACAACAACATTTCCAAAGGAAGTTAACAAGAATCATTCAAACTCAAGCTAAAAAAATAAAAATAAAAAACCCTATTAAGCATAAACTAAAACTTGAAGATATATAACTAACCAGATGTCCTAAGCTTGAACCGACTTGGGAATTGAGTAGTACACGTCTAAAGGAGTCTAACAAGCCCAAAAGCTCAAGCTAAATTGACAAAAAAACTCTCAGAACTACAGTAACTCTTCACACTAACACATAGTTTTTGGTGACTCCAAGGCTCCAAGCGGCTTCGGGAAGGTGAGGAGAGGAAGTGGTGAGCTTGGGTGGTGCTCCGGTGGTGGTTGGTGGCATGGGTGGTGCTCGGTGGTGCAAGCAGGGACCGATAATGGCAGAAAAAGAAAGAAAGAAAAAAAAAGAAAAAAGAAAGAAAAAGAATAGGTGGGGAAGGAAATGGTTTGACCCATGAAAAAAAATGTTGACCACTCTTTTATATATATATATATATATATATATATATATATATACATACATATAATACATCACAACAACACATGCATGTCATAATACTAATAGTAATAACACTAATAATAATAATGATAATAATAATAATAATACAACAACAACAACAACAATAATAATAATAATCATAATTTCCAAATAGTTTCCTTTATATAACAAAATATTTAAAATAATTAAATAATATTTATAAATAACTATAATATATATATATATATATATATATATTTATTTATTTATTTATTTATTTATTTATTTATTTAAAATATTATTAATACTGCATATCTCAAAATATATTTTAATAATTTAAAATAAGAGTCATCTACAATCATCACAGGATACTCCTCATATGACAGGTCTTCATTGAATTCCACTGTTTGAGGCTGAAGGATATGAGAAGGATCAAGAATATATTTCCTCAGCATGGAAATATAAAACACCGAGTGAATCCGAGATAATTTAGGTGGCAACATCAATCTATAAGCCACCTCTCAAACTCTCGAACGTATCTCGAATGGCCCAATGTACCTCGAAGCTAATTTTTCTTTATTACCGAACCTCATAACCCCCTTCATTGGAAATACCTTCAGAAATACCATGTCTCCAACGAAAAAAGGCATATCCTTCCTCTTTGGGTCTGCATAGCTCTTCTATCTATGGAAGGTTGTCCTTAAACGTTGTTGAATAATAGGAACTTTCTTAGAATTAATCTACACAAATTCTGGATCTGTCAGCTGTCTTTTTCCAACTTCCCAACACAATGGTGATCTACATTTTCTACCATACAGTATTTCATACAGAGCTATTTCAATACTTGCATGATACAATGAAAATTAAAAATTAAAATTAATTTATAATTTTGGATAGATTTTTAATGAAAAATTGAGAAGTTAAATAGATGATGCAAAGATTGATAATTGATAATTTTGAATTTTTAAAATGATTGATAATTTTAATTTAATTTTTAGCAAACAAATGAAAATAAATTTTATTTTTATTTTTATTTTTTCTCTATTTCTCTATTTCTTTAATGTGGATATATGATTTAAGTTAAAGTAAATTGAAAATTTTTAAAATTAAAAATTTTAAATACATTTTTATGATTTACCTATAGCTAAAGTTTTTTATATTCTTAATTTTTACTCACATACTTTTTACATGTCTTAATATGTATATTTCTAAAATTTAAAAGTTAATTATATATATGATCACTATTTAATCATAATTAAAAATTTAAATAGATGAAACTTAATTTTTTATTTTTTTATTTTTAAAAAAATTGATCATTTTTAATTTAAATTTATGTAAAAAATTTTAAAAATTGTATTTTTTTATTTTAAATTTTTATTTTTCATGGATATAAAGCTGTTGATCGTACTTTAATATGTTAATGTTTAAATATATATGGTCTTGGACATATATTATGCTTAAAAAATGATACACTTTCCCGCCATTTTTCCTGGGTTATAAGGTATTCAGGCCAATTAATACCATCACCTAGCCTAATATACACCATATTAAAAAAAAAAAATTGGATAATAATAAACCCACCTTCCTGTAACACAAAGTGAAAGGCACGCACGAACTTTTGTAAAATACGTGTTTAATTGACCTCAGAATAGAAGTTTTGTGCTGAGTTGTACCAAAAGTTGAAAATTGAGCAATTTGACCCCTTCACACAAGTTCAAAAGGTAAATTGACCTTTTGTTCGTTAATTGTCTCTTTTAGAGGATATGACTATTTGAGGCAGGAATATTTTTACGGCCAAATGCACCATTTCACCCTTGAACTTTAACTCGTTAACCTATTTCACCTTTTAACTTTCATTTTTTCCTATTCCACACATGAACTTCTATTTTCGACTCATATCACCCATGACATACGAGTATTTGTTCTTATTTAACCTATGACTTGACAGCGTGTCAATGCACATAGTTGAAGTCTTAGCGAAGCTCGTTAGAAAGCAAAAAAATGTTGATATGGCAAAAAAGCTGACAATTTTTTTTATTGTTACTTTTACTTAACTAAAAGAGGAGTCAGTGGCTTTTTTTTTTTTAAATCTTCTTTACTATGGTCTTTCATCTCCTATTTTTCATCCTCGCTGCCTCAAGAAGCAAAAAAACCACCATCGTCATCATCATCATCGCCAAATACACCAATTACAAATTCACAACGTGAATAAAAGCTCTTCCTCATCGTTAATCTCACTTCAACACTCAACGATTAATCTCTCAAAATCATTTTTTTTAACAATGGTAGACTTAAATACTCAAAAGGCCCCTGAAACCCTCATTGACAGCAATGTCCTTGCCTTTAATTCCCTCGTTAATGCAGACCAGACAGCTCTAGTGAATTTGAAAAGTTTGGATTTTATGAAGAAAGGCAAGATGCGCAATCAACCTTCAAGTGGTTCTAACTTTCAAGCTTGATTGAACCGCAGGGCCCATAATATATCAAACTGAAGCTGATTCAGAGCTCCATAATAAGTGCTAAAAAAATGAATTCGGGCCCAAAATCCATCATTTAGGGCTTAAAATTTTAGTTTGAAATTTTATGTTTTTTGTTTGGTGTTTTATTGGTTTTTTTTTTGCCCTTTTCTTTTTAAGGTTTTTCCCAAACAGTATTTATATGTTATTTTGAGTTATTGTAGATAGGTTTTTGAATTTTTTTTCCAATTTTTGATATTCCTTTGTGTGAATCAACAAATATTGATGTCTATTTCCTAGCATTCTCAGTGAGTCAACAGGTTATAGAAGGTTGTTTGATGGTCATTCATGCGCGAATCAATAGTAAGCAACAATTATCCATTTATTTTAGGATTTCACTACATCACTCACCTGATAAAGACGTGACCCATATGTTTGGTGTGGTTGAAATCCTAGTCACCTCCCTCACAAGCCGCATCGTGTCTCTCAGAGTTCATTTTTTACCCTTCCATAATGAACAATCTGTTGGCTATGATGGGCAGCCAAGAAGAGTGACATCAGTAAGAATCATTAATAACAAAGGATAGAGAAACTTTAAATGTTGATTAGAATCAGAAAGTTGATAGAGAGAATGACGATGAAGATGCTTATCGTCAAGTGGGAAATTGTTGGTTGATTTTTTTCTCAATTAGTATCGAGGAGCATCACTCTTTTCATATGCCAAATCTTTGGTTATCTTTTGCATCAATTAACCACTAAAGTTACTCAATATAATTGCCTTGGGTTTTGGATGTGTGTGTGTGTTTAGCTAAGCAAGATTATAATGATTTTTGGCCTTATGTTTATGCAAACCTTGTGTTTGATTTTTGGCCACTTAGAGAAATTAAAGCTTTTTGAACAGAAGAAAGAGCTTCTATAACATCCTTAGTTCTAGTAAAATAAAATCCTAAACAATGCAAATCCAGCATAAATAACTATATATACGCATAAGTGATTTTGGAAACTCACTGGTGGGAATTGAAACAAGTGTAGCAGACATTGAGAAATTATATATATATATATATATATATATATATAATTTCTCTATGTCTGCTAAAGAAGCGAGAATTGTACCAAAGGAATGATCATCATGATGTTTGAGGATGGGAATGGGTTTGCTGATCTTATTGAAGAAGTAATCTCTAGAATACTCACGCCCACCTTCCACCTGAAACATATTAGGATGGGAATTGGTTGCTATGATTGTTGGCCATAGTTGTGAGGAATGTAAGAAGGCAAAAGAAAATATTGAAACTGCGAAGTTTCTTACCATTTGTTTGATAAAATGCCCAAAAGAACTGCATATTATTTAAGTATTAAGAATTCTTTTTTGCTGATGTAGTTAATGTGTCAAAGAATTAGTCCACATTAGCTAGCATTTCTAAAACACGCCTGGTGCTTGTAGGCCATGGGTGATATGGATCGAAAATAGAAGTTTAGGTGTGGAATAGGAAAAAATAAAAGTTTAAAGGTAAAATAAATGAAAGAGTTAAAGTTCAGGGGTGAAATAGTGTATTTGACCATAATTTTATTGCTATGTCATTTATTTTTTTATTTGAAAAGTGGGAGATAAAAATCAATCCTTTGACATATTATTGCCACGTTACTATTATAAACACCTGATTCAGTCAGCCCATGTTAGGGGACGAATTAGGGATGCTCAGTTTGACCGGCTCGTTATCAAGCCCAATGATGAGAATGTGAAACTTGGACATGAGAATGAAGCCTGAATCTCTAGTGGAAAGTAGACTTGAAAACCCAAAGCCTATAAAGCCCAAAACCTAGCCCACCTATCCAGAATTGGCCCAAGCCCGCCTGGCCTAACGCAGGCTTGGGCCAAAAGGGCATCGCCTTAGTGAAATGAGGCGATGGCCTCATCAAAGAGGCACCACCTCTATGGCAACCCACTTGCAGCTGCATTAAATGCAGCTATAACCATGGTGGGCAAATGGGGTGGGCCTTAGCCTCTAGACCTGATTCTTGCATGAGAAAAAGATTTTTGGGGAAGAGAAAAAGGCTGTAGAGGCTCATGATGAGCTAGAGGGCTTAGGGGCATGGGGAAGGTAGGGAATAAAAGAGGAAGAGAGAGAAAAAGAGAGGGGAGTTGACCATTATTAAAAAAAAAGGAGAAAAAGTGAGAGGAGGGCTCTGAAAAAACAAACAATAAAGAAAAGCAAAGAAAAACGTCCTCAAGGAAAAGGGAGAGATTGAAGCAAAGGAGTCCACTTTTTTTTAAAAAAAAGAAGGAAAAAGCTTGTGTCAAAAGTAGAGATCACATCCTAGTAAGGATCACAATCAAAAGCATCTTTGAGGGTCTCTCATTTTAGTAGAAAACCTACACTCAAGCTTAACATGTTCTTCATTATATGTGTTCTTGCTTGCGTATAGCTAAGTCATTAGTATATTTTGAGTATATTTGTAGTTTATCTTACTTCGAAACCTTATTTTATTGGTGTGATCTTTGAATACTTTTGCATGTAGTTGTAGTTTGATGATTATAGAGTGTGTATATACATGCATTGTTACTTAGAGTAGAAGTCTAAACGTTTATGAGTCGGAACTGACCTGTTGATTAGGCATCGCCTCATGTTAATGAGGCGATCGCCCCATTGATAGGCCTCTAGGAAGTCTTCCTTTTATATGTGTGTTTTATGCCTTTTCTGACTTGGAGATATAGGGATCCCTATTGATGAGGTGTCGCCTCATCAATGAGGCGATCACTTCATCAATTAGGCGATTGCCATATTGACATGTTTGGTCTATTTTCTGTTCTATTTTTTTAACATTTGTCGTAATGTCTGCTTTGGTATGTCCCTTTTTTGACTTTAAACATGCTTGTATCATTACATGATGATGTTCATCTTATTTGTTTAATGCTTTCTTTAGTTCATAATGTAAGAACCCCCTTTTTAGAGTCTCTTTGTAAATATCGTTGTATGTGATTTCATTTCTTTTTTTTTTAAAAGGAAGGACTAACTATGTGTTATTTGCAGGAATTACTCGATGATTTCCATCATTGAGTAGTCACCTTTGTTAGTTATCCCTTTTATATTACCGCATTTATGTTATTTCATCGATTTATTTTTAGTTTATGTTTAGTTTATTTTCTATATATTATTATTTTATTCAACCTAAAAGCGTTGTAATCCTTAATCCCTTTCCCCCATTCGATTTTGAATGTATGGTTGTAAATTATTATTTATTTTATTTCTGTTGAACGTTGGGACTCAAAAGCATGAAATTGGATTAATGTGCAAACTTGGACTTAACTATAAAATTTGGAAAGTAAATAAAGGCAAATGCAATTTTGAATGTAAATGAGAAAATAATTAAATGGTAATAAAATGCAAAACACAAACAGAGGCCAACTGTAAGGTTGGGTGAGTATTCAAACCCTCATACCTAGTTTTCGAACCCAATCTCTGATGACGACTTCTGGGAACCTCCATGGGATCCAGTTATTGTATAGTGTGTCCCGGCTTTTATCCGGGTGGCGACTCTATCTCTGAATAAGCCCAAGACCTATATCATATTTCCCAGTGGGCCTTGAGCCCACATAGTGCTGTAGTCGCCAAACACTTGGGTGTGCGCTAAACCCTGCCACTTACAGTGGTGACTCCACTAGGAATGAGAAGCTAATTCCAGTGTTTTGCATTTTGTCATCTTTAATTATTTTCTTATTTCTTCCTGCATTTATGCATTCATTACACATTTTGCACACAATAAGCATTTCAATCCCGAATAAACCCGACAATAGTCAGTACTTCGCTACCTACATTTCACTCAAACCTGGTGATGGAATATTTGATTATTGTCACTCACGACACGTACTAATCTGTGTTGTTTGACCCTTGAGTGGGGAGACATATATGGATGTATATCGTTGTGGGAGCCGAAGCCTTTTTACCCAAGACTCAAGCCCATGTAATGACCTAGTAACTATCCTTAGGAATTTTCCCACATGCATGTGTATTATGCCATATAATGGACCTTTAAATTAAATCTCGAGCCCATCAATAAGCAGTCCAAAATAAAATGGGCCCTCATGTCCAACCAAAGCCCATTATAAATAAGCTAGTCAACAAAGGCCTCTCATGCCTACTCATAACCCATTTCAAATGGGCCTTGACAAGTGAGTTTATGGTGTTAAGGATTTTTGCTTATATAAAGTGGACTCGGGCTTTATTTAAAGGAACCATTACTTATCTGAATCATTTTGAGAGTTTTCTTGCATACATTGGTTTTATTATCCCTCGCTGATAATTAAAACCCAGGCCAAAAATCCTAGGATAAGATACTCACCATTAAATACGTGTATGGGAGAAATAAGGGCGAAAGTTTGCACGTTTAAGTTTCATGTTTTGATCTTGTATATCTTTTTGTGTGTGACCTTTTAATTCTCAAATTTTTAAATAAAATGGACTTGTATATCATGCATACACGTAATGCATTATTCTAACCTACTGTCTTGTAGCACTATAGATCTTTCAAGCTCAACAAGGTGGGTCCGAGCTAATTCAAGTCATTTGGTCAGAAATTCAGAAATAGGAATGGCAAGAGGGTTTGATCTAGAAGCATTTGGGGCACTATTAAAAGAAGAAGTAATGATAGAAACCCGAGTTATGATGAGAGAAATGATGAGGGAAATTACTAAGCTCATCAGAGAGAGTCAGCCAGCACAACCACCTTATGCACTGCCAATCGATCTAGTGGATCTCGATGAGGAAATACCGATCAGAGGGAGGGAAGAAGATGATGTGACAGTGTTGGAAAATACAGTGAATCAAAAAAATGTCATCCCAGCCGAGGATGTGGCTCAGATTGAGTGGGCTAAGAATATGACCAAAGTGATAAACCAGATGCAGGTGATGATGAAGGAGAAGGGTATGGTCGCTCCTTTAGATTATGATCTGAATCTTGAAAAGGGTGATGAACCACTTCCTTGTAAGTTTAAATTCCCAAACATGAAGAAGTATACTAGTGCCGAGGATCCCCATTTACATTTGAAGCAGTATGTAACATACATGAAGGCTACTGAGCTAACTGAGAGCCAAATTATCAAGCAGTTCCTTATTTCATTGGAGGGAGTGCCAATCCGTTGGTATTACGCCTTAGAACCACATGTTTAGTTAGGTTGGAAGGAATTGTGTGCCGCTTTTGTCAAGCAATACGATCTTAATATTCAACTAGAGGTGTCCCTGAGAGACTTGCAGAATACTAAACAGAGCTTTAACGAGCCTTTTACTAAGTACCTGACTCGTTGGAGGGAAAAGTTATCCTTGATGAGGCATAGGCCTGCTGAGTCTGACCAATTAGTCCTGGCAATAGAAGGGTGTGTTCCAGCATTGTCTAGGAAATTGAGGGATCTGGGAATTAGGAACTTTGAAGAATTGTATAGATTTGGGGTCCAAAAAGAGTCAAATTTGGCTCAAGAGAAGAAATTCTTTGAAAGAGGATCTAGGGGCAAAAAGGGGGCCAATTTTAAGCAATAACGTTCAGATTCATGCTATTTGACCACCAAGCAACAATGTACAAGTTAGTGTAGTTAGACAGCCTCAAAGATCTTTAAATCTGGGACGTCTTATGTCCAAAGTCCTTGATAAACTCATTGAGAAGAACTTGCTATGGCCTTTACCTTCACAATAACCCTTGCCTGGAGCTAACCCAAAGCTTTTCTATAAATTTCATTAGACCATCAAGCATGACACACACAGTTCTGCCCGGTTAAAGCATAAAATCCAAGACTTAATAGACTCAGGTAAAATTATCACCCAGAAAATAGAAAACCAAACACACAAACCAACCCATTATCCAATTACCAAAATGTATCGCTACCAAATGCACTCATTTTGATGGTTAACTCTGGCCTAACAGAAGAGCAAGTCCTAAACTCCTTCATTGATGTCTCTCACAATTCCCTAAAAATAAAACCTGAAAACCTAAAACTAAACAAACAACCCATGGAGTTATAGGTGCACGCCTTGGACATATGGAGTTCTAATGATAAAAGCAAAGAATAAGTTAACCTGTGTGACAACGAGGGGTATGAGCCAAGTTAGTTTGTAGGGAAGGTCGAAGAAAAGAAAAAAGAAACCGAGGTTGCCAAGGTTGGGCCTGAAAAGGCAGAATATGTAAAGAAGGGAAAGGAGATAGAACAAAGCAAAGAGACCATAGCCAGTGTTTGGGAATTACTCATGCATTCTAGGGATCACAGGGAAGCCCTAGTCCTAGCACTAGATGAGAAAAAGATTCCCACTAATTCTACTCCAGAGCAGATGGTCCAGTCACTAATGAAAACTCCTTAAGGGATGATAACATTTTCTAATGATGTTTTGCCTCTAGAAGGGAAGGATCACTACAAAGCTCTGTTTATCAAAGCCGAGGTAAAAGGGAAGATGACCTGTTGTGTGATTGTCGATAACGATTTTGCCATTAATGTGTTTCCATTGAAGATTCTGCCAAAGCTAGGGTTGACAGTGGCCGACTTAAAGCCTTATGAGGTAGTTATCAAAGCTTATGATGACACCAAAAGATCTGTGGAAGGAACTTTCAGGGCATTGGTTAAAATAAGGCCTATAGAAGTCTAGGTTGACTTGCATGTGATTGATATCCCGGTAACATTTTCCATTTTATTAGGGAGGCCATGGTTTCACCCTATAGGTGGCGTTCTATCCACTGTTCATCAAAAGATTAAATTTCCACATAAAGGAAGGGTTGTCACCATCTCAGCTGAAACTGAAGTCGCTGTAGCTGCAATTAAGTTGATCCCTAAGGAGATTTCCCTTAGCCCTAGTTTTGAAGTCTATGTGATCTATGAGGATGAGATGGATGAAAAGGTTCTGAGAATGATGCGCAACATGAAACTTTTGCCCAGCATGGGATTAGGGAAAAATCAGAGCGGACCTTCAGAGTTTGTAGGAAATAAAGTACCTATTTTGAAGCATGGGTTAGGGTTCAAAGAGGCTGACGAAGCTGGGAAAGAGATGAGTATGTGGGACCAGTCTGAAGAAAATGAGAAGGAAATCGTGACTAGAAAGAAAAGTTTATAAAAAATCTTTATAAAGGAAGGCACCGGGCACCCATACAGTGGGACTCCAGAACCCCTCCTAATGGCTGGGGAAGTTATCCCGAGATTTGAGATTTTTACTGAATTTATGAACAAAGCTGAGGGAGTTGCGATTGAAAAAACCCCTATTGAGGAGTTGGTACTGGCTGAAGAGGAGTTTAAGAAGGATAAAGCTACCCTGGAGTAGAAAGGCATTGATGATCAAAGCAAAGACCTTGACTTTGAAACCTATGTCCTCGAATCCATTATAGATACCCCTTATAGTGACTTTGATGTTTCTTTTGCTTCTCTGTTTGAGACCAACAATCTTTTCTTTTCAAAAGTGAATGCAACGAAGTTTGAGTTTGCTTATTTACGTGATATGTTTCCTAATGGTTATTCTATTTATGATGATCATTTCATGCATATGTTTGACATTAATTCCACACAAACTAAATCATTTAATCTAGGCACAAATGATAACCCTAAAAATATATTGCTTGCTTCTAGTTTAACTCATGGTGAGAGAGGAAAAATGGAAGAAATCTTAAAAAAGAGACAAAAAGTATTTGCTTAGGGTTATGAAGACATGCCCGAAATCGATAGGGAGATCTCAGAATATAGGATCCCCACATACACTCACATAGCGCTAATAAAGTAGAAGCAAAGAAGGTTAAGGCCAAAATGGGCTCTCTTGGTTAAGGAAGAGGTCAAAAAGCAACTAAAGGCAAAGTTCCTAGAATTGGTAGAGGACTCTCAGTAGTTAGAAAATATAGTTCCTGCTCCTAAGAAGGATGGAAGGGTCAGAGTGTGTGTAGACTATCGAGATTTGAATAAAGCCTGCCCCAAGGATGACTTTCCACTACTGCATATTGATACGTTAATTGATAGTGTGGCTTCCAATACGATGTACTCTTTCATGGATGGATTTTTGGGTACAATCAAATCATGATGGTAGTAATAGATAAATTGAAGATATCTTTCATCACCAAATGGGGAGTGTATTGTTATTGAGTGATGCCTTTCGAGTTAAAAAATGCAGGGGCCACTTATCAGAGGATGGCAACTACCTTGCTGCACGACATGATCCATAAAGAGGTAGAAGTGTATGTGGATGATATGATGGTGAAGTTTGCAACTAGGGAAGGGCATTTCGAAGCGCTAGACAAGTTTCTGGCTAGAGCAGAAAAGTATAATCTGAGACTGAACCCAAAGAAGTGTGTTTTTAGGGTTATATTTGGGAGGACACATTGTCAGCTATAAAGGAATATAAGTGGATCCAGATAAGATCAGAGCAATCAGGGATATACCGGCACCAAAGAATGAAAAGAGGTCTGAGGGTTTCTGGGGCGTTTACAGTATATCAACAAATTTATAGCCAAATTAACAGCTGTCTGCAATCCCATCTTTAAGCTTTTGAAGAAAGACCAACTTGTTGTGTGGGATGAGAGATGTCAACAAGCCTTTGAAGATATTAAGGATTATCTAATGAATCCTCCTGTTTTACAGCCGCCGAGACCGGGTAAAGCCTTAACTCTGTATCTAGCAATTGAGGATGATGCAATAAGGGCAATGTTGGCATAGGAAGGTGAAAAGAAGATAGAGCATGCTGTGTATTACTTGAGTAAGAAGCTTCTGCCCTACGAAACTACTTATAGTTTGGTGGAGAAAATGTGCCTAGTAATAATTTGGGTGACGAAAAAACTCTGACGCTATTTTTAGTCTTATAAAGTGCAGGTGATTTCTAAACACGATCCCCTCAGGTACCTCCAATAGACCCTGTCTCTTATAGAAAAATTGGCTAGGTGGCTCATTTTACTCACAGAATTTAACATAGAGTATATGGCCAAAAAGACAATGAAAGGAAGAGTAGTAGTAGACTTCTTGGCACAAAGCTCGGTGGATGACGACCAATAATGGAAATTGGAGTTTCCTGACGAGCATCTAGGGGTGATAGAGATATAAGGTTGGCAAATGTACTTTGATGGGGCTGTCAACAACAAAGGGGTTAGGATAAGGGTAATTTTGGTTATGCCAAAAGGAGAAATGATCTCGATGGCAAAAAACTTGAGTTTGAAGCAACCAATAACCAAGTAGAATATGAAGACTGTATCTTTGGTTTAGAAGCATTGTGTAGTGCAGGGGCAGAAAATGTCACTATCTATGGGGATTCCATGCTAGTTATAAAATAAGCCACCAAAGAATGGGAGATAAAGGAAGAAAGATTATGGCTATACTGGGGATACCTGACCACTATCCTGTGCTCCTTCACTCAGTGTAAATTTGTCCATTTGGCAAGGGAAGGAAACTAGGTAGCTAATGCCCTAGCCACACTGGCCTCCATGTGGGAAAGTGGGAAACAACCAGAAGCCAGGCCCTTAATTCTCATAAAGTCTCAAGTCCCCTGTTACGAAGAGGTGAGAGTAACGCCAGTTGATGCCATTGAAAAACCTTAGTTCTATAATTTACAAAGGTATTTGGAAACTGGGCAATTTTTGAATGACGCTGATAAGAAAGAAAGAATATCCCTGCAAATGTTGTCTTGACAGTTCATAAGCCACAATGGGATGTTATACAAAAGAATGCCAGCCGGGGTACACCTCAGGTGTGTTGATAAGGATAAAGCTCGGAAGCTAATGGAAGCAATTCATGAAGGGGTGTATGGGCCACACATGAATGGAACTATCTTGGTAAAGAAAATAGCCCCCAAGGGTACTTTTGGCTCACCATGGAAGCAGATTGTGTTAGATTTATGAAGAAATGTCATAATTGCCAAACTTATGGTGATGTTAGCCACCTACCATTTATGGAGCTTTAAGGAATGACTTCTCCTTAGTCGTTTGCTATATAGGGGATTGAAATCATAGGAGAGGTAAGGCCAAAAGCAACTAATGGCCATCTATATATCATTGTGGCTATCGACTACTTCTCCAAATGGGTTCAGACTGAGTCTTATGCTACCGTAGGGTTGAAGCAGATGTTGAGGTTTATTGAAAAGAACATAATCTGCAAATATGGTTTGCACACCACATAGCTACAGATAATGGCATTTAATTTTGAGCAGAAACGGCCACATTATTGAAAGACTATAAGATTGAGCACCACAGGTCATCTCTATATAGGCCACAGGCAAATGGGGTGGTGGAAGCAGCAAATAAGAATGTAAAAAAGATTTTGGCCAAGATGCTGGAAAATTACTGAGATTGGGCTGAATACTTACAATTCACATTGTGGGGGTACCGAACCACTGCTAGAACTTTGACAGGAGCCACTTTATACTCTTTAGTTTATGGGTGTGAGGCTGTTTTACCGGTAGAGGTTGAGATAAGGTCATTGAGAGTCCTTCTGGAATCTAAACTCCCTGAGCATCAGTGGGTCGAAAGTCGGTTGGCTCAGTTGACATTACTGGATGAAAAGAGGATGAAGGCTATGTATTAAGCTAGACAAGATTCAAGAAGGGGATTTGGTGTTGAAACTTACAAGATCAGTCATGACTGACCCTCAAGGAAAGTTTAAGCCCAACTGGGAGGGACCATATTTGGTAAAGAAGTTATTTTCGAAAGGCGCTACCATTTTTTCTGATATGGAGGGAAACGAGTTCAAAGAACCCATCAACCTAGACAAGCTTAAGAAATACTTTCTGTAAAAAGTCTCACTAGGGAGAAAACCTCAAAAAGAGGCTGTCTAGGCAAAAGTTAAAGACTAAAAAGAAAAAAAAAGGTCCTGCTGGATTGAAAACCTCAAAAGAGGTGATGTAGGCAAAAGTTAAGGACGTGTAAAAGAAACAGAGAGGCACAAAATGATTAGTTGGAAAACTTGCAAGGGCAAGCCAACTAATAACATGAGATGTACCAGAAGTGAAATGTATACACGTTTTTATGCTCAAATGAAATGAAATGAAATCGATTGCTTTAATTATTGTTAAACATTGCATAATGTGTCAATTACAAGCCGTTTAACTAGTATAAAAGGAAGATCACATCTAACAAAAGGGGAAATAAAGACTTCGTTTCATAAGCTAATTTTTTTTTCTCTTATTTTATTGCCTACCCTGTGAACTTAACATTTGTAATTCTCTTGTCCTTTTATATTTAATAAATTCATCTCTTTCTGTTTGTTGCAAATAAACCCACGCTTTGTAATGATCATCGGTAGTCTGATCTCTGTCATAGCTTAAATTTCTTTCGATGACTCTTTGAGGCCAAGTTGCCACCAAGTGGTCTAGAAAATTTTAAGAAAGGGGCTCTGGCTTGAACTCATGAATAGGCTCCATGATCAGTTGTTTATGACTGTGTTAGCAGCAGAGGCGGGTTGGATTGTAGAAAGTGGCAAAATAGAGATCGGCAATTGGGACACAATACGTATAAGACCAAATGGTCACATGCTGCAACCCTCACCTGGGGAACATCCAGCGAATCAAGGTATTAGGGAATGTTGATAGCCAGCTGTGAATGTCTGCAGGGATGGGATGTAGTTTCTTTGTTCGGTAATGCTTTGCCTTATAGCGTTTGATATCTAGAGGAGGTTCAATCAGGCCCAACTTTTCATAAAACCACATCTACGGAATTGTAAATGATTAGATGCAGATAGTATGATAGTTGAAAGTTAAGGAAGGGACAACGGGAAACTTACCTCCAACAGGAATGGACTTCCTGAGAATCATTGCGTCTTCGTGAAGTCATCCAATTCGATGATAGTTTCTGCTAAGATGAAAGGGAAGTGATTGAACCCTAACTCCAATTAATCAAGGATGGAAAAGATCTTCATATCACAGTGCCCTGAGGGAGAAACCAGCAGAAATTGAGCATACAAACAGAGGGCCAACATTCAGCGCCAATAAGTTTCTTCTTTGTTCACATTCATAGTGACCTCGAGGAAGGACTTTAGTTTGATTTCTGAATCAGAGACACAATGAAAAGAAGACCGGGGTGGAAGGTTGAACATACGTGCTATTTGTTGCTGAATGGAGTGAGAATTTGGGTTTTCAAGAATAGGAATCGCAAGTCGACAAGCAGAGTCCATATGATGGCCAATAATTGCCTCAAATTCCTTCGGCAGGGGACATATTTCTATTATGTTGAACCAAAAAATGTGTTTATGGGGATCCCAAAACTAAACTATGGCATAGAGAAAAGGGAAATTGATTCTCCTAGTGTGGAGTGATTTGAAGATCGGAAGGTGAAATGGTTCTAATCTAGTCCAAGATTTGTTATCTAGGCCTTTCAAGATCAGTCGTAGCATCCGCAAACTCCGTTCAGTCATGATGATAACTTTCAAAGGTGCTTGGAGAGAGAAATGGGAGGTTAGGGATGAAGGGAACTCAAGAAGTGGGCTGAACACAAGAATGTGGATTTTTAAAGGGGCAGGACCGTCTATTGCTAAGGCGATCGCCTCATTAATGAGCCGATTGCCTCATCAATGAGGCGCCGCCTCAGCAGTAAGAGGCGATCGCCTCTTCACCAAAGATCAATGAGGTGATCGCCTCATTAGCAGTATGAGCCGTTACACTTCTTCGAATCACGCAGTCTAAACAGGTGCAAGTTAGAATATAGTGGGGCAAATACATATGTAATCATTGAAATTAGCTCACATGTGAAGAATAAAGAAATAAAATTAATTAAGGAGAATAATGAATTCTGTAAACATTTTGTCCATAAAATCAAAAACTAAAATTTTGTGTTCACTATTCAAAGACTACACAAGTTTCAACCCCAGTACATCAAGCGTCTGATCCAGTCCCTCAGGGTCAGCCTCTCCTCTGGCGCTGCTACCACTCCTGTCTTTATCCTTGTCATCCTCATCAATTTGAAACATGTCAATCTGATGCTTGAGAGTGGCGATCCTCGCCCTGCTAGCCTCATCCCGATCCTATTCAGATAAAATGCAGGTTAGTAGACCATGTAAGCATGTATGACTATTATGTGATCTCCAGCATGTAGTCTCTTTGGGCCTTTATCATGCAATACATATATAGGCCCTGCTCCAGGGGAATCTGCATTATTGAAATAAATGTAAGAACTAACGTTTGGTTTGAGTATCATAATGAAAGTAGGTCAAGAAAAGAACTTACATGAGTAGCACCACTAGAGGTGCATGCAGGGGTCAAGTCCTCGTCTAAGGTTAAGAACTGATGCGACAACTCTCCAGGAGGAACCCAACATCGAACTAAAAGGTTAGGAACGTGAATAAAGCTGCCTGGGATGAACTCAAAACTGGGGGCAGTAGTCAGCCCGACTTTCTCACCAGTTGTAGAAATCTCCTCCTTGTCGGGATCCAATTGACGCCTCAAGGGCTCTCTCCCATACTTGGGACCTAACTGGGGCCATGGGTTTAGCAGGTGCAGCCTGAAGACAAATACAGGAGAAACATGTTGCGAATACAGTCAATTCATAAGAAAAGGGAAGCCGACTGGGACATACCTGAGATGTAGAAGCGGCCTGAAAGGGGACCATTAGCAGAAGGTAGATGCGGATGAACTCTGTATACCAGCTCTTTACATGAACTGTGTGATCCACAGCTGGTGAGCTTGTAATAGCCTGAGCGAGGTCGTCGCCCTCCAGCTTATGAGCCCAAAGCATACTGTCAGGAGGAGACCTGGGGACCCACCTAACTTTAATGCCTGCCCTCCAGTTCAAGACCCGCTCCCCCAAATACCAAGCTCGATACCCAGGGCCATAGAGGAGTACCCTCTTCCGAGTTAAGGGCTTGGAGCGAGTCATCTCAATTGTCCAAGTGTCCTCAAGCCCCCACAAGTTGTTCCGAATCTGCAAAAAAGGGAGATGTCAATATATAAGTGAATTGAATATGCATAATTTACTAATAAGAAAGTTTGTGCTTTATAGGTACCACATCCTATGTCAGAGAGTTTAGGTGCTGTCTGTGGATGTGAACTCGTGCAAGGAGCCTCTTCATGATGTGGCTAGCGCCCCACTTGTCGAGGACTGGGAAGTGATCTCCCGCTCGTGTAACGCCCACAAGTAGCTCTAGCTCAAGAGCCCAAACCTGGAAAAATAAAACAAGAGAAGTTGAGAAAACTGATGTAAGTAATGGGGGTCAGAATAAGATAAAGGAAAAAAAAGGATCATGACGTACCAGAACAACATGCCAAAAGCTGCAGAATCTCCTAGCCCCTCGGACCACCTCATCCATACTCCGGTACAAGTATGCCAGAGTGCAACTACCCCAATCAAATGTGGGAATTTGGTCAAGATCTCGAAGAGCTGGCATGAACATCAGGTCGATGGAGCTGGCAGTGTCAGCAAAGAAGGTGGTACCGAGCAGATAGAGCAAGAAGGCCCTCACCACCTAGTCAATCTCACAGGGAGTAATCATCACTACGGCCTGCTCTCGGGTGTAGAAACTCTTGATTGAGTCCAAATTAAGGGTGTGAGTCCCTTTCATGTCAGGAGTCATCCCCAAAAGTCACTTAATGTATGTAGCCTTATCCAAAGATAGCTGGTATAGACTCGCATCAAAGGGAACGGGATCCCCGGCACAGGCAATCCCCGTGATGGCGGCAAATGACACTAGGTCTAGAGTAAGCTCACCAAATGGGAGGTGGAAAGTGTGAGTCGTATCAAACCACCTCTCCATTAGGGCATGTAATGGCTGATAGTCCATACGCCCCTACTCAGATGGAAGCGAAAGTATGAAGTCCTCGAACCCCGTCTCCTAAATTCGATCCCTTTGCTCATCGATCAATTCACTGTAAAAGACCCAGGCTCTATGGAAATTCCCAGCACCCTTGAATTTCTAAGCATCATGCTGCAAACAAAGAGATAGGGAAGTGAAATTTATGCATTTTACGATTTCAGGGAGAAATTTAGAATGAATGTACATGTAAATAGCGCAGTTCGCTCTGTTGATGAAGCGATCGCCTCAGCATAAAGGCAATCGCTTCATCACAGAGGCGATCGCCTCATTAAAGAGTCAATCAGCTCTATGAAGGGGTGACAAGCAATCGCCTCTTCACAGAAGCCGATCGTCTCATCGAAGAGGCAATCGCCTCTGTGAGGCGCAAACGAGGACAATTTTTAATATTTTAGCAATTAAAACATAAATTTCATATTTGTTTGATTAAATAATGTCCTTAAACAATAATTATGCAAGATTAATCACTAACCCAATATGATTTTATAGGAAATTTTAGGGTACTAACCTCTTCGGATGCAGACGAGCAGATGTGGGACCCTAAGTCTGCCAGAAGAGGAATCGAGTCTCCAGGGGTCAATCCCAGACTCCTAAAAGCACTAATTAAAGGCGAGATATAATCCCACTTAGGTACAGGGGGTGTTCTCTCGTTCTCCATTGACTGTAAAATAAGGAAAGATGTAGGCAGCACAAGAAGTGTAGGAGGAGGAAAGAGGAGAAAAAGAAAGGTGACAAAAAGTAAAAGATAGGAAGGACAAAGGGAAAAGTTTATTTTTATAGCAAGTAAGGGTGTAGGGTTTCCCAAAAAAAAATGTTGAATGAATGAAAAATGATGAATGGAGAATAGTGTCGCACACTAGAAAGGCGGAATTTAGAGGTAGAGATTTTCGAGATAAAGTTTCGGGAAGAGTGGGCCAGGAAAACCCATGCCGTTAACGAGATAGGGCTATTCGAATTTAAATCCCTGAAGCTCAGAGGCAAAGCTATTCGGGTCTGAATCCCTGAAGCTCAAAGGACAGGGCTGTTCGGGTTAGAATCCCTGAAGCTCAAGGACAGGGTTGTTTGGGTTTGAATCCCCGAAGCTCAGAGGCAAAGTTGTTCGGGTTTAAATCCCCGAAGCTCAAAGGACAGGGCTGTTCGAGTTTGAATCCCCGAAGCTCATAACGTTGAGATGGCTGTTCGGGTAGTATCCTCGAAGTAGAAAGTGAATAACAGTTAGGCCAGGAAAACCCAGAAGTATGTGTCCTCAGAGAAGTGATAATCATACTAGGAAAATCTAAAAACCATACCCTCAGTGAGGATCGGGCCAGGAAAACCCGAGAATCAAGTTTCAGTGTTGTGAGGATCGGGCCAAGAAAACCCGAGAATCAAGTTTCAGTGTTACAAGGATTGGGCCAGGAAAACCTGAGAATCAAGTTTTAGTGTTATGAGGGTCGGGCTAGGAAAACCCGAGAATCAAGTTTCGTGTGTTGTGAGGATTGGGCCAGGAAAACCCAAGAATTATGTTTCAGGTGACGGATGGTTGGGCCAGGAAAAGCCATAAGTCTATGTCCCCAGCAAGACGATAATCGGGCCAGGAAAACCCGAGGTCATCAGTTTTCAAATTGCTTTATCAAATATTAATGAGTGGCTGATCAGGCTAGGAAAACCCAAGGATCACGGTCACGTTTCAGAATTGAATGATTCATCTCTCAGGTGAGACCCTGAGAGTCAGGTATGTTTTTTATCTTATTGTTTGATTGTTGTTATACATGTGATTTTTTGAAAAATGGTTATTGCATGCATTTAATTTTTTAAAAAATCAGGGGGCAAACTGTAGACACCCGATTCGGTTGGCCCATATTAGGGGACGAATTAGGGATGCTCAGTTTAATCGACCCATTATCAAGCCTAATGATGAGAATATAAAACTTAGACATGAGAATGAAGCCTGAATCTTTAATGGAAAGTGGACTTGAAAACCCAAAGCCTAGAAAACCCAAAACCTAGCCCATCTATCCAGACTTGGCCCAAGCCCGCCTGGGCCTGCGTTGGGCGATCACTTCTTTAGCAGCTGCCAATGAGGCAATCGCCTCATTATAGAGGCGATCGCCTCATCGAAGAGACACTGCCTCTATGGCAGCCCACTTGCAGCTATAACCATGGTGGGCAAGTAGGGTGGGTGGGCCCCAGCCTCCAGACCTGATTATTACGTGAGAAAGAGATTTTTAGGGAAGAGAAAAAGGTTGTGGAGGCTCATGATGAGCTAGAGGGCTTAGGGGCATGGGGAAGCTAGGGAATAAAAGAGGAAGAGAGAGAAAAAGAGAGGGGGGTTGGCCATTATTGAAAAAAAAAGGAGAAAAAGCGAGAGGAGGGCTCTGAAAAAAAAAATAACACAGAAAAGCAAAGAAAAACATCATCAAGGAAGAGGGAGAGATTAAAGCAAAGGAGTCCACTTTTTCTAAGAGAAGAAGGAAGAAGTTTGTGTCAAAAGTAGATATCACATCCTAGCAAGGGTCACAATTAAAAGCATCTCTGAGGGTCTCTCATTCTGGTAGAAAACCTGCACACAAACTTAACATGGTCTTCATTATATGTGTTCTTTCTTGTGTGTAGCTAAGTCATTAGTATATTTGTAGTTTATCTTACTTTGAAACCTCATTTTATTAGTGTGATCTTTGAATACTTTTGCATGTAGTTGTAGTTTGATGATTTTAGAGTGTGTAAATACATGCATTGTTACCTAGAGTAAAAGTCTAAAAGTTTGTGAGTCAGAACTGGTCTATTAATTAGGCAATGCCTCTTTATAAAGGCATCGCCTCTTGTAGGCGATCGCCCGATTGATAGGCCTCTAGGAAGTCTTGCTTTTGTATGTGTGTTTTATGCCTTTTCTAACTCAGAGATATAGGGATCCCTGTTGATAAGACGTCGCCTCATTAATGAGGTGATCGCCACATTGACAGGTTTAGTCTGTTTTTTGTTCTATTTTTTTAACGTTTGTCGTAATGTCTGCTTTAGTATATCCCCTTTTTGACCTTAACCACGCTTATATCATTGCATGATGATGTCCATCTTGTTTGTTTGATGCTTTCTTTAGTTCATAATGTAAGAACCCCCTTTTTAGAGTCTCTTTGTAAATATCGTTGTATGTGATTTCATTTTTTTTTTTTTTAAAGGAAAGACTAACTATGTGTTATTTGTAGGAATTACTCGATGATTTCCATCATTGAGTAGTCACCTTTATTAGTTATCCCTTTTATATTACCACATTTATGTTATTTCATAGGTTTATTTTTTATTTATATTTAGTTTATTTTCTATATATTATTCTTTTATTCGACCTAAAAATATTGTAATCTTTAATCCCTTTCTCCCATTCGATTTTAAATGTATGGTTGTAAATTATTATTTATTTTATTTCTGTTGAACGTTGGGACTAAAAAGCATGAAATTGGATTAATGTGCAAACTTGGACTTAACTATAAAATTTGGAAAGTAAATGAAGGCAAGTGCAATTTTGAATGTAAATGAGGAAATAATTAAATAATTAAATAGTAATAAAATGCAAAACACAAACGAAAACCAACTACAAGGTTGAATAAGCATTTAAACGTTCATATTCAGTTTCTGAACCCGATCTCTGATGATGGCTTTTGGAAACTTCCGTAGGATCCAGTTGTTGTACAGTGTGTCCCAGCTTTTATCCAGGTGACGACTCCATCTCCGAATAGGCCAGAGACCTATATCGTATTTCCTAGTGGGCCTCGAACTCACACAGTGCCGTGGTCGCCAAACATTTAAGCGCGCGTTAAATCCCGCCACCTACAACTATATTAACATAAAAAAAAATAGTTTGATAAAAATAGTTTGATATTTTTGGATGAAATAAAAATTAAATTTAATTAATTAAAAAGAAATAAATTAAAATTTAAAAAACAAAATGTAAGAAATGATAAATTTCGGTGACTAATAAAAAATAATTTGCCACAACATTTTTTTTTATTTAGATTTGGAACTCTTTAAACTCTTTAACCCCAAAATCCTGAAAAGAGTATAAGAAAATTCTCAAGAGTACCAACTGACGACACTATAAAGCAAGTCCATTTTCAGTGCCAACACCCTCAAGCACCTTAGTTCAAATTAGCTCCATGGAAATTATCTAATTACAGTTCTGTATATTAACAGGAAAAAAAAATCTTAAATGAGATTTTCATTGGCAGAGTAATTTCTGATGTAGAACTGTTCCATTTAGTAGTTGCTCACTTTCTCATGAAACCCAAAATTTGTTTCCTGAGGCACCATTTTCACCTTTAAGTGTTTGGTACTCTTCATTGCATTTTCCATCCTCCACATCTGAAATGGGACCATAGTCAGGACCCTTTTCCCTGTTTAAAGAAAAATGTGACCAAAACTTAGAAAGTTTTCTTACAATTTATTGGCCTGAAAATTTTAACAAATCCAAAGGGAACATACATTGTAGAATAAATGACTAGTCCAATGGCTACACTTGCAAAAGCAACAAAATACAACCAGTCCACCTGCAAGCAGTTTTCAGTAGCCAGATATTGAATTTATGATCCTTAAAAGTATGTTTGGTATAAATAAATTTTAGAAAATTTTATGGAATTCATTTGCAAATCCAAATGATATATGTTTGGTTTAAATGAATTTTGTATGAAATTCATTTGCAATTCCAAATTTTAAAATTTGTGGAATTGATTATAACTAAACCAAATTCTATCAAAATAGTTGAAATTTCAAAATGAATTTCACAAATTTTAAGTCTAAACTTTTAAATCACTAAAATATCCCTCCTTGTTTTTATTTTCAAAAACATTTTTATATTTAAAAGGATATTTTTAACAAAAACTTGAATTCAAGATTTATATCAAACACAATGTAACAAAATATGAAATAAATTTCATAAACTATTCATTTAAACCAAATATATTTTATTAATAAAAATTCATTTTGAAATGAAATAAATTTTTTGGTGAAATATAAAGAGACAAGAGGTAAATGTCATAGAGTAAGTTTTTGTGATTTGGCCACTCAACCTTTTGGCTATAATCTTTTTTTTTTTTAAACAACTAGCCTCATGGCTAAGGGGTTGGGGATTGAACCCCACTCTCAACCAAATGCATTAGTCTCATAACATGATGTTTTACCATTTGTTTTAGGCAGAGTGGGCGTTGGCAATTATAAATAAGACTTAGAAATTGAAGAATGTAATTATCTACCTGTTGATGGTAGAAATAGATCCGAAATACAACTACCCACATATCAGATGTGAGAATAGAAAGATTATACATTGTAGCTCCACTCAACTGCATTCAAAATATGAAACATGGAATTCTGGTTTAAATTATAACTATTATTTGCTCCAAGGGATATATGTAAAGAGACAGTAATGGACCTTCAGAAAAAATGAGAAAAGGGAGTATAATGCAAAGCTCGAAAGAGTGTAGAAAGCTAAGGCTAATATCTGCAAAGCAAGGCAAAGAATGAGGCAAAATCTTCACTACAAAGACTGACTATTCAAGGCAGGTTAAAGAAATCAGAACAGATATCACGTACTATATCAGCAGAAAGCTTGACAGATTCTAGACTCTTTAGCTCCAGTAAAGATCTGCAGAAGGTTATGGAATTAAATCAATTTAAGGAAATGATAATGGAAATGTAACTGTCATAGCAGACTTATATTTTGGAGAAGTTACATCTGAACTATGCTGACAAGCAAACCATAAGCTCCAATCATTGACAGCAGCTCGACACGATCTTTATTCTTAACACAAAATTCCTGCAATTTAGGGGAGGGGGAACAAGACTACTGAGAAACTGCAGGAATATTTCTGAGAGGTTGTGGTGCAATAGCAAGTGATATAGATTCATCAACCTCACCAACATTGCTCAAGGAATAGAAAAGTGTCCCAGCTATGACAAGTATATCACCCAAAAGAGGCCTTGAACCACCTGAAAGACAAATATCTGAGCAGAGACAAGTATAAAGTAACAAATGGCAGAATTCGAATCCTATACCTCATAATACCCTTGAAGAGAAGTGATCATTAGTCATTAGACCAATTCTCAACCGGCCTTCAGGGGGATATTCATGCAGAAGGTTCTGCTTTTAATCTTTACCCTACCCAAAAATTGATGGGTGTCAAAGATATGCACCTACTGTCAGCCTAAGCCTGTAGGTGCAAAAACTCCAGGCTCTAACTGTAATATCCCGTATTTTTTTAAAATATTTTTACACTGTACCAGGATATACAGTGTCAATAATTTTTATGCATTATACGATATTTTTATGAGTTGATATGTATTTTAAACCTATTTTAATTACTGTCTATTATTTTCAGTATTTTACGTAAAATTTTCCAGGGACTTTCATTTTCGGGGAAATTTCCACGTAAACAATGTATTATTAATTATTTTAAATGTATTTACGGGTTTGCATGAACTCATACATATTTTTAAATTATTAAATAAAGCCTGTGTGTGTATATTTATTTAATTAGGGTTTATTATTACCCTAATATTTTATTATTTATTTATTATTATTTGATTATTTTATTTATTATTAAATTATTAAAATTTATTATTTTATTATTAATTATTTATTAATATTTAATTATTTTAATTTACTTTATTTTTTTTCCTTTTTCTTTTTTTTCTTTTTCTTTCTCTTTCCTTTTTTCTTTCTTTTTCTTTTTCTTCTTCTTCTTCTTCTTCTCCCGCGCGTCGGCCACCACTTTTCCTCACCGCCGTTTCTCCCTCCTCCGGCCACCGTTTTCGACACCGCCGGTCTCTATCTTCTCCTTGAGCTCCGGTGAGTGTTATTCTAGCTTTGGTTTGAGCTAAAATGGTCTAGAATTGCTTAGGTTTTGATTTGAAGTTTTCGGCCTCTTTTGGTTTTTGATTTTTTTGAGCTTCGATTTGGATGATTCATGGAAAATTCCTTCACAAATGTTGTTCCTGGTAGTTTAATCTTCATGTATGAATTTTTACAGAATTTTTGGAGGTTGTTTGGATTTTTGGGTATTTTTGAATATTTTAATATTATTTTCTAATTTTCGGAAATTAATTATTTAAATTATGAAATTGGAGTTTATGGTTGAATTAGGTGTTGAAATGAATTATAGAAATTTATTTGGAATTTTTATGAATTTCCAAGTATTTATTTTTAATTATTGAAGTTTAGGTGATTTTGGAAAATTAAGTTAATTGTGTTTTAAATTGAATTTAATTGGTTAATTGTGTTTAATTATTGATATTATTGATAAATATGTTGAGAAAATTAATTTTGGATAATTGTATGATTTTTGGTGAATTTTTGAAGTAATTTAAGTATATATATATATATAGGGGTATTTTGGTAATTTTACCCTAAATTGTCTAAAAATGTAATTTAATTGGTTTTAATATTTATTTAAGGTATAAAAATGATTTCTACAAAATATTTAGTATTTTTAACTAATTAAAACTATTTTCCGGGAATTATTTTCAATTATATATATAATATACGGTTTTTCTAATAAAATGAGTTTTAATCGGTTTTTATAGTGTTTCAAGATTTATTATGTAATTTCTACGTATGAAATGTATTTTTATGATTTAAGGATATTTTTGGTATATTTGAATATATATTCTGTGTTTGTGGACCCCGGTCGACAGATTGTAGTCTGGAGTCCGACCGAGGGGTTGTGATTGATTGTGGTGTTTATTTTTGAAGTGTATTTTCTTTGCAGGGTCGGCTCTACTCTTTTGAGTAGAGAGATGTCCATTTTACAGGGGAGGTTCTGCCGGATTTTCGGTAGAATTCTCGTAAAACGTGATATCCAGTCGAACCCTAATTTCCGATTCTGTGTTGAATACTCTAGATTGAATTCTAGGATTTCTGTTAGGGTTATTCTGATATCGATTAATTATTTCTTGTTTAGTTGCACCGAGACCGAGGGTTAGTGGACCAGGCCCGTCGGACCTGTCTCGTGGAGCGCATTAGGTGAGTTACTATATTATATATATATGCTTAGGATGCATGATTTAGAAAATGCATGTTTTATTTTGACTGAATATGCATAAATAATATGATTTATATTCAAGTATATTTTTGGTATATAATAAATTATATACATGTTTTGTTAATAAAATATATTTAAAATGTTTTTAAATATATTTTTAGTTTAATTCATGATTTGATTGGATTTATTTGACATATATATACTCAAAATATACCTGGTTTATGTTTGGTATATTTTCGGTATATATATGGTTTATATTGCTATTTCATTTATATCCATGCATCATTTATTTTTGTGAATGAATGTTTTATATTTAAGAATGAAGGATATCAATAGAACGTGCTACCTAGTGGGCAGCACTAGGACCGAGTACGTACCGGTACGCCTATAGTTTTAGGCTATATTACTAACTATTTGTGGATATTGATTTGATATGATTATCGATATGTGTGAGATGTGGTTGTGGGTGTGATTGCTGGAGCTCGGTTGACCAAGTGTCTCGGGGCCAATCACACTGGCAGTCAGACTGCTGGAGCTCGGTTGACTTAGTGTCTCGGGGCCAGTCTACTGTCCATATGGATTAAGTGGATATATTTGGAATAAGTGAGCCTGTATGGCCAGAGTGTTGTTTAACACTATTTCTGAGGTTGCGATATTCTAGGGTTCTATGTGATCCTTCATAAAAGTTGATTTTCAGACAAAATATATAAAATGATTTTTCTGCATCTATATGAATTTGCCTGTATATATACATATTACTCATATACTGTTGACTGTATGCATTATCACTTAGAGTGTATGTATATATATTATAGTAATTCACTCAGTGAGGTCTGACTCCCCTCCGTTGACTATTTTTCAGGAGAGTCAACTTCCTCAGACCTCAGTAGCAGGTCGATACGCCGGATTTCTTCCGCCCCGGCTTCTTTATGTAAATTGTATACTTGAGTCTTATTTATTTTATCTAGACACTGCAGTAGTTGTGATTTTCAGTAGTTGTGAATTAAAGTATTTGTTTTAAAGGAGATATATTATGTTGAAACTGGATTTGTATAAAAATTATACATTTATGAGATTATATATGCGATGTGATGAGTTTTGAATTAAATCCAGTTGATATGGATGATATTGTAATATTTATGATTTTATGTTCCGCTGCATATTATATTTTTATGGTTATCATTGCATATTTATTTTATCTTTAGGCTTGCTACGGGTTCCGGATTCGAAAGAATTCCCGTTCCCTAGCGCCGGTCATGGCCCCTGTTTTGGGTCGTGACACTAACCAAGATTATGAACTAAAGAAACAATTAGAAAAGTAACCGAAGCAAGAGCAATATCTCACCTCCACCAGCCACTCCAACATCAGACAGGAGCACCAAAAAGAGACCAAGCACACAGAGGGCTGCACCAAAAAGCTGCCATAGTGAATATCGAGTGCCAAGGAAGAACCATGTGAGAATTATGACCCATGCTATTGAGAAAGAATCCAACATTGTCACACTAGTAATGGATGTGAACTGGTATGCTTTGTTATCTGAAAAAAATGCATAAAAAAAAGTCTCTTGATTATGAAAATGCCTAATCTGCACCATTGATGGATACATCAAAATTCAACTAAAGGGTTATTCATTCTACATATACCTTACTTTATAAATCAAACATCATATATAAAAGATAATCTGCAAGAACTTGAAAATTTAGAAAGAAAAAGGTCAACCATTACTTACAGAGGAAAATGCCCTGGACATCAAAAAAGCCCAGAAGGAGATACCAATACCAAGAAACCTACAGGAACAATATGTTTGTCACGTGAATCCAACACCATGACACATATATTCATATGCATATATGCTATTCCATATGTAAATAAAGGGAAAAAAAACAAATTATATTTTCATTTTGACATAATTTATACTTTACTGCCTCTTATATGAAAATTAAACGTTTTTTATCTCTTAATTTTAAATGTAAATTATGTCAAATTTTAGGGGGGAAAATGTAGTTTGCTGATAAAGATGGAAGAATGGAGAAATACCAGTGGTTTCTGACGCCTGTACAACATGATGCTCCCATATGCTAAAGCTAAACTCAAGTAAGTGAAGAAACCTTGAGAAATAGGTGAATCAACACCTATAGGCAGCCATAAAGATCTATCCTCTCAACAAAATAATATAACAAATGAAACCAAAAAAAGAAAGAAAAAGAAAAATCCCCAGAAGAGCTCTTTAGTGTTTGTTGATCAATACTTACCAAGATTGGCTATTATAGATGAACTGAAGGTTGTAAGTGCAAGAACAAAAGAAACCACCTGACCCAGAAGCAACAAGTACAGAGTTCTCCAACTAACATTTCTTCTCCACCACCTGCCCATCATTGGCCTAATTCACTATGCCAGAATCCAGGTGACCTGATATATGTATAAAATGTAAGACACCCGCATGTGTCTATATACATATACAGAGAAAAGTCAGCATGGAGCTGTTGGGACGGGACAGCTTAATTTTTTATGGCCTTACTTAACCCACTAGCTTGTTTCTTCTCAAATAATGAAGAAATTTGCTATTAATGAGTTCTCCATTTACGTAGCCCTAATGGGGCCCCCCACGTTGGCAAATATGAGCCACCAACTACCATAGCGTGAATTTGGTTTATACTTCATACGTATTAGAGTTTGCATACTTTAGCTGCTGCCCTGCTGATTATAAGACTTAGTTCAGTTGGCCAATTTTGTGTTTTTTTGTTCTTTTGAACGAAGAAAAATTTGATATATCATTCATCAAGGATTACATACAAAGATTGAGCTATAGAACAACACAGTGCAGCGTAAATCACTAAAATCTATAAACACTGATGTAACAAAATAAAACAAGTAATACAATTTTTTTTGTAGACAATGGTCTCTGTATCTCCCTTATACTATAATCCATTAACAAAGATCAATCGACCTGAACAAGATGATTTCTCATCATCGGGATGTTATGTCTTCAAAGAGTGGCTAATAAGCATGGCATGTGGACTTTCCAGTCAACAATTGCCTAGAAAGCTGTGCATGTACAGTAAATCTTATTGTCGTTTTCAATTTCTCGTTTGATAAAAAAAAAAAAAAAAATCAAGACCATAACATCATCAACACTGTACTATACGAAAGAGCACATTGTGTTTTCTATGCTTATGCTCATAATAGAAGACTGAAAATATACAGTTACTAAGAGACAACTACATTGGAACTTTCATTTCATTATACAACCTATTACAGTAGAGTAGAAAGAGTTTGATACCGGTTCGAACTTAACACCAGAAAAATTAAATTTATCAAAAAGATGGTGTTTAATGAGATTCTCATAATACAAATAAATAACAAATGACAATAAATATGTTGTGTTTAAAAAAGTGGGTCTGCTGTTTGCATCCCTTTGTCAGTCTTCAAGCTAAGCTTGGAGTTTTTTTACCTTTTAAGTAGAACTTCGGAATCATGAATTCATCCTGCCAAAAAAAAAAAAAGAATGGAAATCACATATTAGTCATCGTAATCACAGAACCTAAGTGACACAGGAACAGAAATGTGGAAACACAGAAATAGATTCAGAGAAACTATATTTTTGAAAAATATATATAGGATACAGAAATTTGAGAGAAATGTGTAAATATTAAAAATATAAGGATTTATACATAAATATTAAAAATGTATGTGTACATAATAAATTTTACATATAAAATATTAAAATTATTCATTCCATATATATTATTTTGTCTGGTTTAAAAAATATAGAATTTTTTTTTAAACCACCAGTATTCAAAATTCACGGGATTCTAACTAATTCAGTTCGTTCTTTAACTAATTTAGTTTGACCTGGGTAAAATCACAAAAGCAATAAAAGTTTTTTAACAACTAATTCAACACGCTACATACATTAGAACTCAAACCCGAAACCTGACTTAAGTAAAAATAACCCTTGACAATTGATTTCAATGTTGTTGATAATACAATGTTCTTTTTGAAATTGCATTCTTTCTTATAAAAGAAAAAAATGTGTTTCCAAATTGAAAATGTGTTTTCTATTTTTCAAATATGCAGAAATGTTCCCGAATTATTTTCAAGGTATTTTTTGAAGTTTTTGAAACTGCAACACACCTATTGTTTGAAGTTCTGTACGTCCTAGCAAAGAAATAAATTCCATAAACTTCATAAGGTTCAAGATTTTCACGATGATATTCCGAGCCCCACAGCATACTGAAGTACCCTGAGCTGCTTCACTCTTCATGAATCTAAAGACTCGGCTCTAGTTGATGCACTTTCATCAATAAGCCGCTGGGATTCTCCATTGGAGTTTCCACACTCTAGAGTACGTGTAGGAGCTACATCTTTCTTTTCACTGTTAAAGAAATTAACCAATGGTGTTCTATTATTAAAAAAGCAATGAAAGCTTAGCACAGAAAAAACCAGAGCAACTGATGTTCAAGACGGTACAGAAAACAAAAGATCAAGAATTTGATAGAGCATACGTTGTTGAATAAATTATTAGTCCAACTGCTACTGCTGTGAAAGCAAGAAAGTATAACCAATCAACCTGCAATTGATGCAATGTAATTTGGTCATAGGAACTACATGAAAATGATAACTACCCACATACACTATGTCTTAGTACCTCTTGTTGGTAGAAGCAGATTCGAAAAACGACCGCCCACATATCAGATGTCAGCATGGAGAGATTGAACATTGTAGCTCCACTCAACTATAATTAAAAGAAAACTCTCATGAGAGACTGTAACCATGAATTAATCAGATGAAACATTGAAGCGACACTTTTCAAAGCTTCATTTGACCACGATTCAGACGAAGGATGTGGTGTCTGTCTGCTAGAGTTATTCAAAACAAAAGAAATTTACCTTTAGAACAAAAGGAACAAGGGTATAGAACAAAAATTCTGACAGAGTAAAGCCTGCAATAGCCAATATCTGAAAGCAGAACAAATACAGATGTCAGTTTCACACACAGTAACCTATCAAATATATTTTGAAACGAGACGATGTTCCTTGAAATTGATCATTGACCAACATTTGTTGGTTTAAGTGGCCAATCGTTTGGATTCCCTAAAGCAATTTGTTGAGTTCCAGCCTTGTGTTTGGAAACAATGGATTCTAGGAGAGTTTTGCCCTCCTTACGAGGTTAGTAGACTCCATCCGAATTAGTTAGAACCTTTGTGGTTAGCGGACACCGAGGTAGTTATTGGCTAAAGTTCCTCTATCTCTCCTTTTCTCTTCTTTTATTGTTTTTCATATAATGATTGCATAAAGTCAATAGCTTCAGTGAAAATATTGTCTCTTTTTTGTGTGTATCTGTTTCTGTATCAATAACTATAATTGAGGTTCAACGTTGCTAGAAGCCATGATGAAGACAATACAATAAATAATTACTTACAATATCTGCAGACCAGTTGACTGATTCCAGGGTCTTCAGCTCCAATACAGATCTAAAACACAAATTATGGAACGCATGTAGAGCTCGCAAAATTGTTTTGTTCACTAACTTGAAAAATAGTCTTAAGCTATAATTATAACCTATGTAGCATAGAAATGGAACCGGGAAAATGAGAAAATGTAAAATAGATACCACGGAGCTGACATTTCTTAAAACTATAAGAAATGGAGGTGTGGAAAAAACATGTAAACATTAAAAGTATATAAGTATATAAATAAATATTAAATATATATATATGGTATATAAGTAAATATTAAAAATATATGAATATATAGATATAATTTTATATATAAATCTTGAAAAAAGTTATATATTTTATCAATTAATAGTATAATTATAGAAATTTTTTTATTTAGTTAAGAAAAATGTAAAATTATTTTTTAATTTGTCTCTTTTTTTTTATTTAGAAAAATATTAAATAAATATATTTTCTAAATTGAAAACACGTTTTCAAATAGGAAATGTGTTTTCTAATTTTTACATTTACAAATCGGCTCAAAATATTTCTGAGAAATTTCCTAAAATTTTTGAATGACGGGAAACATTACTGGAAGAAGCTCCTGTGCATCTTATAACTCAAGGAAGCAAGTCTCAAAACTAACTAAAAATTTAAAGGATACAACTGAACCACACTCACTAGCAATCCAAAGGTACCAATCATTGCCACCACTTCCACAAGATCTTTCTTCGTAACAAAGAATTCCTGTATTTTCAGTATGATTTTAGAAGTAAGACAAAAATCTGATGCACCCATTTGAGCTTCAAGATTTTGAGAGACAGAGTTGGGTAAAATTCACCTACCTCACCAACATTACTTAAAGCAAAGAAAATGGTACCAGCAATGACAAGCAAATCACCCAGCAGAGGCCTTGAACCACCTACAAGATAAATGTGTGTGTGAATAGCATGTGCAAGACAAGCAATTATTAGGTGTAGAGATTGGAGAAAGTAGTTTCAAGAGGGGTAAAAACGCAGTACCTCCACCTCCCACCACAGCATCAGATAGCAGCACTAAACCGAGCCCCAGTACACAGAGGCCTGCACCGAATAGCTGCCATATCGAGTAGCGTGTTTTAAGGAAGAACCATGTGAGAACTATGACCCACGCTATTGTCCAGCAATCCAATAATGTCACGCTAGTAATTGATGTGTACTGGTATGCTTTATTAACTATAACAATTTTAATTCATCAAGGACAATAAATTAATTAATTGTTCCTAGTAATGACTAGCTACGGAATTACTTTTGAGTACAAGAAGCATTACTCACTAAGATAATTGCCTTGAACATCAATAGCTCCTAAGAGGAGATACCAGTACCATGAAACCTGCAAAACTCCATGCCACGCACTGTGTCAAATTCTTGAAACCCACAAGAGCAGTTGTTCTTCCATTTCAGTGTTATACAAAGCTAGATACCTGTAGCTTTTGGCGTCTATAAAGCAAAATGCTTCCATAAACCAAAGCTAAAGCAAAGTAATTGAAGCTAGATTGAGTAATGGGTGCTTCGACACCTGGAAAAGAAAGCACCCACGAAATCATACGCAGCAAAACTAGTCCAAGATTCAAAATATCCAACCACGAAAACAGGATAAAAATCCAACCATGAAAATAAGATAAAACAAGAAATACATAAATTGGGTTTGTTAAAAAGTTACCAAGGTCCACTATCAGAGAAGCTATGAAGCTGCAAACTGCAACTGTGAAAGAAACCACTTGACCCAAGAACAACAAGTACAATATCCTCAAGGTATCTTCGCTTTTCCATCACCAGTTCATCTTGTTGAAGAATCTTTAAAGTTGAACTCATGATGTTTGTGTGTGTGTATGTGTTGTATATATATTATAGTTTAGACAATTTTAGAGATGTTCATGCATGCTTCAGCTACCATTCTTCTTTAGCTTCCATTTCTTGTGGGAGTGAGTTCGTGATTTTAAGTTTAAGTTGTCTCAACTGCCGTTGACTGTACAGATTGATTTGAAGCTACTAGGATAGTGACACTGACGCAAAGCATTTCTTGTGCACTGGTTGGGGGGCAAAGAAAAAAAAGAAGATCGATCTTCCATCAATTTTGGAGGTTGCCTGAGTCAGCTTAGAGTTGTATAATTTGGCCGTTGAATTTGAGGGCAATGTATAATTTGGCCCAATTCTAACTTTTCTGCCCAAATTAGTACTCCTATTTTTGCCAAATTTGATGGCAATGTTTATTTTTCCAAAACTAAAAAATATACTTACATTGCAAGAAACTCTAAATTCAAACATTTCTTATGTAATATGTGCACACCAACTTAACATATTAACAGGAAAAATATAATCTCCATAAATGTTAATGGGAAGGAACCGCAGATGGTCCAAGAAAATGCAGTTTGCTTAGCCTTGTACTAGATAGATGTTTGAGTTCAAGTAAAAATATCACGAATTTGAATCTTGAGGTAGGGTTTGTAGTTTATCATTATTGATTTGTGAATTCACTTAACTTAAAAGAGAATGATTGTCTCATATTATGTAATTTATTAGGGCTTAGCTTATTTGATCCCCCAATGCAGATTAGGTTTATCTATAGGACTAAACTGGCATAGAGGGTCATTGTTCCCCTATCTGATATATATTTCGACTACGTTTCTAGTCAGTAATTTTTCTCTATGCAATAAAAGGTGTTACTCTTCCCTTAAGACTAGAAGGTCTGCAATGTGAACGGTCTTGTCTTCGAAATACTGCAAAAAAAACCTAATAGTGAGGGATGCTAAATTAGCTTTGAACCGGCTATGCCAAAAGGCTCACGCATTACTTATTGACATTGGAAAAGGAAAAGGCATTGAAGCTCATTGTTATTATAGAACCTAAAACGGTAGATTAGAAAAACTTTTAAGCAAGTTTTATTCCAGATAGAAATAATAATAATAAAGCATTGTGGACAAGCATCATAAAAAGGGTGAGCTTGTCACTTTTGTTATTTGCATCAATAGTCTTCAGAGTAAGCTTGAAGTTTTTCTTCCTAATTGATACTTCTGTTAACAGGAATTATAAATTGAATTTATCCTGCAAAGAATGTAAATCATATGAGCCATCATAAGAAAATGTAAAATTCAGCAAATTGTAATGAAGCTTTCGACTTTCATACCTTAGATGTTCTCAGCTGTTGCCTGAGTAATGAGCTGCTACACTCTTCATAAAACTAAAGACTCATTTCTGGTTGCTGCACTTTCGTCAATAAGCACTTGATAATGTCCATTACCATTGGAATTTGCATCCTCCAGAGCAGGAACAGGAGCTGGAGCCTTCTCCCTGTTGAATAAATTAACCAATAATTGATTGCAAGTTCTATTGTAGTGCAAGTTTCGAACATTTAAGAACTCGAATGAATTCATTTTCGCTCATATTCAAAATGGAAATGACTTTCCAGAATTCATCCGAATATAAAGAAAATACAAGACAAACTCTGAACATACAATGTTGAATAAACGATGAGTCCAACTGTTACGATTGCGAAAGCAACAAAGTATAACCAGTCAACCTACAATTGAAACATTGCAGTTTGGTCAGTGACTTTACCAAAGAACAATAACCAAACCACCTTCATATATTGTGCAGCATAGTACCTCCTGGTGGTAGAAGAAGATGCGAACAACCACCGCCCACATATCAGATGTCAAGATGGAGAGATTGAACATTGTGGCTCCACTCAGCTATATGTTCAACGAAGAAAAAGAAAACTATCATTGGAGACTGTTATACCATGATTTAATTAGATACTTAATTTGTGAATATGGTGTGTCTCTGCTAGATTAATATAATTCAACCTCATAGCTCGCATTGTTCTGCATAAAATATTCTTGAAGTAGCAAAGAAAGTGTCTAGTTTTTTCAACAGCAAAAGCAATCTGAAATTTTTATAGAAACAGAAATTTACCTTTAAAACATAAGGAACAAGAGTATAGAACATGAAAAGCGACACAGTATAGCCTGCCATAGCTAATATCTGAATACGAAACAGATGTATAGGGTCAGTAATTCCATAAAATAACTAATCAAACACATGCATTTTGAAAAGTGAGCATGTTTTATAGAATAGAAGTGCATAAAAGATAATATCCAAGAGTAAATGACTCACAATATCAGTAGACCAGCTGACTGATTCCAGGCTCTTCACCTCCAGTATAGATCTAGGACAGAGTTATAGATTACAAGCATATACATATCCAGTTCGCGTAAAAATATTCAAACATCATATTCATGACTCATAGAACAGTCTTCAGGTATAACCGTGAGTACAAAAAATAAAATCTGAAAAGTAAACTGAAAATTTGAAGGATACAACTGCACCGCACTCACTAGAAATCCATAAGTACCCATCATTGCCACCACTTCAATGCGATCTTTCTCCTTAACAAAGAATTCCTGCATTTTTAAGAGGAAATTAGAAGCGAAATAACTCTGAAAGTTGATTCTGTAGATGAAAAATTTTGCTATAACTGAGAAAAATTGGCCACAGAGCCACACAGATTTGAGCTTGAGATTAATAGATACAGAGGTGAATGCGATTTACTTACCTCACCAACATTGCTTAAGGCAAAGAAAATTGTGCCAGCAATAACAAGTGCATCCCCTAAAAGGGGCTTTGAACCGCCTACAAGATAAATGTGATAGTGAATAGTCACAAGGACAAAATCTTAAAAGTGCAGAGCAATGAGCATTTGCACAAAGCCATCATATGGAGATGGAGATCACAAATCACAATTAATTTAAAGAGCAGAAAAAGTTGTCACCTCCTCCTCCCACTCCAGCATCAGAGAGCAGCACTAAACCAAGCCCCAATACACAGAGGGCTGCACCAAAAAGCTGCCATATCGAATAGCGAGTGCCAAGAAAGAACCATGTAAGAACTATGACCCATGCTACGGTCCAGCAGTCCAATATTGTCACACTAGTAATTGATGAGTACTGGTATGCTTTATTAACTGCATATGAATTAAAGCATCAAGCAGAGTAAGTTGACAATTTCTGATCAAAACTAAGCTTCACAAACTTTGAAACTGCAAGGACAAGAAGCTACATTTACCAAGATAATTGCCTTGAACATCAACAAATCCTAAAAGCAGATACCAGTACCAAGAAACCTGCATGCCAAACCCACAACAGCAGATCCAAATTTTAGTTCTTTTCTTCCATTTGACTTATATTAAGCTGATAATAACAATAAAGAGACAGGAAAAAAGATCATATATACCTGTAGCTTTTGGCGCCTATATAGCAAAATGCTCCCATATACTAAAGCTAAAGCCAAGTAATTGAAGCTAGATTGAGTAATGGGTGCATCAACACCTGAAGAACAAACAAAAAAAAGACAACCCACAAATTTTAATAGATCAAAACCAGTCTAAACTTCAAAAACAAACCATGAAAGCTAAGAAAAAGCACAAGAAATATTTCATAAGGGGTTGTTTTTGTTTAATAGTTACCAAGATCAGCTACTAAAGAAGTAGTGAAGCTGCAAAGTGCCATTACAAAGGAAACCACTTGACCCAAAAACAGCAAGTACAATATCCTCAAGGTAGCTTGGCTTCTCCACCAGCTACTGCTGCACCAGTTGATCATTTTTGTGGCAACAAAAAAAAAAAAAAACAAGAAGAACAAGAACCCAAATAAGCCAAACCGAAGAGGTCAACAACTGTGATGTGACACTTGTAGAATGAATCAGTAAATGCAACACTTACAAATATCTGGACGGTGTTTCTAAGACAAATTTATAAGATGACCTTCAGCTACCATTCTTCTCTTTTAGCGGTTTTTTTCCTATGTTCTCTTTTAAATTGGTAGTTATGAGTCAGCTGTCGTTAAGCTTACCGATTGTTCCCATAATTACACAAGTAATGCGTGCATTAATCAAACAGATTGTCTTTTAAGCCAGTTAGGAAGTAATTAAATAGTAAGTTCTTCAAAAATATTATGAGGTGTAATGTTTAAATTATACTGCTATCAGTGTAAAAGTAAATGATTATCCATAATATTAGTTTATTGATATCTAAATCATATGAATTTATGTAAAATAAAAAAACTATCTTTTAAATTCCATAACTCGACTCAATTTGACGTTGTTACTGAAGTTTCATCTGCACACCATTTACCGGTTTTATTTGTCTTACAAGTTTGCCTGTTGAACGAATCGACCAACTATTATCAAGAATGATTTTAATTTGTATAAAGTAAAATTAATTTTGAAATAATCATCATTAAAATTATAAAAATAGTTTAATCATTATTCTCAAATCCATTATTTAATGAAATCTATTATTCTCAAATCTCAATGCTTTAAATGCAAGAAATCTTTTCTTTTAAAATCTTAAGAAATCGATATTTCTAATATAAAAAATGATGATAATTGCAACGATTAAGCTTAAAATAATTGTATGCTACTTTTTGTTTAATCATTTCATAAAAATAATAAAAAGTTTATTATAATGATCATGGCCCCAATGTGATCGACCATTCTTGTTTAACAGTTGTCAATTCCCAAATTAAAATTAAGTGAATTACTAAGGAAAGTTTGTTATTATAGTTATTACTTGTAATTGTTTATTTATTAAAAAATTAAACTTTTTGTATTCTGTATATTATTTTTTCCAGAAATTTGTTAGAAAATTTTTTAAGAAATAATTAAAAGGTTGAAAAGAGAAAAAAAAAAAAACAGAATAATGTGTAAAAAATAAAAACAAAAAAAAATTATGAAATTATCATTTAATGATTTCTAAATATTTTATAAAAAGAGGTAAAAATATGTATATATAATTTTTTTAATTTTATATAAAAAATAATTTAAAATGTAAAAATAAAATCGTACTAATATTTAATATAAAATATGATTGAATCCTAATAAATTAAATTACATTATTCTAGCATGTGAGATTTGTCATTTTTTTACACTAATTGGTTATGATAAAATCCATACAACAATTTTATAATGCTCATGGGGAAGGAGAAGAAGAAAGCATTGGAAAGACTGTGGAAGAAATGCTGCGTGAAGAAAGAGCTCATGTTGTTTTTCTGCACTTCACATGCTTAGGATCCGCTGATGCTTTAATCAAACAGTTCAAAAATTCTTATAGATATAATAAAAAAAATTTTGATGCGTTAATTAAACAGTTAAATTCTTATGGACATAGCAGAAAATTTCGTACCAATTTCTCCTTTTAAAAAAAATTGTAATGGTCAAAAAATTCATGCTTGCTTAGGAACAATTTTAACAATTTAATATTTCTCTTTATATAATGTCATTTATTATTTAATAAAGTTAATCTATACAGTTCTTTTTATTATATAATAAATGATTAAAATAATGTAATGGTTATTTTATTTTAATATATTTTTATATGTATCTATTATCATTTAATTATATTTTACTACATGAAAGTAAATATAACATTGATATTTATTATGAATTATTTTATTTATAACTTTAAGTATATATTTTGCTGTTTGTATGATACAAATATTTTCTGTTGATATTACACACCACACCATGTCTTTTCTTGAAAAACAATTTAATTATAAAATAGTATTTTTCCGAATTAATTTGGTGCATTAAATAATAATTTTAGAATGCTTATATGATCCTCTAAAAAAAAAAGAAAAGAATGCTTTTATGATAGTTAGTAGAGGGAATAGATAAGTTGGGTAGGTGGTAGGACAAATTTTAACTAATTCTAATTTGATTTATTAACTATTATCAAGTAAAACTCAAATTATATTCACTATATTATTTATTATTCATGAGTTGTTCATAAATTTAAGTAAATTTAATTAAAGTTATTTATCATGTATTTATATTAAATTAGATACTAAACAAATTATAAATATATTTAATACAAAATATAATGTTATACTAATAATATATTCAAATAAATTTTATACTATATATTATTATAAGTAAAATATTATATTATATATAATATCAACCTATATATAAATCAAACCAAAAATAACAAATTAACTCAAAAAAAAATTTATTCAAAATTATTTGCAATTTTTATAAGTTAAGCTTTTGATAATTTAAATTTGTTTTATTTATTAAATAAATTTTAATATACAAAAATAAGTAATTTTTTATCAAGTCAAATTTTTTATAATTCATAAACAATTCGACTCTTTTCGCAAATTTAATAAAAAATAAAATAAACTACTATCTTTACTAAGTGGAGTAATGAAAATGTATATATATGTATATGGGTGTATAGGTACGTTATACTTTATTTAGTATGATACTCATTTTTTTTAAGATAATGGCCAATTCCTTTTTTTTTTTTTTTTTTAATTTTCATATTTATTTTAAACTCATCAATGGGAGATACATCCACCATTTCCCACTTGGTGTTGGTGGTCCATAACTCAAGTTGGAGATGACAAGTGACAGACAAAATCTTTATTCAAGCTTATCAATCGTTATCCCACCATACTATGCTGGAAATGATTCACCAAAAACCTCTTCAAAATGCCTATATTATTATATATTTATCCATCTTATTTTTAATACTATAAAGATAAAAATTATATATATATTGAAATAAAGATTGAATTGCTTAGTTTGTTATAGAACTAAACTTGAATTTAGTAGTATTTAATTAGAAGAAAAATATTTTATTATAGAATGATTTTAAGAGAATTTAGAGAGAGTTTAGAGAAAATTTAGAAAATTATAATATTGAAAGAATTTGGAGAGTAATCTATTTTTTTCTTAACTTCTCATTAATGAATTTCAATATCTTTATATAAAAATTTTCTTTTCACTATTTGAGAACTATTTTCTCACAAGCAATATATTGTTCATTCACATTTATAATACTCCCCCTTGAATAACAATATTTTGCAACTGCCTCGTTAAAACCTTACTAAATAAAATCCAGTGGGAAAAACTTTAGCTTAAGAAAAAAAAGTACAGTGCATGATTTTCTCCCCCTTAAATTGATATGTATAATCTTCCTTCATATAGTATGCAGATGTCGCATTCCAATATCATGAACGTGCCTTCTAAAGATTGTAGTTGGAAGTGCCTTTATGAAAAAATCAGCTGAATTCTTGCTAGACTGAATATACTTGATATCTATATGATTTTCTTTTATTAGCTCTTAAGTGTATGAAAAAAATCTTGGAGGTATATGTTTGGTTCTATCACTTTTGATATATCCTTCCCTTAACTGTGCAATGCATGCTGCATTATCTTCATACAAAATTGTTGGACTTTTGTTGACTGGAAAACCACAAGATTCTTCAATATGATGTGTCATTGATCTAATCCACACACACTCTCTGCTTACTTCATGTAGTGCAATAATCTCATAATGATTTGAAGAAGTAGCGACAAACATTTGTTTCTAGGAACGCCAAGAAATTGTAGTTCCGTTATTTGTGAACACATAGCCTGTTTAAGATTTCACTTTATGAGGATCAAATAAATGCCCTACATCTGCATAACCAACCAATTCTTGTTTGAATTGTTAGAATAAAATAAACCCAAATCAACATTTCCTTAAAGGTATCGAAGTATATGTTTAATCCCTTTCCAATGCCTTTTTGTTGGAGCTTAACTGAACCTTGCTAATAAATTGACTGTAGAAGAAATGTCAGGTCTAGTACAATTAGCAAGATACATTAGAGCTCAAATGGCACTGAGATATGGAAATTCAAAATCAAGAATTTCTTCATTTTCTTCACAGGGTCGAAATGAATCAGTCTCAATATTGAGTGATCTGACGACCATTGGAGTACTTAAAGGATTTGCTTTATCCATATTAAAGCGTTTCAAGATCTTTTCTGTGTAATTTAATTGATGAATGAATATCCCGTTGGTCATTTGCTCAATTTGTAAACCAAGGCAATACTTGGTCTTTCCAAGATCTTTCATTTCAAATTCTTCATTTAAGTATACTGTTACTTCATGGATCTCATTTTCTATTCCAATGATATTTAAATCATCAACATATATAGCTATAATCACAAATCCGGATATTTTTTTCTTAATAAAAACGTATGGGCAGATAATATTACTCACATATCCTTTATTAATGAAATAATTGCTTAAACGATTATACCACATACGTCCAAACTGTTTTAACCCATATAAAGATCTCTAGAGCTTGATCGAATACATTTCTTTGGGTTTTGTACTTAATGCTTCAGGCATTTTAAATCCTTCAGGGATTTTCATATAAATGTCACTATCAAGTGATCCGTACAAATAAGCAGTTACAACATCCATAAGATGCATTTCTAATTTCTTAAAAACTATTAGGCTAATCAGATACCTAAACATAATTGCATCCATAACAGGAGAATATGTTTCATCATAATCAATTTTCGGCCTTTATGAAAAACCTTGAGCTACAAGTCTAGCTTTGTACCTTATTATTTCATTTTTCTCATTTCTCTTTTGTACAAAAACCCACTTGTATCGTACAGGTTTCATATTTTTAGGCATAGGAATAATTGGCTCAAAAATATTTCGCTTATTTAGTGAGTCTAATTCAGCCTACATAACATCTTCCCATTTTATCCAATCATGCCTATTTTAACATTCCATGATTGATTTTGGTTTAGGATCATCTTTGTCATTTATGATTTCACATGCAACAGTATATGAAAATATTTCATGACTTTCTTTATTTTCTATTTCTTCAGGTATATTTTCCTCACTATCAATATGATTATCTACTCCCTTTCTCTTTCAAGGATTTTTATCCTTTGAACCAATTGGTCTTCCACGCTTTTGGCATGTTTTAGACTCATAAGTTTCTTTACTCTTAGGTTTTATTTCTAGAATTTCAATACGAGTAGAAGCATTGGCTGCTAGTATATATGATTTAGTCGCTCTTTTTGTATCAGTAAATGCATCTGCCAATTGATTTGCAATTGCTTGTAAGTGCACAATCTTTTACACTTCTAATTCACATTGTTTTGTATGAGGATCCAGATGCAATAATGATGGTTCATTCCATGAAATATCCCTTTTCCCTTTTTTCTCCCCTTTTCCTAATGTTGGGAAAACAATCTCATTAAATTGGCAATCAACAAAATGTGCTGTAAAAACATTACCAGTTAAAGGTTCAAAATATCTTATAATTGAGGGTGTTTCAAACCCAACATAAATTCCCAATCTTCGTTGAGGACCCATTTTTGTACGCTGAGGTGGCGCAATGGGTACATATATTGCACAACCAAAAATTCTGAGATGGGAAATATTTGGCTCTTGACCAAATGCCAATTGTAATGAGGAGTATTTATGATATGCACTAGGTCTTATGCGAATTAATGAAGTAGCATGTAGGATTGCTTGACCCAAACTGAAATGGGAAGCTTTGTTCTCATTATTAATGGTCTAGCAATAAGCTGAAGGCATTTAATCAATGATTCAGCTAAACCATTTTGAGTATGTACATAAGCAACATGATGCTCAACAATGATCCCAGTAGACATACAATAATCATTGAATGCTTGAGATGTAAATTCACCAGCATTATCAAGTCTTACCCTTTTGATTGTATAATCAGGGAATTATGCTCATAATTTAATAATTTCAGCTAGCAACCTTGCAAATGCAACATTACGAGTTAACAATAGACAAACATGTGACCATCTACTAGATGTATCAATTAATACCATAAAATATCTGAATGGTCCACATGGTGGGTGAATTGGCCCACATATATCACCTTGAATTCTTTAAAGAAACATAGGTGATTCATTTTGAATTTTAGATGGTGAAGGCCTGAAGATTAATTTTTTGAGAGAATAAGTTGTACATGACATTTTATTTGATTGAGGAATTCTTTGCCTCTTCAATGGATGCCCATGTGAATTCTCAATTATCCTTCGCATCATTACTGATCCAGGATGACCTAATTTGTCATGCCATAAATTTATTGTTGAAGGATCATAAGATTTTTCTTTTACTGCCATATGTGATTCAATTACATGTATATACATGTAATGCAATCCAATAGGGAGTTTTGACAGTCTTTCCAATACTTGTATTTTTCCCGATTCATAGGAAATTATATTTAAATATTTGTTACCATTTATAGTAATAGATTGGGTATCACACCCATTTTGATATATGTCATCAAAACTCAAAAAATTTCTTGTTGATTTTAGTAAAAACAAAGCTTCATCAATTATAAATTTTGTTCCATTTGGTAACATAAATTTAGCTTTGCCAATTCCTTCAATCAGATCTACAGGACCTGATATTGTTTTTACAACTGCCTTTGTGAGCTTTATTTCAGAGAAATAATCTCTATTTTTCAAGATAGTATGTGTAGTACCACTATCTAGTATGCAGAGATCTCCAATATTGTCTTTATGTTGAGTACAATCCATATTAAACTTCAAAATAGATAAACACATAATTAATCAATTAAGGTAAAAACATAAAATAATTGTAAAGTAGGATATTTTATTTAATTTAAAAATAACATACATAACAATAACATATTCTTCAGAATTGAAAATAAAATAGGTAATAACAACATACTTAAAAATTATAGATGTCTCAATTTTCATTGTCAGTAAAATCATCAGTAAAATTATAAACATCTAGATGAGTTGTATCATTAACAGGAGTACGATGCTCATTGAAGTTTATTTCCTTTTCTTTGCCTTTTAATGATGCCTTATAAAGTTGGCAAAGATATGGTGGTGTACGATAAACTCGTGACCAGTGTCCTTTAATATCACATATGAAACACACAGTTTCAGAATTATGTTGGGGCATTTCTTGAACACTACTGATGACTGATTTTAACTTCTTTTGAGGTTGAGTCTGAGTTTGTTATGGAGTATTATTATATTTATTTCCACGACCACGGCCAAAGAATTGACATCTTCCACGTCCACGACCTCTACCTCTCCCACGTCCATGGCTATTGTAATTTTTATATCTAGAATAATTTATAGCATTTGCTTCTGGAAATGCTACTGAGCCAGTGGGATGGGACTGATGATTTTTCATCAAGAGTTCATTATTTTTCTTAGCTACCAGTAGGCATAAAATTAGTTCAGAATATTTTTTAAATCTCTGCATCTTATATTGTTATTGCAGTGTAACATTTGATGCATGAAATGTGGAGTAAGTTTTGGCTGTCTGTCCACAGAATTTTAATTATGATACTATTCTGAACATTGCAGAATTATAGTCACTTACTTTTTTAAAATCTTAAAAGCGTAAAGCTCTTCATTCATCAGTGACTACTGGTAGTATTACATCTCTTTGATGATCATATATGTCTTTTAGATCCTTCCAAAGAACACTTGGATCTTTGACAGTTAAATATTCACATTTTAATCCTTCATCAAGATGACGACGGAGAAAAATTATAGACTTTGCCTTATCTTGCAATGAGGTGTTATTATTTTCTTTTATGGTATCAATTAACCCATTGATTGAAGATTCATTTCTACATCTAGAATCCAAGACATATAATTTTTTCTCGTGATATCAAGAGCAACGAACTCAAGTTTTGCTAGATTTGTCATTATGATAACTTATTGTTTTGATCAAGAATTTTTCGTGCTGATAACGTGTTGTGAAATAAAGATTGAATTGCTTAGTTTGTTATAGAACTAAACTTGAATTTAGTAGTATTTAATTAGAAGAAAAATATTTTATAGTATAATGATTTTAAGAGAATTTAGAGAGAATTTGAAGAGAATTTGGAGAACTATAATATTGAAAGAATTTGAAGAGTAATCTATCTTTCTCTTAACCTCTCATTAATAAATTTCAATCTCTTTATATAGAGATTTTCTTTTCACTATTTGAGAACTATTTTCTCACAAGCAATATATTGTTCATTCACAAGCAATATATTGTTTATTCACATTCATAATAGTATTGAATTTTTCATCCAAAATCTATATATATATATATATATATATATATATATATATATATATATATATATTTATTTATTGAGTTTAGGTAAGTAACTCACATGTAAAATGTGGTCCGATTACCATTTATAGTATAATTAAATTCGAATTGATAGTTTATATAATTGCATGAAATAATTATTGAGAGACTTTTATTTCATTTTATCCTACAAGGCAAACTAGATTAGTCATGGTATAGTGGCTCTAAATACCAACAATTTAAATAAAAAAATATTATTACCTTCTTTATTTATTGTCGAAAGTTAAGTAATCAAGTGATTTATCTCTCTTCCAGTTAAGGATTCAATTATTGTTTTTCTCTCTTCATTTAAGAAAAAGTAAATTATATATTAATAATAATTGGAACGATATTTTTATATATAAAAATTTTAACTTTTTTATAATTATTATTTTCGATGCTAATCAAATTTTGGTAATATTATATAATGATAAGAGAATAAATACTCCCATTAATAAAAAAAAAGTAGCTAATTTATTTCGCACAACATTTAACCACACATTTACCATTTTTTTTTATATGTAGAGAAATAATTTAACCACATTTTTAATTATGATTTTACTTAACTTTGGATGTAAGAATAAACCAAGTTTCTTGTAGTGCTATTATGTAATCTACCATGGTTAAAGTGTCTAATAAATAAATAAAAGGCTAAGTAAATGTTATTTGTATAAATAATGTAATCAGATATGTTTTATAAATTTATTAATCAGTCTTTTTAATATTCATGAAATATAATTTTAAATTTTTTTAAATCATAATTCATTAATTTATAATTGAATTAATCATCAAATCTAGTTGTGAATTAAAAAATCAATGAAAAATCATCTAACTGATAAATAAAAAAAATTGCAACCAACAACTATTGATGCAAATAGTAATGAATTTGAATTTCCTTCATTAACATTTTAAACTTGAGTTTTATATATGGTAAAAATAAATGATGGAAAGTTTTTTATCCCTTTACATAATCACCCAGTTTAAATTTCAAATTAATCAAAATTTTTGAATATAAAAAATATTAAATGAAATAATTATAAATTGAATAATATTGTATATAATTACTTTATCCTTTTATAAATTTTATTTATCTTAAATTTTAAATTAGCTGAAATCTTTATATTTACCGAATACAATAACGCAATGAAATGAAGAAAAAAAAATTGCAAAATGGAGAAATAAGTGTATAGATACCCAAACATGAAAAACATATAATCGACAGTGGATATTTAGAGTACATATCAATATCATAAATTGGAAAAATATCTCAAAAATGGTACATTCAATCTATATAATAATAATAATGATAACAAAATTGGTAGACAAAATTTGACCAGAAATTAGGAATACAGCTAAGCAGATAAACAATGAACCATCACCACACCGTCACCATGCATGATAATTACCCACTTAGCCGCCATTAACTCACTAAACAACAACTATTTTTGTTCAAAAAAAATCAACTATTAATTAAATTATTTTATTTTTCATTTTTTTTAAATCAATAGAGGCCACTTGTATAATATCATCAATTAATTTTAGCCATATGATAGAAATTAATAAAATTTAATTACCAATTTCTAATCGGTGGTTTATAAAAATTATTATTATTTTAGGTTATCATAAATTAACATAAATATATTTTTTAAAGTTTATAAAAAAATTTATTGTATAAAAAAATTAAAATTTTAATGTGAAAATCAGCACATATCATATAAAATTTTAAGCTTACTACACTGATAATAAGTTTGGGAGGAATAAAAAAATAATTGAAATAAAATGTTACATAATTATCATATTTAAAAAATTTATTTTAAAATAAAAATAATAAAAATCAAGAGTAAACTTAATAACATTTTTAATGAAAATTAAGAAAAAAATTCATAAAATAAAAATAAGGTTTAAAAAATTAATTTATCTCTTTCAATTTTAATTAAATATTTTTAAAAGAAACTCATGTTTTGGAGTTTTTTATTCCTCCATCTAATCTAAACTAATTATTGAATGAAAAGAATCTACTAATTATTTAACGACAATATTTAAAAAAATTATTTAAAAGAAAATTATTGATTATTTTCAATGTATTACACTAACTAATGTAGGAACAATCATATAACACATAATGATAAAACACTTATTCTTCATTATATTGCATAAGATAATTATCAAAAATTAAGTAATTTAGTATAATTTTTTAAAGATATTAATTAATTAATAAAATATTATTTATAAAATTAAATATAAAATGATGTAAACAAATTATTCGTTTAAAAAAAAATAAAACAAATCAGTCGTTAAAAACAAGGAATTTTCCTTTTTTTTTAAAAAAAAAGAAATCACCTAAAACAACACCTTCTACCAGCCTGTTTTCTCAGATATTTGTCTCTTGTATTTTACTTTTTTTTAAGCTAATAATAATAATAATAATAAAAATAAAAGAAAGAATAATTCAATCAATTAAATAATTAATTAAAACAAATAAAATAAGATTAGTTAAAATTAATTAGTATTAAAAAATATTATAATCTTTTGTCTCTTTTCGCCGCTCCTTCCCCTCTTTCTTTTTCTGTTTTGGTTTGTTTCCTTTGATTTCATTTCCTTTTTCTTCTCCTCTTCACCTCCCCACAAAAAAAAAAAAAAAAAAAAAAAAAAAAACACTCATTCCTCACCCTCTTGCCTCCTCTGTTTCACTCCTCGCTTCTCAATTCCTTGTAAAATTCTCAGGTTCGTGCGCGTGATTTTTATTTTTTCGAATTTTTTCTATAATTTTTTAATAAATTGCAGAGTTTATGAACAGATCGAGGTAAAAATTTTGATAACAGTTATGGCGGAAGAGCATCGATGCCAAGCTCCTGAAGGTCACCGTCCCTGCGCTAATAATTGCGGTTTTTTCGGAAGTGCCGCCACATGAATCTTTGCTCAAAATGTTACAGAAGAATTTTTGCCTCAAAGAACGACAACAGGAAACTTCTATTAAGCTTCCATCTCCGTTCCTTCCTTATCAACTCCGTCTCCTGCCGTGGTTGTCGTCGATTCTCCGGCACCGGTTCCGGTCGCAATACGAAGTCCTTCTGCTGCGACGACGACGACGACGACGGAGGAGCAGGGACAAGGGGAACTGCGGTGGTGGATGTTGAACAAAAGCTGAATCGGTGCTTTGTGTGTAGGAAACGGGTCGGGTTGACCGGGTTTAAATGTCGGTGCGAGAGTATGTTTTGTGGGACCCATAGGTACCCTGAAAAACATAACTGTACCTTTGATTTTAAGAAGATCGGTAGGGAGGAGATCGCGCCGAGCGAATCCTCTGTTGTTGCTGATAAGCTGCAGAGATTTAATCTGGACCGTTTGATCGTACGACTTGGGGGAGGAAGAAAAAAAAAAGAAACATTTGAATGATCGTGAGAGCTCGGACGATGAAGAATCACCACCGGTCGATCAGAACACATAATCATAGACGAACGGACCTGATTCTGGCCATACATACATCTACGGCTGTCGTTCGATGATTTATTTTCTCCGTGGTGTTTTTTATTTTCTTAATGAATAGTATTATTATAATTATTATTGTGTTATTACTATTATTATATATTTTTCTGAAATAAGTTAAATTAATTAATATGTGAATTTGGTTGTGAATTTTTTTAAAGAAGAGAGAAGCAAAAAAGAAAAAAAAAAGGAATTTGGGTGGTTTGATGTATGTGTAGATTGTTGTTGATGATGTTGGGGCAGGTGGTTTTATCTGAATTGGTGTGTATTTGTAATTGCAGCCGATCATAGTATTGAAGAAGAATTTCTAAAAAGTTGATAAAAAAGGCAAAGTTGAAAGTTCTGTTATTAAAAAGTGGCATTTTTCTTCTTTTGGCATGTTGACTAAAAATTTTCATGTAAAAAACAAATTAATATTGCTGAACACAGAAATTCTAATCAATTGATTTTGAATCAAAGATTATTGATTTTATATTTGGCATGTCAAGATTATTTTAAGAATATGTTTTTTTCACGTCAATTTGATATATTTATTGAATTAGTTTTAGAAAATTCAAACAAGATCACTACTTAAAGAGAGTGTGAATAAATTGACGAAAAACTTTTCTAACTTAATTAGAGGTCTTCCACTTGAAATCTAAATATGCAACTATTTTAAAATTTTTAAAGTGAATCTTTACCGTTCTTTAGGGTCATTCTCATATTGATTTTGAATTAATTGAGTTTTACAGAATATCGATATCAAGCGCATGAGATGCCAAGAAAAAAAAAATAATCACTATTTTTTTCTAAATAATAAAAATTAACAAACAATAATATCTTTTACAGCAAAATAATTTCTAATTTCTTACAAATATATCATCATATTTATAGCAGTCTACAATCATTTTTTTTAAACTAAGTCTACTAGGCATTATATGCGTAAAAGGATGGCATTCAAATCTTACCCTTAATTAATATCTTAGTTTCTTAACATGATACGGAATCATTTGCGCGATTTAATAAATACATATAATGGTATTTCTATATTGGTATAGTCATTTAATAAATACATATAATTGTATTTCAGTATTGGTATTGGGTACCTAAGATATCCGAATCAATGGTCATTGCTATACCAATGTTGAAATATTGGTATTGGATAAACATCTAATGGTATTTCAATATTGGTATTATCTTTTAATTCATTCTATAAAAGAGTTGATTTAGAAAAGATGTTAAACGTTGTCAATTCAATAATATATGAACAAGGGCTGGAATGTTCCTCCTCCAGGAGTCTTGAAGATAAACCCTGATGCCAGTTACCGTAATAGCACCGATATAGCAATTATGGCAGTCATTGTGCGTGATAATGTTGGCAGATCCCTATCTATCGGCTCTTTACTGGTGAAGCACTAGCTACGTTGGTGGGTGTTCTTATGGCAAAGGCAAAAAGTTTTAAAAAGACAATCTTTGAATCTGATTCAAAGAGATTAATTGAAGAAATCAACCAACTAAGCAAAGGAGTCCCTTGGGAAATTCAAGCCATAATCATGGATATCTTTGTACTTATCACACATGAAATTTCGTTTAAGTTTTGTTTTATAGGTTGGAAACCCAACAAGGCTGCATATTGGATTTCAAAACATGCTGATGCTTTTATTTTGAATCCTTCTTGGGCTTCAAATATTCTTCAAGCCTTAGTTTCTATCTTGTACTTAAACGTCCTTAGGCTTTTGAGTTAATGAAGTAATTTTCTTGTGTTAAAAAAAAATATTTTTTTTCAAATATAGGCACTTTTTCTATTTTATTAACCAAACTATCTCAAATTTTCATTATTTACTAATTTTATTCATTTTATTTATAGATATATATCCTTATTTTTTTAAATTTTTTTTATTCTCTTTATTTTTCCTTTTTTTCTTATTTTTTTCATATTTATTATTTGCTCCTTTTTTTTCTTTATTATTTTTTTTATCTTTTTTTTTGTTGTTTTTATCCTTTCCTCCTTTTTTTTTTTATTTCTCTTTTCTTTTCTTTTTCATCTTTTTTCAAAATTTTTATTTTCTCATTTTTTCCATCTTTTTATATTAGTAGAGCATTAGCTAATATATATTTTAGGATTCTATTTCATAAATTATTTTGACATTTTATGCTTAAACACAATTTCCTTGTTATTTTTATTTCTTTTTTCCCCTTTTTATTTTTATTTTTATTTTTATTTTCTCTTTATTTTTTAATAAATTTACCATTATTTTCTAAATGTTAATTTTTTTTAATTCCCATGAACCAAAATAAATACAAATTATATAATCCTATAAATAAAATAGTTAAAAAATTCTTGTAATATCGTTAAATTAATTTTTTATTGGGTTTTGTTAAAAAGGCTAGTATGCATTGCTTTATAAAATACTTTTTTTTTTTTGCTTTTTTATATATTTGTTTATTTGTAATTTTTTTTATTGAATAGGGTATTGAAATTGGTGATTTTGTTTATATTCCTACTCATTCTGGTGGTCATGGTGGACATAATATGAAAGGTGTTAATGTGGTATTTATTTTATTGGTTTTTTGTAATTTATTATTCGTTGATTTTTGGTTTTTGATTTAATTTTGTATTCACAAGATGTTGAAGTTGACTTTGTCAGTCGTCCTCCATATAAGAGGTAGCACAAATTTGTCTATATTTTAAAGTCTCATTTTTTTATTGTATAGGAAACTAAAAAATAAACCAATGTATACAGAAAATATACTATAACTTAAAGCTAAACATTTTCTTTGGAGTTAAGTGAGTTATAATTATTGTAATAGAAAATTTTAAAAAAATAAATATATTTTTAAATTTTTTGGTGTTGTTGAGTCATAAAAGGATGATGTTGTTTCATGCTACATTTATAATTTGGTATTGTTTTGGTTTATGATACCTTTTTTTTTAATTTGGTATCTTTTTTTTTTTCGATTTCTAATACTTTTTTGTTTTATTACTGACAATGTAATTGTATCACAGAATTTCTTTTTGTATATTTGTTGTATTTATGCAATCTTTATTTTATGTCAAAATATTCTATAGTTGAAGTAGAGTTATTATTTTGATTTTCTTTTGAATCTATTTTTTTTTATTTTGAATTCATTTTTTTTTTTGTATTTTTTTGGTTTATTTTTGATTTCCGATTCAGTTTTTGTATCCTTTTGGTTCCGATTCATTTTTTTCTGTTTTAGTTTTTTTGGTTATAAAGAATGTATATAATATTTTTGGTTCTATCCTACAATAATATGTATTTATTACCTAATATATAAGAGACAATTCTCAAATCCACATATGAATTGATCAAGTTAAATTAAATAGACAACAATCATAAATTAGTTACAGGAGGAAGTATAGCAATTATATACATTAAGTGACAAGAACAAATGACTAAGGACAAAATAAAAACAAAATAACCAAATACAACAAAATATGTGCACAAGTCTCCTACACATTGTCGAAAACAAAAACAAAAACAAATAAGATTAAAACAAAGCTATACAACACATCAGCATACACAATACCAGATTTCATGCTTTTAGAATTCCAATCACTTTAAAATTTTTAACAATTAAATTGTCACTCCACTTTCCATTGTATCGAGTAACATAAAATTTTATATTTTTATCAATTTAAAAAACTTTACATTTATTCTATGTTTCTGATACAATAATTTTGTATAGGTTTTTATCAATTTAGTATATTTTATGTATATTTATTATAATAAAAAAAATATAGCAGTCGTAAAGCTATAATAATAATAATAATAATAAAATTAAAGATAATAAAACAATAATAATAATAGTATATCTTTTTTTTCCTTCTTCTCTCAATAAGTTGTATACTAAATTTACAACTTGAAGGCCAACATATTATGAAAAGATAATCTTTATAAAAAATTAAAAGTATATATATATATATATATATATATATATATATATATATATATATATATATTATTCATAGATTAAAAACTCAAAAAGAATAAACTTGCCTTTAATTACTATAACAAAATCAACCTTGCCCACTTGATTTTCAAAGATAATGTACCTTTTTTTTTTAAACACATTAGATCATATTATAGGGTCACATACTTTATATATATTATATATCATATTATATCATATCTATATATATCAATATCTATTATATATATACTATTATTATTATTAATATTACTATATGTCAATTATATATCAAGTGTGTGAAAAATATCATCCCCAATAATATATCATGGTTAAGGCCATGATTTGTGTACCCCAAGGATTGAACCCATGATCTCTTGATGATGGGTGCCTCCCTTTTGTCATTTGGATTAAGACTCATTGGTAAAGACATATATCTAAAACATGAAGAAATAGATAAATGGAATTAAATTTGAAGATTCTAGAAAATCGAATGGCCAAAAAAAAGAGAAAGAAATTACAATTGAAAGAAGTAATAGAAGATAGATCAAATCTAAAAAAAAAAAAAAGAATAGAACAACTCTTGAAAAAAAAGAGGCATAGAGAGATTTCACACTACATATTTCTTTCGAGAAAAAGAAGAAGTGGGTTACAGTGTTTAATATTCCAGCATGAGTAAAGATACTAACACTATTACATACAATAGCTATAAACAATGATCCACCCAAACCTTTTTGGAACATAATGGTCATGGCAAGTGTAGTAATAGTTGCAAAATATGGTGAAGGGATCCCACTAGATCTAACAAGTTGCTTGAAATCCCAATGCCTTTCTTTATATTTGTAAATCTAGGAAAGCTTCTTCCATCAATATGAAGATGCACATCAAAATGCAAATGGGCTGCAACACAAAGGCCCTCACTATATTGAAGTTATTAAATAGACACGTAAGGAAGCATTTATAGCATAAATTAGTCACCAAAAATGGTTTACCCCTACTGAATTGTACATTGCATGCACTATTTAATTCATTGATTCTCTTTGCCCTAATGGAATTCATTTTCATTGCTATTGATAATGCTCTTGGATCATCCATATAATCCATCTACTCAAATCCCAGTTAAAAAAAAATAAATCAATGAATTGAGATAAGATAAGATCTCAACTATTGCCAAGTTTAATTCATGATAACAAATAACAAGCAAAAATTCAATCTTTTCTATATGCCATTTTCTTAACAACCAAACCAAGGTAAGAACTTTATGAAAAATTACAACAAACCCAAATTCGGAAAACAATAAAAATAAATAAAAGCAAAACAACATAGAAACCAAAATGCACAAAATAAAAAAAAAAATTCAAAACCTCAATGCTTAGGAAGCAACTTCTTCCAAGAAAAAATTTAAAAGAAACAATAAAATAAAAAGAGAGACTATCACCTTTTATGTCTCGGGTACATCAGGAACCTTGTATGAGATTGATGTAACTTCTTACAGCCACAATCCTGGGAAAATTGATTGCAAAAAGAAACAAAATATAAGCAAAAGACATTGAAACAACATGTAAGCACATAATTTCAGAATGCATTTGTGCATGAATGTGATGAAAGCCTCTATGATGAAAATTTAGTCAAAAATTGACCTCTAGTTGTGATTTTAAGGACTAAATTGCAACGTTTTTTAGGTTTAATTACAAAAAAATTGAATATTATAGGGGCATATTTGAAAATGTGCATAATGTCAGTCAGCATTACGTAACGCTAATCGACATTACATAATGTCGGTCGACATTTTGCAATGCCAAGATGCTAAAAATTTTCAATAAAAATATTTTTCTTTACTGTGATTGGTCCAAATTTAATTTATTTTAATAAATAAATTGATTTGAGTAGGGTTCGGTCCAGTCTCTTATGCGTATAATCTTATTTTTTTGAAATTAAAATTCTTATCCTGTTTATTTTTGGGAAGGAAGAGATCAAAGCTACTTTGATCACGTAACTCATGTGATCACGTTAGTGGTTAACTAAGGAACGAGATGTAAAAAAGAAAAGATTGGTAGACAACTAGGGGGATTTTGCGAAAAAGAGAGAGAGGAAAAAACCTAATTAGCTACTTCAGAAAAAAAAAAAAAAGGTTGATTGAAGAAACATAGAGGGAAAGAAATGACCTAACCTTCTATTGTAGGTTTTAAAAGAAACCTTTTCAAAGCAAAAAAAAAAATGTTCTTTTTAAAGTCCAGAAATCAAGAAAACACATAGTTAGTTTTCTCAAAACGTTAAAATCCCATTCTGAGAGGCATTCAAACAACATATGCATAACACTACTCTTTTACTGCTTTCTTTTATTAATTCTTTCTTTTATATCATTTTATTATTTTGATTTTATTATTTCTATGTTTTTTTTGTTTAATTTTCATTATTTTATTTTCTTTGTTCATTAATTCTAATCTCATTTTTTTTTATTTTTTGTGTTTCATGTTTTTGGTGATGAATACATGACTGAACCAAAAAAACCCATGGAGAATACATGACTAAAAGCCAAAAGTCAAAGATCTTGATTTAATTTTTATCTTGCTCTATTTAGTTTATTTTATTATTTTTTAGGTTTTGAATTGTTTAATTTATTTTCTTAAAGGTTGTAATTTTAATTTTATTTTCTTTATTATTTTTGTTAGATTTTGTAATAGCCCCGATAGTAGGAATAATGAAAAGTCTAGCTTTCTCTTGTCCTTAAAAAACTAATTAGTAAATTATGTTCAATTTGGTAAACCTTAATTAAAATCAATGGAGGCAATAGATTAATTTAGGTTGCATGTTAATTAAAATTAGATTTTTTAAAAGAAATAATTTAATTGCATGTTTGATTTTTTTTATTTGATTGTTTTGATTTTTTATGTTTTTGGGCTTGTTTGTTGATTTTTGTGTGTTTTGGGCCCCAAGCCTACGTCAGACTCTAACCCATTTAATAAATAGACTTTTAATTGGATTTTTAGGTTTAATTAATTTTAAAATCAATTTATACCCATTAGGTTAATTTAGGCTTAGGCCCATTTTTATTTAATAAAATTAACTTAGATTTAGCTCAGTTCATCAATCCCATTTCTTTTAAAACAAATAGACTTAGGCCAATTTTTTGTTAAGAAAATTAAGAATAGGCCCACTAATTAATTCCTTTCTTTAAAATTTTTAGACTATAGGCCCATTTCTTTAGTTAAATTAAAATAGACTTAGGTTCACTAAATTAAAATTAAATAAGAATTAGACCCATTAGTCTTTAGGCTCACTTATAAATTAAAACATATAGATTTAGCTCATTTAATTAAAATCAATGTAGATTAAACTAACCTAGGGATTGTGATGAATGCATTATTTACATGTATTTTCATGACTAGTTTGCTTGGAGTTAATTGTTTTAAATAAGAGTTTATATGAAATTGCATGTAAATAGAGGATAACATAGTAATTTATAAAGTAATTCTACATGAACACAAAAATTTATAAAGTAATTCTACATGAACACAAAACTGAAAGAAGTTGGTATTCCGTATCTAGAATCTCCTAGTTGTGGTGCTAGCTTTCTTTTAGAGAATTGAGTACTGTTATTTTTATTTGTTCAAGTTATTATCCTGGGTGGCAACCATGCCATGTCTTTGTGACAATGGTTAGTGTGTACTTTAGAGCCTTGAGCTCAAATAGTGTCGTGGTTGCTAAAATCTTGGGTGCATGCTAAATCCCACCGTCTACAGTGGCGACTCCACTGAGGATAAGAGATACTGATTCTACTTGTGTTCTTTAGAATTATTTTATTTATTATTATTTTATTTTTGCATTCATTCTACATGTGCCTATTAACCAATGGCATTGGTTTATGGTTCCATGATTCTACTAGCTTTATGGAGTTATAAATTGGCTAACCATCACTCTTAGCCTTAACTCGGTTCAAGAGAGATTACCAGGCTCATCTGATTAGATTTTGTAACCTAAGTCCTAAAGGGGGGGTAGTGTTTTCTCGAGTTTGCAAATGATGCTAGGCCCCTCTGACCTTGGCTTATAACTCAAGTCTTACAGGAGGGCATCTTGCTAAGGAAATCTAGACTTTTCACTGGACCTTAACCATATATAATGACTTAGTTACTTCCCCTAGAATTACCCAAATTGCTTGTGTATATTGTCATGAGGTATTTTTATTTATAAAAGCCCAAGCCCATACTTTAAAGAGCCCATCTGGGCTAATAATGATTGGGCTAGACCTATATACCCAGAAATACTGTTTTCATGCTTTTATTGCTTTAGGAGAGATTTGGCGTGTGCATCAGTTCTTAATATCCCTTGTTGATATTAAGGCCAAGATAAAAAATCGTAGGAAAAGAGACTCGCCATTGAATATGTGTGTGGGAGGAATAAGGTTGGAAGGATATATGTACACTTGACTTATTACTTGATTTGACTTGCTACTTGCTACTTATTGCGTAGCACGTGCATTATGCATATATGCATTTCATGCATCATACTAACACTTTCTTTTACAGCCATCATAGATTCATTTGGGTCTTCCTATGTTTAGAAATGGAGTAGTGTTATATTAGTGAGAACTAATTTGAGTCCAAAATCAACAGCTAAAGAGATCTTTCACAGTTTGGAAAAGAGCCTTATCAACCCACTTTACCTAAAAGCTACTCCAAATCAAACATAAGATATGAAACAACAACAAGGAGGAAACTGAACCCTAGAAGACATTAAGGGAGCTTTAATGGATGACATAAGAGCAATGATGCAAGATGAACTAAGATAAGCCTTAGCTAGGTTAATGCCACCAGCTATAGCTACACTTGCACCCATTGCTACAATTCCACCTGCTGCTGTTATGGAAGATTCACCTACTAATAATGATAATACTGGGGGGCAACCTTTAAATGTTGTTGGGAATGTACCTGTAGACGACGGGGTTTAGCGCGTGTCCAAGATTTTAGCAACCACGATACTATTTAGGCTCAAGGCCTTAGAGAACACACTAACCACTATCACAAAGACATGGCGTGGAGATGAGGAGTCGCCACCCAGAGTAATAACTGAGACAAATAAAAAAGGTGGTATTCGATTCCCTAAAAGAAAGCTAGCACCACAACCAGGAGATTCTGGATACGGAATACTAACTTCTCTTAGTCTCGTGTTCTTTTAGAATAATTTTATAAATGATTATTTCATCCTCTAGTTACATGCAATTTTATTAAACCCTAATTAACATCCATCCACCCAAAAAGGCAACAAGTCAATAAAATTACAAGTAAAAACGTATCAAAAAGGTAATGTCCCTATGTCTAAACTATGTTAATTTTATAAGGTACTTAAATCTACTTTTTATTTACAAGTGAAATGGAATAAAGGTGGGCCTACATTTTATTAATTAGTGAGCCTAAATCTATTTTTTAGTCTTTCTAAGATATGGGCTTAAGTCTATTCAATTTTAAAGAAAAATTAAATTAGTCGGCCTAAGTCTAACTTGGTTTTATTTTAAGTGAAATGTGGGCCTAGGTTTATTTATTTTAAAAGAAATGCAATTAAGTGGGCTGAGCTAAGTTTAGATAAGTTTTAATTAACTAAGTGGGCCTAAAATCTAATTAAGCTAATGGGCTTAAATTGATTTTAATTATTTAAAACCTAAATCATTTTTTAAGCCTATTTATTAAGTGGGTTAGACCTAAACGTGGGCTTGGGGCCTAAAAATATAAAAACATAAAAAAACAAGCCCAAAATAAATAAAACATAAAAAATGGATCAAATAAACATTACAGTGACTTTCTAAAAAATCCTAAATTAATTACATGCAAATCCTAATTTAAGTTACTACCACCATTGATTTTAATTGATTTTTTTTTTACCCAATTGAACCTAATTACTAATTAATTTTAAAATGCAGAAAATTAAATTTTCACTATTCCTACTACCAGGGCTATTACAAACTATGTACAAAATTAAAATTAAATGATTATACACCCAAAAATTAAAATAACTACATAGAACACCAAAAATGAAAAAAAAAAAAACCTAAATCCTACTGGAAAATAACAGAGGTTCCTCCATGACATTCCATGGATTTTCTGCTCAATTTAAATATAGGTAGCATCCTCCTCAATCCACATGCACATATCAAAACAAAAAAAACAAGTAATCAGATTAGTAGTGAAATCAAATAATCAAAACAATAACTAAAAATAAAAGAAAAATCATAAACTGAAAATAATAAAAAAGAGTAAAAAATGAAATAGAAAATAACATTGAAGATTTAGATGCTGTGCAAATGCCCTTTTTGAGCCCCTCAGATTGGATTATCACCGTTGAAATTAAAATATTGTTAATTATAGACTATTGCTTTTGGAAACTTCAGTATCCAAAGTTAGGGTTTTTTACGCTCGTAGTCTCTCTATTTTTTTTCTCGTTGTGTCTTTGTGTCCTTTTCAAAAAAATCCTCTAAAAAAAGGAGTCTTCTCGCATGTATCCAGACTCCGCTTTTTAAAGCAGAGTCTGTGCGTACTAGTTTCCTCCAAAGGAGGAACAGACTCATCTCTTAAAAAACAACCTGATAGAATTTTGATTTTTAAAGCATTTTGAACGCGTTGAAATTTTCATTAGATAATAATAAAGATAAAATTGAATTTTCAACCAATCAAAAAGCTGAAGAATTGATAAAAATGCATGAAAAAATAAACTTTTATGAGTAAGAGTTGTGTAATACCGGTTGGTATTATGCAATGGCGATTGGCATTATGTAATGCCGATCGACATTACACAATGTTGGTCGATATTACACTAATGTCGATCGGCATTAAATACTGACTCTAAATTTGTTTTAAAGACCCCTGAAAAATTGCCTTATTTGCAATCAAACCCTAAAAAATATTGTAATTTAGTCCTTAAAGTCTAGAAAATTGACAATCAGTTTCAATTTTTGAATGAATTTTGTCATAGGGGCTTATGTTGCAATTGTGCACAATTGCATCCTGAAATTGTGTGCTTGTAGTTGCTCCCATTTGTCGCTGTTTGCTTGACAAATTGCGGCAAAGCAATAGAAGCACACAATTTCGAAAGAAAGAAATTAGGACACTCGATTGTATCCTAAGTGATGGATTAATGCTCAAATGGTTGAGCAAGGTGTAGTGTTTGATAATTCACACTATATTTCTTATGGAATGTTTAGTGGACTTTGTGCAAATGCATTTCGCTATATTCCTTGTGGGACGTTTAGCGATGATAAGTTGAAAACTTGCTATAGTTCCTATGGAACGTCTAGCAATGATGAATTTCGTTATATTCCCTGTGGGACGTCTAATGATGCACACTATATTCCCTGTAGGACGTCTAGTGTAGATGAATTGAATTTCATTATATTCCCTATAGGACGTCTAACGATGCACACTATATTCCTTATGGGACGTCTAGTGTAATTGAATTGAATTTTGTTATATTCACTGTGGGACGTCTAACGATGCACACTATATTCGTTGTGGAATGTCTAGGGTAATTGAATTGAATTTCATTATATTTCCTGTGGGACATCTAACGAATGCACATTATATTTCCTATGGGACGTCTAATGTAATTGAATTGAATTTTGTTATATTCCCTGTGGGACGTCTAACGATGCATATAATATTCCCTGTGGGATGTCTAGTGTAATTAAATTGAATTTTATTATATTCCCCATGAGACATCTAACGATGCACACTATATTCCCTATGGGATGTCTAGTGTAATTGAATTGAATTTCGTTATATTCCTTGTGGGATGTCTAACAATACATACTATATTCCCTGTGGGACGTCTAACGAATGCACATTATATTCCCTGTGGGACGTCTAGTGTAGTTGAATTGAATTTCGTTATATTCCCTGTGGGACGTCTAACGATACACACTATATTCCTTGTGGGATGTCTAGTGTAATTGAATTGAAAACTTGCTATAGTTCCTGTGGAATATCTAACATTGAGGAATTTGAAAGTTTATATTATAATTGCTATGCAGCACATAACATAACAAAGGTTATGACTACTGTGTAGCATGTAACATAATCATTTGGAATTCATAGCATAACTACTGTGCAACATATGAATCCTTTGATTGAAATCATGCATGTAAAATGCAAAAAATGAGTTATGTAATCTTGTTCTGTATTCTGTACATGACAGAAAATTCAAGATCATAGATTGATTATGCAGTCTTAATAATTCAATGAATTATTAATTTGATGAATGTCATGATTTAATTAGGAATGTATTCCTAATTCGAATGCAATAATAGACCAAATTGCAAGAAAGAAAAGATGGATAAAAAGTAAGTAAATTGGAAGGATTAAAATGGATATTCTCCATTTTATATATTCTTTCCCTTTTGTCGATCACTTCACTTCTCTTCCTATTCTTTTCTTCTCCTTCCTTTTTTTTTCAATTGATCTTGGTTTTTCTTTTCTTGATTTCTTCACCATTTGATGTCCGATTTGTAATCTGCCTGATCCTATGGGCTCCTTATCATGCAAACAACATGAAGGAGTTGAGACTTCAGAATGTCAAAAGATTCTGCCTCTTCATTTTCCTCAGAATAATCTAGAACTTCAAGAAGACTCAACTATCTTTCCTTTGACTCATTTACATACCCACAGGTGCAGAGATATGGGTAATGAGGTAACTTTTCTTGCTTCTATTTATTTTTGCAAAAATATTACCTGTATAATCAGTAATTAGTGTTAGTTTCAGAGTAGAAATTGACATTGACATGTATATTAGTCAGAAATTAATATGAAAATACATACTAAATTGAAATTAACTTTGAAAATATGAAATTTAGCTCCTGGGTTATCAGAATGGAGGATCTGATGTTTGGAATTCCGATCGGAATTCCATATTTTTTATCAGCCAAGTTTATGCCAATCGGCATAGTAGATTGCCGATTAAAATTTTTTTTTTATTATTATTTTTTAAAAAAAGGAAATTAATTAATTAATTAACTAATCAAATCCTTCAATTTAAATTCTTTGATTAATTAATTAATCTTTCAATTAATTAATTAATATTTCCTTTTTTGAAATTGAAATAGCGTCTGATGAAGTTCACGGGCTATTTCAATCTAGCTCGAGAATTATTTCATGGACTGGCAGAGCAGGTAACACGTCTGATTTGGGCTTCCAGATTTAGGCATTTCATTGCTGCACTTCCGATTGTTCGAGGCTGGTCTGACCATTACTCTTTATTTGCTTTGATCGAGCGATGGATGGATACTACCCATACTTTTCATACTCATGTAGTTGAGCTGACCGTTTCACCTATGAGTTTCTCTAGTATCACCGGGATTGCCTTTGGAGGATCCCCAGTTCCATTTGACATTAGCTATTGTAGTCTTCTAGAGCATACATGGAGTCAGTACGTGTGAGACTTGTTTGGGTTCACTCCAGCATGGAAGAATCGGAAGAACGTTCTTCTTTCATCATTAGTTGAGGGATTCAGATGCCTTCTTACTTCTACTCCTCGTTAGATTATTCATAAGGCGAGGTGTTTCCTTTTGATTTTATTAGGCACGACCCTCTTTTATGAGACCGATCATAAGGTTAGTATTACTTTATTAGGTCCTCTTTGTGACTTAGACCGAGTTGCCACATTAGATTGGGGATCTGCTGCACTTGCTTATATTTATTACATATTAGACACTGTCTGTAGAGGTGCTATCATGATGTGTGGCTTTTGGCATGTCTTGCATGTATATTCTCCTTCACTTGATCTCTATAGTTTTGCTCTTCTTTTTTTTTTTTTTTAGATCTAGAGCATAGAGATTAGGCTGATTCGAGGCTTTAACGCTATCAGTTCTGATAGGGCCTTTCCTTTGATGATGAGATGGGGTTCTTCTCGCCTTGCTAGCAACAGGAATGCTTTGCAGACGTACCATGATCAGTTGAACACTGTCGAGTGGCACCTGGTAAGGAAAAAAGAAAATAAAATCATTAGTATATTATAATTTAATAGAGATTAGACTTAATTTACATAAATTGCAGATAAACTCTGATTGGTTGGAGGGTGTTGAGGACATCCAGCGATATGATTTCATGGCGGCTACAGCTCACTTGGAGCCTATGAGGATCCTGCTCTCTGTTTATAGCTATCTGATGTGGTATTTAGGGGAGCGAGTGTATCGCTGGTCTTCTGGCTCTTCTCGACGTCGCATTCCATCTAATGTCCCTTCCTCTATGCTCCGTAGCTCGCATCTTACAGGTTTAGAGCTGAGGGATGCACTACAGGGATATGCTACCTCAGATTTCCTTGAGCGTTCTCGACATTATTAGCAGTTTATCCATGAGAGCCTCCTGGAGCATGTTCCTATTGATGATGATGAGGTAATTTCTCGTTATTTCAGCTTCTATTATTGGAACCTATGAATCACTCCTTCTCTCTACAGTTTGAGGAAGTTCGCTCTCCTGCTGATGCAGATGAGGAGATTGAGATTGCTCCAAAGACTGAGGTTGTTCCTGATATTGAGAGCCCTGATCCCAAACCTAGTCCTGGTCATCATGCTTAGCACATTGGGTCTAGTCGCGATGGGGCCTTTATCGGTGCTACGCTTGGTGATGTCTCTCTTCCAGACAAGTCTATGTTCTACTAGGCTCCCACTGTTCAGGCTCCAGTTGAGCAATAAATGCAATTTGGTGATGCTCAACTTCCTAGCTTTTATCCACCAGATGCTTCTCATGTGAGTCTGTTTGCTTTATTTTTTGTATGTATCTGTACACTTGACATTGATATTAATAAAATTTTATAAAATAGATTCCCTGGACACAGGTAGAGTATCTATATGGACTTGCCTCATCTCAGAGATTATTTACGATGTAGGTTACAGACAGTTGGCGGGTAAGTGCCCTCATTGAGACAATGCAAATGTATGCATGTAATGCATATGATATGGTGTTTTCTGTGTATGCAGAGCTATTCCAGTGGTCTAGAGCGGGAGAATAAGATGCTTTGTCAGCAGCTTGCAATATAGTACCGAGACTTCATCTGCTAGATCTCCAGACACTCATCATTATGATGACCCTACCAGAGGATGGAGCCCATGGCCTGATACCAAAGCTCAAGATGAGTGATTTAAAGTTTTTGTATTCCTGACTTTCTGGGTGTTTGTATCTGACTGCTTTCTATTGTACTAATGTTTTTATTCTTGTACTGTCTCAAACACTGTTAGATAGAACTGAAACAGTGTTTGCACCTTTATGGATTTTTTTTAAATAACTAATTAAAAAAGATAGTTAATGAACATTATCTTTTTAATTAATTATCCATTTATCTTAATCCTTTTCCAAGATAGATAATATTAGATAGATAAATAATTAAAATAATGGATTATCTTCCCAATTATCTATTTATCCTAATCCTTCTCAGATTCTATCATTTTATCCACATCTTTCTTTGCTAGCAGAATCCTTTTCCCATATGAACTCATCTTCTTTCCCTATATAAGACCATACAAGGGGCATTCTCTTTCATTCTTTATACCCTCATCATGACTCAAGCATCTCTTTAAATAATGAAGAAATTTCTTAAAAGTCTCAATGGTGATGACTGGAACAAGCTTCAACCTTTCCTCATCAAATCCCTGAAATCTCTTCAGCACCTGACTATCGATAACACTCTCCTACATGTTGCTTCTGCCTTCTGGGATGGGATGTCAAGGACCATGGATTCAGGTTTAATGGGCAAGAGCTTTGTCCAATGATTGAAGAGTTTGCTGCTATTTTGGGATGCACATTAGACTCGACTGCTATGATAACCCTTCCTGATTTGGAGATGTAATTTCCTGTTAGTTTGGTTACATTCTTTGATTTGCCCCCAGTTGATATTTACATGTATATGCATAACCCTGGGACCATCAATCTTTCTTCTCTGATCACCGTCTGTGGGACTCGGGATAAGAATATTGCTTCTTGGACTAGAACAGTTGCTTTCTATTTATATGCTCAATTTTTGCTAGTTTCTCACCATAATGGTGCCGATACATGCATTGTCAGTATTTTGGAATAGGTAGAGCTTGGAGCTAATCCTATGCCAGTTATCCTTGCTGAGACCATCATTGGGCTCAATAGTTTCAAGACTCATAACCATTTCTCAGGTAGTTTACTTCTTCTTTAGGTGTGCAACCAAAAATTTTATTTTTATTTTATTTTTGCCCTAATTTTTGCCTAAGCTGCCCTTTCAAGTTTTCAGCTTAGCAGGCTTGCCCTAACTTTTGCCTAAGCTGCCCTTTCGGATTTTTAACTTAGTAGGCTTTTATTTTATTATTCTTATACCATTTTTTTTTAAGATTTGGTTACAAGAAAAGTTAAGCTTGCTTAATGTACCCCTCAACCCTTTGACTTATCAACCTTATTAGTTACAGTCTTGTCCTCTGAAAATGAAAGACAAATGTTCTATAGACCAATGGGTTGACTGGTTGAAGAAGATTTTAGATGCTGAGATCACATGGGTTTGCCCTTGGTAGAGATTGAAGTTCATGACTATTGAGTTGTATGATCATTATGTTCCTATTCCAGGGCTGCACTCCTCTACCTTTTTTTACCCCTTTATGCCTTTGTCGTCAATATGGTCGCCCTCAGTTCATCGTTACTGCTTTGATCGACTTTGAAGGCTTTCCTTTGAGATAAGATTCTCTGGATAAGATTAGGAGCTTGTGGCCTTGTAGAGCCCTTGAACGGAATATACACCTGGATGCTGATGTTTCTACTGATGACGATTATAAAACTTGGGTTGTTATCTAAAAGACAAAACCACCAGGCTTTGCTATGTACAAGAGAACTCAAACTTTGTATGATGAGTCACAAAGAAAGAAACAAAGACATTACTAGATAGAATGGCTTCATAGAGCTAGTTTTAGGTTTTCTTATGTTTTGTTATCCCTTCAAGTACTTATGCTTTATAATAAAAAAGGATATGTAAAGTTTAACAAAACTTCAATTTCAATTTCATTCATTAATTAGGGCCAAAATGAGTACATTTAACACATCACATGACATAACTCCTGTTATCAGCTAGTCCTCATGGATTTTCTAACTGAATATTTTATGCTCACATCTTATTTCCCTAATTTTTGCCTGACTAGCCCTTTATGGGTTTTCTAATCAGTAGGACCATTATTTTTTATTTATTTCCCTAATATTTGCCTATCAGCCCTTTGTAGGTTTTCTGAACAGTGGGAATGTCCTAACTTTTGCCTGGCTAGCCTTTTCAGGTTTTCTAGCCAGCGGACTTTATTTTCTTTATTATACTTTTATTCATATTTTTTACAAGTAGTACTTTTTAAGGCGATCCAGATTAATAGGTTCCATAAACTCATTCCCTTTAAGATTTGATGTCTTGGCAGCTCCTTTAGGTAAGAATGATTTAACCAAGTACGGTCCTTCCTAATTCGGTCTAAATTTACCTCTTGGATCGAACACCACAGCTCTAGACTGTTTTAGCACCATATCTCCAACTTTGATTTTCCCAGGCTTAACCTTCTTGTTAAACGCCCTTGTTATCCTTCTCTGATATATCTAAGTATGGAATAAAACATCCATCCTTTTCTCATCTAGAGATACTAGATGATCATATCTTTTCTACGCCCATTCATTCTCAGTTATTTTAGCTTCCATGACTACTCTCAAGGACTTAATCTCAGTTTCTATGGGCAAAACTACTTCATAACCATATACTAATAAGAATGGTGTTTGGCCTATAGCGGTTCGAGCTGTAGTCCTATATCCTCATAAGGTAAAAGGAAGATATTCAAACCAATCCTTGTAGGTTTTAAACCATCTTTGAAAGGATTTTCTTGACATTTTTATTACTCGTTTCCATTGCTTTATTAGCTTGAGGGCGATAAGGTGAAGATTTATGGTGCTCAATCCCATACCTTTATAACAACTCTGTTGTTTCTGCTTGAAATTGAACCCCCATTATCTGCAAATCAGGCCCTTCTCGATGAATCGTGCCATCTACTTTGCTTTCACAGTGTTAAAAGATTCTGCCTCTAGCCATCTTGAAAAGTAATCGATTGCCACCACTATGTATTTATGCCCATTTGATGTTGTCGATCTTATTTCTCCTATGATATCAATTCCCCATACTGCAAAGGGCCAAAGGGATTTAATATCCCGTGTTTTTAAAATATTTTTACACTGTACCGGGATATGCAGTGTCAATAATTTTGAATATATATGTGATATTTTTACGAGTTAATATGTATTTAAAACCTATTTTAATTATTGTGTATTATTTTCAGTGTTTTACGTAAAATTTTCCCGGGACTTGCATTTTCGGGGAAATTTTCACGTAAACAATGTATTATTAATTATTTTAAACGTATTTACGGACTTGCATGAACTCATACATATTTTTAAACTATTAAATAAAGTCGGTGTGTGTATATTTATTTAATTAGGGTTTATTAATTCCCTAATATTTTATTAAGTATTTAATTGTTTAAATTGTTATTTAATTAATTATATTTAGTATAAATTATTAAAATATTAATATTTTTATGTGTGTGGTGTATATTTGATGTGTGTAATTTAATATTATTTTAATATAAAGTATAAAGTATATATATATACATATATACATCAAAAATCAAAGAATTGCCAAATTACACTTTTGCCCCTCCCTTCTCTTCTTCTTCTCCGGACGCGACTCCCACCTCCACCGTCTGTAACTTCCGTTCGCCATCGTTCAGAGTGCCTCTCGGTGAGCCACCTCCGTCCCCAGCCATTCCCTGCCGCCAGCAGCCCCCTTTCCCGACGAGTTTGGCCGGAATTAGCTTAGGAGGCCGAAAGTCGAGCTACCGCCGTTTCTCCCTCTTCCGGCCACAGTTTTCGACACCGTCGGTCTCTTTCTTCTCCTTGAGCTCCGGTGAGTGTGATTCCAGCTTTGGTTTGAGCTAAAATGGTCTAGAATTGCTTAGTTTTAGATTTGTAAATTTCGGCCTATTAGGGTTTTCGATTTTTTTGAGCTTCGAATTGGATGATTCATGGAAACTTCCTTCACAAATATTGTTCTTAGTAGCTTAATATACATGTATAAATTTTTGTAGAATTTTTGGAGATTGTTTGGATTTTTGGGTATTTTTGAATATTTTAATATTATTTTCTAATTTTCGGAAATTAATTATTTAAATTATGAAATTGGAGTTTATGGTTGAATTAGGTGTTGAAATGAATTATAGGAATTTATTTGGAATTTTTATGAATTTCTAAGTATTTATTTTTAATTATTGAAGTTTAGGTGATTTTGGAAAATTAGGTTAATTGTGTTTTTATTTGAATTTAATTGGTTAATTGGGTTTAATTATTAATATTATTGATAAATATGTTGAGAAAATTAATTTTGGGTAATTGTATGATTTTTGGTGAATTTTTGAAGTAATTTAAGTATATTTATATATATAGGGGTATTTTGGTAATTTTACCCTAAATTGTCTAAAAATGTAATTTAATTGGTTTTAATATTTATTTAAGGTATAAAAATGATTTCTACAAATTATTTAGTATTTTTAACTAATTAAAACTATTTTTCGGGAATTATTTTCAATTATATATATAATATACGGTTTTTCTAATAAAATGAGTTTTAATCGGTTTTTATAGTGTTTCAAGGTCAATTATGTAATTTTTATTTATAAAATGTATTTCTGTGATTTAAAGATATTTTTGTTATATCTGGAATCATTCTGTGTTTGTGGACCCCGGTCGGTGGACTGTAGTTTGGAGTCCGACCGTGGGATTTTGATTGTGTTGAGCTCGTTTTTCGAAGTGTGTTTCTTTGCAGGGTCGGCTCTACTCTTTTGAGTAGAGAGATGTCCGTTTTACAGGGGAGGTTCTGCCGAATTTTCGGTAGAATTCTCGTAAAACATGATATCCAGTCGAACCCTAATTTTCGATTATGTGTTTAATACTCTAGATTGAATTCTAGGATTTCTGTTAGGTTTATTCTAATGTCGGTTATTTATTGCTTGTTTAGTTGCGCCGAGACCGAGAGCTAGTGGACCAGGCCCGTCGGACCTGTCTCGTGGAGCGCATTAGGTGAGTTACTATATTATATACATATGCTTAGGATGCATGATTTAGAAAATGCATGTTTTATTTTGACTGAATATGCATAAATAATGTGATTTATATTCAAGTATATTTTTGGTATATTTTTGGTATATAATAAATTATATACATGTTTTGTTAATAAAATATATTTAAAATGTTTTTAAATATATTTTTAGTTTAATTCATGATTTGATTGGATTTATTTGACATATATATACTCAAAATATACCTGGTTTATGTTTGGTATATTTCCAGTATATATATGGTTTATATTGTTGATTTATTTAAATTCATGCATCATGTATTTGTGAATGAATGTTTTATTATTTATTAATGAAGGATATCAATAGAACGTGCTACCTAGTGGGCAGCACTAGGACCGAGTACGTACCGGTACGCCTATAGCTTTAGGCTATATTACTAACTATTTGTGGATATTGATTTGATTATGATTATTGATATGTGTGAGATGTGGTTTGGGTGTGATTGCTGGAGCTCGGTTGACCAAGTGTCTCGGGGCCAATCACATTGGCAGTCAGACTGCTGGAGCTCGGTTGACTTAGTGTCTCGGGGCCAGTCTACTGTCCAAATGGATTAAGTGGATATATTTGGAATAAGTGGATATATTTGGAATAAGTGAGCCTGTATGGCCAGAGTGTTGTTTAACACTATTTTCTGAGGTTGCGATATTCTAGGGTTCTATGTGATCCTTCATAAATTGGGATTTTTCAGTAAAATATATAAAAATGATTTTTCTGCATTTGTGTGTATTTGCCTGTATATATATTAGATATATATATACTGTTGACTGTATGCATTATCACTTAGTGTGTATGTATATATATTATAGTAATTCACTCAGTGAGGTCTGACTCCCCTCCGTTGACTATTTTTCAGGAGAGTCAACTTCCTCAGACCTCAGTAGCAGGTCGATACGCCGGATTTCTTCCGCCCCGGCTTCTTTATGTAAATTGTCTACTTGAGTCTTATTTATTTTATCTAGACACTGCAGTAGTTTTAAATTAAAGTATTGGATTTTATGTACTTTATTTTAAAGAGATGTATTATGTTGAAACTGGATTTGTATTAAATATTATATATATGTGATGAGATGAGTTTTGAAGTAAATCCAGTTGGTATGGATGATATTATGATTTTTATTTTCCGCTGCATTTATTATATGATTATTGTTGTTATGGCGTGATTTATTTTATTTTTAGGCTTGCTACGAGTTCCGGATTCGAAAGAATTCCCGTTCCCTAGCGCCGGTCATGGCCCCTGTTTTGGGTCGTGACAGATAAACTATTCAGCACTGTTGGAGGCATGTGACTAAGATTCCCATGGATCTGACACTGATGGCATTGTCTTACTGTCCTGATACAATCTTTTTCCATAGTCATCCATTAATACCCTTGCATGAATCTTTTGCATTACCTCTTCAGCTTCATCCTTTTTGAGACACTTAAGCTGCATCCCGTTTGACATTCTTTTGTATAATGCCCTATCATGACTTGCATAGTTACGTGCAAGAATACGAAGAGCATATCTTTCTTTTGAGGTCGTTTCATCTGGATAAATTCTCTTTTCAATGAATCTCTGGACATCATAAAACTAAGGCTTTTCTTCAGGCTCCATTTGAATATTCATAATCTGCTCACCCCCATAACACGGTGCTTTAGACTTCATGATCACTAAAGGTTTCATAGTCAACCCAGTTGCACTATCCCACATTGAAGAGAGTGTTGCAAGTGCATCCGCCATCTAATTATCGTCTCTGGATAGATGGATAAAGAGACATTTCGTGAAATTCTTCATTAAGGCTTTCAAATAACAGATATAAGGCTTTAACTTTTCCTCTTTTACCTCCCATTCTTCATTAGCCTGATTGATGACTAACATTGAATCTCCATAACCAACAAATCTTCTGCTCCAGCTGCCACAGCTGTCTCAATTCCATAGATACATGCTTCTTACTCAGCCATGTTGTTTGTGACCTTGAAATTCAGTTTCTTTGCCATTGGTATGGTTTCTCCTTCTGGTGTAATAAGAATCACTCCCACTCCAGCTCCTTTGTTGTTTACAGCTCTATCAAAGTAAAGTTTCCACTCCCGATGCTCTACAACTACTAAATTCTCATATGGAAACTCCAAATTCCACTGCTCTTCACCTTCAATCGTATTTTGAGCTAAGAATTTTGCTACTACTCTTCCTTTGATTACCTTTGTAGTAATATGCTCTATATTGAACTCAGTTAAGAGTACTAACCATCGAGACATTTTTCCAGTTAAAGTCGATGCTTGAAATAGATACCTTAGAGGGTCTATTCTTGAAACAGCCAATCGGTATTGTGTAATGCTAGTCAGTATTAAACTAAATGTCGATCGACATTAAATGCTGACTCTAAAATTTTAATTACTAAAAGACCCCTGAAAATTGACTTATTTGAAATCAAACCCTAAAAAACATTGTAATTTAGTCCTTAAAGTCCAGAAAATCGACAACTAGTTTCAATTTTTGAATGAATTTCGTCATAGGGGCTTATGTCGCGATTGTGCACAATTGCATCCCGAAATTGGTTGCTTACAGTACCTACTGTGGAAATGAAATTGGAGGATGTTGAGAACTACATGGTTGAAAAAGCAAAAGAGGAATCACTTAAGCAAGTTCAAAAGCTAAAATCCCAGCAGATGCAAGCACTGACCCAAAAAATGTACAAGATGGAAGAGCTGATTAGAGGACAAGGCATGGGATATTCATTTGACTTTGATGATATGCTGCTAATGGAGGGTGATAAGCTACTTGAGAAGTTTAAAATGCCTTAGCTGTAGAAGTTAGATGGAAATGAAGATCCTAGGATTCATCTCAGTTAGTACACAATAACTATGAGCATAACTAAGGCCCCATTAGTAGTGATCACTAGGTTATTTGTATTGTCTTTAGAGGGAATTATTGTAAACTGATATCATGGATTGGGAAAGTCTATCAGGGTTGACTTAAAAGAACTGTGTACTACTTTTTTGAAACAAAGTAATTATAACACTAGATTGGAAGTGTCCATTAGGGATTTGGAACTGACTAAGCAAAATTCAAATGAATCCTTTTATGATTTCTTAACCAGATTTATGAATAGGGTAGGATTAATGAAAAATAAGTTGTCTGAGAAAGATCAGGTTAGGATAATAGTTCGTAACGTGTCGCCTAATTTGGTTGAGAGATTGTAAATGATGAATCCCAAAACATTTATAGACCTGTATGATGTTAGTTTACAAGTCGAATAGTTTGAAAGTAAGAAAAAGAAGATTGCTAAAAGCACCAGAGCAAGGAACTACCCAACTGGGGGCACACAACAAGAAAGCACTAGTCAGATTGTGGAAGTGTATGTTGTTCAACAACTAAGGAGATTCTTCAATTTTAATCAACCTTTGTCAAAAGTCCTAGAGAGCCTAATGCAAAAGGGCTTACTTCAACCTTTACCTAATCCAAACCCATTAAACCTAAACACCCCAGGCTATAACCCAAACAAGCACTGCAAATTCCATCAAAACCTCCAACACTCCATAGATAACTGTGTCTGCATCAAACATGAAATCCAAAACCTTATAGACTCCGAAAAGATCACTGACCCCGAAAACCCAAGCACCAAAAATAATCCTTTCCCAAACTACCAAAATGTATCACGCTCAGCTACTATGATGATCAAATTGGGAGTAAGTAAGGAAGAAGTGTTAAACTCGTTTGAGGGCTTAGACCTTAAAACCAATGAGAAATCTCCTAATGCCCTTAAAGACGAGGAAATAGTAGAAGACTTATTGGGTCAGCCTTCAGACAAGTTCGACTATAAAGTGTTTTATACTAAACCACCTTCTTTTAACATACCCTTCAAGTCAATTGTGCCTACAGGATAGGGTGATGAGTTTGATGATGAGAAGCTACTAGATAAAAAAGAAAAAAGCACATTTGAGGTACAAAAAGATGAAGTCATAAAGACAATTAGCAAGAAGATGCAAAAATAGTTGTTATGTAAGTCGCCTGAAAGACAACCACTATGAGACTTAACATCCTTAACATCTAGAATAGGAAATAAATTTTCATATTTTCTTTTTTAAATAAAATTTTAGTTTCTTTAGAACTTGTTTTGTTTTAGTGATCGATGATATAAATTCTAATCATGCTTACTTATGTAATGTACATCCTAATGGTATTGTGCATTATGATATTGATCATATCTGCATATTTAACATAAATTCAATTTAATTAGATTCATTCAGCATAGACATGAATGCAAATTCAAAGAACATCCATATATCACATGATGTAACTTTTGAATATAGAAAATTTAAGAAAAAAAATAAAAAGAATGAAAAAAAGAAAAAAAGGAAAAAAAGGAGAGAAAAAAAGAAAAAAGAACTATAAGGTAAAAATTAGAGAGAAAAACATTTAGGACTAACTGATAGTAGGGGTTGTATCATGTGATGTAATAAATGTTCTCATTTTTGTCTTGATGAAAGAGTAAAATTGAATATAAAATTTTTATTCAAATACTGCATATTCATCTTTATCTTACTGCATAAGTATTTGAATGGAAGAATAATACATAATAAAAGCTAAATAAGAGCTATGAGATCACTATTTTAGTTATGTTTTCTTTTTTGCCACCCCTTTATGATTTTGTCTATAAGCATAGTGTCCCCTTGTACCTTAGGAATTCAGGTGGCTTAATAACTTACATTGCAACTCCTACCTTGTAACTATCATCAATTATTGCATCAACATCAAGCCTCATATTCTGCTTAAGAGTCTTTCAAAGTGTAAGTCCAGTTGATTTTATTATCAAGAAATCACTTTAGTTAGTTCGCCCACTCCTTTGCATCTTCAATGCTTGAGATTGCAACTAATGGGGTTAGTAAGTCAAAGGATCAACAACAACAATGAACGAATTAAGCCTTTTGCACATAAAAATGAAAAAAAAGACTACTAGAATAGCATGAATGAATTCAGAATGAAACTGGGGAGCAAAATGTAGCTCTAAGGGCAAATTATAGAATAACAAGTTTGCATTCAAAGAGCGAAGATGGAATGTTGAAGTATAAGAGATCTCGAGGCAAAAAGAAACATACAAATACAATAGTTATTATACAACAAAAGCAATTGTAAAAAGAAAAGTTCAACAATACATTGGTCAATCACATACTCCAATGTCGAGTCATAGACCCCACTTACTAGCATGTTCATCTATCTAAAAAACTGTATTAGAGGCTCTGACATTAGAAGTACCAACAACGAGGCATTCAATGCTCAAACCTACACGTTGTTGATAAGGCACCTTATTCTCACACTCCAAGCTGCGAACATAACTCTGTTCTAAATAGAAGACCTTTAGGATCATGCATGTAGTACATAACATGCATACACTTGCATACATTTGTTGTGAAATACTTGCTTTGCATAATAAAGTCTTTAAGCTTAGGCGAGATTATATAAATACTTTCCTATTAACATTCAAAATTAGTATTGTAAAAGTGCCAAAAGGTAGTCAGAATATTCACATTTAAAGGAAAAGAGTAACACTATCAAAGTGAACCTGATACTTAATGGGACTTTAGACATCAAGAGCCCAATAAATTATGAGCCCATCCAGTAAGGGAACATCACTAATAATGACACTTGTAAAAGCATCATCCTAGCAACCTCAAGAGGCTGGATAAGATGTTCAAGCTCCTCATATTCAATATCCATCTCCATAGTCTCATATGGAGCATCATCTTGAATATCTCTCCACAACAATTAGACTAGTGTAGGGTATAGAATATGGTGATGAGAAGGCCCAACATGTTAGTAATATATTCATTGGCCCTATAAAAGGAAAGAATGCACTTAAAACTTAAAGTAAATGCACTTAAAACTTAAAGTGAATGCACTCAGAAAAAATTATTTGATCATGAAAGAAGATCTCTAACTCCTGAACCTTTTTTACGTGAGATATCATGAAGAGGAATGAAGCCCTCTACCATAGCAATAATGGAACGATAGAAATACAAACTTAGCTCAAAGCCACAACTTCAATGGTGGAGTATCATGACCTTTGTGATTAGAGACATCATCACCATAATCAAAAGGGAGGAATGCAAAAGAATGACATTGCATTTTGACAAAATCTGTTCACTACAAATAGACCATACTAACTTATGGTATTTTATGTAGGAAAAAATAGAAGAGAATGAAGAAGGGGAAAGGAACCGATACATTAATAAGAATGGGTCAGATAGCAAATGTCAAACACTCATTAAGATAATAAAGGCAAGTAACAAAACTTTATTTTCTTAGATTCTGTAATAATTACCATTTCAATAATAAAATCCATAAATTGAAATTAAATTCATCTACTTTACGAGATCGTGTGCAAAAATCCTATCTCATGACCTTTGATCATAATGGCTCTTTTTTATTAGCCTCGTAGAATTTAGATGTTTAGTTAATAACTTTTTATTGAGAGCTTATAAAATCTAATCAATCTAATGTTAGTGATAATCACTAGGTCAATCATTTGTGATTATGTATTGACTTTCTTATTTTATTAATAAAGAGGTATTTCATTATCATTTGATTTTATGATAATTATATGAATGGTTAATTCTTACTAAGGCCATCAAGTATGTGACTTGATAGTAAAACCTTTAGATTAAAATAAGAGTTCTATTCTAATTATCCCTAGCCATTTATTCATTATATAAATATTAAAGTATTAGGGCTAGTATGATGTTGACTGAAGGTTATATTTTGCTAATTATGAATATGAGATATTAAGTCAACTCATAGGTACATGATGAGAGATCATGTATTGGATTGACCCACTATGATAATACTACATAGATTATTGTCATAAGTATTTCTCATCACAGTAGTTTTATTTCGATCTTTTAACCTTGAAATCATCATGGATTTCTACATAGCTATTTTATATTTTGACACATTCTAACATTATCTTTAATCGGATGATTAAATAGGATGTTATTGGATATTAAATTAGTTATGTGAGGAATATGAGTGATTCAGAAGGAATTTATCCCTCATTAATATGAGAAAGATATATATGGGTCCCTTGATGAGATAAACTGAAGGAAAATGCATGGCCATACTGAAATGAATTAATAAAGAGTTATCATTTTCAGTCTACTTAGAATCAAGTCATAATATTGAACTATATAAGGATGACATTCTATGCCTTATGTTCAATTAAGATATCATGCAATAAAGGGATGATAAAATTCATTGTAATTAGGTTTTGTCGGATTGTTGACTTCACATGACTTGGGTAGTTATAATGTCTTGCTAGAGGCCACTTATGACTTGTAGGCCTAAATAAAGATTTAAGCCCACTGCCAATGTTATGTGAACCTACAGGGGCACACACTTAGAATAAGCCCAAAACGAATATGGGTTTAATAAGTCCAAAATAAACTCTGTGGAAATAAATAATTAAAGTGTTTTATTTAGTTGTTTATTTATTTAAGATAAATGTTATTTTAAATAAATAAATAAGATATTATTTCTGATTTATTTTTAAAATAAAATCAGAATATAATAAATGGGAAATTACCAAAAGGTTATTGGTAGGTGAAACCCTAATTTGGAGTCTATAAATATGTTATATTCTTTAAGGTTTAACTCACTTGTTTTTCCTGCCTCCAAATTCGTTTTCTCTCTTTTTAGAAAATAAACACAGAGTTTTTCTTTTATTCTTGATTTGTGAGACAATCAAGAAAGTTGCTAGTACACACTCCAATTCATTTTTGTGAAGGGTTGTTCATGTGGATACCTATAGAGGACACATCCTTTTAGAGACGCCTAGATCCGAACAACCAAAGCAAAAAGCTCGAGGTAAGGTGTCATCGGTGTGAACCTCCTCCCATCCTTCTAGAAAATCTTGCCTTTTTTTGCGTTTTAGTGAGATTCTTGAAACCCTAGATTTAATCAAGTAGTCGAATTACATGGATCCAGGTTTGGGAACATGATAAATTTTTAATTTTTTACTGCATTTGTATCATAAATCCTAACATCTTATGCTTGTTTTACACCCAAATAAGGGGAAGAAAATGCAAAAATAAAATTTATGGACATGAATCATAAATTTCTTAAATTTCAAAGTATTGTTTCAGTCTTTCAAATGATAAATGTGCATATAATCTACTACAATGCTAAAAAATAAGTACGAGTACAAATCCCTTATTAGTATCCATGCTAAGTAATATAAGAAAGGTAAAGGAATACTAAGAGGAGAATCGAAATAAGAGTAAGAACAATTTACTCCAATGCTTAGAAATGAGTAAGAGTATTAACATGAACCTTTAGCAGTATCCACCCTGAGTAATATAAGAAAGGCAGGGGAATATTAAAAGAGGACCATGCCAAAAATTACTCCAATGCTCTAAATGAGTATGAGTATCCAAAGGACCTTTCTAATAGTATCCACACTGAGTAATATAAGAATGGTGAGAGAATACTCATATAAGGAAAAAAACACAAAAATAATTCAAAGGCTATTTTGATACTCACAATTCGATATGTTTATACTCAAATTTCATTGGTTTTGTTTAACAAATTCTCTATAAATTAGGTGTGGAAGTAAGTTCTTCACTTGGTAAAAAATATGCTCTCAGCAGAAGATGGTTAACGATGTCTCTGACCTTTGCAAATGGCAAATAAATAATAGTCATAAAAATAAAAAATAATGAGATTCATTGAGTGCACACGATCTCGTGATAAAGTGATGAATTTTTTCATAAATTTTTAACATTATAATATACTTTTGTACATTCATCATGATTGAAACTAACTTCAATAAGTTTGTAGGAATTGTAAATCCAGAAGGAGGTGACTTGTAGAGATGGTCAATATAGCAGAATTGAAATTAGTTAGCAAGAAATTCTAATCAGTCAACACCACAAAATTCAAAGTCAATTAGCACAAAGAATTTAAAGCATTCAACTTAAAAATCATGAGCAGTTATGAACTGTAGCATTATAAAAGCGAGGAATGAAAGGATTGTAGCCAATTCATAAGTGGTTATGGACTGTAGCATTAAAGGCGAGCAATGTAAGGGTTGCAACTAATGGTAAGCAGTTATGGACTGTAGCATTATAAAAGCGAGCAATAAAAGGATTGCAGTTAATTCGTGAGCAGTTATGGACTATAGCATCAAAGGCAAGCAATGAAAAAGATTGTAGCTAATCGTGAGCAGTTATGGACTATAGTATTATCAAAGGCAAGCAAATACAGATTGTAGCATCATCAGTGAGCAATGAAAGGGTTGTAACTAATCGCGAGTAATTATGAATTACGGCATCATCAGTGAGCAATTATGGATTGCAACTAATCGCGAGCAATTATGGATTGCAGCATAATCGCTAAACGTCCTACGGGGAATATAGTGAGAATCATTACATGTTTCACAGGGAATATAACGAAATCTATTGTCACTAGACGTCCTAAAGGGAATATAGTGCAGTTCACCAGACACTACACAATAGTTATGGTATTATTACTAGACGTTACACAGGAGCTATAGTATGTTCTCAAATCACGAAACACTAAACGTCCCATAGGGAATATAACAAAGCTCATTTGCATATATCTCACTAGATGTTCTACAAGAAATATAGTGAAGCATGCTAAACCTAGTATCAATCCATTAATTAGGATACAACTAAGTACTATAATTCTTTATTTCAAAATTGTGTGCTTCTATTGCTTTGTCGTAATTTATCAAGAAAATAGCGACAAAAGGGGGTAACTGTAAGCACCCAATTTCAGGATGCATTTATGCATGAATGCGATGAAAGCCTCTATGATGAAAATTTAGTCAAAAGTTAACCTTTAGTGTTAAGTTTTGCAATTTCAAGGACTAAATTGTAATATTTTTTGGGTTTAATTGCAAAAAAAATGAATTTTGTAGGGGCATATTTGAAAATGTGCGTAATGCCAATCGGCGTTACATAATGTTGATTGGCATTATGCAATGCCAATCGGCATTACATAATGCCGGTCGACATTTTACAATACCGAGGCGCTAAAAATTTTCAGTAAATTTTTTTTTTCATTATGATTGGTCCAAATATAATTTATTTTAATAAATACATTGATTTGAGTAGGGTTCGGTCCAATACGCGTTTCTTACGCATAAAATCTTCTTTTTTTGAAATTAAAATTCTTATCGTGTTTGTTTTTGGAAGGAAGAGATCATATCTACTTTGTTCACGTAACTCTTATGATCACGTGAGTGGTTAGCTTAAGACAAGATATAAAAAAGAAAAGATTGGCAGAGAACTAGGGGGATTTTATGAAAAAGAGAGAGAGGAAAAAATCTAATTAGCTACTGCAAAAAAAAGGGTTAATTGAAAAAACATAGAGGGAAAAAAAAGACTTAACCTTCTACTGTAGGTTTCAAAAGAAACCTTATCAAGTTCAAACTCTAGACATCAAGAAAATACAGAGTTAATTTTCCCAAAATGGTGAAATCCTATTTTGACAGGTATTCAAATAGCATCTGCATAACATTACTCTTCTACTCCTTTCTTTTATTAATTTTTTCTTTTATATCATTTTATTTTTTTGATTTTATTATTTTTGTGTTTTTTTGTTTAATTTTCATTATTTTGTTTTCTTTATTCATTAATTCTAATCTTATTTTTTTTAATTCTTTATATTTCATGATTATGGTGATTAATACATGATTGAACCAAGGAAACCTATGGAGAATCTATGAATAAAAGCCAAAAGTCAAAGATTCTGATTTAATTTTTATTTTGCTCTATTTAGTTTGTTTTATTGTTTTTTAGGTTTTGAATTTGTTTAATTTATTTTCTCAAAGGTTGTAATTTTAATTTTATTTTCTTTATTATTTTTGGTAGATTTTGCAATAGACCCGATAGTGGGAATAATGAAAAGTCTAGTTTTCTCTTGTTCTTAAAAAATTATCAGTAAATTAAGTTCAATTTGGAAAACCCTAATTAAAATTAATGTAGACAGTGGATTAATTTAGGTTGCATGTTAATTAAAATTAAGTTTTTTAGAAGAAATAATTTAATTGTATGTTTGATATTTTTTATTTGATTTTTTTATGTTTTTGAGTTTATTTGTTGATTTTTGCGTGTTTTGGGCCTCAAGTCCACGTCAGACTCTAACCTATTTAATAAATAAATTTTTAATTGGATTTTTAGATTTAGTTAATTTTAAAATTAATTTAAGCCCATTTATGTTAATTTAGACTTATACCCATTTTTAGTTAATAAAATTAACTTAGATTTAGCTCAGCTCATCAATCCCATTTCTTTTAAAACAACTAGACTTAGACAAATTTTTTGTTAAAAAAAAAATCAAGATTAGGCCTACTAATTAATTCTTTTCTTTAAAATTTTTAGACTATAGGCCCATTTCTTTAGTTAAATTAAAATAGACTTAGGTTCACTTAATTAAAATTAAATAAGAACTAGATCCATTAGTGTTTAGGCTTACTTATAAATTAAAATATGTAGATTTAACTCATTTAATTAAAATCAATGTAGATTAGACTAACCTAAGGATTGTGATTAATGCATTGTTTACATGTATATTCATGACTAGTTTGCTTGAAGTTAATTGTTTTAAATAAGGGTTTATATGAAATCGCATGTAAATATAAGATAACATAATAATTTATAAAGTAATTCTAAATGAACACAAGATTGAAAGAAGTTAGTATTTTGTATTCAAAATCTCCTGATTATGGTGCTATCTTTCTTTTAGAGAATCGAGTACTACCATTTTTATTTGTCCTAGTTATTATCCTAGATGGTGATTCTTCATCTCCACGCCAAGTCTTTGTGACAATGGTTAGTGTGTTCTCTAGAGCCATGAGCTCAAACAGTGTCGCAGTTGCTAAAATCTTGAACACACGCTAAACTCCGTCGTCTACACAACATAAAACATAACTAGATTAAGAACTAGAAAAAAGAAAATGGAAATATAAATAGAGATGAAATCAACAATCAAACATTTAGTTACTAACAAGATTAAGGAAAGAAGATGGCGAAATGAGGGCAACTCAGGGGTGAAGAGCGAACAACTGCTTGGTGGACACTTTCCATCAAACGAAGCGGAAGAAAGTAACTTTTCTTTTTTTCATGTTTTTGTTAACATGAAAGGGTGCATAACAGTGATTATTTTAGCTTCATGTGACATGCTGGTAATTTAGAAAAGGTTTAAATATTTTAGTGTTGAGTTGAGTTTTTGGAAAATTTTAGTAAAAATTTTTTAAAAAATAATAGTAATAAACCTAGGCTACAATGTTGCAGTCTAAAGACAAATGACTTTTTGAGGCAATTATAATAATACCTTGGATATTAACTAATATTTATTTTTTTGAATTGAAAATTTAAGGTGTATTATAATAAAGTTATCGTACAATGACCTAAACATTTAAATTTGTAAATAATTTTTTTTAAAATTTATTTGAACAAATAAATTTTTTAATAGTGTAATTTTAAAAAAATTAGGAAAACACGCCTCGTAAGAAATATTTTTTTAAAAAAAGGCTGGAGTGAAATGAAATGAACGCAGGTGGACCAACCAATTAACTTCAAATAGTAGTGTGGCCAACTGTGCATAAATACGGAACTCCGAAAGTATTAAATTGAATTTGTACTATTTGATATTTTTATAAAAAGTTATATAGTTAAAATTTATTTCAAAAATACTAAAATGAGCTTTTAGTTTTTAAAATTTATTTTTTGAAATATAAAAATATTTAATTAATTTATATTTTCCATTTTATTAAAATTACTCAACTAATATATTTTATCTGTATTTTAAATGATTAAATAACTTTTTTTCTTGGAGCTTTCGTTTCATTTTATTGCATTTATAATAAAATTGGAAAAATTTATTCCTACATTCGGAAAATTATACTCATTGATTGATTGTGTTGTACATAAACTGAATATTTTACAATTGATCAATAAAAAATAAAACAATATCCTTATATAACATATTCAATTAAAAGGTGCAATTCGCTAATAATAGGTAAGAATTTTTCCTCAAACTGACTTCAACATAACACTTGGCGAAAACAAATGAACTTCCAACTTCATGCCACACAAAAATAAGAAAAAGAAGGGTTAAAACTAATTAATTAATTTTTCTATGATCATCATGTGAGTGATCAAACATTAATTTAATCAGCTTTAAAGTTCTTCCTTAACAGATGATGATGATGGTGATGATGTTTCTGCATTGTCTATATCTCCCCAGCAAGTTGTTAATGAGCTTAAACTGTCCAACCAGACCTCATCAGCTTTTGATGCGTTAGCGCCATCGTTTCGATGCCAAGACCAGTGCGCACGTGCTTCATCCAATATCTTAAGTCTTCCATGTCCAAAGCTTGGTTCTCGAAACAACGAAAGCGGAGAAGCAGGATTCTTAAATCTACACATCATATGTAATTACGTGATGATTAGATGGATATGTTTTTTTATTTTTTATTTTTTTTTGTTTACCTGAGAAAATGTTACAGAAAGTCATAGTATAATATAATCAAAGCAAATTTATGGTATTAAGCAATTAGGTTTCCACCATTAACTAGGACAAGTTCGGCCTGAAACAGAAATATAAACTCTATTGTATCCATTATCAATTTCATTTCATTTCTTTTACTGCATGGATACATGTCGCAGCAGCCTGTGACAGTCGGGAGCTACTCGAAGATGTATATATATATATTGCCTTTCAAAATTTTTTATATCCATAAAATAAAATAAAAATTAGTAATTTGCTGCAATCTGTAACACATTGTTTATGTTGCGGATTGTGATAAAAAAATGTTTTCTTTTCTCTTTCTTTTTTTCTTATATTATTGAGCGATCTTAATTATTAATTAAATTTGGCATTAGAAATACGATATTAAATTTTCATGTATAGTTAGCTTTATTACGAAACTTGTAATTCATAGTTAGAATGTTAAATTACTGGAATGAGTTTAAGTTGAAACTTATATCATAGTATTAATAATATGTGTTGAAAGTTAGATCTTATCTAAAGTTTTCAAAAAAAAAAAATAGTATGAATTTTTTTTTAATACTGTACGAAAGTTTTACCATATATGTGCGGTATGAAAAATTAAATTTATAATTTACTTTTAAGGAAAATTTTTTATTATTTGTCTACTTAACATTGAGTGAAAAAATATTTAAATTCTTTAACTTTATAGCATGTAATCAAATTATCTATAAAATAAATACTCACGTCATTGCAAGCCCTTCACGATTTCCTCCATCACCTATGGTGATATACACAGGACCACATGGATCAGCCTTATTGTCATAAATCCTTGTCTGCAACGAAAATAAAACAAATATAAATAATTATTTAAACAAATATTGATTAACCAGAATATACATAAATATGATTAATAAGAATCCAAAGCCAAAAAGGACTTACAAATCGTTCATAAGCATGGACATGTCCTGCAAAAACAACATCAACTCTTGCTTTGTACAGCATTTCTTCCATAGCTTGTCTCATGCTTTCTCCTTCCCCTTGATGGGCAGCGTTAGTATTATACCATGGAGCATGCAATAACACAATAACCCATGGAGTTTTTTTCCTATCAATTTTAGCCAAATCAGTTTCGAGCCACTTGTACTGCTTCGATTCGGCGTCGAAGTCCGTGTAGGACCCCAACATTATAACATGAGCACCAGCAACTTCAAATGAGTAGTGTAAATTTGAGGTTGAACCACTCTCCTCATATGGCATTAGCCACCTTGCATTATAGGCCTTGAACCCTTCTGGGTATATAATTGGGAATGTTTCTATCTCATGGTTCCCTTCTGTGACCATCCATGGCCGTTGGCTAGCATATGGCTCGACGAGGCGGCCAAACGAGTCCCATAATGGCTGTTGGCTATCAGCATAAGACAAGTCTCCAGGTAATAAAAACACATCATAGTCACGACTTCCAACATGTTCTAGTGTTGATTTAGTCCATTCTGTTTGCCCTAAATCACCTGAAAATTGGGTTGAAAAAAGTAATTACATTGGTGAATTTCATAAAGTCATTAAGTTTTGATAAAAAAATTTCTTTTATGTTTGGACCCAAAAAAATACCACCATCAATTTAATTATTAGTTGTTGATATAAATATTAGTGGATATTACATAAAAAAACCCTCAATTTTTGAGATATTTTTAAATAAAACTCAATTCAATTTTTCCTTTCAAATTAAACCATAATTTTTAAAATGTTATAAAAAAATCTCTCATTTGATGACTGTACCAATAATAGAAAATGAAACTGTTTTTTTATCCATAGGGCCCATTTAAATATCTGTACTGATAACATGAGATGAAATTGATACATTTGCCCCCAAATTAATATTTTTATCTATCTAAATAGCTTATTAATTCAAAATAAAACACTCAATTAGAAGATAGAAAATATCAATTTGAAGAGCAAATGCATTTATTTCATCTCTTTTTATCAGTACACTCATCTAAGTGGGCCTCATGGATAAAAAAAAATAGTTTCATCTCCTATTACCGATACAGTCATCCACGGATGACTTGTTTTGATAATGTTTTTAAAGCTTGTGGTTTGATTTGAAAGAAAAAATTGGATTGAATTTTATTTGAAAATATCCCCAAAGGTTGAGATTTTTTATGTAATTGCCCCTAATTATTATTACATTTTAGTCAAAGATTTTGCTTCCTTTAATTCCAAAAAAACATTGTATAGACTGGGATTAAGATTGAAAAATATTCATATGATATGATACCTCAACTGCTAATTTCAAATTGAAAATTGTTTGGTATACCTGAACCTGAAAGACTTTAGGCAATTAAAACAAATTAAAACAAGAGTATGCCCTATTTCTAAGGAGCCTTTTGTTAGAAAATAAATAATAAACAATGAGTAGAAATTAGATTTTGTGCGTGATAATTAACATTGTTTTTAAGGAAATTTTCCTTTCATTATGTTTGTTGTTGGGTTGAATAGCAATTTCATTCACGATACATAAAACCTATAGAGATGAACTCGCAAAATCAATATCAGTTTATTTGTAAAAAAAATACATAGACAAAAAAATAATAATAATAGATAAAATTAATTTATATTTCTAGCTCAAGGCCGAAGTACCCATGTCTTTGACTAATAAATATTTATTACAAACAAAAACTCATTTCCAAAAGCTCAATTAAACACTTGAGATGCTTTAAAATTATGGGTCTTATAATCGCTTAAATATCTTTTCTAAAAACTAATGTGGAATTTTATGTTTTTCTTTTCATTACTGAATATTTCTAACTCCTTTAATAGTTGAATTTTTTTATTTAAACCACTAGTATTTAAAGTCCGATGGACTCTACTTAATTTCATTTGAACTAAGCAAAACTATAAAAATAGTAAAAATCACTTAATAATTAATTTAATACAACTACATTTATCATAATTCAAACATAAAATATTACTTAAGTGAGGACAATCCCTTATTAACTGATTCTAACGATGACCTTTTTTGATTAATATGGATGTCATTTGATGTAAATATTGATGGATATACAATAGGAGACAATTCTCTCTTTTTAAATTGATAACTCCATAATTCAAACTCTAAATCATGAAATGTAGAAAAGACTTAATTAACCCATGACTGACTGAAGAGAAGAAAACTATATATATATATATATATATATATATATATATATATATATATATATATATATCATGGAAGGAATCTGGATTAATAATATGTAAATGCAAAAGCCAAAACCTGAGGTTTACATGATTTATGGAGAAAGCAAAGAAACTAATTTGAAAGCTAAAAATCACTAGCTGTAGACGCTACGTATCCTTAATGTTTAGTGTATACTCTTCACTCTTTTCCCATTTAATTTGCTGGAATGTTGCTTGCACTTAACGCAGCAACCAATTTAACAAAACGACCAAGAAAACTGCTAAAAAGTAAAGCATATGCTTATCAATACACAACAAACAAAAACAGCAAAAAGATGACATATACTCTTGGCAACTAAGTTGTCTTAAACCAAATCAAGATTGTAATATTAATGTTGGCGTGTATAATTAAATTGGGGTTTCGAATAATTTAGATGCTTTTTCATAAAAAAAAAAAAAAAAAAATCTATAAATTTCAATAAGATTGCTTGTTCGAACTCTAAAAAATGTTATGTTAAAGAGGGTACTTACCAACGATAGCAAATTCAATAGGAAAATTGGAAGGAGGAGTCTTGAAGGAGAACTCAGGGCCATGTCCACCACATCTATAGTAATAGGTAGTGTGTGGCTCTAATGGACCAATCTTTACATGATGAAACTTGGGTGAGCTATAAAAGAAATAATGATAAGAAGTGTGCTCTCCTGTTGCCATTGTATTGAATTTGCCTGGCTGTGTTCCATATTCTACCTTGGATTCTACATGTTTGTCTTCTGTACTCCATGTTACTCTCATATAATCTTTTCCTGCTAGTGAAATATGAACCTAAAATCGTTCATCAAAAAAAAAAAAAAAACCCTTTTAATTTATACCCAAAATAACAAGCAAATTCAAGGGTGCAAAGAAATGAATGAAGACCTGTTGAGGGTCATGATCGGAACGGTTGTGATGAGTAAAGATAAGGCTGCGAGCAGAAGGTCTTGAGTAAGCATTGTTTGAAGCAAAAGTTAGAAAAGGAAATTGATTGAAGAAGGAAGTAGCTAAGAGCAGAGAGAGCCCAAATGGCAATATTTTCTCCATGTTCTTGATGTTGTGAAAAAAGGACACAAGATCAGAGAGCTATATATGTATAAAGATGAAGGGTTGAAGACTTGAAGTTGTATAAAAAAAGAAAAAGAAAAAGAAAATTAAAATAGTTAGCAATGGCCTCAAGTAAATCAATTGGAATATTTGGATATGCTTCAATATCAATTAAAAATAAAAAAACATGGAAATTTTTGAAAATCTTTCCAACTCTATAGCTGGCTTTCTTTTGGCTCAGTTTACCTTAATAAGTTTTAAGCTGAAAAAAGGAAGAAATGTTTTCTTAGAATAATTTTCTTGGATACAAACAGGAATATATATATATATATATATATATATATATAATACTCTTGGTATCCCATAATTATAAGAGCTTTGATTAAATTGGTGTTTGAACTGTATAAATTTATAAAAATAAATAAATCTCTCTAGCATCTATTTTTTTTATACATAAAACTCGAATTGGATACTTTAAATTTAAATTTTTTGTAATTTGAGCTAACAGTTTTCAGCTCATTATTTTGCACAAATAATTAAGACCGCAGAAAAATGCAAGAAAAGAAAAAGACTTGAAGTTTTGGCAAACTATAGATAATGTGACTTGAAGTTAAAACGTGAAGTGGCATGAAATCGACCATAAACACTTATATATCAATTAAGTCTTTGGAAGCATGTTTACAATGAAAATTTCACAAAGGGAAGAAATGCTTATATTCGCACCTACAATGAAATACGTGCGAATACATATTTTGCTTGAATTAACATGGTTTTTTTTTATATATATATATAATTATTTTTAACATTTAATCATAAAAATTCTGATTAATTATAATCGAACTAAATGAATTTTATAAGAAAATTTAAAATAGAAAATTGAAGTCAACAATTAACAAAATTTATAATATTACCACAAATTTATTCGGAAGTTTAGTTATTAATAGAAGTATTTACAAAACATCGATATTTGTATTTGGTCATTTTACATTAGCAACAGTAATCAACGAGTCATCAAGAAAGTGATGTGATAGCCATTTCTTTGAATAGCATTTAAGAGTTACGAGATCCATTCATGCCCCATTTCTTGCCAATGTACATGCACAATGCACTTGCTCAAAAAAAAAAAAAAAAAAAACCATCAAAATTGGTCATATATTCTAAATAAAATATGAGAAACTTATCACTTGGCTTAATCGAACCATTGGCTGCTAATTATTTTATTCATGCTTTGAAATGTGTAATGTGTAATTAATGTTAATAATGTCATTGAATTTATTACACCCTCATTGATAAGCATTCCTAATATATATATATATATATATATATATATATATATATATATATATGAGAACTAAAGAATTGCATTACTTGTTAATGTGTTGTTAAAACTAAGAGGGAATCTGGTTAGAAAATTGATTATTTAATTAGGTCATTGATTCCACATGTCAAGCTTATATTATAAGAGACTGGCGATTTAACGACCAAAAATGTCGTGGTTAACATTTAATAATCCATCCCTAAATTTAATTATTAGAAACTTAGAATTAAAAAGTCTCAAGCAAACAAGTAACACAATTGGAATATGCTTAAGAATGTGCCTTGCATTTGCAGAAATTGTTTGAAAGAGACAAAATTCGCTGTTCTGTTGGACCTTACATATCATAATCACATCCACATCTTCATACATGCCCCAAAATAGTTTTTTTTTTTCTCAAGAAAAATAAAAAATTAATTAACATATTTATTGATTCAAATAGCATAAAATTTAAATTTTTTAAAATAAAATTTTGAATTCAAATTTTATATATATAGAAATTAATGTAAAGAAGATATTATTATTATTTTTAGATTTATTTAATTTAAATTTAAATTTTTTATATGATATTTTAATATTGAGAAATTTAACAAAAATATTCTATTTTTAGACTTTTTTTTTATTAAAATGCACCTTTTTTTTTGGCTAAAATGGACTTTTCTTTTCCTCCATGTCCTTTTTTACTTGTTTTTTTTTCTTTTTTTTACCCCTCTTTGTTTTATTTTTTTCCCTACATTATTTGTTTTCTTCCCTTCTTTTTCATTTCTTTCCTTTTTATTTTTATTTTCTATTTTTTTATTTATTTTTTTCTTATTATTAGCTATCCTTATTTTTTTAATTTTTTCTTATTATATTTATTGTTTTCTTATTCTTATTTTTTTTTCTAGTTTTAGTTTAGGGTATTAATACATATATTTATGGGCAGTGTGCTCTATTTTAGAAATTATAATTAACATATCTAAATTATAAAAATCATCTTAGTTTTAATAAATAATTAAATTTTCAGATATGTAATTTTTTTATGATCCTATAAAAATATTTAGAAAATATATATATATATATATATATATATATATATATATATATATATATTATGTTATTCATGTTATTTGTTTCACACACAAAAAAATAAACATACAAATAATAAAATAGAAATAAATGAAAAATATTTTAAATTTCATGCATTTGAAATTTATATTCAAGTCATCATGAAACAAATTACTAACATAACAGTCATGAGACTAATAATAATAATAATAATAATATATTTAATAAAAAATAATGAAAAAAATAATGAGATTATTTAGTATTGTTTATGAAGATGAATAAAAGTGTAAGAAATGGTTTCATATACAAATAATACACGAATCATATACAAATCATATATGGATAATATACTGATCATATACGGAAAATATTCTATTCTACATTGTAATAAATGAAAGTTAGAAATTGTTCTATTCCTGCAAATATAAGTTGTATTATAAGTCAGTTTTTAATGATGAGTGCAATTAAGGCATTGTATTAGAAACCCAAAATATACATAATATATTTTAAATTGACAAAAAAAAGAGACATTTAATACATGTATTATAGTTACATTTCATTATTTTTATTCATAAATAAAAATCATTTAATATATAAACTGTTGAAAAAATATAATGTGATTGTTAAGTATTCCTTATGAAATTTAATAAAAGTGTGAGAAATCAATATACTGATGATGATAATATAATGATCATAAATGGATACTATACTGATCATATACAGAAAATATACTGATCATATACAAATAATATACATTTATTACTTTTGAAAGTATGATTTTAATTATTAAATTCATGTGCCTCATTAACCAAAAACCATTTGGTTTAATACATTTGAATTTGATGTGTACATATATGCATATGTTTCTTATCGCAATATATTCATATTAATTTTTTTTCTTTTAAAAAAAAAAAGAAATATACATACATACATGTAAATAGTCGATCCTCTTTTACAAATTATTACAAGTGTTATCCAAATTTAGATGCCAAAATATATATATCAATAGGAGAAGAATTAAGATTGTTATGGCATCTAAATAATTAAGATTATTTATTTATTATGCAAGTTATATATATATACACACACATATAATATAACGGTTTACTTGTAATATTATATATACATGTAATAATTTGTAAATGAGGATCGACCAATTACATGTATGTATGTATTTTTTTTTTTTAAAGAAAAAAAATTAATATGAATATATTGCAATAAGAAACATATGCATATATGTACACATCAAATTCAAATGTATTAAACCAAATGGTTTTTGGTTAATTAGGCACATGAATTTAATAATTAAAATCATACTTTCAAAAGTAATAAATGTATATTATTTGAATATTATGAGTAATAAATATAAAGTGTTATCCAAATTTAGATGCCATAATATATCAGTATAAATAGGAGAAAAATTAAGATCATTTATTTATTATGCAAGTTATATATATATATATATAATGGTTTCTTTATAATATTATAAAAATTATAAATTTAGTTTTAATCAATGAAACTATCCATCCATTATAAGTTGAAAAAAAAAAAAGGAAAGAAAAGAAAAAAAAAGGGCACAAGGGGAAGACACAAGAATATGAAATAAAAAGAGGCAGAGGCGTGTTGGCGTTATCAACTCAAAAGGAGAAGGTTGCTGTCAATAAGTACAACAATAATATTAGCGGTAACAACAATATAATTACAATTACAATTAACCAGATTAGCCGGAGCAGAGCAGAACAGAGCTTCTTTATTTTATTTTAGAGATAATTAAAATTTAGAAAAGTATAAATCTACGCAGTTAGAATCTAGCTAAATTATTTTGGCTAGAAAAATTAAAAAGACTATCATGACCTTCTTTAATAAAAAGAGAAATTTTGACTATTTATTGGAGAGTGAATTACACAATAACAATAAAAGAATACTAAATAATTACAATTATTTTTTACAAATTATATAACTATATCTTTTTTCTTTCTTTCTCTCTCCTTGATAAAATTATTGTATAATAAAATTTCATGCTTAAATTTAAACAAGTTCATAAGTGTATTGCAATTATTTTTAGGTAGAGAATTCTAGTAACTCTCAAGTTTTCAAATGCAACGTAAGACTAAAATATATAAAAATCAAGAATGTACCCATTGCTTTTTAAAACTGCCTATTACTTTCTGTATGGGCTGGAGTCCGTTGCAATTCATCCTTGCCATTAATCGTTTATTCTAAGGAGGTACGCACAATTTTTTTTTTTTTCTAAAGAAATGTTCATTTTGTGATAGATTCAAATGATTTCACTGAAATTTTTCAAATGATTCGAAACTCCGAACTGCTGAAAACTAGTAGCAATTGTTCTAGAGTTTTAAGCAGTTGGAAATAAGCTCTTTGGAGGTTAGTAGTTTTTTTATTTTAGAATTGCAGCCTGAGCATCGAAATTGTTATATTCTGTTGCAATAGTGAAATGTGTTTAGCCCTTATTTGGTTTAATTTTACTAAGAAATTTATTTCATTTGAAAATAATTTCATGATAACTTGTTTCCGAAACTCCCGAATCTATAAGGAATTAATGAATGACAAAGTGAGAAATGAGGAGGATTTCCATAAACCCTCCTCATTTCACTTGAGTCAGAGAATGTAGAGAAAGAGAGTTTAGAGAGATAAAGAAAGTAAAGAATATAAGAGAATAAAATGAATGAGAATGAGAGATATGAAGTCTTATTTATATGGATAGTGATACTTAAATCTAAGAGGAATAAGATTCTTCTTTGATGAAAATCCTATGCTTGTTTGAAGAGTATTTCTTCCTGTTCGAGAGTATCCTTAATTAGGAATCCATCTCCTATTTGGTTTGAACATCCTTCATTTGTAAGTCATCACTGTATAGGAAAATAAACATTTAATAGAATAGGAATATATATATAGGGTATCAAGAGTTTCCTCCAAAAGTATTTTAAGATATTTATGTTCGACGTGTCTAGGAATGATAAATGCAAGGTGATGAATAATTTAGAAAATTGATTACTCTGTTTGGAGAGAGAGATCCATTTGCGTAATTGCATATGAGGTGGAAGGGTGGTATGAGGTGGCCAGCCTCAGCCACAGAAAAAGAAATGATGCTTGGTACCGAGTCTTCGAATCACTTGTTAGTGATATGCACTAGGTCAATCATGTATGACCATGTTTTAACTTTATCATTTTAATAAAGAGGCATTTTTCATTATCATTTTGTGTTATGATAATTATTTGAATAGTCAATTCTTATTAAGGTATGTGACTTGATAGTAAAACCCTTAGATTAAATATGAGTTCTATTCAAATTATCCCTAGTCATAATAATGTATTATGGCTAGTATGATGTTGATTGATGATTATGTTTTACTAATCATGAATAATGTATTATGGCTAGTATGGTGTTGATTGATGATTATATTTTACTAATCATGAATATGAGATATTAAGTCAACTCATAAGTACTTATTTGAGAAATAAAGTGTTGGATTGACCCATCATGAGAATACTACATAGATTATTGTCATAAGCAATTCTCATCACAATAATTTTGGCTTAGCCTTCTGACCAATAAATCACTGTGAATTTCTATATAACTATTTTGTATTTTGACACAATCTTACATTATCTTTAACCGGATGATAAAATAGGTTATTGTTGGGTATGAAATGAGTTATGTGAGAAATATGAGTGATTGAGAAGGAATTTATCCCTCATTTAATTTGATTAAGATATCTATGGGCCCCTTAATAAGATAAACTAAAGAAAATGTATGGCCATACTAAAGTATCATTCTCAGTCTACTTGGAATCAAGAAATAATATGATTGAATTCTAGAAGGATGAGATAATTTATGCCTTATATTCAATCAAGATATCATGTGACAAAGGGACTAGAATACTCACTGTATATTAGGTTATGTTAGATTATTAACTTCACATGACTTGGGTAGTCATAATGTTTTGCTAAAGGCCACTTATGACTTGTAGGCCTAAATAGAGATTTAAGATCCACTGCCAATGTCATGTGAACCTATAGGGTCATACATTTTGAACAAGCCCAAAATGAATATGGTTTTAACAAACCCAAAAAAGCTCTGTGGAAATAAATAAATAAAATATTTATTTATTTATTATTTAAGGTAAATGTTATCTTAAATAAATAGAAAATTATTTTTGATTTAATTTTAAATAAAATCAGAATAAGAATAAATGAGAAATTACCAAAAGGTCGTTTGGAAAGTGAAACCCTAATTTAAAGGTCTATAAATATGTTATATTCTCTAGGGTTTCACTATCACTCTCATTATTCTACCACTAAATTCATTTTCTCTCTTTTAGAAAATAAAAACACAGAGTTCTTTTGATTCTTGATTTGTGTGAAATCAAGAGAAGGTGCTAGCACATATAAACATTCATTTTCAAATCAAGGGCGGTTCGTGTGGACACTTGTGCAGGATGGATTCTTTTGGAGACATCTCAATCTAAACTGCCAAATTAAAAGCTCGAGGTAGGGTGTCATCGGAGTGAACCTCCTCTTTTCCTTTTAGAAATCTTGCCCCTTCTGCATTTGTGGTAAGATTTTGTAAACCCTAGTTTTAATTAATTAATTAAATTACTTGGATTTGAGTTTGGGTTTGTGATTAAAATTTAATTTTTTTTGCTGCGTATGGAATCACAGAACCTAACATCACTATATCTAAATATCACTCGTGAAGTGCCAGCTAGACTAGATGCGTAGAACCTACAATAAAAGATGCTTAGTGTTATAGGCACGACCCGAGGGATTAACCCGTCAGTGTTATAGAAATGACATGATGGAACCAGCTGTCGTTGGAGTTTTGATACTTGGTGCTATAAAAGTGCGATCCGAGTGTTGTGTATTCTTAGTACAATAGAAGCATAGCCCGAGTGTCATATATTCTCAGTGCATTAGAAGTGCAACCCGAGTGCCAAACCTCAGTACTATCGAAGTGACCTAAGGGTGCCAACTTCAATCACTGGACTTAGAATCTTAGTACATTAGAAGTGCGGCCTGAGTGCTGAACCTCAGTACTATCAAAGAGACTTGAGGGTGCCAGCTTCAGTCACTAGAATTAGAATCTTGGTGTATTAAAAGTGTGGCCTGAATGTCGGTAAAAAGGATAGCTGGTAATGGAATGAGAGGGATTGTTAACCGCTATGTCTTTTGACATTCTTTTGAATTTTGAATTGTGTAACTGTCACACCTATTCATGTGTTAAAAGATTAGACATTTAAGATACCATAATGATAACTGTTTACCATTATTTTTGGTACAGAAGTTCCTATAAAAATGGGAAATGCCCTAAACCATGAAAACGGGGTTGTGGGAGAGCAATACAAGCGTCGTGCTGCTAGGCGAAGCGGTGGAGTGCTACACCATAGTCGGCTTTTCTTTTGCTCGGAATACCTTTGATGCTATATAAGAGAGGTGAAAGTAACCGTGGGGCAGTAATAGTCATTCTAGAACCTTCTGTTGCTCTTTAAATTGGCCACCCCCTCTGTTAGCTTTACTTTTACTTTTCTACTTCCTACTTCCTGCTTGTTTTTCTCTCAAGCATTTGCTATACTGGTTTCCTTAGCATTTTCTGTAGATTTGTTGTTATACTTTTAGGTGAAGTCTTGTCCCTTTTATATCTTCTTCTTTTCTTATTTCTGTTTGATAAGATCTATGGCTCCATAAGAGCAAGTTAGTTCATATATGTTTATGTTTAAGATAGATGAGAACATGCTAAAATGGTATAAGAGACATTTAGCATTCCCTAAGATTTTGTCTTACATGTTATAGATAAAAACTTCAAGGCTTATCCCCCTTATTAAATTGGTAGAAACTGGTTGTGAACTTCGATAAGTTAGAAGGGGGGTTGAAATTTCCCTTAGACCCTTTGTTAAAAGCTTCCTAAATAGATACAACATAACTCTCAGCCAACTTCACCCTAATAGTTATCGAATTTTGACCGGGTTTATAGAGTTGATGCATAGGGAGGATGGAGAGCCAGATCTATACATTCTCTGGTATATGTATAATCTGAATAAGAAAAAGGAGAGCTAATGTTTTATTTATCAACAGTTATAGACCATAGTCTTTTTATTAAGCTTCCAGATCTTCATAAGAAATGGAGGCATAAATTTTTCATAGCTAAACACTCGTCAGATTTTATTAATATCCAATGGCAATGGGCTAACAATTGCTAGAAGGTAAAGCATCCTCTGAGGTTATCTAAAGAAAATATCGAGTTAGTATTGAGGCTTCATATCTAAAGTGTAGCTGATGCGACATATACTGAGACTCTGTCTTAGAGATACCTTTGGAGAGTTTGCCTTAAGCCTATAAACTTTAGTGCTAAGTTCTGAGATTCCAAAGGTACATTCTGACTTTTATTATTTCCTTTTATTTGTAGATGACTGATTATTTCACTTTTATGGGCTAAATCTTTTTAAATGAGGAGCTAAAGGAGTAGGTTGCCCATCCAATTAAACTTTTTGCCCGAGATATTGAGACTTCAGAGGCTCGTGCTGATTAGTGTTAAGTAATAAAGGCAAAGCTGTGCTTGGCAACCTTCAAAAGGAAGTGTCTAAGCTTCCTAAAAAGCACTCCAAGAGTGGGGAGTTAGGCGACGAGGAACAGCTCAGGGAGGAGCTATTTATTAAGCGCCCTAAGCTCGTTAGATGTCCGGATCTAAAAAAATGGATCTTATTTAAGGTGAAGCCTACTAGCATCTTTAATCCACCAGTTAGAGATCACTATGTCGAGCACCTTTGGTTGCCTGACGATTTTTAGAGGTGGTAGGAGGAGGCAGGGAATGAGTTATTCAACTCATTAATTACTCATGCCTTGGAGGTAACTTATCTGACCTTCTTGGTGTAATAATCATTTCCATTGATATATTTATTTTTTGATTTTTTATGCTTGTCTGTCAGATGGCTCAAAGTTTGCTGCTAGCAGAGGATAATCACTTCATCCTTCAAAGTGAATACAACATTAAGGAGGCTGAGGTTGGGACCATCGTAATTGATTATAAAAAGAAGCTGGATGGAATGAAGCGTACCCTGGAACTCTTCAAGACTGATAGCGTGAAGTTCAAGTAAGAAACAAAGGCAAGCTTGAAGAAGGTCCAAGAGTTCAAGCATTCACAAGCTCAACTTACATCAAAGATCGAGACACAGGATGCCAAGCTCGAGACTCTGAGGAAAAAGTTAGCTGATGAAAAGAAATCTCGAGGTGACGACTTGAGAACTTATCAGAAAATGGTGAAGGGATTTCTTAAGACCTACAAGTCTGAGTTTTAAAGGGTACTATCGACTCAGCATCTAAACTTAGATTTCTCTGATCTGGATAAGATTGCTCCCACTACAGAAGATGTTGTTACTAAGTTTGCTCCTAAAGACCCTCAATTCATTAAAGAGAGATATACTTCTAGAACTATTTTTTTGGCAAAATCTGCTTCAATTCCCAAATTTCAATCTCCAAAGGATATTGAAGCTCATCCTAAAGATAGGATTATGCCCCTGGATTGGAGGCTGACTAGCAAAAAACACTTTTAAAAAACTTATCCTTGTAATATTTTCAATTTAATGAATGAAGTATATATATATTTTATTTCTTAAACTTGGTATACTCCAAATACATTTTATTCATAATATTTCCTAAGGCTATTTGAGTTTAGTATCAAGGCAGCTCTTTTCCTCGTTCATCTTTGATCTTGTAGTTCCCTTTGGTCATTTTCTCACTGACTTAGTAAGGACTTCCCAGTTAGGTTCGGGCTTGCTCATGCTAAAGTTTCCTTTACTAATGTCAGCCATTCTGAGTACCCAGTCTCCGACTTTAAACTACTTTAGCTAAACATATATGTTATAATACTCCATGATCCTTTATTTCTGGGCTTTCACTACAGTGGATGCTCGTTCTCTCCTTTCTTCAAGTAGATCTAGGCATATCCAAGCATTGATGTTATTAACATCCTGATTTAAATTCTTAGTTACCTAGTAGGTTACTGATCCAATCTTTATTGGGATTACCGTATCCATCCTATAAGTCAGTTTGAAAGGTGTTTCTCCTGTAAAGGTCCTAAGTGTCGTTTGATAAGCCTAGATGAAATTGTTGAGTTCTTTAACCTAAATCCCTTATTTCTCATTTAATCTTTTCTTTAGATCTTACATGATGATCATGTTGATGACTTTTGTTTGGCCATTCGTTTGAGGATAAGCTACTGAAGTAAATCGGAGCTTTATATTAAGATCTGAATAAAAATTTCTAAATCTCTCATTGTCAAATTGCTTCCCAATGTTTGTTATTAAGGTGTGCAGTATGCTAAATCTGTAAATGATTTTTTTCCAGAAAAAGTGTTGAATCTGGGCCTCAGTGATGGTCGGGAAGGCTTCAACTTCTATCCACTTCATGAAGTGATCTATAGCTATGATTAAAAACTTATTCTAGGAGATTGAAATAGGAAATAGGCCTAATATATCCATTCCCCACACTGCAAAAGGCCATGGAATCTCAATCGGATGCTGAGTATTATAAGGCTTATGGCTGAGGTGAGCAAATGCTAACATTTGTAGCATTCTTAAACTAGCTTTTGAGTATCTCAGGACATGGTAGGCCAATAATAACCCTAAAGTAAAATTTTTCTGACCAACGAATGATAAGACTCATAAGCTCCATAAATCCCTCTATGGATTTTCCTAAGCACATAATTTATTTCTTCTAGCGACACGCATTTAGACTATGGATGTGATAGGGACCTTTTATAGAGATCCCTATTGTGCATTGAGTATTGTGCAGCCTTTATCTTTTACTTTTAAACCTTCAGCTTATCTTGTAGAAGAACCCTATGCTTGAGATATTGAATGATCAATTTCATCCATTCTGCTACTTCTTGGATATTCATGATCTCTGCCTCTTTATTTCTTGGTTTTATCAATTCCTCAGTAAGCTTCAGCTCTTTAAATGTTTAACTATTTTTTGCTACTGATTTAAATAGTGAATCTACCTCTAAGTTTTCACTTCTAGGAATTTGGATGATTTCCCATTGTCCCCCATCTTGTTTAAGCTTTTTTAGGAGCTGTCTGACTTTCTCAACATACTTAGTGATGCTTTGCTCCTTGATTTGGTACATTCCACTGATTTGGTTTACTACTAGTTATAAGTCAAAGTATATCTTGAGATGCTCGACTCTGACCTCTGTAGCTAACTTTAACCTTGTTATGAGTACTTCATACTCAGTTGCATTATTAGTGGCTTTGTATTTTATTTAAATTGCATATCTGATAGTGACCTTATGTGGCCCTTTGAGGATGACTCCAACATTGGATCCTTGGATGGATGAGGCTTCTTTTATGTATAACTTCCACTCCGAGCATTCAGAAGGGGCAAAGTCTTCCATTATTATATGTTGTACAAAGTCTGCCAAGGTCTAGGCTTTGACTTGTTGCTGATGTTCATAACTTATATTGAATTCTTTGAGCAATATTGACCATTGAACCAATTTTTCAGGTATCTTAGGTCTTTATAAGATTTTCCTTAGTGGGAAGCTAAATCTTACAACGATTAAGTGAATTTGAAAATAATGCCTGAGTTTTTGAGATGTGTGTACGACAACCATAACTAACTTATCCAGTTTGGGATATTGAACTTCTGATCCTTTAAGTATTTTACTAATGTAGTACACCAAATTTTGTTGGCTTCCTTCCTCCTTAACCAGTACTGATGCAATTGACTCTTGACCAACAAAAAGATACAAGTACAAAAATTTTTTGGGGATTGGACTAATGAGGAGAGGTGGTGAGGATAGGAACCTTTTGATGTCTTCGAAAGCAACTTGACATTCTTCATTCCATACAAACTTCTTGAAATGTTTTAAGGCTCAGAATAGTGGCAAACATTGTTTGGCTGAATAGGAGATAAAATGCCCCAAAGCTATTATTCTACCATTTAGCTTCTAGAGCTCATTTAATGATGTTGGAGCTTTCCTCTTAAGTATGGCCTCTATCTTTTTTTTATTAGCTTTGATTCCTCTATTAGATATCATGAATCCCAAAAATTTGCCTGCTTTTACCCCTAAAGATGCACTTCTCTGGATCGAGCTTGATATGGTTTTGGTCTAGTATTCGAAGGATTTCATCAAGATCATGGGAGTGCTGCTCTGGATGCTGGCTCTTAACAATGATGTCATCCATATATACTTTTACATTTTTCCCAATTTAGTCTTAAAATACATGATTCATTAGCCTTTGGTATGTTGCTCCAGTATTCTTCATTCCAAAGGGCATAACCTTATAGTAATAAAGGCCTTCATGAGTGATAAACGATGTCTTCTCGTTATCTTCCTTTTTTATTGAGATCTAATGGTACCCCTGAGTAGTATTCACAAAGCTATACAAGCTGTGACAGGTAGTCGAGTCTACAAGTTGATATATTATTGGTAATGGATAGCTGTCTTTGGAGCATACCTTATTAAAATCAGTATAGTCCACACATATTTTGTACTTCCCATTCAAATTTTTCACCAGTACCATATTGGCTACCCATTTCGGGTGTGTTACTTCTCTAATAAATCTGACATCTAGCAATTTCTTTTTTTCCTTGGCGATTACCTTTTGTCTTTTATATATAAAGTTCCTCATTTTCTTAATGACAAGTTTAAATCTTAGCTTAATGTTTAGACTTTGTGAGGCAAGTCAAGGATCTACCCCAATGATTTGATATGCTTTAAAGGTAAAGCTACTTGAAAGTTGATGAGGACCTTGCTTATTCCACGCTCAACTTTGTCATTAAGCTCATTGATGATTCTAATTATCTTTCCCTCATCAATCTATAAGTTATGGACCTTATCAACTGGTTTAAGATTGGCTCCTTATTTATCAACTTCTAAGGATTCTAGAGGGAATGCTTCCATCTAGGGTTTGACAGCCAGCTGATAGCATTGTCTAGCCATATACTGATTTATGAATAGTTATGACCTAACTTTCAAGAGGAATCTTCATGGTTAGACATTTGATGCTTATGGCTACATCAATCTTATAAAGGATTGGTCGGCCTATGATGCCATTGTATGCAAGAAGAAGATCTACCATATTGAACAAGGCTTTGACAGCATTCATGTCTCTAGTATCTTGATTGCTAAACTCTAAACTCAGTTCTACTAGTCCTATTGGTTATGTGGTTCCTCCGTAAAAGCTTGTAATGGGATTCTGAATAACTTTCAAATCAATGATAGAACCTCTCGTTGCTTTATAAGCATTCCATAAAAGTGCATTGACGACACTTCCATTATTAATCAGCAATCTTTTTACTAAGTGATTATTGATGAAAGCACTAACTACTAAGGCATCATTATGAGGATGTTGAACTTGTTTCCCATCTTCCGAACCAAATGTGAGAGTCCACTTCCTTTCAAAGGTAGGGCCTTCCTCCTTTGAGTTCTTTTAGTCTTTCTTTTAATTTCTTCTCCTCCGATAATTATGTTAATAACTCTAACTATATCATTCTGAGCTTTCTTCTATTTTGGCTTATCTCTATCTTAGTCATCCAGGTCTCTATCTCTTCTAGTTGTGTCAATAAAGTTATTGAGCTTCTCATTCTGTGTTAACTTTTATATAGTATTCTTTAATTCTCAACATGCCTCAGTCTTATGACCATAATCCTGGTGGTATTGACACTAGTACTTCCTATCTTATATGGCCCTTCTAGTTGGACTTAGCCTTCTTACGAGAGTTACACCCAAGCCACTTTGTCTGATCTATATGAGAATTTTGGATCTGAAGGTGTTTAGTGGTGTGTACTTCTCCATCTCTTTTCTAAATCTTTCCAACAAGTTTTTAAAGTTTATTCCTTGGAATCTGGGCCTTCTTAGTTCTGACCTTTCATTTTTTCTGATAGGTGCTTTTTTGTCATCTTGGTGCATCCTCCTATCTTCGTCCATTTTTATTATCTTTATCGCCATAGCCATTACCTTAACATTGGTCATGAATCGAGTCTAGAATTTCTCAACTAATTCTTTAAAGGATGATATAGAATTCTCTAGAAGTCAGTAGAACTACGTCTGAGCATTCTTAGTAAGTGTACTAAGAAAGATTGTGCACATGATTCCATTATTTAAATTCTAAAGCAGCATCCTATTCCTAAACGAGGATATGTGGTTGATTGAGTCCCCAATTCCATCAAACTGGTATAACTGAAGCATTCTGAACTTGGTTGGGACATCCATCCTGATTATTTTGCTTATAAAGGATGTCTTTCCTTCTAGAACACATTCATCTTCTTTTCTTGGTCCAATGCGAGCTTTTTGCATAAATTTCTCTACTTTTTGAGCTATCTTTGAGTTATCTAGGGTTGGGATTATTATGATAGATTCCCTTTATGGAGCTTTATAACCTTCTCTATTTTCACCAAACACATTCGGAGCAGCTGTTGGTGTTTTTACATTATTCTCTGGATGAGTTATTTTGGGATTACTGCATTGAATTAAGGCACTCAACTGTTGTTTTATCAAGAGCATCTAAGTTTGGATGTTTTGAATCATTACCTTTTTACTTAATAAGGTTGAGTGTCTAGGTTACTGTGTTTAGGTTTGGTGTATTTATGGCAGGGGTTTATGGTGAGCTTAGAAAAGATAGGGAAGGTATGGGTTTGCTATTGTGTTGTAGAGGAACATAATAAGGGAAGTCAGTGCCTAATTTTGGTCATCCCTGTGTACTGCCAATTGGAGTGTATGCTCCAAGTGGAGCCTATAATGAGGGTCCAATATGCTAAAAGGGTACCGATGGAATTATTGGCTGAATGGGTGCTAACGGGTTAATGTTCATGTTTGGGATTAAGATTAATGGTGGACTGAAAGTCATGATGCCAATATCTTGTTCGATAGATGCTTAATAGCTTTTAACTCAAGAGTTTCCCATATATGGCACCACTTGATAACTTATTTCTCAAACTCCCGAATATAAGCCCTACAAGGAATCAAGGAAGGACAAAGTGAGAGGTAGGGAGGATCCCCACAAATTCTTCGATGCCTAAGTCAAAGAATGTAAAAAGAGAGTTTAGAGAGATAAAGAGAGCAAAGAATATTAGAAAATAGAATAAATGAGAATAAGGGATATAGGGTCTTATTTATAGGGATAAGGATGCTCAAACTTGAGAGGAATACGATTCCTTTTTTTATGAAAGTCTTGTGCATATTTAGAGATTATTTCTTCCTATCCAAAAGTCTCCTTAATTGGGAATCCATCTCCTATTTGATTTGGACATCCTTCATCTGTAAGTCACCCATGTATAGGAAAATAAACATTTAATAGAATAAGAATATATATATATATATATATGAGGTATTAATTTCAAATGGAATTCATTTGCAAATGAATTTTTATTAATGAAATGTGTTTGGTTCAAATGAATAGTTTATGGAATTCATTTCAAATGAATTCCATATTTTGTTATATTGTGTTTAGTATAAATCTAGAATTCAAGTTAATTTTGATTTTGGTCAAAAATATCTTTCTAAATAGATTATGCTTTTACCTTCCTTTTTAATTTCATATTACGTTATTAAAAGTGTGATTATTTAACATTCAAATTAATATTTAACTTCTTTTTAAATATTTATTAATTTCTTTTGAAATATTTATTTTTAATTACATTTTTAGATTAATGTTCCAATTTATAAATTTTTAATTCAAAATTTGTTAAAAAAAATAAAATTATGAATATATGATATGCTTCACCATAAAATAAATTTTTTTAAAATAGACTAGCTAGTAATTACGCACTATGAGCAAGGAGTGTATTAGCTTTTTCATTTACAAATTTGAAATACGTCGGGCTTTTTTCGACAAAATAGGCCTATGTTTTCAATTTTCACAAAAAAAAAAGGTTCCTACTTGTTATAAAGAGAGTAGAGTGCTAAAGAGCATATCGATCCTATTAATCTTATCACAAACCTAAAAAAAGCAGTAAAGGAAAACCCAAAATAATAATAATAATAAAGGAGAGAGGTAGTGATAGATGGGTTTTTTTAAAAAAAAAAAAAAGTAAAAATAATAAGGATATTTTAGTCATTTTAGAAATATAGCTTTAAAATTGTGGAATTCATTTGTAAATTCCACCAATTTCATTAGAATTTCATCTAATTATAATGAATTCCATAAATTTAAAAATATGGAATTACAAATAAATTTTATAAGTTATTATTTACCAAACACACTAATAACTTGCTTCTGGAACTTACGAGTTTTATCCCTATAAGGAATCAATAAAAGGGCAAGATGAGAGGTGGGGAGGATCCCTACAAACCCTCTGATGCCTAAGTTAGAGAATGTAGAGAGAGAGTTTAAAAAGATAAAGAGAGTATCGAGTCCAAAGAATAGAATGAGAATGAGGGATATGGGGTCCTATTTATAGGGATAGTGATACTCAAACCTGAGAGGAGGATTCCTCTTTGATGTAGGTCTTGTGCCTATTTGGAGAGTACTTCTTCCTGTCTGAGTGTATATATGATTTAGACATTCTTCATCTGTAAGTAACCCCTATATAAGAAAGTAAACCCTTAGTAGAATAGGAATATGAATATGGAGTATCAAGAGTCTCCTGTTAAAGTATGTTCGGATATTTATATCCGATGTATCTTGATATGATAAATGTATGGTGACGGATAACCCGAAATAGTGATTCTTCTGCCGGAAGAGAGACCGTGTGCGTAATTACATCTAATGTAAAAGGGTGATCTAAGGTGGCCAACCTCAGTCATAGGAAAGGGATGATGCTCGGTACCGAGTCTTGAGATTATAGTGTCTGAACATTAAAGTATGAAGATGCCAGCTAGACTTATAAATGCTCAGTGTTTATGAGACATCTCGAGGGATTAACCTATCAGTATTATAGAAATGACCTGATGGAATCAACTGTCATTGGAGTTTTAAATACTCAATATTATAGAAGCGACCCAAGCCTTTCGAACTTCAATATTATCAAAGCGACCTGAGGGTGCTAGCTTCAGTCGTTGGAATTAGATGCTAAGTGTTATAACCCATATTTTTAATTAAGTGTTAAATTAAATTTTGGATTTAGTGTTTATTATTATTATTTTAATTTATGAAATTATTATTTGTATAATTTAATAAATTTTATTATATGTGTTAATAATATTATTTTTTAAAATATTATGTTGTTTATTATTAAAATAAATTGTGGTGGAGATTTAAAGTGGAGTGTGATGGAAAAAAAATATCTAGTTTATTATTAAAAAAAAAAAGTGGTAGTGGTCTCTTCTTCTTCTTCTTTCTCTCTTTCCTTCCTCCCCCACTAACCACCACCACCACACCACCTCTGCCTTTCAGCACCACCGCCAACAGCAGCAGTAGCAACCCCTCCCTGATGATGCCACCACTTCCCTCCCTTTCTTCTTTCTTTCCTGGTTTTGCTTAGTGACCGAATTGGAGAATAGCTTGTTGGTGACGTTTTCAGCCACCTTAGGCCAAGCTTGATAGCTCGTTCTCTTTGTCTCAAAGTGGGATTCATTTTCCCTCAATCAATTTGTCCGGGTAACTCCGGTAACGCTTCAATTTTATGAAATTATTTTTATGTTAATTTTGATTAATTTGTGAAATTAAGCTTGAATTCAATTTTATTAGGTTTAATGGTTAGTATATTATTGAAATTGAGGTTGTGATCTTACTTACTATGATTTTTATTTAAATTTTTGAATTTTTCAGGTATCGGGTACTGTTCACATCACTATTCCGAACAATCCTAAGTCGAAATATTTTTATATTTTTAATAAATTCTAATAATTATATAGAGTAAACTTTGTTAAGGAAGTTTTGTGAAAATATGTGTATAGTTTTTATTATGAATTTTTGAATGTTTATGTGAAAAATGAATATTTGGAAAAATTAGTATGAATTAGTAATTTTAAAATTTTAGTTGAAATTATGATTAATTATTATGTTTTTGACAAAATTTGAGTAATAAATAGCATTAAAATAATTTTTATAATTTATTTCCTATTTTTAGCTAATTATTAGTAATTTTCAAAAAAAAATATATGAATGATGATTTTATTTATTATTTTTAAGTTTAAATAAGTTTTTGGTTATTTTTATTATATATTTTAGCAATTTAAATAATTAATTGCAATTAATGCTATTAAATTGCAAAATTAGAAGAATGGATTTTATTAATATAATTTAATTACAAATTAGGATTTTATTATTTATTTTTGAAATAAATATCTTTTATAATTTTATTATGCAAATAAATTAATTTGTAATATTTAAATGAATTTTTATGATTTTTGGTGAATAATTGGAATTTATATTATTTTATTAATAGTGGATTGTGTTGGTTCTCGATTGGGCAATAATTGTAGTTTGGGGCCCAACCTGAAAAGTTAAACTTTGTGGATATTTTAAAGTATGTTTATGTGCAAGATTGACTCTACATTTGTAGAGGGATGTCCGTTTTACAAAGGAAACTATGCCGAATTTTTTATAGATTTCTCATAAAATGTGACATCGGGTCAGTTTTAAGTTTTAAGCTTTAGTCGAGTCATGTGCTAGATTGAATTGTTACTTAGAAATTCTAGATATATAAAATTAGGAAATTATTTCCAATTATTTATTATTATTATTATTTTCATTTTAGTTGCACCGCGAGCTAGGCCTACTAGGCCGGACTAGCCGAACCAAAATAGAGGAGCACAGTGGAACTGTGAGTTATTATTATTTGTATGCATGACATATAGAAATCATTGTTAGCATTCATATTTTGATGATATGGATTTAATATATTAGTTTGCATCAAATTTTATTAATTATTATTGTCATTATCATTTATGCACACATATGTGATTTCATATATATATATATATATATATATATATATATATATATATTGTAAATGCAAACTTTATGTTCGTAAGTTGGATGCTTTACATATTTAATATGATTTCATTTATTTAATTATTTTTGATAAAATATTTTGGAAGATAGCCATAGAACGTGCTACCTAGTGGGTTACACTAGGACTGTATGCACACCGGTACATTATAATGCTATGATTGATATTATGAAATTTATGATTTGAAATATGGATTATTCGGATTTATGAGGTTTATTAAGAGGCATGACTAATGTAGCTCGGTTGACCAGAAAGGGTCTCTTGGCCAGTCATACAGACGGCGTGACTGCTGTAACTCGATTGACTCAGTATCTCGGGGCTAGTCATGCCCGGAGTGGGAATGCGAGAGCTCAGTTGACTCAGCGTCTCGGGGCCAGTCCATTGTCAAATTTGAGAAGGGAAATATTTTTGGATTTAAGTAAGCCTATTGGCTAGTGAGGTTTAATGATTGAGGTTATGAAAAATTTTAAGGTTTTGCTCCAATCCTCTAATAAAATAAAATGCAAATAATGTTTTCAAACATTTGTATGAACTACGTGTATGCATTATGTAACTATAAATATACGAATATTATTATTGATGCTTGTGTATACGTGTATTAGGTTACATGCCTATATATAATAATGATTCATTCAGTGAGGTCTGATCCCCCTTAACTATTTTTTTTAGGATTCTTCTTCTTAGACCTCTCTTAGATTCCCTCTTCACAGGGTTCTTTCTTTCCCGGTTGATTTATGTAAACTTTGAACTTGTATCTCTAATATGAGATAGGGTTCGTATCAATCTCTTTGTATTATTAGACACTGCAATAATAACATACTTTGGTTGTAGTATGTCTGAATGTTATGAGTTGTACTATTGCTCTGGAGTATTGTAAAAGACCTTAATTTGATATTATCTATGAAGTTTTAATATGTTGTTTTTATTTACGAAAGATATTGATTATGCATTAAAAAGTTTTATTCCTTTATATTATTTAATGTTTTAATTCTAAGGTATTTTTATTGTATGTTTGGTATGAATTTTTTATTTTAAAGTTTGCTAGGGGTTTCAGATTTGTGTGAATTCTCATTCCCTAGTGCTGATCATGACTCCCGGGTTTGGGTCATGATAAAGTTGGTATTAAAGCCTAGGTTTAGTATTGTGGACTTTGGTTAGTAACGTTGAGTTTTCTTTGAGACTACTACAGCAAATTTGTTAAGTTTTTGTTAAGTTTCCTTGAAAGGTTTTCCTTACTTATAGATTTTCGGGCAACCGTTAGGATGTTAGTTTTTGCCTGAATTGTATGTATTGTGTGTTTTATTTTTTTTCTTTTTGGGATGTGGCGAGCGCGAGTTGCTCCACCAATCAATGAGGCCAAGAAGCGAGTCTTACCAGGATGAGGCTCTACCCCTTGAGCCACTAACTAGGTGTAGTGGTAGAGGTAGACCCAGAGGAGTGACAGATTATAGTAGATAGAGAGAGATACAAAATGAGGAGCCTGTACACTAGGATTTTGAGGAAGCTGCTTATGCATTAGGAGTTCAGTAGGGTGCAGTAGCTATGCCTCAGGCGATACCATCTATACAGCCTTTGTTATAGCAAAAAGCTTAGGATATGTTAGTTCCATGTATATTCCATGTTTTGAATCTTATTGGTTTTCGTATCTTTTCAAATGAGGTGAACGCAAACTGCTTTTACCACAGAGACAACATATATTGATAAGCAGTCCTTTCAAGTTGAAGTTTTGATTCTAGTTTCAGCCCCTATTACACCTATCTAATATAACGATAGGTTAGAGACAGCTGTAACTCAAAGGCCAAAGTAATTATTATAAGAGGTACATGTAGCTTTTGAACTCGAACTTGCAGCATTTGTGGTTGGGATAGCCAGGATTCATGAGGGCTTGGTAGCACTTAACCAAGCATGATAATTGTTTTGATTATGCTTTGATGAAGGAATCAAAAGATGTCTAATACGGATGAAACACTTTTGTACTCTTTGATGGTCAAGTTATTAGTTTGACTGCAGTTTATGTGACTACTATGACATGGTTGGAGTTTAAAGAGTGATTTCTAAGATACTTCTATCCACCTTCAAGGAGGGATAATTATACATGGCAGCTATTGCACAAAGTATGAGAAGGGCAGTTAGTTGAAAAGAATACCTGTGAACTCTTCAATCATTATTTAATAAATGTGATATAGTATAAGAGGAGACTGGTAGAATTGTATGTTACAGGATTAAGTTCAGTATATATATTAGCATCCGAGCTAAAGACTAGAATTTAGAAAGTTATTTACAGATTCAGTCCTTTGGGATGTAATTGATTAGCATGATTTTGGTAATGGATTTGTTAGCTCAACATTATGCTACTCTAGATTGCTGAGAGAAAAAGGTGAGACATTTTATGCCTATAATTGCTAGGGATTTCTAGGACACAACTATGAGTATATAAAAGGATGATTGATTGTGTTTTCTTTGGTTTTGATATAAGCTTTAAATAAGATTAAGTTTTGTGATGATGATATTTTAAAGAGTTGGTTGATGATCATATTGGTATTTTAATGTGTTCATGACATGATTAAGAATGCGTTTGATTTTCATGAAGTTCGCTTGATAAACTTATTATTATTATTGATGTATTCATTATAATTTAAGTTATTTGACATAATTTAAGTTTGTTTTATATGAATTAAAGAATAATAAACTTAAAGGATATTGGTTTATGAACAGAAACTTTAGTGATATGGATTATTGAAATTATTTGGTTTTGAATTTTTGGAAGATGACAAGAACTAGAGATAGAAGCATAGGTAGAGACTATGGTTTATAGATCGATAAAATTTATAGTTAATAGTGAGTCTATTGGAATTGGGTGTTTATTAGGTATATGATTTATAATTAATGGAATCGTATCTTGATTTATTCCACTTTGTGATGGAAAGATGATATATGTGAGAAAAAGTGAAGGTATAAGGAAAGATAATCTATTAGAATATGTCTTATGAGAATGGGAACTATGAATTATAATGAGATGTAAGGATTTGAGATTTGAATATATGATTAATGGACATTAAATGTGTTAATAAATTTATTGAATTTTATCTTAATGATGGATGAAATTTATATTCAATAGTATAATAGAGTGATTTATTCTATTTTATTATATAAGAGTTGAATCATAAGCATGATTGAGACCCTATTATAGATGAACTAATGGAATGATGTTTTATGAGAAATTATATAAGCATTCTAGGGAGATTTGTTCTACTTAGAAAAGAGCAGAGACGAGGAAGGTTGGATAAGAAAGCGAAATGTGTAGGTGTGTTTGAACTTGTTATTTAGTTTAGCTAAGCCATGAAATAACAATGACAGTGTGGAATAAGTATAAATTATAGAATATTTAGTAGTGAAATGGGTAGTTATATAGTGATAAGTAGATAATTCATTAATTTTATAAGGTGTGAATACAACAAGATAGTGGTTGCATGAGTAAATGTGTGGAGTAAGAAAATAGAATTACGAATTTAAAATTTTAACTAGAGTTGCTTTAACCTAAGAAAACTAAAGGATTAGTTATAAGAAAAGCTGACTGAAGGATTTAATTGTTTAAATTATTAAGGAATGAGTATATATTTTCGAGGTTAAGTGGAAACCTTAAGCACGAGATGAATTTGCATCATTTAAATGATATAGAGTTTTTACAAAAATTTTGGGCTATAAGAAGATTTGAAGTTATGACAAGGTAATTACAAGATGCAAATTAATGGATGCTATGAATGAGGTGAGTGTTAGTATAGATATGTCCTAAAGCCATTCTTGTATTAATTATGACATTATTAATTATGCCTATGACTATATAATATTCATTTAAATAAAGAGTTTGTTTATTTGAGTATTTACCCTTGAGCATTATGTTAAATAAATTTATTATCAAGAGTTGATAATATGAGTTACAAATTTATTTAGTACATATGCTATAAATAGTTCATAGTCGAATAATTAATATTTGGGTAATATTAATTAAAATATCACCTCTGTCTATTTTCCTTAATTAGTATGTGATACTAATAGTGGGAGGTAGTGAGTCTCATGCTACTTGATATGAGATATCAGAATAGACATGTGGATACTCATATAATAGATGGATCAAACAGTGACGTTAGATTTGTAATCACAAGGATATTCACTTATAGTCAATGATCACTATCTAGGTTATAATGGTGCATAAAATCCTTTAACTTAAGCTGACACGGTCATCCACATTTGAGTGGTTAGAGTTTGTTACCGCTTACATACTTGTGTTAATCATACATTGGTATATGGCGTGTGGTGGCTCTAGTTAGTTAAATGTAAGAATGAGTGTTTGACCAAAATTGTTAAAACCCGAGTTTTTAAATATTTTTATATTATATCGGGATATGCAGTATTAATAAATTTTAAAGATATACATTTAATTATTTAATTATTTTGTGAATAATTAATGTTATTTTACGTTTATTTGTAGTTTTCTATGTAAAATTTTTTTCAAAACTCATTATTTTGGGAAATAATATTTTATTATTTAATGTTATTTTATTTTATTAAATTATATGGTTTCATGCATGATTATTATTTTATGTATTAACATATATGTGTGTATATATATATATAATTATTTATATAATATACATTTGTGTGGTGTGTGTTTAAAGTGAGTATAATATAAATTATATTAATATAATATAAAGTTTTAATATATATATATATATATATATATATATATATTATATATATATATATATATATATATATATATAATAAATAAAACATCATCTTCTCCTACCTCCCTCACCCCTGAAACCTAACCTTCCCCTCTCCTCACGCTGCAAGTCCGGCCACCTACCATCGGTGTGCCTCCCAGAGTGTCGCCTTCCTCTCCAGCTCCTCCACCACCTTCCTCCACCCTCTACAACGCCGTTTAGCCCATTTTTGGCCGAGAAACCCGAAACTCTTCTCTCCTCCGTTCATCCACTTTTTGATCACCAAATCTTGTGACTCTAGTGCCGTTAAGCTCCTAGAACTCCATAGTAGCCGATTCTAAGCTCCTTGTAGCTTGAAAACTCGAATTGGTAAGGATTTGAGCTTGATTTCATTTTCAGCCATTTTTGTTTCTCAATTTTTTTTGAACTTTTATCTTTAAGATTCAAGCTTAGTGTCTTCACAAAAGTTGATTCTACTAACTCAATCTATACTCTGGAATTTTTAGAATTTATTTTTATTTTTTTGAATTTTTTATTATTTTATTATTATTTTCTAATTTTCGTAAATTAATTAAATAAATTGTGAAATTGTGATTTTTAGTTTTTATGGTGGTTGAAAATAATTATAGAATTTAATTTATATTTTTTGATTTTTTGTGTAATTAATATAATTTTATTTAGTTTATGTGAATTTTGGAAATATAGGTTTTATATGTGTTCTGTTAAAATTAATTGGTTAATTGAGTATAATTGTTGATTTTATTGAATTATATGTTGAGAAAAATAATTTTAGAGTAATTATATAATTTTTATTGAATTTTTGAGTATTTATAGTATATTATGTGAATTTTTAAATTTTAGCGGTATTTTGGTAATTTGGTAGTAATATTAGTTGAATATTAAGCTAAATTGATTTTAATAATTATTTGAGGTATATAAATAATTTTTACAAATTATTTACTATTTTTAACTAATTAAAATTATTTTTGAAAATTATTTTCAAATTATATATAATATAACTATTTTTGTAAATAAATGGGTTTGTTAGTAATTTTTAGTTTGTTTTTGGACTAATTAAGTAATTTGGATTTATAAAATGAATTTTTATTAATATTTTTGAATTTATCAAAAAATATCGATTTTTCATAATATTATATTAATATTAGGTGTTTTTAAGGTAATTGTTAGTTAAATAATTATTCTTAGTGTTTAAATATTTAATTTGCTATATTTTGGTATCAAAAAGGGTATTTTTGGTATTTATGGTATTTTCTTGTGAATCGGTCGGTGGAATTGTAGTTTGGAATCCCAATCGAGGATTGTGAGAATATTTTGTTTCGAAGTATGTTTTCTTGCAGAACCGGCTCTATTTTCTAAGTAGAGAGATGTCCATTTTACAGTGGAGGTTCTGCCGAATTTTCGATAGACTTCTCATAAAATGTAACATCAGGTCTGATTCTGTATCTGTATGTGTTTAGAATTCTAGATCGAGTCTCTAGAAGTTAAGTTAGATTCATTCTGATTTCGTGTTGTGATTTAATTATTTAGTTGCGCTGACACCGAGGCCTAGTGGACCAGGCCCGTCGGACCCGTCTCGTGGAGCACACAACTATGAGTTGTTATTTTATATACTTGCATTTAGGTTGCATGTTTTAGAAATATATATTTTAATTGCATGATTTATGCATAAATTGCTTTAATAAATGATTAGTATATTTTAAAATATACTTTTGGTATACTTTGAAATAAACGCATGTTTTACTTTTGATTTATACCTAAATTATTGGTAAGTATAAATATGATTTATTTTTTGTTTATTTTATAATTGAATTGAATTTATCTGACATATATGTACTTAAAATATACTTAGTTTATTTTAGGTATATTTCTAGTATATATATGGTTTATATTGCCATTTAAATTAATATAATGCATCATTAATTTTATGAATGTATGAGTTTATTTTAATGAAGGATATCAATAGAATGTGCTACCTAGTGGGCAGCACTAGAACCGAGTACGTACCGGTACGACAATAGAATTTAGGTTAAATTACTAATCTATTTATGGATTATGACTGGATTGATTTGATTAATGTGAGATGTGATTTGAGAGTGTGATTGCTGGAGCTCGGTTGACCAAGTGTCTCGAGGCCAATCACACTAACAGTCTGACTGTTGGAGCTCGGTTGACTTAATGTCTCGGGGCTAGTCTGTTGTCCAAATGGAATAAGTGAATTTATTTGGAATAAGTGAGCCTGTATGGCTAGAGTGTTGTCTAATACTATTTGAGGTTGTGATCATTTAGGGTTTTATTTGATCCTTCATAAACTGATATTTTTCCAGTACTATATATGAAGTGATTTTTCAGCATATGTGTGTACATGTCTACACACACACACACACACACACACACACACATATATATATATATTATATGCATATGTTTGAATGCATTTGTCATATAGGAGATGCAGGTATAAATATTATAACAATTCACTCAGTGAGGTCTGACTCCCCTCCGTTGATTTTTTTTCAGGAGAGTCTTCGTCTTCAGACCTCAACAGTAGACATGTTTGCCGGATTTCTTCCGCTTCAGCTTTATTATGTAAATTGCTTACCTGAGTTTTATTTTATACTCTAGACACTACAGTAGTGGTTGAACTTTAATTTGTTGTGAGTTGTATTTATAATTATGTACGTATGAGATTTAAATTTCAGGATATTAAATTGAAAATTTATACTGAAAGATTTTATTATATATGAGATGGAATTTATGCTATTAAAATCAGTTGAGGAATTATTATTTTTATACTTGATATTTAATTTTCGTCGTACAAATATTTTATCTATTATATTATATTGCTTGTTTTTATTTTTAAGGCTTGCTACGGGTTCCGGATTCGAAAGAATTCCCCTTCCCTAGCGTCAGTCATGACCCCCTGTCTTGGGTCATGAAAAAAATGGGATTCATTGCCTGGAGTGAATTAGGATGAGATTCTAAGCTATCTAAGTTTGTTCTTGATGAATAAGTTCCTAGCCAAGACAAATACAACAAAAGTTGAAAGAGTTTTCGTGCTAAAAAGTGTTTCTAGTATTTATTGTGTTTTATCAAGAATAGAACTTGAGATGAGCTTAAGTGATAAAGCTATTAGAGTTTGACTATACCATGACTCTAAGTTATATTGAGATCTTCTAATGAAGGGATTTTAATGCACAGTAATTATGACCAAAGGGTTCGTGTGAATTAATATATATTTGGCTAGTTTTGATATTGATGTTAGGGGTCACTCACAACTTATGAGAACTAAATATGAATAATTGGGATTTTCACATTTATATTTGAAAGAGTTTCAAGTAATATCCAGTGTTAATATTATCTTCTCATTGTCAATTAGACATGAACCTAAGGGTGTGCATCGATCGGGTTCGGACGGTTCGGGTGGTAAAGTATGGAAACGGATTGATTAATTACACTGATAAATTTCAATCGATCGTCCCTTAATTACAAGGGAATTGACGATTCAGATATACATAAATTTTGGGTATTTTTTAGGTAAAAAGATCGAATGAGGGCCTTTAAATTAGGCCTTTTATTTAATGGACCATAACCAAAAAATATAAAATTCACTAACTTTTTTAGCACTATATTGGGCCAAACCCATGTTTTACACTGACTATGACCCTAAACATGGCCTGAATGGCTAAGCCTAATGTAAAGTTTACAAAAAAATATTAAGTAATAATTACATTTAAATATTACTACTAATTATAAAATGATTACATCACATTTTTTTTGCTTCCATGGTTAGTAGTATCAGATGTAAGCTTCCATAGATATAAAAAATCAAAATAATTTGCTTGATGTGTCAACAAAAATCCAAACAGTAACAAAAAGAATGACCAAAATTAGTAGGGACAGTCCTGAAATAAAGAAATAGTTTGAAGTTAGGCTAACACATTGTGTAATATAAACATAAATAATGAGAATAAACCTATAAAAAGTATAAATTTGAGGCTCATGACATAAAATCATCATATCAATGCTATGCCACATTTCTAGAAGTAATATAAAATTTATGCTACCAAAGAAACTTAAACAAGTAGCATTCAAAATAGTTTTATAAAGAATTGAAGAGATGGAAGCTTAGCAGTGTCATCATTACCTCAAATTCTTGAAAAAAAAATCAATAACAGAGAAAATGCTAACTCATTAAATACAATAGGTATATCAAAGTTCATCTGCCTCCTTTTTACATTAGCATCAATGGACAATAGGACACTACCTCATTCTTGGTTTGTCTCATTTAAAGAATTAAAGAAATAAATGGCCTACATTGTATAATAAGCATGCCAGACAAAGAAAAGTTATTAGTGTAATGTAATAGGAAGAATATTAAACACAACAGTCAATAGAAATTCATATATATATAGATATAACTATAGCAGTTGGCAAAGGCTTAGAAAACATTAAGTTTCAAATTAAAAAAGGTAACACAGATACAATCCCAGTGGAATTAATAAATTGCCACCAAGAGATTCATTTTATATCCCTTGATTGGTCATACAAAATGGTGGAAGCTTTCTCATCACCTTAATGCTTGTTATATAGGAGTGAGCAACTGCAACTTAGTCACAAGTGACTAGTTGGTCACATTACTCATAACAAGAGTTAGCAACTACAACTTTGTCTCAAATGACTAGTTGGTCACATTACTCTTAATAAACACAAATATCAAAGTCATCAAGTAAGTAAAGCAGAGTAATAGAAAGTGATTTACAACAGAGGCACATAAATTATAAAAGTAAGAAAGTGTATAAGGTTAGAGTGAATTTCCTAGAATATAAGGGATTATGATTTCAGAAAGCAGCTGCTTATGACTGTAAAGGACCAACACCCATTTGAGGTAGTTCTACCAAGTGATATAAAGGCATAAATGACAAAGTACCAAGTAAATTTAAATTCTTAAAATAAATCACAAGAAAAAGAATAAATAGAAAATGCAAACCTTTTTATAAGTTTTCAAGCTCATCCAGTGCCTCCTCAACTGAGATTGGATTGTTAGATAATCTGATCCAATCTTGAGAATATATAAGTGCTTCAACTAGCTTAGGAGTTAATGTCATGACCCAAAATAGGGGCCATGACTGGCGCTAGGGAACGGGAATTCTTTCGAATCCGGAACCCGTAGCAAGCCTAAAAATAAAATAAATATGCGATAATAATAATAACATAAATAAAATATTTTGTAGTAGAAATAGAATCATAAATAAAAATAAAATAATAATCCGCCAATAAAATTAAATGAACATCCTCATCTCATATATAAATAAACCTTTAATACAAAACCCAGTTCAAATCTTTAAAATACATATTTCTTACAAACATAATGCAATACGTAAGTTTCACAACTGTCTACAACTACCGCAGTGTCTAGATTATAAAAATAAAACTCAGGTAAGTAGTTTACATAATGAAATCAGGGCGGAAGAAATCATTTATATGGTTTAAAATATAACAAAATATACCGAAAATATACCAAAATAAACCTAAGTAATTATTAAACTATGTATGCATATTTTATAAAATAAAACATACATTTCTAAAAACATGCATCCTAGAACACGTATATATAAAATAACAACTCACTGTTATTGTGCTCCTCAAGACGGGTCCGACGGGCCTGGTCCACTAGGCCTCGGTCTCGGCGCAACTAATCAAACAAATGACAACATGAAATCAGAATAAATCTAACGAAAATTCTAAAGACTCGATCTAAAACCTTAGACACATAATTAAAATAGAAATTCGACTGGACATCACGTTTTATGAGAATTCTACCAAAAATCCGGCAGAACCTCCCCTGTAAAACGGATATCTCTCTACTCAAAGAGTAGAGTCGGTCCTGTAAAGAAACACACTTCGAATATATGCAACACACAATCCCTCGGTCAGACTCCAAACTACAATTTCACCGACCGAGGTCCACGATTCACAAAATAATTACAGAAATATCGAAAATACCCTTTAACACACAAAACACAGCAATTTAGTTATTCAAACGCTAAAAATATTTATTTTACTGCTAGATACATAAAAACCCTAATTTTAAATAAAATATTATTAAAAATGAATAATTCTCGATAAATTCATAAATATTAACTAAAATAAATTTTAAAAACCCAAATTACATAATTAACCCTAAAACTTATAAGAAACCGATAAAAACTCATGTATTTAGAAAAATCGTATATTATATATAATTTAAAAATAATTTACGAAAAATAGTTTTAATTAGTTAAAAATACTAAATAATTTTTAGAAATCCTTTTTATACCTCAAATAACTAGTAAAACCAATTTAATTATATTTTTAGTCAATTTAGTGCCAAATTACCAAAATACCCCTAGTTACGTAAATTCACTATAAATTTTCAAAAATTCACCAAAAATAGTATAATTACTCAAAATTAATTTTATCAACATATAAATCAATAATATTAATATATATATACTCAATTAACCAATTAATTTCAATAAAACACATAATTAACCTAATTTTCCCAAAATTACATAAACTAAATAAATTCCAAATAATTATATAAAATTCACAAAAATTACAAATAAATTTCTAAAATTCATTTTAACACCTATAAATACCATAAAACACAATTTCATAATTTAATTAATTAATTTTCGAAAATTAGAAAATATTAATAAAAAAATCAAAAATCAAAATAATTCCCAAAAATTCTACAAAAAATTTATAGAGCTAGATTAAGCTACTAGTATTAATTTTTATGAAGTAAGTTTTCATGAATCAACCAAATTTAAGCTCAAAAAAATCAAAAACCCTAATAGGCTGAAAATGTAAAATCGAAACCTAGGGAAATCTAAACCATTTCAAGTGAAACAAAGCTTGGAAATGAACTCACCAGAGCTCAAGGAGAAGGTAGAGACCGGTGGCATTCAAAATGGTGGCCGGAGGATTTTCGGCCAAACCACGGCCAAACAACACCGGAAATGGAGGCTTCAAGTGGCGGAGGAAGCTTGGGAGGATGGTGGTTGGCTGGGAGGCACACCGACGGGAAGAGAACGGTGTGACAGTGGCCGGATTCGTGAGGAAGATGATCGGGAGGGAGAGAGATGGCAGAATGACACAATGGTAATTTTGAAGAACTTTATATTAGTTAATAATAATAATAATAATAATAATAATATATATATATATATATATATATATATATATATACACCGGAAATGGAGGCTTCAGGTGGCGGAGGAAGCTTGGGAGGATGGTGGTTGGCTGGGAGGCACACCGATGGGAAGAGAACGACGTGACAGTGGCCGGATTCGTGAGGAAGACGATCGGGAGGGAAAGAGATGGCAGAATGACACGATGGTAATTTTGAAGAACTTTATATTAGTTAATAATAATATATGTATATATATATATATATATCTTACCTATATTATTTTAATATATAAATTAATACACACAATAAATATCCACCACACACTTTAATAATAATATATATACACATATACATATATACACACATTTAATTAATTAATATTAAAACTATATATTATAATTTAATTTAATTTAATTTAAATGCATGTACATATATGTATTTTATTTGACACTTTAAAATCACGCATGAGTTCATGCAAATTCATAAAACCGTTTAAAATAATTAATATTTAATTATTTACGTCTTAATTTTTTCGAAAATAAAATTTTCGGGAGAATTTTATGTAAAGGAATCAAAATAATTAAAAATGTCTTTAATAAATAACAAACTCATCAAATAATCATAAATATCTATAAAAATTATTAACACTGCATATCTCGATGCAGTTTAAAATTATTTAAAAACTCGGGATATTACGGTTAAAGAGCTTTTGAACACATCAAGCACCCATCCCCCAGTACTAAAAGCACTTTCAGAAGAAACAGCAAAGATTATGACTGCTAGGACATCCCTAACCATTCGAGAAAGGATTGGGAACCTTAGGGAATTAAGTTTCTACCACCTCAACACATTAAAAGAGCCATCTTCCTCAATTATAGATTCACTTAAATACATATCAAGCTCAGACTGCTTGTTTCCCCCAAGCCTACTCTCTAACTTGTGCTTCTTAAATTTTGCTTTAAATATAGAAACACCCTTTCCAGATATAGAATTATCAATAGCAGAAGTATATTTACTACTTTCAACAGGAACAAGTGACTGTCTATCACAGCCAGCATCAACAAATGCATAAATGCTTATATAACTATCAAAAAACTCAAAAAGAGATGATTTCATAATTGAAAATAAGTTGCCTCTACAATCTGGCCCATACTCAAGCTTGCTTGTTGGATCCAAAATATTGGCAAAGAAAATAAAGAAATTGATCTTCTATGGATCCCCTAATATTCATTGAACTTGCTTTTCATATTCAAACCCATATTAATTTGGCTTAAATCATTTGATTGCTTCCCCTCATCCAGCAAATAATGAAGGTAAGAAATTTCATTAAATAATGAGTTTGCAGTCACATAGTATGAAGCAGATATTCAATGATTCATTTCATAGAATTGCTGCAAGAAGTCAAGCATTTTGTTTACATAGTGCCAATCTAAAATATCAGGAACTTCATCATTTAAATCAGTCCTATAGGCTAATTCATTTTCCTCATACTTTTTAAACACTTTTTCATATATACAAGAAATTTTTAACATTAGGTATGTCGAATTCCACCTGGTTGGTGTATCTAAAGACAATGAAGTTTTTGACTCAATGCCAACTAAATTAGCAAATTCCCTAAACTTTCTCGATCTTAATGGTGAATTTTTAATATACCTAACTGCTTCCCTAACCTTTTTCATATAAATAGCAACATCTTTCAACCCATCCTATACAATTAGATTTAGAATATATGCAAAACATCTGATATGTACATATTTAGCCATAACAAAATTGGTACCCTAAGACAATAATTTTTTAAAAAAAATGACAAAGCAGTGTCATTACTAGAAGCATTGTCCACTATGACAATGAACACATTCTTAATTCCCCACTCCAGCAAACAGTTTTCCAATGCCTTAGCAATGTACTCACATTTATTAAAGTCCATGAGTCAGTTGTCAAACTAACTCTTTGAAAATGTTCTCTAAAAAAACTTTTAGCCTTTCTTCCACATATAAACAAAAGCAGTCTCGACTCATAGTCCATCTAAAAGGGATTTTAAATCTAGGGCAACACACAAACATAAACTTTTTAAAACCTTTCCCTTCAACAAACTTAAATGGCAATTCATCTATAGTTATCATTTCAGAAAGTTTATTCCTAATCACTTCTTTATCAAATATCCATGTTCCTAAAAACCCCCTTATTTTCAGAAACATCAACATTAGAAACACCAGTTTGAAGTGTCAATAAGGATTGCCTAGTGTTTTTACTTTGAGGAAATTTAGTGCAAGACAACATATGGTTTCGTAAGGAAGAGGTGTTGTGCCTTTTAGGATGCGCATTACATGATTTAGCACAGTAAATACATCTACCTTTTTGTGTCACCCTAGAAGCATCTTTCACCCTCTCAAAATGCTTCTACACTATGCTTTTAGCATCAATCTCTTTCCATTTCTTAAAGGCATCAGCATCAAAGGCTTACTGAGCTTCCACCTCTTTAGTAATATTACTTCGGCTAGTTGGTGTTTTTGAAGCACAAATAGAATTGGCAAATGCCATACTATAACAAAATAATAAAAAAACACATTAGGAGTTATTGACATAAACAAAATACACGTAATAAAAATTATGAATTCATTACTAAAGTAGAATCATACAGACCTTTATGATTCAAGCCTTTAGAATTGAGTATATGCTTAAAATTTCCACCTTTTAACAATCAATTGAAAACCAGTAGTGACAGAATTCATGCTCTATGTAATTGTTGTCACCTTTTAAGTTATGTTGATTTTATCAATAGAACTATTAAATTTATCAACTTTAGGGACCCATATACAAAGAAAACAAACCATCAGTTCAGCAACAAAACAATAAAAAAATATATTTTTTTGAATAAACACATATATGCAAAGCACATATCTCATAAATTATAAAAATCATTTAGAGATCAACAATTGTTTTATATACATTTAATATATAGTTATACACAGTCAAAATCTATTAAAAAATAAACCCTAACAAAAAAGATTAAGAAATTTACAAATCATAAAAAACAACAACATGCAAGACTTCGATCTATTCACAAAGGCACAAATCTATAAACAATAGTGTGTTATTACAAAAAAAATCATCAACACATATGCACAGATCTCACACAGTCACATATTTGATAAAACAAATTTTGTTATTATAAAAAAATTACACAAATAAATGATAAACCTTTTTTCATATTATTTTTAGACTCACATAGTCAAAAATTATTTTTTTTATTATACACAAATAACACAATTAAATCACAATTCACGAATCCATTTTGCAATAAACACTAAAACACATACTCATAGAAAGACAACAATTTCTTTTTATTTTAAAAATTAACACAAAGAAATTATGAACACATTTTCAAAAATAAAAACATAATACAGATCAACAAGCATATTAAAAAATCAAAGTATAAACAACAACAATTTCATTCAAAGTCAGGATCTCACAAATCTTTAAAGAAATTTAAAAAAAAAAAAATTGAATAACAATGAACAAAAATGGGACATGCATGTCAAAATAAATAAACAACAATGCATTATATTGAATTTCCATTACCATATCTATAAGAGAATCGATAAATGGATTTCTGTCATTGAGGGTTTTAAACTATCAAAAAAATAATAATAAAGGCCTGAACAAACCACTAACAAAGATAGGTTTCAAAACATAGAGATGGAGACTTGAGAGGGTTGGAGACAATATGAGGGACACAGAAAATGAATGACAAAGAGGTTTATGACTGATGGAGGGATAGAGATGTGTAGATGAGGGGGTGTGAATGACAGGAAAAATCAAGAGAATAAAAGGGTCATGTGGCAGAGAGGAGAGAAAAAATGAATTTAGGGTTATTAATTAGTTTAGGATATATATATATAATACCATTTAAGAAAAAATAAATTCAAAAATTTGAGCAGTTCAGATGGCACTGAATACCTACCGAACCGCAACCCGTTGCCTGATATTTAAACCATGTCATATTTAGACTTCGCTTATTATACATCTTCAATTCGTAATACTTCAGGCTTCTGAAGCAACAATTGTATATATATATATATATATATATATATGACATGGTGTAGAATGTTGAACTCTAGTTAATACCCCTATTATTAACATTTGGCAAGTAATAAAAAAAATATTAACTTTTTTCTAAATTGTCAATATTCAAAGATTACTAAATTACTATAAATTTATTCGATTTGGATAAAATTATAGCATTCATATAAATTTTTTAATAATTAATTTATTATAATTATATATACTAAAATTTAAATCTAAAATTTAATTTTAACGTAAAAAATTTCCTGTCAATTAATTTAAAAATTATTGATAAAAATAAAATAAATTAAATATATGTACATAATAATTAGATTTAGATGTGTTATGATATGAAAGCACATGTTAACTCACCTATTGAGTTTTATCGACATATGGTAATAAATATAGGCACATATCTAAAAAGTAAGTAAAAGTGCATAATCTACTTTCTTTTTTCTTTTGATTGGAAAGATTGTGGCTATGATATTTTATCTTCAAAAAGCATATTATATTATCTTTTGAATGAAATCTAACTTCGTGAGCTTCCTGATATAATATGATTATTTTTTTTTATTATGATAATAAATATTTACCAATATTAGTGAGCTCTACAATATAGTATAGTTATTTTTTTTTTATTACTCATCATGAAGGTAATAAATATTTATCAATATTAATGTATAGTAGTTATAGATATTTCAAGTGGAGATTTCTATAATTTTACAAAGAAAAATATTAATCAAACTATTCCTGATTGGCATGTACAAACAATCAAGAAGTAACTAAATGATTATGAAAATTAAACATCACATATATAGCCTCAATTTTTTGTTTTATTCTATTTTTAGGGGAATTTTAACTCTAGCAAGACATAAGATCTATCTATATATATATATAGATATATATATAAAATGTTAATGTAGTTTGTTAATTAAGATGTATGCGAATACATTATTGGCCAACCTACGGATATAGATTAGGGCACTGAGTAACGTACGTAAGCAAATCAATTAACAAATGCTAAAAAGTTGACTATTGAGAGTGACTTAATTAACATGCGGATAAGACACCAAAGCTGTAAATCATTGATTAATTAACTTGATTAACATTATTTAATTATAAACAGGTAAAATAATTTTTAATTAGATTAATTGCTTCTTTGACATTTCCACCTGTGATCAAAACACCAAAAAATAATAATAATTAAAATCAATGGCAAATTATTTTTTATACAACACATTTTCATTTCCTCTTGATTAGTTTTTTTTTTTTTTTTTTGTGGTCAAATATTGATTAGTTTAGTGCTAGCGAATAAAAATTGCAAATAATATGGTAAAGTTACAGTTGAAATTTTGTTCTTTCAAATTAGTAGAAGGCAAAATTTTGTAATATCCCGGATTTTTAAATTTTTTTAAACTGCATCAGGATATGCAGTGTTAATAATTTTTATATATATTCATGATTATTTAATGAGTTTGTTATTTATTAAAGATATTTTTACTTATTTTAAGTTTTTTACGTAAAATTTTTCTGAGAATTTTATTTTCGAAAAAATTAAGACGTAAATAATTTAATATTAATTATTTGAAATAGTTTTATGAATTTACATGAGTTCATGCATAATTTTAAATTGTTAAATATAATGCATATACGTATATTTATTTAAATTAAATTAGGATTTATTTTATAATTAAATTATATAATATAGTTTTTATATTAATTAACTAAATAAGTGTATATGTGTATATATATCATTAAATGTGTGTGGTGCACATTTATTGTTTGTGTTAATTATATATATTAAAATAATAAAGTGAGATATACACATATATATATATATATATATATATATATATATATATATATATATATATATTATTAAAACAAAAAAATAAAGTTTACAATATTTACAACTATGCCACTATCTCCTTCTTCTCCCCCCGATCGATTTTCTCCCATTTCCGGCCACTGTGACCTCCATTTCTTGCCGTCACTGTGCCTCTCAGCCTTCCTCCTTCCTTGCCAGCCATTCCCGACGCCTCAAGTCTCCTTCTCCAGCGTGGTTTGGCCGAAATTTGTATGAGAGGCCGAAAGTTTTTTCATCGTCGATCAGCACGTTTACGGCCACCAAATTTGACGCCACTAGTCTCTATCTTCTCCTTGAGCTCTGATGAGTTCATTTCCAAGCTTTGTTTCACTTGAAATGGTCTAGATTTCCCTAGGTTTTGATTTTACATTTTCGGCCATTTTAGGGTTCTTGAATTTTTTGAGCTTAGATTTCAATAATTCATGCAAACTTCCTTCAAAAAGATTGATCCTTGTAGCTTGATATACCTATGTGAATTTTTTTGAAATTTTTGGGAATTATTTTGATTTTTGTGAATTTTTTATTATTTTATTAATATTTTCTAATTTTCAAAAATTCATTAATTAAATTATGAAATTATGTTTTATGGTGTTTATAGGTGTTAAAATGAATTTTAGAAATTTATTTGTAATTTTTGTGAATTTTATATAATTATTTGGAATTTATTTAGTTTATGTAATTTTTGGAAAATTAGGTTAATTATGTGTTTTATTAAAATTAATTAGTTAATTGAGTATATTTATTGATATTATTGAATTATATGTTGAGAAATTTAATTTTGAGTAATTATACTATTTTTGGTGAATTTTTTATTAATTTTAGTGAATTTACGTAACTAGGGGTTTTTTGATAATTTGACACTAAATTGGCTAAAAATGTAATTAAATTGGTTTTAATAGTTATTTAAGGTATAAAAATAATTTCTACAAATTATTTAGTATTTTTAACTAATTAAAACTATTTTTCGTAAATTATTTTCAAATTATATCTAAAAGATTCTTCTAAATAAATGAGTTTTTATCGATTTTTAGTAAGTTTTAGGGTTAATTATGTAATTTGAATTTATAAAATGTATTTTGGTCAATATTTATGAATTTATTGAGAATTACCGATTTTTAATAATATTTTATTAAAATTAGGGTTTTTGGGTATTTATCGGTTAAATAAATATTTTTAGCATTTGAATATTTAAATTTGCTATATTTTGAGTATTGAAGGGCATTTTTGGTATTTTTGGAATTTTTCATGTGTTCTGTATTATTCTATGAATTGTGAATTCCGGTCGGTAAATTGTAGTTTGGAGTCCGACCGAGGGATTGTGAATTGTGTTATGCGTATATTCAAAGTGTATTTCTTTGCAGGACCGGCTCTACTCTTTGAGTAGAAAGATGTCTATTTTACAGGAGAGGTTCTGTCAAATTTTTTATAGAATTCTCGTAAAACGTGATGTCCGGTAGAATTCTGATTCTAATTCTGTGTCTAAAATTCTAGGTCGAGTCTTTAGAATTTCCGCTAGAATTATTCTAATTTCTTGTTATCATTTGTTTGTTTAGTTGCGTCGAGACCGAGGCCTAATGGACCAGGCCCGTTAAATCCGTCTCGAGGAGCGCAATAACAGTGAGTTGTTATTTTATATATATATGTTTTAGGGTGCATGTTTTAGAAATGTATGTTTTCATTGTATAAAATATGCATATATAGTTTAATCATTGCTTAGGTTTATTTCGGTATATTTACGATATATTTTCGGTATATTTCCAAATTATATGCATGTTTTATTATGAATTTATACTTAAACTGTTTTAAGTATATTTATAGTTTATTTCCAATTTATTTTGTAACTATATTGGATTTATTTGACGTATATATACTCGAAATATACCTGGTTTACTTTTGGTATATTTCTAGTATATATATGGTTTATGTTGCTATTTTATTCAATTTCACGCATCATTTGTTTTATGAATGTATATTTTATATATTAATGAAGGGTATCAATAGAACTGCTACCTAGTGGGCAGCACTAGGACCGAGTATGTACCGGTAGGCTGCTAGCATTTAGGCTATATTACTAACCATTTGTGGATATTGATCGGATTGATTTGATTTGAAGTGTGATGTGATTTGAGTGTGATTGCTAGAGCTCGGTTGACCAAGTGTCTCAGGGCCAATCACACTGACAGTCATATTGTTGGAGCTCAATTGACTTAATGTCTTAAGGCCAGTCTACTATCCAAATGGAACAAGTGAATATATTTGCAATAAGTGAGCCTATATGGCTAGAGTGTTGTCTAACACTGTTTGAGGTTGTGATTTTCTAGGATTCTATTTGATCCTTCATATACGGATGTATTTTTTAATATTTATATAAAATGATTTTGATGCATCTGTGTGATTTTGCCTGTATATATATTTATTATATATACTATTGAATGTGTGCATTTGTCATTTAGCTATGCATGTATATATATTATAACAATTCACTCAGTGAGGTCTGACTCCCCTCCGTTGACCATTTTTCAGGAAAGTCATTGTCTTCAGACCTCAGTAGCAGACCCATATACTGGATTTCTTTCACCCCGGCTTCATTATGTAAACTGCTTATCTGAGCTTTATTTTATAATCTAGACACTGTTGTAGTTGTAAACAGTTATGGGGTTTATGTATTATATTTGTGTGAGTTATGTATTTTAAGGATTTGAACTGGAATTTGTATTAAAAGGATTATTTATATATAAGATGAGGATGTATAATTAATTTTATTGGCAGATTATTATTTTATTTTTATTTATGATTTTATTTCCACTGCAAAATATTTTATTTATGTTATTATGATTATTGCATATTTTATTTTATTTTAAGGCTTGCTATGGGTTTCGGATTCGAAAGAATTCTCGTTCCCTAGCGTCGGTTATGGCCTCTGTTTTGGGTCGTAACAAATTTATTATTAAATCACTTAATAGATATATATTAATATATATTGATTTTGTCATATATATATATATATATATATATATATATATTCTCATATATAAAAAAAACTATTGGAAAGTGAACAACTAACAACTGTATTCCAACAGCTAAAACAAACACCTCCTTAATGTTAGTGAATGAGTAAGTAAATGATAACTCCTTTTAAAGGACATTTTAAATTGTCATTAATTAAAAAATAGATGACTATTCATATTGTACAGTTTATCAACATTTAGATTATATGACTTATTTATTAATTTAAAAAAAATTAAACCGTATTTGTTCTAAAAAAAGTTCAACAACAATCTTGTGATTGTTGCCTTTCCAATTATATATATATATATATATACTATCAGCAACTGTTATTATAATTTTACTAAACACTTAATATCGATTAACTATTAGTTATCAATCACCAACCATCGGCTAACCAAATAGATCTTAAATTCTTTATTTAAAGGCTTTATCAATTTATTTATTAAAACTGTTGGCACCAATTAATAAACCATCTTCATTTTAATAATATTTCAAATTTGAGTTATATAAAATGATATTTCAAGTTTTGAGTTGTAGTGAAAGAACTTTAATTACTAATAATGTAGACCATAAACGAAATATTTTTTATAAAATAATAATATTTTTTATAAATTAATGTTATTGAATAAAATATTTTGATTTCAAAATTTTTATCGCTTTTTTACACCAATTACAAATTTAAAAACACGATATTTATAGTTTAAAAGCATTATTTAACACCAAAAAATATCATAAAATTATTATTTATGGCAATTGCATCAGTTTTGTAACTACCAGACAACTTTATAAAAACAAAGATTGGCTAATCATAGAAGAAAAGACATAGGACAAAACTCGTGTAGGCCAAACATAACCCGTGTCCGGCAATGCACAAAATATAACTAATTTAAGAAGTCAAATATCACTCAATCCGTGACGAAATCATTCTGCCAAAAAAAAACACTAAAATTATGTTCCTAAAATTGACAAATTAATAAAATAAATAAACTGTAAAAATATTTATACACTTTCTAAATATATCTTTCATGTAAATAATTATAATTAATATTGTAATAAAGAAGTTTAACGATCATTTTTCTTCAATGAGTTTCAAAATTAAATTAATTTTCATCTATTATTTTTATTTAAATTATTGATATTTAGAATATAATAAATTATGAATGATAAGATCCGATCCTAATAAAATTATAAAAATGATGAAGATTTATATCATAATTCATATATAAAACATCAGTTAAATAAAAACAATTTATTTCTAATTGATTTTAAATATTGTTGGTAGTTTGAGACTATCCTTGGATGCAATTTAGTGATGTAATTAAATTAAGTTGACTCGCAAACTACTCATAATTGATTTGAAAAAATTTTAAAATTATCGAGTCAAGTTCCAGATCAAAATTCAAACTACTCAAGCAGAGTATTAAGTTGAATTCAAACTCGAACAATTCAAGTAGGTTATTGAATCAAGCTTAAACTTCTAAATATGTAATTTGATAATCTCATGAGTTTAATTGAGTATAATCAAACTTGTATATATTTACTATTTTATTTTTTATTTTAATATAATTATAAATATTTTTTATCTAATCGAGTTGAATTTAAACTTAAGTCATTTTAAACTATTTAAAAATTTTATTTAGTTAATTGAGTCGAGTGAAAATTGAATATTTAAAAAAAAATCAATCGAATTCAAAAGTAAATTTATAAGTCGAGTTTGGTCAACTCAACTCAAGTCTGATTCCACCCCTATTACAGTTCATAAATATTTTAACAGTCAAATTCGGTAAATGAATTGATTTTTTTTTTTTACTAAAATGCTCAAATATTTCATTTTTAGATGTGCTCTCCAACCATAAATCTACGTGTCATAGGAAGCCAACGAGGAAATATTTGTCTACAGGAATATTCATTGCATATATATATAAATCCCAGGAGACAGCTATAAAATCGTAGGACTACATTCATATGCAATAAATTTACATCCTTAAAATAAGCTCCATCCTATGATCAATATTTTTATATAAAATCCATTTCCATCTTTGAACTTGATGTTTTAGACAGCTCTCGTCTTCTTAAAACTGATCCTTGTAACATATATCATTCCATAGATCACAATGGACAAGCAAAGGCGGCAGCAGCAGCAGCAGCAGCTCCTTGTTCAGTTATTGGTAGTGGCGGTGGCCGGACTGTTCTGCTGCGACGTTTCCGCTTATACCCGACCACCAACTCGTGAGAACATATATGTAGGTCGATTAGCTGGAGATGATGATGCTACCCCACAACAGGTACAATTAAATCACCACCATCATTTCCTTCTTCTTCTTCTTGATTTTTTTGTTTTGTATTATTTTCTTTAAATTTTACAAAAAATTAATTTACTTTTCTTCAGAATTCTGAAAAATAAAAAGAGTTATTTTTGGCAATTTTTTGTTGGGATTGGATTACCAAAAGAAAGAAATGAAAGGGAGAGAGAGAGAGAGAGAGAGAGAGAAGTGTCAAAATTGGTGATAGAGATGTTCTAGCTCATTAAGTCACTATGTCAAACGGTTGGCAAGAGGCCAATTAAGCCATTATGTCAAACGGTTGGCAGGAGCAGGATGTTGTGACTGAAATTTAACCACTTCATCTTATTGTTAAAAAAATAAATAATTATATAAACAATAAATAACGATGTTAAATAATATCTGATATTTGTTATTACTTTTTTTATGTGCATTGTGAGTATATATAATTATTAATTAAATTAAATCTAAAAATTTATATTTTTAAAATTAATAGTGTAACAAAATTAATTTTCTTTTTTATTGGAAAAAAAAAAGATTATTGTGCTTAAATATATAAATTGAGATGATTTCATATTAATTCTTGTGTATTGTGTTTGTTAATTTAAGAATGATACTTTAATTTGAATAATATGGGTATATTTTATTTCCTTAGTTGGTATATTATGCAGTATAATTAATTAATAATATGCTATATTTTCATAATCCTTAGATATTGATTTTACTAATCAATATTCAGGAGAATTGTTATTTTCTTCTGTGTTTTGATCTATTATACTATTTTATTTCTGACATTTGAAAAAATATTTATTAATTTTAAAAATAAATAAATATTAAAAATAATATAATATAATAAATTAAAACATATGAAAAAAATAGTAATTATTGCTTAATATTCTGTCTTTGACATATTACGGAAATTTGTGGATCTTTTCCTCGTTTGAAAATTTTCCCAAATACGTTTATTTGGTACTGTACTTCAAAGTTGCCATGTATTCTATATCCTACCAACTTTAACATTTAATTTCATATCTAACATCCAATTTTGATGTTACTGTAACATTTAATTGCTTATATTCCAATATCTCGCTTGTAAGACCCATTTTGTGATAGCCCGTAAAATAAATTTATGAAATACTAATTTTTAATAACTAACAACGAAACATGTCTGTCTTTCCATCCCAATGATTCTCAATCATTTATTACACGTCAAAAAAAAAAATCTAATTACTTGTTAACAATCACATAGGTAAATATCTTCACTGCGTTAATTGCACAAATATCTTCATAAAAATAATCATGTCCAACCTCACCAATTTATTCCTTTCACACTTATAGCTAGACATTTATATAAATTTCAAGTTGAATTCTGTTTTCGCATGTAAACTACTACTGAAATTATTAGAAAGTAGAAAAAAAAATTATATATAAAATTTTTCAACCTCCATTTTACTTGGCTCTTGATCACATCTAAGAAAAAAAAAATTTGATAAATAATTTTTTATATTCTAAGCAACGTGAATAATTTCGTTACAGCTTTTTTACTCTCCTATTTTATGGGATTTCGGGGCCAAAAATAAAAAAGAATTGTCGTTTTACAAGTCACTACATGTTTTAGTTCGTAACATGTATCAATGTGTTATTTTTAATATATTTTCTCTCATATGAACTCATTATTTGTTTTAACCTAAGACATACTCGAAGAAGGATATGGAGCAAATCTAAATGTGTGTTTTGTATATAATTGGATAATTATAGACTTATGGGTAACCTTCTGCTGCAGGTGCATATATCAATGGCCGGTGAAGACAAAATGAGAGTAACATGGATAACAAAGGATTTAACTCCAGCAGTAGTAGATTATGGTACAGCTTCTGGACACTACACGAATTCTTCAAGTGGGGTTACATCTACATATCGTTACCTCATCTATAAGTCAGGCCACATTCATGATGTAGTCGTTGGTCCCCTTACCCCAAACACAGTTTACTATTATCGTTGCAGCTCCAATTCAGCTCATGAATACAGTTTCAAAACTCCGCCTGCTCAATTCCCTATCAAATTCGTAATCACAGGTATGCGCATTTGTTCCGATTTCAATATCCCATATCGATTATATATATTATTAATTCTGCAGTGAGAAAGTGTGTTTGATGGTATAATACTAATACGATAAAAACTTATATCGCTGCTGTGACATGAACAATTCAGTCGTGGACCATAAAATTATTTTTTTAGTCCCTATTTGCATGCGGAATCAAAAAAATTTCAAAGGTAAAAGTGTAAAAGAAATTTGTTGTTTTACAGGCCGTAACAAACAAAATTTATTGTGTTGCGTTCTGCATTATTCATATTAGTATTTGTTTATAAAAACAATTAAAATCAATAGTCTTGGGAAAATTTATAATTTTAACAGTACTGTAATTTTATATAAATATATCATTACGCATTTACCAAACCAATAAATGATGAAAATTTTAAATTTTCTTAAATAAAATTTTAAATTTAAATTTTATATATATAAAATAAGTATTAGGAATTTTGCTCCTTTTATAAGTTCGTCCATTTAAACTTTATAAAATAGTCGGAATTCATATGATAATGGGATAATAAAGATATTAAATGTAAAAATAAATAAATAAAATAGAAGTTGAGAGTGTAGCAACACTAATTAATTTAACATGAATGGTTTTTGTTCAATGCATGCAGGTGATCTTGGACAGACAGGTTGGACCCAGTCAACTCTTGATCACATATCAAAATCTGAATACGATGTGCTGCTTCTACCAGGGGATTTATCATATGCTGATTTTATTCAACCCTCTTGGGATTCATTTGGCCGATTAGTGGAGCCATTGGCTAGCCAGCGGCCATGGATGGTGACACAAGGCAATCACGAGGTTGAAAAACTTCCAGTTCTACACGCCACCAAATTTACAGCCTACAATGCTAGATGGAGAATGCCATTTGAAGAAAGTGGCTCAGATTCAAATCTATACTATTCATTCAACGTTGCTGGTGTGCATGTGATCATGTTGGGTTCATATACTGATTTTGATACAAATTCACTTCAGTACAAGTGGTTACAAGCAGATTTAAGCAAGGTTGATAGGTCAAAAACCCCATGGATTGTGGTGCTACTTCATGCACCATGGTATAATTCTAACACTGCCCATCAAGGTGAGGCTGAGTCAGTAGACATGAAGAAATTCATGGAAGGCTTGCTGTATCAAGCCCGTGTTGATGTTGTTTTTGCTGGTCATGTACATGCCTATGAGCGATTTGTAAGCCCTCTTCCACCCTTTATTTTATTTTTAAAGTTGCTTGGTTCTTTTTTAAGTTTTCGAATTCAATCCAGTCTTTAAAAGATCTTTGTCATTTTCAGGTCCATTTTACTGAAATCTTTAAAATAATAAAAATTCATGTGATTATCAGATTCCAAAAGAATGAAGTTGATAATTAAAATTAATATTATTATTTATGCTACTAAAATATTTACAGCCGAAGTAGATAATTTTTTTTATACGAAATGATTCTAAATTGTTTTATGTTTTTGAGAAAATTGATTTTAATATAATAGCTATTTATTGGTCATGGTGAATTTTTTTTTTTTTTTCAGACTAGAGTTTACGAAGACAAAGCCAACAATTGTGGTCCTATTCATATAACAATTGGGGATGGTGGCAATCGTGAAGGTCTTGCTAGAAAGTAAGTTGGTTTCTAATATATAATTAATCTTTGAAAATATATTCACAAATTTTTTTGAATTGAATGATATTTTATGGTTTTGCAGGTACATAAATCCAAAACCAGAAATTTCAATCTACAGAGAGGCAAGCTTTGGGCATGGACAACTTCAAGTAGTGAATGCAACACATGCACAATGGACATGGCACAGAAATGACAACGATGAACAAGTTGAAGGTGACTCATTCTGGATAACAAGCCTCTCTTCTAATCCTGCTTGTAAAGTTTGAAAATGTGCCTTGCTAGCTAAATGACAATGGAAAATATCACACAGAAATTTGTTTCTAGGAAAGTAGAATAAAAGATGTAGAAATTAATTAAGGTGAATTGGTATTGAAAATTGATCGTGGATTTTAATTAATGAAAAAATTATCTTAGGAAATTCTTTGATGGTTTTCTAAGAAAAGCTTTAATCCTTGTTTTTTTTTATTTAATTCATATAAGATGTCTATTGTTTTATCATAACTAATTATTAATATTCTTTTAACCATTATTTCTTGTTACAATCTCATAAATGTTAGAAGGGATTGATCTCAAGAGAGGATGCTGCAAAGTCAATCTAGGACCTTAAGATTTAATTGACCGTTATTCCCAATTAGATTGCTTTAAAATTCACATTATTCTTAAAATTTAACATTTTTTACGTAAAAAATAATGACCAACGAGAGAAGAGTATTTGTGCTAAAATATAAATTTTTTTTCAACTCATATGTCATTATGCAAATATCATCACATCGGCATATTCTCAATTACAACATTATGAAATCACCATCAAACAAACCACAAATATGTTCCATATAAAAATTGAACCCAGAAACTTGAAAATTCAATTCAATGCATTAACCAATTGGTCTGCACTCATTAACTCCTGGGTATAAATATTAGTTCATCAAAAATTGTCTCGAGTTTAGGCTTATAAAACTTGCCACTTTGAGAATACAAGTAGGAGATTGTGGGCTATTCTGAGTGGCAACCAGGGCCTATAGGCCAGTCAAGATTACTCAATCCAAAATTACCATGTTGATATCTAAATATATGGGCCACTCAGTGATAATGCAGTGACAAATGGAGATGCACACCAACACACTGTTCTATTAAGATGATCCACTTTCATGGGATTAACCTTTCAATTGCAGAAACGTTTGAATCCATGTGTATTCTAAACTTAAGAGTTCATTCAAGTTTCAATTAATATTCAATAATGTCCTAAGATCATACAATTAAAAGAACAAAATAGTAAGAATAAACCCTTGTAGCTATCGGAACTGGAACTACATCATACCAAAAATTTCAGAAACTTACCAAATTTGAGGTACTGAAATTGAGTTGCAACTGAGAAACTTGAATCTAAATCAAATTGTATGGAATGCAAAGATTTTGCAAATGAATTTGGGTTTCAATGGATTAATATAAACAACTCCTGTGGTCAAAAAAATAAACCCAACTCTAAGTGGGAAATCAGCAAACCCTAAAGCTCTAAGATCACGTGTAGGGGAGGGTTCAATGCACACTTAGCTTTGTAAAAACAACAATAATAATAATGCAAAAAATCTCATCATTAGCCATGCAGGGGATTGGCATTATTTGATATGATTAAAAATGACTTAAGAAAGAACTTAAAAGGGCTCTTCTATTGCAATGTTGATGAGGTCATGCATCTTCATGGCCCATTATTACCCAAAAAAAAAAAAATCTTTTATCTTTATTTGTGGGTCATGCAAGTTAAAAGAATTTCTGCCAATAAGAATACACAACTTCACCCATGATGTAAAATGAAGAATCATAGGTTTTTTTTTTTTTTTTTTTTTTTTTTTTTTTTTTTTTTATCAAAATAAATAAATTATTGTAAGATTTTATAATGGCCTAATACCCTTTTTCACCCATAAACTTTACCCTTTTCATCTATTTCACATATCAACTTTTTTTTAACCAATAACACATGAATTTTTATTTTTGACCAATTTCACCTATATTGAAACATAACTAAACACATGTTAATGACGTGCGATGACATAGTACAAATGAACATCCATATCAAACATTTTACCCCTAAATTTTACACATTTGGTCTATTTCACCTATAAACTTTTAAAATTAACTAATTGCACATATAAATTTCTGTTATAAATTTAATAAAATATTAGTGATGAATTTAACTATTATGCTAATAATTTTTATTAGATAAATATTTTTATTAAAATTGATTAACTTGGCTAAATTAAAATAATTTATTAGAATTTTTATAATAAAATTGGATAAAATTATTGAATATTAACTAAACTAAAAAAATTTAAATGAGTTATGAAGTTTTCAAACAAGTTCAAATATAAGCTTGCGAGTTAAATTGTAACTTTTATGTTTAATAATTTAATTTTAGATATATAATATAAATTTTTATTGTAAAAATATTTTAAAAATATATTATTAGAATAAAATTATAATTTTTATTAAAAATATTATAATTTATTAGTAAATAATTTATTTTTATTTTTAATGTCCAATTATATAATGTTCCTATTAAAAAAAAATAGTCGAATACCTTTTTTCACCCTTTTAGTCCATTTCAAATATCAACTTTAAAAATTAACCAATTGAACATTTAAACTTTTATTTTAGACCAATTTCACCTATGGATATGTTAACTCATATTAATATGTCAGCTCTTCTTTCACCAACCATTCACCTCACATTCATTAGGTTTATGTGTTTGTTCACGTTGTTAAATGATGCGTGATATGGAATAAAAAAATATCATCCATGGGTGAAATCAGTCCAAATAGAAGTTCATATATGCTATTGATTAAAAAAAATGTTGATGTGTGAAATGAAAAAAAAAGTAAAGTTTAGGGATGAAAAAGGGAATTCGGCCATTTTAGAATTGTGAGGAAAAATTTTCTAAGTCTTTCACGTGTATAACATCATGCAGTCCAATCATATCCCACGGGTCAACTTATTTGGTTCTTTACCATAGGGTGATGCAATCATCTCCCTCTTCCACTCTCTATTCACTATATATATATATATATATATGAAATTCTTTTTATATCATTTTTCAGTATTTGTGAAAGGATGCAATTATTTTAAAGTTACAATCGAATAGACTGCAAAACAGAATAAAATTATTTCAACAATATATAAAATTAAAATTAAAAACTTTAATAAAAAAAATAAAATTTTTAAATATATATACTACACAACCGTAGGTGAAAATTCTCACCCTCTTTCCCTATATATATATATATATATATCAAAACATTTTTTTTTTTGAGAGAAGCAAAACTAAATGTTTATGAGAAGTCAGTAAATAATTAATTAAGTTCTCATTTTCATCCGTAGTAATCTATAATTTTACTTTTTTTTCAGTTTATTAATTAATTACTTAACAAGTGAGATCATTATATTATTTAAAAATTTGTAATTTTAGTGTTTAAAATTTAACTTCATTTTAGTTGCAACCTTTTATAAAACACCTCACTCAATATGAAATTATACGCTGGACTTCATCAATAATAGTAAAAGGAGAAAATATGTTTAAACATAAACCAAAAAATATATTAAAGTAAAGTAAACTTTATTTTAATGGGTTTTTTTTTTTAGTTTTAATAAAAAAAAAAAAGGGTTTTTATTTGGGTAAAGGTGAAAATGGAAAAGGGCCATTTAAACAGTTGGGGAGTCTGCATAATTGTATATATAGGCAATGTAGAGAGGGATGATGATGATGGCGGTGGTGGTAGTAGTGGTGGGTACTCATGAATGCTGCTCCCCTGTTTAATCTGTGGCCATGCAAAATCTCTTGAGCACTGTCATACACATTTATTATTATTATTAAAAAACATTTTAAAAGAAACAACCCCTAACTCCCCATTCCTATCTCCACCCTTAAAAATCATGAAACCCAAATTTTCTTTTTGTTTAAGGGGTGATTGAAGATAGCTGCAAAAAGCAAAATATATATATATATTATATAAAATTATTTAATAGGGGTTGAGAAGGATTATTACTAGGTGAGGATAAAACCATAATTATTTGGGGCTTGCCATCATTGGGTGTGTTCAGAACAGAGTGTAATAAAACCTTAGCTCAATTCACACTTAAACCCTAAATTTACTGACCCTCTTTTTTGCTCCCCACCTCCCATTCCCGATCCATTTGGTTGACTGGTTTTTAGTTTGAATTGCAGATCATAAGAATAAGACTGACTACTCCTTGACTGGGCACATCTCACTCCTACTTCTCAAATTTTTAACTACTCAATATGTAGATTTCTGCATATTATAGTTGTAACCCATAATTATATTTATTTATGTACACTTCTCGGCTCAAGTGACAAACTTTTTTACTTTTAGAAAGGAGAAATTTTAAGTTTAATTTCTGTAATTTTTACTAAGTTTGTAAAACCTACCTTGATGGTGATTCATAAAAATAATTTTTAATATACTAACTACTAATAACTAATTACTAACTGTCTATTTCCATCCAATAATACTGAATATTGTATCAAGTTAAAAAAAATCTATGAATATATGTGTTATAAATTTGGCCGTTGAATTTTACGGATTATAAATTTAACCGTTATTACAAATTTGATTCTTAAAGGTAATACACTAAGGGTAGGCAAATAATTTTCCAATAAAATAACACTTATGAAAAAGAACATTGCTCTCTCTATAAGTTACTCAACCAGACGTCTCCAAGTACATGGAAACAGAGCTCTTTGTGGGGATTAATTTTGAACATAGCAGAATCTAATGGTTTTAGAGCATACTACATTATCATTGCTAGTGTTCGTAAATCAATTATTGCAGCTAGCTAGTAAGTGTGTGTGTATATATATATATTTTTTCAATACACTTGATAATGTGTTCAATTCTTTGGAGTGATGTTCTTAGAAAAAAAAAAAAAAAAGTTATTCGTTTAAAATTGATTCAATTTATCTGTCGGGTTTGTCCTCTTTAGAATTAGAGAATTCAAATTTTTCTCCCTGCTATTTTTAAAAATAACCACTCAAAAGCAAAAATTAATTTAAATAGCAAGAACATTTTACTTTTAAAAGATTGAAGTCTGGAGTTTAATATTTCTCCCTCTCTTTAGACATGTAGAATCTACCTTTAGTTGTGGTAGTTCACAAAAATGATTTTTAAATATTAACCGTTGTTTACTCCTTTTCGTCTTCATGATTCTAGGTCCTGAATCAAGTCAATATATATATATATATATACATTTCAATTCAAATACATATTATTGATCCTTGTTGATTCTGAAAAAAAAAAGAATAATAATAATAATAATAATAACAGATTCACCTCTTCTTTCAACTTAAAAATCAAACAAATTCAATTATTTTTTGGAGGATTGTTATGACTTGGGAGGAATCTGTTGTCCTAATTAATTTTGGAGTGTATCTGACATTTCAGACAAACTCAGCAACTCTAATCCAAGTTAAAAACTTGTTTCAACCTAATATTCAATTTTGCCCTTATTATCTCCAACACCTTCCCTCCTCCTCTATTGGAAAATCTACAAAATAATAAAATAATAATAGAAATTCAAGAGCATAATTTATTATTTCAATTTAGTTTTTTTTTAGAGATATTTTTTCAGTTTAGTTAGATACTAAATAAATAACAAAAATATAAATGTGAATTTTTTCAATCAGATTTACCATGAATCAATTTGGTATATGTAATATCTCGAGTTTTTTTTTAAATATTTTTATACTGCATTGGGATATGCAGTGTTAATAATTTTTGTATATATTTATGATATTTTTAAGAGTTGTTATTTGTTTAAAGTTATTTTAAGTACTTTACGTAAAATTTTTTCAAAAATTGTATTTTCGAAAAAATTGATATGTAAATAATTTAATACTATTTATTTTGACTTATGAATTTGCATGAACTCCATATAATTTTAAAGTGCTAAAATAAAATGTATATATGTGTATTTATTTAAATTAATTATAGCGTCATTAATTTTCTTAATTTTATTATTTAATTTTTGTATTAATTAATTTTAAGTGTATAAATTATTAAATATATTAAAATATTTGTGTGGTGAGTATTATTTGTGTATGGGAATATACGTATTACTATAATATAAGGTGGACATATATATATACATTATTTTATAACAAAAAAAACAAACAAACAAAGTTTGCAGAAATTATCAAAATGTCATTGTCTCCTTCACTTTTTTTCCCAAACGGATTTCACCATTTTCAGCGACTTTCAAGCTGATTTTCTTGTTGTTACTATGCCCCTCAGCCTTCCTCCTCCACCTCCAGCCATTTCCACCACCTAAAGCTCCCATTTCCGGCGTTGTTTGGCCAGATTTTCATCAACAAGTCGAAAATCGACTTAGCTCCGATCAAGCCATTTTCGGCCACCAAATTTGATGCCGTCAGTCTCTATATTCTCCTTGAGCTCTGGTGAGTGTGATTCCAAGCTTTGTTTCACTTGATCTGGTCTAGAATTGCTTAGGTTTCAATTTCTTCAAATCAGCCATTTTGAGTTTCAAATTTTTTTTAGCTTCAATTTGATTGATTCATAAAAAATTCCTTCACAAAATTTGTTCCTAGAAGCTTAATCTACATGCTGTAATTTTTTTAGAATTTTTGGAATTTATTTTAATTTTTGTGAATTTTTGATTATTTTATTAATATTTTCTAATTTTCGAAAATTAATTAATTAAATTATGAAATTGTGTTTTATGGTGATTATAGGTGTTTAAATGAATTATAGAAATTTTTTTGTAGTTTTTGTAAATTTTTATATATTTATTTGGAATTTATTAAGTTTATGTAATTTTGAAAAATAGGGTTAATTATGTGTTTAATTGAAATAAATTGGTAAATTGAGTATATTTATTGATATTATTGAATTATATGTTGAGAAATTAATTTTTGAGTAATTATATAATTTTTGGTGAATTTTTGAACATTTATAGTAAATTTATACATATAGGGGTATTTTGGTAATTTTACACTAAATTGGTTAAAAATGTAATTAAATTGGTTTTAATAGTTATTTAGGGTATAAAAATGATTTCTACAAATTTTTAGTATTTTTAACTAATTAAAACTATTTTTCGTAAATTATTTTCAAATTATATATATAATATACGATTTTTCTAAATAAATGAGTTTTTATCGGTTTTTAACGTGTTTTAGGGTTAATTACATAATTTGGATTTATAAAATGTATTTTTATTATATAAGGGCATTTTTGGTATTTTGTAATTATTCTGTGAATTGTGAACCTCGATTGGTGAATTGTAGTTTGGAGTCCGACTGAGGGATTGTGGTTGTGAATTTGGTGATATTCCGAAATGTGTATTCTTTGCAAGGCCGGCTCTATTCTTTGAGTAGAGAGATGTCTGTTTTACAGGGGAGGTTCTGCTGGATTTTTGATAGAATTCTCGTAAAACGTGATATCCGGTCAAATCCCTATTCTAATTCTGTGTCTAAAATTCTAGATCGAGTCTTTAGAATTTTTTTTAATTTTATTCTGATTTCATGTTGTCATTTGTGTGTCTAGCTGCGCCGAGACTGAAGCCTAACGGATCAGGCCCGCCGAGTTTGCCTTGTGGAGCTCTAACATGTGAGTTATTATACTGTATATATATGCATTGCATATAGGATGCATGACTTAGGATCTTTTTTTTCATTATATGTTTAAGTAATAATTTAATTATAATATGATTTGGTATATTTTCGGTTTATTTTTAGTATATTTTTGATATATGTATGTTAGATATTTAGGTTTACGTTTGTTATAATTTAATATTTATACATAATTTAAATGTGCATCGAACCATAATTATTTTATTAAATAATTAGTATAATTTAGGTTTATTCTTAAATAATTGCGTACTATATTATAAACTTACACTTAAATTATTTTTAAGTTTATTTTTGGTATATTTTGATTTATTTCCAAATAAATACATGTTTTATTATTAAATTAAACCTAACACATTAGTGGTATATTTAGGGTTTATTTTTGATATATGCATGCTAGATAACTAGGTTTATTTTTAGTATATTTGTGAATATATGTTAAAAACAAACACATATTTAAATGAATATTTATACATAAATGTTTTATTAAATGATTTGTGTACTTAGGGTATATCTTTTATATATTTAAGTATATTTTTAAGAAAATGCATGTCATATTATTGTTACTCATTTAAATTGTTTTTAACCATATTAATGATTTATCTTTAGTTTATTTCATATTTTATTTGACATATATATACCCGAAATATACTGGCTATATTTTAGGTATATTTTTTGTATATATATATGGTTGATTTTATTATTATGAATGTCGTTCCACATTAATTATTTTCAGAATAAATGATTTACTTAAGTGAAGAATATCAATAGAACGTGCTTCATAGTGGGCAGCACTAGGGCCGTGTATGTACCAGTGCAAAAGAATAGAGTTTAGTGAGAGTTAATTTTGGGTGATTATAATTGATTTAATTGATTTGACTAAGATTAATGGTATGTTAGATAATATGATTGCGGGGCCAATCACACTGACAGTCAGACTGCTGGAGCTCAGTTGACTCAGTGTCTCGGGGCCAGTCTACTGTCCATAAGTGGATTGAATGATCTATTGGGTTGATTGAGATGTGAGATGATAGATAGTGTGATTACTGGAGCTCGATTGATCAAGTGTCTCGGGGCCAATCACACTGACAGTCAGACTACTGGAGCTCGATCGACTTAGTGTCTCGAGGCCAGTCTGCTGTCCATATTGGAATAAGTGTTCTATTTGGAATCAAGTGAGCCTGTATGGCTAGAGTGATGATGGAATTGTTTGAAGTTGCTATTATTAAGGTTCTATGGATCCTTCATGAATTAAAACATACGTTTTCTATATTTAATATATTTATAAAAGTAGAGTTTGACATTTGTGTGAAATGTGTATATATATATATATATAAGAATGTCTGATTGTTATGATTTAGTTTGCATGTATATATAGTATAATAATTCACTCAGTGAGGTCTGACCCCCCTCAATTATTTTTTTTCAGGAGATCCTATATCGTCAGACCTTAGTTGTAGAGTTTCTCGTCTGTGTTCTTTAGTCCCGACTATTTTATGCAAATGTATATTCTGAACTCTGATTTGTATTCTAGAAACTGCAATAGTTATGTTAATGTATTTGAGAAACATTATTTTGTTTGGATATTAAATACTTTGAGAATTTGTATTTAAACACTGTACGAATATGTATTTATTTATAAAAGGATTTGGAGTATTTATTATATAATATTGATTTGAAAAATTTTAATTCTGTCGTATTTTTATTTAATTATTATATGATTTTATTTTCTAAGGCTTGCTGCGGGTTTCGAATTCGAAAGAATTCTCGTTCCCTAGCACCGGTCATAACTCCTAGTTTGGATCGTGACAGTATATAGATATGTAAAATATCAGTTTAGATAAAAAAAAATTAAATGAATTCATCTTATTGCCAATTTTTTATATTTTGTATCTCTAGCAATTTTTTTCAATTAAAATAAAAAATTATTTTGCTTTAATTTATCAACTTCAATGCCAATAGAAATGATTTGATGGATATGTTCATTTATAATACTTATACAAATGTCAAATTCAAAATATTGATAAAAATTTATCAATTTTGAATGACGAAAAAGATATCTACATATATTAAATAACGCACAATTCATTAAACTTGCAATGAATAAAAAATTTATAGTGTTATTAGTAATAAGAAGATATCCATTTTTCCTATATAACTCAAAAAATTTTAAATCTTTAATGAATAAAAGATTATTAACTCACATAAACATAAAATTTTAAAAAATAAAAAATAATCTCAAACTTTCTCAACTAATAAGAGTAGAGCCGATAAGATCTAAACCATTTAAAATTCTAAAATATTTTTAGATTTGAATTTTCACAGCATTTATAAAGATTTTTCTAAATTCCACGGTAGGAGATGAGTAGAATCCACTTATATGTATTTTAGCACTAATAAATGATGATTAGGATCCAAACAAGCAATACTTGTCAGAACAAAACTAATAAGAATAGAAAAATATGGGAATGTTGATGATACATAAAGGATTTTGTTCAAATATTTATAGGGTGAAAAAAAAAAAAAGAAAGAAATGAAGTATTCACATATAATTAGTTTGTGTAGCCAATTATCGCCATGCACGAAAAGCAACAATCTTTTTATCTTTATAAATTCACATACAAACTATAGTCTATTTTATTTTATATTTAATTTTAATTTTTTGGTTGAACCCAAAGTGCTAAGCCGTCTAGACAAGTCCTATATGAATGTTCCCTCAATGTCTCGTTCATTACAAACATGTTTTCCACTTTATGAAAAAAAGCAAACCTAATGTATTGCCTAAAATGGTGACAAATTTAGTGTTACGAATTGGATTTGATTTAATTAATATATTGATCCCAAATCTTATCTGACCAAAGTTTAGAGTTGTTAGGAAGACCCCAATGCTCACCAACTTCTAAAAGTCAAGTTTCTAGCATGAGTTGAGGAAAGTTGTACCACTTATTAGTTGTAAGAAGAACACATCATAGTAATAATAGTAATGATAATAACAATAATAAATATTTTAATAATATCAATAATTATTACACGAGATCTATAATCCCTTCTATTAATATTAATAATAAAATTTTCTGTTAGATCTTTGTTTTTTTTTACATTGTTTTGTTTTGGCAATATATTTTTCCATGAATCTTTAAATTTAAATAATAATTTAATTTTAGTTCCAAAAATTGGAAGAGCCATAATAGTTTTTTTTTATATATATATATATATATATGAGATTCCTCATCTTATTAATGGAAGATTTTAATACTCAAACTTAAATAAATTTTTGAGTTATAGTAACACAAAAAAAAAAAAAAATCAGATGCTAATAACTTTTACTTTCATTACATAATCTATTTAATCCGAGTTTTTTAACTACTGAATACTGAAAATAATTATAATAAAAATCTACTTATTTGTAATTGTATTCTATAATTTTACATGTTTAGAATTTTATTTTTGAATATATGAAAAACAAAAATTTTCATTTATTTGGTTATTATATTATCGGTTGTAATTATTGTTCGAGTATAGAATTCAATTTTTTTTTTTTTTTAAAAAAGAGATATCTTGTGGTATTTTAGTCATTTAACAAAACAAAACAACCCATTTGGATGATAATTATTGGCTGATCTCATTAATAGGATTCACATTTATAAATTCTACACTCTTAATTAGGATTCATCAATATAGTATAGGATGACAACTGTTAGTTGTGAATGTTAGTCATCAATATAACATTAACAAGCCACAGTGTTAAAAAAAATCTTAAATTAAGGATTAAATGAATGAGCTCCACGACAACTACTTAAAAAAAAATCTTGTTGAATGTAAACGTATTAAATTTAATAATTAAATTTATAATATATAAATATTTATTTTTATTTTAGTTATTAAATATAAAATATTTAAAGTATGTGTTGTAAATTTTGATTTAAATTATCAGTATTTAGAATTCATTAAATTTTTATTAATTCAATTTAAACTTAACAAAGCTATAAAAATAGTTAAAATTTTTTAATAATTAATTTAATATAATTATATATATCAAATAATGAATCTAAAATGTGAAAATATTCTCAACTTATTCCAATAGTTTACAGTAAAAAATCTCCGATAAATAAAAGTTAATGGACAACTTTACCCCTAATAGACCCATCCAAAAATACCCACCCTGTCAACTATGATGTTTCACGTTAATGCACTCATAACCGATGAGGATTATGGCTGGCCCAACACTATCACCCATCCAACCCCCCCCTTCCGCTTCTTTCCCCTCCCACCATTATTATCATTTATATGTATGCATAAATATGCCTAAACTTATGATTTTTCATGCCTTCTAATTATGATTGTTTTCTAATAACGTAAAACAAAACATCATCAATTGTTTCAATTTAACACAGTTTGCAAAACCAAAACCAAAAAAAAAAACTGCCAAGGGCAACTCTGTCATTTTCTTCTTCTCCAATAATTTGCCCATTGGTTGCAAAAATCTGCCCCCCATTTTTATCATAACATGAACCAGAAAAGTTCTTGCAATATTAGTTTCATGTTTATAATCATAAATTAAAGTAGTTTTCATCAATATAGTAAGAATCCAGACAATTATTCCACTAGAATTTTGAATTCTTACATGATAATGTTTATATATAATATATATAGTGAGTAAAGTTAACAAAAGCACAATTATAGTACAAGGAAAACTTTACTGGCATTTTTTTACCATTTCAACCTCATTATGAGTAGGGTGCATGTTATTGTTGAAAATTTGTTATACATATTATTTTTTTTAATAAAAGTCTTATTTCATTATATCGTTTCACTATATTAGTCAATAAAATTTAAATTTATATATAAAAAGATACATTTTTTAAGATATAAAATTCAAAATTTACCAAGAAAATATTATTTTCTATTATACAATTCATGTTCACGTAACTTCTATTAATAAAAAAATATGAACTTTTATAAAATAGTGAAAAATTATCTTTCGCAATTAAGGGAATACATATATATTTTGTAAGCATATCTGTAGCATTTGAAATAAGTAAAAATTACAGAAATACCCCTAGGAGATGATTAATTTGATATGACTTTATAGTGGACGGTAGATATAATTGTTGTAAAGAAATGACAAAAGAGCAAAATAGAAGCTGAAAAACCGCCATTGTGGATTAGTGTGGGAAGAGGAAAAGTGCAAAATTACGGCAACAAAAATGATTATAGCCAACAGTTGCCAAACCAAGAAATAATGGTTGGAAAGTGAAATGCAAAAAGACCCTTCTTTTTAAAAAAAAAAAAAATTGTAATAATGTGAGGAAGAAGAAGTTGAAGAAGAAGAAGTAAAATACAAAACAAAAACAAAAGAGAATTGATGACATGATGAGAGTGGTGAAGAGGGTGTGGTGATGATGGTTCGAACCAATCCAAAACCATCATTGCGAATCTTTTGGGACGGCCTAGCCCACCATCATTTTTACAAGCCCTAACTATCACTATGCCCTTTTTTTTTTTTTTCTTTTTTACTCTTTTGAAAAAAAAACCAATAATAATAATAAGTTCTAATATATTTATGCCCTCAACTTAATAATTTTATTTGGATATGACATTTCTGATATCTCGTTTGATAGTTAAAAGAGCTCTTATGAGAGAGTTGTTTTTAAATATATTATAAAGTGTAAAATTTAAATTTTATCATTATCAGTTTAAAAAAAAAAAAATTTTTTACAATTCATTAATATCTAAATTATATAATCTAAATTTTAATAAAAATTTGAGTAAGGTAGATTTATAAGAGAGAAAAATTCTCTTAACATATGTTTTTATATATAAAGATTTGAATCTGAAACTGACCTTAAAGAAATTTAATTTCTCTTTTAATTTAGTCAACATATGTTGATAATATTTTTTTGTTAATTTAATTTCTTAATTTATAAATTATTTAATTTCTTAATTTATAAATTAATCATTTATATACTTCAGGGGATAAAATTAAAACTTTTTAATCCTAAAAAAACACTATTAAAATATTTAAATAATATTTTTATAAAAATTTTCTATAAATTATTTTTTAATGACTTAAGTTGTAATTTGTTAATTGAGGAGATATTAATTATGTCAAAATGTAATAAATTTAAGGGTTATTCAGTCCCCAGTTGAACACAAAAGGCCGTAGGAGTAGCAGTAGCATCATCATTCACATGACCTCATATCCTTCATCACCATCATCATACAAACACCCAAAATACATTAAATATTTTGCCCTTAACCGGCCGCCTTCCATGCTTCCACATGCATGATTGTTGTGTCAGGAAAGTATGCCATGTCCCCCTCTCCCCTCTCACGCCCCATGCCCATAATGCTTCTTCTTCTTCTCCTTCTTCTTCTCCTTCTCCTTCTCCTCATCTTCCTCTATATATTCACACTCTCTTTTCTCCATTTTGTCACTCGCTAGCTCCCTCACCCACTGCTTCTACTGATACTGTAACTGCCACTAGTTGTCACAAGCCAGAGACAGATTTTGCTTCCTTGGCCAAGCCTCTCTATCCAATCAAAAAGGTAATCTTTTTATTTTTCTCTTAGAAAAACAGAGGCCCACCATATCTTTTTATGTTTCTTTGAATTTCTTCTTCTTCTTCTTTCTTCTCTTTCACCAAGATAGCTAGACATGGTTTTGTTTATACATTAGGTCTTGCTGTAATTTTATTTTATTTTATTTTTTTATCGTATTATGTTTTATAACAAGACATTTTAGAGTACGTGTTGAGAGTGTATTAAATTTAAAAAAAATAATAAAAAACAAAAATTTTGTTAAGGAGGGAATGTCTGGTTTTTAAAGATATACTCTTTGGATTCTCCAACATTGTTTTTGCTTGCACTTTTCCAGCTTTAAGATTGTTTTCTTTATATAACTTTCGGCCTGTTCCTTTATATCAACATTATACATTTTCTATTTTTTTTTATGGATATATACATTAATATACAGAACAAGAACCATACATTACAACAAATGTGGGTTCTTTTTTGTTGTAATGTAGACACAAACTCAAGTTCACTACTCTGTAGTCAGTCAGTGAGTCAGTGTTGGTAAAAAAATAAACCTTTATCCTTTTCTTTCATGTTTGGGAAACCGAAAGAAACCAATTTTGATTATGACGATGAGTACAGATTTGGACTTCTCTTATTCCATTTCTGCATATTTTCTCTTCATTTTTTTTTTCTTAATCTTGCTCCCTTCGTGTATATATATACGTGTACACATACATAGAACATTAAATTCTTGCTCTTTGCTCTTCTTCACTTGTCCTGTTTTCCTCTGTTATCTTTGGTTTCTTTCCTATATTAGAGGTAAATCAAGAAAAATTTCTATTGTGTTTAGTACCCTTTTAGCTTCTGATTTTGCTGCCTCTGCTGCTGTTCACATTGTCTATCTGAATCGGTCAATTTTAACCATATGAATTTTGGCACTACCTGAAGATTACCATTTTTTTGGAGCAATCTTTGTGTTGGTTTATTTGTATGTAAGCATTGTGTCATCAATCACACATTTAATACATTTCATGTAGGTTAAATCTATGGAATAAGATTAAAGAATGTGTCCCTTCAGACTATAGTATCACAATGCTGTCTTGTGTGTACTGCTATATGCTTCCGCCTTTTTTTATTTCTTTCTTTTTGGGTTAATTTTACTAATATTATAATGTTGGTTTGGTCTAATGGATCAGGTGTTTGAAAAGTTGGTTGTTGTCATAGTCATGGAGAGAATGAACTCAAAGCTGTACCTGCAAAACTGCTACATAATGAAGGAAAATGAGAAGCTAAGGAAGAAAGCACAACTTCTGAACCAGGAGAATCAAGCACTGCTATCTGAGCTGAAACAGAAGCTCTCAAAGCCTAATTCCAATCCCAATGCCTCCAACAACAACACTATTCCTGACCTCAACCTCAGCTCAAGTTCTACTAAAAATCCTACCAATTCCAGCAGTAACTGATCCAGCTGCTTGTTGGGTGGGATTTTAGGTTTATCAGGACCCCACTAGGAACCCTTTTGCCCTTTTTCTATTTTGTGTAAAACTATAGTCCCCAATAGCGTACTAGTTTGTTCCAATTTCAGCCATATAGGACACTAGCAGTATCTTCTTCTCAGGGATACTTTTCACTTCTATTATCTATATCTTTTTGGGGGGTTTAAGAAAAATGGATTTCTGAACTACAAGGATGTATCAGGATATTTGCTAGAAGAAAAGGAATATAAATATTATTATAGCCTTTGTTTTTTGCCTTTATTTATATCTACATCTCTTTGATATAATCAAGTTCAGCTCTCAAACATAAAGTCCCACAGTGTCGATCTAATAGTTAAGGTATCACGGTCTAATAGTTAAAAGTTGAAATATCACGGAACATAATTTCTTATCTTTGTAATAGTGGTAAAAAAACATAAAACTTAAAAAATATGTTAAAATTCAGATTAATATTAGGTGGCAGATTGTTTCTGCTCCAAACCAGTTATTTCATTGAGTGAATGGATTGGCTGGTAACTTAAATTTGCCCACATTTTTTTTTACTTTTGTGCTTTTTGTTTTAAATTATTTTTATGCCTGAAAGGTTGCTGCAAGTCCACTAAAATCATGAAAAAACAGAGGCAACCCAGTTTCAATAATAGCACATGATTGAACTCTATTGAATATGTCTACCTAGATTCATCTAGTTTTCTTCCATATGCATATCTAATATTGATCAACTTTAACATAGGAACAAATGTGGAGTACTACTTGCTAATAGGCCAATTATGTCGAAGATTGAACAGTTTAAAGGGTCTTCAGTTCAATTTGTGACGTAGAAATTTCTCTTGGTGGTAAACTCTCCAAAATATATTTGAAAAAAGAACCTAAGATTATGCACTACACTGGGAAAAAAAAGGTGTGTAGGTGAAGCATATTTACTAAAGAACAGAAAGGTTAATTTCAAATTCATTGTTAGGTCACTCCATCGAAATGCTAAAATGTATAAATCCCACTCTTCAGGAAACTTAGAATTTAACAATTTGCAGTTAAGGACTTGATTACTAGAAGCCCAGCTCTGATGCATGCTGCAATGGGATGAGAAAGCCCAAGATACCTTAGATTTGTTTTATTATTTTTCTTTTATGTTTATCCTTTTATTTATTTAAAAAAAAAAAAAGAAAAAGGCTGGCTACCAGAGGATTAGAAAGGGGGCTTTTCATATAGATTCTGTTAGATGGGAGGATCTAATCAAAGGTAACATCATCAAAAGTTTCAGAAGAAGTCAATGGGAATTAATATTAAGCATTGAAAAGAAGTGGTAACCCACAAATATCAACTCAGGGACATGACCTAGACCCATGGCATCTACTGGTTGACCACTACACACACATATATGTTCGAATATATTTTAAATATTTTATTTTATCAATCAAAATTTATGTGTTTAGAGATTATAAACTTATCTTTTTGATGTAATACATTGTAAATAAATAAAAATTTCTCTCATTGATTGTACCAAACTGAAATGAATTATTTTCCATTGTAACAAAAAAAAAAAGAATAATATATTATGAATGTGAATGAACAATATATTGCTTGTGAATGAACAATATATTGTTTGTGAATAAATAGTTCTCAAATAGTGAAAAGAAAATCTCTATATAAAGGGATTGAAATTCGTTAATGAGAAGGTTAAGATTAAGAAAAAGAAAAGATAGATTACTCTTCAAATTCTTTTAATATTATAGTTCTCTAAATTCTCTCCAAACTCTTTCTAAATTCTCTCAAAATCATTCTACTATAAAATATTTTTCTTCTACTTAAATACTACTAAATTCAAGTTTAGTTCTATAACAAAATAAGTAATTTAATCTTTATTTCACAACACGTTATCAGCACGAGGAGCTCTCGATCAAAATAATAAGGTATATATTTCTTAATATTTAATATTTATGAATATATTAGTTGATTATATATTATCATGGATGACTATGCCTCCTACTAATTTATATATTTATATTTATTTCTTCAATCTAACTTTATATTAATTGTTATTTTTATTTTGTTTTACTAACTACACCATTGATGCAAATATTGCTAGAAATGGTTCTAACCTTATGGATGGCTATGCCTCCTACCAATTTATATTTATGCACATTTATTTTTTTATTATTTATGTTAATGGAAGGCTATACCCCATTTTATATTAATGGACGGTTTTGCCCCATATTTATACATATCGTTATGTTAACTCACTTGCTATAAATAATCATATCAACATTATTTATTGATTTTACTTTATATAATTTATTTCTCAATATATTATATTAAAAAAAAATTCTAACAGCTATATTTTTATTACCAACAGTAATATAACAGTAATAAACGGCTATATTTTTCATTATAAATAGATGAGCTATAAATGTTATTCATTCACACAAATTCATACATTTTCTCTTTCTCTCTTTACTCTAAATTGTAAACATGATTTGGTATATTTATATTTGTGTTTTGATCATGACTATTATAATAGTTTTAGGAATAATTAATATGGAAGATGATTTTCTATTTGATATAATTTTAAGTATTATTGTATCATTTTTTGTACCACTATTATTTCTTGCAATATTCATTCATGATATAATTAATTAGTAAATTCTGATCATGTTTGATTTTTTTTAGTAGTCATCAAATTTATGAATTCTAATTGAGTTATTTTTTTTATTAGTTATCATAATGAAAAATCTAGCAAAGCTTGAGTTCGTTGCTCTTGACATCACGGGAAAAAATTATATGTCTTGGATTCTAGATGTAGAAATGCATCTTCAATAAATGGGGTTAATTGATATCATAAAAGAAAATAATAACACCTCATTGCAAGATAAGGCCAAGTCTATAATTTTTCTCCGTCGTCATCTTGATGAAGGATTAAAATGTGAATATTTGACTATCAAAGATCCAAGTGTTCTTTGGAAGGATCTAAAAGACATATATGATCATCAAAGAGATGTAATACTACCAGTAGTCACTGATGAATGGAGAGTTTTACGCTTTCAAGATTTCAAAAAAGTGAGTGACTATAATTCTGCAATGTTCAGAATAGTATCACAATTAAAATTCTGTGGACAGACAGTCACAGATGAGGATATGCTGGAGAAAACTTACTCCACATTTCATGCATCAAATGTTACACTGCAACAACAATACAGGATGCAGAGATTTAAAAAATATTCTGAACTAATTTCATGCCTACTGGTAGTTGAGAAAAATAATGAACTCTTGATGAAAAATCATCGATCCCGTCCCACTGACTCAATAGCATTTCCAGAAGCAAATGCTAGAAATTATTCCAGATATAAAAATTACAATAGCCGTGGACATGAGAGAGGTAGAGGTCGTGGACGTGGAAGAGGTCAATTCTTTGGCCATGGTCGTGGAAATAAATATAATAATACTCCACAACAAACTCAGACTCAACCTCAAAAGAAGTTAAAATCAGTCATCAGTGTTGTTCAAGAAAGGCCTCAATATAAGTCTGAAACTGTGTGTTTCAGATGTGGTAGTAAAGGACACTGGTCACGAATTTGTCGAACACCACCACATCTTTGCCAACTTTATAAGGTATCATTGAAAGGCAAAGAAAAGGAAATAAACTTCAATGAGCATCATACTCATGTTAATGATATAACTCATCTAGATGTTTCTGATTTTACTGATGATTTTACTGACAATGGAAATTGAGACATCTATAATTTTAAGTATATTGTTATTACTTATTTGATTATGAAGAATATGTTATTGTTATGTATGTTATTTTTAAATTAAATAAAATGTCCTACTTTATAATTATTTTATGTTTTTACCTTAATTGATTAATTTTGTGTTTATCTATTTTAAAGTTTAATATGGATTGTACTCAATATAAAGACAATATTGGAGATCTCTGCATACCAGATAGTGGTACTACACATACTATCTTGAAAAATAGAGATTATTTCTCTGAAATAAAGCCCACAAAGGCAGTTGTAAAAACAATATCAGGTCCTATATATCTGATTGAAGGAATTGGCAAAGCTAAATTTATGTTACCAAATGGAACAAAGTTTATAATTGATGAAGCTTTGTTTTCACCAAAATCAACAAGAAATTTGTTGAGTTTTGATCACATATATCGAAATGGGTGTGATACCCAATCTATTACTATAAATGGTAATAAATATTTAAGTATAGTTTCCTATGAATCAGGAAAAATGCAAGTATTGGAAAGACTGTCAAAACTCTCTACTGGATTGCATTACATGCATATACATGTAATTGAATCAAATATGGCAGTAAAAGAAAAATCTTATAATCCTTCAATAATAAATTTATGGCATGACAGATTAGGTCATTCTGGATCAGTAATGATGCGAAGGATAATTAAGAATTCACATGGGCATCCCTTGAAGGGGCAAAGAATTCCTCAATCAAATGAAATGCCATGTACAACTTGTTCTCTTGGAAAATTAATCTTGAGACCTTCACCATTTAAAATTCAAAATGAATCACCTATGTTTCTTGAAAGAATTCAAGGTGATATATGTGGGCCAATTCACCCACCATGTGTACCATTCAGATATTTTATGGTATTAATTGATGCATCTAGTAGATGGTCACATGTTTGTCTATTGTCAACTCGTAATGTTGCATTTGCAAGGTTGCTTGCTGAAATTATTAAATTACGAGCACAATTCCCTGATTATACAATCAAGAGGGTAAGACTTGATAATGCTGGTGAATTTACATCTCAAGCATTCGATGATTATTGTATGTCTACTGGGATCATTGTTGAGCATCCTGTTGCCCATGTACATACTCAAAATGGTTTAGCTGAATCATTGATTAAACGACTTCAGCTTATTGCTAGACCATTAATAATAAGAACAAAGCTTCCCATTTTAGTTTGGGGTCATGCAATCCTACATGCTGCTTCATTAATTCACATCAGACCTAGTGCATATCATAAATACTCCCCACTACAATTGGCATTTGGTCAAGAGCCAAATATTTCCCATCTTAAAATTTTTGGTTGTGCAGTATATGTACCCATTGCGCCACCTCAGCGCACAAAAATGGGTCCTCAACGAAGATTGGGAATTTATGTTGGGTTTGAAACACCCTCGATTATTAGATATCTTGAACCTCTAACTGGTGATGTTTTTACAGCACGTTTTGCTGATTACCAATTTAATGAGGTTGTTTTCCCAATATTAGGAAAAAGGGAGAAAGAAGGGAAAAGGGATATTTCATGGAATGAACCATCATTATTGCATCTGGATCCTCACACAAAACAATGTGAATTAGAAGTGCAAAAGATTGTGCACTTACAAGCAATTGCAAATCAATTGCCAGATGCATTTACTGATACAAAAAAAGTGACTAAATCATATATACCAGCAGCCAATGCTCTTGCTCGTATTGAAATTCCAGAAATAAAACCTGAGAATAAAGACACTCATGAGTCTAAAACACGCCAGAAGCGTGGAAGACCAATTGGTTCTAAGGATAAAAATCCTCGAAAGAGAAAGGAAGTAGATAATCATATTGATAGCGAGGAAAATATCCTTGAAGAAATAGAAAATAAAGAAAGTCATGAAACATTATCATATACTGTTGCATGTGAAATCATAAATGACAAAGATGATCCTGAACCAAAATCAGTCATGGAATGTCAAAATAGGCATGATTGGATAAAATGGAAAGATGCTATGCAGGCTGAATTGGACTCACTAAACAAATGAAATATTTTTGGGCCAATTATTCCTATGCCTAAAAATGTGAAACCTGTAGGATACAAGTGAGTCTTTGTACGAAAGAGAAATGAGAAAAATGAAATAATAAGGTACAAAGCTAGACTTGTAGCTCAAGGTTTTTCACAAAGGTCAGGAATTGATTATGATGAAACGTATTCTCTCGTTATGGATGCAATTACGTTCAGGTATCTGATTAGCCTAGTAGTTTCTAAGAAATTAGAAATGCGTCTTATGGATGTTGTGACTACTTATTTGTATGGATCACTTGATAGTGACATTTATATGAAAATCCCTAAAGGATTTAAAATGCCTGAAGCATTAAGTATAAAACCCAAAGAAATGTATTCGATCAAGCTCCAGAGATCTTTATATGGGTTAAAACAGTCTGGGCGCATGTGGTATAATCGTTTAAGCGATTATTTGATTAATAAAGGATATGTGAGTAATATTATCTGCCCATGCGTTTTTATTAAGAAAAAAATATCTGGATTTATGATTATAGCTGTATATGTTGATGATTTGAATATCATTGGAATAGAAAATGAGATCTATGAAGCAACAGTATACTTAAAGGAAGAATTTGAAATGAAAGATCTTGGAAAAACCAAGTATTGCCTTGGTTTACAGATTGAGCAAATGCACAATGGGATATTCGTGCATCAATCAAATTACACAGAAAAGATCTTGAAACGCTTTAATATGGATAAAGCAAATCCTTTAAGTACTCCAATGGTCGTTAGATCACTCAATATTGAGACTGATCCATTTCGACCCTGTGAAGAAAATGAAGAAATTCTTGGTCCTGAATTTCCATATCTCAGTGCCATTGGAGCTCTAATGTATCTTGCTAATTGTACTAGACCTGACATTTCTTTTGCAGTTAATTTATTAGCGAGGTTCAGTTCAGCTCCAACAAAAAGGCATTGGAAAGGGGTTAAACATATACTTCGATACCTTCGAGGAAATGTTGATTTGGGTTTATTTTATTCTAATAATTCAAAACAAGAATTGATTGGTTATGCAGATGCAGGGCATTTATCTGATCCTCATAAAGCGAAATCTCAAACAGGCTATGTGTTCACAAATAATGGAACTGCAATTTCTTGGCGTTCCCAGAAACAAACGCTTGTCACTACTTCCTCAAATCATTCTGAAATTATTGCACTACATGAAGCAAGTAGAGAGTGTGTGTGGCTTAGATCAATGACACATCATATTGAAGAATCTTGTGGTTTTTCAGTCAACAAAAGTCCAACAATTTTATATGAAGATAATGCAGCATGCATTGCACAATTAAGGGAAGGATATATCAAAAGTGATAGAACCAAACATATACCTCCAAGATTCTTTTCATACACTCAAGAGCTAATAAAAGACAATCATATAGATATCAAGTATATTCAGTCTAGCCAGAATTCAACTGATCTTTTCATAAAGGCACTTCCAACTACAATCTTTAGAAAGCACGTTCACGATATTGGAATGCGACATCTACATACTATGTAAAGGAAGATTATATATATCAACTTGAGGGGGAGAATATCATGCACTGTACTCTTTTTCCTTAAGCTAAAGTTTTTTCCACTGGATTTTATTTAGCAAGGTTTTAACGAGGCAGTTGCAAAATATTGTTATTCAAGGGGGAGTATTATGAATGTGAATGAACAATATATTGCTTGTGAATGAACAATATATTGCTTGTGAGAGAATAGTTCTCAAATAATGAACATAAAATCTCTATATAAAGGGATTGAAATTCATTAATGAGAAGGTTAAGATTAAGAAGAAGAAAAGATAGATTACTCTTCAAATTCTTTTAATATTATAGTTCTCTAAATTCTCTCCAAACTCTTTCTAAATTCTCTCAAAATCATTCTACTATAAAATATTTTTCTTCTAGTTAAATACTACTAAATTCAAGTTTAGTTCTATAACAAAATAAGTAATTTAATTTTTATTTCACAACATAATATATATTTTAGATATCTCATACTTTTTTTTTTGTTTTGCATGTATCTTGTGGATCACCACTATTCATTATTGGTAGTTAGTATATTAGTAGGAGAGATAAATCAATACTTTATATATATATAGTTAAATTGTGATTATATTAACCGAATATAACCTAAAGACATTACACCAAGCCATAGCAATAGGTCAATTAACTCAACAGAGTAAAGAGCAAAATACATGTTCAACTTTCAATTTAACAGTTCATATGAGACTATTATATGAGTAGCCACTTGAGTACAAAATAAAATAATAAAAATAAACTATTTATGATACATAATACTCTTTAGAAGAATAAACAAAGTTAGGTTACTGAGATTTATTTGTTGTCCCAAAACAACATTCAAAGCTTGTATTGGCACCATACGTAGAGATGAAGCTCCAGTGTTGCTATATCAAATCTTTTTTTTTTCTTGGGTTATATTCTAGATATTTTATAATTTTTTTAGCATATTATTATGATATCGACCATAATGATTATTAGTATGTTAGCAATGGAGGAGATGTTACACCGGTGAAGTCCATTTTTGAACCCATGTGTAAAAGCTCTAAGAAATTTAATTCCTTCAGTTAGAGGAAATCGAGACCTCCAACTACACAAAGCAAAGTGCTTTAACCATCTTAAATATTTTATATTTAAACAATTTGAATATTATATATATATAAGTCTAACTACTATATACAACAAACTTAAATTAATCAAAGTTTTTTCTTAAAATTTTTCCTTACATATATTATAGCGTAAAGAATGTCGTGTCAAAGCAATCACAATTTTTGACCCAAAACAAAAAAGGCAATCACAATTGAATATCTAAAGAAAAGCCCTGTTACCCTGTAGGGCACTGCAGTTAAGAGATTTCTTTCTGAGTGTACCAAATCCCAGTCACCAACCCATCAGCAAGTCAATTTGGAAACCATAAGAGAAGTAAGTCCAAGGAATGATGACCTAAATCTTCTTCGAAGGCCTATACAATTAAGGATCATCATCATCTTCATCTGACCAATATGAATCAAAAGGTTCAAAACAACTACTACCCATCAACTTAAGAAAACTGAGGAGTTGGGCAACAAATAAACTTGTTCAATTTTCAAACACAATCATTTCTTTCACCTCTCTATATAATAATTATATGCGACGTGATCTGTTCTATGAAGATTTCACTTCTCCAGAATAATTAATTAAAGCTGAGTAACACAGGCAGCACAATGAAATTCTTTCTAAGTGATATTTGATATGAATATATATATTTACTGTCTAACACATACTAACCGTTCAACTAGGTGTGGGTGGCTAGTTTTGTGTTCATGATTGTTTTGGAAGAAAACTAGGATGTTATATAATTACATTTGACTAAATCTTCATAAAAATAGGCTTAGGTCATCAATGTCAAATCCTAGAGCAAGAAAGTATGGGGAAGTTAAACTGCAGCTGGCATGAAGGTAATATATATACATACATATGTCCATATATTCATACATTGTTAATTGCCTTGGAACAGTAAGAAAGATCTAATTAAGCAAGATATCATATGTTCAATCAATCAATTAACTTCTCTCAACTTTCAAAGATATTTCTAATCAACTTTTGATTCAATTAAATATTTGGAACCAAAGTTAAGATTAATTTGTTAATAAAGTCTAGACCAAATGATAAAAATGGACGGCCCAAAATTTGGAGGTCTTGAATTCAAGTTCTAATGATGTATATTAAAATTAAAACCCTTTAGATAAGGTTTGAAACTATATATGATAATAATAATAATAATAATAGATATATTAATAATATATAATTGTAATTTCCTGTTATGGGATAAATGTATTAGTCAGAAAAAAGTTAACATTAACTTAATCACTAAAATTTTTTGCGTTAATGGGATACATTATACTCAATAATTAGATGCGTAATATAAGACAATTGTTTTAATTTTATTAGTAAAGTATTTGACACTTGACTTATATGTTACACATGTAATCATTGAGTGTAATACACATGATATAAACAAGAATTTTCTAATTAATTAATTAATTAATTAATCAACATATCTTGATATATTAATCATCGCTCAATATAATAATTAATGGTGAGAATTTAGTCAGGTTGATAAGTTTTAACATGATTTTTTGACAAAACAGAATTAATCAGATTTTTAAGTATAAAAACAAACTGAATTGAACCAAATTTCAGTTTAGTTCAATTCATAAAAATGAAAATATATCAATTTGTTTAAAAGGCTTATTCACCCATTAAAATGATGTAGTTTTATCATTCAGTTATTTTGGATAACCGATTTTTTCAAGTATAAAATTGAAATAAATTTTAGTTTGATTCATTTCGATTCATAAAAATTAAAAATATAAAATAAACAAATTAAACTAAGTCAGTTTAGTTTTTAGTTCGATCAGTCCGAAAGTTTTGCTCATCCCTATAATAATACCTACATAAGGAAAGCATTTATTTAAGAGTTAAAAGTCGGTAGTTCAATTGCATATGATATTCCCTAAAAAATTGCATACGATATAATAGATATGTATAGATATATTGTTTTTACCCCCAAATAATTAAGTCCTTGTACAACATATATATCTACTATACTAGTTAGTTCGTTATAAAAAAATTTAAAAAAAAAAAAAAGATTTTTAGGAAAAAAATTATCACATCGAACTAAAAAAAAAAGAAGAAGAATCTGCAGAATGAAAATTATTAATAACCTAGCAGACTAAAGATTATTAATAACTAGTTGCCAATTTGCAATTTACACGGAATGGAAATAATATACATATTTTGAAATAATTAATTAAATAATTAAAATTACAAATTAATCAAATATAAAGTTATTGTAATAATTTTATTTGATTATTTTTTATTAAGAGTATATATATATATATATATATATATATATATATATATTCTTAATATGTATAGGCATAATAATAATTGAATAAATAAAATAAAAATAATAAAAAATTTAAATTTTTTTTACTATTTACATTAAATTAAAAAAGTGTTTTTTTAATTGAATAAAGGAGGAATGTTTTAGTTAAAACAAAAGATATAATTTTCTACAAAAAGAAGAAGTAATGTTTTAAATTTAATAGAATTAGAGTAGTTTAAATAAAATTGAATTTATGTATTTTAAAATAAAAAAATAATTTTTTATAAAAAAATATTATAAATTTTAATAATTTAACACATAAATTTTTAAGAGTGAATATTAAATTATAAAAAAATATTTATTAAATTTTAAATTTAATAATTTTAGAAATTAATATTTAATATATATAAATTAAGCGTACCGTTTGGCCAACCTTATGGAAATAAGCCAGCGGAATAAAGATTATTCATAATGCATTATAAAATTAATAACTGAGCCTTAGCGTGCATTATAAAAATAGAGTCTACATAATAAAAGATCATTAAAGGTTAGGGTTAATTACTCTGAAAACTCTCAGGTTTGACCAATTATATTATTAAATTCTTGTATTTTTAATAATTAATTTAAATATCTTTGAGATTTTATTCTGATAAATTATTATATTCTTATTGTTTAATTTACTATTAAATAGACTAATTTAAAAAACTAAAAATTTTATTTGGTCCCTAAGCTTACAATATAATTTTAAATTCATTCAATTTTATTATCATCGATTTTTTTAATTATTCTGTTGTTATAATAATAATTATAATATCTAAATAATTTTTATTTTTAATATAAAAATAAATTTAAAACATATTTATTTAGAATTGCTACTACGTCAATATGATTATGTAACTAGTACAATATTAATTAGGATTCATCATATTGACATAGATTTAATTACTACATATCATTAAAATTATTCAGTGTTTGTATATATATATACATACACACACATTGTTTACAAATCGTTTGAGAATTACAATTATTAAATTTCATTAAAAAAAATTTATTTCAGCATGGCAAATCTCGTCTAGGGTGTAATAACAATTATAAAAATTGAGTTCATGTTAGTTTGGTAAGCCTTAATTGATAGACATCAATTACATAAATCACATTAGTATGATGCCAATTGCAAAATTGAGTACATGCCAATATGACAAATTATAATTACTGCAATACCATTATATAAGTTGTATTAGCACGATAATAGTTAGTGAAATTGAGTGAAAATTAATATGATAAATCGTAATTAATATGATATTTATTTTATATTCTTATTGGAGTAGTGTTAATTTTAAATCAATATGGTTTAAATTTGTTTCAATGTAAAAAATACAAATTTTGCTATTGTAATAAAAATATGATGAATTAAAAATCTATATTACTTTAATAAAAGAATTGGATGAATTTGCAACTATATTATTAGTTTAGGGATCAAATAGAATTTTTAATTTTTTTAAATTGGTCCTTTTAATAATAAATTAAATAGTAGTGATATTGTAAGGAAATAAGAACTCTTGTACAATTTGGATGGAAGACTTCATCTATTCTATAACTAAACTTGGCTTTAAATAGCCTTTACAAAGAAACAGAATAGAGAAATAGTAGCCAATAAGAAAAAAAACAAACTTATGCAACTAATTCCCTAATATATAGGGATTTATTCTAAGAAACAATTCTACTAAAACTAAAAAATCTTATCATTCCCTCCCTTAAACTAAACACTTTTAAGTATTTAGTTTATTTGACACTTCACATACTCCCAACATCTGTCGCATTTTCAAAAAATTTGCCAACTTCAAAGGCTTAGCCATCACATCAGTTACTTGATCCTTCGTGCCACAAAAATCAGCTTGATAACACCATCTTTTACCAAATTTCAAAGAAAATGGAACCGAACATCTATATGCTTACTTCTACCATGCATGATAGGATTTTTAGAGAGTTTAATGGTTGAGCTGCTGTCACACATGATTGTAGTGCTTTCCTCAAGCTTGTATCCTAATTTCTCAAGTATTCTCCTCATCCATACAACCTGACAAGCACAGGTTGCAGCTGTAATAAATTCAACTTCAGTGGTTGATAATGTAACTAGTGGTTGCTTCCTTAAAGACCATGAAACACCCCTGAATTCATCAAGAAAAACATATCCAGAGGTGCTTTTTCTGTCCTCAACATCTTCGGCATAATCACTGTCAGTGAATGCAAGAAACTCTTCAACTTCATCCTTTTTGTAAAGTATCCCATAGTTCATTGTACCTTTTAAGTACCTTAGAGCTCTTTTGATTGTTTACAAATGTAGCTTCGTAGGCTTAGACATGTAATGACTGATTAAACTCACATTGTACATTAAGTCAGGTCTAGTGGTGGTGAGATATATGAGACTTCCAACTATTTGCTCAAAATATGTTTCATTAACTTTGACTCCTCCTTCATCACTGTGTAACTTAGAACCTGGCATAATGGGATTACACACAGCATTGCTATCCTCTATACCAAAACGCTTTAAAACATCTAAAGCATACTTTCTTTGGCAAATAAAAATACCATTAGCATTTTGTAAGACCTTAATGCCAAGGAAAAATCGCATACTCCCTAAATCAGACATGTCAAATTCCTTTAACATAGACTCTTTAAATTCACTTATCATAATTTCATCATCACCAGTATATATCAAGTCATCCACATAAACACTCACGATAAGAATCATACCTTTACTGGTGGTTTTAATGAACAAATTTTGTTCACTATAACATCTCTAAAATCCTTCACGTATAAAATGTGCTTAAAGTCTACTGAACTAAGCTCACAAAGCTTATTTTAAATAGTATAAAGCCTTTTGCAATTTATACACTTTTTGTTCATTCCCTTTATGCACATACCCCATTGGCTGCTCTACATAGACATTTTTAGTTAATTCTCCATGAAGGAAGGCGGATTTGACGTCGAGTTGAAAAATCTTTCATCTTCTTTGAGCTACTAAGGCAATAATCATGCAAACTGTATCCATCCTTGCCACTGGAGCATAGACTTCGGTGTAATCCACTCCTTGCTGTTGTGAATAACCCTTGGCCACTAACCTTGCTTTATATTTGTCCACCTCACCAAGTTCATTAAATTTTATCTTGTAAATCCACTTCACTCCAATTTTCTTGGCACCTTCAGGTAACTTAATTAGTTTTCATGTTTCATTCTTCTCAATTGCCTTAATCTTAGCATCCATTGCTAGCTTCCATCTAGGATTTTTTTCAGCTTCTTCAATACTGGATGGGTCTGCAGATATAATTTGAGCCATATTAACCTCAATTTCCTCATCTGAAAAACCTTCACCAGTGACATAATCATTCAGATATGCTGGAGCTCGTCGGATTGTTCTTAATGTACACAATAAGTTTAATCAGTTGTTACATATCTAAGCCTACAGAGCTACATTTGATGTGGTTGTGTGAAAGCATGCACCTTCCTCCTCGATCTAAGATTTAACCAATAATACGAACATTCTATTGGCTGACATTTCAGATTGAATAATCAACCCTCTCTTTGGATGATATATGCGACATTTTCTAGATTTGATTAAAATTGTAAGACCACGTTCTTGAAGCTGTCAAATGCTTAAGAGATTATTATTTAGCTCTGGTACATAGAAAACATCAGTGATCATATGATTATTACCATCAATATATAGTCTCACCCTTCCTTTTCCAAAAACTCTCATTTTGCTATTATTCCCCAGTTTTACCGTTTCCCGAAATGTCTCATTCAACTCACAGAATGCAGCCTTATTCCCACTCATATGATTTGAGCACCCTGAGTGAAGGAACCAAATATCTTCGCATATGGCCTATTTCTCCTCAACATATGCCATCAAAAACATCTCTTCATGTTCATTTAATTCAACATAGTTAGCCTTTTTCTCCTAAGTTGGACACTCATATTGGAAATGGCCAAGCTTATGACACTTATAGCATTCAATGATGGCCTTATTGAAAGCTTGTCAACCTTTGCCCTTACCCCTGCCTTTATAACCACCTTTTCCTCATCCTCTACCTTCATTTCTATTATCCACAGTTACTTTCAAAGCCTGCTCTTCACCAATGCTCTTGTGAAACTTTTGCTCATACACAATGAGTGAACTTTGCAGTTCATCAATTGTGAGTGCATCAATATCCTTAGATTCTTCAATTGAGACAACAATATAGTTGAATTTCTCAATTAAAGTTCGAAGAATATTTTCCATAATAGTGACATCCTTCATCTGCTCTCCATTACTCCTCATTTTATTTGTTATACTCATGACACGAGCAAAATATTCTGTAACGGTTTCACTTGCTTTCATCTCCAGAATTTCAAACTCTTCTCAATACTTGAAGAGTTGAGCGTTTCACCCTAGCATTTCCCTCGAACTTCTTTTTCATGGAATCCCATATCTGCTTTGAGGTACGTTTCTCCAAGATTTGCTCAAGAATTATCCTGTCAATAGCTTGGAACAAATAATTCTTAACTTTGAGATCTTTCAGCATTAAATCCTCCAATTGCTTTTGTTGTGCTTCGGACAACTCCACTCATGCCTCTGGTTCTTGATAACCAGTTTCAATCAGACTCTAATATCCTTTGGATCTCAATAGGTTTTCCATGAGAAAACTCCAATGGTCATAATGACCATCAAAGCATGGAATGGCAGGTTGTAGGAAATTCTTCTCTTCACTCATCCTCTCTTTCACTTTTGTGTTTGGAAATCACTAAAAAAAAAAACTGTTATAATTTTTTTTTCTCAGGTCCCAGTGGGGTAGCTTTGATACCAAATTGTAAGGAAATAAGAACTCTTGTACAATTTGGATGGAAGACTTCATCTATTCAATAACTGAACTTGGCTTTAAATAGCCTTTACAAAGAAACAGAATAGAGAAATAGTAGCCTACAGCAATAAGAAAAAATAACAAACTTATGCAACTAACTCCCTAACATACATGGATTTATTCTAACAAACAATTCTACTAAAACTACAAAATCTTATAAGATATAATAGTTTGACAAAACAAAACCTCGAGGATGTTATAGTAATTATTAAAAACATAGGATCTAATAATATAATAGATCAAACCTTAAAGATGTTATAGTAATTAACCTAAAGGTTATTAATAACCCCAACATGCCTTATAAAAAATAAAGTTTGCAAAATAAGGAAAAATAAAATATCACATCTAACTGAAAAAAAAAACCCGGGTTGTCATAAAAAATTATAAAAATGAGTTTTTTTTGCTTTGTAAAAAAAAAGTTTGCAAAAGTAGAAAAATAAATATCATATCTAACTCGGAAAAACAATTGAAACCTATGTTGCCATAAAAAATATAAAAAAAACTCGGATAAAAAATCGCACTAGAAAAAAAAAACCCGAGTCATCATAAAAAATTTATAAAATGAGTTTCGTTTTTGCTTTGTAAAAATATTTTTTGCAAAATTAGAAAATAAATCACATCTAATTCAGAAAAATAATCGAAACCTTGGGTTGCCAAAAAAAAAACTCGGGAAAAAAATTGCGCCGAAAAAAAAAAACATGGGTCATCATAAAATATATAAAAATGAGTTTTTTTGCATTAAAAAAATAAAGTTTACAAAATTAGGGAAAAAATATCACATCTACGGGAAAAAAATTGCACCAAATCACCTGGAAAAAAACATACCGCCGTTGCCGGGGATCGAACCCGGGTCACCCGCGTGACAGGCGGGAATACTTACCACTATACTACAACGACAAGATGATGCAGATGATAGTTTTAGAATATATGTAAAATAAAAAGCAATTTGGCAATACAAGAGATTAAAAAAAAAAAGATAGATATAAAAGAGAGAAGTTGCAATAAGAACAAAATTTTGGAAAAATAAAAACATGTTGAGAAGATTTACAGAAGTGAATAGAGGTAGCTTGTGTTGTTAAGCTTGTTGACCCCGTATTATGTATGTGTTTATTTAAGAAGTTGCAGATGAGACCTTTCCAGCTCTTGAGCTCATTAGTCATATTTCTTTATCCTTCAACAGATACAGAATAGCGTCAATCTATAAAAATCCTGATCACAACAAAGAGATCACAGATTGGCAAAAGAAAGTGATCATGAGTGCTATTAGTTCCCCTGAGTACTACTAGTCCCTTGTAGTTATGCCTCATTATAGGGCTTTTATGCTTAATTTTTGTTTGTGTAATCCAGGACTTGAAACTGAAACCCGGAAAACAAAACTGAATAAACAACTTCAGAACATGGAGTTAGAAGTGTAAAGAACAAGTCTAATTCCTCTGCCAAGATGTCGTTATTTTAGTTCCAAGAACAATATCCATGGCAACATATACAATTATCTGTTCTATTATTGGGAAAAGAAGGCACATAAGTGTTGCTACCCCTGCTACAAATGCCAGACTCGGCTGCAGCGGAGTTGGAAGGGGATGCAGTGACAAAGTTGCCATTGGTTGTGGTTTTGCAATTGCATCGACATATGTGGGTGTGTGTTAGAGTTGAGTAGCTAGCTATCTACCAAATGGATAGTATTTTGTGGTCTAGCTCGTTATTATTGTTTGCCTCAGCTAGTGTCAAGGCATTTATTTGCCTCATATCTGGATGCAGTTGTCATTTGTAGAGATTGCTGTAATTTGGGCTCCGTTTGCTCCTTTTTGTCAGGATCACATTATGTCATACATTTCTTTTGCTGGACTCTCTTTGTTTTATCAAGTTTTGAATGTTGATTATTTCATACGGAAAATAATGTTGAAGGCAACTTGAAAGATGGTGTGAGATTTCTGAACGGCAACGGAATATAATTCATCCTAAAAGCATATATGCTTCTGTTTCTGTTTCTGTTTTTAGTGAAGTACAGAATGAACCATTAGTCAGTAACCAAATGTTTGAGAAGGATTTGGGTGATTGACTACTTGTTTGTTATGGAAGTCTGTTACAAGCAAAGATTGCAAATCCTTAAAGCCAACTCACTAATCGCTAATGACGAGTAGAAGGCAGACATATTTCCTAATAACTCGCATGTTACATACGTGTTGCCATTGTATCTCCTCCGCTTTGACAAAAGCATCGCCTTAGTTTTATGTCTAAAACTAAGACTCCCAGAATTGCGCATCACCTTAATTTTGGTACTTGTGTTCAATTTTTATTAGAAAATTTCTAAGTCGAGAATTAAGTTTTAGAAAAATTGAAATATGAATACTTTCATATATAATATAATGTAAAAAAAAAAAAATTATTTTATGAAAATATTTCAAAATTAAAATTTGAGGTTATTTTGAAAATAGTAAGATTATCATTTGAAAATATTTTTTTACATTAATGTGAATTGATACACTTTACAAAGTTGAATACTTAAATTGATGTAACTTTTAGAATAAAATATAATTAAAAATTAGACTAAAGTTCGGGATAAATTTGATTATTTTCCCTAATTTTTTTAGTCAAGTATTTTACACTTTACTTATATGTCACACATCTAATCATTGATTATAATACACTTGATATATGTAAGAATATTCCATTTAATTAATTCATTACATACCATGACAAAGTTATATATATGTTTACTACGTGTGACCTTATGTTTAGCATCTGTTAAATTTTCATCACTCATAATTAGGGTCAGCATTCGATTGATTCGGTCAATTTTGATATAGATTATGACCAAATTGAATTAGTCAGATTTTTAAATATAAAAACGAACCGAATTGAACCAAATTTAAATTTAGTTCAGTTCAATTCATAAAAATGCAAATATAAAGTAAGCAAATTGAACTGGATAAAATCGAATTTTATTGTTCGACTGAACCGGACACTTAGTTTAACTTTTGATTCGGTTCATTTAGAATTCTTCCTCATCCCACTAAAACGGTGTAATTTTATTATTCAATTATTTTGATTAGCCCAGTTTTTAAGTGTAAAACCAAATAAAATCAAACCAAATTTTAATTTGATTCAATTTAGTTCATAAAAATAAAAAATAAAAAATAAACAAATCCAACTAGATCAGATGAATTTTTAGTTTCAGTTTTTAGTTGGATTCATTAGGAAATTTTGCTCAACCCTACAATAATACCGACATAAGGAAAGCATTTACTTAAGAGTGAAAATTCGGTAGTTCAATTGCATATGATATTCCCTCCAAAAAAAAAAAACAATGCATATGATATAATAGATATGCATAGATATATGATTTTTAATACAATATATATATCTACTATACTAGTGGGTTCGTCATAAATAAATAAATAAATAAATATATATATATATATATATATATATATATATATATATGAGATTTTATCACACATAACTCAAAAAAAAGAAAAAAAAAATATATATAGAAGAATCTGCTGAATAAAAATTATTAATAACCTAGCAGAATAAAGATTATTAACAATTAGTCCTCAATCCATACTCTACGCAAAATGTAAATAATATATATATTTTAAAATAATTAATTAAATAATTAAAAACTATAAATTAATCAAATGTTAAAATGATAATTTAAAAAGTTATTATAATAATTTTATTTGATTATTATTTTTTATTAAGAGTATATATATATATATATTAGACTCATGATAATAAATAAACTATTAAACATATATTTTAATAATAATAATATTATTATTATTATTTAATTAAATAAAAGTTTTAAAAATAATGAGTGTTATTTATTTATATAAAAATTTAATATTAACTTAGTATAGTTATAATTCATTACAATTTTTATAAAATTTTTATTTAAATAATTATATGATCTTTTTTCAACATTTTATAATTAATATTTTTTCAACTCTAGAACTAATTTTATATAAAAAAAATATTAATGTTATAATTAATTATAAAATAATAAAAAAATTATTAGTTATTTTAAATAAAAAATTTATAAAATAATAAAAAGTTATATTTTTTATATAACAATTTAAATATTACAACATCAGTAAATTTATAATTTATTACAATTTTAGAAAATTTTTTATTTGAGTAGTGACACTTCATTTCTTCAATATTTTTAATATTAATACTTTTATTTACTCAAAAATAATTTAATGTAATTTTGTAATTTAAATTAATAATTAAATGATTAAGATTAATTAATTTAAATTTAACTCTTTTTTATTAAATTTTATAAAAATATCTAAAACTATAATTATACTTATTTCCTTACAAAAATACTACTCCCAAATAAATTATATGCTCTATTTTTTAAAATATGATTACGGATACAAGATAAAATTTTTTAACTAATTTAATTATAATTATTTACTTATAAACTTTAATTTATTAAGTATTTAAATATAATAAGAGTATTATTTTATTTATATATTAATCTAATTTTTTAATCTTGACAGTGTTAATTTTAATAAATTTTCTATTTGAATAATTATACAACATTCTTTTAATATTTTTATCTTAATAATAATTTAATTTTACAAATTTGATAGAGTTACAATATAGTAATTTATAACATTCTTTATGAATTTTCTTTTTAAACACAACAATATTCATTAATATTTTCATAATTAATTATTTTATATAATTTATTAATGTTGATTTTAATTATTTACTTATTAAATATAATATAGTAAGACTTATAAAATTATGTTATCTAATTTTTTTATATTAGATAAAATATAAGTAAACCTAATTAAAATAGAAAAATATAATTTTTAACAAAATTACTATTAAATTTTTAATTAATTTAATTTTGTTAGAGATAAAATAGAAGTTAACCTAATTAAAATAAGAAATATACTTTCAATTAAATTAGAATTGTACGTTAATTAATTTAATTTTTATTAGGGATAAAATAAAAGTTAACCTAATTAGAATAAAAAATATACTTTCAATTAAAATAAAATTACATTTAATTAATTAAATTAAATTTTTATTGATAAATGACAAAATTATCCAATTTTTATATAATAATGAGTGAAATTTTTTTTCTAATATTGTTTGTTCCCCCTATTCGTGTGTATATATATATATATATACATATTCTTAATATGCATTGTGATAATGATAAAAAAAATAAAACAATAATTGAAAATTTACAGATTTTTTACTTTTTACATTAAATTGAAAAAAAAATGTGTTTTTAATTGAATAGAAAAGGAAATATCTAGTTAAAATAAAAGACATAATTTTTTGCGAAAAGAAATAGCAATGTTTTAAATTTAATAGAATTAGAGTGTTTTATATAGAATTGAAATTGTGTATTTTAAAATAAGAAAAGAGTTTTTTTTTTTATAAAAAAAATATTGTGAATTTTAATAATTCAGCACATAAACCTTTAGAAGTGAATGGTGAATTATAAAGAAAGACACTTGTCAAATTTTGATTTTATTAACTTTAGAGCTTAACATTTAATATAGGGATATGGTACAAATTGGACCCTTAACTTTATCCTGAAGTTTATATTTGACCTTAATAATTTTTTGGTCCTAATTGGACATTAATATTTGAAAATTGAATTATATTGGATCTTTTTTAAAGAATTGTTGAAATTAAGTCATAAAAATTAAAGAAAAGTTTAACTTTAACATTAATTAATAAAAATTAGTTTAAATGAGAGTGGGAATTGATAAAATTACTTTTAAAATATACATTTAAAATTTTTTAAGTTTATAAAAACCATTTTTTTTAATATTTTTTGAAAATTTAGAAAAAAGTTAAAAATATTTTTTATATATCTATTTTTTAAAAAAAATTTAGAATCAAGCCATATACATTTAATAAAAAAGAATTAAATTTTTTTTATACACTCAATAATTTGTTAAGAAGTTTTAAAATTTTAAAAGTTTCTATAAATTTAAAAATTTTTAAAAATTATTATGTGTATAGAAAATTTTTATTTCTTTTTTATTAAATGTATATTACTTGATTCCAAAATGTTTAAATTTTTAGATCTACAAAACAAAATATATATTTTTTTAACTTTTTAAAATTTTTTAAAAATATATTTCTATAAACTTTAAAAATTCATAAATATTTATTTTGAAAGTAATTTCATCAATTTGCATTATTATTCAAGCTAGTTTTTAACAATTAACATTAAATTTAATGTAATAACCCATAAATATTTAAATAAATAAAAATGTGTGTTACTATTGTTGTCAGGTGGTTGTTGGGTTGTTCAGTGGTTATTGTTTTGTTGTATAAGATTATCACAGATAACCACTAACAATTTTTCAGTAGAAAAAGAGATTAACTCATTTAATTGCAAGCAATTATCTGGACTTCCAAAGTGGAAGGACCAAATGAAAATTTTACCAAAAATGCGAGGAGCAAAGTGGTAATTTTTCATATCTTCTTCATTGAAAAATTTAACAAAAGCCCCTGAACTCTCCCAATTGATATTGTAGCACTATCATCTTCTTTCTCTCTAATCACCAGTTAAACGACCTCTGTTGGCCACAAAATTTTAACCACAGATCCTTCTCAACCTCCTCTACATCCCAATAAATTTTATTTTATGAAATTTGACACGGTTTAAGTTAGTTTAACCTCTAAACATTTGACCACTTACTTCCGGTGTGGAATCACCATTTTTTGGTGACTTTTAGTTGCTACGACCACTTCCAATAAGTTTCTCTCATTGTCAGGAATCTTTAGAGACCAACCATGCATCTAGGTGTTGTCGTTTGGTGCTTCGTCAAAGCTCGATCAACAAATTCCTATTTTTGACCTGATCTATTAATCTGACTATTAATTGAAGTGTTTGAACATGTATGTAGCTTCTCCTTAGTGTTGTGAACACATGTATATGTCTGCTTTATGTAAAATACATTTTCCGGTGAGAAAATATGGCGAGTCTTAACCAGATTCTAGTAAGAAATAGTAACTAGCCCAAAAAAAGATGATTTTATTTTTAATCAATAGTATAAATTATGAGGATTAATTTCCATAATTGGAGGTAGGTTTGATTCTTCATGGATTTTGGGATAAAAACTCCGGAATTGTATCAGTGGAAATTTCTCTATTTCCATTTAAATTGTTTTAGCACACTGAAATGAATTCCTTTAGCCTTGAATGTCAAATTTAGGATATTTCTAAGTTAATTTAATAATTCCTTGATTTTAATAAATTTTCTAGAATTTTTAGAAATTATTATGAATTTATTTGCTATATATATATATATATATATGCATATATTTTGAATAAATATTATTTATTATAGAGAAAACCGGAGAGGGAACATTGGAGACTAGGCAGACGAGGACACGTTAACTAGCTCACTCCACTTGTAAGTTAATATTTTGAAGTGTATGTTAAATTTTGGTATTTAAGAAAATATTGAGTTTGAGATATTATTTATGTTTTGAATATTATTGAGGTTATAATGCTATTCCACTATTTACATGATTATTTATGGTAAGAATATTATTGTGGAGGATAAATGAGAATATTGTTATTTTTATATTATTTTTCAGTTAGGGCATTCTTTAGAATTTATTATACATTTATTTATATAGAGAGTTTTTGAAAAATATTGGTAGAATGGATTACTTGATGGGTGTCATTAGAACCGTGTGCACACTAGTATTAATCTTTAAGTTGGGCCTTTGTGTGGAATATTGTATGGAAAAGCTTGGTTGATGCATAGCTCTTGGGCATATGGTATGGAAAAGTTTGGTTGATGCATAGGAAACGGCAGTCCTTGGATGAATAAGTGAGCCGATTGACTTTTAGATTTGTTGTTTAAGATTTTACCATAATTTTCCACTTAAAGACATGTTATAAAATTCTTTTAGGTTTATAAATATGATTTTGGTAAACTAATGGTTTTAAATATAAATTATGGATGTTATATTTCTATAAACTATTTTTAACAAAGGAGGTTTTTGAAATAGCATGCATTTTTTTATATATTACCTTACTCAGTGAGGTCTGACTTCCCTCAACTATTTTTTCAAGATCTTGGGAGTCTACTGTTAATTCTCCTTCTTTGGGCTGGACTCATTATTCACTGGCTACTCTATGTAGGTTATTGTAATGTTATTAATATTTATGGAATAAATGTAGTTAATCTAGATATCGCAGTGGTTTAGTAGAATTATTGTTGTTGTAACTTGTATTAATCTTTGTATTACATTGTAAGTGTAATTTTGAATACTTGAGTTGAGATGTTGGTGATTTTGATGATATTGGAGGAGTGGTGATTGGTATATGTTATTGGGAGTGTTATTTATGTTTTACAGGTTTTTGGTTTGTTCCCAGTACAGAGAAAACTTTGCCAGATTTTTGTTAGAATTTTAAGAGGTTGATTTTATTGTGATAAATCTTTTAGGCTTACTACGAGTTTTGGAAGCTTCATGCTTTCCCATTCCCTAGTGCCGGTCATGTGCCTATGGGGTTCGGGTCGTGACATTTAATCTTTTCTTTGATTTTTAGGACTTAATTACAATAATTTTTTGAGGAATGGTCCAATATAATATAATATTTAAAGATTAAGGTCCAATTGGGACAAAAATATATTAAGATCAAATATGAATGTTGCATTCAAAATCAGCAAGCGCATAAATCGTGAATTTCAGTATAAAGAGTTATTGTTTCCACGAGGATTGTATATTGAGTACTAATATTTTTACATATTTTCTCAGTTATCAAGTCAAATAGAAGTAATTTAGCAAATAAAATATAAAAAAGTAATTTAAACTAAATTAAATTCAAAAAATTAAAAGTTTAGAGCCTAGGTGTAGTTTCACTTTCCAATATGATCATGAACACATTAACAAACAAAATACATTAATTTCAGTTAAGGGTAATTGTTCTAAAATACCTAAAGACTCTCTCGAGTTCAATTAAGCATGTTAAGATTAAAATTTAACCTACTCTCGTAATTAAGTAGTTAATAAAAACTCATTAAGTTCCTTAACAATTATTGGTTTACCACCATAGACCTCTGCATTTTGTCATGGTTCCCCGAAGAGATTGCCTACTCTCATGGTCAAGTGGTCTAAGTCCTTTGAGTCTAAAGCTAATAAATTCTCCTAACTCTCGTTAGTGAATCTACCTATAAACATGCAATCAATTGGGCCTTTAATTGAATACAAGACATGAAGAGCTACTCATAAAATTAATTGAAAATAAAATTAATAAAACTTGTGTTCAATCACATCATAGAATAGCTACTCCTAACCTAAACCCTAAAATAAAGTTTAGCCAAACATGGCTTTAAAAAGCATTACAAACATAAAATAAATAACAAGAGACTTAAGAAGAAGAAGAATAGATAAAACTTATTTAAGCCTGCTTCAATCTTTAATCATTGTTGAGCTCTTCAATCCCAAAATGGCTCTCTTAACTTGGCTCCCCCTCTTTTACTTTTTAAACTTAGAGTAGAGAAAAATATCCTAAATTTGTCCAAGGATTAAAACGGTAAATTTTCTCCTTCAAAACCTCCTATAATTAGGAAAATAACTCCATAAAATAGCTCCTTAATTATAGGTTTGAATCCCGAACTCTTTAGGAAAATAAAATTCCTACAAAAACATCCCAAAAATGCATAGATTAACTAGAAAACTCAAAAGGAAGTAAAATCAAGCTAATCCTAATAAAACACTAATTATAAATAATAAACTAAATAAAATATAATGAAATACTAATATATCCTAAGGAAATTAAATAGAAAAACTATGCAATAATTGACACTAACAATGAACCTTAGGGTAAAGTTCAGGGTCCAATTTGTATCTTATCCTTTTACTATATACTAGTCAAGAATCCGCACAAAAAAAAATAAAAAAATAATAATAATATATATATATATATATATATTGAAATAAATAATTAAATAATTTTAATAAATTAAAACAACAATTTAATTAATATAAAAATGACAATTGAAAAAGTTATTGCAATAATTTTATTTTATTATTTTTTTTATTAAGAGTACATATATATATTTTTAATATATATAGTAATCATAACTAAACAAATAAAATAAAATAAAATAAAAAATAGTTGAAAAAAAGAATGCTTTAGTTAGAATAAAAGACATAATTTTTAATGAAAGGAAGAGTAATATTTTAGATGTAACAGAATTAGAGTGTTTTACTTAGAATAGAATATGTGTATTCTAAAATAAGATTATTTATATTTTTTTATAGAAAAATATTGTAAATTTTAATAACTCAATACATAATTCTTTAGAGATGAATGTTAAATTTTAGAAAGGGACATTTGTCACATATAAAAATAATTCCAAAATTAATTTATAATAGAAATCCTCTTCAATGACTTAAAAGTAATTATTTGACAAATACTTTTATTTTATTTGTCAAATTATAATAATTGACTAAGTCAATATCAATTTTACTATTTGCTCTAAATAAATAGTTGAATAGGTAATATATAAATATTGATTCAGTAAATAATATTAATTATATATTTTTATTTTTAATTTTTATTGTAGTCATTGTTCTAACAAATGATGACTATTTTCTACATCAACATCAACATTTGATAACTCCGAAACTGATTTTAGCTATAGAACCTACACAAACGAGAACAAGTGGGTGAATGGGTAGGGTTTTTCTCACAAACACTTTGATGCTTAAGTCTATATTTGTTTATAAATAATATAAAGAATATTGAGAATAGTATGTAAGATAGATAAAGAATACAATATAATATATGGTAGAGAATATCTTTGTCACGACTCGAACCCAAGGGGCACGTGATTGGCAATAGGGAATGAGAAAGCGTGTAGCTTCCGAAACTTGTAATAAGCCTAATAAATTTAACAAAAATTTGACAGAGTTTCCTTTATACCAGAAACAAAACCAAAACCTGCATGAAGCAAATGACACTCCTAATATAATTTCGATCAACAGTACTCCATAATATTCCAATAATCCACCATCACCAAATTAAATACATAGATCTCCAATACAATAAAATCCACAATACAAATTACATAAGATGGTTTACTATTACGGTGTCTACAATTTAAATACACAATATATATGTCAATTAGACCTACATAAATTGGTCGAAGAAGAAGAAACCTGGCATAGATGACAACCACTATCTAACTGACTGCGAGGTCTTGGAAAAATAAGTTGAGGGGATTTAGATCTCACTGAGTGAATTAATTTTATAAAATGCATACTGGTTTAAAACATTTATTAAAACCTTTTAAAAGAAAATAAAATAAATATAAATATTTAAATCCTTTACTTTACTTAACTTATTTTTATACAAAATCCTTCCTTAAATTCATAAACCACTCGTAATAGCATTCTCATATGAAATCATATAAATTAAAATCTTTAGTGGAAATCATAGTAGAACCTTAAATCTCAAGTTCTATTAACCTTTCGGCTCTTTTAAATCCAATTGATTGTCGGTCTTAGAGAGCAAGCTCCACTAGCGTTCAGCCACAGTCAGTCTCTTACACCAATTATTTACTGGCACCCAAAGAGCAAGCTCGACCAGGGTCCAACTAGTAAACATATACCTATCTAGAGATTCACTCAACCATGGCTCAATCATAAACCTTACCTAGAGAGACTCACTTAACCAGGGCTCAACCATAAACCTTGCCCAAAGAGACTTACTCAACCAGGGCTCACAATCCACGAATTAATGGCCATTTCACAATCAATATTAGTCTGCACACAGTACTGATGACACTCATTAGGTAACATGTTCTACCATTTTTCCAAATCAATTTATATCATAATGATTAAAATAAATAAAATAGATAAAATAAATTTCACTAAAGCTTCTTTTCCAAATATTATTCATGATAAGAAAATAATAATAATGCATGTGGAAAAACATATATTCATAAATAAATTCATATAACCAACTTAAATATTATATTAACCACATGAAACTTCTAATTTAAATATTTTCAACACTCATTTCATAAAATTAATTTACAGGTGGAGCATGCTGGCCGATCTATCCTCGACTATCTTTGCTCTACACCTCTTGCTCCTGAATGCTCTAAAGATATATAAATAATATTTTATTTAATAAATAATTCTAAATAAATTCCTAAAAATCTTGAAAAATTATAAAATTCCAGAAATCATAAAAATAGCCTTAAAAACACCAAAATGATTAATTTTGATGCTCAAATGATTTTTAAAATGAATTAAACTAACATATATAGAAATATGCAATTTCCCCATAATCAATCCAAAATTTTTATAGCAAAATCTGTAAGGAATTAGACTTCGGTCTAGTTACAAGAAATGATCACCACAATATAAGCTATTTAATAAAAATAACTTAGAATATTTTCGGGCTAGTTACTGTTCATCAATGGAATCTATCTAATACCCGTCAGATCTCGTTGGAAAACAAAACATTAGACCCAACAATTCATACCAACATGTTCCCCATAATCTATAGAATACATATGAACCCTCAAACACACCAAAATGCTTATAGAATAAAGAGATATACAAATAAAAAAGAAAATACCTAAAAATTCTCCAAATATTCCACTGATGAAGATTGGATGTAAGACCAGTGTCAGAAGACTCCTGAGACATTGGAGAATGAAGTAAAAATACTAGTCTTGACTGATTGGTAAAGAAATAAACGTTCCAACTTCATATACCTTGAGCAGAAATTTAAAATTAAAATATAGAAATTTACGAACTAAATCTACTCAAACGGACACCACTAGCGCATAGAGGATGTTGAAAAATAGTTGGATTCCGAATTTTATGTCAAATGGAGGTCGTTTGATTGGTGAATGAAAACAGGAAAAATTTTGGTGCTACTATGACAATCCAGGGAGTATAGTTTTCCTAAAAAAGTCAAAATGATATGACTTATGATACTGGATCCAAGCAGAATTATGATTTAAACTTCAGAGTGCTTCTCTCTTCTACTAATATAAAAAGATGAATAAAAGAGAGGTGGACTATATCATCAACTTATTCTATTTGTCTAGGAAAGCTAGCCATGTTTTATGGTGAATATTGTCAAGTTTAAATGCTTTGAGACCACAAAAGAACATGAGTACTCAAGGCATGAGGCATGTGGGCCTAGCCTAAGGCATGATAATTATGTTGAGTACATTAAGGCGCTCAGGGAAGGGATGAGGTTAGGGCTTTGACAGCTCCGTGGGCCCACTCTATTCTATTTCGAAAGAGGGGATTCGTGCAATGTCCAAGGTTTAGAATCCATGTACGTATTCTAATATCATGTCAAAGTTGAAAAGAGAAGAGTCAAAGATGAAAGGAACAGAGCAGAGTGAAGCTCCCTGAGCGAAGTGATCTCCCGGCCTAACTACGAAGGACATGTGGGTCATTTTTGTCGTAGTCAGAAATGACTCCCGAAGCCGAGGGCGATGAGAAATAGCGAGGAATGAATTTGCAAGTTCTTTACCAATTTATTCTTGGCTATTGGGGCTTCTCTAGAACTTTCACATCTGTCAGCTTTAAAATGAAGAGGAAGATGGAAAATTACCACTTTAGTCCCTACATTTTTTATAAAATTTTTATTTGGTCCTTCCACTTTGAGGCTTGAGATAAATGCATTTAATGAGTTAACACCATACAATAACCTCACAATAATACTGCAATAACTCAATAACAATTCGACAATAATGACAATAACTGAACATTAACATCAACAACTGAACTTTAACATCAACAACTGAATAACCAACAATAAGCACATCAACTACAAATTAATAGCCCATTAACAACATAATAATAACACAAAAACCCAACATCAACAGTACCTTATAAATATTTTTATAAATAAATTAAAGGTTATTACATTCTTCCCTCCTTAAGAAAATTCGTCCTCGAATTTTAAACTCTTACATCAATTTCCAGATAAATTGGGATATCGACCTTTCATATGTGTTTTAGTTTCCCGAGTACAATCTTCTACTGTATGGTTACTCCATCAAACTTTCACCATAGGAATCTCTTTAGTATAGAGTTGAGGAACCTGATGATTTACAATCGCTATAGGATATTCTTCATACGACAGATCCTCACTAAACTCCACTGCCAGAGGCTCAATAATCTGAGAAGGATCAAAGATATACTTCCTTGACATAGATACATGAAACACTGAGTGGATTTGAGATAATTCAGGTGGCAACACTAATCTATAAGCCATTTCTCCAACTCTAGAATGAATCTCGAAAGGTCCAATGTATCTTGGGGCTAATTTTCCTTTCTTGCTAAACCTCATCACTGCTTTCATTAGAGACACCTTCAAAAACACCATGTCCCCAACCAAAATGACACATCCTTTCTCTTAGGATTAATATAGCTTTTCTATCGGCTAAAGGTTGTCCTCAATCTCTGTTGAATAAGAGGAATTTGCTCTGAAGTCACTTGCAGTAATTATGAACTGGTCAATTGCCTCTCACCAACTTCCCAATATAATAGTGACCTACACTTTCTACTATATCATGCTTCATACGAAGCTATTTCAATACTTGCATGATAGCTGTTGTTATATGCAAATTTAATTAATGGCAAGTGTAAATCCCATTGACCACTAAACTCCATCACACACATTCTCAATATATCCTCTAATGTCTGAATGGTCCTTTCTGACTGGCCATCCATTTGAGGATGAAATGCAGTGCTGAAATGTCACAGCTGTACCTTAATTCTCAGTACATTTACATTCATTATGCTTGTAGCAAATAATTATCCTTGATTGAAAAATTAAAAGTTTGGGAATTTATAGGTAACTTAAGCATTTCATTAAGGACCAAAATGAGTATTTTATATATTATTTATTTTTTTTGGGTATATCGTGAGGAGTTACCATAGGAATGAAAGAAAGAAAGAAAAGAAAAAAAAGGGGGAAAAGAGGGCTGATTCATTTTCTCTTATAAAAAAAAAAGGGTAACTTAAATATGTTAAGATTTGGGGATGTCCAGCTTTTATCAAAAGACTAAAATTGGACAAATTGGATGTGAAATCGATTAAAAGAAGGTTTGTTAGATATCCTAAAGACAGTTTAAGGTATTACTTTTATCTTCCTGCTGAACAAGTTATTGTAAATAGAGATGTTATTTTCCTTGAGAAAGAGTTTCTAAAGGAAGGTGGTAAAGGATGGAAGATAATATTAGATGAGGTGTCATATAAAAAAGCCCAACAAATTGATCAAATGGATATTGATCAATCTAATGAGCCTATTCCATTGAGAATGTCGTCACACTGACTTCTAGAAAATCTAATAGGGTATCTCGTCCTTTGGAGAGATATGATTTTCTTCATGATATGCAAGAGTTTCACATTCATAAAGAAAACATTCATGTTAATGATCCTAATATATATGAAGAAGCTTTATATGATAAAGATTATTCTAGATGGATAGAGATTATGAGAACTAAAATGGATTCCATGTATGTCAACTAAGTCTGGATACTTGTTAATTCTCCTGAGGGTATTATACCCACTGGGTGTAAATGGATCGTCAAAAGAAAGATTGGTGCAGATAGAAAGGTTGAGACCTATATAGCTAGGCTTGTAGTGAAAGAGTTTCGCTAAAGGTAAATGGTTGACTATAAGGAGACCTTCTTGCCAATAGCCATACTTAAATCCATTCAAATTCATTTAGCCGCACACTATGATTATGAGGTTTGGCATATAGATGTCAAAACTGCTTTCCTTAATGGTTATATTAAGGGAGAATTTTTCAAAGAGCAACCCAAGGGTTTTGAACCCGTGGAAAGCTCTAAAGTGTGCAAGCTTAATAAACCTATTTATGGTTTAAATCAGGATTTAAGGAGTTGGAATCATTATTTCAATGAGGCTGTCCATTCTTATAGTTTCATTAAGAACAATGATGAGCTATATGTTTACAAAAGGGTTAGTGGGAGCTAACTCACTAACCCACTTTCCTAATCTTGTAAGTGTATGACATTTTAGTAATTGGAAATTATGTCATAATGATGACTTCTAAGAATATATAGCTATCTAAAACCTTCTCGATGAAGGACTTTAGGGTGGCAACCCATATCTCAAGATTCGAATCTACAAAGCTAGATTAAAGACAATGATAGGTTTATCCCAAAGTCTTTACTTGGAAAAGGTGTTGAAGAGGTTCAACATGCTTAATTCCAAAAGCAGTTAAGGGAATCTTTTAGTGCTTGAGATGGAGAAGATTATTTATAGATAGATGATTTCACAGATTCTGATTTTCAATCAGATATGGATGATAGAAAGTCTATCTTCAAGTTTGTTTACATATGTAATGAAGGTGCAGTCAGCTGGAAGAGTTCCAAGTAAGGTATCACTGCTAATTGCACTACAGAAGCTGAGTATATAGTCGTATCAAATGTTGCTAAAGTAGTTGTTTGGATTAAGAAGTTCATTTATGAACTAACAGTTGTTCCTTCCATTGAGTCATAAATTCCTCTCTATTGCGACCATAATGGAGCCATTACTTTGGCAAAGGAACACATGTCTCACTAGAAATCCAAACACATAGAAAGACACTTTCATATTATTAGAAAACTTATTGGCAGGGCTTTGTGCCCATGCAAAAGGTAGCTTTAGCTGACCATGTGGCTGATCCACTAACTAAGGCACTCACTTAGCCACAGTTTGACCATCATTTTAAGAAGATGGGCCTTAGATATTGTAGTGAATGGCACTAGTGCAAGTGGGAGATTGTTAGCATAGATGTGCCCTAGAGCCATTCTTATATTTAATAATGACATTGTAAATTATCCCTATGACAATATAATATTTATTTAAATAAAGAGTTTGTTTATTTGAATGTTTACCCTTTAGCATTATATTAAATAAATTTATTATTAAGAGTTAATAATATGAGTGTCAAATTTATTTAGTACATATGCTATAAATAGTTCATAGTCGAATAATTAATATTTGGGTAATATTAATTAGACTATCACCTCTGTTTATTTTCCTTGATTATTATGTGATACTAATAGTGAGAGATAGTGAGTCTCATGTAACTTGATATGAGATATTAGAATAGACGTATAGATACTCATGTGATGGGTGGATCGAACAGTGACATTAGATTTGTGATCACAACAATATTCACTTATAGTCAATGATCATTGTCTAGGTCATAATGGTGCGTATAGTCCTTTGACCTGAGGTGACTTAGTCATCCACATTTGAGTGGTTAGAGTATGTTACCACTTACATACTTATGTTAATCACACATGGGTATATAACATGTGTGGCTCTAATTAGTTAAATATAGGGATGAGTGTTCGACAAGATGAGATTCATTGCCTGGAGTGAAGTGGGATGAGATCCTGAGCTATCTAAGTTTGTTCTTGATTAATAAATTCTTGGCCACACAAACATAACACAAGCTGAAAGAGTTTCAGTGCTAGAAAGTGTTTCTAGTATTTGTTATGTTTTATCAAGAATAGAACTTGAGATGAGCTTAAGTGATAAAGCTATTAAAGTTGGACTATACCATGACTCTAGGCTATATTGGGATCTTCTAATGAACGGTGCATTGTAATTATGACCAAAGGGTTCGTGTGAATTAATATATACATTCATTTCTAATTGGGTAGTTGTGATATCGATGCTAGGGGGTCACTCACAATTTATGAGAACTAAATGTGAATAATTAGGATTTTCACATTTAGACTTGAAAAAGTTTCAAATAATATCAAGTGTTGATATTATCTTCTCATTGCCAATTAGACATGAACCCAATAAGTCACACCTATAAGGTTTTACCAAATCTCTATCTATATATTAATCTCATTATTGATTAAAGAGTTTAATCAATTAATTAAGATTAATGAATTGTATTTATGCTTAAAGTAATGATTCTAGCATATAATGAAATCTAATTTCAAAGAAGGGTTTAATTATTGATTTGTGCTTAATTAATATGAGATATTAATTAAGGTATTAAATTAATAATAAGTAAATGTTGTTTTTATTGGATTTGAATTAATGACCCATGTTGTATGGATCTAGGCCTAAAAGAGTTTTGGACCAAAGATTGATCCAAAGTCCAAACATCTTGTCTAGACCTATTTGATTAATGGATTGGGCTAGGACCAAGAGTTGGCCTAATCACCAAGCCCAAGTCTATTAAATTAATGTAGTCAAATTTGTCTTGTTTGACATTGTTGACTTTGACTACAGTAAAGATGAGATCACATGGACATTGTGAGAATGGATGTAGAGAATTATATGAGATATATTTTCTACATAATTCTTAATGCAATTTGTCATAATCCTATATTAGTTCATAAATGTGTGCCAAGTGGATGTATGTGATCTAATGGGTCATGTGATAAGGAGCCTTCGTTTCTCTATACAAATTAATATCCTAAAAAGTGTTCTAAGAATAAGGATGACAAGTGGCATATGATCATGTCATCAATTTTTACTCTTATCTCTTACCACATATATCTAAAAAGAAAAGAAGATATAATAAAGTGGTCAGTGAGTAGAGAAAAACATGGAGAGAAAAAAGAAAGGTAAGAAAAGGAAAAACTACTCTAATTCTAAAATTTTTTATATAATACGTATTTTTTTAATTTTAAATTATTCAATTATTTTTCCTAAACCATTAGAAATTTTATTATTAAAAATTTTCTTAACTAAAACACTATTATACATGCTCCAATAGTAATTTAATAGTTATCAATACAAATCCTATTATATTAAAAAATAATGGTAATAAAATTAAAGAAAATAAATTTAATGTAATATATTTTATTTTTTTTATTTAGTTATATTTTTCTCTTTATTAAAATTTTTATTTTAAAATATATATGTTTTAGTCTATATAAAATACTGTAATTATACTATATCTAAAATACTACTTTTCTTTTTTATTAAAAATTATATCTCGCCAACCTCCCACTAGTCTAGCGGTAGAGGCACCACCCCTTGTAAAAGGGGAGGGTTATATATATATATATATATATATATATATATATATATATATATATATATATATATATATATATATATATATATATATATATATATATATATATATATATATATCTATCTCGTATTCTAATTAAAATATTCACCTTCTATTCAATTAAATTCTTTTTTATTAGAAATTATGTCTCTTATTTTTCTAATTAAAATATCCATCTTTTATTCAATTAAAAATATTTTTTTATTTAACGTAAGTAAAAATGTATAACTTATCAATTATTTTTTATTTTATTTATTCAATTATTGTTATTATTACTATATATATAATTATTATTTTTTAAATATATATATATATATAGAAAAAATTATCAAATTAAATTGTTATAATAACTTTTTAAACTTTCACTTTTATGTTTAATTAATTTGTAGTTTTTAATTTATTAAAATTATTTAATAATTATATTAAAATATATATATTATTTGAAGTCCGCGCAAAGCGTAGATTGATGTTTAGTATATATTAAATGTTGAGTTCTAAAATTATTAAAATAAAAAATTTGACAAGTGTCCATATTTACATTTAAGTATTTAGTTTAAAAAGTTGATGTGTGAAACCATTTAAAATTTTATTTTTTATTAAAAATAAACTATTTACCATAATTATTTAGAATTATACTAAAACACTATTATACATCAATAGTACTCAAATTCTAAACGTATTTACATACTATATATTTTTATATCTTAAATTACTAAAATATTTTTTTCAAAATATTTAAAATTTTATTTTTAAAAAATTAAAATTACAGTAATTATTTAGTATTATTTTTTAAATAAAACACTATCATACATATTTTAATACTAATCTAATAATTATTAAGTTTAATCCTATTATAACTAAAAAAAATTATGGCAACAAAATTAATGTGATATATTTTGTTTTTAACTTATTTAGTTGCTATTCTATTAAAAGTATTTATTTAATTATTTCATTATTTAGTATGCACATTGCACGAATTCACAACTAATATATATTAAATGTTAAGCTTTAAAGTCATTAAGTCCAAAATTTAATAAGTATTTACCTTAATATTTGAGTATTCACCCCTAAAAACTAATGTATAACACTATTAAAAAAAATTAATTTTTAAATTAAAATAAAATCTTTAAATATTTTTTTAGTATTATTTTTAACTAAAACACTATTATACATATTTCAATATCACTCAAATTCTAAAAGTATTTATATATTATATATATTTTTCTTTCCTTAAATCACTCAAATATTTTTTCTAAACCATTAAATTTTTTTTAAAAGAATAAAAAAATTGCTCATAATTATTCAATATTTTTTTTTAACTAAAATGCTATTATACTGTAATAATTTAAATTTTTTATTATTAATATTAATATTTTTTATTATTATTGATATTTTCTTTTTCTTATTATTATTATTATTATTATTATTATTATTATTATTTTGAGATTCTTGATGTTATTATTATTATTGTCATAGTTGTTATAATTTTTGTTATTATTATTATTATTATAATATATATATATATATATATATATATATATATATATATATATATAACCACGTGCTAATGGACACGTGTTGTCCATTTCATTTTAAGAAGGGAAGATGTGTGCATAATTGTTACTGTTCAGTCGGTCTAATTTCTTCGATTTATACTGTTCTAACAAATTTCAGGCAACATTGTTGCTTTTTTTGCGTTCCTCACGTTACCAAAAAGTCCATCGCCACCAACTATGCATCCAAACTCCATCCGTAGAATATTTGACGAATATTTTTAGGTTATTTCAATTTTGAATTGTTTGAAGCTTTGGTTGTGTCCTATAAATTATTAGTAATGTTTTGGTATACTTGGTTTTGTCAGATATTATGTTTTTCCAGTGAGGATATTGCGGATCCCACCTAAAATACATTGGAATTGGGATTGATCCAAAAAATTATGGAATTTTATTAATTAGAATAAATTATGTTTATTGATTTCCATAATTGAACTGAAGTCCAATTCCTCGTGGATTTTGAGAAATAAATTCTGGAAGTGTTTTAATGGAAATTTCTTAATTTCTATTTAAATTGGTTATATCATTAGAAATAAATTCCTTTAGCCTCAAAGGTCATATTTAAGATATTTCCAAGTCCATTTTATTAATTCATTATTTTTTATAATTTTTCAAAATTTTGGAGACTTTTTATGAATTTTATTTGATATGCATAAACATGTTTTAAATAAATATTATTTACTATAGAAAGTACCAGAGCAGAGATATCAAGAAATAGGCAGATCAGGAAATGTCAACTTACTCGCTCCATTTGTAAGTTAATAGTTGAAATGTGTGTTGAATTTACACATAAAGTATAAATTGTTTGAATATATTTAAAAAGGAAAAAAATTAAATTAAAGAATTTATATTTCAATATTTCAATATTTATATTGTTAAATTATTATATTTGAGAAGATGATTCAATTTAACAATTTATATTTTCAATATGTGAATATTGAAAAGGTTGATTTTAATATGTTGATTATGTTTTGATTATATTCAATGTTCTTTTGCCCTTAATATTTTATTATGATGATTGTGATGCTTTAATTTGGTTATTTGTTATTATGATTTTTATTATAAGGATATAGTGAGAAATTAAGTGTACTTTTATTTCCAATTTTCATATTTCTTATGCATTATATATATATTTATACATATTTTTAGAAAAAGACTGGTAGAATATGCTACCTAGTAAGTTACATTAGAACTGCATGCACACTAGTATGATAGATTGGTAGAATATGAATTTTGAGTTGACATGAGATTATATGATTCTGGACATGTGGTTAAAATGATCTATTGAAATTCCTTAGATCGAGAGGGGTATGGCTGCGACAACTCTCAGAGTCTCGAGGCCAGTCATGCCGGGTAGCGTGGCTGCGACAGTTTGGTTGACCTTTCAGGATCTCAAGGCTAGTCATGCCGGTAGTGAGACTGCGGCAGCTTGGTTGACCTTTTAAGGTCTTGGGGCCAGTCCACTGCCCAATTGGAAAAGAGAAATATTATTTGGATTCAAGAAAGTTTAATGGTCAGTGAGACATAGTGTTTGAGGTTACGAGAACTGCCAGTAAATATTAGAATAAGTGATTAACTATGGCTGGTAGTTCGATGGATGCTTAGCTCTTAGGAATCGACAGTCATTTAGATAAAGAGAGCCCAGTGGCTACTGGATTTGTGGTTTATGGTTCTACCATGATTTTTCATTTCAAAAATATTTTAAAGAAATGTTATTTCTATTTTAAAGGTATTATGAGAGTCTATAAAAGTCTTTAAGATTTATAAAGATGATTTTGGAAAAATAATAGTTTTAAATATAAGTTATATATTTTATTATATTTCCATAAATTCTTTTAATAAAGAAGGATTTTAAAACAACATGCATTTCTTTATATTTGCTTATTCAGTGAGGTCTGACTCCCTTCAATTATTTTTCCCAAGATCTTGGGAGTCTAGAGTTAGTTATACTTGTCTACGCTGAACTTATTATTCCCCTGACTACTCTATGTATGTCATATTAATATTTATTGTCTGATATTCGTACTCTAGACATTACAGTAGTAGTTGAACATTTGATAAATGTATTTGTATTTGATTATCTTAAAATTGGATTTATGTATTATTATGTTGAAATATGTGTTGAGCATACATTTTGTGTTGAAGAGTGATTTTGGTGATGAATTATTAGAGTTGTTGTGATGTACTATTGATGGGAGAATATTTTGAAATTGTATTTCTTGATTTACAAGTTTTGGGTTTGTTTCTGATATAGAGAAAACTCTATTAGATTTTGTTAGAATTTTAAATTAATTTAATTTTACTGTGAACTTTTTTTTAAAGTTTAGTATGGGTTTTGAAATAATCTCGCTTTCTCATTCCTTAGTGCTGGTTACGTGCCCTTTGGGTTCAGGTCATGACATATACATACTCCAATAATAATCTAAAAAATAATTCTATTATAATAAAAAATTATGGCATAAAAATTTTAAAAATAAATTAATGTGATATATTTTTATTTTGAAATATTACATACTCCAATATTATATTATATATATGTATTTTAAAAATTTAGGTAATTATTCAATATTATTTTTTAACTAAAATATTGTTATACATACTCCAATAATAAATTTAAAAAATAATTCTATTATAATTAAAAAAATATGGCATAAAAATTAAAGAAAATAAGTTAATGTGACATATTTTTTAATTTATTTAGTTATTATTCTATTTAAATTATTTATTTTATCATTTTCACATTGCACATATTCACGAGTAGTTATTAATATTAAGTTTCTTATAAAATTGTCTTCAAGATCTCTATAAAATATATTAAAAAAAAAAATTCTCCCAACTAGTGATACCATAATTATTATAGTTATAATTTAAATAATATTTTAGTCAAAATATTTATATTTTATATTTTTTATTAATTGAAGACACTAACTAATAAATCACTAAAAATAATGAATTTTTGAACATTATTATATTATATTAATTAAAAAAATTGAACTTTTGGTCACTACATGGGAGTGTTCAATTTTAAAAATTCATAATATTTGCCTACAAAAATATTAAAAAAAAAAGCTTTTTTAACATTAAAAATAATATTTTTCATAATATTTAAATATTGAAAAGGAGGATGAGTCTCAATCTACTTATATATATATATATATGGGAAAAGGTGCAATTTGGACCCTGAACTTAGACTTAAAGTTCGCATTGGACCCTAATTTTTTTTTTTAAAAGTGGAACTTAATCTTTAAAAATTTGAATATATTGGACCCTTTTTCAAAGTATTAAACCCTTTTTGAAAGAAACAATTAAGTCCAAAAAATAAAAATCAAGTTTAACTTTATTATTGACTAATAAAAATTAGTTTGAATAATAATGCAAATTGATGAAATTGGTTTCAAAATATAAATTTTTGAAGTTTTAAAATTTTATATATATAGAAATATATTTTGCTAATTTTTTAGAAATTTTTAAAAATTAAAATTGTTTTTTATATAAGTAAAAAAATTAAAAATTTATAATCAAAGGACGTACATTTATATAAAAAAAGAATAAAAAATTTTCATGCACTCAAGAATTTTTTAATAGTTTTTAAATGTATAAAAAATTTAAAAATGTATTAACTGTATATAAATTTTATAATTCCTTTTTAAATATATATTTAACTTAATTGTAAAATTTTTAATTTTTTTTAAAAATTCTAGGTCTATCAAAAATATTTTTTTCACTTTTTTAAAATTTTTAAATATATATTTTTTTAACCATAAATATTTTCAAAATTTTTAAAAACTTCTTAAATTTATATTTTGAAACAAATTTCATCAATTTTCATTGTTATTTGAACTAATTTTTATTAATCAACATTAAAGTTAGACTTGATTTTTATTTTTTGGACTTAATTGTAACAATTCTTTGAAAAAGGGTCCAATATGTTTGAATTTTTAAAGATTAAGTTCCACTTTTTTTAAAAAATTTTAGGGTCGAATATGAACTTTGAATCCGGGTTTAGGGTCCAAATTGCACCTTTTCCCTATATACACACACACAAAAATTATTATAATATGAATAGAAAAAAATTGTCAACACTAAATAATATGTAATATTAATAATAATTCATATAAGACATATATTACAATTTAAGAGTTATTATAAAAAAATAATACTAATTGTTGATAGTCAGTTTGATTAGCCCATAACGAAAGCCTAATGATGAAGCTATTCATTTTTGAATGCAAGAGAAATATGAAACTTTCTCGAGAATGGGTCTAAACTCATTAACTAACCCAAACTCCCTTTAGGAACCCATAATAAGCCCATATCCTAAAGAACTTAAGCCCGTATACCCAAGCTCTTTGGCCCAAAAGCCCCAGGCTTAGAAGCCAAAGAGCTCGAAGGCAGCTGGGTGAAGTGGCATCACCTTTTGGAGAGGCGATTGCCTCTTATCTAGGCTATTTACTACTGTATTAAATGTGATTCTTTAAGGGCAGGAAATTGGTTGGCTCTACCTATTCTTGCTTTGCAATTACAGCAGGAATAGTTTATTTTTAGTAGAAATTTATGGGCTAAAAAGGTGATGGTAATGATGAAGAAAGGAGGGGTAGTGATTAAGCTTGGGAAGTATAAAAAGAAAAGAGAAAGAAAGAAAAGGGGGGAATCTTTCATTAGAAAAAAAAAAAGAAGAGTTGAGATTAACAAAAACATACCAAGAGAGAAGAAGGAAAAAGGGGGATTTTGCTTTCAAAAAGGTTCATTTCTTGGGAAAGGACGAAGAGCTTTTGCATTCAAAGGAAGATTTAATCTCTAACTAGCTTATGAGGGCTTAGTTAGTGTAATATCCCGTGTTTTTAAAATATTTTTACACTGTACCGGGATATGCAGTGTTAATAAATTTTGAATATATATGTGATATTTTTACGAGTTAATATGTATTTAAAACCTATTTTAATTACTGTATATTATTTTCAGTGTTTTACGTAAAATTTTCCCGGGACTTGCATTTTCGGGGAAATTTTCACATAAACAATATATCATTAATTATTTTAAATGTATTTACGGACTTGCATGAACTCATACATATTTTTAAATTATTAAATAAAGACTGTGTGTTTATATTTATTTAATTAAGGTTTATTATTATCCTAATATTTTATTAATTATTTAATTATTTTATTGTTATTTAATTAATTTTATTTAGTATAAATTATTAAAATATTAATATTTTTATGTGTGTGGTGTATATTTGATGTGTGTAATTTAATATTATTTTAATATATAGTATAAAGTATATATATATACATATATTTGTCAAATTACAAAAAGAATTGGAAAATTACATATTTGCCCCCGAGTCCTCTTCTTCTTCCCCGACCGTTCCCTTCACCGTCCGGTCGCTGCTACTGCCATTTCTTCACCGTGGGTGTGCCGTCCGATGTGCCACCGTCTTCCCCGACCAATTTCGCCGCCTGAGGAGGCCGTTTCCGGCGTCTGGAGATCGATTTTGGCCGGAGAAGCCGAAAATCGATCCACCGTCGATCACGCCGATTCCGGCCACCTTTTTCGACACCGCCGATCTCTTTCTTGTCCTTGAGCTCCGGTGAGTGTGATTCTAGCTTTGGTTTGAGCTAAAATGGTCTAGAATTGCTTAGGTTTCGATTTTTCAATTTCGGCCTATTAGGGTTTTTGATTTTTTTTGAGCTTTGAATTGGATGATTCATGAAAACTTCCTTCACAAATGTTGATCCTAGTAGATTAATATACATGTATGAATTTTTGTAGAATTTTTGGAGATTTTTTGGATTTTTGGGTATTTTTGAATATTTTAATATTATTTTCTAATTTTCGGAAATTAATTATTTAAATTATGAAATTGGAGTTTATGGTTAAATTAGGTGTTTAAATGAATTATAGGAATTTATTTGGAATTTTTATGAATTTCTAAGTATTTATTTTGAATTATTGAAGTTTATGGAATTTTGGAAAAATTAGGTTAATTGTGTTTTTATTTGAATTTAATTGGTTAATTGAGTTTAAATATTTATATTATTGATAAATATGTTGAGAAAATTAATTTTGGATAATTGTATGATTTTTGGTGAATTTTTGAAGTAAATTAAGTATATTTATATATATAGGGGTATTTTGGTAATTTTACCCTAAATTGTCTAAAAATGTAATTTAATTGGTTTTATTAGTTATTTAGGGTATAAAAATGATTTCTACAAAATATTTGGTATTTTTAACTAATTAAAACTATTTTTCGTGAATTATTTTCAATTATATATATAATATACGGTTTTTCTAATAAAATGAGTTTTAATCGGTTTTTATAGTGTTTCAAGGTTAATTATGTAATTTTTACCTATGAGATGTATTTCTATGTTGTAAGGATATTTTTGGTATATCTGGAATCATTCTGTGTTTGTGGACCCCGGTCGGTGGACTGTAGTTTGGAGTCCGACCGTGGGATTTTGTTTGTGTTGAGCTTGTTTTTTCGAAGTGTATTTCTTTGCAGGGTCAGCTCTACTCTTTTGAGTAGAGAGATGTCCGTTTTACAGGGGAGGTTCTGCCGGATTTTCGGTAGAATTCTCGTAAAACGTGATGTCCAGTCGAACCTTAATTCTGTTTCCGTATTTTAATACTCTAGATTGAATTCTAGGATTTCTACTAGGGTTATTCTGATATCAGTTACTTATTTCTTGTTTAGTTGCGCCGAGACCGAGGGCTAGTGGACCAGGCCAGTCGGACCTGTCTCGTGGAGCGCATTAGGTGAGTTACTATACTATATATATATGCTTAGGATGCATGATTTAGAAATGCATGTTTTATGTTGATTAAATATGCATAAATAATTTGATTATTTCCTAAGTTTATATTAAGTATATTTTTGGTTTATTTTTGGTATATAATAAATTATATACATGTTTTGTTACTAAAATATATTTAAAATGTTTTTAAATATATTTTCAGTTTAATTTATGATTTGATTGAATTCATTTGACATATATATACTCGAAATATACCTGGTTTACTTTTGGTATATTTCCGGTATATATACGGTTTATATTGTTGTTTTATTTAAATTCATGCATCATTTAATTGTGAATGAATGTTTTATATTTAATGATGAAGGATATCAATAGAACGTGCTACCTAGTGGGCAGCACTAGGACCGAGTACGTACCGGTACGCCTATAGCTTTAGGCTATATTACTAACTATTTGTGGATATTGATTTGATTATGATTATTGATATGTGAGATGTGGTTTGGGTGTGATTGCTGGAGCTCGGTTGACCAAGTGTCTCGGGGCCAATCACACTGGCAGTCAGACTGCTGGAGCTCGGTTGACTTAGTGTCTCGGGGCCAGTCTACTGTCCAAATGGATTAAGTGGATATATTTGGATTAAGTGAGCCTGTATGGCCAGAGTGTTGTTTAACACTATTTCTGAGGTTGCGATATTCTAGGGTTCTATGTGATCCTTCATAAAAGATGATTTTCAGATAAAATATATAAAAATGATTTTTCTGCATCTGTATGAATTGCCTATATATATACATATTAGACATGTATTATTGACTGTATGCATTGTCATTTAGAGTGTATGTATATATATTATAGTAATTCACTCAGTGAGGTCTGACTCCCCTCCGTTGACTATTTTTCAGGAGAGTCAACATCCTCAGACCTCAGTAGCAGGTCGATGCGCCGGATTTCTTCTGCCCCGGCTTCTTTGTGTAAATTATCTACTTGAGTCTTATTTATTTTATCTAGACACTGCAGTAGTTATGAATTACAGTATTGGATTTCATGTATTTTATTTTAAAGAGATGTATTATGTTGAAACTGAATTTGTATTAAAGATTATACATTTATGAGATGAGATTTTAATTTAAATCCAGTTGATATGAAAATCATATTATGATATTATGATTATTTTTATTTTCGCTACATATATTATTATTATTGTTATTATTGCATGCTTTATTTTATTTTTAGGCTTGCTACGGGTTCCGAATTCGAAAGAATTCCCGTTCCCTAGCGCCGGTCATGGCTCCTGTTTTAGGTCGTGACAAAGTTGGTATCAGAGCGGAGTTCTGTGTCAGGGCTTAGTTTTGTGAGTTGTGGCCCTAGTTTTAAAGTTGTGTTTCTGTTGGACTACTGCAGTGTATTAGGTTCGAGTATGTCTTGATAAGTATTCCTTGCTGTAGTTTTCAGCGTTATTCCTCCGTTGTCTTTTTTGTCTGAATCTTTCCGTTTGTCTTTTCAGAATGAGAAGGCGAGCGCATGTCGCTCCACCGGTCGTTGAGGCCGAGGATGATGAGTCTTTTCAGGATGAGGTTTTACCTCCTGAGCAGCCAGTTAGACGTAGAGGTCGTGGCAGAGGTAGACCTCGAGGAGCGGCAGGTCGCCGTAGGCAGAGAGAGTTACAGGACGAGGAGCCTGTTGAGCCTGAGTTTGATGTTCCTGTTCCTCCAGTTGTTCAGCCTGTTCAGCCTGCCTATCAGCAGGGTATGTCTGACCCTGAGGCAGCTTTGTTCTATGCCCGAGTTGGCAGGATTGCTTTTGATGGTACTTCTGATCCTTTAGATTTTCTACATGCGATTGAGACTAGGACTCGGACTGCTCATACTGAGTACCAGCGGATCATGATCGTTGAGTTGTCTGTCGAGGGACCAGCCTTAGATCGGTTCATTCAGATGATCCAGCCCTATATGATGACGATGACGTGGGCTCAGTTTCGAGAGCGATTCATGAGGAGATTTTGTCCAGAGCCTCTTCGTTTGAGTTATCATCTTCGGTTGACTAGTATTTCTCATGGAGATCGATCTGTAGAGGAGTATACCCGAGAGTTTCTTCGTCTGGGTAGATATGCCGAGGATCTGATGCGAGATCAGTATTTCGCTGTTACTACGTATGTTACTGGTTTAGGTTCAGCTTTTGCTGGTATGCCTACAGCAGGCCTTACTCTGGAGTCTATGATTGAGTTAGCTAAGGAGATCGAGCTGAGGTTAGTTAGGCAGGGAGCGATGCCTGATTATTACCAGTTGGGAGTTCAGTCGTGTGGATCGCAGGCTACTCCATATTCGAGTTTTCATGTTGGTTCGAGTAGTCAGCAGTGAGGTTTGACTCAGCAGAGTCAGAGACAGCAGCAGCGAGTGCATCGGAGCAGTAGACATGGCAGTGGAGGTCAGCGTAGATCGTTCAGATTTGGGTCAGGTGCTTCGAGCAGCAGCAGTGGTCGTAGTTCTGGATCAGCGGCCAGTGTTTGTCAGACTTGTGGTAGAGTCCATCAGGGACCGTGTTATCTGACACCACTGACATGTTTCAGATGCGGGCAGACAGGACATTTTGCCAGATTATGTCCTTATCCTGGATATCAACAGCAGCAGATTCCGCGATTCCCATAGCAGTCGATTGCTAGTGCAGCACCCGTGCCATTTCAGTTACCACCAGCCTAGCATCAGAGTTCCACTCAGTTTGTTCCACAGCAGAGTCATGGTAGAGGTACTAGAGGAGGTGCCAGAGGTGTTGGCCAGGCTTCTACCAGTCAGCAGGGAGGTCGAGGTCAGGCCAGGGTTTTTCATCTGGCTCAGCAGGATGCTCAGGCATCTAATGCAGTCGTGGCAGGTATTGTTTCTGTTTGTTACATGGATTCTTGGGTTTTGTTTGATCCGGGTGCCACGCATTCGTTTGTTTCTCCTGTTTTTGCTTCTAAATCTTGTTGGCAAGCTTCGAGGATGGCTTTTCCTTTGTCTGTTGCCACTCCTCTGAGTGATTCCTTGGACGCCGATATTGTTCTTTCTGGTTGTCCAGTTCTCGTGGGAGATAGAGAATTACCCGCTGATTTGATTTTGTTGGATGTGATGGAGTTTGATGTTATTTTGGGAATGGATTGGTTATCTCAGCACTTTGCCGTGGTAGATTGCAGGAATAAAGAGGTGACTTTCAGAATTCCTGGTGAAGTAGAATTTAAGTTTATTGGTGATAGGAGTTCAGCACCTCAGAATCTTATTTCTGCTATTACAGCTAGGAAGTTGTTGAGGAAAGGATGTCAGGGATATTTGGCATTGGTCAGGGATACGTCAGTGGAGAAGTTGTCACTCACAGATGTTCCTGTTGCTTGTGAGTTTCCTGATGTTTTTCCCGAGGAGTTGCCAGGTTTACCACCTCATAGAGAGATTGAGTTCTGTATAGATGTGGTTCCAGGTACTACTCCTATATCTATGTCACCTTATCGTATGGCTCCTGCAGAGTTGAAAGAGTTGAAGGAGCAGTTGCAAGAGTTATTGGATAAGGGTTTTATTAGGCCTAGTGTTTCTCCTTGGGGTGCACCAGTCTTGTTTGTGAAGAAGAAGGATGGTACCCTGAGACTGTGCATTGACTACAGAGAGTTGAATAAGGTGACAGTGAAGAACAAGTATCCTCTCCCGAGGATAGATGACTTGTTTGATCAGTTACAGGGTGCACAGTTCTTTTCTAAGGTTGATTTGAGGTCGGGTTATCATCAGCTGTGGATTTGTGAATCTGATATTCATAAGACAGCGTTCCGCACTAGATATGGTCATTATGAGTTTCTGGTGATGTCTTTTGGTTTGACTAATGCACCAGCATCTTTTATGGACCTGATGAACAGAGTATTCAGACCGTATGTGGATCAGTTTGTGGTAGTCTTCATTGATGATATACTAGTATATTCGAGGAGTATGGAAGAGCACGTATATCACTTGAGGATTGTACTACAGACACTGAGAGATCATCAGCTTTATGCTAAATTCTCGAAGTGTGATTTCTGGATGGAGAGTGTTTCTTTTCTTGGACACGTAGTGTCTAAAGAAGGTATTCAGGTTGATCCACAGAAGATTGAGGCAGTATCTGAGTGGCCTAGACCTACTTCTATTACAGAGATTCGAAGTTTTCTGGGTTTAGCCGGGTATTATAGGCGGTTTGTGCAGGATTTTTCTAGGATAGCAGCCCCTATGACTCGCTTGACTCAGAAGAATGTTAGATTCGAGTGGTCAGAAGCTTGTGAGAACAGTTTTCAGTTGTTGAAGGAGAAGTTGACCACAGCGCCAGTTTTAGCTTTGCCTAATAGTATGGATAAGTTCACAGTTTACTGTGATGCCTCTAGAATTGGTCTTGGTTGTGTGTTAATGCAGAATGGAAGGGTGATAGCCTATGCTTCGAGGCAGTTGAAGAAGCATGAGCAGAACTATCCTACACATGATCTTGAGATGGCTGTAGTGATCTTTGCTTTGAAGATTTGGAGACATTATTTGTACGGGGTGACTTGTGAGATATTTACTGATCACAAGAGCCTTAAGTACATTTTCCAGCAGCGAGATTTGAATCTGAGGCAGAGAAGATGGTTGGAACTATTGAAGGATTATGATTGCGAGATTCTTTACCATCCGGGTAAAGCTAATGTTGTAGCAGATGCCTTGAGTAGGAAGTCCTCAAGTAGTCTTGCTCACATCGGTGTTGAGAGGAGACCATTGATCCAAGAGTTGCAGCTGTTGGTGGATCAAGGTATGATGATGAAGATTAGTAGATCAGGTGGACTGTTAGCTCAGTTTCAAGTACGATCTGTACTAAGGGATAGGATTAAAGCAGCTCAGAGCCGAGATCCTATTCTAGAAGAGCTTGCAGAGAATGTCAGAGCAGGGAAGTTCACTGATTTCACACTCGATGATGATGGTGTGTTGTGGATCAGTGGTAGATTGTGTGTTCCTGATGTGGATAACTTGAGAGAGGAGATTTTAGAGGAAGCACATTCTACAGCCTACAGCGTTCATCCAGGTGTTACTAAGATGTACCACAGTATCAGAGATCTATACTGGTGGGATGGATTGAAGAAGGATGTCGCTGATTATGTTGCTAAGTGCTTGACGTGTCAGCAAGTGAAAGTCGAACATCAGAAGCCTTCTGGGAAACTTCAGCCTCTTCCTATTCCCGAGTGGAAGTGGGAAAGGATAGCTATGGATTTTGTGGTAGGTTTACCTCGTTCGAAGGATGGATACGATTCCATCTAGGTGATTGTAGATAGGTTGACGAAGTCTGCACATTTCTTGCCTGTGAAAGCCACATATTCAGTTGCTAGATTGGCGAAGTTGTATGTGAAGCATATCGTATGTCTTCATGGAGTACCTGTGTCCATTGTGTCAAATAGAGGTTCGGTGTTTACTTCTCATTTTTGGCAGAAGTTGCAAGAAGCGATGGGCACTAAGTTGGATTTTAGTACAGCTTTTCATCCTCAGACAGATGGTCAGTCTGAGAGGACGATCCAGAGACTGGAAGATATGTTAAGGATGTGTGTCCTGGATTTGGGAGGTAGCTGGGATGATCATTTGCCACTCGTTGAGTTTGCATATAATAACAGCTACCATAATAGTATTGGCATGGCACCATACGAGGCGTTGTATGGAAGGAAGTGTAGATCCCTGTTGAGTTGGGATGAGATTGGTGAGAGAGCTTTGACTGGACCAGAGATGGTTCAGGATGCTGCAGAGAAAGTCGCCGTGATCAAGCGAAGATTAGAGACCACAGTTAGCAGACAGAAGAGTTATGCGGATCCTAGGCGCAGAGATGTGGAGTTTCAGGTTGGAGATTTCATTTTTCTGAAAGTATCTCCGATGAAGGGTGTGATGAGATTTGGCAGGAAGGGTAAGTTAGCACCGAGATATATTGGACCATTTGAAATTCTGGAGAGAGTTGGCACTGTTGCATATCGGTTGGATTTGCCTCCGAGTATGTCACAGGTGCATCCAGTATTTCATATCTCGATGTTGAGGAAGTATATCTCAGACCCTTCACATGTGTTGCAACCTGACAGTGTGGAAGTGAGTGAAGATTTGACGTTTGTGGAAGAACCTGTGGCGATCGTTGATTTTCAAGTTCGACAGTTGCGATCGAAGCAGATTCTGATGGTCAAGGTTCTGTGGCGTAGCGACAGAGTTGAAGAGCATACGTGGGAGACTGAAGCTGAGATGCGAGCTTCTTACCCGTATCTCTTTCCTTCCTGATTCTGTAATCTTTTCTTTTTAGAATTCGGGGACGAATTCTTGTAAGGGGGGGAGACTGTAATATCCCGTGTTTTTAAAATATTTTTACACTGTACCGGGATATGCAGTGTTAATAAATTTTGAATATATATGTGATATTTTTACGAGTTAATATGTATTTAAAACCTATTTTAATTACTGTATATTATTTTCAGTGTTTTACGTAAAATTTTCTCGGAACTTGCATTTTCGGAGAAATTTTCACGTAAACAATGTATCATTAATTATTTTAAATGTATTTACGGACTTGCATGAACTCATACATATTTTTAAATTATTAAATAAATACTGTGTGTGTATATTTATTTAATTAGGGTTTATTATTACCCTAATATTTTATTAATTATTTAATTGTTTTATTGTTATTTAACTAATTTTATTTAGTATAAATTATTAAAATATTAATATTTTTATGTGTGTGGTGTATATTTGATGTGTGTAATTTAATATTATTTTAATATATAGTATAAAGTATATATATATACATATATTTGTCAAATTACAAAAAGAATTGAAAAATTACATATTTGCCCCCGAGTCCTCTTCTTCTTCCCCGACCGTTCCCTTCACCGTCCGGTCGCTGCTACTGCCATTTCTTCACCGTGGGTGTGCCGTCCAGTGTGCCACCGTCTTCCCCGACCAATTTCGCCGCCTGAGGAGGCCGTTTTCCGGCGTCTGGAGATCGATTTTGGCCGGAGAAGCCGAAAATCGATCCACCGTCGATCACGTCGATGCCGGCCACTATTTTCGACGCCGCCGGTCTCTTTCTTCTCCTTGAGCTCCGGTGAGTGTGATTCTAGCTTTGGTTTGAGCTAAAATGGTCTAGAATTGCTTAGGTTTCAATTTTTCAATTTCGGCCTATTAGGGTTTTTGATTTTTTTTGAGCTTCGAATTGGATGATTCATGAAAAATTCCTTCACAAATGTTGATCCTAGTAGCTTAATCTACATGTATGAATTTTTGTAGAATTTTTGGAGAATTTTTGGATTTTTGGGTATTTTTGAATATTTTAATATTATTTTCTAATTTTCGGAAATTAATTATTTAAATTATGAAATTGGAGTTTATGGTTAAATTAGGTGTTGAAATGAATTATAGGAATTTATTTGGAATTTTTATGAATTTCTAAGTATTTATTTTGAATTATTGAAGTTTATGGAATTTTGGAAAAATTAGGTTAATTGTGTTTTTATTTGAATTTAATTGGTTAATTGAGTTTAAATATTGATATTATTGATAAATATGTTGATAAAATTAATTTTGGATAATTTTATGATTTTTGGTGAATTTTTGAAGTAAATTAAGTATATTTATATATATAGGGGTATTTTGGTAATTTTATCCTAAATTGTCTAAAAATGTAATTTAATTGGTTTTATTAGTTATTTAGGGTATAAAAATGATTTCTACAAAATATTTGGTATTTTTAACTAATTAAAACTATTTTTCATGAATTATTTTCAATTATATATATAATATACGGTTTTTCTAATAAAATGAGTTTTAATCGGTTTTTATAGTGTTTCAAGGTTAATTATGTAATTTTTACCTATGAGATGTATTTCTATGTTGTAAGGATATTTTTGGTATATCTGGAATCATTCTGTGTTTGTGGACCCCGGTCGGTGGACTGTAGTTTGGAGTCCGATCGTGGGATTTTGTTTGTGTTGAGCTTGTTTTTTCGAAGTGTATTTCTTTGCAGGGTCGGCTCTACTCTTTTGAGTAGAGAGATGTCCGTTTTACAGGGGAGGTTCTGTCGGATTTTCGGTAGAATTCTCGTAAAACGTGATGTCCAGTCGAACCTTAATTCTGTTTCCGTATTTTAATACTCTAGATTGAATTCTAGGATTTCTACTAGGGTTATTCTGATATCAGTTACTTATTTCTTGTTTAGTTGCGCCGAGACCGAGGGCTAGTGGACCAGGCCAGTCGGACCTGTCTCGTGGAGCGCATTAGGTGAGTTACTATACTATATATATATGCTTAGGATGCATGATTTAGAAATGCATGTTTTATGTTGATTAAATATGCATAAATAATTTGATTATTTCCTAAGTTTATATTAAGTATATTTTTGGTTTATTTTTGGTATATAATAAATTATATACATGTTTTGTTACTAAAATATATTTAAAATGTTTTTAAATATATTTTCAGTTTAATTTATGATTTGATTGAATTCATTTGACATATATATACTCGAAATATACCTGGTTTACTTTTGGTATATTTCCGGTATATATACGGTTTATATTGTTGTTTTATTTAAATTCATGCATCATTTAATTGTGAATGAATGTTTTATATTTAATGATGAAGGATATCAATAGAACGTGCTACCTAGTGGGCAGCACTAGGACCGAGTACGTACCGGTACGCCTATAGCTTTAGGCTATATTACTAACTATTTGTGGATATTGATTTGATTATGATTATTGATATGTGAGATGTGGTTTGGGTGTGATTGCTGGAGCTCGGTTGACCAAGTGTCTCGGGGCCAATCACACTGGCAGTCAGACTGCTGGAGCTCGGTTGACTTAGTGTCTCGGGGCCAGTCTACTGTCCAAATGGATTAAGTGGATATATTTGGATTAAGTGAGCCTGTATGGCCAGAGTGTTGTTTAACACTATTTCTGAGGTTGCGATATTCTAGGGTTCTATGTGATCCTTCATAAAAGATGATTTTCGGATAAAATATATAAAAATGATTTTTCTGCATCTGTATGAATTGCCTGTATATATACATATTAGACATGTATTATTGACTGTATGCATTGTCATTTAGAGTGTATGTATATATATTATAGTAATTCACTCAGTGAGGTCTGACTCCCCTCCGTTGACTATTTTTCAGGAGAGTCAACATCCTCAGACCTCAGTAGCAGGTTGTTACGCCGGATTTCTTCCGCCCCGGCTTCTTTATGTAAATTATCTACTTGAGTCTTATTTATTTTATCTAGACACTGCAGTAGTTGTGAATTATAGTATTGGATTTCATGTATTTTATTTTAAAGAGATGTATTATGTTGAAACTGGATTTGTATTAAAGATTATACATTTATGAGATGAGATTTTAATTTAAATCCAGTTGATATGAAAATCATATTATGATATTATGATTATTTTTATTTCCACTGCATATAATATTATTATTGTTATTATTGCATGCTTTATTTTATTTTTAGACTTGCTACGGGTTCCGAATTAAAAAGAATTCCCGTTCCTTAGCGCCGGTCATGGCCCCTGTTTTGGATCGTGACAGTTAGGAGCATCAAACTTGTCAAAAATAGTAAGAGCCTCTATTTTAAAGTTTTAGGTCATAAGCTTGCATAAATTCTACTATTTTCTTATCTATTTGATGTGTGTTGAGATTCACTTGATATGCTTGACATGTGAGTTATCGAGCTGTTAAGGATAGTGGTAAGACTTCATATATTTATTTTGAACCCTATATTGCTTCAAAATCAAGCAAGATGTAGCCTCTAGCCATTTTGGTGAAAAGGCAATCTGCAGCCTCTTGATGAAGAGACAGTGTCCCTTGGCATAGACACGATGCCCTTATAACAGGGCAACAATTGCCTTTTTACCAGAGAATGTCAACTTTTGCCTTTTTATTATTTCATGTATATTTTTAGACATTCCTAGCTCTTTATAGTACCTTTATGATGTATAACTCATTTAATGTATGCCCTCTATTTCGTAAGACGTTTCGTTCTTCGATCTGTTATCATATTTATGAAATTAACTTTATGGTTTCCTTTTATAGTTTATTTATTTTTTTTGGGAGATTAATCCTTTGTTTAATATAGAGTGGCATTCTTCTAGGTGTAAGAACCTTGTTTAATTGATGTCTAACCCCATTTCCCTTGATTGCTTTCTTTTTTTATGGTTTATTTTCAGTTTATTGCATGAGAAGGGTCATAATCATTTTTCCTCCCTCTATTTCTTTGTGTGCACACTTTATTTCATTTAAACTTATAATTATGTCTATCTTGATGCTTTTTACTATAACCACCATATACGCATGAAATCGACTATTAACTCAAACTTGGACTTAAGAGTAAAATTAATACCGTTTGAAAGCTAGTTATAAATTCACATGATAATCAAGAAATAATTTAATAACTAAAAATGATAAAATACGAAATGCAAATTGAGGCCGATCGCAAGGTCGGGTGGGCATTCCATAAGCCCATACCCTGTTTTCAAACTCGTTCTCTGAAGATGGCTTCTGGATACCTCCGTGGAATCCAGTTGTTGTAAAGTGTGTCCTAGTTTTCATCCGGGTGGTGACTTCTTTCTCTAAGTTAGGCCATAAGCCCATTTTGTATTTTCTAGTGGGCCTCGAGCCCATATAGTGTTGTGGTCGCCAAACACTTGGATGTGCGCTAAACTCTGCTACCTATAATGGCTACTGCATTGGGGATAAAGAAACTGATTCTAGTGTTTTGTATTTTATCATTTTTTATTATTCTTTTATTTCTTTTGCATTTTGTTGTATTCACTACACATTTTCACACATTGAGCACTTCAGTCCCTAAATAGAAGATGATGGTCATTGCTTTGCTGCCTGTGTTTCACTTAAACCTAGTGGTAAAGTATTTAATAATTATCACTCATGGCATGTACTTATCCACGTCGTATGGACCATTGAGTGGGGAGGTGTAATGGAGGTACCAAGATTCAAACTCATGTAATGGCTTAATAATTTCCTTTAGGATATTCTAAAATGCATGTGTTTAATGCTATATGGTGGACCTAGGCATAAAATCTTGGCCCATTGTAAATGGACTATGTCAAAATAGGTCTTTCATGCCTCTATGACCCGTTATGATGGACCTTGTTTTTACACAAAGGCCTACTACTTGTTTGTTCATTTTGAGTGTTATTTTACATATGTTGGTTTTGTTATCCCTTGTTGATAATTAAAACCCAAACCAAAAATTCTAGGATATGAAACTTGCTATCGAATATGTGTATGGGAGGAATAAGGGTGGAAGTAATCATGCATAAATTCATTGCTTATTTATTTATTTATCTAATTCTATTTACATTATAAAAGTATAAAAAATTTGCATTTTATGCATAAATGACATTTATTTTTTAAAAAATAAAATAAAAATGCATTTCATGCATACATGACATTCATTGCAACTTTCAAAAATGCATTTTTCCTAGCCATAAACCCTTTCTTATTTGGAAGCAGACTAAAGGAATTTGTCCCATAGTATTAAAGATCCAATCAGACGATTGAGACCACTTAGCAAAGAAGTAGAATGGCAAGATCTCTAATTTTGATGTTGAAGCTTTCAAGAAAAAACTATTGAAAGAGATTAAGGATGACATGTGACAAATGATTAGAGACATGTTTGTTGAGATGATAGGAAAGATGATCATGGATGGAGAAGACTTTAAAAATAGAACTATGGTTAACAAGCCATTAAAAAAAATTAAAAGCACTGATAGATCCAACAGAGTTATAATGGATGAAAGACACACAAAGGCAAATCGATTAACTTCATGTTGCACTGAAAAAGCATGGGCTTAATCCTAATCTTGCTGACTTGGATCTATATTTGGAGGAGGAAGAACCATTGCCCCTAAAGTACAAATTTCTGAATATGAAAAAATACTTTAGCATTGATGATCCTCATATGCACTTGAAGTAATATGTCACTTATATGAGGGCCACTAGGTTGTCAAAAGCTTAAATTGTCAAATAATTTTCAATGTCCTTAGAAGGAGCTGCTATCAATTGGTACTACACTCTGGATGCATAGGTTCAACCAGACTGAAAGGAGCTGTGCTTAATCTTCATTAAACAATATGGGCTAATCTCTCAGTTTAAAGTTTCTCTTCACGAGCTACAAAATACAATGCAAAGACCTAACGAGTCCTTCATGAGCTTTTAGATAGGTGGAGAGGGAAGTTGGCTTAGATGAAGTATAAGCCTGCAAAATCAAACCAGTTGATTTTAGCTATAAAAGCCTACATTTGACCTATGGCTAACAAATTAAAAAATATGAGCATAAGGAACTTTAAAGAGTTGTACCATTTTGGAGTATAAGTTGAAGTCGACTTGAATTTGGACATTCATGAGTAGCTGTTTATCAATTGAAACTACAATAACTCATAACCATATTTTACTATACCATTTTGTCTTTAGTGGTAATGAATGTTTAATTGTCTAATTTACATGACTATGAATTTTTTATAATTATGCATGCAATCTTATGCTTCAATGAGAGAGAGATTTGACAAAAAAGAGAGGGCTAAAATGTCAGAATTGACTTTCAAACTTTCCTTCGAACACATTCAACCTTAGTTTTCCCTAAAATGAATTCCTTATATTCATCAAGAAAAGAAAAGAAAAAGAAAAAGAAAAAGAAAAAGAAAAACTAGGGGAAGGAAAAGAAAGAAAATATTTGATTGTGCCACCAATATTTAAAAAGTTGATTTTAAGTAATACTTTAAAAGTCCCATTTCTCAAAAATAATTCCCCCACAATTATGAGCTAAAAAATATTTTATCAAAAAATTTGCAAAGAGTTGACCAATAACAAGCATAAGGTAGCATGCCTAATTATAATAAATGAGTAATCTTATGAAGATATACATGAATGATATATTGTTAGAACTTGAAGTGTCAGACATGGACTCATTAGTTTCATGGAAATCAATAACGTGAGTGACATCAACGTCTGATGATCGACAATAAGAGCATTCAATAACTAAAGTGACAATAATAGGCATTGAGCATAACAGAATAGTGGTCAATCATAATTTTGAATTTGCAACCACATAGCTAGGTCCAAAAACTCCTAGAAAAGGAGTGGCCTAGGCAAAAGAAGAAAAATAAAAAAATAAAAGGCCTAGCTAGGTTTGAAAACTCCTAGAAAAAGGGCAACCTAGGCAAAAGAGGGAATATAAAATGAAATCAGTTGCATTCTTATTCTAAGAAGATCAGTTCAAGAGATTATGAGATTTTGTTTTATGGTGCAAGAGTAAGAGAGTCCATTAATTCTTAACTAGGGGATAATTTTTAGGATAAATTGAGCTTCATCATGAGTAATAGAGATTTTTCAACAAATCCTTAAACTAAGGGGCAAACAGAGTGTCTTTCCTCACCTCGAGGGTCAAGCATAATCATCCTACACCAACAAAGCATTTTATGAAGGTGATTGAGCAAGGGGCATCTATTGTCATTACCTAAATTTGACCATGAGAAGGTCTTGATTTCTACTCCATTTGGATAAATTAGTCTCAAGGATAATTTTTTATAGACTTAATTTTTGAATCTAAATTCTTTAATATCATGAGGGCTAGTCCCTGAAGATCAGCTCCAAACATAAAAGGCATTTGGATAAATTATTTAAGATTTCTTATTTTCAATTCATCCATGCATGGAATTGATTTACAAAAGATATTCATACTTAGGTGCATTAGAATAATGCATGTTTTCTATAAGCATTGCACATACCACATAAGCATGTGTTGTCAAAATTACTTTTGAGAGTTTTTAAAGATCACGACCATGCATACATTGATTTTGAACTCTTTTCTGGATGTTTTGCGAATGTGGGCTCGCTTTGATGTATAAGGTGCAATACTGCTATGTTGATTGATTTTGACGCTTGTGAGATAACATGGCTTATTTTGTTGTCTTCGCATGACACTTGTGAGGCTATATAACTTGTCTTGAATTAATCTTGTTCTAAGTTGTTTACTTTATGTGTCTTTGCCTGATGCCCATAAGGCAATATAGCTTATGTATTTGATTTTACTTGATGCCTTAAAGGTTATATAGCGCTTTTTATTTAATCTTATTTGATGCATGTTTTTATTTGTTTATTAATCTTACCTAATGCCCCCGAGGCTATATGATATTCATTGTTGTTGTTCTCGCTTGACGCCTATATAGCTATATGGATTTTCTTGTGTTTTGTTGCCTGATGCTTGCATGGCTACATGGCCTCCTTTGTGTTTCTCTGCCTGACGCCAGCATGGCTATATGGCTTTTTCTTGTGTTTCTCTGCCTGATGCCTATTTGGCTATATGGCTTTTCTTGCGTGTTCTCATATGACGCCTGCGTTGCTATATGGCTTCCCTTTGTGTTTTCCTACCTGACATCTGTGTGGCTATATAGCCTCCCCTATGTTTCTTTTCTTGATGCCTACGTGGCTATATAGCTTTTCTTATGTTTCTCTGCCTAATGGGTGCATGGCTACATAGCTTTTCTTATATTTCTCTGTCTGACGCCTATAGGGCTATATGACTTCCCTTATATTTTCCAACCTAATGCCTACATGGCTATATGGCCTTCCTTATATTTCTTAACCTGATGCCTGTGTGGCTATAAGGATTTTCTTTGTACTTCCCGCCTGATGCTTGCATGGCTATATGGCTTTTTTTTTTGTGTTCTCGCTTGATGCCTGCATGGCTATATGGCTTCCCTTGTGTTTTCCCACCTAATGCTTATGTGGCTATATGGTTATTTTTGTGTATTCTTGCTTGATGCCTACGTGGCTATATGGCTTCCCTTGTGTTTTCCCACCTGACGCCTGCATAGCTATATGGCCTCCCTTGTATTTTCCTGCATGATGCTTATATCTCTATACGGCCTTTCTTTGTGGTTCTCCACCTAATGCATGTATGGCTATATGGCTTCCATTGTGTTTTCTTGCCTGATACCTGCGTGGCTATATGACTTCTTTTGTGGTTTTTCGCCTGACACTTATATGGCTATATGGCTTCCCTTGGTGTTCTCTTCTCTTGTCCCATGTTTGCTTATCAAAGTATTAATGAGTGGCTGATCAGGATGAACTTTAGAGGATCATACTCACATTTAAAATTTAAAGAATTCTTTTCCTGGTTTGATAAGCCCGTAGTAAGGGTGAACCATAGACACTCAATTTGATCGGCCCGTAGTATGCTCAGTTTGATCAGCTTATAGCTGGGGGTGAGCCATGGATTTTCTCTGATCGAAGTGTTAGAATTGAAGGTTTGCCTCCCAAGTTTTGAATACCTAAGGATGACAACATGAGTTTCCCATTTGTTCTTAAAGGTTTGCCTCTCGAGTTTGGAATACCCAAAGATGATGATGTGAGTTTCATATTTATTTTTGAAAGACTGCCTCTCAAGCTTTAAATACCCAAAGATGATGGTGTAAGTTTCTCATTTATTCTTGAGGGACTACCTCTCAGATTTTGAATATCCAAGGATGACGGCATGAGTTTCCCATTTATTTCTTTAGGGACTGCCTCTAAGGTTTTGAATACCTGAGGATAATGGCATGAGTTTCCCATTTGTTATTGAGGGACTACCTCTTTGGTTTTGAATACCCAAGGATGACAACATGAGTTTCCCATTTGTTCTCAAGGGACTGCCTCTCAGGTTTTGAATACCCGAGGATGACGGTGTGAGTTTCCCGTTTATTCTTAAAGGACTGTCTCTTGAGTTTTGAATACCCAAGGATGATGGCATGAGTTTCTCATTTATTCTTGAGGGATTGCCTCTCAGATTTTGAATACCCAAGGAAAATGGTGTAAGTTTCCTTTTTGTTCTTAAGGAACTGCCTCTTGGGTTTGAATTCCCAAGGTTGACAGTATGAGCTTCCTTTTTAGTATTTTCAGGGATTGCCTCTTGGGGTTGAGTTCCTAAGGTTAACGGTGTGAATTCCTTAGCATCAGTTAAAATTTGACCTCTCGGGTTTGAATTCCTGAGGCTGATGGCATGAATCTTAAAGAAGTTATCAAATGAATATTCAGAATCAGGTATATTCTTTATTAGTTTTTAATTTTTATTATTTTTGTTTGTTGTGAATTTTATGCATGTTAATTTCTCAAAAAATATGAGTACATGAATTTTGTTTTTCAAAAAATTAAAGGGGTAAACTGTAGACACTTAGTTTGATCGGCCCGCAATGAAAGCCCAATAATGAAGCTATTCAATTTTTGAATGCAACAGAAACCTGAAACTTTCTTAAGAATGGGCCTAAACCTATTAACTAACCCAAATTCCTTTTAGGAACCCATGACAAGCCCATATCCTAAAAAACTTAAGCCTGTAAGCCCAAGCTCTTTAGCCCAAAGGGCCTAGGCCTATAAGCCAAAGAGGCGATTGCCTCTAAGGCAGTTAGGTGAAGAGGCGTCGCCTCTTTGGAGAGGTGATCACCTCTTTATCAGGCCACTTACTGCTGCATTAAATGTGATTCTTCAAGGCCAGTAAGTTGGTGGGCCCACCTATTCTTGCTTTGCAATTAAAGTAGGAATAGTTAGATTTTGGGAGAAATTTATGGGCAAAAAAGGTGATGGTAATGATGAAGAGAGGAAGGGTAGTAATTAAGATTGGAAAGTATATAAAGAAAAGAAAAAGAAAGAAAGGGGATGAATCTTTGATTAGAATAAAAGAAAAAAAGAGCTGAGATTAGCAAAAAAAAATACAGAGAGAGAAGAATAGGGGATTTTTGTTAAAATGAAGTTTTATTTCTTAGGAAAGGAGGAAAAGCTCTTGCATTCAAAGGAAGATCTAATCTTTAACCCAGCTTTTGAGGGCTTAGTTAGGAGCATCAAACTTGTCAAAAGCAGTAACAAACCTCTATTTTAAAGTTTTGTATCATAAGCGTGCATAAATTCTACTATTTTTCTTATTTATTTGGTGTGTGTTAAGATTCACTTAATATGTTTAAGATGTGAGTTACTAACCTGTTAAGGACAGTTGTAAGACTTAATATATTTGTTCTGAACTCTGTGTTGCTTCGAGATCAAGCAAGATGTAGCCTCTCACTATTTTGGTAAAGGCGTCACCTCTACGGCCTCTTGGTAAAGAGACGGTGTCCCTTGGCATAAAGGTGACGCCCCTATGATAGGGCGATAATCACCTCTTCGTTAGAGAATGTCAACTTCTGCATTTTTATTATTTTATGTATATTTCAGACATTCCTATCTCTTTATAGTACCTTTATAATTTATAACTCATTTGATGTATGCCCTCTATTTCGTAAGACGTTTAGTTCTTCAATCTATTATCATATTTATGAAATTAACTTTGTGGTTTCCCTTTGTAGGTTTATTTATTTTGTTTTGGGAGATTAATCCTGTGTTTAATGCAAAGTGGCATTCTTGTGGCTGCAAGAACCTTGTTTAACTAATGTCTAACCCATTTCCCTTGATTGCTTTCTTTCTTTATGGTTTATTTTCAGTTTACTTTCAGTTTGTTTTCTGTTTATTTTACTATTATTACATGAGAAGGATTATAATAATTTCTCCTTCCTCAATTTCTTTGTGTGTGCACTTTATTTTATTAAACTCATAATTATGTTTATCTTGATGCTTCTTGTTATAACCACCAAATTTGCATGAAATCGGCTATTAGCTCAAAATTGGACTTAAGAGTAAAACTAATACCATTTGAAAACCAATTGTAATTTGTGTGATAGTAAAGAAATAATTTAATAACTGAAAATGATAAAATGCAAAATACAAACAGAGGTCGATCGCAAGGTTGGGTAGACATTCTATAAGTCCATACCTAGTTTTTAAACCCGTTCTTTGAAGATGGCTTCTGGGTACCTCTGTGGAATCCAGTTGATGTAAAGTGTGTCCCGATTTTCATCTAGGTGGAGACATAGCTTTCTCCAACTTAGGCCACAAGCCGATTTTATATTTTCTAATGGGCCTCGAACCCACACAGTGTCGTGATCACTAAAGCCCACCGCCTACATTAATAAAAGAATAATTATTTAAAAATATTCACATATTTATAATAGGGATCCCGATATGAAAAAACTAAACATATAATATCATTATAGAATAATATAAAAAATAATATTGTGTTTGGAAGAGTAATGTTATTTATCTACCATATAAATAAAAAAAAATTATAAATTTGGAATAAACATTATTTATAATAAAATAAATTAAAAATTAAAATTAAAATCAAAATATTTAGCTTATATAAAATTTAAATTATTAATTATATAATTTTTTTAACACTATCTAAAGGATAATTATTTTCTAATTGATTAAAGTTTATTGCTTAAAAATAATTATATTTTCTTAGTCACTTACATGTAAAATATATATGTATAGTATAAATCTTGTGAAATAAAGTCTTCTTATTTATCAATTCATAAAATTTTTAATTTTATAATTACTCTTATATGTATTAGAAATTGTGTACAATTATATAAATTAAATTAATAATAAAATTATTAATTTTAACTATTATTCATGATTCCTATATATGTAAAATGCAATGCATCAAAATACAAATTTTTGTAAATTATTTATAAATGAATCTTACCATAATTTAATTGTTTATGTATTTACTTAAATTTGATGACAATAATAAAAAAAATTATTTTATTTTTATTTAAATCTATTTGATTTTTAAATATGAAATTTTAAATTTTAAATACAAATTAAAACTATCTTCATCAATTTCAAAATTTTTGAAAACTAAATTAATACTATTTTTGTTAATACATAAAATGTACATTTTTGCCTAAAAATATTTTTCCTCTATTCATACTTTTATATATATTCTAGTTTTTTACTTACGTGCATTGCATGTGATTAATATTATTATTAAATATATAATATAATGATATGATTAAATAACATATATTAAATACTATAAAGTATTAAAGTTAAAAAGAATATACTAAAAAATTAATAATATATGATTAAATAAATAAATAATAAATATAACAAATCAATAAAAAAATTTTATTTAGAATACTATTACAAAATATATATTCATTATTAGCTATAATGTAAATAAAATTAATAATAAAATAAATATGAGATATGGAAGAATAATTTTTTTTCTCAATTACTTATAAGTTGCAATTTTATATTTATAAATAGAAATACAAAAGATAAATATAAATTAATTTATTTTTCAAAATTAATATTACGAGTGGATCTTTTAGCTAAACATTTTCAAATGGTAAGCTCATAATAATATATAGATTACACATATATATATATATATATCTAAATTTTTTAGTTTACTATGAAAAATGACACTTGTCAAATTTTGAACTCATAATTCTAAATTAAGTTATATATATATATACATATATATATATATATATATATATATATAGGAAAAAGTACAAAAAAATACTATATGATTTGAACGTAATCGACTTCCACCCTGAGGTTTGAACCCTAATAAATCGATACCCTATATTTCACACCGTTAGCAAAGAGCGGCAAATCAACTGACACCATTACGAGAGTTGACATGGCAAAGGGTATTTTCGTTTCTGACCAATCTTTTTTGTCCAATGTGGTTGGAAAGGACAGAAAAGGAAAAAAAATAACTGAACTAAAGTGGTGGACCATGAAAGCGTAAGTGATGAAATCCCAAAGCTAAAAAATGACAATAAAATTATTAAGTGTTAGAAGTAGTAGAAAGTAATGTGAAAGTGGGTTGCTATCGCCTATAAAAACATTATTAACAGTCGTCAACTATGGGAGGATATTTTTTGGCTGTGGCAAATTCGAAGAAATGAGAAGGCATAGGTGCAGATATTTCAAATGGATAGATAATCAACTAGGTGCTAATAATGAGTGGGAGGAAGAAATGGTGTTGTCTTGAGCATAAGAAGCTCAGCTGAGTGATGAGTTGAGGAAAATGCAGGAGCTGCTGAATTAGGTGAGGCTGAGTTGGTGTTTTGCTAGCAAGAGCTTACTTCACTGAGGATGGAGTTGAGGAAATGAAAAGAGAAATATACTTCTAGTTGTAATTAGAAAAGAATTGTGCTATTTGTGATTGTTGTGTGTGTTATATGCAAGGTATATTGTGGATCATAACACAAAATGCGTGGCATTGGGATGTTGTTTTTGCCTTAAGATGTAATAAACTTAGTGTGTGTCCATGAAGTGTTTGTAAAAATGTTTAAATGAATGAAAGTTTATGTTTTGTGCTAATGGCTAAATGATAGTATGCTCTGGATGCTGAATTAATAAGCAAACCTAATGTACAAGGTTGAATGGAATAAAAAAATACATATTGAAATAACAACTCATTTCAAATTAGATAGAAACTAACATTAACATAAGAACCCAATCTCTAATATTATAAATTGTGCATAGTTTGAATAACTTATTCAAACTAAGTACCATAGCCTTGAATAAGCTTATTCAAACTAAGTAGCATAAAATAAGTAACTACAATTTTTCATCTACATATTGACATAAAATATCAACTAAAATTGTCACAAAATATCAAACCACAGGTGTTTCATAAGTTTGTCACCTAATGGTTATAATTCAACTACACAAAAGTCAAATAACAAATGCTAAGCTTTTATTTTGCAGGCGTTTATTTTTTAGTTGCATTCTTTGGAGCAAATGCTTAAAGTTTATATGCTCTTTTCAAGTTCTGGTAGGATGAAGGTGGTATTCCTATCAGGCATTGACTGGCTCTCTCTTTTGCCAGTGAAGATATTATTGAAGCTTGGAAACCTAGTGTGCCCTGCCTTGGAGGCCTGAACTAAGATGTAGGTGTCTAAAATGACAAAAAAAAAAAAGTAAATTAACCCTTTAACTTACATAGTATTTGCTTATAGAGCACCCTCTATTTAAAGTACATGTTGTTACATTAAACCTTTTACATTGATTGTTCCTGTCTGAGTACATGACCTAAAAACAACATTATGAGGTTTAGAAACTACTGGTGGTGGCTGAGATGCACTTTGATTTATTGCTAGTTATTATGATTCTTGAGGAGGTGCTCTTGTTGCTTGTAGGGCTTTGGCAGTTTGTCTTTGAACATGTTCACACCCTGAACTCCTGTTTGATGGCCTCCTTTTATTTATTGTTTCCCCATACGTACCCTCATTCCCCTATGATTAGATAGTAATTAAATTACTCTAATTATAAAATAATAATATTTTTTATTAATAAAAAAATTACTTGAAAATTGTTTGATTTTGCTTTTTTAGCCTTATTCTCCTTTGTTAAGTTGTTTCTCCGGTGACAGATGCCTTGTAACCCCTAATATTGTGCCCTCTCTATTTACAATTACCACAAACCATATAACATCCATTCCTTGATGCCTTAAATGGATTCTTTAGTTCTTTTGATTTCCTAATCCTTTGCTTTCTTGGTCTGCCTGCTGGTTTTCAAACCACATTTGGATGGACATCTGGAAAAGGTGTCTTCTCCTATTGCTCTTTACTTAGGACAGGCTGAATCATATGGTTGTAGACTAAGAGGTATGTGGCCTTGGAGTAATACTAATGTACATATGCTTTAGTTTCTCTCTATTAGTCCAAATGGCACTAACAACATACTTGTAAGGTATCCCTATTAAGTTCCAATACCTACAGCTGTATGAATTTTTAGATATGTCAACTACATTCCCTGTATTATAACACTTAACTTCATACTTTAATTGACTAGCTATTGTGCATTTGGGCAAATGTTTCCCTTGTACTTTTTCATTCCAGTAGACTTTACATACACCCTTTTCATTAGGCACTTTTTAATCCACTTTAATATGCTCAGTATTGTCATATCTATTACAGCCTTTATATATGAGTTAAAGGACTCACATATGTTGTTTTGAATTACATCTAACTTGGCATGATCTAAGAAGAAAGCCCTTGCCCATGTAAATGGTTCTTTTTGCATAACCCACTCAGATGCCTTAACATCAAAATTCTTAAGTTGTTCCATATTGTACTCCTATACCTTCTTTGCGCCTGTGCCAATAGTAGCCCATAGCATAACTTATATATAAGATCTTTAAAAATAAGTTTGATATTTTCCCACATGTGTTTCACACAATGTCTGTGTTGAATACTAGGCATTACCTCCTTCATTGCCTCAACAACACCCTATAATATTATACATTAAGATGTAAAAACTTTGCTAGAGATACAAAAAATAAAAAATTAACATTTGAATATAGAATTCTGTACTTACCTTTTGCTGGTCTGATATGAACACCTAACCAGTTTTAAAAGGCATTCCAAAGTCCTTAAATAAAAGGTTGAGGAACCATTTCCATGACATCTTCTCTTCAATATCAACTGCACCTATGGCAAGAGGAAATATATTTTCATTACCATCATGACCCACAACACATGACAATTGACCCCTTATTGAAGTCTTCAAATGGCAACCATCCAAACCTACAATAGGTCTAAGACTTGAAAAATAACCCTGCCTTTATTATCTAAATCTCATATACATGTACTGGATCCCAACAATTTCCTTGGGCATAAAGGGAATGCCTTCTCTTTCTTCATCTTCCACATTTTATGTAATAAGAGATGTTTCCATTTTTACACAGCTGGTGAGGTTAGTAAACCTCACAATCTCAGCATAATCACTAAGTCTTTTATAGTGTTAAACTACATATCCATGTATTAGTTTTTTAGCCCTTCTCTTGGCTCTATAACATTTGGAAATGGAAATTTCAACCTAAGGTTTTTTTTGAATCTTCTTCTGCAAGGCATTCACATCTAATTTAAGATTATCTCTTAAATCTTCTTTGTACTTATTAGCTAAATACTTAGAGCTAACTAACTTATTATTCCATTGCCTTGGGCAGCTATGTTTTGGCTTGAATGCCTTTATTTGGAAGGTATTATTGTCCTTTAATTTAGATGCATGTATCCTGAACCCATATCTATCTTTGTAAATGGCTGAAATCCTCTCTGTATTATTTTTGTTTAGTGTGTAATCATATCCTCTTTTAATTGACCACTCTTGTAGTGCTCTTCTAAAAATTTCATGACTAGGGTACTTCATTCTCTTGCAAAGGACAGGATCTTATTTCATTATTTTTTCATTAAAATCAATATCCTTACTAGTTCTTTCTTTATCTGAGTTGTTCATGATATCTTGTTCTAAACCATTCATTGCCTACTTATTAAATTCCTGCATATCTTCCTCTATCAAGTCATTTACAATTTGTCCATGAACTTTTTCACCCCTTTGTTCTTTAGCAACAATAGCCCTAGCAGATTCACCCCTTGCCCCAGCATCATCCCTTAAGCCACCCTTATAATTTCTAAAAATATCATCATCTGAGCCCTCATGGTTATTATAAAATTCTGAAATCTTACCTTCACTAATTGAATCAGTTTCAATTTCCTATTTTGAGCACTTATAATCACTATCTGATAAATCAGTCTATAATTCCTTCTCATTATTCAACACATCCTGAACTAGTTTATCAATAAGGTTTGGCAACTCATTATCACTCACACTCACACTTACATCAGTAAAGTGTCCATCCTTAGGTGCTTCAGCACCCTCTACATTAACACCCTCCACACCAAAATCTGCATTATCCTTCCTTGTATACTCACCCTCTCCCCCAACATTCTCACACTTAGGGTCATAAAATTAGCATCAAAATCACCATTTACTTTAAAAATATTATTGTCATCACTGTCAACATCATCTTCCCCTGAATATTCATAACTATATTCTTCATTTAATTCATAAACATCAAGGTCAACAACATGTAAAAGGGGTCCAATGTCTTCATAGTATACATCTATATGAGGTGTATCCTTATTAATATCCAGCATATAGTGAGCTATTTTATTATCAATAATTTCTTTTATTCCCTCAGGTGGTGACAACCCAAAAATTTTATACCAAATTTTGCACCCACTGTTATACCCAAGATCTTTATAGAATCAAAACAATTCAAACTTCGAAATATAGTCAATGTCAATAGTTTTATAAGCTATACTACCCCTTTCATATGAACTAAAAGTCATTTTTCCATTTCCCCCATGGTGGAGTACTAAGTTCACCGTCTCCGCCATAAAACTATAATTTTTTTAAAAAATAAATAAGAAATTAGTTCCATTTTCATTACGTAACTAAAGCAAAAGCAAAATACACTCATTTTTTGAAAAAAAAAAGAAACAAAAAACTCCAAAATAAATAATAAGTTCTTTCTCGTTACAGTGTTTGTGCCGACGGGGATAAGCTTGAACACTGACATGCAAGCAGCTAAAATTAATGGAATTTGATGAAGTTTTTTATTAACTTTGTAGATGAAGTTTAAAACCCCTCCAAATAGCATGCTCTCCAAATTAACTTGCTAAGGTTGTATTCTTTGTTAGATGCTATTCAACTCACAACGTCACAAACCAATCATAATTTCTTTAGTTTTTTTTATCTTTTTTGTTCAAGACACATATAACAATATATTAATTTTTCTTTATTGCTTTCAATTTCGCAATTTGAAGCTCCAATTTCCCTTTTTGATTAAACAGAGAGTGAGAGATAAAGAAATTAGGTTTTAGATTCCAAAAGAGGGAAAAATCAATTTTGTTCTTTTTGATTGTTGTCTTAAGAAGCCAAATGAAATCAAATTATTGTTCTGTCCTTCCTACCCACATTGTACAAAAAAGATTGGTTATAGATGAAAATACCCTTTGTCACGTCAGCTCCAGTAATGATGTCAACTGATTTGCTGCTATTTGCTAACGGTGTGAAACATAGGGTACTTGTTTGTTAGGGTTTAAACCTCAGGGTGGAAGTCAATTAGGGTTCAAACCATAGGGTATTTTTTTATACTTTTCCCATATATTTATGTGTGTATATATATATATATATATATAGTATTTAGAATAAAAAAGGAAAAGTAAATGTAAAAATATATAAAATTTGTTTTGTTGTTAATATGTTGGATTTAAAATTAAAATGGGTAATACTTATTATCTAATTTTTAGTTTTATAACTAAATAATAAAAAAAATATAAGTAATTCGTAAACAAAGTTTTAATCATAATTTTTTTTTATTTTTTTTAACTTAATCATTTTATCTATTACTTATATTTAACATGTTTAATGATTTTAAAATAAAATCTATTTATAAATTAAATCAATTTACTAATTATTTATATATTTAAAATTTAAAATATTTTTATTCAATTTAAAGTAAAGTATATTGTCAGGATAAGTATGAATTGAATTATTTTATTTAGGGACAAGTACAATTTTTATTCATGTGGTTTTGGCTTTTGACAAAACTAGTCATGTGTTTTTTTTTTTTGACATTTAACTACCCCTTGTTTCACATTTTTTTACACTCTAGTACATTTCTAACGAATGTTGTTTAAAATGTATCTTTTAATATAAAAATAATATGCATTTTCAGTGTTAAAATCATATAATGAGTAATATATTGTTCAACTAACTATAATAAACTCACAAAAAATTAATTTTGAATATATTTTTAATTTAATTATGATTAAAAAGAAATAATGTTTAAAATAAATTTACAATATTTTTAAAAATAACCAATTGGTTAGATTGATCATAAATTATATATAGAAAAAAATTATCATTGAAATTTAATGTTATATTAATATTTTCTCATAAAATAATGATGATTTTAGTTAGAAAGGTATTAAAATATAAAAATATGCGTAACACAAGGTGGTTAAATATAAAAAAAAAAAAAAATCATACGACTGGTTTTGCCAAAAGGCAAAGCTATAAGAATCAAAATTGAACTTATCCCTTTTATTTATTATTTGTATAAAAATTCAAAATAGATATTAGCTTAAAATAGGAGTTTGTTTTTTTTTTTTCAATCTAATTCTTTCATATGTAATAGATATTTAAAATAACATAAATACTTTTATATAAACTTGTGAAATAAGAATATTTTTATTAAAAAATTACTTCATATATAGTATAAATTTATATACAATATAGATACAAAAATATGTTTTTTTTTTTTAAATTATCTCTCTTATAAGCTTTATTGATTTACAACTTATGTAATTACTTAATTATAAAAATTAATAATTACTAGTTATAATCCATGTATAAGATATACTACATAAATAAAATGTTTATATATGGATTTTATACTTATTTAATAATTTGTATATTTTATTTAAATTTGATGATAAATATAGTGAAAATTATTTTACTTTTTTAATCTATTTAAAATTTAAAATACAAACTAAAATTATATTTATCAATTTCTAATTTAAAAAAAAAATTAAAATTATTTTATTAATATACAAAAATACATATTCTTTTTCCAAAAACAATTTATCCCCTTTTCATTTTTGTATAGATAGTATAAATATAAATTCTTTTTAAAATTTTAATATCCTTAAATTGTTCTCATATGTGTTATAGATACTGTATATCTATTAATAATAAAAATATATATTAGTTATATATAACATGTTGTATATTATTAATAAAAATATTTTGTGAAATATTCATATGTTGACCTTATAATTATTTAATTATTCAAATATTTTAATTAAATTTGATGATAAATATAGTAAAAAATTATTTTCTTTTTTTGTTCAAATCTATACATCTAAATTTTAAATATAGAAGTTAAAAGTTTAAATTTAAACACAAATTAATTCATGTTACCAATTTAAATTAAGGTTATTCTATCGATATATAAAAGTTACATGTTCTTTTACATGCAAAAATATTTTTTCTCCATATAAATTATCTAAACTTACATAATATAAATTTTTTTATCAAAAAATTGTTTTATATATACTATAAATTTATATAAAATACTGAAATAAAATATATATTTTATCCAAAAAAAATTAACTATCTTTTAAGCTTCATTAGTTGATAGACCATATAGTACTTAACTATAATAAATTATAATTATTAGTTATAATCAATATATAGTACATTATAAGTAAAAATTTCATAAACAATTTATGTATATGGACATTATATTTATTTAATAGTTTATGTATTTTATTTATATTTGATGATAAATATAGTAGAAATTATTTTAATTTTTAAAATGTATTTAAAGTTTAAAATACAAACTAAACTTATATTGGTTAATTTCAAAATTTTTAAAAAATAAATTAAGATTATTTTTTTTAATATATAAAAATACATATTTTTTTCAAAAAAAACATTTATGCCTATTCCTGATTTTTAAAAAAAGAGATTAAGATTACTTTTTCCAATATATAAAAATACATATAAAATTTAATGTGTTAAATTTTGAAAAATCCTGATTTTATTAAAAATAAAATATTTATTATATTTTTTAATATTATTTTTAACTAAAATACTATTATACGTATTCTAACACTACTCAAATTTTAAAAGTTTTTATATAATATGTATTTTTTAATCTCAAATCACTCAATCTTTTTTTCAAAATCTCTCAATCAGTTTTCCTAAATCATTAGAAATTCTATTTTTAAAAATTTTTCTTAACTAAAACACTATTATACAAATTCCAAAAGTAATTTAGTAGTCTCAAAACAAATTCTATTATATTTAAAATTATTGGCAATAAAAGTTAAAGAAAATAGATTAATGTAATATATTTTATTTTTAATTTATTTAGTTACATTTTTCTATTTATAAAATTTTTTATTTTAAAATACATATGTTTTATTCAACATAAAATATTTTAATTATATTATATATAAAATACTATTATTTTTCATTAGAAATTATTTCTTTTATTCTAATTAAAACATCCACCTTTTATTCAATTAAAAACACAATTTTTTTTATTTAACGTAAATAAAAATTTGTAATTTATCAATTATTTTTCATTTTTTTATTTTATTTCTCCAATTATTATTATTAATATACATATTAAAAATATATATGTAATTTTAATAAAAAAATTATTAAGAAATTGTTATAATAACTGTCTAAATTTTTACTTTTATATTAATTAATTTGTAGTTTTAAAATTATTAAAATTTTTTAATAATTATATTAAAATGTATATATTATTTAAAGTCCGCACAACGAGCGGATTAATAACTAGATTTAATTAAATTTGATGATAAACATAGTAAAAAATTATTTTTTTTTTTTGTTCAAATCTATGCATCTAAATTTTAAATATAGAATTTCTTTCAAAAAAAAATTAAATATAGAAGTTAAAATTTTAAACTTTACAACACAAATTAATTCATGTTTATCAATTTAAATTAAGGTAATTCTATTAATATATAAAAGATACATGTTCTTTTACGTGCAAAAATATTTTTTCTTTATTCTTACTTTTATATATAGTATAAATTATTTGAGCTTTCATAATATAAATATTTTTATTAAAACAGTCATTTTATATAAAGTATAAATTTATAATACTGAAATAATATATATTTTGTATCCAAAAAAATTAACTATCTTTTAATCTTCATTACTTGATAGCCCACATAATACTTAACTATAATAATTTTTTTTTAAGCAAACCAAACTCAACTTTATTAATTCATCAAGTCATTAGCAAGAACAACCCCTAAAAAAGGAGCAGTCTATCAATATAGAGAAATTCTTGGATGAACTATGTTCGCCATGTATGATTATAAACTCTCCATTATATTTTTGCCATGTGGCATTATTAACTATCTTTTAATCTTCATTACTTGATAGCCCACATAATACTTAACTATAATAATTTTTTTTTTAAGCAAACCAAACTCAACTTTATTAATTCATGAAGTCATTAGCAAGAATAACCCCTAAAAAAGGAGCAGTCTATCAATATAGAGAAATTCTTGGATGAACTATATTTGCCATGTATAATTATAAACTCTCCATTATATTTTTATCATGTGGCATTATTAAATAAAAATTAATTAAATTTTAGTTTTGATACTAACTATAGTTAACTATGGCACATGATTAGCAAATGACAAAATAAAAAAGGGTAAAAGGTGCATTTAGACCCTTAATGTTTAGGCCAAGGTTCACTTGAGCCCTGAAAATTTAAAAAGGCTTAAAAACTCTCCCAACGTTACAATATTAGTCCAACTGCCCTATTTAGTAACTAACTATTAATTCCCTCCGCTTACTAACACATTTAAGCATTAAACTCCATAACCAAAACATCAAAAACTTGTCGTTCAACAGCAATAATAAAAAACGCTCTCTCTCTGCAAATCATTGAGGCCAAGGTTTCACGAAGAAATCGAAGTCACATTGGTTATCGAGGGAAAGATGACATCTTTTTCTTCTAGTAGATCCAGTAACTCCAATTTTTGAAGGAGCAATATCGAGATGGAATATGCTGGGTTGGTGAAGTATTATAAATGCAATATGGGAAGGAGAAGATTGAAGGTTGTTCGATGGACTTCCTAGATAGACGAGAATCCTAGTAGAACATGTTATGGGTGTAGAAATTATAAGGTATGTATTATATATCATATGGTTGTAAGAAATTTCTCATGCATTGATAGTGAAATGGTGTGAACCACTTGATGTGTCAGGTGGCATCTTATGGATATTTTGAGTGCCATGACGATAAAATTGGGGATAGAGCTAAGACCGTTATTAATGAGCTTAAAATTGAGAAGAAGATGCTAATTGAAAGCAATAAACATTTGAGTGTACGCTTGGAAAAGCCATTAATATTTGCATCCTCTGAAGTAGAGGCTGAAATCTCTCACCTATGGGATGAGCTATGCAAATTGAAGCATGACAAACAACAAGATAAAAATGAGCTAGAGGTGGAGAATAAAAAGTTGATAGTTGTTTACACTATTACTATAATTTCATGGATGTTGTTAGTATGTCTTGTAGTTTTTATGTAGGATAGGAACTTTGTCAAAATGTAATAGTAGGTTGATGTCCCTTTTGTTTGTGGCATGTTAGAAGCAGCTGCTGATAAAAATGCAGTACTTTCGTAACTGATGCTCCTTACTATATTAGTAAATGACTATAATGTATTTTACTTGGCTACATACACTGTCTTAACAAAAGGATATCATAAGATTGAATCATACTTAAACTTGAAGATAATAGCATATAACAAAATAATATTGCATATAATGCAACATATTTTTGCCAAAATAATACCTAGAACATTGATTCAAAGTTGAACCTTGTAACACAAAACATATGGACAATGTTTCCAAATAGCACTTGAGCCAAAATGAAAGCTAAAAAGCAAAATAAACAACATTAAACAACATGTTTGCTGTATTGTTCACAAAACAACTTAAATCCTTTTGAATCTGCTTTCCCATTTTTTCATCTCTTTGATCAAGCAGCTGCCTAGTGATGATTGCATCACCTGCATTCCATTTGAGGCCAGGTGGTTGAAATGGCAATTCTGAGGCCGTCTTCACATTTAAGCCATCTCTATAGAATCCAATTTTCCTGATTGACTGTGATGGGGATTTATCTTTATGTAGTTGCTTCCTTATGTCTCTTTCATATGGAACATCAAACCTCCAAATCTGAATAGTCTCATCACCCAGATCCAAATGACCTTCATCAACAACTCGTTGACTACTTTGACCTGGCTATAACAATAAACACATAGAATAAGTAACTCACAATATACCAATCATTCTTACACAGAACAACAAACCTATTAGCATATGTTGACAAATAACAACAATAGTTAAACCTTAAATTATACACTGTCTTCCCAGTTGGGATGTCAACACAAATTCCATGACCTGTTTGGCCTTTTTCATGTCATTCTTGGTAATGGATCTAATGCAGATGGAGTTTGGCCTTGTTTACTGAGCTATATGAATGCACCTAAGGAAGGATAATTTTTGCCCTATTGTCTGGGTTGTGGTACTTGAGCTGAAAGGGACTGACTAATTGAATTAGTCATAGTACAATAGCTTTGGGCCTATGACTCTTGTTCCCTTCTCACTTATGAAGTTGAAGGTACTGGATTTGCCTATAAACATAATAATTTTTTCCTTTTCGAATCCATATTGGCTATCTAAATATAACAATAGCATAAGAAATTGTCACGACCCGCACAACTAAGCCCTGACATAGAACTCCGCTCTGATACCAACTTTGTCACGACCTAAAATAGGGGCCATGACCGGCGCTAGGGAACGGGAATTCTTTCAAATCCGAAACCCGTAGCAAGCCTAAAAATAAAATAAACATGCAATAATAATAATAACAGCTCTTAATGCAGCAGAAATAAAATCATAATTTATCAAAATAGAAATCCATATCTTATATGAGATATGTATTTTAAGAGTTTGAACTGAAACATGTATTAAAGGATTTATCTATATATGAGATATGGATTTCTATTTTGATAAATTATGATTTTATTTCCGCTGCATTAAGAGCTGTTATTATTATTATTGCATGTTTATTTTATTTTTAGGCTTGCTACGGGTTTCGGATTCGAAAGAATTCCCGTTCCCTAGCGTCGGTCATGGCCCCTATTTTGGGTCGTGACAGAAACGGCCTGTGAAGCATACCTAGTTGCCCTTATTTAAGCAACTGATTCTGTTATGTCTCTCTTCTTTGCAAATACCACATTGTTGTTTCAAACCTTTCTTGGACATTTTCCCTATATAACTTATTGGATTGGGCTTATTGCTGGCTCAGACCCTCTTAATCATTGGCCTACCAGCAAGCTTAATCACTGGAGGGGACTCAATTGGTTGAAACTAATCAATGTTCATTAACCTTTTCCTAGGGATAGGCATAAGAGGGTACTGGTAGCTTGAAAGGTATGTTTTTTTATAGTACCAAAATGATATCACAGTGAAAGGATCAACCTTTGTATATTCTAAGGCTCAAATTGCATGTTGACATAGGATGCCAGTCAACTCCCATGCCCTGTATATGCACAGATGCTTGTCAAGAAACACCATGTGCCTATCAGTACCATTGCCAATTTCAAATCCATCATCGCCATTGAAAATAACCTTGCATCCTAATTAAGCCATTTTATTATCATTGTAATAAATCATACAATCATTAGTAAATTCCTCTTTCAACTTTAGTCCCTTTTCTCTCTTGTCTTTCAATCTTTCCATTACTTTAATTTTGATGTCATTAGGCATAGTTACAATTGGCTTGCTTCTTGCATCTAGAATCTAGGAATTAAAGCTCTCTGTAATGTTATTGTCCACCATTTGTGACTTGCACCTGTTATTGAAATAGGCCCTACACTAGTTGTGAGGAGGGTAATTCAATAATGCTTCAGCTCCTTTCTTAGTAAAGTCTCCAATCTTAGATAAATTATCCTTAAATTCTTCTTCAAATGTAGACCATGCAGCTATCTAGATTTTTTTAAATTTGGTCCTCCAAACTTTTTAGACTAATTTAAAAATATATGGTGAGCACACCATCTATGCTCAACCTCAAGTAGAATGCTTAATACAACATTAATAAGACTTTAAAAATAAGTCAATAAATTAATACATAATTCAATTAAAATAACTTTTTGTTGTATAAAAAAATGAATAGAATGGTGTGCATACCTTTTGCATATTTGAATTAAAGTCAATATTGACCCATCACCTAATTCAAGATCTTATTTGAGCCATGCTAGGAACCATCTCCAATTACTTATGTTTTCCTTGTCAATAATAGCCTAAGCAATGGGGAACATTTTCCCCTTTACATCAACACCAATAGTAGCAAGCAATTGCTTCTTGTAAATACCTTTAAGGAAGCATCCATCTAGACCTATTAGTGGTCTATAACCTCCCTTCCAACCCTTCTTGCATGCATTAAAACAAATAAACATTCTTCTAAATAGTCTTAACCCTTGCTGAAGAGCATTCTTGCACAATTCAATTTCTGCTTTCGAACTTAGATTGCTTCTCTTAAGTACAACAACATATGCTTCTAAGTATCCAAATTCTACTTTGAAAGAGTCATCCATCCATTTCTTTTAAGATGAAATTCTTTGCTTTTTTTTTCAACTTAGACAAACATACATGTAATTTTAGTTGGAGCTCTGCATCTATTTTTATGTCAGTTATCTTATAGGCACGATTCCTATATATTTTTTCTTTGAAATAGTTGACCAACCAACTCGTAGAGGCTTGAGGTATTTTAAAGGTCCTAAAATAGGTGTGTTTAAGTTTATATGTTTTCACTACTAGCCCAGGATTTTGACCATCTTGTGAAATATATAGCACAAAAGTACATGTACGTTTATTCTTACACTTAGCTCTAATTTTTAGTTTCTTATTAGGATTCAACTTCAATTTAACCCCCCTTGCCATTGCATACCTTGAAATAGCCTCTCTAGCCTCTATTGCATCACCAAATGACATTCCTAGGAAGAACTTAGGAAGGCCATCATTCTCATCATAGCTAACCCTCTCAGTGTTCATATCAAGAACTTATTGTCCCTTATTACCTTGTTTTGCTTTACTTTCTGAATATGATTCATTATTAGATTCATTTTTTGCCTCATGTGCTTCTTCACTAATATAGCCACTAAGTGCAACGTATGGTGTGTGCTCTTGACTTTGTGGTTATGTGTTCCCATCATTAGGCATCACCCTGCTACATTTTGTAGGTATTTAACCCTCTCCTACATTTGCCTTATCAGTGTTTTGTGTGCTCTATATTTGAATTTTAGGTGCAGGTAATGGAAGTACCACAGGCACAAAAATAGGCTCATCTATTTCACATTGTGCATAGAAGTCCAACTCACTAACCCAACTGTATTTACCAATGTAGTATAGGTTTCTCCTAATAGAATCATCATCATCAACTAAATATAAACTATACTTTAAATCTTTATCAAGTTCACAAATGAAAATATTTTTAACAATATTGATAAAACCTAACTCATGCTTATATCTATACTTAATGTCTTCATAGCACATATAATCAGGGTCAAAATTAGGCACAACATTAACATCACCTCCAAGATATTGCAAATTTGGATTCATTGCCCACTGGTCCCCAAAGTGAAAGTTTATGTTTACTCTCTTATCCATCCTGCATTATCAAACAACATATATAAATTAACGATTAATCTGACTCAATAACACAAATGCATGCATTCATAAGATGATGAACCATTGATAACAAATTTTCACATGCAACCCATCAAACAGAGAGTTTAAATATTGGTTTTGCCCCTTTAATCAGTTCATTTTTTGATAGATTTTACATTTTTTTCCTTGCATTACATGCAACAATAGAATCACTGACAACAATATAGAAAAATCATTTTTTCTTTTTAATAAATAAGAAAACGACACCCATTGCATGCAAAACAATCCACTGCAACATACCTCTGTTGATAGTATCACAATTTTTGTCCCATAAGTGTCTCTCTGTCGATCAACTTCGATATGGTCCCCTCTTTCTGTCTCTAAACTATTTTACAAACAATGAGCTTCCCTTTGATATTAAATTAGAACTTAGGGTTTATTTTTGCAAAATCAATTCCCATTACTCTCTTTTCCTGTCTCTCTCACTCTATTTTTTATGTTACAGACAAATCGGGTGGTTGTTGAAGCATTTAATGCAAAAGCATTCATTTACCGCCCAAAATTAACATCACTGAAATGGAAATAGTCCGTTATTTCATTAAGGGGGGCAGTTGGACTAATATTTGTAACGTTGGGAGGGTTTTTAAACTTTTTTAAATTTTTAGAGCCCAAGTGAAACTTGACCTAAACATTAAGGGCCTAAATGAACCTTTTTCCATAAAAAAAAAGTCTTTCAATTTTCTGCCATATCTATTTGTCTTCCTGAAAGGAAAACCAAAAAAGTTAAACACCATTTTCAAAACCTTCAACGCAATTTTTCTTTTCATGGTACAAAATCTCCAGCTATTTTCATAATATATTGATTTTTTTTTTTTTTTTTTTTTTTATTTTGCCTACTGATTTCATTATATATACAGGACAAACCCCAGCCGGGTATCCATGGATTCTACTTTTCTTAGCAATCGAATAATATACTTCACTAAGAGTAGAACCATAGTCAACCCAAGCACCTTCATCCTCTACGTCTACACTTACAAATTGTAGATTGAACAAGTCAAGAATAATAAAGGGCTTGCTAAATACATAAGAAGTCCATCATAATCATAGCCACCACTTCGAATTCAGATCTCTAATCCATGAATTCTTGAGCAGATAATGGAAGCTTGGATGTGAGATCAATGAGTAGGTGTTACAATGAACAAAGGCTTTGGGGTTGTAAAGGAATTGAATCTGAGATTTTTTTTTATGTATGACTGTAAGATATATGAGTACTCAAGAACATCATTTGAAGGAAAACAAGTGACTTGAGAAATTATAGGGTAAGGTAAGGAATGAGCAGAAAGACAATGGAGAAAGGTTTCTTGTTGGGTTGGATCTAAAGCTGCCATTGACATATGAAACAAGAAAACTGGGAATATTGTTGATAGAATTGATTTTGCAGTGAGTGATCCTGACATAGATGATCCTTTGAACAAGAAAATTAAAAAAAGTTTTTTTGTTTGATTCTGTCATGTGCTAATCATGTGCCACAGTTAACTATAGTTAGTATCAAAATTAAAATTTAATTAAATTTTATTTAATAATGCCACATGGCAGAATTAAAATGGAGAGTTTATAATTCTGAACTAGAATTTCTCGTCAATATGAGGAGTTAGCATGATAATAAGCTGCCTTACCCAAAGCATGAGCTGCACCGTTAGCTGACCTCTTTACAAAAGAGACAATAATATTGTGACTTAAACCACTAAGATGAATACAATCTGAAATAATAAGACCCAATTCACTAAGATTTTCTTCTTCAGCATGGAAAGCATCCACTACTACCTTAGCATCCAACTCTATAACCACATTCGACAGACCCTCACGCAAAATCCAGGACAGCATCTCTTTTAATCCCAAAGCTTCTGAAGTAGCAGCAGAATAATTCCCAGAAAAAACCGAAGTACCACAGTCTAGAACAACACTTGCAGAATTCCCGTGACACCACCCTATGCCCACAGTATTCGATGAAGCATCAATAGCAGCATCGACATTAATCTTTGAGAAACCAGAATGCGAAGGATGCCAACAAAGCTGCCCCTCCCCAACCCTACGCTCAGACCGCTGCTGTTCACGATGTCGAGCATTCTGCCAGTTCAACAACAACGATGATGCAGACATAACAGAAAAAACAGCATTGGCTGGTTTACCTTGCCATAGAACTGAATTTCTTTCACGCCATATTACCCAAAGAACCATGCATACGTACTCCACCTGCTGACTATCACATTGCTTGACCATTTTAATAAACCAGTCCTGAAAATTATCCAATTGCAACCCGACCACCACTAAACCAGCTGCTCTCGAACATTCTCAAGCAAAATCACAGTCGACAAAAACATGAAACAAATGTTCACCCAAATTATCACAAAAAACGCAGGAATTTGCAACTGGAATGCCCTTCAAACAGAGCCTTTCTCTCGTGGGAATACAATTGTTCAACAGCCTCCAAAGAAAACATTTAACTTTTTGTCGAATTTGTAAACTCCATAATTCATTCCACTGCACTTGTGAATCAACAGCCTCATTCAATCCTTCAACATGAAGAGCAATACGATAACCTTTTTTAACAGTGTAAATACCTTCGGTATCATGATGCCATATCAACCTATCTTCACCCGTAGAGCTTGAAAGAGGGATAGACAAAATTGATCTAGCATTAGTCTCATTAAACAGCTCTAAAATCAACTCCACATCCCATTCTTTCCTTCCCGGAATAAATAAATCATTAACAGTCGTAGCTTTCAAACCAACAGGACATGGAGAAGAAAGTTGAAAAGAATTACTGTTAGGGAACTATAATAAATTATAATTATTAGTTATAATCCATACATAAAGATATATAGTACGTTATAAGTAAAAATTTCATAAACAATATATATCTGTATATGGACGTTATATTTATTTAATAATTTATGCATTTTATTTAAATTTGATGATAAATATAGTAAAAATTATTTTACTTATTAAAATCTATTTAAAGTTTAAAATATAAACTAAAATTATATTGGTTAATTTCAAAAATTTTAAAAAAGAAATTAAGATTATTTTTTCAATATATAAAAATAAATATTTTTTTCAAAAAAACATTTATCCCTATTCCTATTTGTACAGATAGTATAAATATATTAAAAAAAATAGATAGTATAAATATAAATTTTTTACAAAATATTCTTAAATTATTTTCATGTGTTATAAATATTCTATATCTATTAATAATAAAAACATAAATCAGGAGGTAGTACATTATAAACAAAAACTTTTGTAAACTTTTTATATGTTAACCTTATAATTAAATTTGATGATAACATAATAAAAAATTGTTTTATTTTATTGTTGAAATCTATATATCTCACTTTAAATATAGAAATTAAAAGTTGAAATTTTAAAATATTAACTAAAATTATCTTTACTAATTTAAATTATAATTATTTTGATAATATATAAAAATAACATGTACTTTTTCATCTAAAAATATTTTTCCTCTATTCATACTTTTATATATAATATAGAATAAAAAAAATTAATAGGAGTGCGTACTTATTTCTCAAAGTAGTGGAAATTATCCAAATTTCAGAAAAAATCATTAAACAAGATTACAAGTTTATAACTATATTTGTTCTATGATGATAAAATTAAAATAAACAAATTATTTGAGTAATGTTGTTTTTTTAATGATCAAATTCATGTTTTTTCTTGAAGGTATGGTAAAAAAAAATTATTTAATTGGAATTCCAATAAATAAAAAATAAATAAAACTCTATAAAAGTCATTGTAATTTGTAATTTAACTTTTGTGGAAAATATAAATTTACTTATAACATAAAATAAATTAATTTTTTAATTTATAAAGTACAATTGAAATAAAAATAAATTATAAAGTTATTTTTTAATTACCTCCGTAAAATATATTTTTCACCCGAACAATATGAATCTATAATTTATTTTAATTATTTTATTGAAGTTTTAGAGTTCTAAAAATTTAAAATTGTTGAGAATTAAATTTAAATAAAAATTTTAGCTAATAAAATTCATTCAAAAAAAGATTTAATGAAAAGTCAGATGTACTATCTGAAATTAAATCATTCAAATACTTCGGAGGGTTATTTTTATTATTTTTGTTCAATTTAAATGACACAAACATTTATTATTTTTTATTATGATTGTCAGGGATGGATGACTAAAACATGAAGGAATTATTCTGTTATCACATTTAACCATAGTTATTTTTCATGCTCGCTATATATATAGTTGCGATGTTTGCAAGGATAATTTACTATCACCCTGAAGGTTTGACAAAATAATTAGTCTGTTTCTTTATTTTTAAAACACAATTAAATACCTTTTTAAATTTAATTTTATTAATTATTTCTTTTTTTAAATATTTAAAATAAATTGCCTTGAAACTCTTCCAACTTAATTAGAAGTCTTGAATTCGAATCTTGATTATGTAACTACTTTAAACTTTTGAGGTAGACATTTACTGCCTTTCGAAGTCCCTTCTCAGATCGAATTCAGATTAGTCAGATTATATAAGATATCAAATACGGGATGTTCAGATGCAAAAAAAAATATTTAAGAATATTTTGTCGACTAAAAGTATAAATAATGGTCAAAATATCCGTAATTATATAAAATTTCAAAGTTATCCTTAACTAATTAAGAATTTGGACTGATAAGAATGTATAATTTGATGGTCAAATTGTAAATTTTTTTAAAAAAAAATGTCATTCAATTCCTTAAAACTTATATTCCTTTCACCCATACCATATCTTTCACACCCACCATAATTATATAAAATTTCAAAATTACCCTTAACTAATTAAGAATTTGGACTGATAAACATGTATAATTTGATGATTAAATTGTAAATTTTTAAAAGAAAAAATGTCATTCAACTCCTTAAAATTTCATCTTCCTTTCACCCATACCATCTCTTCACACCCACCCTTGAATCTCTTTCACCCACTGATCCACCACCACCACCACCATTGATCCACCACCGCCACTGATCCAGCACCCTTGTCTATTCTCTTACTCCTATTCCAAACTCTACTAGCATTAATTCTTGCAATTAATCTTCTCGACCCTAATCAATGAAGCTACCAGTAATACCATTTACATTAATGAAACAATTCATGAATCATTGCAACAGTCCGTTTCTCCTACCGCTCTACACCTCCACAAGTCCGCTCTATCACCTTTAGCCACCGCAGCTGCCACCTGAACAGATTCTTCTCGACCCTAACAGATTCCTTCACCTCCATTGTAATGAATCTTCTCCACCACCACTCTGCCACAAATTTTCTTTAGTTTCCTCAACAACAAATCAACACCAACACCACAAATCAACAACAAATCAAAAAATCAACAGTAGATGTTGCTAGTGTTGGCATGGAAGTCAATCGAAAAAAGGACCCTCTTCGTTGTCTTTGTTGGCGTCATCATCATCAGTTTCAATGGAGTTTTGAGCGAAAGCAATGACAATAGTGGTGGCGCGTGAGTTAACGCCTGAATCTGTAGAGCGAAGAACAACACTACAAACACTGTCTTTGCCTCCTCTCCAGTATTTAAGCAAACTAAAAGCTTCCATGGTTGGGAGAGCCAGAATAATGCAAAAGAGAAAAAAGAAAAGAAAAAAGTTGCAGAAACAGAGAGAGATATGGTGATACTAAGAGTGGTAAAGTGAAGTAAATCAAAAGGTTAAAGAAACAAAAGCAAGGGTAAGGGTAAGGGTGGGTCCCTGCATTTGTAAAGCTCGCGGGCAGATCAGTCAAGCGAAGACCGAGGGGGGTGGTGGTGGTGAAGGAGCTGTGGTTTATATTTTTTCCTTTAGACAAATAATTTTGATTTATGAGTTGAAATTCAACATATATTTGGTAATTAATTTTATTATTATTGTTTGAATTTTTTTTAACTAATTATTAATTATTGGTGTCTATTAAAATTTATTAATTATTAAAAATTTGATTAATTTTTTTATTGATAAAATAAATATAATTATAAAATATATAAAAAAAGTAAATAACTCTCAATACAAAGTTGATAAATTTAACAATGTTAAAAGGGTAAATAAGTATTTTTATATTAATTAACGGTTATTTTTTACGATAAGGAGAAAATAGTATATACTTTATAGTGTCAAATTTAAAAAGGTATTTAACTAACTTTTAAAAATATAGTGAAACACTAGTTATTTTGGTCAAATCTCAATGGGATGATAGTGAATTATCATGTTGACAATAATAATATAGAAATGTATTTCTTTGTTGTCTTCTAATTTAGAATTCTACTTTCTAATGCAAAAACATTGTAAATTTTAATAACTTATTACATAAACTTTTAAGGGTGAATGTTGAATTATAAAGAGAAATATTTGTCAAATTTTGAATTTAATAATTTTGAAGTTCAATATTTAATATATATATATATATATATATATATATATATATATATATATATATATATATATATATATATATATATATATATATATATATGTGTGTGTGTGTGTTTGGCCAGCCTTATGAAATTAAATAACTCAGCCTTAGCGTGCATTACAAAAATAAAGTATACATAATAAAGGTTATTAATAACCCCAGCATGCATTATTAAAAAAAAAAAAGGTTTGCAAAATAAGGAAAAAAAATTATCACATCTAACTCAAAAAAAAACGCGGGTCGTCAAAAAAATATAAAAAAATTTATAAAAATGAGTTTTTTTTATTATAAAAAATAAAGTTTGCAAAATTAGAAAAAAAATATTACATGTGACTTGGAAAAAAAAAACCCGGGTCATTATAAAAAAATTATAAAAATGAGTTTTGTTCATTATAAAAAATAATGTTTGCAAAATTAGAAAAAAAAAATATCACATCTAACTCAGAAAAATAATCGAAAACTTGGGTTGCCACAAAAATATAAAAAAAACTCGGGGAAAAATTGCTCCAGAAAAAATAATAATAAAACCTAGGTCGTCATAAAAATAATAAAAAATTACAAAAGTGAGTTTTTTGGCATTGTAAAAAATAAAGTTTGCAAAATTATAAAAAAATCACATCAAACTCAGAAAAACAATTGGACTGGGTTGCAATAAAAAATATAAAAGAACTTGGGGAAAAAATTGCACAAAAAAAAACCCAGGTCGTTATAAAAGAAATAAAAAAAAGTGTAAAAATGAATTTTTTTTACATTATAAAAAACACAGTTTGCAAAATTTGGAAAAAATATCACACCTAAGTCTAAAAAAAATCGAAAACTTGGGTTTAGTTCTAGTGATGGGCCACTTCAGATCCTCAACTAAAATTAGAATTGATCCGGTTAAAATTAAAATTGAGCTGAACTAGTTCAAAACTGATTTCAATTCCGAATTAGTATTTTCAAAAATTATATTTGAATTTTTTAATTTCAAGTTATAGTCTATTACAATTTTTAATTCAACCTCTTTAAAATTTTTTAAAAATATATATATATATATATATAATATAAATATTTTCAAGCTATGTACATATATTTAAAATTTTGTTATATATATATATATTTTGTAAACATCCAATTCGATCAAACCATAATAGGGAACAAACTATGAACGCTCGTTTTGATCGGTTGAAAACAAAGTCCAATGATGAAAATCTAAGCAAAATGAGCTCAACAGTGCAAAGTCTAGCTTTTTCTCTTGATGGGACAAAAGATCATTAGAAAGTCCAAGCTCATATATTATTAAAAAAAACTTGCTTAGTGAATACAGTTGGTGCACATGCTAGAGAGGCACTATGATTATTGTACCTTTTTAAAAGGAAGATTTTGAAAATAATAAAAAGATAAGAGCTGCAACTAGAAAGAAAAAAAAAAGAGAAAAAAATATATATATATTATTAAAAAAAATTGCTTAGTAGATACAGCTGGTGCACATGCTGGAGAGGCACTGTGATTATAGGACCTTTTTAAAAGGAAGATTTTCAAAATAATAAAAAGATAAGCGCTGTAACTAGGAAGGAAATAAAAAAAAATGAATGAATGACCCAACTAGGTTGGAAACTCCTAGAAAATGAGAGACTTAGGCAAAAGAGGGAAAATTGTAATTTGTATGTAAATAAAGAAATAATTAAATAATTAGAGGTAATAAAATATAAAATACAAACGGAGGTGAACAGCAAGGTTAGGTGGATATTTAAAAGTCCATACTCAGTTTCCAAACTCGAATATCGGATGACTTCTTTTGAGAACCTCTGTGGAATCCAGTTGCTGTATAGTGTGTTCCAGCTTTTATTAGGGTGGCGACTCCATCTCCAATCAGGCTTTGTGACCTATTTTGTATTTTCTAGTGGCCCTCGAGCCCACACAGTGTTGTGGTCGCTAAAAACTTGAGTGCGCACTAAGCCCCACTGCCTACAATGACGACTGCACTGAAGATAGAGAAATTGATTCCAGTGTTTTGTGTTTTATAATTTTTAATTATTTTCTTATTTCTTTTGCATTCACTACACGTTTCCACACAATGTGCACCCAGTCCCGAATAACCTGACAATAATGTTTGCTTTGTTGTTTGTATTTCACTCAAACCTAGTGGTAGAATATTTGATTATTGTCACTCATAGCACGCACTTATCCCATGTCGCATGAACCATTGAGTGGGGAGACGTAATGGAGGTATATCGCTGTAGGAACCGAAACTTTTTAACTCGAGACTCAGCTTATGTGATAACTTAGCAATTTCCACTAAGATTTGTGCCATATAGTGAACCCTTCAAATAAAGCCCAAGCCCATTGCAAATGGACCTTATCCTAGTGGGCCTCTCATGCCTATTCTAACCCATTATAAGTAAACCTTATCAAAATGGGCCTTTTACACCTATTCTTAGCCCATTTCAAGGGGATCTTTACAAAGTAAACTTTTAAGGTTGGACTTAGCCTATTAAGAATGGACTTTGGAATTATTTGAAGGAATTCCTATTTGTTTGTTACATCTTGAGAGTTATCTTGCATCCGTCGGTTTTGTTATCCCTCATTAATAACTAAAACCCAAAACAAAAATCCTAGGACAAGAAACTCACCAGTGAATACAAGTGCAGGAGAAATAAGGGTGGAGATACCGTTTAAAGAGCTTTATCCTTTTGCCACATGTTATATGTAAATAAAATATATATTTACCTTTTTTTTCCTTTCAATTTTTAATAAAGCCCTGCATCTCATGCATACACGCCATGCATATTTCTAATATATGATAATTGTATATATAGATCCGCGATAATCTTCTACCTGGAAGCGGTCTGACATTGGTCGTCTGGTTAAAATTTCAAGAGAGACAACAATGGCAGGTTTTAATTCTAAGGCTTTTGGGGATAAGTTAAAAGCAAAAATAGCCAATCAAACCTGGGCAATTATACAAGAGATGATGGTTGACATGAGAAGACTAGTTAAATAGGAACTGCTAGTACCATAACCATTTGATCTTGATGCTGAAGACTCTGGAAGACAAGAAAGAGAGGATAATTGGGAAAATCTAGTGGCAAAACCTGTACCCAGACAACATGTGAATGCAGAAATTACAGAGAATGTGGAAAAAACTTGACTGGGCCAAGGATATCGCCAAGACTATGGCTCAAATGCAACTAATGATGAAAGAAAAGGGGATAGATGCTCTGATGAACTATAGTGATCTAAGTCACCCCATCCCCCAGAAGTTTATATTCCCTAATATGAAGAAGTTTACTGGCATAGAGGATCCCTATCTATATTTAAAGCAGTATATGACCCATATGAAAACAACTGAACTAACCAAGGCACAAATTGTAAAAAAATTTCCTCTCTCTAGAAAGAGCACCCATTATATAGTATTATGCTTTAGAGTCCCATATCCAAACTAATTGGGAAGGATTATATGCCACATTTATCAAGCAGTACAGTCTCAACATCTATATGGAGGCATCTTTGAGAGATCTGGGAATTCAAAATTGAAGGATTTGGGAATTCAAAATTTTGAGGAGTTGTATAAGTTTGGGGTGCAGAAAGAATCTGATCTGGCATAAGAGAAAATGTTCTTCAATGGAATATCTACAAACAGAGAAGGGATATCATCTAGTAGTGGAATTGGGCCGAGCAGTAATATACAGATCAATAACATCAAAAAATCCTAGAGGTTTTCTAACTTAGGAAGACCCCTCTCCAAAGTCTTAGAGAAGTTGATAGAAAACAATCTATTGCAACCCTTACCTAAAAAACCTCCTTTCCCAAACGCTGACCCAAAACTATACTGCAAATACCACCAAAACATCGGACATGATACTGATGGCTACACTCACTTGAAACACGAAATTTAAGATTTAATTGATTCAGGCAAAATAACCGACCCTGAAATTAGAAAACCAAACACCCAAAATAACCCTCTACTTAACTATTGAAATGTCCTACCACCCAATCCACACATCCTAATGATCAACATTAGCTTAACAGAGGAACAAGTCCTAATTTCCTTTGTTAATGTTATACCCAAACCACCAAAATCTAAACCAAAAGATCTAAATATGAGGGAATAACTTGTGAAGCTTAATGTAAATGTTTTGGACATTTGGAGCTCCGAGGATGAATAAGAGGGAGTAATTTATCTATGGAAAAATAATAAGGGGAAGACAACTTAATTAGTTGAGAATCTAGAAAAGGGAAAAGAGGAAGCAAATACTGCCGAGTCAGAAAAAGAGAGAGTCAATTCAAAAGAAGAACCAGAGAAAGATGAGGAAATAGAGGAAACTACTGAGACCAAAAGAGATGAGAAAACTCTTGCCAATGATTGGGAGTTGCTTATGAACTCCCGAGCCCATCGAGAAGCACTAGTTATGGCCCTTAATCATAAGAAAATTCCCTTAATGCATACTCTTAAGCAAATGGTGGATTCGTTGATAGAAAGCCCTCATAGGGCAATTGGGTCTACAGATAATGACCTACCCTTAGAAGGAAAGGACTACAACAAAGCCTTATTCATTAAGGCTGAAATAAAAGGGAAATTGACTTATTATGTTATGGTTGATAATGGATATGCCATCAATGTGTGCCCTTTGAAGATCTTACCAAAGCTAGGGTTGATAGTAGCTAATTTAAAACCATTTGATGTGGTAATTAAGGCCTATGATGATACGAAGAGGCCGGTTAAGGAAACTTTTAAGACTCTGGTCAAAACTGGACCTATCGAAGTTTGGGTTAACTTGTATGTCATTGATATTCCAATCACCTTTGCCGTTCTTCTAAGGAGGCCATGGTTTCATCCTCTGGGGGGAGTACCTTCTACTGTTTATCAAAATAAGTTTTCATATGAAGGAAGAGTGGTCACTATAATGGTAGAAACTGAGTCTATTATTGTTGCTTTGAAGTTAACCCTATTAAAATCCCGATTAGCCCAAGTTTCCAAGTTTATGTGATTTATGAGGATGAGCTAAATTCAAGGATTATGAGTATGATAAAAATCATGAACTTTATGCCTGGAATGAGATTGGGGAAGAATCAGTAAGGCCCGCCTGAGTTCGTTGAACCTAAAGTGCCAATTCTAAAGCATGAGGTAGGATATCCCATAAAGAATGAGTTTGAGGAAGAGGGTGAAGCTGAGGAAAAGCCTATGAAGAACAGAGCAAGAGCTAAGCTAAAGAAGAAGACACTCTGGGAAACCTTTGTGGAGGAAGGCGCTCACTACCCCTATTAAGGAGCTCATGAGCCTTTGATGATTGCTAAAAAGTTAGTCCTTGAGTTTGAAATCTTTGCTGAACATGTGAATAGGATCAAAAAATCTGTTATGAAGGAGCCAATAGTACTAACTCCCAAATCATATGGGGACATTCTTGTAGTTAAGCTGAAAGATGCTGTTTACTAGGAAGAGGAATTCAACTTCGAATCTTTCATCCTTAATTATATTATGGATGTTTTCTATAATGACATTGACATTTATCTTTCTAGTTTGTTTGAAACTTATGACATTTTCCTTTCTAAAGTTAATATGATGAAGTCTAATTATGCTTATTTGTGCGACGTTTTTTCTAACAATTATTCTATATGTAATGATCATTTCATGCATATGTTTGACATTAATTCAGTGCAAATTGAATCATTTAACTTAAGCACATATGATAACCCTAAGAATATACTTATTGCTTCTGACTTAACTGCTAATGAGAGAAAAAAATGAAATAAACTTTGAAAATAAGAAAGAAAGTATTTGCTTAGGGTTATGAAGATATGCTTGGGATTGATAGAGAGATCACAGAACACAGGATCCCCATATATTCTCACTTCATACCGATAAAACAAAAGAAATGAGCTCTCTTAATTAAAGAAGAACTAGAAAAGCAACTGAAAGCAAAGTTCTTAGAAGTGGTAGATGACACTCAGTGGCTAGCCAATATAGTTCTAGTTCCTAAAAAGGATGGGAGAGTCAGGATGTGCATAGATTATAAAGATTTGAACAAGGCTTATCCAAAGGATGATTTTCCCCCACCACATATTGAGACTTTGGTCAATCATGCAGCTTCTAGTGCCATGTACTCTATGGATGACTTTTTAGGATACAACCAGATTATGATGGCCGTGATTGACAAGCTAAAGACTTCTTTCACCACAGAATGGGATGTTTATTGCTATACGGTTATGCCTTTTAGGTTAAAAAATGTAGGAGCCACTTATGGCTACCACTTTACTACATGACATGATTCATAAAGTGATAGAGGTGTATGTGGATGATATGATAGTAAAGTCTCTAACCAGAGAAGAGCACTTTGATGCTCTAAACAAATTCCTAGTGAGAGTTGAAAAGTATAATCTCAAGCTAAATCCGAAGAAGTGTATTTTTGGGGTAACCTTTAGAAAGCTGTTAGGGCATATTATCAATCAGAGAGGCATAGAGGTAGATCCGAATAAAGTGAGAGTGATTAGAGAGATGCTTGCACCAAAGAATGAGAAAGAAGTCAGGGGATTCATTGGATGGTTATAATACATCAGTATGTTCATAGCCAAGTTAACTACCATTTATGAGCTAATCTTCAAGCTTTTAAAGAAGAACCAACTGATCTTTTGGGATGACAAGTGTCATAAGTGTTAGTAAGGCTTTGAAACTATTAAGTAGTATTTGATGAATCTTCCAGTCTTGTAGCCACTGAGGCCAGGTAAGCCCCTAGTTCTTTATTTGGCAATAGAGAAGGGTGCAATTAGCATAATGTTAGTTCAGGAAGGGGAAAGAAAAGTTGAGCATGTCACATATTATCTGAGTAAGAAGCTTCTACCATATAAAGTCAATTACAATCTAGTAGAAAGAACTTGCTTGGCTATAATTTGGGCAATGAAGAAGCTTAAGCATTACTTCCAGTCTTATAGAATCCAAGCAGTCTTTAAGCATGATCCTCTCAGATATCTCCAACAGACCCCATCACTTACAGGGAAATTAGCTAGTTAGTTAGTTCTCCTTAGCGAATTTGATATAGATTTTATGGCTAGGAAGGTCATTAAAAGAAGAGCTATGGCGGACTTTTTGGCTCAGAATCTAGTTAATGATGGACAATAATGGGAGTTGGAATTCTCGGATGAGCACTTTGGGGTAATAGAGATCCAGACATGGAAAATGTACATTGATAGGGCAGTCAATAGCAGAGGAGCAAACATTGATGTGATCCTGGTTTTGCCAAAAGAAGAAATGATTCTGATGGCAAAGAGATTGGAATTCGAAGTCACCAATAGTCAAGATGAATATGAAGCATGCATTTTTAGTCTAAAAGCACTTAGAAATGTGGGGGCAGAAAAGGTTACAATGTACGGAGATTCGATGCTAGTGGTGAAATAAATCTCTAGAGAATGGGAAGTAAGACAAGATAAACTAAGACCGTACTAAGATTATTCAACCATGATTATGTTATCTTTTAGCCAATGTAGATTCATGCACTTACCATGGGAAGAGAATAAGATGGCAAATGCTTTGGCTACTCTGGCTTCGACATGAGAAGGAGAGAGATGGACAGAAGTCAAGCCTATTATTCTAGTAAAATCTTAGACTCCTTATTACAATGAGATTAAAATAATGCCAATCTACCCCACAGAAAAGCCCTAGTTTCATGATCTACAGTAGTATCTCGAGATGGGGTGACTCCCTGATGATGTCGATAGAAAATAAAAGATGTCACTAAGGATGGTATCTCAGCAGTTCATCAGTCATAATAGGATGTTGTACAAAAGAATGCCAACTGAAGTGCATCTGAGATGCATTAATGAGGATGAGGCACGAAAAATCATGGAAGCAGTTCATGAGGGTGTGTATGGGCCGCACATGAATGGAACAATGCTCGCTAAAAAGATAACTTGTTAGGGATATTGCTAGCTGACCATGGAAGCAAATTGCATGAAGTATGTGAAGAAGTGCCATAATTACCAAGTGTATGGTGATGTGAGCCATTTTCCTTATATAGAAATTTAGGGATTGACTTCTCCATGGCCCTTCATCGTCTAGGGAATTGATATCATTGGGGAGATAAGGCTGAAGGCATCCAACGATCATCATTATATTATAGTAGCAATCAACTACTTTTCTAAGTGGGTTGAAGTAGAATCGTTCATAACTGTTGGAGCAAAACAAATGGCAAGGTTCATAAAAAAAATATAATCTGCAGGTACGAGTTGCCTCATCATGTCATCACTGATACTGGTGTTCAATTCAGGGCATAGACAGCCACTTTGTTGGAGGACTATAAGATTGAACATCATAGATCATCTTCTTACAGACCATAAGCAAATGGAGTAGTAGAAGTAGGGAATAAGAATGTGAGGAGAATCCTAGCTAAGATATTGGAGAATTACAAAGATTGGGCAAGCTACCTACAATTCACACTATAGGATTATAGGACCATTACTAGAACATCAACAGGAGCTACTCCGTATTCTCTGGTGTATGGATATGAAGTTGCGTTGCCTGTTGAGGTCGAGATTCAGTCATTGAGGGTTCTCCTGGAGCCCAGAATCCCTGAGTATCAATGAGTTGAAAGTCGATTGGCGCAGCTAACACTACTAAATAAAAAGAGAATGAAAGTCATGTATCATTCTCAATTGTACTAAAAAAGGATAGCCCGGGCTTATAACAAGAAAATTATGCCAAGAAAAATCAAAGAGGGTGACTTGGTCTTGAAACTCACTAAGCCAATCATGATTGATCCACGAGGAAAGTTCAAGCCAAACTAGAAAGATCCGTATCAAGTAAAGAAGCTATTTTCCAAGGGCACTATTATTCTATCTGATTTAAAAAGGAAAGAATTTAGAGAGCCCATTAACCTAGATAAGCTCAAGAAATACTTTTTTTAAAATTTTGCTAGGGAGAAAACCTCAAGAGAGCCTGTCTAGGCAAAAGTTAGAGACAATAAAGTGAAAAAGTAAAAAGTCCTACTAGATTGAAAACCCAAAAAGGGCGATTTAGGCAAAAGTAAAAGACATATAAAAGGAGAGAGAGAAAAAAGGGTTAGTTGGAAAACTTTCAAGGGGAAGCCAATTAATAATAAGAGATATGTAACAAGCAAGATATATAGTAACTTTGTGTCTAAATTAAATGGAATGAATTGCCTTATTATTGTTGAACGTTGCATTAAATGCTTATTACACATTGTTTAACTAGAAAGGAAATTCCACCCCATAAAAAGCAAATAAAAAGACTAAATTTCATAAACTAATTTTGTTTATTTCTTTTTTGAATACTCAGGGCACTTGATGCCTATAAAGCCATTGTTCTTTTATTTCTTGTGAATTCATCCTTCTTTGATTGTTGTAGCTGAATCTACGCTTTGTACTAGTCATCAGTAGGCTGATCTCCATTGTAGTCAATAAACCTCAGAATGAATCTACGAGGCCAAGTAGTAATAAGATTTGTCAAGAAAATTTTGAGAAAGAGGTTCTCCCTCAAATTCATGCATCAGCTCTGCAATCCATTATTTTTGTCTATACTATCTGCGAAGCTTAGCAGGATTATAAAAAATGGTCGAATAGACACTGGCTAAGGCAACACAGTAAGTATAGGACCGAAGGGTTACATGTTACAACCTTAACCACAAGCACATCCATTGAATTAAAGTGTCAAGAAATGTGGACAACCAGCTTCTAAAGTCTTCTGGAATATGGTAAAGTCTTCTGGTATAGTAGTGTTTAGCCTAGTAATGTGCGATGTCTCTAGGAGGTTTGAGGAACCTTAACTTCTCATGAAACCATGCCTGTAGAATGATAAATGGGTAAAAATGGCAGAAAAGCAGAAAATAATAAAAATGAAAAGAAAGCTAACCTTTAGCAGTAAGGGACTCATTGAGAATCGCATAGCTTCAATGAAATTGTCAAGCCTAATGATGGTCTCTGCCAGAATAAGAGGGAAAGAATTGAATTGTGCTTCCACTTGGTCCAAAATATGAAGAATCTTTGAGACACAGTTGCCAAAAGGCGAAATAAGCAGAAATTGAGCATATAGGCCGAGGGCAATCATCCGAGGCTAGTAAACCTCATTCCTGTCTACAGCCTCAACAGTTTCAAGAAAAGAGCTTATCAGAACTTCATTACCAGAGACATGGTAAAGAGAAGATTAAGGAGAGATGTTGAATAATCTGGCCATTTAATATTGAATGAACAGCAAATCTAGGGTTTCGACCAAAGGAATTATAATTTGACGATAGAATCTATCTAAAAGCCTAAGATAGATATGAATTCTTCAGGTAGGGGGCATAATTCTATAGTGTTAAATCTAAAGACGTGTTTCTAAAAGTCCCAAAATTGAGCAAGAATATGAAGAAAAGAGAAATTGATCTTCCTAGCATGCATAGATCAAAAGACATATAGATGAAATGGCTTTAATTTAGCCCATGATCCACCATCCAAGCTTTTTAGGATTGGTTGTAGTTACTTGAGGCTACTTTCTATCATCTTTCTGAGGTTGGGCGTGCTAAAAATGGAAAAAAAGAGTTTTGGGGCGAGGGAGGCAGAATGTTATGTATGGTTTTTATAAAAGAAATTAGGGCTATAGAAGGGAAACCTGTTGAATTGAGGCACTAAGGTGATATAGAGACATTTTAATATTGTCTTTTAGCATAAAAATTATACCTCAATGAAGAGGTAAGACATTATCAAGATGTAAGAAATCATAAAAGCATGCATATATATAAAAGTAGAAGATTATGTTACCTTCCACTATTGTGTCATATGCACCAGGTGGTCTTACCGGGCCTCACTTAATCAATATATATACTATCCTTGATCTCAAGGTACATGCATAATTTGTGAGCTGTTACTACTAACCTTTTTATCAAGATAGTTGGAAAGAAAAGGGAGAAAAGATAATTTGAAAATGAAAGCAAAAAGTGATTGAAAAAAATAATAATAATTACCATTCCACTTCTAGGGCATGCCTCGAAATAGACATTAAAGAAGTTAAAGATTTTCTGATTGAAACGTCAGTAAGAAAGAGGCATCTAGTCAGATTTGAATTCCCAAAGTACATGGTAAAGTAAGCATTTGGTCGGGTTTGAATCCTTAAAGTGCGCGAAAGAATAAGTGTTTAGTCAGCTTTGAAACCCTAAAGTGCTCAAAAGAAGAAGCGTCTAGTCGGATTTGAATTTTCGAAGTGCGCAAAAGAAGAAGCATCTAGTCGAATTTAAATTCTTGAAGTGCACAGAAGAAATAGTGTCTAGTAGGGTTTAAATCCCCAAAGTGCGCATCATAAAAGGTGTCTGGTTGGGTTTGAATCTTCGAAGTGCATCTTCCTTTACTGAGTGAAGATTGGGCCATGCTTGAGAATCATGCCAAATTTATAATAAGTAGTTGATCGAGTTAGCTTAACCCGAGGATCATGACTACGTTTCTCTTCTGTCCCTATTGAGTAAAGATTGGGCCATGCTTGAGATTCATGACAAATTTATAATGAGTAGCTGATCGGGCCACAAAAACCCAAGAATCACAGTCATGTTTTCATCTCTTTTACTGACTTCTCGAGCTAGAAAAATTCAAGAACCATGCTAAATTATAATGAGTGGTTGATGGGGCAGGAAAACTCCACGATCACGGTCACATTTTCATCTCTTCTACTGAGTGAATTCTTGAGCTAGGAAAACTTAAGAATCATGTCAAATTTATAATGAATAACATATTCGGCCATACTTGAGGAATATGATTATGTTTTATCTTTTTCTACTGAGTGAACATTGTGCCATGCTCAAGATTCATGACAAATTTATAATGAGTAGCTGATCGAGTTAGCTTAACTCGAGGATTATAGCTATGTTTCTCTTTTGTCCCTACTAAGTGAAGATTGGGCCATGCTCGAGATTCACAAAAAATTTATAATGAGTGGCTAATTGGGCTAGGAAAACCCAAAGATCATAGTCACGTTTTATCTGTCTTTTACTGAGTGACTTCTTGAGCTAGGAAAACTCAAGAATCACGCCAAACTATAATGAGTGGCTGATCGGGCTAGGAAAATTCAAGGATTACAGTCACATTTTCACCTCTTCTACTGAGTGACTTCTTGAGATAGGAAAACTCGAGAATCACGCCAAATTTATAATTAATGACTAATATGGCCATGCTCAAGGAACACAGTTACGTTTCATCTTTTTCTACTTAGTGAAGATTGCGCCGTGCTCAAGATTCAAAACAAATTTATAATGAGTAGCTGATCAAGTTAGCTTAACCTGAGGATCATGGCTACGTTTCTCTTCTTCCTCTACTAAATAAAGATTAGGCCAGGAAAACCTGAGGATCACGGTCACATTTTTATCTATCTTTTACTGAGTGACTTCTCAAGTCAGGAAAACTCAAGAATCATGCTAAACTATAATGAGTGGTTGATCGGGCCAGGAAATCACGATCACATTTTCATTTCTTCTAGTAAGTGGCTTCTCAAGCTAGGATAACTCGAAAATCATGTCAAATTTATAATGAGTAACTATTTAGACCATGCTTGAAGAACACGGTTACGTTTCATTTTTTCTACTAAGTGAAGATTGGGTCATGCTCAAGATTCACAACAAATTTATAATAAGTAGCTGATCGAGTTAGCTTAACCTGAGGATCACGACTACGTTTCTCTTCTATCTCTACTAAGTGAAGATTGAGCCATACTCAATATTCACGATAAATTTATAATGAGTGGCTGATCGGGCCAAAAAAATCCAAGGATCACGATCATGTTTCAGAGTTAAAGTTTAACCTCTTGGGTTTAAATTCCCAAGGCTGATGGCCCCGGTGAAACTCGAAGGTCAGATACATCATTCTTATCCTTTATTCAAAAAATTGTCATTGCATTTGGTTTTTCGAAAAATCAAAGGGTAAACTGTAGATACCCAGTTCAATCGGCCTATGATAGGAGATGAACTGCAAATGCTTGATTTAATCAACCCAAACCAAGCCCAATGATGAAAATCTAAGCAAAATGAGCTAAAAAGTGCAAAGCCCATCTTTTTCCTTTTATAGAATAAAAGCCCATTAGAAAGCCCAAGCCCAAAAATAATATATATATTATTAAAAAAAAGTTGCTTAGTGGATATAACTAGTGCACATGCTGGAGAGGCGCTGTGATTATAGGACCTTTTCAAAAGGAAGATTTTGAAAATAATAAAAAGATAGGAGTTGTAACTAGGAAGAAAAGAAAATAAAAAAAATGAATAAAAGACCCAACTAGGTTTGGAAACTCTTTGAAAAGAAGAGACTTAGGCAAAAGAGTGAAAATTATAATTTGCATGTAAATAAAGAAATAATTAAATAATTAAAGGTAATAAAACACAAAATACAAATGGAGGCCAATCGCAAAGTTGGGTGGACATTCAAAAGCCACACAGTGTCATGGTCGCAAAATACTTAGACGCGCACCTAACCCTTCCACCTATATATATATATCTTAAAATTTTTTATTTCAACCAATATCATATAAAAATTAACACAAAATAATTTTATTTTTATCTTATTGAATTTTTTTATCTAAAATTATACAAAATCGAACCAATTCAAAACTAAAACCGATCGATCCTTAAACCGACCCTGTACCCAATTCCGGCTGATCCTTAATCCGTTCATGAATCGGTGGTTCACAGCCAGGCCTACCTGGGTTGCTATCAAAAAATTTAAAAAAACTTTGGAAAAAAAATGCAATGGGTCACTGTGCGGGAATACTTACCACTATACTACAACGACAGGATGATGCAAGTGTTAATTTTTAAATAAATTATAGAATCAAATAAATTGCAAAAATAATAAAATTTTACTAAAATAAAAAATCTTGAGAGAAGATTTACAGAAGCAAATAGAGGAAGCTAGTCTTGTTAGCCTTGTTGACGCCGCATTATGTATTTGTTTATTTGGGAAGTTGTTAAGGTCCTATGCAGATGAGACCTTTATAGCTCTTGTTCTCATTAGTGATATTTCTTTATCCTTCAACAGAAACAAAATAGCGTCAATCTATAAAAATCCTGATCAGAATAAAGAGATCACAGATTGGCAAAAGAAAGTGATCATGAGTGCTATTAGTTCCCGAGTACTACTAGTTCTTAGTAGTTATGCCTCGTTATAGGTTTTTATGCTTAATATTTGTTTGTGCAATCCAGAACTCAGAAGCTGAAAGCCAGAAAAATAAACTGAATAAACAACTTCAGAACATGAAGTTAGAAGTGCAAAGAACAAGTCTAATTCCTCTGCCAAGATGTCGTTATTTTAGTTCCAAGAACAATATCCATGCCAACATCTACAATTATCTGTTCTATCATTGTACAAATCAGGACGTGTTATTGGGAGAAGAAGCCACATGAATGTTGCTGCCCCTGCTACAAATGCCAGAATCACCATCCCTAAAAGTAAAGATGACATAAATGTGAAATTCAACAAAGTAAATTGGCTGCAAACAAAGTCCACAAGAACCAAGCAAAGTTGGGGGCTTTGGTAATTCAAGCACAAATGCAAAACATGAAGCCAAGCACTAGTGTGCAAAAGCAGAAAACAGGCTCTAATATTTATGGATTAGCTTATCACCGACTAAATTCTGCATATGGAGAGACCAAAATACAAGCATGCAATAAAATAGGGGAAGGGAGAAACGAGAAACAGATAAAAGAGTGGCAAGGGTCATCTCATGGGGTCACAAGTTTCACTACTAGAATTTAAACTGTACTACTTAACTGAACTTACCTTGACTCTAAACTATGAAATATATATATATATATATGTAACAAAAGCAAAGATTGACAGGAAAATTAATTCTAACATTTATTTTTTTTTCTTTTTTCAACATTTAAGACTAAGAAGATTGTTTTGTTATCAAACTAAAGCCATATACCCAGTTCCTTATTACAATATAGTAAGATTAACTTGATGGAGTTCTAATGGGTTTTTCAATTGTTTCTTTTGCATATTGGGAATCAGCAAAAGTCAATATTACCAAGAATTCAAATGAATTTGCTTTAGCTGAAGGTTTTCATTCTTTTTTAAATACCCTATTAAGAGGTTTTTCTATGAGAATGTCAGTTTTTGAGCCAAATTTGCAGAAACAGTAAGAAAATTTGCGACATTCAATAACTTATGAAAAATTTTGCTTTAGCCCTATCAATTGCTGTTCCAGAAATATTGCCTTGCTTGTGCCTTCTAAAAAATGTCACAAAATCAGTTAATTTGCAAATGTAATGGCATACCTGTTCTCCTTGCAAACAGCACAGGCAATCCCATAAAATTGCAAAAAATATGGGCCGCTAATGGAGCTACTAGATGTCCTGCAAAGATAAAAACAATCAAAGGAATGGAAAAAAGATAAGCAACCTGTTAATTCCCTATCCCTACCTATCAACTATCATATTGACCAGGTAAACACATTGCATATGCTGATAAACATTGATAACAGATCGCATATATACTGACAAGCATTGGCCCATAAATAGCACCAAATTTGTCACTAAATTTCTTGTTTAGATATGGTACTTATCCAAACTAAAAATGAACTTGGTACATATGATAGAAGGTACTTAATAAGGACTACATGTTAGCAATCATTCAGGACTTTGCATGTTCACATGTACAAGAAAGCATCTTTGAAATGAAGTGACTGAACACCACCAAGTAAAGCAAACATTTCTACTGCTTATTCACAAGCTACAGCTTACCTGTTCGAATGTAAAGAAAAGAAGCAAAAGAACCAAAAATCACAGTATAGCTAAGCTGAAGACCTGCAAACACATGTAAAATCCACAAACCAATTAGATACTGACAACTAGAAATGGTCTTTATCAATAATGTTTTTCCAACCAAGCACATCAATAATTTGGGATTAAGCAACACATGGTTATGGAATTAAAACAAGAAGCCAATATTACAAAGAAGATTGTTGAACTACAGAAATGACAGCCATATAATCCAAATACAGAGAGCAAGAATCGGAAAAGTACCTACAACCATGGAGGCCTTAAGCAAGCTGTTATGCCTGATATAGATCTCCATCCAATGATTTAAATGTGCTGCACATAATGACTACTCCAGCTAAGACCGCTTTGTATAAAAAATTCACCATTGGACATGGATTATAATTAACAATACAATCAAATGCTCAAACCAAATATCCTGAAATTGGTAACCATATGTATGCAAGAATTATAAAAGTAATGCTCGAAAAATGAGGTAAATTACTTTCCAACAAAATACTGTCAAATAAAATGTTATTGACACTTAAAAGACAAGTGAACTTCCACATAAACATTGTCTCTCCAAAAAAAAAAAAAAAAAAAAAAAAAAATCCACAAAAACAGAAAAAGAGGAACAAATAGATAGATTTGATGTCACTTAATCTTGAATTCTATTTATTTCTTAAGTGGCTTTTATGTTGCCATATGCTGTGCCAACTGCCAAAGATACATGATGCACAAGAATATGAAAGTGCATTAACCAATGCATATGTATTTACCATTATGCAGCAACTTACCCAAGCTGAAAAGAATAGGGCAGAGAAAAATGATACTGGAGATGCTAAATCCTCCACAAAGAAGTAGAGGTATCATACATGCTCTAAACACCAATTCTTCTGTTAATGGAGCCTGTGAATCAGAATCAAGGATTAATTAACCATAGAACCTTATACTTTTGCTTTCCAAATAAATATTTCTAACCGAACAAAGGACAAATTATGAAATGAACTCATATAGCTCACTTTAGGAAAATTACTGATACAATTCCAATTTGATCATTAAGAGGGGGAAACGGAATTAAAAAAAAAAAAAAAAAAAAAAAAAAAGATCACTAATCATGCATCCCTCTCATGCACATACAATCTTGAAGCTGAAACAAAATTTCAAATCGTCCCAGAAGTATGTCAATCAGAATCATAAAGAAATATCCCACCACCACAAAACTAACATCAAGCCAAAACATATGGGCAAAATTTCAAATCAATACCATAAATGATAAAATGATAAAGAAAACTGACCACCACATAATTACGCCAAGCCAACACATTGGTTGCAGTGGAAGATAACGAAGCAATGAAATTCCCAACAAGAAGAGTGACACAGTCAGACCAAAAGCTTCCATGGTCATTCACCTGCTCCCTCCATGAATCCACCAACAATAACAACTTGAGAGCAAAAGATCCAGCATACATTAAGGAAGTCAAGAAAAGAGGAAAGACCACAGCTTGCCACTGTTACATACATAAAATTGCATTCCAACAAATGCAAATTTAGCAATCAGTCACCCATTTTTCCAAATCTGCAAATATATATACAAGCAACAAATTACAACATGCAAAATCACAAAACAAAAACCATATAGTATAGTCAGAATACTCACAATATGGTCCAACCGCATCCCGTACACCCCAAATAAATCTGACGCCTCCCTGCTTCGTATCTAGCATCCATAATCACATAGGGCTTGTTTGGTTTAGTTCAATTAAACTCTTGCAAAATCAATTAAACAATTCAATAGAAGTAGTTGAGGTTACATACAGGAAGGATAAAAGAGCAGAAAATGAGAGAAACTAGAGAAGAAATGGCGGCGCATATGAAGCGTCGGAGCATGAATTGTTTGACAGATTCCGGAGGCGGGAGCCGTAAGATCAGAGTAGGAGCATAGAGAATCGCGACGTAAAAGAAGGTCATGGCAGCGCAGGCTATAACCGCCACCTGCTTCGACATGGCTGTTTCTTGCTCCATTTCTCAAAAAATTTTAAATAAAAAGAAGAAAAACCCTAATTCACAGAAAGATACAGAAACAAAAACAGATTGATCTATCGATCGATGAAGAAGGAAGGGTTTTGCTTTCTCTTTGGTTTGACTATGGTGAATGTCACTTGACTTTTGCGTTTGACTGGTTTTATGTTTTTTTTTTTTTTATCGACTATAAAGGGGCAAATCTGGTGGCTGAATGATTTTAAAATTATGAATTCATTTTTATTACCATCAGTTAAGTGGTAATCTAGTTTTATGTGGTAATCTAGTTTTATGTCTTATGAGATGTATGTGCTTTGACGATGATGATGTGTGACCAAAATATTGTATTAAATTTGAATAAAGTTCAATTTATTCCAAAATGATTTTTTTTTTTTTTACAACCAACCTAATATTTGCCCAAACTCCATAAACTATAAAAAGCGCCTGAATTTAATTAAAAATAGATTATATAGATATTGTTTTTGTTAAAAAGATTATATAGATGTTATGATGAACTTAATTGATAATTTATATAAAAAAACTTAATAGATAATCATAATAAAGTGATAATTTAATGAAAATTAAAAAAAACAAATGGTGACAATGATAGTATTATCATATTTATCAACTTTAGATATAAGATCAAGCTTCACATCTCCAACAATAGTTGTATTCTCTAAATCCCAAATCTTAATGCTATTTAGCATAGTAGCACATAGCTAATAATTATTAGAATTACCAATGATTCTAGTCCAAATGGTAAGGATGAGATATCCATGATTATCAGCTTAAATCCTAGGTATTACAAAAACAAAACTCTTGATTTTTATTTGTACACTAGATCAAATATTCACTCTCTGTATATCTATACTAAAATCAAATATTCACTCTCTATATATCTATACTAACTATAATAATATTAATTAATATATAATAGATAGATAAATATTTGATATATATATTTGTAATACTCATTTAGTAAAAAAAAATTTAGGATTAAAACACAAAGTATCAAATTATTAGCACATAACTAATAACAGTATTACTTTTTATTTTTTCACTAGCATAAAAAGTAGCCACTTTTAATCGCTAGCTAATTCTATTAAAATCTCTAAACTTAAAACTTTGAACGAATAAAAAAAGAGGAATTTTTGTTTTCCAATTGAAATCGAAATCAAATAGAAGAGATAAAAATTACCATAGCAAAGGTAAGTTTTAACTTTTTTCCTTAACAACTTTAGAAATAGCAACAACACTAAATCGATTGGAGGCATTAAATTTGGAAAAGCAAAAAAGAGGCAGTTGTCTATAATTGTTAGATCTTGTGGGTAAGGGATGAATCAATTTGGTAGTGTGGACATTGTCAGTTTGATCGACCCGCAATAAAAACCTGATGATGAAAAAGTTTGAGTTTTAAATGCAAGAGGAGCTCGAGACTTCTCTAAAATCGACTAACCTAGCCCAAAACACTGTACCAAGCCAAAGCCCATTGCCTTTTGGCCCAAAGGCTCTAGGTGAAGAGGAGATTGCCTCAATGAAGAGGCGTCACCTCTTCATCCCAGGCATCGGTGAGGCGACGCCTCATAAAAAAAGCGTCACCTCTTCACACTCACTTTGTGCAGCATTAAATGTCATTAATGGCAATGGTTGGAGGCTCACTTGCTGAAGAGTTGGTCATTTTTACGTGAAAAGAAAGGAAAAAAAAGTAGGAAAAAAAGCCTAGGGAATGAAAAAAAGCTAGAGGGGAGAGTGAGAATGGGTTGTTAGGAAATTAAAAAAGGGAGAGGGTGAGAGGCCTTAAAAGAAAGGTATGGGAACATGAGAGAGGGGGTTGGCAACTTAAGGTGTAAACTAAAAACGTCTAAAAAAAAGAAAGAAAAAAAGGAAAGAAAGAAATGAAAGAGAGGAAGAAGAAGAAGGAGAAAGAGACTTGGAAGCTTAGAGGATTTGACTCTCTTGAGAAGAGGAAGAAATCTTCTTGCATTCAAAGTCACTAACCCATCAACCAAGCTCTGAGGGCGTAGTTAGGAGCATCAGCTTGTCCAAGTCAATGAGTCTCCTTATTTTTAAGCTTTAAGCTCTTTATCTTCATTGAAATCTTTGATTTGTTGCTATTTTGTGTATTTTCTTGAGCTATATTACTTATTTAAGTTCATAGAGAAACATGATTGCATGAGACACTGATTATTGATTGTTGATATTTGTATATTTGTGTCTGTTTCTTATTTATTTGCATGATCATTGAGTTTCTTAGGATTTAAGAAATGTAGTCTGTCTCTGTACCTATTGAAGAGGTGACGTCTTTTCATAGAGACATCGCCCCTTTATGATGAGGTAACGAGATGTCGCCTCCTTGTTAGGAGATGACGCCTCTTTAAAGAGGCGTCACCCCTTGACCAGAATTCTATATGTTTTCGCCTCAATTTTCAATTCTTATCTTGTATATTTGGCATGATTTCCATGTTTAATTTGTTATATCTCTTGATTTCATGCATGATTATTGTATTGTTTAGTATTACTTATAATATTACATTATTATATTACTTAGTGGACTATTTTATGAATTTATTTCTATATATTTTGTAGATATTATTTGACAATGATTTATAGATATTGTTGCTATTTGTAAGGTAGAACTAACTCATATTTGTTGTAGGAATTATTTTGTGATTTCTAAGTATTAGATGATTACTTTATTAATTAGTTCTTGAGAGTTTTGGTTTGTATAATTTAATTAGTTTATTTTGGGTTTATTTTTAGTTTATGTATAGTTTATTTTCAGTACCATTGTAACAGCCCAGATCAACCCGCATCAGATATTGTCCGCTTTGCCCAGGCCCAGCCCGCAGCGCACGATTTTAAAATGCGTCTAATGGGATGAGAGCTCTAACTCAATCGGCTCCAATCAATTGGTATCAGAGCCTTGTTTTTGCAAAAGGTGGAATTATTATAATTCATATGAAGATTGAAAGAGAAGAAATTCTTAAACATGACAGAACCAGAAAGCTCTTCTGTTCCCTCTTCTACTCCCTCTGCAATATGTGATTATAAGTATGTGCCAACTAAGTCTGTTGTCGTTACCCTATCACCCCCCATCAACCAAACCACCCAGAAAAAGACCGACTACTTGTATGAATTTACTTACCTTCCTGAAGATCAAAAGATTGAAGAATCAAAATTCCCCCTGTTGAACCCTTATAATGCCTTTTCAAAATCCAAAATAAATTGGAAATAATCTTTTAAAGCTCTTGTAAACCGATCCACTTCCTCTATAAAAGAATATGTTCAAGCCTCCAGCTTTGATCAACACCATATACCAGCCTCTCAGACAGAACAATTTGTGACCTTAGAAATTCCTCCAGAATTTCTAAGAACTTGGCTAAACCAGGGATACACTCATATCCACTTTGGAGCTATAAGGTTAGGACTCTCCTACCATGGCAAAGCAGGGCAACCTGTTTTCTCTAGGATCGCTCTTTTGGATTCTAGATATAAACAGTATCAACATGCTGTAATTGGGACCGTAGAGACATCTTTAAATGCTGGCTCAGTATTCTTTACATTTTTCTCAAATTATAATCTGGCCCATTCTGATCCCCATGCCTTGACAACTTTAAAGGTCCAACTCCAAATCCTTGGTGCTGAACAAATTTCCAAAGCCAAAGTAGCCACCCTTCACTACCAAATTGTCTACCGTCTCCAAAACCATGCTATCAACTTGTCACTACCATGTGTCCAAAATGATGCTTTGTTCATAAAAGCAGACTCTCATAATACTCCCACGTGCATTCACACACCCAAACAACTTTCTAGGAATGATTTGTTAAAATTATTCCCAGAAAAGTGGATCACCAATTATGAGAAGTTGCATGAGACAGTGGAGCCAATTCAAGGTACAGACCCTGTGCATATCAAAAGATCTGATGGATCAGTTGATACGATCTTTAGGAGAAAACAAGAGACTCCCACAGTTTTTAATACACAGTTCATGATAAATCCTTGGGATCCAGAAGATAACATCCCTGTAGCCTCTTTTGATAATTCTGGAAGACCAGTCTATGCTTTTAAGCGTAATGGTCACTGTTATTTTGATTATTGTGATTGTGATGATTGTTATGCTGCATCCTACTTTGATGATGATGATGAGAAGAAAAAGAAAAAGAAGAAGTCTCCAGGAAAATATAGTGAAAAGGAATTCAGAAGAAGATATGAAGATGGAGATTCAAGCATCTGCAATCTGGGACAACCTTCAGGAAAATATGATTATCTTGTATCATATTCTCCTCCTGCTTGGTACAAACCACCAGCTACTCAAAATATTCCTCCTGAACCTTGCAAACCTCAAATACCTCCTTCCCAGCCAAAACCTAAGGCAACTCCTCTCCCATGTTACAAAAAAGCTTTGAAATGGGTAAGAAAAGAAAACTCAGCTGAGATTCAAAAGCCAAAGTCCTTACCCCAAATCTGTATGTTCCAACCCACGGATTTTCCTCCTTTAACCAAAGAAACAAAAACCAAATTACCATGCAACCTTTTATCCTGGAATCAAACATTGTTGATGCAGATGGCAGACCTAGACAAACAACTCCGGCTGAAGCAGTAGTCAACTGGCAGACACAAAATGCTTGTGCTCAAAATGAAAAATTGAAGCTTATTGAAGAAAAGATTGATGGAGTTGCTGAACATATGAATTTGGTAGAAAAAAGGTTCCAGGCCTTTGAAAAATGAATGACAGCCGTTCATACAGAATTACAAAGGCAGATAGAGATGAAGCACCAGGAACTTATGCGAATCATCAGCAACAAAGGCACATTGAATAGCATTCAAATGAAAGAAACATAAATTTTAAACTTTGAAAGCCCAGGTTGACCAACTTGAAAAAGATCTTAAAAGAAAGAAAGAAGAGTTGTCCTCACAAACCTCTTCAAAATCCTTCTCTCCAGATCCTTTAGGTCTTTTGTACAGCCCTTATTCAATTCCCAGTTCACCATACACAGCCTCTTCCACCCAATCTTTATTTCTGCACCAACAGCCCCCTTGAATATTCTTCCAAATTTTCAAGGATTCAAATCCTCATAAAAAACCCCCTCTCAAACACAGTCCTCTGATGAAACAACAGTAAAGAAAGGAAAAACAGTCCATTTCTCTCAAATTGAGAAACCTAAAACAACACCTTCTGAATCATTACCCAAAAATACCTCACCAACCTCATCATCAAAAGAGCCAGAACACCCTCTAATGATGGTGAATCCTATCTCTTCCTTTTTGGAAAAATGTGCTGAAAATGTCATGCCCAGCTTTTCAATTGAATCTGATTCAAAAGAAAGTCCATCTTCTAAATCTTCAGAAAGTGACTCTGATTCGGATTATGAAATACCCTACCAATTGATGGCTGATGATGCTACATCTTCTAGAGGACCTCAAGTTGAAGAAGTTAATGATCCAGAAGAAGAATTTGAACAGCCCAGAACACCGCAGCCAAATCCGCAGATAAATTTCAAAAAAAATACTGGAAATTACTTCACCCTGGATGATGTTCCTCCTTCACAATACAGGAATAGATTTCTAGAATTTAGAGCATGGATAGCTGGACAAATGCTTATTCCTGGAGCAGAAATCAGGGTTGTTATTGAAACATTTCTTGCAAAAATGGTGGGAAAGCTAGCAAACTGGTATGCTTCTCTCAATGCTTATGCTAGAACCCAGTTGATGGATGCCACATCACCGGAAGATTTCCTAGGACTCTTGCATTATGAGTTCTTAGGAAAATGGGATGATGATCTTGAAGTTGCACGAAAGGAGTATTACCAGATGAAATGTTGTTCACTACAAAGAAAAGATCTAGAAAGACATTTCCAAAATATGTCCACTAGATTTTACCTGTTAGGAGGCACTGCTAATCCTGATCTAAAACAAGCCTTTTTGGCTTCTATTCCTGAGATTCTTGCCTCTCGAATGTTTTTAATCCTTCAACAATCAAATTACAAAGTTGGAGATGTGCCAATGGGACATTTGTATCAGATCATGATTCAGGCTCATACACAGTTATGTGATCAAAGGAAGATGATTAAACTGTATCTGGGCAGTAGGAAGAATCCTTTGGGAAAAATTTCATGTGACAGGCCTGATTTGCAGATCAAATGCAAAGATACTGATGTTTGTGTTTGTCCATCAAAGAAGAAGAAACATTTCTTCAAACTGAAGAAGAAAGGGAAAAGATCCAAGTTTAAGAAGTGGAAGTATTACAAGAAGAAAAAGTTCCATGGCAAGAAAAAAACTGACAGATGCTACATCTGTGGGAAAAAGGGTCATTTTGCAAAAAGCTGCCCTTTAAAAACAAAGAAGACTGAGCAAATGATTCAACAAATTCAACAGATCACTAAAGTAGATTTGAATGATGCTGATCTTGAGTCTCTCTTTTCAGAAGAAGAAGAAGCTTCACCAGAATGTGTTTTTGCTATAGGCCAAGAGGCAGACTCAGAATTTCCAGCTCTGAAACAGAGTCCTGGAATGACCAAGTTCTTAATTGGTGGTGATAATAGAGACATGATAGCCCTAACTCATGAAAAACATCCAATACCTTTGTTCCTTATCCAAATTTACCCAACCAGTTATTCCAAACCCATAAAACTTGTAGCCTTGATCGACACTGGAGCCAAAACTACCATTCTCAACCCAAAAGCCTTGCCTAAAGAATGTTGGAAACATCATTCTGAGTATTTCTCTACAGCTAATGGAGAATTACTTGAAACTAGCTTAAAACAGACACCCAATAAAGATCCAATTCTTTCCAATTGTTACACCTGGACACATGTTCTTGGATCTTCTTTACCCGGAAAAGATATTGTCATTGGCTTTGATGTCTATTGGAAGATGAAAGACTTGAGAATTCTTCCAAATGGACTCAAGTTCAAGAAATACTTTCAACCATTTACCAATATTTCATTTGTGATATAATTGACTCGTGACTTGGAGATAGATTCTTATCTTCAACACTGTCCTTACTATGGTAAAAGTCTTCATCAGGATCCTGTGAGTGTCCTGCTATTGGTATACGTGGGTCCTCTGAATTATTTGATTTGAAAGGGTTTAACCATATCTGTTCTGCAGATGAGCTGGCTTGATAAGGATCAGATGAGCTGTCTTGATAAGGATCAGATGAGCTGGCTTGATAAGGATCAAATGAGCTGATTTGATAAGGATCAGATGAGCTGGCTTGATAAGGATCATCAATTTGCATGTGAGACGGGATTGATGTAGTCCTTTGTGTCTTTTCCCAATACTCTTCGTCTGCTAACAGCTGTTTCCTATAATCAGGAGGAAATATTTCCCATGGGGCATCATCAGATATCTTTGGCCATATCTCCTTTGGAATAATACCATTTTTCTCGAACATGTGTCTTTGAAATTCTCTCCATGGTGAAGGATCTGTGGTATCTATGGTAATATAGTGCATCATTGAGTGTCTATAAGTCCCATAGATATTGAAACATGGTACATCAGTGAAAACACCTTTAGCTTTGAAGAAAGTTCTTTTGAAGGTGATGATAGTATGACATTCGAGAGGAGGTGCCACATGTTGAGTATAAGCTTCATTTGTCAAATAGGATTTCCATCTTGACAAATTCTGGAACCATTTGAGAAATGTTGACAAATGTGGATTCAGATCTTCATCCTTCTCAAGCAGGCTGACATACCTTGCAAGCTTTAATGGTTGAAGATCAAATGAGATCCAATATAGATGACAAAGATACCAAAACAGGATTAATAATTCAGGAGGCCAATAAAATTAGTTTTCAGGACTTTGGTTTAGGAAGCTGAAAATACAGGTGAAAGGATAGATAGGATGAAAGCCTAATTTGTGAAAGAAATCTTACCCATATTTTCTGATTAGTCCGGATTGAAGTTCAAAAATTTGAGTTCTTGCCTTTTGATTAAGGATGGTCATGGAAATGGTGATGGTAAGGATGGAGGAATACCTTTTTCAAGAAAGTTGGCATTAATAGTTTGATACATGTATAGCATGGGAAGAACTTTTAGCTGAAAGGGTTTTTCACAAGAGAAAGGTGGTCTGCTTAAAAGATCTGGTAACAGGTTATCCTCTCCTTTGATGTGTTCTACTTCAAAGTCATACTTACTGAACCATTCTTTCATTCTGAGAAGTTGAGGATGGGGCAAAGTCTTTCCTTTGAATTCAAGCATTTTTGGAAATGATGAGCAGTCCATCACAACTTTGAAATGATGACTAATTAGATGGAATTCAAACTTTTTTATGCCATATTTAACTGCTAAGACCTCTTTAAAGGTTGAGTGATAATGGCATTCTGCATCTGTGAACTTTCCACTAGCATGAGCATAAATCCTTTTTTTCTTATTATCATCCTCTTCTAAAAGAATAGCTCCCCAAAATTGATCGCTTGCATCTGTTTGAAGAATTCTTTTTCCTGTGGAGGGAATCTGGAGATCAGGAAGATTCTTTGTGCAAATTCTGAGTTGTTCAAAAGCTTCTGTTTGTTCTGAGGACCATGGTGGAGGATTCTTTCTTAGAAGAGCTCTGAGAGGGGTTGTCTTCTTTGTCAAGTGAGGAATAAAATCCTTGAGATAATTGATAATGCCAAGAACTTATCTGATTTGTTTGACAGAAAGATTTTCTTTTGGAAATTTATCCAGTTCTGTTGCAACATGAGGACCTGGAAGATACTTCCTTTCTTTGAATTTCATTCCAAGAAAATCTATCTCTGTTTGGCCAATGAACATTTTGGTGGGTGAAAGCATAACACCATAATGTCGTACAAGATTAGCAAACTGTTGGAGCAGTTTCTCATGGGCTTTTATATCTGCAGAAAATAAAAGAATATCATCAATATAAACAAGAGCGCTGGAGAGGATGGGCTCAAAGATTTTGATCATAGCCCGTTGGAATAGTGATGGGGCTACTTTGAGTCCAAAAGGCAGCACATTCCATTGATAGTGTCTATTTGGAATACAAAAGCCCATTTTGTATCTGTCTTCCACTTTGATTCCAAGTTGCCAAAATCCAGCCTTCAAATCAAATTTTGAAAAGATTTTAGCTCCCGCCAAAAATGCAAATAATGAGGAAATTTTTGGCAAAGGGAATTTGTCATCCTTGAGGAAGAAATTCAAAGGCTGATAGTCGATCACCAATCTTTTCTTCCCACGAACTTATTCTGATCTTTTGTTTACATAAAAAGCTTGGCATGCCCATTCTGATTTTGTGGGAGCAACTAGGCCTTGGTCTTCCAATTGGTTGCATTCTTCAATTGCCAATCTAAGATCAGAGGGAGTCATTCCTGGATGAGTTACCTTTGTTGGGTTGACATCTTCATTTTGTTTGAAAGGTAAGGAGATGAAGAACTCCTCATTTTTCCACAATGGTGATGAGCATTTCTGAAGAAACTCTGTATGAGACTGAGCACTGCATTCTTTTAATAAGAACTCATGAATAGTTTGAAGGTTTGGTTGAGAAATGGTTTGGTCAACAAAAAGGATAGATGAAATATTGGTAAATGGTTGAAAGTATTTCTTGAAATTGAGTCCATTTGGAAGAATTCTCAAGTCTTTCATCTTCCAATAGACATCAAAGCCAATGACAATATCTTTTCCGGGTAAAGAAGATCCAAGAACATGTGTCCAGGTGTAACAATTTGGAAAGAATTGGATCTTTATTGGGTGTCTGGTTTTAAGGCTAGTTTCAAGTAATTCTCCATTAGCTGTAGAGAAATACTCAGAATGATGTTTCCAACATTCTTTAGGCAAGGCTTTTGGGTTGAGAATGGTAGTTTTGGCTCCAGTGTCGATCAAGGCTACAAGTTTTATGGGTTTGGAATAACTGGTTGGGTAAATTTGGATAAGGAACAAAGGTATTGGATGTTTTTCATGAGTTAGGGCTATCATGTCTCTATTATCACCACCAATTAAGAACTGGTCATTCCAGGACTCTGTTTCAGAGCTGGAAATTTCTGAGTCTGCCTCTCGGCCTATAGCAAAAACACATTCTGGTGAAGCTTCTTCTTCTTCTGAAAAGAGAGACTCAAGATCAGCATCATTCAAATCTACTTTAGTGATCTGCTGAATTTGTTGATTCATTTGCTCAGTCTTCTTTATTTTTGAAGGGCAACTTTTTGCAAAATGACCCTTTTTCCCACAGATGTAGCATCTATCAGTTTTTTTCTTACCACGAAACTTTTTCTTCTTATAATACTTCCACTTCTTAAACTTGGATCTTTTCCCTTTCTTCTTCAGTTTGAAGAAATGTTTCTTCTTCTTTGATGGACAAACACAAACATCAGTATCTTTGCATTTGATCTGCAAATCAGGCCTGTCACATGAAAGTTTTCCCAAAGGATTCTTCCTACTGCCCAGATACAGTTTAATCATCTTCCTTTGATCACATAACTGTGTATGAGCCTGAATCATGATCTGAAACAAATGTCCCATTGGCACATCTCCAACTTTGTAATTTGATTGTTGAAGGATTAAAAACATTCGAGAGGCAAGAATCTTAGGAATAGAAGCCAAAAAGGCTTGTTTTAGATCAGGATTAGCAGTGCCTCCTAACAGGTAAAATATAGTAGACATATTTTGGAAATGTCTTTCTAGATCTTTTCTTTGTAGTGAACAACATTTCATCTGGTAATACTCCTTTCGTGCAACTTCAAGATCATCATCCCATTTTCCTAAGAACTCATAATGCAAGAGTCCTAGGAAATCTTCCAGTGATGTGGCATCCATCAACTGGGTTCTAGCATAAGCATTGAGAGAAGCATACCAATTTGCTAGCTTTCCCACCATTTTTGCAAGAAATGTTTCAATAACAACCCTGATTTCTGCTCCAGGAATAAGCATTTGTCCAGCTATCCATGCTCTAAATTCTAGAAATCTATTCCTGTATTGTGAAGGAGGAACATCATCCAGGGTGAAGTAATTTCTAGTATTTTTTTTGAAATTTGTCTGCGGATTTGGCTGCGGTGTTCTGGGCTGTTCAAATTCTTCTTCTGGATCATCAACTTCTTCAACTTGAGGTCCTCTAGAAGATGTAGCATCATCAGCCATCAGTTGGTAGGGTATTTCATAATCCTAATCAGAGTCACTTTCTGAAGATTCAGAAGATGGACTTTCTTTTGAATCAGATTCAATTGAAAAGCTGGGCATGACATTTTCAGCACATTTTTCCAAAAAGGAAGAGATAGGATTCACCATCATTAGAGGGTGTTCTGGCTCTTTTGATGATGAGGTTGGTGAGGTATTTTTGGGTAATGATTCAGAAGGTGTTGTTTTAGGTTTCTCAGTTTGAGAGAAATGGACTGTTTTTCCTTTCTTTGTTGTTGTTTCATCAGAGGACTGTGTTTGAGAGGGGGTTTTTAATGAGGATTTGAATCCTTGAAAATTTGGAGGAATATTCAAGGGGGCTGTTGGTACAGGAAATAAAGATTGGGTGGAAGAGGCTGTGTATGGTGAACTGGGAATTGAATAAGGGCTGTACAAAAGACCCAAAGGATCTGGAGAGAAGGATTTTGAAGAGGTTTGTGAGGACAACTCTTCTTTCTTTCTTTTAAGATCTTTTTCAAGTTGATCAACCTGGGCTTTCAAGTTTAAAATTTATGTTTCTTTCATTTGAATGCTATTCAATGTGCCTTTGTTGCTGATGATTCGCATGAGTTCCTGGTGCTTCATCTCTATCTGCCTTTGTAGTTCTGTATGAACGGCTGTCATTCATTTTTCAAAGGCCTGGAACCTTTTTTCTGCCAAATTCATATGTTCAGCAACTCCATCAATCTTTTCTTCAATAAGCTTCAATTTTTGATTTTGAGCACAAGCATTTTGTGTCTGCCAGTTGACTACTACTTCAGCCGGAGTTGTTTGTCTAGGTCTGCCATCTGCATCAACAATGTTTGATTCCAGGATAAAAGGTTGCATGGTAATTTGGTTTTTTGTTTCTTTGGTTAAAGGAGGAAAATCCGTGAGTTGGAACATACAGATTTGGGGACATAAAAGCTTTGAAATGGGTAAGAAAAGAAAACTCAGCTGAGATTCAAAAGCCAAAGTCCTTACCCCAAATCTGTATGTTCCAACTCACGGATTTTCCTCCTTTAACCAAAGAAACAAAAAACCAAATTACCATGCAACCTTTTATCCTGGAATCAAACATTATTGATGCAGATGGCAGACCTAGACAAACAACTCCGGCTGAAGCAGTAGTCAACTGGCAGACACAAAAAGCTTGTGTTCAAAATGAAAAATTGAAGCTTATTGAAGAAAAGATTGATGGAGTTGCTGAACATATGAATTTGGCCGAAAAAAGGTTTCAGGCCTTTGAAAAATGAATGACAGCCGTTCATACAGAATTACAAAGGCAGATAGAGATGAAGCACCAGGAACTTATGCGAATCATCAGCAACAAAGGCACATTGAATAGCATTCAAATGAAAGAAATAGAAATTTTAAACTTGAAAGCCCAGGTTGACCAACTTGAAAAAGATCTTCAAATAAAGAAAGAAGAGTTGTCCTCACAAACCTCTTCAAAATCCTTCTCTCCAGATCCTTTGGGTCTTTTGTACAGCCCTTATTCAATTCCCAGTTCACCATACACAGCCTCTTCCACCCAATCTTTATTTCCTGCACTAACAGCCCCCTTGAATATTCCTCCAAATTTTCAAGGATTCAAATCCTCATCAAAAACCCCCTCTCAAACACAGTCCTCTGATGAAACAACAGCAAAGAAAGGAAAAACAGTCCATTTCTCTCAAACTGAGAAACCTAAAACAACACCTTCTGAATCATTACCCAAAAATACCTCACCAACCTCATCATCAAAAGAGCCAGAACACCCTTTAATGATGGTGAATCCTATCTCTTCCTTTTTGGAAAAATGTGCTGAAAATGTCATGCTCAGCTTTTCAATTGAATCTGATTCAAAAGAAAGTCCATCTTCTGAATCTTCAGAAAGTGACTCTGATTGGAATTATGAAATACCCTACCAATTGATGGCTGATGATGCTACATCTTCTAGAGGACCTCAAGTTGAAGAAGTTGATGATCCAGAAGAAGAATTTGAACAGCCCAGAACACCGCAGCCAAATCCGCAGATAAATTTCAAAAAAAATACTGGAAATTACTTCACCCTGGATGATGTTCCTCCTTCACAATACAGGAATAGATTTCTAGAATTTAGAGCATGGATAGCTGGACAAATGCTTATTCCTGGAGCAGAAATCAGGGTTGTTATTGAAACATTTCTTGCAAAAATGGTGGGAAAGCTAGCAAACTGGTATGCTTCTCTCAATGCTTATGCTAGAACCCAGTTGATGGATGCCACATCACCGGAAGATTTCCTAGGACTCTTGCATTATGAGTTCTTAGGAAAATGGGATGATGATCTTGAAGTTGCACGAAAGGAGTATTACCAGATGAAATGTTGTTCACTACAAAGAAAAGATCTAGAAAGACATTTCCAAAATATGTCTACTAGATTTTACCTGTTAGGAGGTACTGCTAATCCTGATCTAAAACAAGCCTTTTTGGCTTCTATTCCTGAGATTCTTGCCTCTCGAATGTTTTTAATCCTTCAATAATCAAATTACAAAGTTGGAGATGTGCCAATGGGACATTTGTATCAGATCATGATTCAGGCTCATACACAGTTATGTGATCAAAGGAAGATGATTAAACTGTATCTGGGCAGTAGGAAGAATCCTTTGGGAAAACTTTCATATGACAGGCCTGATTTGCAGATCAAATGCAAAGATACTGATGTTTGTGTTTGTCCATCAAAGAAGAAGAAACATTTCTTCAAACTGAAGAAGAAAGGGAAAAGATCCAAGTTTAAGAAGTGGAAGTATTATAAGAAGAAAAAGTTCCGTGGTAAGAAAAAAACTGACAGATGCTACATCTGTGAGAAAAAGGGTCATTTTGCAAAAAGCTGCCCTTCAAAAACAAAGAAGACTGAGCAAATGAATCAACAAATTCAGCAGATCACTAAAGTAGATTTGAATGATGCTGATCTTGAGTCTCTCTTTTCAGAAGAAGAAGAAGCTTCACCAGAATGTGTTTTTGCTATAGGCCAAGAGGCTGACTCAGAAATTTCCAGCTCTGAAACAGAGTCCTGGAATGATAAGTTCTTAATTGGTGGTGATAATAGAGACATGATAGCCCTAACTTATGAAAAACATCCAATACCTTTGTTCCTTATCCAAATTTACCCAACCAGTTATTCCAAACCCATAAAACTTGTAGCCTTGATCGACACTGGAGCCAAAACTACCATTCTCAACCCAAAAGCCTTGCCTAAAGAATGTTGGAAACATCATTCTGAGTATTTCTCTATAGCTAATGGAGAATTACTTGAAACTAGCCTTAAAACCAGACACCTAATAAAGATCCAATTCTTTCCAAATTGTTACACCTAGACACATGTTCTTGGATCTTCGTTACCCGGAAAAGATATTGTCATTGGCTTTGATGTCTATTGGAAGATGAAAGACTTGAGAATTCTTCTAAATGGACTCAAGTTCATGAAATACTTTCAACCATTTACCAATATTTCATCTATCCTTTTTGTTGACCAAACCATTTCTCAACCAAACCTTCAAACTATTCATGAGTTCTTATTAAAAGAATGCAGTGCTCAGTCTCATACAGAGTTTCTTCAGAAATGCTCATCACCATTGTGGAAAAATGAGGAGTTCTTCATCTCCTTACCTTTCAAACAAAATGAAGATGTCAACCCAACAAAGGCAACTCATCCAGGAATGACTCCCTCTGATCTTAGATTGGCAATTGAAGAATGCAACCAATTGGAAGACCAAGGCCTAGTTGCTCCCACAAAATCAGAATGGGCATGCCAAGCTTTTTATGTAAACAAAAGATCAGAACAAGTTCGTGGGAAGAAAAGATTGGTGATCGACTATCAGCCTTTGAATTTCTTCCTCAGGGATGACAAATTCCCTTTGCCAAAAATTTCCTCATTATTTGCATTTTTGGCGGGAGCTAAAATCTTTTCAAAATTTGATTTGAAGGCTGGATTTTGGCAACTTGGAATTAAAGAGGAAGACAGATACAAAACGGGCTTTTGTATTCCAAACAGACACTATCAATGGAATATGCTGCCTTTTGGACTCAAAGTAGCCCCATCACTATTCCAACGGGCTATGATCAAAATCTTTGAGCCCATCCTCTCCAGCGCTCTTGTTTATATTGATGATATTCTTTTATTTTCTGCAGATATAAAAGCCTATGAGAAATTGCTCCAACAGTTTGCTAATCTTGTACGACATTATGGTGTTATGCTTTCACCCACCAAAATGTTCATTGGCCAAACAGAGATAGATTTTCTTGGAATGAAATTCAAAGAAGGGAAGTATCTTCCAGGTCCTCATGTTGCAACAGAACTGGATAAATTTCCAAAAGAAAATCTTTCTGTCAAACAAATCAGACAAGTTCTTGGCATTATCAATTATCTCAAGGATTTTATTCCTCACTTGACAAAGAAGACAGCCCCTCTCAGAGCTCTTCTAAGAAAGAATCCTCCACCATGGTCCTCAGAACAAACAGAAGCTTTTGAATAACTCAGAATTTGCACAAAGAATCTTCCTGATCTCCAGATTCCCTCCACAGGAAAAAGAATTCTTCAAACAGATGCAAGCGATCAATTTTGGGGAGCTATTCTTTTATAAGAGGATGACAATAAGAAAAAAAGGATTTATGCTCATGCTAGTGGAAAGTTCACAGATGCAGAATGCCATTATCACTCAACCTTTAAAGAGGTCTTAGCAGTTAAATATGGCATAAAAAAGTTCGAATTCCATCTAATTGGTCATCATTTCAAAGTTGTGATGGACTGCTCATCATTTCCAAAAATGCTTGAATTCAAAGGAAAGACTCTGCCCCATCCTCAACTTCTCAGAATGAAAGAATGGTTCAGTAAGTATGACTTTGAAGTAGAACACATCAAAGGAGAGGATAACCTGTTACCAGATCTTTTAAGCAGACCACCTTTCTCTTGTGAAAAACCCTTTCAGCTAAAAGTTCTTCCCATGCTATACATGTATCAAACTATTAATGCCAACTTTCTTGAAAAAGGTATTCCTCCATCCTTACCATCACACATTTCCATGACCATCCTTAATCAAAAGGCAAGAACTCAAATTTTTGAACTTCAATCCGGACTAATAAGAAAATATGGGTCAGATTTCTTTCATAAATTAGGCTTTCATCCTATCTATCCTTTCACCTGTATTTTCAGCTTCCTAAACCAAATAGAAAATTGTAATCCTTAATCCCTCTCTTCCTTTTATTTAGAATATATGGTTGTAAATTATTATTATTTATTTTTTATATATTATTATTTTTATTTGTAATTGAATGTCAGGGCATAAGCATGAAATAAAGCTAATGTGCAAACTTGGAACAAAATCTAAAATTGAAAACCAATCGTGATTAGCTTGTTAATAAGAAAATAATTTAATAATCAAAAGTAATAAAATACAAAATACACAAGGAGGCCAACCACAAGGTTGGGTGGGCATTCCAAAAGCCCATACCTAGTTTTCAAATCCAATCTCTGATGACAGTTTTTGGGAACCTTCGAGTGGCGACTCCATCTCCATTTTGGGCTCTAAGTCCACTATGTATTTCCTAGTGAGCCCTGAACTTGCACAGTGTCGTGGTCATCAACACTTAGGTGCGCAATCAAAACCGCCTATAGGTAGCACAAAAATTCATAGCCATTATTGAGTACTTGAGGTGAGAACAAATAGAGAAATTATTTGAATGATTAAGTGCAAAAGAAAATAGAGTATAATATATTGGAAAAGAATTGGAAAAAAAAGGGATTATTTACACTCACAGACTTTAATTTATTGCTTATTTTTCACCATCGTTCTAAAGAATTAATTGGATATATAAATACCTCTAATTTTTAATTTTAGTTATAGTATCACCCATTTGATGATTTCCAATGAAATCAATACCGAAATGCCGACATAGGCAAACAAAGGGATGATGATGTGGCAAAACTATCTTCAATAATAAACTAAAGGCCATGTGGGCTTTATTAAATTTTATTGCCTAAATAAAAACCCTATGTGGCATGACCTCGGTTCATTATTAAAAATAATTTTACCACATCATTATCTCCTTATTTGTTCACGTTAGCATTTCAGTGTATATTTCATCAAAAATCGATAAATGAGGAATTACCATTACTAAAATTAAAAATCAGGAGTTTTTGTATGCCCAATTAATTTTTTGGGAGGATGGTGAGAAAAGAGTAATAAGTTAGAGATGTAAGTGTAAATAATGGGAAAAAAAAGATTTTGAGGCTGGTGACAGGATTGTAGGAATTTTTTGACTTACGTTATTCTTGGTAATTGGTGGAATTCTTATAGCACTTCTCAATAAATCATTTTGGAGAAAGAGATACCATTCAATTTACAATGAGGGATACAAATTGAAAAATAGAAAAATAAAAATTAAGTAATTTTTGTTTATAAAAGAGAAATAAAGATAAATAAAAAGAGAGAGAGAAAAGGAGATTAAAATTTTATTTTAGTTATACTAGCCAATAGCCCGTGCATAATAAAAATAAATAAAACATGATTGTTATGAAAAAAGAAAAAAGAATAAGACACTTATCTCCATAAATACACTTTTAAATATAAATATATTTTAAGAGGTTGAAGAATAAGAAAAAAAAACTTGTATCAATACAAATTGTTATTTTTTTAAATGTGATTTGTTGTATTAGATAAATATTTGTACAAATGAAAAAATAAATAAGCAGATAACAATTTAAATATTAAGTAGATAACAACCTTTAAATATAAATACCCATTGTAAAATTAAAAATATTGAGTGAAAATTTTAAAAAATAATAGATTGGAAAATAGTTAAAGTATATAGTAGTTTGTGATTAGTTCCTTCTTTTCACTTCTCCCACACACACACATATAGATACATACTTCAAGGACACATATTTTTGCTTTGAAACATTATCAGAAAAGGTTTCTATTAAGTTATTTTAAAACTTCTCTATTGTTATTTTCTCAACCATAATTGCAATCTACAAAAGTAATCAAAATTAATGTCATAAAAAGAAGTCATGATGTTATATTCTGCATATGTAATAGAGGGATTATTATGAGAGAAGGTAGAGAAGCTAGAGTTTTCACTTGAAATCATGATTATATTATAAAATAATGTTAGAAAGATTGAAACAAAGATTGGTTAAAGGGTACACCATTTCATTATCCTTGTGTAAAAGGCAAAGCCATGTCGTCAAGGTACAAAGCAAATCCTTGATGCCTGCTACCTCAACTATACTAAGCCATCACAATCTGTTTTCAATGACATGATGAGCAAAGTGAATACATTCTTATATTGGAAGTGAAACATTTTTTTTCTTTGTCTCTTATAGCTATGGTTTAATGCATGCATCATACTCATGATTTTGATACTTGACTTCACGTGCTTGTCTTTGCTTGATCTTTGTATCATCATCTTTTCTAAATCTAAATAACTAAGAACACCAGATTGATCATTTTAGCTTCATAAATAAAAGGAAATTTATTAAATATTTATGAGCTTATACTATACTTTTAAAAAAAGGAGCATATGCAAATGACTTTAGCACAAAGTTCTTGAACTTTTGAATAAAAAATAATAAAAAAACCTAATTCTCCAATCTACATGTCCATAGAATAGTAGTAGTAAAGAATTAAATGACATTACATCCACAGAAATTCATAGCATAACTGTTGTTTCCTCATAACAAATGAATTCAGGAGATTACTTAGATTATACTTCTGGTAATCAAAGTCACCCAGTTCAAAAACAGCATAATGAACTCTTTCTAACAATTATTTATTAAGATTTTTTTGCAAAAGAAACTTTCAAAAGCCTTACATGTGTAGAACACAAATCCAACAATAATAAACAAATCAAAATGAGGCTTTTTTTGCCTTCACAAAATAAATAGATAATAAAAATATATAAAAAACACCTTTATAGAATTTGATGACTCTCCCTAGCCTGTGGTAATTAACTTGCAATAGAGAATATTAATACTTATTTCTTCTCTTTATTATTCTTTGTAACCATGGGAGATACCTGAGCCACAACAACTTTGCTTTCTTTTGGAGTATAGCCTTTATTTTTCTTAGTCTATATTATCATGAGATTCTCTAATTCCTGCATCTTTTAATTAAAATGGAATCACTGCAACTATTGTTTCTGAAATGATAATGGTGTTTTTATCACTAATCTCCTGGAAAACTTCTTTTTGTACACCTTTATTATTTTCTTTCTCAAGAGAGGAAACCTTTTGAATTTCCTATGGGTGAGATCCATTCGCATGCTCATTACTATTGTCAACATCCAATGCTTCTTACATTTATTCCACGCCTTTTTTTAGAATTGTATCTCCATTGTAAACATCATGTTTCTCTTCTTTAACTTTCATAATGCCAATTTTTTTTCTTAATTATATAGTCTATTACAACTTAATGAAAGAATAACCAAAGATATAGCAGATGGAGTAAGTAAAAGACATCAATGCATCAAAATAATTACCTCTTGAAGCTCTCTTTTAACATTCTCAAGACCTTTAATATTTTCCCATATCACATTAAGCACTTCAACAACTTGCCTCAAATATTTTTAATCTCTGAACATTTTGAGAAGAGTTACTATTTCATGGCAAGTGGATGGGTTGCTTGTTATGAGTATAGTTTGGAAGTGTTCATTAGTCATTACCATAGAGTTAAGTATCTCAAAATCTATTGATTCATCTTCTAAGTTAATGACATCCATTTTCTCTTGATGCATCAAAGTGTAGCCTTAATGTAAAGAGTTGCCAAATTAGCATCAACATAGCCATATGTAACTTCGATAATTCTTTATAAATCAACCTGTAAAAAGACTAAATATGAGAAATTAAAAAAGAAACAATTTGATAGAATGAAGGAAAAAAAATTTGATGTGTACATCTTTAGCAAGCTTCATGTTTAGAGGCCATACAAGCATCAAGATTGACAAATATAGGTCAGTTTCATTTTCATATCAAAAGGCTCATGCCAAACTCAAGCACAAATAACTAAAAAATTCCAAAGCTTCCAACCATCTGTCAGTTACAACCCAATTCTTTTTAATTTTTTAATTATCAATAATATACCCAAGATTCAATATGTTGGAAATTAGTTGTTTCACCTACTCAAATATAGGATGAAATAAGATGAAGCAGACTAAGGAAAAAAACACTAATTGCAGGGTAGGCTATAAATTACAATAATGTCAGAATAATAGTACATTTAAAAATGTAAGCTATTGAACTCCAATGGATGGTTTCACTATTCAAGATCCCATTTGTTCAAAAAATTTAAATTTAACAGTGAAGTGGATAGACCTTGGTATCATGCCATGTCATTCCACAACAAAGTGGATGTTCTCTTTTGCATGATCTTCCACCATCTCACCTCCCCCCTTGATTACTTAACAATTTTAGCTCTTTGCCAAGAAAAAAAAGAGAAATAAAATAAAGGATAAAAACTAAATATAGTTGGGAAAATTTAAATGAAAAAAATTGAAATATTTAATTGATTATTATAATAACAGTCATTTATACCCCAATAAACCAACATTTATATAATAAAACTAAGCTAGTAAAACATTCTATAAATGAAAAACCTAGACGTAGAAAAGTGGTATGTTAACAAATGAAAATGTTTTCCAGGTTTCTATTTTTCAAATTAAAGAAAAAAAAGAATGGAAATAGAGAATAAAACTAAAAATGGAAACAATAAATTGTTTGCACCTGTTGGTTGCTACTTTGCACAAGGTAAGGTTTGTTTTCTCTTGCATTACATCATATCAGGGCAAGTGACCTTTGCAATGATCACTGATCGATGGATTTAACAAATCCTTCAAGGGGCCTCTTGACATTATCCTTCTTAAAGGTGGCAATTATTAGCATAGGTGATATGCCCTAGAGGCCAGTCACATATTTGACATTGTAAATTATCTCAAATGGAAATAAAATAATATTCTATTATTTAAAGTATTTATTTAATTGAATATTTATCCATTGGCATAATGTTAAATAAATTTATTGTCAAAAGTTGATAATATAAGCTACAAATTTATTTAGTACATTTGCCATAAAATTGTTCATAGTCGATTGATTAATATTTGGGTTATATTAGTTAGACTGTCACCTTTATCTATTTTCCTTGATTAATATGTGATACTAATAGTGGGAGGTAGTGAGTCTCATACTACTTGATATAAGATATCAAAATAAACATTTGGATACTCAAGTGATAGGTGGATCAAACGTGACATTAGATTTATGATTGCATAGATATTCACTTATAGTTAACAATCACAATCTAGGTCATAATAGTGCATATAGTCCTTTGAATTAAGGTGACATAGTCATCCACATATAGTCCAAGTAGAGAACCAAATAGGAAAAATGATTAAAATCCTATGATCGGATCGAGGAGGTGAATACTTAAGTACCGAATTTATTCAATTCCTTAAGGAACATAATAGTATTTCACAACTAACTCCACCTGGAACATCTCAATTAAATAGTGTATCCGAAAGAAGGAATCGAACTCTATTAGATATAGTTCGATAAATGATGAGCTATACGGATTTGCCTACTTTCCTTTAGGGTTTTGCATTATAAACCGTTGTTTACATTTTAAATTGTGTTCCATCTAAGTTTGTTTCTACCACATTATATGAGATATGACATGGTAAGGCACTAAGTCTTAAGCATATTAAGATTTAGGGATGCCCAGCTGTAGACAGTGAAGTTTAGCTCGGGCCTAAGATTTTAGCAACCGTGACATTGTTTAAGTTTAGGGATTTAGAGAACACACTAACCACTGCCATAAAGACATGACATGGAGATGAGGAGTTGCAACCTATGGTAATAACTGAGACAAATAGAAAATGGTGGCATTCTATTCTCTAAAAGAAAGCTAGCACCACAACCAGGAGATTCTGGATATGGAATACCAATTTCTTTCAATCTTGTGTTTATTTAGAATTACTTTATGAATTACTAATTTATCCTCTATTTACATGCAATTTCATATAAAACTTAAAAACAATCAACTCCAGGTAAATTAGTCATAGAAAATACAAGTAAACAATGCATTTATCACAATCCCTAAATTAGTCTAAACTACATTGATTTTAATTAAATGAGCTAAATCTACATATTTTAATTTACAAGTGAGTCTGAAAACTAATAAGGCCTAATTCCTATTTAATTTTAATTAAATGCTCCTAAGTGTATTTATTTTAATTCTAAAAATGGGCTTAGATCTACAAATTATAAAGTATTTGATTTAACAAGCCTAATTCTACATATTTTAAATCGAGAATGATCTTAAATCTACAAATTATGAAAAAGCTTAAATTAAATGGGCTAAGTCTGAATTAATTAAATTAAATTAGGTGAGTCTATATCTAAATTAACCAAATGGGACTAAGTTGTCTTTACCTTAAATTCTAATTAATTATGGGCATAAAATTCATCTTAATTAATTAAACCTAAAAAAAAAAACTAAATTTAAATGGGTTAAAGTCTAATATGGGCTTAGGGTCCAAAACACATAAATATAAGCAAACAAGCCCAAAAATAATAAAAGAATATCAAAAGACCAAACAATTAATTTAACTTATTCTAAAACCCTAATTTAATTAAAGTGACCATAAACAATAAAATAAAATAATAAATCAAGCAAAACTAATTTTATCAACTTAAATATAATTCAATTTTAATTAAACAACCTCAGGATTTCTATAACCATTAATTTTAATTAATTACCCAATTAAAATCCTATTTTTACTAACTAATTAAATTAAAACAAAACACACAAGTACACATACCAAATTTTATTATTCTCACTATTAAGGCTATTACAATGAACTATTGAGAATAATAAAAAAAGAAAAAATTAACACAATTCTAAAAATAAATAAAAATAAGACAATTAAATAAAAAAAAACTAGAAACTACATCTATCTATAAGGTTCCATCCATAACATTCCATGGATCTCTATGGATTTAGTTCTCCAAGTATGATCATAATGTAATCTCCTTTATAATCACCATCACAAAAGGATAAAATAATGATTAGTGAATAAAATTATAATAAAAATAAAGTAAAATTGAAATTCAATAAAATCAAAACAACTAAAAAGAAGAATAAAAGAAAGTAGAGAGAAGATAATGGTTTATGGATGTTTGTGAATGAATTGTTCCTCATACTAGTAAGATCACCGTTGTTTTTTTAGTAGACCTCTAAAACTTATTATTCTTCTTCTCAAAAATCTCCAAAAGAATAAATTACCAAGAGTTTTTTTTTAGAAAAGAATGCTTAGAATTGAGAATTGAGTTCCCCTACTCCGGAAGCCTAAGTTCTCATTTTATAGGGGAAAAAACCCTAAGTTCTATGTTTTGAGAGTTCTAATTTTAAAAGGACTTTATTTCCTGAAGAATTAGATAAATCCTAAAAATAAATTTAAGAAAATTTTTAAACCAATCAAAACTAGTAAAAAATATTTTTATTTTCTGTAAAAAATACAAAAAAACGAAAAACACATAATTCCAACCAAAATTGTATAATTCCAATCAGAATTACAGAATTCCAATTAAAATTCTATAATTTTAATTTTTTTAACTTTTAATTACAAAAAGACCCCTGAAAGAAATTAAAATTTTCAATTAGGTCTTAAAAAGTATTACAATTAAGTCCTTAAAAAATCAATGATTTAGAAAATGTATTTAAACTTTTTAGGTTTCAAACTTCAAGTGTTGAAGACCTACTTATAACATTTTCATCGTTGAAGTCCTTTGTCACATTCATATTTTATTATCCCGAAATTGGGTGTTTACAGTTGCCCCCTTTGTCGTTGTTTGCTTGACAAATTGCAGTAAAGCAAATAAACACACAATTTCTTAAGAACAAAGTTTGAGTACTTACCTGTGCTCCTTGAGGCTTATGCTTGCAAGTGACCATCGGTTCATGATAAATGCTTGTGTTATCATACAATACTAGGCATAAACTTAAAACATATGAGGAAACACTATAGTAGGACGTATAGCGTTGGTTTGGAAGGATACATCACATTATACTTGGTCGTATAATGTTAACTATACTTGGTTGTACAGTCTGAATTGAAATGACACATTGTACTCAGTCGTACAATATCGACTATACTCGGTCGTAAAATCTGATTAAAATGACACATTACACTTGATCATATAATGTCGACTATACTTAATCATATAGTCTAAATAGAATGATACATTGTACTCGATCTTATAATGTTAACTATACTCGAACGTATATCTGAATTGAAATAGGTACATTGTACTCGGAGGTACATTGTACTCAGAGGTACATTGTACTCAGTCTTACAATGTCGACTATACTTAGTCGTATAGTCTGAATTGAATCAACACATTGCACTTGGTCGTACAATGTTGACTATACTCAGTTGTATAGTATGATTGAAAGGATGCATCATACTCGGTTGTATAATGTCAACTACACTCGGACATATAATCTGAATTAAAATAGGTACATTGTAGTCAATTATACAATATCGACTATACTCGATTGTATAGTTTGAATTGAATTGACACATTGCACTTGGTCATACAATGTCGATTACACTTAGTTTTATAATCTAAATTGATACATCATACTTGGTCATATGATGTCGACTACACTCAGACGTATGGTCTAAATAGGAATACACTACACTCAGTCATGTAGCGTTGATTTCTTTTATGTTGAAAATTTAATAATTTATGGAATTATCAAATCATGTAGCTTTGCAATTTAGGACTAAATTGCAAGAAAAGCTTTGGAGTTAAATGTAAATGAAGTTAAGGGACTAAAATGGACATTTGCCACTTTAATATATACTTTGCATTTTGCCGATTCATTTCTTCATTTCCCATCTCTTTCATTCTTTTTTTTTCTTTCTCTTGATTTTGAAATCTTACTTCTTCAATTATTCTTTCATCTGATCTTTAATTTGGAATTTGTCTGATCCTATGGCTCACCTAGGACGTAGGCTATATGGAAGCAGCTCCAGGCAATCAGATCTAATCATATCTCAATTGCATTTTCCTCAAAATAGTTTGGGGCTCGATGAAAGGGAAGAGGAGCTCCCTTTGACTTACTTGCACCTCCACAGATGATCACAGGCTAGAGATGAGGTAAATTTCTCTTCTGTCTTTAATTCTGCAAAAAAATATATTTATGTTAATACATTAACATATTTATACATGCAATTATAAAACATTTCTCATACAAATTTGACAAAATTACATGAAATTATCAATTTTGAAGCAAAATTTTATAAAATTGGTTTTAACATGTCAGAGGACTAATAAAATTTAGTATGGTTTCTAAATTTTTGGTCAAAAATCTAGATTCTGAATCAATTTTTTTTTTAAAGATAGAAATGAAAATAAATAAAAATCAAAAGTTAGTAAGGAAGGTAATCTTGCCATTTTCTGAATTTTATTCAGAAACCATTGAAAATCTCGGGTTGCTTTCACTTGGATTGAGAACTCTTTCATGATTTATTGAGAGAGGTAGTATAACACATATGGGCATCTGGCTTTTAACATTTCATTGTTGCTCTACAGACTACTTGAGGTAAGTCAGATCACTATTCACTTTTTGCTCTTATTGAAAGGTGGATGGATACTACTCACACCTTCCACACGCGAGTGAGTGAGCTGACTATTTCTCCTATGAGCTTCTCTACTATCATTAGGATCACCTTCAGGGGTACCCCAATTATTTTTAATATCCATTATTATACTCTTCCTGAAGATGCCAGGAGTCGTTATGTTCGCGACTTGCTCGGGTTTGTTTCGACATGGAAGAATCGAAAGAATATACTTCTTTCTTCTCTTGTTCAAGGTTTTTGGAGATTACCCATTACCACACCTTGCTAGATCCTTCAGAAGGCGAGATGCTTCTTATTGATACTGCTAGGCACTGCCCTTTTTTGTGAGACTGGTCATGAGGTTAGCATTACTCTTCTTGGTCCCCTTTAGGATCTTGCTAGTCGCTACTTTCGATTGAGGATTCACAGCTCTTGCCTACCTCTAATATAGATTGGATAATGTCTATAGAGGTGCTCTAATGAAGTACGGCTTCTGGCATATTTTGCATGTATGCCTCCTTTGTGTCTTCAACCCTTTTTAAATTTTTGTTCTTTTATAACTCTTTTTCATTTCAACTATCTTTTCCTTTTCAGATATAGGGCATTGAGATCAGGGTGATCCGAGGCTTTAGCACTATTAGCTCTGATAGGAGTCTTCCATTAATGTAAAGATGGGGTTCTTCTCATCTTACTAGTGTCAAGTATGACCTACAGACTTATCGGGACCAACTGAACTCTTTAGAGTGGGACCTAGTAAGATAAATTTAACTATTAGCATCTAATCATTTGTAGAAGTTAAATAAAATTTATTTAAATAAATTTTCAGGTCAAATCAGATTGGCTAGTTAGCGCTAAAGACATCTAGCAATATAGTTTCATGACTGCTGCTATAAGGCTTGAGACTATGAGGATTTTACTTCCTGGTTATGGTTGCTAGATGTGGTATCTAGGTAAGCGTGTTTATCATTGATATATGGGACCTTCCAAGAGGCATGTTCCTTCTTTTATTCCCTCTTCCATATTAAGCAGTTACAGCTTGACTAGTCTTGAGCTCAGAGCAGCTCTTGAGGGATATGATGCTTTGACTCTGCTCGAGCATTCTCACCACTATCAAGAGTATATTCGAGAGAATCTCCTAGAGTAGGTTCTCATAGATCCAATTGAGGTATGCTTTACGCCACCATTCCTCCTTATCACTATCTTACTTCATTCTCTTTTGTCACTAAGGATGACATTTATTCCCTATGCAGGTTAAAGATGCTACTGATGTTGCTATAGAGGAGGAGATTGAGGGTGACACTGAGAGGACTGAGCAGGAGGTTGAGCCTACTCATCATAGTAGAGCTGCTTGAGGTAATACTTCCTCAAGTACCATTCTGGGTGATATTTCCCTACTTGATAGGTCTATGTACTATTAGGCTCTTACGATACAGACTCCCATTAAGTAGCACATATACCTTGATAAAGTTCAGATTCCTAACTTTTCTCCTCTTAATGCTTTATATGTGAGTGTACTTTTGCATTTCCAATCCTGTATAAATTCACACTTGTTGCTGAATTAGTTTATATCATTTTACAGATCCCTCAGACACAGGCAAAGTATCTGTATAGACTCGCCTCATCCTAGAGATTATTTACTATACAGATCACGAATAGTTGGAGGGTTAGTATTTACAATAAGTATGCAAATGTATGCATGTTATTCATAATATGCATGATTTTAACTATTCTTAATGCGATAGAGTTATGCTAAAGATATGGTGCACGAGAATGAGAGGCTTCATAGATAGCTTGTTGGTTTTGGCTTTAACAATTATGATGCTGAGACTTCTATACCCCCAGATCCAAGCGATGATCCTGCTAGAGGATGGAGTGCTTGGCCAGACACTGGAGCTTAGGATGACTAATCTTTCATTTTTAGGACTTGTACCATCATGATTGTATTTTCCTTTCTTCTTGTGAACTGTTCTCCCTTTTTTGAATGGATTATGGACATTGGTTTTGGATCAAACCCTAGAATTTAATGAATCTTTTCTCTCTTTTTTTTGGTCAAAAATCTTGGAAATTCGATCGAGATTATAGATTTCTGATCGGATTTCTAGAATTTCGATCAAAATTTTAGATTTCCAATCGAATTTTTAGAATTTCGATCAGAATTCTAGATTTCCAATTGGATTTTTAGAATTTCGATTGGAATTCTAGATTTTCGATTGGATATCTAGAATTTCGATTGAAATTCTGGATTTTTAATCGAATTTCTGGAATTTCGATCAGAATTCTAGATTTTGATTAAAAATTTAGCTCTAACTCCGTGCTGCTTTTTCGTTTCAATTTCTAATTTGAGTTTGATTAGTACATGTAAATTCCGAATCCTATCCAGATTAAACCTTTATGCATGTATAAATAGTTTGTCAAAGGGTAATTACCCATTCCTGTCTTTTGTTTGCTTAATCATGATATAAGTCACCTTTAATTTGATGAGAAGTTTCTCAAAGACCTTAATGGGGATGATTGGAATAAACTACTGCCCTATCATATTAAATCTTTAAAATCCCTTCAGCATCTAAAAATAGACCATAATTTTCTTCATGTTGTTTCCACCTTCTGGGACGTCAAAAATTATGTATTTAGATTCAATGGACAAGAGTTGTGTCCATTAATTGAGGAGTTTACTGCTATTCTTGGCTATTCTTCAGACTCGATTGCTGTGATTGCTCTTCCTGGTCTTGAGATGCAGTTTCCCAATAGATTAGTAACATTCTTTAATATGCCCCCAAGTGACATCTACATGTATGCACATAACCATGGGACTATCAGTCTTTTTTCTCTGATCACTTCTTGTGGGACTAGGGCTAAGAATAATATGGCCTGGATTAGGACTGTCTCTTTTTGCTTGTATGCCTAGTTTCTAGTAGTGGCTTCTCATAGAGATACTGACATAAGAATTGTTAGCATCCTAGAATAAGTAGAAGTTGGAGCTAACCTTGTGCCTATCATACTTGCTGAAACTATCATTAGGTTAGATAATTTCAAGGTTCAAAATTGATTTTTAGGCAGTTTGCTTCTCCTTTAGGTATGCACCTTTTTTTTGCCTAAGCTGCCCTTTCAGGTTTTCAACTTAGCTTATTTATTTATTTAGATTTGGCTACAGGAGAAATTGATTCTACTTAATCCCCCCACCAATGCCTTGATTTATCAACCTCATCATCTATAGTCTCGTCCATTGAAGGTGAAGGACAAGCACACTATAGGTCAATGGATTGACTGGATGAAAGGCATTATTGACACTAAGATTACATGGATCTGTCCTTGGTGGAAGTTGAAGTTTGTGACCATTAACTTGTATGACCACTGTGTTCCTATTCCTAGGTTACACTTTTTGACCTTTTTTTCCTCTTCATGCCTTTACTGCCAGTACGATCGTCCATAATTTATTGTGACTATTATACCTAGCTTCGAAGGCTTCCCTCTGAGGCAAGATTTCTTGGACAAAATGAAAAACCTGTGGCCTCACAGAGCATTAAAGCAGAACATGCATTTGAATACTGATATGACTATTAATGAAAATTATAAGGCTTGGGTTATCATAAAGCTACAGAACTACCAGGATTTGCCAACTATAAAAGGACTCAAGTATTGCTAAATGAGTCACAAAAGAAGAAACAAAAATAAAAATAGTATAGTAATCTTATAAGTCTTGTCTTTTAGGCTCTCATGTTTTGTTTTTCCTTTAAGTCTTTATGCTTTATAATAAAGATAAAATATACAATATTCAAATAAAAATTTCATTTCAATTTTATTCATTAACTAGGGCCAAAATGAGTACATTTATTACATCACATGATATAACTTTTGTTATCAGCTAGTCCTTTCGGATTTTCTAATTAAACATTTTTCTCTCACTTTTATTACCTTAATTTCTACATGTCAGCCCTTTGTAGGTTTTCAAATCAGCGGGATCACTTCTTTTATATTATTCCCTCTCAGCCCTTTACGGGTTTTTTGAACAGCGAGAATGTCCTAATTTTTGTCTAACTAGCCTTTTTAAGTTTTCTTGCTAGTGGACTTTTTTTTAAAGGTAGTATTTCTTAAGGTGATCTAGGTTGATTGGCTCAGTGAACTCATTCCCTTCTAAATTTAATATCTTTGCAACTCCTTTAGGTAGGATTATCTTGACTAAATACGACCCTTCCCAATTTAGTCTGAATTTTCCTCTTAGATCAAACACCATTGTCCTTGACTGCTTTAGCACCATATCTCCATCCTTTATTATTTCAAGTTTGACCTTCTTATTAAAGGCTCTCGCTATCCTTCTCTGATAAATTTAAGTGTGAAATAGAGCCTTCATCCTTTTCTCATCTAGAGACATATGGTGGTTATATCTCCTTTGCATTTATTCACTCTCAAGGACTTTTGCTTCCATAACAACCCTCAAAGATTTAATTTCCATCTCTATGGGCAAAACTGCTTCACAATTGTACACTAATGAGAATGATGTTTGTCTAGTAGCATTACGCATTATAGTTCTATATCCCCACAAGGCAAAAGGAAGATACTTGGACTAATCTTTATGCGTTTTTACCATCTTAGAGAGGATTCTCTTTATATTCTTATTAGCTGCTTCAACTACACCATTAGCCTGAGGTCAATAAGGTGAGGATTTATGATGCTCAATCTTGTATCTCTGTAATAATTCAGTTGTCTTTGCCTGAAATTGAACACCATTATCTATCATAACCTGATGTGGGATCCCGTACCTACAAATGAGATTCTTCTCGATGAATCTTGCCATCTGTCTAGCTTTCAAAGTACTGAAAGATTATGCTTCTATCCATCTCGAGAAATAATGGATTGCCATCTTGTATATTTATGCCCATTCGAGGTAGTTGGTCTTATCTCCCTATAATATCTATCCCTATGCTATAAAGGGCCATAGAGATGTTAGACTGTTTAGCACTGTAGGGGGAAGACAGTTGAGGTTTTCATGTATCTGGCATTGATGACATTGTTTCACTATCTGAATATAGTCTCTTTCTATGCTGATCCAATAGTACCCCCTGTCAAATTATCTTTTTCATCATAATCATCCCATTCATATGAGATTAATAAACCCTGCATGTATTTCTCTTATTACCTGTTCTGCTTCATCCTTCTTGAGACATCTCAACTGTATTCCATCCAATATTCTTCTTTATAATACCCTAACATAACTTCTATAATGACGTCCAAGAACACAAAAGGTATATCTTTCTTTGAAAGTTTCCTCATTTGGGTATTTCCTTTCCTCGATGAATCTCAAGATGTCATAAAACCATGGCTTTTCTTTTGGACCTATCCAAATACTCATAATTGATTCTTCACCATAACATGGAACTTTTATTTTCATTATCACCAAAGGCTTTATCAAGAACCCTGTCGATTTATCCCACATTGAAGAGAGCATCTCTAAAGCATCTGCCATTTGATTCTTATCTCTTGGTAAATGCATAAAGAGACATTTAATGAAATTTCTCATTAGCTTCTTCAAATAATAGATGTAAGGCTTCAACTTCTCTTCTTTTACTTCCCATTCCTTATTAGCCTGGCTAATAACTAAAATGGAATCTCTGTAAACCAATAAGTCTTTAGCTCCCACTGTTAGTGCTGCTTCTAGCCCATAGATGCATGCATCATACTCAGCCATGTTATTCGTAACCTTGAAATCCAATGTCTCAACCATTGGGATGTTTTCTCCTCCTAGTATGATAAGAATCACTCCTAGCCTTTGTCCTCTATTATTCACAGCCCTATTAAAATAAAGCTTCTATTCGCATCGCTCTATTACTACTAAGTTCTCATCTGGAAACTTTAAATTCCACTACTCATTTCTTTCGACTGCATTCTGTGCTAAGAATTTTGTCACTACTCTTCCTTTAATTACCTTAGTATTGACGTACTTAATATCAAACTCAGTCAGAAGTACCAACCATCGCGACATCTTTCCAGTTAAGGCTGGTGCTTAAAACAAGTACCTTAAAGGATTTATCTTTAAAATAGCTTGTACTTGGTAGGACTAGAAATAATGCCTTAGCATCCTTGTGGCCCATATCATAATCAAACATGTCTTCTCCATAAGATCATATTTCTCTTCATATGGCAAGAACTACTTACTAAGAGAATACATTGTGTACTCCACCCCTTCTGGTCCTTCTTATGTTAGCATTGCCCTCATTGCTTTTTCCTTTAAAGCCAAATATAAGATTAAGGGTTTACCTTGTCTTAGTGGCCTTAACACAAGTGGATTAGTAAGGTATTCTTTAATCTTATCAAAGGATTTTTGGCATTCTTCATCCCATTCCACGAGCTGATTCTTCCTCAAGATCTTAAAAATTGGATCGCAAACCATGGTAAGTTTTACAATAAACCTATGAATGTACTTTAGTATTCCAATAAATCCCTGTACTTCCTTTTTTGTTCTCGGTGCTAGTATCTCTTGAATGGCTTTAATTTTGTCAAGATCGATTTCTATGCCCCAACAACTTTCCCGAAGTGACCTCAAAGATACATTTCTTCGGATTAAGCCTCAGATTGTATCTTTTTATTCTTGCCAAAAACTTGACTAAAGCCTTAAAATGTCCTTCCATGGTTCCTGACTTGAGCATCATATCATCGACGTACACTTCCACTTTTTTGTGCATCATATCATGGAATGACGTTGTTGTTGCCCTTTGATAGATTGCTCCTGCATTCTTCAATCTGAATGGAATCACTTTGTAGCAGTATGTCCCCCATTCTGTGATAAAAGCGGTCTTGATCTTATGCATGACTGCCATCATTATCTGATTATAACCTAAGAACCTATCCATGAAAGAGTACATTGCACTAGATATCACGTTGTCGACAATCACATCAATATTGGGTAAAGAAAAATCATCCTTTAGGCATGCTTTATTTAGATCCCTAAAATCCACACACATTCAAACTTTTCCATCTTTTTTAGGAACAGGCACTATGTTTGCCAACCATTAAGAATATTCTATCACTTCTAAGAAATAGGCCTAGATTTGCTTAGTGAAAAAAGTCCTAGAGGGGGGGGGGGTGAATAGGACTATCAAATAAAAATGAGAAATTAAAAGAAATCTTTACAAGAATTAAATAGAAGTTGAGAAGGAAGAATGAAGAACACAAATATTTAAGGAGTTCAGATTCAACAACAATCCTACATCCCCACCTAACTTATTCCTAAGTTAAGATTTTCAATCATCCACAATCTTATTCATAAGATTGAGATTATATAAGGGTTTTATGGCTCACTCTTATAACCTTACAACATGAGTTTTCACAGCTCACTCAAAAAACCAAAACCCAAGTGTTTTAATGGACAACACTTAAACCAATTTCTTTAGAAATAAATCTCACTTCCCTTCTAATCTAACCCAAGATTTAAGATGAAGAGAAATTCTATTTCTAACACACACCCAACTCTCATAAGAGTTATACAAATAAAGAATTGTTTAAGAGAATTTGAGAGCTCAATGAATGCTTAAGAAATAATGAATGATAAATAAGTTACTTAACTTTCATTTAGCTCTAGAGGTATTTATAATTAAAAATATAGCTATTAGAGGTGCAAATGATGTGTCCAACATCTATATTTTGAATCATTGAAAGTGATGTTGTCAAATAGCTATTCATGAATTGAAACTATAATTGGCTAAATAAGACATTTGAATTTGCCCATACTTTCTTCATAAAACTGTAGATATTTCAATTATCTTTCTATATCATTTTGAATAACCTAAATTGGATGTCTGTAACTTAAGATATGTCCAAAATACTAAGAGTTGTGCAACTTAAAATGCATAATACTATTAAACAGCTATACCCAAGTTGAAGCCATGATTTGCTCCTGAAGAAATTTGAATTTACCTATACTTTCTTCATAAAAGCTATAGATATATGAATTATCTTTTCATATCATTTTAAATCACCTAAATTTGACTTCTTTAGTTTAGGATATGTCCAAAATACTAAGAGCTAAGCAATCTAAAATGCAGAATACTATTAGATAGCTATACATAAGTTGAAAGACGTATACGTAGATTTTGACTCAAAATTTGCATAACCAAATGAACTTGGATTTTGAAAAATAAGCCCAATTTAGAAAGCTCAAGATATCTACTTTAAATGTGAAGAAGCTCATTTTCTCATTTAAGAGCTCTAAGATGTCAAAAGCCTTCTTGAATCTCAGAGGTTCAATTTGCCCAAAAAGTTAGTTTTCATCAAAAAGTGTATATGCATGGTATATGTTTGGTACATAATTCCCTACACACTTAATTGAAATTATTAGTATAAAAATTATTTATCAAAGTTTAAAATTTAGAGTTTAATCATGCAAATGGTTAACATTTAGTGATTTCTTCCCTTATCTTTTCTACCCACTCTAGCCTTAACCTACGAAGTTTTTGCTTAACATGTTTAGCCTTTGGATATATTAGAATGTGATGCTCTACAATTTCTCTATCTAGACCTGGCATGTCTTCATAGAACCAAGTGAATACTACCTTTATTTTTATTAATATTCTCTCTAATTTTTCCCTCTCTTCAGGTTTTAAATCATGTGATATAAACATGTGTTTTGGTTGTTCATTTGTGCCCATGTTTAATGAATCTAATTGAATAGAATTAATGTCAAACATGCATAAATGATCATTATTAAAGTGCACAAGACCATCAGAATCAACATCACATAAGTAAGTAAAACCAAAGTTTATATCATTGATCATAGAAAAAATAACATTTTCATCCTCAAATAGACCGAATGTTATTACATCAGTTTCTTCATAAAAAACATCATTAAAACTATTATTAATAATGCTAGCTAAATCCTGTGGTGGTTCTTCGTTAGGTGGCAGACAGAGCAGCTCTTCAATGGCCTCAATTCCCATTTTCTCAATAACTTTATTCATCACTTTATCTTTGTTATCTTGCACTAGACCCTCAATATCTGCTTCTTAAAGATCTCAAACCTAGAAACATTCACTCTAGCTGTTTAGACATGCTCCTTTTCACCCAGGTACAATTTCTCTTTCCTTTCTTTGGTCAAGTTATCCTGTAACGGTCCCATTCTGTGAGAAGTTATTCTTTTTAAGAATCCTTCTTCTGGCTCCTTTACTGCCAAGCCCAACTCCTATATAGCCTAATCCTCTGGTATCATTTTATCCTTTAAAATTTGGGAACTTTGGACTTCCTTGCTCATTTTTTCATAGTCCTTGTTTGGGTTGATAATTCATCTTCTTGATCATGCTCATAACCCTTAGATCCATCTCAATTCATCAGAGATCATGGCTATTTGGAAACTAGGAGGGGTGATTACCTGCTTCTGACCATCTATAACTATAGACACAGTCTTGCCCATACTAGCATCTAAAGTCACAATTTCTCCATCCAATAAGAATTTCACCTTTTAATGCATAGTTGAAGGCGCTCCTCCTAAAGTAAAATACTAGGGCCTACCCAAATGCAAAGCATAAGTGATAGGGATATCCAACACGTTGAACTTCACCATTGCCTTTATAGGTCTAGTTTTTATAGGAGCCATAAATGTTCCTTCTATAGTCCTCATGTTGTCATCATAAGCTCTGATTATAAGGTTAAATTTTATTAAATCTTCCACCTTCACCCCTAGATTAGGCAAAATCTATAGTGGGAAAACATTAATTCCAGACCCATCATCCACCATCATATAATTAGTCTTCTTCCCTTTAACTTCAGCTGGGATGAACAGAGATTTATTATCCCTTCCACAGGTAAATCCTCATCCAAAAAGGTGATAACCCCACGCTTCTTCTCAGTAACCTTGGCCACCATTGCTTCAGGGGTTGCAGTGGTGTCAATGTTTAGTTTGGTTAGAGCCTTAACCAGAGCCTTCATGTGGCTACTTGAGTGCATCAAGAGCTCCCAAATGCTCACATTTGCTTTTGCCTTTTTAAGTTGTTCAAGGATTAAGTCATCATCATATTCATTTGAGTCTTCTCTTTCAGCAACCTCCTCCCTCTTTGTAGTCTTCTCCATTGGTTTATAACATTTACCACTTCTAGTGATATGACTGACTTCTGGATTATTAACCCATTCATTATAGCCTTCAGTGCCTTTTTCATTAAAGTTATACCAGATGTCTATAACCCCAATGGTCTGCTCTTTCTTTGCATCTTTCCATACCTCAACCATGCATTTACCTCTCTTATTTGGCATCTTCTTATCATCAAATTCATCACTTGATCCTGTAGGCGTTATTAACTCAATGGGTATATCGAACAAAGTGGTTTGAAATAACACACCTTATAGTCGAATTTGCCTAAAGGCTATCCCAACAAGTCTTCTATTCTCTCCTCATCTTTAGGGGCATTAGGGGGTTTCTCATTGGTTTTAAATCCTCAAAGGAGTTAATGCACTTCTTCCTCACTAACTCTTAAGTTAATCATCATGGTAGTTGGGGATGACATGTTTTGATAATTTGGGAAAGGGTTATTTTTAGTGTTTGGGTTTGGATTGGATTTCTCAAGGTCCATGATTTTTCCAGAGACTATGAGGTTTTGAATTTTATGTTTAAGGCGTATGTAAGAGTCAGTGAATGGCTAGCAACTTGGTGAAATTTACATTAACTATTTGGGTCAAAGCTGGGGAGATTTAGGTTTAGTGGTCTAGAGGGGGTTAAAGGTTTAAGGAGGCCTTTTTGGATCAATCGATTTAGGACTTTAGATAAGGGCTTATTAAAATTTAAGAATTTTATGGGTTGTTGAATAGTATGAACTCCTACAACCTAATTAGAATTTCCTTGTTGTATGCCCCCAGTTAGGTAATTTCTCACTTTGATACTTTTAGTGATCTTCTTCTTCTTATTTTTTATCTCTTTAGCTTGCAACCCATCATCATAAAGGTTTACAAATGTTTTGGGGTTCATCATCTACAACCTCTCAACCAGATTGGGTGACACATTTTGGATTATCATCCTAATCTGATCCTTTTCAGCCAATTTATTCCTCGTTAATCCCACATTATTCATGAACCTGGTTAGAAAATCTAAGAATGATTCATTAGGCTTTTGCTTGGTCAATTCTAGATCCCTGATGGACACTATGAGCCTAGTGTTGTAGTTATATTACTTCAAAAAAGTGGTACACAGTTCCCTCCAGTCTGCTCGGATAGACTTCTCTAACCCATAGTACCAATTGACAACTATACCCTCCAAGGATAGTACAAACAACTTGGTAGCCACAGACAAAGGAGCCTCAGTGGTGCTCATGGTAGTTTTGTATTAACTATGGTGGATCCTCGAGTCTCCAGTACTATTAAACTTCTATAGCTATGACATCTTGAATTTATCAGGCAACTTGTCCTCCTCAAATTGCATCACATCATCAAAGTCAAATGAGTATCAAATGTCCTATCCTCTCAATAACTCCTTTATTTTAGACATCTTCTAAGTTAGTACTTTCATCTGCTTAGATTCCAGCCCTTAAACTTGCTCAAGTGATTCCCTTTTCATTTTTTCAACCATATAACTCTCGATATCCTCCAACTTCATTTCCACAGCAGGTATGTGTCAGTGATATGCACTAGGTCAATCATTTGTGATTATGTATTGAATTTCTTATTTTATTAATAAAAAGGCATTATATTATCATTTGATTTTATGATAATTACATGAATGGTTAATTCTTACTAAGGCCATCAAGTATGTGACTTGATAGTAAAACCCTTAGATTAAAATAAGAGTTCTATTCTAATTATCCCTAGCCATTTATTCATTATATGAATATTAAAGTATTAAGGCTAGTATGATGTTGACTGATGGTTATGTTTTACTAATCATAAATATGAGATATTAAGTCAACTCATAGGTACATGATGAGAGATCATGTACTAGATTGACCCACTATGAGAATACTACATAGATTATTGTCATAAGTATTTCTTATCACAGTAATTTTATTTCGGTCCTTTGACCTTAAAATCATCATGGATTTCTACATAGCTATTTTATGTTTTGACACATTCTAACATTGTCTTTAACCAGATGATTAAAAGAATGTTGTTGGATATAAAATTAGTTATGTGAGGAATGTGAGTGATTTAGAAGGAATTTATCCCTCATTAATATGAGAAAGATATCTAAAGGCCCCTTGATGAGATAGACTGAATGAAAATGCATGGCCATGCTGAAATGAATTGATAAAGAGTTATCATTTTCAGTCTACTTAGAATCAAGTCATAATATTGAACTATATAAGGATGACATTCTATGCCTTATGTTCAATTAAGATATCATGTGATAAAGGGACAATAAAATTCACTGTAATTAGGTTATGTCGGATTATTGACTTCACATGACTTGGGTAGTCATAATGTCTTGCTAGAGGCCACTTATGACTTGTAGGCCTAAATAGAGATTTAGGCCCACTGCCAATGTTATGTGAACCTAGAGGGTCACACACTTAGAACAAGCCCAAAACGGATATGGGTTTAATAAGCCCAAAATAAACTCTGTGGAAATAAATAATTAAAGTGTTTTATTTATTTATTTATTTGTTTATTTATTTAAGATAAATGTTATTTTAAATAAATAAATAAGATATTATTTTTGATTTATTTTTAAACAAAATCAGAATATAATAAATGGAAAATTACCAAAAGGTTATTGGTAAGTGAAACCCTAACTTGGAGTTTATAAATATGTTATATTCTCTAGGGTTTCACACACTTGTTTTTGCCTCCAAATTCGTTTTCTTTCCTCTTAGAAAATAAAGACAGAGTTTTTCCTTTTGTTCTTGATTTGTGAGACAGTCAAGAGGTTGCTAGCACACACACTTAAATTCGTTTTATGAAGGGCTGTTCGTGTGGATACCTATAGAGGACGCATCCTTTTGTAGACGTCTTGATCCGAACAACCAAGCCAAAAAGCTCGAGGTAAGGTGTCACCGGTGTGAACCTCCTCTCATCCTTCCAGAGAATCTTGCCTCTTCTGCATTTTGGTAAGATTTTTAAAAACCTTAGATTTAATCAATTAGTCGAATTACATGGATCCAGGCTTGGGAATGTGACAAAATTTTAATTTTTTCGCTGCGTTTGCATCACGGTACCCAACAGTATGTTCCTAGCAGCATTGTCATTGTTAGTGGGTGGTGTATCCACAACAAGTGGATTGGCCACAATAGGAGGTGTAGTAGCAGCAAGTGGTGGCATCAATCTAGCCAGAGCTTATTTTAACTCATCTTACATTATCGCTCTCATGTCATCCATCAATGCTCCTTTGACATCCTTTAGGGTCTAATTTCCTCCCTTTTATTGTCCCATTTCTTCGGCTTGTTTAGGTTGTGCAGCTTTTAAGTTGAATGGATTAATATGACTCCTTTCCAGTCTACTAAGGATCTCTTTTGCAATTGATTTTAGACTCGAATTAGTTTTCACTAGTCTGCCACCTTTCTGACTCCAAACACTGGAAGAACCGGATGAATCTATAATGGTTGAAAGATAAATTGTTAGTATGATGCATGTAATGCATGTATGTATGATGCACATGCTATGTAATAAGTAACAAATAAGACAAGTATATACATCCTTCCAACCTTATTCCTCCCACACACGTATTCAATGGTGAGTCTTTTCTTAGGATTTTTAGTCTTGGCCTTAATATCAATATGGAATATCAAGAACCAATGCACATGTCATATCTCTCAAAGAAGTCAAGCATAGAAATAGTATTTTTAGGTATAAAAGCATAACTCAATCTTTATTAGTCCTTATGGGCTTCTAAAGTATAGGCTTGGGCCTTTATAGATAGAAATAACTCATGGCATCATTCACAAGCAATTTGGGTAATCTTAAAGGAAATAACTGGGCCATTATATATGGTTAAGTCCAGTGGAAAAGGTCAAGGTTCCTTTAGCAAGATGCCCTCCTTTAAGACTTGAGTTACAGGCCAAGGTTAGAGGGGCCTGGTATCCTTTGCAAACTCAAAAGAAAACTACCCCTTTTTAGGACTTGGGTTATAGACTTTGGTCAAATGAACCCGATAATCTCTCTTGAACTGAGTTAAAGCTAATAGTGATGGTTAGCCAATTTATAATCCCATGGAGCTAATGGAATCATGAAACCATAAACTGACGCCATTGGTTAATAGGGACATGCAAAATGAATGCAAGAATAAAATAATAATTAATAAAATAATTCTAAAGAACATAAGTAGAATTAATATCTCTTATCCCCAGTGGAGTTGCCATTGTAGACAGTGGGGTTTAGTGCATGTCCAAGACTTTAGCAACCACGATACTATTTGAGCTTGAGGCTCTAGAAAACACACTAACCATTGTCACAAGGACCTAGCATGGAGATGAGGAGTCGCAATAACTGGAACAAATAGAAAATGGTGGTACTCAATTCTCTAAAAGAAAGCTAGCACCACAACTAGGAGATTTTGGATACGAAATACCGACTTCTTTTAGTCTTGTGTTCATTTAGAATTACTTTATGAATTACTATTTTATCCTCTATATACATGTAATTTCATATAAAACCTTAAAAACAATCAACTCTAGACAAACTAGTCATGGAAAATACAAGTAAACAATGCATTCATTACAATCCCTAGGTTAGTCTAATCTACATTGGTTTTAATTAAATGAGTTAAATCTACATATTTTAATTTACAAGTGAATCTGAAGACTAATAGGGCCTAATTACTATTTACTTTTAATTAAATGATCTTAAGTCTATTTATTTTAATTCTAAAAATAGGCTTAGATCTACAAATTATAAAGTATTTGGTTTAACAAGCCTAATTCTACATGTTTTTATTCTAAAATGACCTTAAATCTACAAATTATGAAAAAGCTTAATTAAATGGGTTAAGTCTAAATTAATTCAATTAAATTAGGTGGGTCTATGCCTAAATTAACTAAATGGGCCTAAGTTGTCTCTACCCTAATTTATAATTAATTATGGGCCTAAAATTCATCTCAATTAATTAAACCTAAAAAAAATCTAAATTTAAATAGGTTAAAACATAATGTGGGCCTAGAGTCCAAAACACATAAATAGAAGCAAACAAACCCAAAAACAATAAAAAATATCAAACTAAACAAAAAAAGACCAAACAATTAATTTAACTTATTCTAAAACCTTAATTTGATTAAAGTGACCATAAATAATAAAATAAAATAATCAATTAAGCAAAACTAATTTTACCAACTTAAATCTAATTCAATTTTAATTAAACAACCTAAGAATTTCTATAACCATTAATTTTAATTAATTATCCAATTAAAATCCTAATTTTACTAATTGATTAAATTAAAACAAAATACACAAGCACACACATCAAATTTCATTATTCCCACTATTTGGGCTATTACAATTAACTATTGAGAATAATAAAAAAGAAAAAATTAATACAATCCCAAAAATAAATAAAAATAAGACAATTAAATAAAAAAACATAGAAACTACATCTAGCTACAAGGTTCCATCCATGACATTACATGGATTTCTATGGCTTTGGTTCTCCAAGTATGATCATCATGTAATCTCCTCCATAATCACTATCATAGAAGGATAAAACAATGATAGTGAATAAAATTGTAATAAAAATTAAATAAAATTGAAATTCAATAAAATCAAAAAAACAAAAAAGAAGAATAAAAGAAAGTAGAGAGAAGATAATGTTTTATGGATGTTTGTAAATGAATTGCTCCTCAGACTAGTAAATCACCGTTATTTTTTTAGTAGGCCTCCAAAACTTGTTATTCTTCTTCTAAAAAATCTCCAAACGAGTAAATCACCAAGAGGTTTTTTTAGAAAAGAATGCTCAGGATTGAGAATTGAGTCCCCTTGCTTCTGGAGCCTAAGCTCTCCTTTTATAGGTAAAAAAACAAAAAAAAAAGACCCTAAGTTCTACGTTCTAAGAGTTCCAATTTTAAAAGGATTTTATTTTCTAAGGAATTAGATAAATCCCAAAAATAAATTTAAGAAAATTTTTAAACCAATCAAAAATAGGTAAAAACATTTTTATTTTTTGTAAAAAATACAAAAAACAGACAGAAAACGCGTAATTCCTACTTGAATTGCGTAATTCCGATCAAAATTTCAAAATTCCAATCAGAATTCTATAATTCTGATTTTTTAACTTTTAATTACAAAAAGATCCCTAAAAGAAATTAAAATTTTCAATTAGGTCTTAAAAAGTATTACAATTAAGTCCTTAAAAAACCAATGAAACTCTTTTTTTGAAAACGTATTCTAACTTTTGAGGTTTCAAACTTTAAGTGTTAAAGACCTACTTATAACATTTTCATCATTGGAGTCCTTTGTCACATCCATATTTTATTATCTCGAAATTGGGTGTTTACACCAGCTTATATCAAAAGGCTGAAAATAGACAAACTAAATACAAGGTTAATTTAAGGTAGATTTATTAGATATCCTAAAAATAGTTTAGGATATTATTTTTATCTTCCTACTAAACAAGTTATTATTGTAAGCAGAGATGCCATATTTCTTGAGAAAGAGTTTCTTTAAGAAGGTGGTAAAGGAAGGAAGATAGTATTAAAAGAGGAATCTTTTAATGAAGTCAATCAAGTTGATTAAATGGATATTGATCAAGAGTCTAATCCCACTGAAAATATCATCATACCAATACTTAGATGATCTAGTAGGGTATCTCATTTACCGAAGAGATACAGTTTTTTACATGATATACAAGAGTTATATATTCATAAAGAAAACAATCATGATGATAATGATCCTACTATATATGAAGAAGCTTTATGTGATAAAGATTGTTCAAAATGGCTTAAAGTAATGAAAGCCAAAATGGATTCCATGTATGCAAACCAAGTCTGAGCACTTATTGATCCACCTGAAGGTATTATACTTATAGGTTGTAAATGGGTATTCAAGAGAATGATTGGTGCAGATGGAAAGGTTGATACTTATAAAGCAAGGCTTATAGCGAAAGGGTTTCGCCAAAGGTAAGGGGTTGACTATGAGAAAACCTTTTTACCAGTAGCCATACTTAAATCTATTCAAATACTTCTCACCATAGCTGCACACTATAATTATAAGATTTATTGGCAAATGGATGTCAAAATTGCTTTTCTCAATGGTTTTATTGAGGAAGAAATATATATAGAGCAACCCAAGGGTTTTGAATCTGAGAAAGGCTCCAAAGTGTGCAGGCTTAATAGATAAATTTATAGTCTAAAGCAAGCTTTAAGGAGTTGGAATCATCATTTTGATAAAACCATTCGATCTTTTATTTTTATAAAAAATGAAGATGAGACTTATGTGTACAAGAAGGTCAGTGAGAGCCAACTCACTTTCCTAGTACTATATGTTGATGATATTTTATTAATTGGGGATGATGTTGGTATGCTTACAAATGTGAAACTATGGTTATGTAAAACTTTCTCTATAAAAGACTTAGGGGAAGCTACCTATATTCTTGGCATTCGAGTCTATAAAGATAGATTAAAAAGAATGATGGGTTTATACCAAAGTCTTTACTTGGAAAAGGTGTTGAAGAAGTTCAACATGTTTGATTCTAAGAGAGGGTTATTACCATTTAGGCATGGTATCCATTTATCCAATGGCATGTCACTTAAAACACTTAAGGAAATAAAGCAAATGGCTAAAGTTCTTTATGCTTAGGCTATAGGAAGCTTGATGTACGCTATATTGTGTACTAGGCTTGATATTGCCTATATTGTTAGTGTGACTAGCAAGTTTTAATCCAACCCAGGTATAGAACACTGGGTAGCTGTTAAGGCAATCTTTAAGTACTTGAGAAGGACTAAAAATTTAGCCTTAATTTATAGAGGAAATGATATACATATAGATGGTTTCACAAATTCTAATTTCCAATCAGAGATAGATAATAGAAAGTCTACCTCTCAGTTTGTGTTTATTTGTAATGGAGGAGTAGTGAGCTAGAAGAGTTCCAAGTAAGGTGTCACTACTGATTCCACTACAGAAGCTGAATATATAGCCACAACGAATGTTGCTAAAGAGGCTGTTTGGATTAAGAATTTTATTACTAAGCTTGGAATTTTTCCTTCCATTTTTCCTTCTATTGAGTCCCCAATTCCTCTTTATTGCAACAACAATAGAGCCATTACTTTAGCAAAGGAACCGAGGCCTTACCAAAAATCCAAACACATAAAAATACATTTTTATATTATTATAAAACTTATTGGAAAAGGTGATATCATTATGCAAAAGATAGCTTTAGCTGAAAATGTCACTGATCCACTTACTAAAGCATTAACGTAACTACAGCTGGATTGACATCTTGAGAAGATGGATCTAAAATACTGTAGTGATTGGCTCTAGTGCAAGTAGGAGATTGTTAGCATAGGTGGTATGCCCTAGAGGCTAATCACATATTTGACATTGTAAATTATCCCAAATGGTAATAAAATAATATTCTATTATTTAAAGTATTTATTTAATTAAATATTTATCCATTGGCATAATGTTAAATAAATTTATTATCAAGAGTTGATAATATGAGCTACAAATTTATTTAGTACATATGCCATAAAATTATCATAGTCGATTGATTAATATTTAGGTAATATTAATTAGACTATCACTTTTATCTATTTTCCTTAATTAATATATGATACTAATAGTGGGAGCTAGTGAGTCTCATACTACTTGATATGAGATATCAGAAAAGACATGTGGATGCTCATATGATGGGTAGATCGAACGTGACATTAGATTTATGATTGCATGGATATTCATTTATAGTTAACAATCATAATCTAGGTCATAATAGTGCATATAGTCCTTTGAATTGAGGTGACATGGTCATCCACATTTAAGTGGTTAGGGTTTATTACTAATTATATACTTGTGTTAATTATACATGGGTATATGGCATGTGGTGGCTTTAATCAATTAAGTGTAGGGATGAGTGTTCAACTAAGATGGGATTTATTGCTTGGAGTAAACCGAGATAAGATCCTATACTATCTAAGTTCTTCCTTGATCAATAATTTCTTGGCCAAGATAAATATGAACTGAAAGAGTTTTAGTGTTTGTTTTATTTTATCAAGAATAAAACTTGAGATGAGGTCATATGATATAACTATTAGAGTTTGACTAAACTATGACTCTAGGCTATATTGGGATCCTCTAATAAAGAGATTTTAGTGCACGATAATTATGACCAAAAGGGTTCATGTGAATCAATACATGCATTCATTTATAATTAGGTAGTTATAATATCAATGCTAGGGGTCACACATAACTTATGAGAACTAAATGTGCATAATTGGGATTTTCACATTTACACTTGAAAGGAATTTCAATTAATGTCAAGTATTGATATTATCTTCTCATTGCCAATTAGACATGAACCTAGTAAGTCACAAGTAAAAGAGTTTCACCAAATCATCATCACCAATATTAATCTAATTATTGATTAAAGTGTGTAATCAAATAATTAAGATTAATGGAATTGTATTTATGCTTTAAGCAATAATTCTAGCATATTATGAAATCCAATTCAAGTAAAAGGTTAATTACTAATTTATACTTAATTAATATGAGATATTAATTAAGGTATTAAATTAATAATATATGTTGTTTCTAATTAGACTTGGATTAATAGCCCAAGTTATTTAGGCCTAGGCCCAAAAAGGTTTTGGACCTAAGATTAATCAAAGATGTTCAAAAAGTCCATGGACCTAATCCAAGCCCATTTATTACATGGATTGGGCTTGGACCAAGAGTTGGCCCAATTACTAAGCCCCAGTCCATGTATGTGTGAATGGACAAATTTTTCATGTTAGGCATGCATTATCTTTTATGTGTATAATGTTGACTATGATAAATGATAAATATTAAACTTGTCTTATTAGGCACATTATCTCTTAAGTGTATAATGTTGACATTGGTTTAATCAAAATTAGGTTTCATGATTATATGTAAAGAATGAATGTAGACAAATACATAAAATGTATTCAATCTCTACATACCTTTTTGATATACTTATCTTTTATACAAGTTATATACTTATCATGATGAGTTGTATACATATGATGCAAGAGATGATGTCATTAGGGTTTACTTTCTATATATATATATAAACCCTAAGTGTTGTTATAAAGACATTAAATTGGTGCAAGTTTGTAAAGGTCACTAAAGAGGTCACTTGCCACTCATCCAATCTAAGTAAGAAGGTGAATTAGAGGAGCTTTGATGTTTCAAGCTAAAGGCCTAACATTTGGGAGGCTAAAGCATTTGATTTAAGAGTCGAATCCAAGTACATCAAAGCTTGTAGAATACTTATGATCTATATCGAAGTTGCATAACTATTTCCCTTCAGTAATATTGATCGATAAAGGCATATAACAAACTTGAAATATTACACAATGCACATGATGAGTTGCACCCAAAAAAATGTATACAAAGTTGTAATTTTTATTACCCACTCCAACTTTTAAGAATGGAGAATACACAACAATATAGACTATGCAAACAAATAACATAGTAAGAAAGCTTACAGAGAAGATTAGTAATGGTATAATTGAAAATTTTATTATAAATCTCTTATAGTTACATAGAGCATTCAATCAAACAGACATTGTATAAAGACAACTATTAACTTGTAATGTAATGAGATGTTAAGATCATCTGCATTGAAGCATAATATGAATAATAACTACATAAGCAACAAAACATCAATGACACTTATACTTAGGTTTAGATGGAACATCTCTACTAACAATAGTGACCATAGATGGCAAGAGTTATGATGCCATGATAGGAGCTGCTAAATCACTTACTAATGACCTATCATATACATCTTGGCCTTTTTCTATAGAAGTGTGTGTTTGTTGAGCAGTGGATGCATTTGCAAGTGAGGGAATACTAAGAACTTGGGGAGGAATATCGAATGATTCTTCACTAAGGTCTACATTATAATCGATGGAGAGAATCTTAAATGACATATAGAACACTTCATTTTCCATTACTTTTCTATAACTAAAACTATCATAACCCAAACCAGGAGTCATGACCGATACTAAGAAATAAGAATTAGTAGGGGAGTCAGACCTCACTGAGTGAATCCTCGATTGACCTTGTGTACTCGGGGCCAGTCATGTCGATAGAGAGATTATGGAACCTCAGTTGACCTAGTGTACTCAAGGCCAGTCTACTACCTTAAGTTGGATAAATGAATACTTAGAGTTTTGGATAAGCCTGATGGCTATTGGTTATTATGATCGAGGTTGCGAATTATTAGGGTTCTGCTTTGGTCCTTTAACTAAAATAACTTTATGCATTTATTATATATAAAAATGAATTTCAGCATCTGTGTAAAATGTGTGTGTGTGTATATATATATATAAATTATATACTAATGCTTGAATGCATATGGATTTAGGTTGCATGTATATATATTATAATAATTCACTCAGTGAGGTCTGACTCCTCTCAATATTTTTTTCAGGAGATTCTTCTTCAGACCTCAGTAATAGACCTCTTCACTAGTTTTCTTCAGCCCTGGCTAGATTATGTAATTTTTTTATCTGAACTATTATTGTACTCTAGAAAATTGCAGTAGTAATGTACTGTATCGGTAGTATGTTATTTTGGTTTAAAGACCTGTATCTGAATATTGTATGAATATTTTTATTTTATGAAATGAGATTTGAGTATTTATTTTTTATTGATTAAAATTTTAATTATGGTGTTATTTATTTATTTATTGCTTGTATTTTTATTTTTTTAGGCTTGCTACGGGTTCCGAATTCGAAAGAATTCTCGTTTCCTAGCGGCGGTCATGACTCCCGATTTGGGTTGTGATAGAAACAAACTCATTGGAAGGTTATTTAACATTTACAAGCAAAATCAAACCAACAATACAAAGCACCTATAGAGTTTACAAAGTGCCATATGGCACTAAAAGCGTGACATGGCAAACTCCATGCACTTCGTTATTAGTTATTTTATATAGATATTATTTTTCTTGTGTTTTAATTGTTAACCTACATGTGTAGAACACACTATATATGAAGTTAAAAAAATGGGTTTAAATAACCCATTTTGGGCAAGTATTGGGTTGAATTGCTAAAAAAAACTTTTACGAAAAATTTAAAGGCTAAATTGAATTTTATTTCTATTAAACTTTCGTTGAAAATAGTATTTCTATTTAATTTTTTAAAAATATTGTGTTTGATACTTTCGGTACTTGGTAATTACAAGCACTCAAACTAAAAATATTATTATTTAATTTTTATTATTTTAGTCTTGCATAAAATATGATAAAATAAAAATAATTTTATTTTCTACATATTTTTGTTTAATTCTTCTTAGCATAGAATTTTTGAATTTTAGTAAATAAGTTTCATTTTTAAGAAATACTACACATTATTTTAAGCTAACAATTAATAGTCTTGACGTTTTATTCTAGACATGTACAAAACGAAAGTCTTCTAACTTCAATACGATCATTGTATTCTTCAATTGGATGCCTTACAGGGAGTTCAGGCAGTGCGTAATTATGGAGATAGCTCGCATTTTGGTTTGTTAGTATATGATTGTAGATTGATGTTAAACCATTTTCAAAAAATGGAAGTTCAATTTGTTTATAGATCAGCCAATGAAGTTGCTCATTGTTGTGCACGAGCAACTTATTCTATGTCTGGTCTTCATGTTTGGGTAAATATCCCATACTTCATTTCAAATGTACTACCTCAAGAAAGCTTTTAATTAATATATTTCTTTGTTGTCTATATACTTTTGATTTTTGATACTATTCTAATAAACATTCTAACCTTTACATAAATTTTTACTTGACTTATCTAATAATAATTTTTCCTAAATTAATTTATGTATAAATTAAAGTTATATGTCTCTTATAATTATTGTAGTGATGTATCTTTAATATTAAAACAATGTAACTAAATTTTAAAAAATACAATTAAAAAATTAGAAAATTGACAATGAGTTCCTCTCCTACATGAGAGTTTTGTTTCCTCTCGTGCGTAATAGCTTTGTTTCCTCTCATGCGTGAGAGTTTCCTTATTGCTTTTTTTATTTTTCTTTATAGAATCAGCTTTTTCTATTTTATAAACTTTCAGAGTCTGTCATTGTTTATTTTCGTTGAATGATGAAGGATAAGTTTGCAGAGATGTCACTTGTCATGGACGAAGATGACAGTTTGGTTATTGAAGATATGTCTGAGCAGGCTCTACTGAATCAGTGGGAGTTGTGCTTAGTGGGGAGGGTTTTAATAGAATATAAGATTAATTTCAATGCTCTTCACAACCGTTTAGCTGATATACGGAGGCCTGGCAAGGGAGTCTGTTTTAAGGAAATGAACACAAGTCATTTTCTGATCCAATTTTTTCATGAAGTTGATCTGTGTCGGGTGATGGAAGGAGGGCCTTGGTTGTTTGATAACCATTCCATTTTACTTCATCATCTCTAGACGGGGGATGATCCTTTACAAATTCTTCTCTGTATTTTGGATGTTTAGGTTCAAGTGTACCAGCTTCCAATTAGCTTTATGTCTGAGGGTGTGGGTCGTCAGCATAGTAATTTCATTGGCGATTTTTGTGAATATGATGCTATTAACAATTTGAGCCTTTAGAGAACATATATGAGAATTAAAGTTAGCATTGTCATTCGTCAACCTTTGAGAAGATAGAAGAAAATTAGCAAGCCTAATGGAGAGTCGTTTACTGTTCACTTTAAATATGAGAAGCTGGGTAACTTCTATTTTTTATGTAGTCATCTAGGCCATACTGAGAAGTTTTGGGAGTTATTGTTTTCTTCCTCTAATGTTGACTCCAGTCGAGGATGGGGTATGTGGCTTCGAGCTCCGGCCAGGGCAGGTCCGCAAGAAGTAATTAACCTGTGGTTATGTAATGATGATTCTCTCTCAACTCAAATAGAAAATCTTTCAAATCGATTTCAAAATTCAAAATTTGGTTTATCCAAAACAGCTCTAGATGATAGAATTGGTTATTAAAATTGTGTTACAGGAAAGGAAATTCAAATTCCTTCGGCTGTTAGCAAAAATCTTGCGGGTAGGACTATGTTTGAATCTAATGTTAACATTCCTCCTATGGGCTTGGGTTAAAATATGATCGAAATTTGGAGTTTGATCATGCAAATGGTCAACACCTTCTTCTCTTTTTTTCCTCTATAAAAGCCTCCAAATTTTGGACTTTGACAAACAATTTTTATACTAATAATTTTAATTAAGTGTGTAGAAAATTATATACCATACATATACCAAACATATACACTTTTGGATAAATAGTGACTTTTCGGGCAAATTGAACCTCTAAAATTCAAGAAGACTTTTGACATCTTTAGAGCTCTTAAATGAGAAAATGAGCTTCATTTGAAGTAGTCATCTTGAGCTTTCTGAATTGGGCTTACTTGTCAAAATTCAAGTTCATTTGGTTATGCAAATTTTGAGTTGAAATCCACGTATACATCTGTCATCTCAGACTGCACATCTCTTGGTATTTTGGACATATCTTGAGTTATAGAAGTCCAATTAAGGTGATTCAAAATTATATGAAAATATAAGTCAAAATATCGACAACTTTTATGAGGAAAAAATGGGCAAATTCAAATTTTTTCAGGAGAAAATCACGGGTTCAACTTGTGTATAGCTATTTGACAGTATTCTGCATTTTAGATTGCATAGCTCTTAGTATTTTGGACATATCCTGAGCTACAGATGTCAAATTTAGGTAATTCAAAATGATATGGAAATATAATTCAAATATCTACAGCTTTTATGAAGAAATTATAGACAAATTCAAATTGCTTTAGGAGCAAATCACGGCTTCAATTTGGGTATAGTTGTATGACCGTAGTCTGTATTACAGATTGCATAACCCTTAGTATTTTGGACATATCTTAAGCTACAGAAGTCCAATTTAGGTGATTCAAATTTATATGGAAAGATAATTTAAATATCTACAACTCGTATGAAGAAAGTGTGGACAAATTCAAACATCTTGAGGAGCCAATCACGGTTTCAATCCATGAATAGTTGTCTGACATCATCATTCTCAATGATTCAAAATATAGACATTGGACACATCATTTGCACCTCCAAAAGCTATATTTTTTAGTATAAATATCTCTAGAGCTGAATGGAAGTTAAGCAACTTGTTTATCATTCATTATTTTTTAAGCATTCATTGAGCTCTCAAATTCTCTTAAATAATTCTTTGTTTGTATAACTCTTGTGAGATTTGGGTGTGTGTTAGAAATAAAATTTCTCTTCATCTTAAATCTTAGATTAGATTAGAAGGGAAGTGAGATTTATTTCTAAAGGAATTGGTTTAAGTGTTGTCCATTGAAACACTTAGGTTTTGGTTTTTTGAGTGAGCCTTGAAAACTCATGTTGTAAGGTTATAAGAGTGAGCCATAAAAATCTTGTATAATCTCAATCCTATGAATAAGATTATGGGTGATTGAAAATCCTAACTTGGGGATAAGTTAAGTGGAGATGTAGGATTGTTGTTAAATCCAAACTCCTTAAATCTTTGTGTTCTTCATTCTTCCTTCTCAACTTCTATTTAATTCTTACAAAGAATTCTTTTAATTTCTCATTTTTATTTGATAGTCCTATTCACCCCCTCTCTAGGACTCTTTTTAGAAGGGCTAGGCCAGATTTTATGACAACAACTGATTCTGTGTCAATTAAAGTGCCTACTCATCTCAACCAGAATACCAGTTCTACGAAACATGACAGCAATGTCTCTACTATATCGGCGGGTTCTGAAATCCAGGCCTGTCGGGAGCCATGAGTATCATTTATTAGAACTACTGAGGTTTAGGTAATCCTCGTGCAATTCGTGCTCTTGAGGATGTTATAAAGTCCCATAGGCCTTCTTTTATTTTCTTAATATAAACTCTTATGGCTGATAGTAAAATTAAAGAAATTTGGGTGAAGTTTTGTGTTGACAGTGTAGGTAGGAGTGGTGGCTTAGCTATTTTATGGATGAATTCTTTTAGTGGTTAGGTTTTTAATTTTTCTAATAATCACATTGATTACCTTGTTTCTCAGGGTAGTGGTAGTGGAGGTTATATTGTTTTTATGGTTTTCCTAAACGTAGTAGGAGGAAGCAGTCTTGGGATTTTCTTTGCCATTTAGCTTCAATTTCCATAATTCCTTGGTGTATTCTTGGCAACTTTAATAACATGCTTTCCATCTCTGATAAAGAAGGTAGTTATTCTCATCCTCTATGGTTATTTCCTAACTTTCGTTCAACTATTTTTGATTGTTTACTTTCAGAGGTGGACCTTGAGGGTTCTAGATTCACATAGGAAAGAGGAGATGGGATGTCTGGTTGGGTTTGGGAAAAATTAAACAGGGTGTTTGTAAGTCAGTGTTGGTTAGCTATAGTCCCAAATTATAGGCTTCAAAGTTTAACAGAGTCAATATCTAATCATATCCTTATTTTACTTTCTCTTGACATTGCTTGTGATTTACAGAAATCTAATTTTTTTTGCTTTGAAAATTCTTGGTTGAAGAGTGATGAGTTTAAAATTATGGTCTCTGATTTTTTACGGTACTCCTCTCATTCTAATCTTCTTAGCAAGCAAAAAGATTGTTTAGATTTTATGTTCAAGTGGGGTTGGGATTTTTCTAATCAGTTTAAGAAATCTATTACGAAATGTAAGAGAAATATTGAACGGCTATAAAATCAATCTGATGATGAATCGGTATATGAGTTTTTGGTTTTGAAGGACCATCTTTTAGGATTGCTTGAACAAGAAGAGATATTCTGGAAACAACATTCCAAAGTTTTTTGGCTGGCAGAAAGAGATAAAAATACACGTTTCTTTCATGCACAAGCTTTAGTTAGGAAACGTAGTAATAAAATTTATGCTCTTCGGGATGGCTCAGGGACTTTAGTATCTAATTTGGAAGGGATGAAAGTCATTATTCGTGAGTATTTTGTTAATTTCTTTTCCCATTCTAAATAACCTAATAATGAATTTTTTGATATTGTCCCTACCATAGTCTCTTCTGATGATAATGTGGGGTTGATTGCACCATTCACTTTTGAAGAATTTTCTTAGGCAATTAATCAAATGCATCTGAATAAATCACTTGGTCCAGATGGTTTAAATCCTACATTTTTTCAAAAATTTTAGAATTTTTTAGGTGAAGATGTGTTCTTAGCTTATAAGGGTTGGCTTAATCAAGGTTGTTTTCCTGAGGGGGTTAAATGATACTAATATTGTCATGGTTCCTAAATGTGAAAATCCTAATAATCTTAAAGACCTTCATCCAATTTCTCTTTGTAATGTTCTTTACAAAATTTTGGCTAAGGTTTTAGCTAATAGATTAAAGAAAGTGTTACCATCGATGGTGAATGAATATTAGTCTACTTTTGTTCCTAGTCTAGCTATCACAGATAATGTTTTAATTGCTTTTGAGTTTATCCATTCTATAAAGAGAAAAATAAGGGGTAAATAAGGGAACATCGCTTTAAAATTAGATGTTAGCAAAGCATATAATAAGGTAAATTGGTGTTTTCTCCATGCTATGATGTTGAAACTTGGATTTCATGAGACATGGGTTAATTAGGTGATGCTTTGTGTACAAAGTGTGACTTATTCTATTTGCTTAAATGGTGAAAAGGTGGGTCCTATTATTCCTAGGCGAGGATTACGCCAAAGGGATCCTTTATCGCCCTATCTTTTCATTCTTTGTGTCCAAGGATTATCTTCTCAAATTAAGCATGCTGAATTGGTTAGTGATATTCATGGTTTTAAAGTCTGTCGATGTGCTCCAAGTGTGACTCATCTTCTATTTGTATATGACAGTTTCTTATTTTTTAAAGCTTTTGAGGCTGAATGCTCTAACATAAAGGCTATATTGTGTAATTGTGAGCTAGCTTTTAGTCAAGCAATCAATTTTTAGAAATCAGGAATTATGTTTAATGTCAATGTTCTGGTGGATACTCAATAATTTTTTTTTGATATTTTAGGAGTGGTGAATCCTTTTAATACAAGGAGATATCTTGGAATGCCATCTCTCATTGGCAGATCTAAGAAAGCTATTTTTGCATTCTTGCGTGAGAAGTTATGGAAACGACTTCAATATTGGAGCTCTAAATGGCTTTTAAAAGTGGGGAAAGAGGTGATGGTGAAGTCAGTGGCACAAGCCATTCCGACATATTGTATGGCTTCTTTTTTAATTTCTGTCACTTTGTGTGAAGAGTGCAACAGATTTTAAATTCCTTTTGGTAGGGATCAAATTCTCATAGTAAGCTTGGAATACGTTAGCATAAGTGGGATGATTTGTGTTTAAGGAAAGAAGAGGGAGGTTTTGGTTTTCATAAAATTGTTGGTTTTAATATTGTCATGCTAGCCAAACAAGGTTAGCATTTTCTATCTCAATCTCACACTCTAGTATCTCGTGTGTTGAAATCTAAATATTTTTTGTATGGAAATTTTTTTTAACAGAATTGGGTAATAATTCAAGCTTCATATAGAGGAGTGTGTGGTCATCGAAAGCTCTACTTGAGAAAGGCTATCATTGGTGTGTTAGTGACGAAAAAAATATTCAAGTATGGCATGATCCTTAGCTCAAGGATAAACCAGGTTTCAAAGCTGATGTGATTAGTGACTCTATTTATACTGATTTGCAAGTTGATCATCTTATGCTCTCTCATGGTATGTGGAACAAAGACTTATTTTATTCAATTTTCTCAAAATCAGATGCTACTTTTATCTCTCGTACTATTTTGCCATCATGTCCAGTTGTAGATCAATTACTTTGGCATTTCTCTAAGAATGGACAATACCTTGTAAAATTAGGTCATCGAGTCTATATGGATGAGTTGGACACTATTCATCAACAGGAATCTACTTTTAATTGGAAAAAGCTTTGGCAACTTGATATTTCGCCAAAAGTGAAGTTCTTCTTATGGAGGCTTTATGATGGCTACCATCCTATTCGTATTAACCTAGTTCATAAAGGTATTTATACTCCACTTTCATATGTTTTATGTTCAAATGATGTCAAACACCTTTGGCACCTTTTTGTAGATTGTCTATTTGCTTCCAATTGTTGGATTTGCCGACTTGATAATTGAGACGACAGGTTTTGATGAATTTTAGCACTGGTTTATGTATTGTCTTGAGCATGTTAATTCTAATACTGTAGTTAAAATAGTAGCAATTCTTTGGAGTATTTGGGGCCAATAGAATAAAAAGCTGTGGGAGGGTCACTGTCTTCCTCCTTTGAAAACGGTTGAAATGGCACTAGATTTTTTTCAGCTATAGAAATTAGCTCGCAATGGATTAATGACTCATCGAGTTACTGCTGTTTCTTCATCGGTAGTTGATAAATGGCGTAAACCTCTAGTGGGCTAGTTCAAATGTAATACAGACGCCGCCTTCTCTATTACTGAAGGTAAAATGGATATTGGCATACTTATTAGAAACGCTTAAGGCAATGTTGTTCGAGGAAAATGGCAATGTGTTTCGACAGCATTTTTTGTGAGGGAGGCTGAATGTTTTTCTCTTCGTGGGGCTATCAAATGATCTTTAGAGCTTAACATGTCTAATGTTCAGTTTGAAACGGATTCACTCCAAGTAGTTAATGCCATAAAGAATGTTCAGGAGGATTATTTAGACTTCGGTTTATTGATTCATGTTTGTCTTTCTATATGTAAACAGAGAATTGATTTCTTGTTTCATTTGTTTGAAAACTAGCAAATGGTTGTGCTCATACGTTAGCTAAGGCAGTCCTGTATTATGCTAGTCCAAATGTGTTCACTTTCCCTCCTCTTCTTCTTGAGAGGAGTCATGCTATTGATCAATAATAATCCATCTCTTTAATTTCAAAAAAAAATACAATTAAAAATATTTATTTCTTTTGGTAGTAAAATATATTTAATATTTATATTGTTGTAATTTTTCATCGTACTAACAAAAATAAGAGTGAGTGTCAAGAAAAAAAAATATATGAATTTGGGTCAAATTTGCCTATATTATTATGATTAAAACAAAAATTAAAAATAGATATAACTGCAATATAAGTATGGTTGAAAAAAAAAATCTAATAAAAAACTGAGTAAAATAAATAATCCAATCTCCCTTATGATTTTTCTTTTTAATTTTAGAAATATATATATATTTTTCTATACAATAAAAGTCCAATAGACTATGAACTTGATAGCATAAAAGTGATAACTTCTATTAATATTAGTGAATGTTGGCAGTGAGAATTTGAATTCAAAACATTTCCAATTCTTACAAGTGAGAATACCAATCAAACCATATATATACTATAATTACTATTATCATTATTCAATAGGCTATTTTTTTAATGTTTACCTAATAAAATATTTTAATATTTATTTTTTTAATAAATATATAAATAGTGTCTTAACTTTTTAAATTTATTGGTTTGGTATTTGAATAATTTCTTTTACAATTAAATGTCTGAATCTAAAAAAAATTCTAAAATGATCTATTTAGAGGATTTTATATATTAAAATGCTTATATGTTTTTTTTAAACCTTAAATTAAGTTAAATGCTTTTTTTCTTATATTAGATTCATTTTTATTCTATTTTAAAAAATTAATTGTCATTTTATATATATATATATATTAATTTTGAAAAAAAATATACTAAATATTATTAAAATAAAAATTAAACTATTATTATCAAAAAATAAAATAAAATAAACATATTAAATTTTTTTAAGAGAATGAAAAGAAAAATACAAGTAAATTTTTATTTATTACAATTAAAAAATAAAAAATAAAATATATTTTTAATGAATAAAAATTTTATTTGACTAAAATTATGAATGAAAAATTAAATCAAACCACTATAATCAGTAAAATAAAACTAAAAATAAAAAAATATTAAATTTTTCAGTTTAATATGATAAACAAAAAATACCTTTTTCATGTCTAATAATTTAAAAAAAAAATTAATTAAAATGGCAAAAATAAAATTTAATATTTTACTGTTTAAAATAAAATACATTTACACTTTTAACTTCTAAAACTTAGTGGAAACACAATTTTAATTTTTTTTTTTACAAATTTGAATATCTAATTATAAAAAAATTATTTTCTTTTTGAAAAGAGTAAAAATGAAAAAGTTGATGTTTATGCATGTATTTCATATTTGAGATTTTAAAGGGGTGGATCGGTGTAACATCTAAGTATTTACGATCGGAAATTCATCTGATGACGCTTTTGAGATATTTTAGTACTGCTTTTATCTTTGCAATTACGGTTCGTAGCTAGTTAAGAGGAAATCTCTCACTATCTTTTAGCATTTTCCTTTTTGATATCCGAATTCAAAATTTAAAAGTGTGTTTATTTATAAAGAATTATTTTTTATTTTTATTTTTTAATTTTTAAAGAAAATAAAAAAATTTTATTTTCATAAAAAATTTATAAAATTTATTTTATTTTTAGAAATTAAAAATTATTTTTTATTTTTTAAAAATAAAAAATATATTTACTTATTCTTATATATAACTTATTTTTTAAAATAAAGAAATAATAATATGTATTAAAATAGAAAGATAATTTAAAAATTGAAAAGTAAAATTTATTTTATTTTTTAATATTAAAATAAATAATAAATAATAAATTAAAAAGATAACATAACAAAAATAACATATTTTTAAGTAAAAATATCGTATCTTCATTTTATATTTTTAATGAAGTAATTTTTTGAAAATAACAAAGGCTTATTTTATATTTTTTTTTAAATTATAAAAACAGTTTTTAAATAAAATTTTTTTAAAAACAGCTAAAATAAATATAAAGTTGTATTTTCTATTTTTATTTTGAAAAAATTTCTAATCTTCTCCATGACAAAGGAATTTGCTGTGCCACCCACAATCTTTCCGAGCGGCAGCAACCCGACCGTCGCCGGTGTTTCCAACGTGCAGCAACGTCGTGTTCCCACGGCACCGTTTCAACCTCCTCGGCAATAAACTCCAGAATTCCTTTCATGACTTTCGATGTTGATTCTACCACCACCACTGCCACAGGCCCTTTCGGCGCTGGACCAATCGACGGAGGAGGAGGCCCCACCTCATCCGGCGCAACGAACTTCGAAGATGAAGAACCGTTACTCGATGAACTCGGGATCCATCGGAATAAAATCTGGAGAAAAACGAAATCGATCTTGAAACCGTTCTGGGTCAAACCGGATGTCCACAAAGATTCTGATTTATCAGGCCCAAATTTTCTATACTTATCGCTTTGTCTATTTCAACTGCTCGCCGAGAAGATTCAATTCGGCGTGATATTGGGGTGGATTATGGTGTCATCGATATTTTTGTATGTGGTGTTTAATATGTTAGCAGGAAGAAATGGAAATTTGGATCTACACACTTGCACGAGTGTGATTGGTTACTGTTTGTTACCCGTGGTTGTTTTCTCGGTGATTTCATTGTTCTTACCTTAAGGTGGGCTGATAAGATCTATGATCGCCGACGTATTTGTGATATGGGCAACCAGGGTTTGTGCGAATCTAATGGTTTCAGTTGCTGATGTGGTGAAGAGCATCGTGGATTGATTTCGTACGCTTGTTTCTTGATTTACACTTTGTTTTCCTTGCCTGTTATATTCTCATTTCAATTTTGATTTTGTAGTTTTTAAAGACATTGTAGTTTTGTTGTGATGGCTTTTTCATTGTTACTAAAGAAGAAAATATTGTTATGAATCAAAGGTAATGTTGACATTGGTTAGTTATCGATGACTTTTTGTGGGCAAATGGAATTTGTAGTAGAGATGTTAATTACACCTGTAAATGGATCTATTATCTTATTTAGCTGAGTGAATATTTCCCTAAAAGATTTTATATTGGGCACTGAAAATAGCTTAGTGCGGCTGTCTCTAGTTCATGCTCAGCAATTCACTTATTATTAATTGGTTTCCATTAAGTTTTTTTAGCTCATGCTATTGTTCTGCTGCATTTATGTTTTTTTTTTTTTTTCTGTGAAGATCATTTTGTAAGAGCTTGGATTCTTGACTAACTCAATAGCTAAACTAAACTAACTACAAAAATTATTTAAGGACTAATTGGACATACAAACTTATGTGATTGCATTAGTTTCATACTGTTGTGAGGACATTATTTCCATATCGGGATTAGCAGTTGCCATTCATCAAGAATCTGAAATCACTTCTAGTTTTTTGGTTTGTTTGTGTGGCCGCTACTGTTGGTTGTCTAAAATTTTTTGCATACAATACCTTCTCTTATGGGTGTCGGCTGCTGCTTATTGATGTATTGAATACTGATCCATGTTTCAACCCTGGTTTCATATTAAGAACCCTGTTTGCATTTTGGATGCAGATGTAGGGAAGTCTTTGGTTCTTTTTCCAGGCATATGCAGTCTTGATTTGCTTGCACTAATTATTTTGTATATTCTTGAGTTGGAAACACTGCAGTACGTATTTTTAATGGCAATTTTACATCACTAAGTAAAATACTGTAGCAAAGCTATTTAATCGTTGAAGACAATGCATACAATTTGTAAATAGAACCAGTTTGGTTAATAGGTATGGAGTTAAAGCGTTTTCTGTTTCTGATAAATTTAGTTCTCCCCCCCCCACAGCCTTGTTTGCATTAATTAGCTTTTTTCTGTGGTGTCTCACTACAAGTAAAATATGTCCTTTGTGCTGATATCAATATGTAACCGTAAGGCAGCATACATCCTCTACATAGAAGGGTGAGATGAATGGTCAACAGCATAGAGGGCTTTTCTTTTTTCTTCCTAATAAGCATCTGCCCCTTCAACTTGTTAAGAGTTTCATGCTGAGCTAAGCAGCTTTGGTAGTTTGTTTTCTGTAATTTCTTGTCTACATTTTGGAGTGCATTGACCAAACTTTATTCAGAGGCACTTATAGTTCAATCTGTTTGAGAAATATAACTTTTGGATGCATATTTCGATGATTTGGTGCTCTTCTTGAGTGTGAAATGTTTATGATTTTATGATTCAAAACAGTTTGTCGTTGAATGTCCCTTGTGGTTGAATGGAATGGAAGGGCATTGAGAATTTGAAACTGTGGTTGAACACCAAATGCATTGGTTTATCATTTTCAAAGAGTTCCATATCTGGTGCATAAATCTGTGTATTTTGTCCCCTTCTCACCAATCAAGAATTTGATGTTGGCATCATTGTTTGCTTTCTTCATCTACTTGTTTTTTTTTTCAACAACATTGAGTCTACAAGAATTTAGTATTATTTTAACAAATTTATTTATCATAATGTCACAATATACTTATTGTGACAAACTGATTTTATCATTTGCATGGCCACAATAACCTTATCATAATAAGTATAACGTGACAGAATTATATTTCATCATAATATTAAAATAAATATTGTGATAATCGTCTTTTTTCTTTAAAAGCAATTTATAGTGATAAAAAAATTTATCTTAATAAAAAATATTTTTGTCAAAATACTTTCTCTTTCATCATAATAAATTAAAAATATTATGAATAAATTAAAAGTTTTATAGTGACAAACGTTTATATCATGACGAAAAAATTCTATTATGTATACAAAAGTGATAAATTTATTTTATCATAAGATTTATAGTGTGTAAATTTATTTTGTCAGAATTTTTTATAGTGACAAAATTAATCTCATCACTTCTTTATTATGGTGACAAGATCTTTTGTCATAAATTATATTGTAACAAAATTAATCCTGTCACAAGTGTGCTAATGTTGCAAAAGAATTTGTCAAAAAGTTAGTAATAAAAAAATTATCTTTGTCACAAAGTTAAAATTATGACAAAATATTTTGGTGTTGATTTTTGTCACTATTTCTTTTATGATAAAATAAAATTCCTCAAAATTTTAATTGTGATAAAAATATTTTCATCATAAAATTTACAAAAGTGACAAATATATGTTGTCAAATTTTAACTTATATTTTTTATCATAAGATTAAAATTTATGATAAAATCTTGTTATAAAAAAAAGTCAGTTGTTTGAAAAATATATTTATTTAATTCTAACAAATGTGACAAAATATAGTGGTAACATAATAATATTTTATGAATAAAAATTATGTATTAATAAAATACTAAAGCTAATTGGTTACATTTCCAAAATATAACATTGATGTTATCAATGTTCAAGAATCTATAAAGGGGTCTACTCTAATAACTAAAATATCTAAGCAACTTCATCCATTTCTTTGTTCATACTTGAGCATCCATGATCCTCTCTTTAAATATCCATGATCCATACATTTAATTATAATTTTCAACCTACAAAAAACAAAAAATCATTATTAATAAAAAATAGAAGTCGTATAATTAAATTAAATCAAACTATGAAAGGTCTTACCTTTAATATGATCTCCATTCATTTGTTTATTCCATAGTTTTTCAACCAAAGATTTAAGATGATTATATTCCTTTTGCAAATCATTGATTGTTGCTTGTTAAATTTCTATTTGCAAAAAAAAAAAAAAAAAAAAAAAAAAAAAAAACTATCATAAGAAAAAAATAAAAATGAAAATTGGTACCACAATTAATTAACATCTCTCCAAGAATTTCAATATCAGGCTCAAAAATAGCATATCTATCAAGTTAATCCAAAATTAAATAAAATCTAGAAGTCATACCCCACACAAAACTACTCATAAATTATTATACATCTTGGCACGTTTAACCACACGTATCCGCATTAAATATATCATGTCTCTTCATGCCTTAACCTCTTCTATGAATAAGTACAACATAGCTCTTGGGCAACTCCATCCCAATAGCTATCGGATCTTAACCGACTTTATAGAATTAATGCATGAGAAGGGTAGAGAGTCGGACCTGGATGTCTTGCGATACCTCTATAGTTTGAATAAGAAAAAGGGAGAGTTGATGTTCTCTCTATTAGTTATTCCAAATCATAGCCTCTTCGTAAAGCTTCCAGATCTCCACAAGAAGTGGAGACATAGATTTTTTTATCATCGAACACCATTTGGACTTCGTAAATGTCTGATGGATATGGTCTGATGACTGCTACAAAGTGAAGCAACCCTTGAGGTTATTTGACAAGGATACAGAGATGGTCATAAAGTTTTATCTTCACGGTATAGCTGATGCAAAATCCGCTAAAAATCTATTCAGAAGATGTCTTCAGAGAGTTTGTCCTAACCGCATAAAACCTAGTGGTAAGTCTTAAGATTCGGAAGGTATTATTCTGACTCCTATTTTTTCCTTTTGATTTGTAAATGGCTAACTTTTTTGCCTTTACGGATGGGATTCAACTTATAGATGATGAGTTGAAGGCTCAAGAGGACATGCAGATCTCCTCTCCTACATCTGAGCCTTCTGCTCTAGAGGTTCCAACTAAAGCCATACCCAGCCGGAAAGGAAAGTCTGTGGTTAAGTCTTCATAGGCAGAGAAGGCTGAGCGGTGGAAGAAATGAACTTAGGATAGAGACTCAGATGCTGAAGAGCTGTGTGAAAAAGTCTTCGTTAAGCATTCAAAATTGACCGGGTGTCCAGATATGAAGTCCTCGATTTTGAATAAGATGAAGCCTTCGAGTGTCCTGAATGCTCAAGTGAAGGGCTAATATGCCGAGTCTCTACGGCTTATGGCAGATATCCAATGCTTGATGGATATGTATAAGGAGGAGTTGTATAACTCTATGATCGAGCATTCATTAGAGGTAATTGCCTTATTTTGTTCACTTCGTGCTCTTATGTTTCAAAGTTAATAATGTTTGTCTTTCCTTTCAGATGAATCAGGCTTTGATACTGGCAAAGAAAAACTATTATTATCTCAAGAGTCAATACAGCCTAAAGGAGACAGAGGTTGGCACTATAGTCAACAATTTTGAGAAGAAACTAGATAAGGTGAAGGCAGCACTAGAGCTCTACCAAACTAAGCACGTAGAGGCAAGATCTGAGGCTGAGGTAAACAAGAAGAGGGTGGAGGAGTTAGAGCACAACTAAGCTCAACTGACAATAAAAATTGAAAGGCAAGACTCCCGTATTACAACTCTAGAGAAAAAGCTTACTGAGGCTGAGAAATCCTATGAGGATAACAAAAGAAGCTGCCAGAACATGATCGCTCGGTTTCTCAAAGCCTACAAGTCTGAATGTCAGTGAGTCTCCCTCGCTCAAAACCCAAATTTGGACTTCACTGATTTGGATAAAATAATGCCCACTGATTGGCCAGGATAGCTGCTAAAGAGGATGCTCGGTGCAATGCTTTTCTAAGCAGTCCAAGAATCCTAAAAAGTCATCCAAGACTACCATTGATAAATCATCTACTAAGTGACCAAAGGATTTGAGGCCTGCTGGGGAGATGTCTATCAATGCTATCTCTGTTGGACCCGATCCAACCTCTGTGTCTGAATCTCGTGATACGAGTCTCCCTTCTTCTGAGCTTCCCGATACTCAATTATAAATTACTTAGTTGATAATTTTTTTTAAAAAAAAAAATTGAAGTACTTTGTAATACAACATTTCTATTGATAAATAAAGTATTTTATTTCTCTAAATTCTGAGTACATTTATTGATAATATCTCCGGAGACTATCCAAGTTATAATATCGTTGTAACTCTTTTCCTTGGTTGTATCTGATCTTGTATACCCTTCTAGTTGTATTTTCAGTGACTTGATAAGGACCTTCCTAGTCAGGTCCGAGCTTGTCTGTGCTAGAATTACCTTTGCTAATGTCGGCCCTTCTAAGTACCCAATCTCTGACTGTAAAGTGTTTTGGTCAGATGTGCTGATTATGATACTTAATGACCCTTTACCTCTGACCTTCTGTGATAATAAATGCCTATTCTCTTCTCTCTTCAACTAAGTCTAGACATATCCAAGCATTGATGTTATTGACTTTTTAATCCAAATCCTCACAGATCCGGTAACTCACTGATCCAATCTCTACCAAGATTATCATATCCATCCCATAAGTTAGTCTGAAGGGAATTTCTCCAATGGAGGTTCTAGGTGTAGTCCTATAGGCCTAAACAACGCTGTTGAGTTCTTCGACCTAGTTTCTCTTCTTTTCGTCAAGTATTTTCTTTAGCCCTTGCATGATGATTTTGTTGGTGACCTCCAGCTGTTTGTATATTTACGAATGAACTACTGAGGCAAATCAAAGCTTTATTTCAAGATCTAAACAAAACTTTCTAAATGTCTCATTGTTGAATTGCTTTTTATTATCCATTATTAAGGTATGTGGTATTCCGAACCTGCAAATGATTTCTTTCCAGAAAAAGGGCTGGATCCTAGCTTCAGTAATGGTCGGTACAACCTCAACTTCTATCCACTTGGTGAAGTGGTTTATAGCCCTAATTAGGAACTTCTTCTAGGAGGTTGAGGTAAGGAAGGGACTTAGGATGTCCATCCCCCATACTGTGAAAGGCCAAAGGCTCCCAATCGAATGCTAAAGATTATAAAGCTTATGGCTGAGGTGGGCAAATTACTTACATTTGTGGCATTCTTAAGTCAGTTTCTAAGCATCTTGGGACATGATGGGCTAATAGTATCCATGTAGTGATGAATGATGAGATTCATGTGCTCCACAAATTCCTTTATGGATTTTCCTAAGCAGGTAATTTCCTTCTTCTGGCAATACATATTTAGACCATGGGTATGAGAGAGACCTTTTGTAGAGTTCCCCGTGACGGATGAAGTAGTGCACAACCTTTGTTTTCAACTTCTGAGCTTTCAACTTGTCTTCTAGAAGTACCCCATAATTAAGATACTGAATTATTAGTTTTATCCATTCTGCCACTTCTTGTATGTCCATAATCTCTAGGTCCTCGATGGTTAGTTTTATCATTACTTTAATGAGCTCAAGTACTTTAAATGTCTAATTATCTTCAGCCGCTGACTTAGCTAATAGATCAGCTTCAAAATTTTTACTTATAAGGATTTGGATGATCTCCCATTATCCTCCCTCCTGCTCGAGCTTCTTTAGGAGTTGTTTGAATTTTTTGACATACTTGGCGATACCTGGGTCCTTAATCTAGAATGTCCCTTTAACTTAATTTACTACCAGTTGTAAATCCAAGTATATCTTGAGATACTCAACTTTGACCTCGGTAGCTAGCTTTAATCCTGTGATGAGTGCTTTATATTCAGCTACATTGTTAGTGGTATTGTACTTTATCTAGACTGCATATCTGATAGTGACTTTATGTGGCCCTTTAAGAATGATTCTAGTGCCAAAACCTTGGATGGATAAAGCTCCATCCACATAGAGCTTCCATTTGGGACATTCAAAAGGAGTGGGATATCCTATTATCATCTCTTGCACAAAGTTTGCTAAGGTTTGAGCTTTTATCTGTTACCGAGGTTCATAACTAATGTCAAATTCTTTGAGCAATATTAACTATTGAACTAGTTTGTCGGATGTCTCAGGCCATTGCAAGATTTTCTTTAGAGGGAAATTGGATCTTACAATGATTGAATGGGTTAAAAAAATAATGTCGTAGTTTGCCAGATGTATGGACGACAGCCATGACTAACTTATCCAGTTTGGGATACCAAATTCTGAACCTCTGAGTATCTTGTTGATGTAGTATACTAGACTTTGTTGACTTCCTTCTTCCTTCACTAGTACCAAAGCAATTAACCCCTGACCAATAAAGAGGTATAGGTATAGCATTTCTCCAGGAATTAGCCTGCTGAGTAGAGGTGGTGAGGATAAAAAAATTTTAATGTCTTCAAAAGCTGCTTGACATTCTTCACTCTATATAAAATTCTTGGAATTTTTTAAAGCTCGGAAGATTGGTAAACACCGTTTAGCTGAACAAGAAATAAAACATCCTAAGGCTGCCGTTTAGTTTATGCAGCTTGTTAAACATCATCGAAGCTTTCATTTTGAGAATGGCCTCCATCTTCTCTAGGTTAGATTCAATTCCGCTGTAGGATATCATGAATCCTAAGAATTTGCCTACTTTCACTCCAAAAACACACTTCTTTGGATTTAGCTTGCTTTGGTATTGGTTCAATGTTTGAAAGGTTTGGTCAAGGTCATCAGAATGTCACTTTGCATGTTGGCTTTTGATAATGATATCATCCACATATACCTCCACGTTCTTTCCAATTTGATCCTAAAACACATGGTTCATCAGTCTTTGTTATGTTGCTCCGATGTTCTTCAATCCAAAGGGTATAACTTTATAATAGTAAAGACCTTCATGGGTGATGAATGATGTCTTTTCCTAATCTTCTTTCTTCATTAGTATTTGATGATACCCTTGTGCAACATCCATAAAGCTATATAGGCAGTGACTAGCAATGGAGTCTACCAATTGATCTATCATTATTAATGAATAGCTATCTTTGGGGCATGCTCTATTGAGGTCGATATAATCCACACACATCCTGTATTTGCCATTGGTCTTCTTCACCAGCACCATGTTAGCCACCCATTCTAGGTGTGTGACTTTGTTGATAAATCCAGCTTCCAGCAACTTCTTTATTTCTTTAGTGATTATCTTTTACCTTTCGTATGCGAAAGTCCTCTTTTTTTGAATGACTAGTTTTACTCCTGGTTTGATATTCAGACTATGTGAGGCAATTCGGGAATCTACTCTAGTGATTTCATATGCTTGAGAGGCGAAGCTGCATGAGTGTTTAATGAGAACCTCGTTTATTCCACACTTAACTTTGCTATTGAGCTCATTGTCGATCCTTACTGTCTTTCCATTGGTGATCTATAATGTTTTAACCTTGTCAATTGGCTCAGGGTTGGCTCCTTGTTTCTCTGTTTCCCAAGACTCCAAGGAGAATGCCTCCATCTGAGGTTTGACTGCCATCTAGTGGCATTACTTGGTCATGTGCTGGTCCTCGTGAATTGTTAGGACTCGGCCTTCAATGGGATTCTTCATGGTTATACGCCAGATACCTGTAACTACATCGATCTTGTAAAGTACTGGTTGGCCTATGATGTCGTTGAATGCTAGCATGAGATCCAAAATATTGAACTGAGCCTTAATTACTTTCATTTCTTTAGTATCTCGCTCTCTAAATTCTAGATTTAGCTCTACTAATCCCATTAGTTGTATAGTTCTCTATAGAAGCTTGTAATGGGATTCTGAATAGCTTTCAAATTAGTAATAGAGCCTCCAATTGCTTTATAGGCATTCCAAGATAGTGCATTGACGGCACTCCCATAATTGATTAGTAATCTTTTCACTAAGTAATTATTGATGTAAGTACTTACTTCTAACGCATCATTGTGTGGGTGCTGAACATGTTTCCCATTTTTCGGACCAAATATGATAGTCTACTTTTTCTCAAGGGCAAGCCCTTCTTCTCTATGGACTCTCTTAGGCCTTTTCTTATTGACTTCTCCTCCGACAATCATGTTAATAACGTTGGCCAATTCATTCCAGGATTTCTTTGGTTCCATCCTATCCCTATCTTGACCATTTGGATCTCTGCTCCCTCTGGATACGGCAGTAAAGTTACCGAGTTTACCATTTTGTATCAATCTTTCTATGGAATTTTTTAATTCACGACATGCCTCAGTTTCGTGCCCGTAATCCCGGTGATATTGACAGTAGTACCTTTTATCCTATATGGCTTTGCTGGTCGGGCTCAATCTTCTAACTGGAGTAATGGCCATACCATTTTGTCTAACCCACATGAGGATCCTGGATTTGGAGATATTTAATGGTGTATATTTCTCAGCTTCCTTCTCAAATCCTTTTATCGGGTTTTTAAAGTTTAACCGCTAGAAGCTCGGCCTTCTAAGTCTTGACCTTTCATCCCTCCTGGCAAATGTTTTCTCCTTATCCTTTTGCATCCTCCTGTCTTCATCCATTTTTATCATCTTGATTGCTATTGCCATTACCTCAGCGAAGGTGTTAGGTTCTTTTGTCATTATCTTATCTTTGAGCTTTCTGAGCCGAGTCCCATTCTTTAAAGCCTCTATGGCCACCTCATCAAGCAAATTTTCAATTTGTATAGCTACTTTATTAAAGCGATCCAGATAGCTTCGTAGTGATTTAGTGACCTCCTGTTGGCACATCCGGAGATCGTTGATATTTTTGGCAGAAGGGACATTGGTGATGAACCGAGTCAGGAATTTCTTAGCTAATTCTTCAAAGGAGGAGATAGAATTCTCAGGGAGTCAGTGAAACTACTTCTAAGCATTCTTAGTGAGTGTACTTGGAAAGACTCTATACATAATTTCGTCATTCACATTCTGGAGTAACATTTTTATTATAGGTTACTTAAGTCCAGCTGGCACTTCAACAGTGTTCTTCTACCATGATCTCTAGACTCAGAACCGAGCTTCATCTTTTCCTATAACTAAGGCTGGCCACCTCAGTTCACCCACAGTAAACATTTATCCTTTCCCTACAAACCTGGACACATCGAACATAAATATTCGAACATACTTTCGAGGGGGACTTTTGATACTCCATATGCATATTCCTATTTAATTAAGGTCTTTATTTTCCTATACAGGGTTGCTTTCAGGATAAGGACATCCAATACAAATAGGAAAAAATTCCCAATTAGGAGACTTCCGGATAGGAAGAAATACTCTCCTAATATGCATAGGACTCCCATTAAAGAGAAATCATATTTCTCTCAGGTTTGAGCATCACTATCCCTATAAATAGGACCTCATATCTCTCATTCTCATTTATTCTATTCTCTCATACTCCTTGCTCTCTTCATCTCTCTAAAACTCTCTCTACATTCTTTGAATTAAGTATCAAAGGGTTTGTGGGGATCCTCCTCACCTATCACCTTGCACTTCTTTGATCCCTTACAAGGTACTAATTTAGGAGTTCCAAAAATAAGTTATCAATAATAAATTTTTTATAATATAATATTGTCATTGGTAAAATTCAAATGGCAGCGAATTAGACTTCTGGTGAAAAAAATCAAGTAAGAAATTTTAGTTGTAGGATGAACAGCCATTGAATGTAAAGGATCGTTGGCCTATGTTATTGGTTGGTGAAAGTGCTTGATGTGGGTGTCTACATAAATTTTACGTTGCTCTGGTTGAGGTTGCTAGAGTGTTACTATATTGGAGAAAATACACAATTATCTTCTGTCGTTGAGGTTGTTAGGTCTACTTTTGTTGACCTTATTCTATGGTTTAGGTGGAAGAAAAATCAGCTAGCTCATCCTACAAATTAAGACATTATTTTGTTGTTAACAGTTTCCATTAATCTAATCCTGAAATATCCCATGGCCTTATATTTAACAGATAACACTGCATTAAAAATCAAAAGTAGGTGAAGTTTGTAAATAATAAATCCGTTCTTTTTTTCTTCAATAACTAAAAATTAACATTTTGATCTAGAATTACATACAATAGTTTTGGGTTGTAAACAACATTTTCTAAATAATTAAAGTTGAGATTAACTAAATAAATTGTTATTTATACTTAAGACTTATTTTATTTCTATATTTAGACATTTTACTTTTATACATTACAAAACAAATACTTGGCCTCTGCAATTTTTTTTATAATTGCTTGAAAAACTATGGAAAACACACATATGTCAGCAAGACGTGAGGTTGAATTTGGAGTAGCTAAGAGAAGAGAGCAGAGTTTTTGTCAATTGAAACTGAACCTCTTAAGTTCTGTTTGATAGTTGTAGGTTTGTTGAAGAGCGTTCTACTTACCACCATCCTAGCTCCCCACTGCCCCCACCCCCACATATAAACCATTAATCTCTATATAAACCCCAAAGGTGGTGACTAACAAGGCAGAGCAAGCTACTGCAATGGCATCTGCAATTGCCATAGATTCTTCACAAGGAAGAGAATCGGTAGTAGATGTTGAAGATGACGAAGAAGAGCTCTTCGAAATCGATCTTGAGGCAGTTAATAGCATCCCACCACCTCATTATTGGGAAAGCTACTTCACAGCAGCAACAAGCAGTGCACTTCTTGCTAATTGTTTGTTGCCAATTGCAGATGTTTCAAGTGCAGTTCCAACTCCATCTACCATATGCAATTCATTGTCTTTGGCAGAACAGCTTATGTTTTTCAGGTTGCACAGTCCTTACCGATCTTTTCAAGAGCTTCTGCTGGGAAACAACAACAAAGAAATCAGGACATAATCTATAAAGATAATGAAGTTTCTCCTATATTTATATTAGACACTATAAATTAATGCCTTCTCTTTTACAGATAATGAATTTCACTCCCTTTTTAACTACATAAGTTGTTATGTTATGCGATTTTTTTTTTTTTTGTTAATTGACTATGAGTTTATTTTCAAACTCTTATAGTTCTGAAAGTAATTTCAAATACCAATAAGTTAAAGTTTATTAATAATTTTTATTTGAATATTTGTTGCAATCACACGGAATATGTGCTCATTTTTAGTAATACAACAATTTTCACTGAAAAACCAATAATTATGTACAACTTTAGCCAATATATTGCTTAAGAATTTGTATCTCAACAACCAGAAAAGTTTGTTGTGTGATATACTTAAGTGGTTTTGATGGTTCGCAGCAACGCCTCATGGACCAAAATAGACATAATTTCTACCAAAACATATGAATTTTTGTAAAATTTTTTAATATTATATATATTAAAAATTATGGTTAATTTGTTTTTAATTGAATTTTTTAGTTTTGAAAAATTACAAATTGGACCAAGTTGGAATTGTCGGTTTTCGATTTGATTCAGTACTTGTTCACTGAGAAAATTTAACTTGAGTGAATTTTTTCACTTATATATTATTGATTGCAACCATTGTTTATATACACAATGCAAAACGAAACTTAAGGCAAATATCATGCCTCAATATAAGAAATAAAGTTTTATCTTCCTAAAATATACAAAGACAACTTCCTAAAATATATATTATGACAAAAATAAAAGATATTATACAGCTATATAGGAAAAGATCTTTAACACTCCCCCTCAAGTTAGAGCATGTAGATCACGAATGCCCAACTTGCCAAGTAAATGATGAAACTGTCTGTTGCCAAGAGCTTTAGAGAAGAGATCACCAATATGATCATTTGAACAAAATGACAATCAATTTTGATGTGCTTTGTTCATTCGTGGAAGATAGGATTCACTACTATGTGTAAGGCTACTTCATTGTCACAAATAAGGGTCATGGCATTTGATAATTGAACCTTGAGGTCAAGAAGCAAGGCATGAAACCATAATAATTCACTAATAGCATTAGCCATTACCCTATATTCTGCTTCAGTTGAGGAATGGGACACCACACTTTATTTCTTTGACTTCCAAGAAATTGGACTATGCTCTAAAAACACTATACGACCACTAGTAGATTATATAGTAAATGGACAACTTGCCCAATCTAAATATAAATATGTAGTCAGGTGTAGTTTGCTAATAGAAGAAAGAAAAATACCTTGTCTAGTGGTTGCCTTCAAGTATCTAAGAACTCGATATGCTGCATGTAAATGAGGAATATGAGGATCTTGCATAAACTGACTCAAAACTTGCACTAGATATGTAATATCCGGTCTGGTGGCTATTAAGTAAAGAAGCCTACCAATGAGGCAACAATATTGACTTACATATGAAACTGGATCACCCATTCCTATTGCTAAGTTATGTCGTGATTCCATTAGAAAATTTACAGGCCTTACATCTAAGAGTGATGTCTCTTCGAGGAGATTAAGAGTGTATTTACGCTGGCTAAGCACTACACCTTATTTGCTGTGAGCCACTTCTATACCGAGGAAATACTTTAGATTACCTAGGTCTTTGATTTAAAAAACTGTATTAAGATAATTCTTGACATGAATTATTGTAGTCGAGTGATTTCTAGCAATAACTATGTCATCCACATATACTAACAAAGCTGTAAATTGATTACCCTATGTAAGAGTGAACAACGAGTTATCTGTAGAAGATTGCTAAAAGCCAAGTTGTTGCAAAGAATGTACAAGTTTTTGAAATTAGCACCTAGATGCTTGCTTAAGCCCATATAAGGATTTTTTTAATTTGCAAACACGATCATCATTTGGCTTACCGAAACCCTATGGCATTTTCATGTGCCCTTTCTCTTGAAGGTCTCCATGTAGGAAGGCGTTATTAATATCTAATTGATGAAGTTCCCAATAACGTATGGTTGTAACTGACAACAAACATCGTAGAGTAGTAAGTTTTACAACTGGAGTGAAGGTATCATGATAGTCTAACCCTTTAATATGCAAAACCTCTGGCAATGAGCCACGCCTTAAAGCGCTTAATGGTTCAATTAGAATTATACTTAATTTTATACACCCATTTTGAATCAATTGCTTACTTTCCAGGAGGTAAATGTTCCAAGCTCCATGTATAATTTTCTTCCAATGCACTAATTTCTTGAGCCATGGAATGCCTCCATCTTGGATCTTTAATTGCTTGATGGAAAAAATTTGATTCATCCAAACAAGTAATATAAGCCAAAAAGCTTTATGGGAGTGAGCCAATTTGGAATAACATAAGTTTTGGGAAATAGGATAGACCTTATTTGAGTTAGCTGACTGAAGAGTCTTTAAAGATGGTGCCAATGATGGTAATAGTTCATAGTCAAAACTAGAAAGCTTTGTGGACACACGTCTAGCTCTACTTAGGCATTGTGGTGGAGAATTGCTAATTGTGGGTGTTATTGTACTTGCAATAAAGTTATATTGGGAAGGATGAGATGAAATCTATTGTCGATTTGTAGCTTGGATATTGATATTTTCATCTGCAAGACAAGGTGCTACGGGTTCATTTTATGATGTTGAATTTTCAGGTTCAAGATTATGGTTTTCTCTTGGCTTTGAAGGATCTTTATGGTATGGATTATCATTAAGGGAAATCTGGTTATTTTGGTTGATGGAAGTGAAAGGGGGTGTGGATGGAGGTTGATTATTTGTTTGAAAAGGAAAAATATATTTATGAAAAATGACATCTCTAGATACAAATAACTTCTTTCTCTCCAGATCATAAACTTTATAACCCTTTTTTCCTTGTGGATACCCAAGAAATAAGCATTTACACGCCCTATAAGAAAACTTATCATGTTGTCTTTCATGATTATATGCATGACAAAGTGAACTAAATACTCTTAAATGATCATAATTGGGTTTCTTTCGAAAAAGGACCTCTTATAGACTCTTGTTCTTAACTACTGGCATTGGCATCAAATTTATAAGATAGACAGCAGTTAGAACACATCCTCCCCAAAATTTTGAAGGTAAGTGGGCTTGAAAAAGTAAAGAACGTGCAACATCAAGAATGTGACAGTGTTTATGCTCTACTCTCCCATTTTGTTATGGCGTAGCAACACAAGAGGTTTAATGTTCAATGCCATAAGTGGTAAAGAACTATTTCATATCCTTTGAAACAAATTCGCTACCATTATCACTTCTCACTACCCTCACCCATGAGTCATATTGATTTTTTACAAGATGATAAAACATAGTTAGATAATTATAGGTTTCTGATTTGCATTTCATTAGATAGACCCAAGTGCACCTAGAAAGATGTATGGAGAATCTTTTTGACTCCCCCTCTCTTTGACTTCCCCTTTAGATGATTCATCTGAATTGATAGACATGGTTTATGTATGGTAGTGCTCTGATACCATGAGAAAATTTAACTTGAGTGAATTTTTTCACTTGTAAATTATTGATTGCAACCATTGTTTATATACACAATGCAAAACGAAACTTAAGGCAAATATCATGCCTCAATATAAGAAACAAAGTTTTATCTTCCTAAAATATACAAAGACAACTTTCTAAAATATATTATGACAAAAATAGAAGATATTATATAGCTATATAGGAAAAAATCTTCAACATTCACCCTTAATTATGTGTACAAGAGATTAATTCATAACAATTATAAATTTTGATGGGATTTGACATTTTTTCAATCATCTATATATTATTTTATTGTTATGTGCATTATATTTTACTAGAAAACTAACAATAAGTTTTTATTTATAATTAATAGAGGTTAAATGAGTTAAGTATTGTTCAACGATACAGTTTATTCAAATGAATATTAATTGTACAAATTTGGACGCTATGGCTATTAAATTACTCCCACACAAATTTGATCTAATTTAATACATCTACTACTTGATGAAGGGTGCTAACATAGTAATCATCTTTTAAGAGATTGTAGAGGTTTTAATTTAGTAGGCCTTAGGTTTACAGAATAATCAGTTATAGGGAAGAACATTAGCACCCAATAGGTGGGAAAAGAGTGGCTGTAATGGTCATCAATAACCAAAATCCCTTATCCATTAGCGTTGGGTCAGATATTATTTAAATAAAGATTTTTAGTTCGAGACCTAATATATACAAAAATATTAATAGGGAGACCTTTACCGCCATTTAGGGTCCAATTCATATCGAATTTGAATTAGTCAGACTCTAGGAGATACCGAATACAAGAAATGGAAAATAACCAAAAGCCCTTTACCATTATTGGAGAAACATATAGATATGGAGTAACTTAATGTACAATTGCTATATATGGAAAAACTATTATCTTCTGTGTCTTATTTGACTCAACTATGCACTGGAGATTCCATACCCCACCACAGCACAGCTAAAAGAAAGATATGGAAGTCTGACGTTTGCATAGAATTAGAGAGACCAATGAGCATTGGTTCAAAGACCAAACACACTTTTCTTGTTCACACTCCTCACTTACATTACAACAAATGGAACAAAATAATCTTAAGAATTGGACTCTATTGGTTTCGTATTTTTTAACTTTTTCTTATATAAATATAAAGTTATCGAATCCATGTATAAAATATTTTAAAGGTTATTGTCTATTGGTGAACTGTCTCTTCAGGAATTGTGCAAGATTATTCCCTAAAAGATTAAGGTACAAGTAATTCGATTCATTCCTATCTATATCATGAATGTTTGAGATCTATTTGATGTAAGGAGACATTGCTCTTGCTCATTCTAATTGAAAGGTGATATAAAATTGGTCTATTTCTATTATTATATTCATAGTTATCGCATTCCTCTTAGTTAGAAATTTCAGCTCCATATTAAAGTTACAATTAATATTGTCACTAGCATCAATATTGTTATTATCATCAATAAGAAAAATCCTTATATATATGCTTTATAATTAAAATTCGCATGGTTGAATTAATATATGTTTCAGAATTGAAATTATTATAAAAATTTAAAGTGAAAGGGCTCTTCAATTAGAAATCAGAATTTAATTTAATTTTTGTGATTATAAATTTAAGAAAATTTTTATTTATCATTTAATTTGTAAGTGGGTGTTTTCACTTATTAATGTATAGATTTTCAAACTATTTCATAGAATAGGAAAGTAATTAATTTGACTTAATCAGTATACACTCAAGTAGAAAAGAAAATTAATAATTGCTTTAATCAGTGGTGGAGATAACTCTTCACAGATGTGAGATCTTAATTTTTCTTTAATATCTATTAATTTTATGGATGGATAAAAAAATTATAACAGTTATAATTTGGAAATGATTTTTTTTTAATTAAGCACACATACTTGCTTACAAAGATATATATTTTTATTTAAAGATCATTTTTAAATATGATAACGGTTGTTTTCGCTTAATTAAGTCATATTACATATCCGAGTTAAGATGTATGCAATCACATTTAATATTTTTATTTTATGTTATGCTTTCACCCAAGTCAATGAACTTTGAGATTTTTCCTGCACTGAAAAAATAAAATGTTTCTAAGTTATATATCCTGGTAAATATATATAAAAAAAAAAAAAAAAAAAAAAAAAAAAAAAAAAAACAGCCAATCAGAAATGATTTAATTGGCATTTTCATTTGTCAGCCATCCTTACTGATGGAAGCTCACGGCCATTGGACCTCAGTTGGATAAAAAGTAAAAGTAAAAAAAACAAACAAAGAAGCAGCAAGCATGGCCAATATTATTGGAGGATGAGGATCACACGTCTCTCATAATGATTCACTTGTTGATAAAAAAATATATATATATATATATAGCAACCCAACTCATATCAAACAGCTGTATACGATATTTACTGTGAAAATGTACCCAGAAGCTGTTCAAGAAAAGAAAAAAGGAGACAATTGAATCTTGATATCTTCAATCAGCAATTTTTATTACAGCACCGGATAATGACAGAAATATACTAGTTGCAACTATTCAGATAAGAGTAAATTCTGTTTCTGCAGCATCTTCTGCTTCTTCCAATTTGTTAGTAGGTTGTTGAACAAATTATAACCCTTCCCTTAAAAAATATATATATAAACTTACTTTTATTGTCAGTTTAAGTGACAAGAAGTTTAAAATTTTTAAAATATTTTATGTTTCGAATCTTATATATGAAAAAGTAGGTGCCTAAAATTTTAGTTTTTCTTATAAGATACATTCAACTCAAACTTCTGAATAGTCAGCATCAATCTTACGAGAATAAAAAAAAGAAAAAACAGAAGAAGAATAAAAGAAAAAGCACTTGCAGGTTTACTAGTGATATATGTTGTTAAGCCAAGACGTTCCCAACGCATTCCTATTAAAAATCCGAAATACATGTAAGAGTTGGTGCATGGGAATATGAAGATTAATGTGCCGTGCTGTACTGTCGAGAATGGTCTAATTGGAAGTCAACGTTCACAGAAAATTAATTAGTTATGCAGTAGAAGTGCCAGTTTTGTTAGTTGATTGAGTCCTTTTATATAAGCAAGTTTGGTGTAGAGTTTCGAAGTAGTAGTTGAACTCTTATGTATTTAAGTTCTTCGATATTCAATACAGAGGCAGTCACATTCTGATATTCAATACAGAGGCGTTCACATTTTTATCCAAACTCTGTGGTTTATTCTTCTCCAAAGAGAATTCCATTACTTAAAAGTAATTGCAATTCTGCTTTGACTGGGACCTATCATATATCATCAACTATTATTCAGTACTCATGATATATAAATTATATGTATATAGAGAGAGAGATTCATGCATGGATCATGAGCTGGTGCAAGTTATGAATTTTGGGCTAGCGTCTACTTCTTGCAGCAGATTCCCTTTGTGCATTGAAGTAAACAGCAGCAACAGGAAGACCAAGATCATTCTCAGCAGCGAAGCTCCTTGTGTTGAAGTTATCCCTTGAAGAAGGTGGGTTTATCGTCTGTCTACGTCTTTGCTTGAATAGAACAAACACAAACCTGTGGATTCCTATGTTTGGCCTTGGGATTTCATAGCTCACTACTTCCCTTCCTGTTATAATTTATATATATATATATATATATATATAATAAAACAATCATTTCTTGATCTTTAATTAGCTACTTAGAACAACAAGAAAGACATGAAAATGATATTTACCAAATGTAGCATCTGTTGTCCCAGGAATATCAGTCACTATCCTGTAAAAAAATTTAATGTTAATCATTTCTACCCTAATTCCGTTTTCTGGGATATAATTTGCTTAGATTGAATATATTGCATTATATACAACATTTATATAATGTTTTACACTAGAACAATAACAAAAAACAAGCAAAATATAATATATCGGCTAGTGGACTCACCTTGAGAACATAAGATGATACAAAATGTGCAAACAGAAAAATATATTTTTTGTAAACCACCAGTATTTAGAGCTCGTTTAGAGTCCGACGAATGTCAAAACATTGGATGCGAATATGAGCACATTCGGATGTCAAAAAACAAGCATTTTACTAGCCACCAAAAAAATGACGAAGTGGCCCAAAAACACATAAACTAATTAATATCCTCTTACAGTACGTACCAGTGCAGGTGCTCCCTTAAATAAGGATCACTAGGGCCAGGAACATCTGGGTCTGTCATAACCTGATGACAAAAGAGATGAACATTAATCAGGGTCAGGAAAAAAAAAAAAACCAATAGCTTTACAATTATAATAACAAGAAAAAACTTGAAGAGTTTTGTAACAATAATATTACCAATGTAAAGAAAGTTCTCAAATCACCTCCTTGGACCTCAACCCTAGGTTTGATAGTAACTACTGATGGCTGAAGCTCATATCCATTAAGAACTCTCCTGCTATGGTAATGGATGGACATGGTTATGGTGGGTGTGAAAGTATCAATGACATCCCCTATCACTCTCCCAACAGTAAGAGGTTCCACAATTCTTGCCATTTAGCTACAGCTAGACACAAAGGGTGGGGTTTTGGAGAAGCAAATCGAACCGGCAGCCAGCTATAGGTGTTACTTACTTGTATCAGACATTTGCGTAGAAGGGTCGATATTTATAGACAGTGCATGTCTGAATATGTATATGGGAGAAATAGACCATTCAAGACACAGAATATGTACATGGGACATTTTGTCTGTGTTTGCACGCTTACGTGTGCATGTTCATATATGTACGCATATATATATATATATATTTACTGGTATGATAAAAATATTAAAAACTTAACACTTCATTAATTTTTCTAAAATATTGACACCTGATTATTCTTTTCGATTCGGACGGTTTTAAAAATACATTTTCCGCTTAAAGCATTCGGAATTATTTTAATAATTGAATTCGTGTTGCTGAGGAGAAAAATAAATTCAGTTGATCACTTAAAACAATCACTAAATTTATTAATTTATTAGTTTATTATTATTTTTCTAATGTATTTTGGAGTTATAATATTTTACATTCCAATTTGGGTGTTTACTTTCTATAATGCAAACAGAAAAGAATAATTTCTCTTTTATTCTCTTTCTTTTTTATTAATTTTTAATAATCAAATAACATAACATGTAGTGACCTGTCATTCTCTTTATTTCCCTTTATATCCCTTAAGTCCATGCACATTGTTGGTCTAGAATTGTTCTACATGTAATGCAAGAGTACCAATCCACTAAATTATTAGTAAAAGATAAAGGATCATGAATCATGATACATGTCGCTACCCTCGATATGAACAGTGACGTCGAGGGTAGAGACAATTACTTCTTTACTTTTTATATTTTTTTTGAAAATTCAATTTTAGTTTTTTTAAATGTAAAACCTAAGTTACACACGGTGTAATGATTTAAACACCTGTATATTATAAATTTTTTTAATAATCTAATGGAAAAAAATTGAACTAAAGGCAATATGGTTAATATGTTGTGATAGCAACGCACTGTAGAGTTGTTTGCCGCGTCATATATCTTTTTCCAAAGATAAAATGTTATGTGAATATATGTCGATCGCGTTGAATTGGAATAAAAAAGTTAGAACTGACAATTTTTTTATAAAAAAAAAGAAAAGACTAAATGCATATTTATACATTGACCTTTTTTTTTTAATAATAGAGAGATTATATAATTTAAGTATCTGAAGACTGCAATATGGGCAATTCTACTCTTTAGATTGACGATAGTAGGATTTGAAATATACATCTTATAATGCTCTTAAAGAAAAATTATCACTTAACTATTTTTTCATTGATTATACATTCAACTTTTTTTATTGAATTAAGTGCCAATCCTAAAACATCGTAAGCAACTAACTCTCTAAAGGGAGTCTAATTTAGCTGTTAGGATGAGCTATTAGTTGTTCACTCTTCAACAGAAAAGATAATGAGTTTAGTTAATTTAAAAAAGTATCTTGTGGTTAGATGTATTTTTACTTTTATTAGGGGCTTGTGGGTTTTTTTGTGACATTTAGAAGTAAGTGGTTTCATTTTCTAACATTTTAATACCCTATTAATAAATATCGTCATTATTTTATAAAAAAAATTTAATATAACACTTCCTTTCAATGATAAAATTTTTTACATATAATTTACTATCAATATAACTACTTGAATTGTACTTTTAAAAAAAATTATAAATTTATTTTAAAAATTATTTCTTTTTATTCCTAATAAAAGTAAAAATACATCTTATTTTTATTTATTGTGAATTTTTTTTAGTTAATTGAATGCTATACTACTTAGCAAATTAATTTTACTATTTAAAATTCATATTATTTGAACAATACATCATATATTTTTAATAATATTATTGAGCAAGGTACTAAAATGCAAGTAAAAGCAAATCATAAATCCTTAAATGTTACCAAAAATACCATAATCTTTTAAGCGAAAAACCATTTAACCACAAGGTATTTTATTGTACATTTCTCTTTAAAAAATTAGTAGTTGGTATTTGTTAGGATGTTAAACAACTCCAATTCATATCAACTCCAATTTGGAGCTTATGAGCAATAGCTACATTATTTTAAATATATTTACTATCTTATCCTTTTAATTTTAATTAATTAACTTTAACTTAATAAAAAAAATTAATTATAAAATTATTAGACATATTTAAACAAATAAAAATATTAGAAATTATATTGACAAAAAAATGTTCGAAACTCGTCGGTCTTAATACTAATAACACTAGATATCAATACTTTATTTAAAATTTAGTGTCAAAATTTAATAAAAATATAAATAAAAATTATTTTCAATATTTATAATTATAAGTATAAACAATATATACTTTTACATCATATATATTGTTATTAACAATTATAATAATAGAACATACACATATATAATTTATTAATTTATAACACATATATATAATATAATTATTTATATATAAACTAATATCTATATTTGTAATTAAATACATTATTAGCAACAACTACTATAATTTTATCAAACATGTAGTATGAATAAGTTATCAATTGTCAGCCACAACTATCTGTTATCAGTCATCAACAATACCTATCAACTATAAGCAACAACTTAGCAAACATGCCTGAATTTGGTGGCATCCCTAAAAACTGGATTACAAACATTTGAATCCAAAGAGCTAAGGAAATATGTGGAATTTCTTCTACAAATACTTTGATACTTAAATTAGATCACTATATATGAGAGAATAAGTAGAATATAGAGAGTGAATATAATAGAATGAATGAATGGAAGAGTACAAGGAGTATATATAGGGCTCTTTACCTAATAAAATGGAAAGGAAAAATTACAAATTTGGTGTCTGAACTTTTATAATTTTTCTATTTAAGTGTCTGAACTATTTTTTTCTATTAAAATATCTGAACTTTGAAAAAAATATATTAATCAGGTATATTCAACCTATTTTAAGTTGATGTGTGTTTAGTTAGCTTAAACAGAATCTATTTTTTTTAGCTATTTTTACTCTTTTTTTAAGTGAAAGATGAGCTGAAAAAAATGACATGTAAGTTGAAAAAAAGTGAATCTCATTGGAGTTGACTAAGTATACAGTGAGTTTCAAGTATGATAGATATATCTCATTGATATGTTTTTAAAAGTTTGGACACTTTAATAAAAAAAAATAGTTCAAACATTCAAATAAAAAAATTATAAAAATTCAGACACCAAATTTGTAAATTTTACAAATTGAAACTCTTTATTTAAATAGTCTTTTTTATTCTTTCTGAATTGACATGTTTCTTCATTTACAGGATTTTATATATATATATATACATTTGGTCTTGAAATGTTAAACCTCCTTGTTCGGGGCCTGATTGTGACTTGGGGTATCTATCCCAAAGGCACAGATCCCGCAATTGTGGCCAAGAAAATCGCAAGCAAAATTAGCTTCTTAGAAAACATGACGAAGACGTTTAGCACTTGTAGCTGAAAAAGAATTGACATGCTGTCCACATGCCACATCGTTATGAAGCACTAGAATTAATACCATACTTACCATATATGGTCCGCTTCAACCATTAACTTTTAAATGTTCAATCTATACCATATTTGAATTTATATTCAATAGATAGACGAATTTTAACCGATTTGAATTGGGTTGGATGAACTACTTAAAGAATAAAACTTTTGAATAATTATTTTTTATATATGAAATTTGAATTCAAATTTATATATTTTTTTATTTCTTTTAAGGGTAATCCTTATCATTTTCAATTATATTCTGTTAACGGTTAAATTATAATATATATGGAATGTCATTAAAAAAATATATAAAACACTCATAGAATAAATCATAAATGAGAGTTTATTTCTTTTAAAATATTTATTCTTAAAAGTTTGTTGGAGATATCTTTTCTTTACATTTTCTTTGTACTGAAAAATTTACATTTTCTTTTATATGAGCAGAAGAATAATTTTTAAAAATTTTTACTATATATGTGAGTGGGGGTGTAATTGAATCGAGTCAAGCAGAGCCTAGCCTAAGATTAGTTCGTTATAATTAAGCTGAATTTATTATATTATTTAGTGTTCACGAGTTGTTTTCAATTTTAAACAAGTCTAAATAATTTTAAAAAAAATTTAAGAAATACAAAGCATAAATTAAAATTATATATTGAAAATAAATTATTTACTAAATAAATTATAATATATTTAATAAATATCATGATAATTTTATTCTAATAATATATTTTTTAAAATATTTTTATAATAAAAATTTATATATTATATATTTAAAATTAAATTATTAAATACTAAAATTATAAAGTGGCGTACAAATTTTTATTAGAATTTGTTGACAAATTTTTATAAATAGAGTTTTGTATAATTTAAATTTGATTAATTTATTAAATAAACTTTAATATAGAGGGGGGGGAATTTTTATTGGTTTGTTTACGCCCTGTGAGAGGGAATATAATAGCCATGAGAGTTGGAAATTTTTGACTTGTTGCATAATAAGTTGGCTATAAGTTGATGACTTATGTTTTATTCCATTATGTCGGCTATATGCATTGACCTCTCAAGAGTGTTTGTTGGGTCCCTGGAATCAGTTCTGTATCGTGTCAGTAGTCCTACTCAATCAGTATTCCTTGGGGAAAAAAAAAAAAAAGATAGGATATATTCATCATATCAGGTTCATGAATCAACCAATACAAACTGTCCAAAAAATAGAAAAAAAAATCAATCAATATAAGAACACCCCACGCCACTTCTTTCTTTTTTGCAAATGGGCCTTAATTATTGGAATGCAAGTTGTCATTTTTGTTTTTATTTTTCTTATTTTTCAACCATTAAAAATTATTGTTCAAAAAAAAAACCCATTAAAAATTAGGGTCTTTAGAATTGTAAAGAAAAAAATTTGTCTTATTATTTTTATTTTTAATTTTGACTGTTTGCATTTTACTGCAATTTAACTAATTCAATTCATATAATATTATAAAAATGACAAAAGTTTACAGTATTTAGAGTTTATTAAATTTTAATTAATCCAATTCGACCTAAATAAAATTATAAAAATAATACAAATTTCTCAATAATTTATTTACAATAATTACATATACCACGGTTCATATTTGAGATATCGCTTAAATAAAAATAGAGTCTATCAATTCATTCTAATAATTATTAATTTTCTAACAACTAATTTAATATGATTATATATAATAAATTTAAAATATCACTTAAATAAAAATAATTTTTTACTAGCTGACTTTAGTAATTGTTGATAGAATTCTTGTTAATAAAAAATTATATTTAATTATAAAAGAAGAGGAAATACAATTTCTTAACAAATGACGATCAAAAAGTTCACCCCCACTTGAGGTGCAATTGAGTCAAGTTGACTCGAGAACTATTTGAAAAATTTGAAATGAACTTGATTATTGTCGAGTCAAGTTTGAGTTCGAGCTACTCAAATAGACTATAACTTTTAAATATATAACTCAATAGGCTCACATCTTAATCAAGCCTAATTGAGTTTATGTATATTTAGTATTTTATTATTTTATTTTAATATAATTATAAATATATCATATTGAACTGAGTCAAATACAAACTTAAGTCAAACTTTAGTTAAATTTAAATATTTTAAAATATATATTTTTAAAAAATTTATTCAATTAATTGAGTTAAATCAAGTCGAATTCAAATATATTAATTATTTTATTAAATCTAACTCAAGATTAAAAAAATTCTATCAAGTTGGAATTTCAAATTTTTAAAAATTAAATTGAGTTGGAACTTGAGAATACATGAACTCGACTCTACTATAACCCTAACTCTCCATATAGCTAAGCTCACGATAAAAAGCAGCACTCACATTTAAAGCAATTAATGTTGGATAAAGAAGTGAGATTGTTCTTAATTTTTACATTTTTCAGAGATGTTATTGTGCTGTCAGCGCGGGAGTGGGGCGCTGGGAGCATGAAAAAGAAGGATTCCAATGCTACTGCAAAATGACAGTATTTTCTGACAGGTCATTTCAGTATTCTAAAAAGAGATTCAGAATTACTCTAAGATTGGCGAGAGAAGAAGGTCTATAACTAGAATCCAAAGTGCTTTTTCAGTAAAACCTAAGCTGGACCACATTCAATTCTTAACATGTGCACCATGTGCCTCCACCTCAAGCCATGCTTTTCACTTCTTCGATTCTTATAATATATAGTTTTTTAGAAAATAAAATATAGAGATATTAATTACTTGTGCAACAGAAGATAAAATGGTGCCAATTCTATTTTTTAAAATCATATAAAAATACAAATTAACAATGGTAATAATTTCTTTTTTAATTAAGTAAAAATTAATTACACATATTTCATTATATTTTAAAAAAATGATTATTAAATTATTTTCTCATCAGTCATAATATATTATTCTTTTATTTATTATATTTGCTTTTTTTCATCTTTTTTCACTAGTCAAAATATTTTTATATTAGATGAGTTTTTTTAAAAAAGGTTTTAATTACAAAAAATAGAATTTAATGAATTTAGACAAATTTTTAAAAATATTTGTATAATAAATTATATATAATTTTTTTTTAAATATCAAATTAGCATTAGTATAAGTATCTAAAGGAAATGCACTTTAACACTTTTATAAGATCAGAAATTTGAATATTTTTTTTAATTTGTGTTTAAATATTTATAAATTTTCTTTAAAGATAAATTTACTTCTCAATATAAAAGTTAGAGGTAAAAATACATTTTTATCTAATATTTCTTTTATGCATGCTAGACACAGTGAATTCCATTAATATAAAAAAAATTAATACTATTTATATAAGAGACCTAAATATATCATTTTTAAAATAATAAAAATATATTTATACCTCATTAAATATAAACAACTTATATAAAATTAAAATAAAATATTAAGAGCGTAATTTCGTCTCTTCCTTTAAAAAAAATTGAAGAACTTCGCTAGTAAGCAAAAAGTACTCCACTTTTTGAGTTCATTGAAGGACTCCGCCACTTCATTTTTTTTTTCCTTCATTGGGTACAATTACCATCAATGTTGCTCTCAATCCCACTTTTTGGCTACAATTACCATGATTAGGGGGTGTAAAAGAATGTTCAGTATTCGACTTGATAAAAATTCATTTGAACTTGTATATTAAAACTCATTTAATAAACGAGTTGAGCTCAAATTATTTAAAATTTAACTTATGAAATTTGTAAATAAATTCGAATAAAAATTAGTAAGTCAGCTTGTAATTTTAACGTTTATTAATTTGGTTTTAGATATATAATATGTAAATTTGTATTATAAAAAATATATTATCATAATAAAATTATAATTTTTATTAAATATATTGTAATTTATTTAATAAATAATTTATTTTTAATTTTTAAACATATAATTTGAATTTATAATTTGTATTTTTTAAAATTTTTTTAAACTCGTTTAAACTTATTTAAGCTCATAAACAACTTGTGAACATCATATCAGATAGTGAGCTCGGCTCAAGTTCAGTTTGTTTATATATAAACAAAGTCCGAGCTAGTAATAGCTCAGCTTGGTTAGGCTCGATTACACTCCATCATTAACTATTTTCTAAATAAACTATGTTGTCTAGTTGTTCCTCAATGGTTACCATCATTATAATTTTGTAAAAGTATAAACATTATACATTTAAATTTTTCTCTCTTAATTTTTTTAATTGTAAAAATATAAACATTATGAATTTAAATAAACATTATGCTTCCTTTTCCTCTAAATTAAGAAAAAATATACAATAAAATTTAACAAAATTTATATTATGTTATATAATTTGTAATTCTAGTAGCGAAATGAAGTACTTTTTTTTATAATAATTTTTTATGTAATATAATCTATTTTTTATGTGATTTATTATTTTTACATGTAGCCTTATATTTCATTAATAATAATAATGACATCATTTTGAATTAATAATAATATTATTAAGCTATTTGAAAATATTCTTCCTTTTTTTGCAATTAATAATCAAAATATTGTTTTTAAAACCTACAAGCGCACATGAATTATAATACAAAAGATATTGTTCACACAAGAATTGTATATTGAGTACTAATATCTCTACTTATGATCTTAGCTAACAAATCAATATAATAATTTAGAAGATGAAAATATAAATCTAAATAATTAAAACTAAGAGAAAATCAAATAATAAAAACATAGAGTTTAGGTTTAGTTTCACTATTTCAATCAGATTATGAACACTTAATTATTAAACACTTTGATTTCTGTTAAGGTTAATTGTTCTAAAATACCTAAAAACTCTCTCGAGTTCAATTAGTATGTCAAGATTAAGATTTAACCTACTCTCGTGATTAAGAAATTAATCCTAACTCATTAAAATTCTTAATAATTATTTTATCCCTGAAGAGCTCATCTACTCTCGTGGTTGAGTGGTCTAAGTCCTATGAGTCTAAAACTAATAAATTCTCTTAAGTCTCGTTAATGAATCTACCCATAAATGCAATCAAAATGGAACTAAAGGTAAGCCTATTTTTAAGATAATTAATGAGTCTAAGTCTACTTGTTTTAATTTTAAAAAAGTGGGCTTAAGTCTATTAATTTTAAGAAATAAATTAATGGGTTTAATTCTACTTAATTTTAAATTAAGTGATGTGGTCTTAAATCTATTTATTTTAAAAAGAAAATGCTTTAATGAGCTAAGCTAAGTCTAAATTAATTTTAATTAAGTTAAAAATAGGTTTAAGTCTAAATTAACCTAATGGGCTTAAATTAATTTTAAAGTTAATTTTACCTAAAATCCAATTTTAAAGGCTTATTAATTAAATGAGTTAATCCTAAATGTGGGCTTGGGCCCAAAACATACAAAAATAAACAACAAGCCCAAAAACATAAAAAATACTAAAACAATTAAATAAAAAGATCAAACAAGCAATTAAGTTATTTTTCTAAAAATCCTAATTTGATTTCATACAACCTAATATTAATCTACAACCACCATTGATTTTAATTTAGGTTTACCAAATGAACCTAATTTACTAGTTAATTTTAGTGACAGAAAATAAAAATATTCACTATTTTTCACTATTGAGGCTATTACAATCTACTACAAAAATATATAAAATAATAAATACAGACCCATAATAAAAATACAAACCACTAAAAAATATAACAAATAAATAATTAAATTAAATTAAAACCCTAATCTATATTCAAATGATATAGGGGCATATCCATAGCATTCTATGGACCTTCATGGATTCTCCTTTGATTTTGTTCTTCATAGTGTTCATATCACCCCATCTATCAAGAGAATAAAAAAATTAGTCAGTGTAGACAACGGGGTTTAGCGCGCGTCCAAGATTTTAACAACCGTGACACTGTTTGAGCTCAGGGCTCTAGAGAACACACTAACCACTGTCACAAAGATATGGCGTAGAGATGAGGAGTCACTACCCAGGGTAATAACTGCGACAAATCGAAAAGGTGGTACTCGATTCCTTAAAAGAAAACTAGCACCACAACCAAGAGATTCTGGGTACGGAATACCAATTTCTTTCAGTTTTGTGTTCATTTAGAATTACTTTATGAATTACTATATTATCCTCTATTTACATGCATATATAAACCCTTATTCTAGCAATTAACTCCAAGGCAAACCAGTCATGAAATACAAGTAAATAATGTATTCATTTAAACATATAATCTCTAAGTTAGTCTAATCTATATTAATTTTAATTAAATGAGCTAAATCTACACGTTTTAATTAATAAGCCTAAAAGGCCTAATTCCTTTTAATTTTAATTAAATGAACCTAAGTCTATTTATTTTAATTCTAAAAAAATGAACCTAAATCTATAAATTATGAAGGTATTTAAATTAAGTGGGTCAAATTCTACATGTTTTAATGTTAAGGTGATCTTAAATCTATAAATTATGAAAAAGGTTTAAGTTAAGTGGGCTAGGTCTAAATTAATTAAATTAAGTGGACCTTTGTCTAATTTACTAGATGAGTCTAAGTTATCTATAATCTGAATCTAATTAATTATGAGCCTAAAACACATTTTCATTAATTAAACCTAAAAAAACCTAAATTTAGAGGGGTGGATTAGAATCTAATATGGGCTTAAGGCCCAAAACACATAAGAATAAATAAACAAACTCAAAACACATAAAAATAAATAAACAAACCCCAAAAATAAATAAAATAAACAAGTTCAAACACAAATAACACATATTAAAATAATTAAATTAAAGATCAAATAACTAATTATATTATTTCCTTTTAAACCCTAATTTTCATTAACATGCAACCTAAATTAATCTACTTCCTCCATTAATTTTAATTAATTACTCAATTAAAACCCTAATTTTACTAACCAATTAATTAAAATAAAGAAGCAATCACACATAATTCCACTATTCCCACTATTGGAGCTATCACAATAATCCATAGGAAAATAATAATAAAATAATTAATACAACCCCAAAAATAAATACATAAAATAAAGCAACAAAATTTTTTAAAAAAAAACCTAAAAACTATATCTCTAGAAGGTCTTATCCATGGCATTCCATGAACCTCTTATGGATTGATTCTCCAAATTTAATCATCGTGTGTTTTCCTCCATAATCACCATAAAAAAAGAATAAAAAATTATGATTAGTAGATAAATTATAACAATAATAAAATAAAATAAAATAAAAATCAATAAAGTAAAAAAAAAGAAACAAAATAAAATAAAATAAGAAGAAGATGATGCTTTATTGATGATTTTAATGGAGTGCTCCTTAAATTTTATAAAATCACCGTTCTTGATAAAACTTTGAATATTATTCTTCAAAAATTCTCCAAAAATCTTTATTTAAGCAAAAGAATTTTGTAGAGAATAAAATTTTTTCTCTTTTTTTTTCCTTTTCCTTTCTCTTTTCCGTGCCTTCCTCTTCTTTTTTATTTTTTCTTCTGCCTTTTTCTATTTTTTCTACCCTTTCCTTCATTTTTTTTCTTTTCTTCTCTTCATTTTTTAGTTTTTCGCCTCCACCTTTTTCTCTTTTTTTAACTTTTAATTACAGAAAGGTCCTTAAAAATTTAAATTTTGTAATTAGATCCCTAAAAAGTATTGCAATTTAGTCCATAAAAACATTAAATCATTTCTTTGAAAAATGCAATTAGATTCTTGAAGTTTTAAAGTTCAAATGTTGAAGACCTATTCATAACATTTTCATTATTGGAATCTTTTGTTACATTCATAACTCATCATCCCGTAATTGAGTGTTTACAGTCAGTAAATGATTAAAAATAACAATAATAAACAAAATAAAATATAAAAATAAAATCAAAATCAAAATAAAAGAAGAATGAGAAGAAGAGATAATTCAATGGATGCAGTATTGATCGCCCCTCAAAGTGTTTATTTGATCACCATTTTTTATAGGACTGTGGACTTGATTTTTTGTATCTCAGGCGTACTGCATTTTATAGAACTGGTCACTGTGAAAAAGAAATTTTTTTTCTTTTATCTCTCTTGGCCGAAGCCCTTTTTTTCAAAAAAAAAAAAAGGAAACTCTTTGTTTTTTTTTTACAGAGAAAGAAGAAGAATATCCTCTAGAAGCCAAAGCAAAAGAGATACCCCTTTTTAATTAAGACCCGTAGGTTTATAAAAACCCAAAAAATAAGCTCCCGTGATTATCAAATCACATGAGATAAATCCAAAAATTTTTAAATTTTTAATCTACTGATGATAAATTTATTAGGATAAAATCTTATTATTATTATTATTATTATTATTATTATTATTATTATTATTATTATTATTATTATTATTATTATTATTATTTTCGGACCAATGAAAAAACAAGAAAAATAATTTTCAAAAATAAAAATTCATTAAAAAATGAAAAAGACGCCGATCGGAATAATATAATTCCTATAAAAGTTGTAGATTTCCAATCGGAATTCTATAATTCCGATTGGAAATCTGTAATTCCAATTGGAATTTCATAATTTCGATCGGCGATAATTTTTTTTAATATTTAATTTCAAAAAGACCCTTGAAAAAATTAAAAAATTTTCAATTAGATCCCAAAAGAAAACATCACAATTAAGTCCTTAAAAAGTTGCAATTAAGCCCTGAGATTCAAAAATTAATATCCACAGACCTATTTTATAATAAATTTTCATCATTTAAGTCCTTTGTCGCATCCACGCTCAACTATCCCGAAATTGGGTGCTTACAGTTGCCCCCTTTTATTGTTGTTTGCTTGACAAATTATGGCAAAGCAAATAAGCACACAATTTCAAAGCAAAGAGTTAAAACACTTACTTGTGTACCATGACTATGCATGACACTATGTCGTGTTGAATGCGGTTTAAAGAACACTATAATTCCTATGAAATTTCTAGCTATAATGCTACCACTATGTTCAGTGATTAGTGATTGACACTGTGTTCAGTGCATTTTAAAAATAGAATATAGTTCTAGTGGAACATATAGCGGTGATGCTATCACTGTGTTCAATGTATTTTAAAAATAGACTATATTCCAATAAAACACATAGCGATGATGCTATCACTATGTTTGGTGAATAGTAGTTGACACTATATTCAATGTATTTTGAAAACATGTTATAGTTATAATGGAACCTATAGTGGTGATGTTATCGCTGTGTTTAGTGTATTTTGAAAACAAGCTATAGTTCCTGTGGAACATATAGTGGTGATGCTATCACTGTGTTCAGTGAATAACGGTTGGTACTGTGTTCAATGTAATTTAAAAATAGGTTATAGTTCTTGTAGAATATATAGTGATGATGTTATCACTGTGTTTAGTGAATAGCGATTGACACTGCATTCAATGCATTTTGCTATATTCCCTATGGGACGTTAAACAAGTGATTTTCATTATATTCCTAGTGGAATGTCTAGTGATTAGATTTTTACTATATTCCCTGTGGGACATCTAGTGATTATAATTTTCATTATATTCCCTGTGGGATGTTTAGTGATATGATTTTCACTATATTCCCTATGGGACGTCTAGTGATGTGATTTTCACTATATTCCCTATGGGACGTCTAGTGATTGTGATTTTCATTATATTCCCTATGGGACGTCTAGCAAAAATATGCTATAACTATTGTGTAGTGTTTAGTGAATTGTACTATAGTTCCTGTGGAACTAGTAATTGTAACTGAAAGTTTCGTTATATTTCTTATGGAATGTTTAGCGAAAATATGCTATAATCATTGTGTAGTGTATAATTAAAGACAAATATGCTATATGTCCTATGGAGTGTCTAATAAATTGTGATAATGGTGCTATAGGTCCTGTCGAGCATCTAGCAAAAAGATTTAAAATGTGCTATAATTCTCGTGGAATGTATGGCAAAAAGTGATTTGATAATGTGCTATAACTACTGTGTAGTGTTTAGCAAGTTGTGATTATTTGAAATTTTTGTTATAACTACTATATAGCATATAACAAAGTGGATCTGAAGACTGTTATAGCTACTGTGTAGCATATAACAAAGTGAATTTGAAATTTATGTTATAGCTACTGTGTAGGATATAATAGAGATGAAGTGTAGTGTATGCAAAATGCAGACATCATATTGGAATTTCGTATTGACTAGGATTTTAAGATTTTGTGTTGATTAATTGTGCTGACTGATTGGAATTTTTTGGTTGATTGTCTTTGAATTTTTCCTGATTGACTCTGATCAACTGCTTTTGTTGCTTATTGACTTTAATTAACTTGTTAGTGCTAATGTTGTTTCCACTTATTGGGTTTATCTTCTTCTGGACTTGCTGTTCCTGAAGACTTATTGAAGTTAGTTTCAACATGATAATTGTTATAAAAGGTACTTTTTTTAAAAAAATTATGAGAAAATTCATCACTTTATGACAAGATAGCGTGCAATCAACGAATCTCACTATTTTTTATTTTCATGACTATCATTTATTTGCAATTCACATGAGTCAAAGGTATCATTAACCATCTTACGCTGAGAGCATATTTTTTACCAAGTGAAGAGCCTACTTCCACACCTAATTTTAAGGAGAATTTGCTAAACAAAACTCATGGAATTTAAATATAAACAGATCGAATTTTGAGTATTAAAACAGTCTTTGAGTTATTTTTGTACTTTTTTTCCTTATCTGAGTATTCCCCCACCTTTCTCATATTACTCAGTATGGATACCGTTGGAAAGGTCCTTTGGATAGTGATACTCTTATAGAGCATTGGATTAAATAGAGCACTTTTTGGTATGATCCTCTTTTAGTATTCCCCTGCCTTTCTCGTATTACTCAGCGTGGATACTGCCAAAGGTTTCATGTTGATACTCTTACTCATTTTTAAGCATTTGAGTAAATTATACTTGCTCTTTTTTTTATTCTCCTCTTAGTATTCCCTTTGCCTTTCTCGTATTACTAAGCATGGATACCATTAAGGGATTTTGTACTCATACTCATTTTTTAGCATTGGAGTAAATTATATGCACATTTATCATTCAAAAGACTGAAATGATACTCTAAAATTCAAATAATTTATACTGTAAGTCTATAGATTTTGTTTTTGCATATTCTTTCCCTTATTTGGGTGCAAAGCAAGAATTAGATTGATTAGAGTTTATAAACTTTCAATACAAAGCTGTTAATTGATCATTTGAATTCTGTGAGACTAATAAAAAAGAGCCATTATGATTAAAAGTCATGAGATAGGCTTTTCGCACATGATCTCGTGAAGTGGATGAATTTACTTTCAATTTATGGATTTTATTATTGAGATTGTACTTATTTCAGAATCTAAGGAAATAAGGTTTTGTTACTTCCCTTGATTATTTTGATGAGCCTTTGGCAAGTTGTTTGTCATGCATGGTACTACTCTAATGAACGATTAGAATTTGTAATTTTGCTCGATCTTACCGATGTATCATTTCCTTTTCCCTTGTTCATTCTCTTTTGTTTTTCCCTCCATAAAATACCATAAGTTAGTATAGTCTATTTGCAAGTGAAGAGATTTTATCAAAATTCAATATTATTCTTTTGCATTCTTCCATTTTTATTATGATTATGATGTCTCTTATCACAGGGTCATGATACTCCACCAATGAAGTTATGGCTTTAGGCTGTGTTTGTATTTCTATCATTCCATTAATGCTATGCAAGAAGGCTTCATTCCTCTTATTGACATCTCCTACAAAAAAGGTTCATGAGTTAGAGGTTTTATTTCATGATTAAATAATTTTTCAAAGTGCATTCATTTTAAGTTTCGAGTGCATCCTTCCCTTTTATAGGGCTGACGAATGTATTGCTGACATGTTGGACCTTCTCATCCCCATATTATATACCTTACACTAGTCTAACTATTATAGAGAGATATTCTAGATAATGCTCCAAATGAGACTATGGAGATTGATGTTGAATCTGAGGAGCTTGAGCGTTTAGCCTCTTAAGGTCGCCAGGATGATGGTTTTACAAGTATCACTGTCAATGATATTCCTTTACTGGATGGGCCTATAATTAATTGGACTCTTACGGTCTAGATTCCCATTGAGCATCAGGTTCAACTGAATAGTGTTACCTAATATGTTTATTATTTACATTTTTAGAGTTGACTTTTAATAAACTCTAAATAAGGAATAAATTAATTTAAGTAATTTTTGTAGGAAATTTTTATAAGTTAGTATTTATTTAGGATTCTTATTATCTATTATTATATATTAGAAGTTTTATTTAAGTTTTAATTAGTTTTTATGATTAATGTCTAGTAGGCCCTATAATGCTTTAGGAGTTAATATATTTTTACACGACATGACATGCACATACCATGTGATAAAGCAATAAAAGAGGAAAGCCATGTCCAAGCCATGCGTGAGCCATGAAGAAGTTATCTACATTTGAATGTCAACAAAGCAATGTCACGGCATGCACATGCCGTGCGATTGAAGAATTCTAACCCAGAATGAAGCACGACTAATGAGCATGCCCGTGTTGGATACAGTGTTGAATGCTGAATAAATTCGTAATATTATTTGAGTGAAGCACAACCATGCTTCAAAACCATGTCATGAAGGCAGAAGTTTTTCTATTTTGAAACTAAGAAGGAATTAAAAATGAAAAAAGATTGTTTTCATACCCTAGCACTATATAAGGAATAAACACCTTTTTAGGGAAAAAAACGAGGGAGGAGTGATAAAGATAAAGGCTAGATAGAAATCAAGAGACTAAGAGCTTGTTTTTATTTTCTTTTCTGTCTTCATCTTCTTCTTTTTTTGATTTTTTATTATGGATTCCATCATAGCCATGTGTGGTTAATTTTTCATTCAGAGTTTTAGTTAGGAGTAGCTATTCCATGACATGATTTGAACATAAGTTTTTATATTTAATTTAAATTTCAATTAATTCTTTATGTTGTTATATTTATCTTGTTATCATTCCAGGCCTGTTTGATTGCATGTTTATGGATGAATTTGCTAATGAGAGTTAGGAGAATTCATTAGCTTAAGACACTTACAACTTAGATCACTTGACCACGAGAGTAGTCGAGCTCTTTAGGGAGTCACAACAGTAGATTACGGTGATAAATTAATTGCTAAAAATCTTAATGAGCTAGGATTGAATTATTAATCACGAGAGTATGTTAGATTTTAATCCTCGCATGCTTAATTGAACTTGAGAGAGTCTTTAAGTATTTTAGAGCAATTACCTTTAACTGAATTCAAGATTTTTACTTAATTAATGTGTTCATAATTAGATTGGAATAGTGAAACTAAACCTTGGCTCTATGTTTACAAATATTTAATTTTACTTTTAATTGAGTTTCTATTATTTAGATATTTAAACCTTGCTAAATTATTTAATTTACTAGCTGAGATCATAGGTAAAAATTATTAGTAATCAATATACAATCCTTGAAGGAATGATATCTTTCTACTGCAACCACAACTGTGCACTTACGGGTTTAAAATGCAACATTACCTTTTTTCCTTTAGATGCTTCATATATGAACATTCTAACTACCTTTCTGCACTTTTACAATACTAATTTTGAATGTTAGTAGCAGAGTATTTACAAATCTTGCCTAGGCATAAAGACTTTTATTATGCAGAGCAAGTATATCACAACAGATGTATACAAGTGTATGCATGCTATATATGATATGTATAATCCTAATAGGCCTTCTATTGGGAACAGAACTATGTTGTTGATCTTGGAGTGTAAGAATGAGGTTCTTCATCAACATCTTGTAGGTTTGAGCATTGAACGCTTCGCTGTTGGTACTTTTGATGTTAGAGCTTCTGATATAGCTTATCGGACATATGACCAAGCTATGCTCTATTAATGAATTATTGGTTGTTGCTTGTAATTTACATCTTTTTACCCTCAATATTCTTTTGTTAACTCTTCAACCCTTGAATATAGATTTACTATTTTGCCCTTGACTTGCCCTTAGAGTTTCATGTTACCCCCAGTTTTATTTTGAATTCATTATAGTTATTCTAGCAGTTTCTTTTCTTCATATGTGTAAGAAACTCAATTTATTCACTACTATTATTAATCCTTTGACTTAGCAATCCCATTCGGTGTAGTCTCATGTATTAAAGATGCAAAGGAGTGAGTGAACTGAATGAAGAGTGTTCTTAAAGCTAAAATTAACTAGACTTGCTCTTCGAAGAACTCTTTAGCAAAATATGATGTTAATGCAATGATTGATAATAGTTATAAGGTATGGGTTGTAATGCGAGTCATTGAGCCACTTGAATTCCCTAGGTACAAGGGGACACTAGACTTACAAGTAAAATCATAAAGGGTGATAAAAGAGAAAACATAACCTAAATAGTGATCTCATAGCTCTGATTGTTTAGCTTTCATTATATTTTGTCTTTCCATTTAAATACTTATGTAGTATGATAAAGAAAAATATGTGATATTTGAACAAAAATTTCAAATTCAATTTTAATCATTCAATAGTGCAAAAATGAGAACATTCATTACATTACATGGTACAACTCTTGTTATCAACCAATCCTGAATTTTTTCTCTCTAATTTTTACCTTACTATTCTTTTTCTTTCTTTTTCTCTCTCACTTTTATTTTCTTATCTTTTACCTTATTAATCTTTCATGTTTATTTCCTCTTTTTTCTTTTTTTTTTCAAATTTTCTCTTTTCAGATTTTATATCATATGATATATGAATGTTCTTTAAATTTGCATTTGTGCCCATGCTGAATGAATCTAATTGAATTGAATTTATGGCAAACATGTAAATGCAATCGATATCATAATGCACAGTACCATCAGGATGCACATTACATAAGTAAGCATGATTAGAATTCATATCATCAACCATTAAAATAAAATTTCGAAAGAGGCTAAAATGTTATTCAAAGAAGACAAAAAAAATATTTTCTATTCTAAATGCTAAAGATGCTAAGTCTCAAGGTGGTTGTCCTTCAGGTAGTTGACAAAGTGGGTATTCTTGTATCTTCTCGCCAACTATTTCTATAACTTCATCTTTTTGTACCTCAACTGTGCATATTTCTTTCTTGTCTAGCAACTTCTCATCATCAAAGTCATCACCCCATCCTATAGGCATAATTGACTTGAAGGGTATGTCAAAATAAGGTGGTTTAGTGTAAAACACTTTGTAGTCAAACTTGCTTGAGGGCTATCCTAATAAATCTTCAACTCCTCTTAGTGGATGCTCAAGACTCTCAGATTTCTTACTTAATGGTTTGTCATCAACTCTAAATTCATCACCCTAACCTCCAAGTGTAATTGATTCAATGGGAATATTATAGGAAAGTGGTTTGGAGTAAAACACTTTCTAATCGAACTTTCCTAAAGGCTGGCCTAGCAAATCTTCAACTCCTCTTTGAGCTTTCTTAGGAGTTAAAGATTCTACACTCTTTCCATCATCATTAGGGGCATCAAAATATTTCTCACCAATTTATAGGTTTATGCTCTTAAAAGAGTTAACACTTCTTCCTTGCTTACTTCTGAGTTGATCGTCTTGGTAGTTGGGGGTGGAACATTTCGGTAGTTTGGGAAAGGATTATTTCTAATGCTTGGACTTTTAGGGTTTATGATCTATCCAGAGTCTATAGGGTTTTGGATTTCATGTTTAAGGTGGGTGCATGTATTTATAAAATAACCAGTAACTTGGTGGAATTTGCAATAACTACTCAGGTCATATTTTAGGACATTTGGGTTTGACAATTTGGAAAAGGTAAGGGGTCTGATCAAGCCTTTTTGCATCAGGCAGTCTAATACTTTTGATTGGGGTTGGTTAAAATTGGAGAATCTCCTTGGTTGTTGAATAGCATGGACTTCCACAATCTGACTTGTGCTTCTTTACTGTGTGCCTCCAGTTAGATGGTTCCTTATGCTAGTAGTTCTAGAACTCTTTTTTTTTTCTCACTCTTAATTTCCTCAGCTTTAAATCCATCATCATAAAGGTCTATAAAAGATTTAAGGTTCATCATTTATAACGTTTCAACTAAATTAGGAGACACATTACGAACTATCATCCTAACCTAATCCTTTTCAGTCAGTTTATTTTTCATTAATCTTGCATTATTCACTAATCTAGTAAGGAAATTAGAAAATTATTTATTAGGTTTCTACTTAGTCAATTCCAAATACCTAATAGGTACTTCAAACTTGGTGTTATAATTATACTGTTTCAAGAAAGCAGTATATAATTCTCTCCAATCAGCCCAGACAAAATTTTCTAATCTATGATACTAGTTCATAGCAATACCCTCTAAGGAAAGTACAAGAAACTTTGTGATTATAGATAATGGGGCTTGGTGGTGCTCATAGTTATGGTATATTGTCTAAAATGAATCCTTAGATCCCTAGAACCATTAAACTTCTACAATTGGGCCATTTTAAATTTCTCAAGCAATTTATCCCCTTCCATTTACAATATATCATCAAATTCAAATAAGTATCCCATGCCTTGTCCTCTTATCAGCTCCTCCATCTTAGACATTTTCTGAGTTAGTGCTTGCATCTGCTTGAACTCATGATCTTGCACCAGTTCAAGTGATTCCCTCTTTGCTTTCTCTACTATATAATTCTCAATATCCTTAAGCTTCACTTCAGTATCAAGTGGATTTCTAGCAACATTTTGGCCTCTAAAATTATTAATAGGAGCAAGAGCAATAAGTACAGGTACAGGAGTGGCATGTGGAGCATTTTCAGTAGGTGGAATAGTTACAGCACTAGGTGCTTATTCAATTAAAGGTGGTGGAACAGTAGCGGGTGGCATTAATCCAGCTAAGGCTTGTCTTAATTCATCTTACATCATGACTCTCATGTCATCCATCAAAGCTCCCTTAATATCTTTTAAGGTCCAATTTACTCCCTATTGTTGTTCCATTTCTGTTTGCTTGATTGTGGTTGATTCAGCTTCCAAGTAAAGCGGATTAATAGGAATCTTCTTTAAACTTTGAAGGATCTTTTTAGCTACTGATTTTGGACTTAAGTCAATTCTCACTAGTCTGCCAGTACTCTATTTCCAAAAATAAGAAGACCCGAATGAATCTATAATGGTTGAAAAATAAAGAGTTAGTATAATGCATGAAATGCATATGTGCATGTATGCATGATGCACGTCCTATGCAACAAGTAGCAAGTCAAGTCAAGTATACAAGTAACAAATCAAGTGTATAACATACATCCTTCCAACCTTATTCCTTCCACACATATATTCAATGGCGAGTCTCTTTCCTTAGGATTTTTTATCTTGGCCTTAATATCAATAAGGAATATTAAGAACCGACGGGCATGCTAAACTCTAAAAGCAATAAAAGTATAAAAATAACATTTCTATGTAGAAAGGTTTAGCCAAATCTTTATTAACCCATATGGGCCTCAAAAGTATAGGGTTGGGGCTTTATAAATAGAAATACCTCATAATAACAATCATAAATAATTTGGGTAAATCCTAAGGGAAATAACTAGGCCATTATAGGTGGTTAAGTATAATGAAAAGTCAAGGTTCCCTTAGCAAGATGCCCTCCTTTAGGACTTGAGTTACAGTCCAAGGTCAGAGCCCGACATCCTTTGCAAACTCGAGAGAAGACTACCCCCCTTTAGGATTTAGGTTACAGACTCTGGGCAGATGAGCTCGATAATCTTTCTTAGACCGAGTTAAGGCTAAAAATGATAGTTAGCCAATTTACAACTTCATGAAGCTAGTGGAATCATGGAATCATAAACCAATGCCATCGGCTAATAAGGACATGCAAATGAATGCAAGAATAAAATAATAATTAATAAAAAAATTCTAAAGAACACAAGTATAATCAATATCTCTTATCCCTAGTGGAGTCACCACTATAAACGGCAGGGTTTAGTGCACGTCTAAGATTTTAGCAATCGTGATACTATTTGAGCTAAGGGCTTTAGAGAATACACTACTATATCATAAAGACATAGCGTGGAGATAAGGAGTTACCACCCAAGATAATAATTAGGACAATTTGAAAGTGGTGGTAACTCGATTCTTTAAAAGAGAGTTAACACCACAACTAGGAGATTTTGAATACAAAATACTAACTTCTTTCAGTCTTATGTTCAGTTAGAATTACCTTATTAATTACTAAATTATTCTCTATTTCCATGCAATTTCATTTAAACCCTAATTATCATTCATCTAATTCAAGACAACTAGTCATAAAATGGCACATAAAAATTCCATTCATATAGCGAGACGTCCCTAAATTAGTCTAAATTATGTTAATTTCAGGTTAGCTAAGTCTATATTTTATTTACAAGTAAAATGGAACAAAAGATGAGCCTATATTTTAAGATAATTAATTAGCTTAAGTCTACTTGTCTTAATTCTAAAAAAGTGGGCGTAAGTCCATTAAATTTAAGAAATAAAATAGAAATAAATTAGTGGGTTTAATTCTACTTAATTTTAAATTAAGTGATGTGGTCCTAAATCTATTTATTTTAAAAAGAAAATGTTTTAATGAGCTGAGCTAAGTCTAAATTAATTTTAATTAAGTTAAAAATGGGCCTAAGTTTAAATTAACCTGATGGGCTTAAATTAATTTTAAAATTAATTTTACCTAAAATTCAATTTTAAAGGCTTATTAATTAAATGAGTTAATCATAAATGTGGGCTTGGGCCTAAAACGTACAAAAATAAACAATAATCCCAACAATATAAAAAATACTAAAACAATCAAATAAAAATATCAAACAAACAATTAAGTTATTTTTCTAAAAACCCTAATTTGATTTCATACAACCTAATATTAATCTACAGTCACCATTGATTTTAATTTAGATTTACCAAATGAACCTAATTTACTAATTAATTTTAATAACAGAAAATAAAAATATTCACTATTTTTCACTATTGGTGTTATTACAATCTACTATAAAAATATATAAAATAATAAATACAGGCCCTTAGTAAAAATAGAAACCAATAAAAAAACAACACATAAATAATAAAAATAAATTAAATTAAATTAAAACCCCAATCTATATTCAAATGATACAGGGGCATATCCATGACATTTTATGAACCTTCATGGGTTCTCTATTGATTTTGTTCTCCATAATGTTCATATCACCTCATCCATCAAGAGAATAAAAATTAAAAAAAAAATTAGTCAGTGAATGATTAAGAATAATAATAATAAACAAAATTAAATATAAAAATAAAATCAAAATCAAAATAAAAGAAGAAAGAGAAGAAGAAATAATTCAATGGATACAGTATTGATCACCCCTTAGAGTGTTTGTTTGATCATCGTTTTTTATAGGATTGTGGCCTTGATTTTTTGTATCTCAGGTGTACTACATTTTTTAGAATTGATCTTTGTGAAAAAGAAATTTTTTTCTTTTATGTCTCTTGGCCAAAGCCCTTTTTTAAAAGACCTTTTTTTTTATAAAAAGAAAACTCTTTATGTTTTTTTTTTCTCTTTTTTTTGCTTTCTATCTTTTTTTTTTTTTTTTTTTGTAGAGAAAGAAGAAGAAGATCCTTTGGAAGCCAAAGCAAAAGAGAGACCTCTTTTTAATTGAGACCCGTAGGTTTATAAAAACCCAAAAAATAAGCTCTCGTGATTATCAAATCACAGTAGATAAATCTGAAAATTTTTAAATTTTCAATCTACTAATAACAAATTTATCAGGATAAAATCTAATTATTATTATTATTATTTTCGGACCAATGAAAAAACAAGAAAAATAATATTCAAAAATAAAAATTCATTAAAAAATGAAAAAGATGCTAATCGAAATAGTACAATTTTGATCGAAATTATAGATTTTCTATTGGAATTCCATAATTCTGATTGAAAATCTATAATTCCGATCTGTATTAAATTTTTTTAAGATTTAATTTCAAAAAGATCCCTGAAAGAATTTAAACTTTTTCAATTAGGTCCCTAAAGAAAACATCACAATTAAGTCCTTAAAAAGTTACAATTAAGCTTTGAGATTTAAAAATTAATATCCACAGACCTATTTATAACAAATTTTCATCATTTGAGTCCTTTGTCGCATCCACACTCGACTATCCTGAAATTGGGTGCTTATAGCTAGCCATTGGTGGCAAAAGATAATCAAACATTCAGAGAACTTGAACTTATTGAGGTATTGATAAAATCAAGCATCGAGGAGGTAGAAATCATGGACATATAGGAAGTAGCAGAATGGAAGAAGCCGATCATTCAGTATCTCGAACATGGTATAATTCCACAAGATAAGTTAAAATCTCAAAAGTTGAAGATAAAAGTTGCTCACTACTCTATCTGTCACGAAGAACTCTATAGAAGGTCTTTCTTACATTCATGGTTTAAATGTGTATCGTCAGAAGAAGGAAATTACATGCTTAGGGAAATCAATGAAGGAATCTGTGGAGCACACGATTCTCATCATTCATTAATCAGGAAGGTGTTGCTCCAGGGATACTATTGGCCTACCATGTCCCGAGATGCTCAAAAATTGGCTCAAGAATGCCACAAATGTCAACAGTTTGCTTGCCTTAACCACAAGCCTTATAATCCTCACCATCCAATTGGGAGTCCTCAACCTTTTATAGTATGGGGGATGGACATCCTAGGCCTATTTCCTACATTAACCTCCCATAAGAAATTCATAATTATGGCTATAAATTACTTCACGAAGTGGATAGAAGTCGAAGTTGTACTAACCATCATCGAGGGCCAAATCCAGCACTCTTTCTGGAAAGAAATCATTTGTAGATTTAGAATACCACACACCTTGATAACAGACAATGGAAAGCAGTTTGATAATGAGAAATTTTAAAAGTTCTATTTAGATCTTATAATAAAGCTCCGGTTTACTTCAGTAGCCTATCTGTAAATAAATGGCTAGACAAAAGTCACCAACAAGATTATCTTACAAGGGCTAAAGAAAAGATAGACGAAAAGAAAGGCAATTGGGTTAATGAACTAAACAATATCATCTGGGCCTATAGAACTACACCAAGAACTTCCACATAAGAAACACTTTTTAGACTAACTTACAAGAGGGATGCAGTAATACTAGTGGAGATTGGATCAGCAAGTTATTGGGTCTTTAAGAATCTAGATCAGGAAGTCAATAACATCAATGCTCGGATATGCCTAGACCTACTTGAAGAGCGGAGAGAGTAGACATCCATTATAGCAGAAGCTTAGAAGCAGAAGCTCATAAAATATCGCAATCGACACATTCAACTAAGATAGTTTAAATTTGGAGATTAGATACTTAAAAGGGCTGACGTTGGTAGAGGTAGCTCTGGCATTGGCAAACTTAGACCTAATTGGGAAGGTCCTTATTAAGTCATCGAGAAGACGACCAGGGGGGCGTACAAGATCAAGGATAAACATGGAAAAGAATTACCCAGTATTTGAACTCAGATAGTCTCTAGAGATATTATCAATAAATGTATTCAGAGTTTTGAGAAATAAATACTTCATTTATTATTAGAATATTATATTACAAAGTATTCCAAAAATAACGAGAAAATTATCAACTAAGTATTTTACAATTAAGTATCGTGAAACTCAGTAGAAAGAAGACTTATCTCCTAAAACTTAATCGTAAAGGCTAGATTAGATCATCGAAAACAATAACAACAGATATCTCCCCAGCAAATTCTAAATCCTTTAGTTTCTCTGAAGATGATTTATCAATAGTAGACTTGGTTGGTTTCTTAGGATTCTTTAATTGCTTGAAGAAGCCTTGCTCCGAGCATCTTCTTTAGTAACAATCTTGGTTAAATCGATGAGTAGTATTTTATCCAAGTCTGAAAAGTCCAGATTTGAGTGTTGGGCAAGTGAGACTCTTCGACATTCAAACTTGTAAGCTTTAAGAAACCCCACGACTATATTTTGGTAGCTTCTCTTATTGTCTTAAAGAGATTTCTTTACTTCAGTAAGTTTTTTCTCTAATACAGCAATTCAAAAGTCTTATCCCTTAATTTTTTTTATATAAGTTGGGCTTGATTATGCTCTAACTCTTCCATAATCTTTTGGCTCTCCTCAGCCTCAGATCTCACCTTTGCTTGCTTAGTTTGGCAAAGTTCTAGTGTTGCCTTTGCCTTTTCCAGTTTCTTCTTAAAATTAATGGCTAGGGTGCCAAACCACTGTCTCCTTTAGGTTATACTGACTTTTAAGATAATAATAGTTGTCCTTCACTAGTAACAAAGCTTGAGTCATTTGAAGGAAAAGAAAATCATTATCAACTTAGGTACTCATACACACAAATTAAACATAATGGAAGATGATTACCTTCAATGAGTGCCCAATAATGGAATTGTATAGCTCCTCCTTATCTACATTCATCTAATGTTTGATGTCCATAGAAAGCCATGGAGACTTGGTAGATTGATTCCTCACTTGTGCATTTAGGATACTCAGAGGTTTCGTATTTTTCAAGATCCAAGATCTCATGTCTAGATCCCTGGATAACTTTGGGCACTTGATGAAGACTTCCTCACATAACTCCTTACCATCCGAATCCTCATTTAGGGCTCGCTTCCTTTGACCCTCTGACTTCTCCACTTGAGAAGATTCAACCATGAATTTTCCTTTTTGGCTAGCATAGTTTTAATTGAGACTTCTAGGGTAAGTGGCTTAAAAGTAAGAAAAGAGATTTGCACATCCTCTTAAGTCTCCAACTCATCATTTATAAGTTGAATCGCATCCGCAAATGCAAAAAATTCAGCCATCTATGAATAAAAAAAGAAAAGGATAAAAGTTAGAGTAATACCTTTCGAATATTAAAATTTACCAATGAGATGTTTGCAATCAAGTCAGACTCTTTGGAGATATCTCTAAGATAAATTTTTAGTAGATTTTGCATCAACTATGCCATAAAGATAAAGCCTTATGACCATCTTTATATCTTTATTGAATAGCCTTAAAGAACGCTTCACCTTATGACAGTTGTCATACCACATACGCCAGACATGGATAAATTTAAAAGATATTCAATGATGAAAAACCTATGCCTCCACTTTTTATGATGGTTCAGAAGCTTTACAAAGAGGCTATGGTTCGGAATAGCTGATAAGGAGAACATCAGCTTTCCCTTTTTCTTATTTAAGCTATAGAGATACCGAAGGACATCTAGGTCTGTCTCTCTACCTTTTTCATGCATTAGCTCTATAAAACTGGTAAGAATCCGATAGTTATTAGGGTGAAGTTGTTTAGGTGCTATGTTTTATCTATTTAAAAAGCTCCTAACAAAGGGGTCTAAGGGGAACTTCAATCCCCCTTCTAATTAATCAAAGTATACCACTAATTTATCAAAATCCAACATAGGACTATAGGCTTTGAAGGTTTTATCTATAGTATGCAGAGCGAAGTCTATTAGAATGCTAAAATATCTCATGTACTATTTTAACATTTTCTTATCTATCTTAAAGATAAAAAAATCATAACTAACTTGCTCTCAAAGAGCCATGAATCCTATTAAATAAATATGAAGAAGAAGTATAAAGGAGAAAAGAAGCTTCACTTGGAAAGAAGAATGCAAGCTTACTAAAGAAGGCTCTGAAGACACAAAGAACATGCGAGAGAGAACTTAACAAGGATGGAAGATAGAACGAAAAGTGAAAGTGCAACAAAAAATAGGTTTGATCTATTTAAAGCACAACAGAAGGTTATGGAATGACTATTACTACCCTCATGAACAGTTTTGTTTCTCTCATAGAATCAAGGATAATTCCGAGTAAGAGAAAAGCCCATTAATTGAGTAGTTATTATTATGGCAGTTGAAACATATCACTTTCTAACACACGAATAGACATGACGATTACACAATTCAAAATTTAAAGAAAAGTCAAAAGACGTGGTGGTTGATAATCCCACTCCTCTCGCCTCTAACTGTCTCCTTCATCAGCACTCAAGCCATGCTCCTAATGCACCGAGATTCTAAGTCCAGTGACTAAAACTAGCACTGTCACGACCCAAAACAGGGGCCATGACCAGCGCTAGGGAACGGGAATTCTTTCGAATCCGGAACCCGTAGCAAGCCTAAAAATAAAATAAATCATGCAATAATAACAATAACCATATAATATGCAGCGGAAATAAAAAAATCATAATATCATAATATCATTTTCATCACTGGATTTAATCAAAATCTCATCCCATAAATATATAATCTTTAATACAAATCCAGTTTCAACATAATACATCTCTTTAAAATAAAATACATGAAATCCAATACTTTAATTCACAACTACTGCAGTGTCTAGATAAAATAAATAAGACTCAAGTAGACAATTTACATAAAGAAGCCGGGGCGGAAGAACTCCGACGTATCGACCTGCTACTGAGGTCTGAGGAAGTTGACTCTCCTGAAAAATAGTCAACGGAGGGGAGTCAGACCTCACTGAGTGAATTACTATAATATATATACATACACACTAAATGATAATGCATACAATCAACAGTATATATATCTAATATATATACAGCCAAATACACACAAATGCAGAAAATCATTTTATATGTTTTATTGAAAATCATCTTTTATGAAGGATCACATAGAACCCTAGAATATCGCAACCTCAGAAAGTAGTGTTAAACAACACTCTGGCCATACAGGCTCACTTATTCCAAATATATCCACTTAATCCATTTGGACAGTAGACTGGCCCCGAGACACTAAGTCAACCGAGCTCCAGCAGTCTGACTGCCAGTGTGATTGGCCCCGAGACACTTGGTCAACCGAGCTCCAGCAATCACACCTCCAAATCACATCTCACATATCAATAATCATAATCAAATCAATATCCACAAATAGTTAGTATTATAGCCTAAATACTATAGGCGTACCGGTACGTACTCGGTCCTAGTGCTGCCCACTAGGTAGCACGTTCTATTGATATCCTTCATCATTAAATATAAAACATTCATTCACAAAAATAAATGATGCATGAATGTAAATGAAATAACAATATAAACCATATATATACCGAAAATATACCAAACATAAACCAGGTATATTTCGAGTATATATATATCAAATAAATCCAATCAAAATCATAAATTAAACTAAAAATATATTTAAAAACATTTTAAATATATTTTATTAATAAAACATATATATAATTTATTATATACCAAAAATAAACCAAAAATATACTTAATATAAACTTAAGAAATAATCAAATTATTTATGCATATTTAATCAACATAAAACATGCATTGCTAAATCATGCATCCTAAGCATATATATATAATATAGTAACTCACCTAATGTGTTCCACGAGACAGGTCCGACGGGCCTGATCCACTAGCCCTCGGTCTCGGCGCAACTAAACAAGAAATAAATAATCGACATCAGAATAACCCTAACAGAAATCCTAGAATTCGATCTAGAGTATTTAAATACGGAAACAAAATTAGGGTTCGACTGTATATCATGTTTTACGAGAATTCTACCGAAAATTCGACAGAACCTCCCCTGTAAAACGGACATCTCTCTACTCAAAAGAGTAGAGCCGACCCTGCAAAGAAACACACTACGAAATACAAGCTCAACAAAAATCCACAACCCCTCGGTCGGACTCCAGACTACAATCTGTCGACCGGGGTCCACAAACACAGAATAATTCCAGATATAACAAAAATATCATTAAATCATAGAAATATATTTTCATAGGTAGAAATTACATATTTAACCTTGAAACACTATAAAAACCGATTAAAACTCATTTTATTAGAAAAACCGTATATTTTATTTATAATTGAAAATAATTCACGAAAAATAGTTTTAATTAGTTAAAAATACCAAATATTTTGTAGAAATCATTTTTATACCTTAAATAACTAATAAAACCAATTAAATTACATTTTTAGACAATTTAGGGTAAAATTACCAAAATACCCCTATATATATAAATATACTTAAATTACTTCAAAAATTCACCAAAAATCATACAATTATCCAAAATTAATTTTCTCAACATATTTATCAATAATATCAATAATTAAACCCAATTAACCAATTAAATTCAAATAAAAACACATTTAACCTAATTTTTCCAAAATTCCATAAACTTCAATAATTCAAAATAAATACTTAGAAATTCATAAAAATTCCAAATAAATTCCTATAATTCATTTCAACACCTAATTTAACCATAAACTCCAATTTCATAATTTAAATAATTAATTTCCGAAAATTAGAAAATAATATTAAAATATTCAAAAATACCCAAAAATCCAAAAAATCTCCAAAAATTCTACAAAAATTCATACATGTATATCAAGCTACTAGGAACAACATTTGTGAAGGAAGTTTCCATGAATCATCCAATTCGAAGCTCAAAAAAATCAAAAACCCTAATAGGCCGAAATTGACAAAATCGAAACCTAACCAATTCTAGACTATTTTAGCTCAAACCAAAACTAGAATCACACTCACCGGAGCTCAAGGAGAAGAAAGAGACCGGCGGTGTTGAAAACGATGGCCGGAATCGGCGTGATCGACGGTGGATCGATTTTCGGCTTCTCCGGCCAAAATCGATCTCTCGACGCCGGAAACGGCCTCCTCAGGCGGCGAAATTGGTCGGGGAAGACGGTGGCACACCGGACGGCACACCCACGGTGAAGGAACGGCACGGCAGCGACCGGAAATGGAGAAGGGAGAATCGAGAGGAAGAAGAAGAAGTCGGGGGCAAAATGGTAATTTTCCAAACTTTTTGATTTTTGACAATTATATGTATATATATATACTTTATACTATATATTAAAATAATATTAAATTATACACATCAAATATACACCACACACATAAAATTTAATATTTTAATAATTCATACTAAATAAAATTAATTAAATAACAATAAAACAAATAAATACTTAATAAAATATTAGGATAATAATAATAAACCCTAATTAAATAATTATACACACACAGGCTTTATTTAATAATTTAAAAATATGTATGAGTTCATGCAAGTCCGTAAATACATTTAAAATAATTAATAATACATTGTTTACGTGAAAATTTCCCCGAAAATGCAAGTCCCGGGAAAATTTTACGTAAAACACTGAAAATAATACACCGTAATTAAAATAGGTTTAAAATACATAACAACTCATAAAAATATCGTAATATATATACAAAAATTATTGACACTGTATATCCCGGTACAGTGTAAAAAAATATTTTTAAAAACACGGGATATTACTGTCTCCCCCCCTTACAAGAATTCATCCCCGAATTCTAAAAGATAAGATCAAGAAGGAAAGAGATACGGGTAAAAAGCTCGCATCTCAACTTCAGTCTCCCACGTATGCTCTTCAACTCTGTCGCTACGCCATAGAACCTTGACCATCGGAATCTGCTTCGATCGCAACTGTCGAACTTGAAAATCAACGATCGCCACAGGTTCTTCCACAAACGTCAAATCTTCACTCACTTCTACACTGTCAGGTTGCAACACGTGCGAAGGGTCTAAGATATACTTCCTCAACATCGAGATATGAAATACTGGATGCACCTGTGACATACTCGGAGGCAAATCCAACCGATATGCAACAGTGCCAACTCTCTCCAGAATCTCAAACGGTCCAATGTATCTCGGTGCTAACTTACCCTTCCTGCCAAATCTCATTACACCCTTCATCGGAGATACTTTCAGAAAAACAAAATCTCCAACCTGAAACTCCACATCTCTATGCCTAGGATCCGCATAACTCTTCTGTCTGCTAACTGCAGTCTCTAATCTACGCTTGATCACGGTGACTTTCTCTGCAGCATCCTGAACCATCTCTGGTCCAGTCAAAACTCTCTCACCAATCTCATCCCAAATCAATGGGGATCTACACTTCCTTCCATACAACGCCTCATACGGTGCCATACCAATACTGCTATGGTAGCTGTTATTATATACAAACTCAACAAGTGGCAAATGATCATCCCAGCTACCTCCTAAATCCAAGACACACATCCTCAATATATCTTCCAGTGTCTGGATCGTCCTCTCAGACTGACCATCTGTCTGAGGATGAAAAGCAGTACTGAAATCCAACCTAGTGCCCATCGCTTCCTGTAACTTCTGCCAAAAATGAGAAGTAAACACCGAACCTCTATCTGACACAATGGACACAGGTACACCATGAAGGCACACAATATGCTTCACATACAACTTCGCCAATCTAGCAACTGAATATGTGGCTTTCACAGGCAAGAAATGTGCAGACTTCGTCAACCTGTCTACAATCACCCAGATGGAATCGTATCCATCCTTTGAACGAGGTAAACCGACCATAAAATCCATAGCTATCCTTTCCCACTTCCACTCGGGAATAGGAAGAGGCTGAAGCTTCCCAGAAGGCTTCTGATGTTCGGCTTTCACTTGCTGACACGTCAAGCACTTAGCAACACAATCAGCGACATCCTTCTTCAATCCATCCCACCAGTATAGATCTCTGATACTGTGGTACATCTTAGTAACACCCGGATGAACGCTGTAGGCTGTAGAATGTGCTTCCTCTAGGATCTCTTCTCTCAAATCATCCACATCTGGAACACACAATCTACCACTGATCCACAACACACCATCATCATCGAGTGTGAAATCAGTGAACTTCCCTGCTCTGACATTCTCTGCAAGCTCTTCCAGAATAGGATCTCGGCTCTGAGCTACTTTAATCCTATCCCTCAGTACATATCGTACTTTAAACTGAGCTAACAGTCCACCTGATCTACTGATCTTCATCATCAGACCTTGATCCACCAACAAATGCAACTCCTGGATCAATGGTCTCCTCTCAACACCAATGTGAGCAAGACTACCTGAGGACTTCCTACTCAAGGCATCTGCTACCACATTAGCTTTACCCGGATGGTAAAGAATCTCGCAATCATAATCCTTCAACAGTTCCAACCATATTCTCTGCCTCAGATTCAAATCTCGCTGCTGGAAAATGTACTTAAGGCTCTTGTGATCAGTAAATATCTCACAAGTCACCCCATACAAATAATGTCTCCAAATCTTCAAAGCAAAGATCACTGCAGCCATCTCAAGATCATGTGTAGGATAGTTCTGCTCATGCTTCTTCAACTACCTCGAAGCATAGGCTATCACCCTTCCATTCTGCATCAACACACAACCAAGACCAATTCTAGAGGCATCACAGTAAACTGTGAACTTATCCACACTATTAGGCAAAGCTAATACTGGCGCTGTGGTCAACTTCTCCTTCAACAACTGAAAACTATTCTCACAAGCTTCTGACCACTCGAATCTAACATTCTTCTGAGTCAAGCGAATCATAGGGGCTGCAATCCTGGAAAAATCCTGCACAAACCGCCTATAATACCCAGCTAAACCCAGAAAACTCCGAATCTCCGTAACAGAAGTAGGTCTAGGCCACTCAAATACTGCCTCAACCTTCTGTGGATCAACCTGAATACCTTCTTTAGACACTACGTGTCCAAGAAAAGAAACACTCTCCATCCAAAAATCACACTTCGAGAATTTAGCATAAAGCTGATGATCTCTCAGTGTCTGTAGTACAATCCTCAAATGATATACGTGCTCTTCCATACTCCTCGAATATACCAGTATATCATCAATGAAGACTACTATAAACTGATCCACATACGGTCTGAATACTCTGTTCATCAAGTCCATAAAAGCTGCTGGTGCATTAGTCAAACCAAAAGACATCACCAGAAACTCATAATGGCCATAACGAGTGCGGAAAGTTGTCTTAGGAATATCAGCTTCACTAATCCGCAGCTGATGATAACCTGACCTCAAGTCAACCTTAGAAAAGAATTGTGCACCCTGGAGCTGATCAAACAAATCATCTATCCTCGGGAGAGGATACTTGTTCTTCACTGTCACCTTATTCAGCTCTCTGTAGTCAATGCACAATCTCAGGGTACCATCCTTCTTCTTCACAAACAGGACTGGTGCACCCCAAGGAGAAACACTAGGTCTAACAAAACCTTTATCCAACAACTCTTGCAACTGCTCCTTTAACTCTCTCAACTCTGCAGGAGCCATACGATAGGGTGGCATAGATATAGGAGTAGTACCTGGAACCACATCTATACAGAACTCAATCTCTCTATGAGGTGGTAAACCTGGCAACTCCTCGGGAAAAACATCAGGAAACTCACAAGCAACAAGAACATCTGTGAGTGACAGCTTCTCCACTGACGTATCCCTAACCAATGCCAAAAACCCCTGACAACCTTTCTTCAATAACTTCCTAGCTGAAATAGCAGAAATAAGATTCTGAGGTGCTGAACTCCTATCACCAACAAACTTAAACTCTACTTCACCAGGAATTTTAAAAGTCACCTCCTTATTCCTGCAATCTACCACGACAAAGTGCTGAGATAACCAATCCATTCCCAGAATAACATCGAACTCCATCACATCCAACAAAATCAAATCAGCGGGTAATTCTCTATCTCCCACGAGAACTGGACAACCAGAGAGAATAATATCGGCGTCCAAAGAATCGCTCAGAGGAGTGGCAACAGACAAGGGAAAAGCCATCCTCGAAGCTTGCCAACAAGATTTAGAAGCAAAAATGGGAGAAACAAAGGAATACGTGGCACCCGGATCAAACAAAATCCATGCATCCAGGTAACAAATAGAAACAATACCTGCCACGACTGCATTAGATGCCTGAGCATCCTGCTGAGTCAGATGGAAAACTCTGGCCTGACCTCGACCTCCCTACTGACTGGTAGAAGCCTGGCCAACACCTCTAGCACCTCCTCTCGTACCTCTACCACGACTCTGCTGTGGAACAAACTGAGTGGAACTCTGATGCTGGGCTGGTGGTAACTGAAATGGCACGAGTGCTGCACTAGCAATTGACTGCTGTAGGAATCACGGAATCTGCTGCTGTTGATACCCGGAATAAGGACACGATCTGGAAAAATGTCCTGTCTGCCCGCATCTGAAGCATATCAGTGGTGTCAGATAACACGGTCCCTGATGGACTCTACCACAAGTCTGGCAAACGCTGGCAGCTGATCCAGAACTACGACCACTGCTGCTGCTCGAAGCACCTGACCCAAATCTGAATGATCTACGCTGACCTCCACGGCCATGTCTACTGCTCCGATGCACTCGCTGCTGCTGTCTCTGACTCTGCTGAGTCGAACCTCGCTGCTGACTACTCGAACCAACATGAAAACTCGAATATGGAGTAGCCTGCGATCCACTCGACTGAACTCCCAACTGGTAATAATCAGGCATCGCTCCCTGTTTAACTAACCTTAGCTCAATCTCCTTAGCTAGCTCAATCACAGACTCGAGAGTAAGACCTGATGTAGGCATACCAGCAAAAGCTGAACCCAAACCAGTAACATACGTAGTAACAGCGAAATACTGATCTCGCATCAGATCCTCAGCATATCTACCCAGACGAAGAAACTCTCGGGTATACTCCTCTATAGATCGATCTCCATGAGAAATACTGATCAGACGAAGACGATAACTCAAACGAAGAGGCTCTGGACAGAATCTCCTTATGAACCGCTCTCGAAACTGAGCCCAGGTCATCGTCATCATGTAAGGCTAGATCATCTGAATGAACCAATCTAGAGCTGGTCCCTCAACAGACAACTCGACGATCATGATCCTCTGGTACTCGATATGAGTAGTCTGAGTCCTAGTCTCAATCGCATGCAGAAAGTCTAAAGGATCAGAAGTACCATCAAAAGCAATCCTGCCAACTCGAGCATAGAACAAAGCTGCCTCAGGGTCAGACATACCCTGCTGATAGGCAGGCTGAACAGGCTGAACAACTGGAGGAACAGGAACATCAAACTCAGGCTCAACAGGCTCCTCGTCCTGTAACTCTCTCTGCCTACGGTGACCTGCCGCTCCTCGAGGTCTACCTCTGCCACGACCTCTACGTCTCACTGGCTGCTCAGGAGGTAAAACCTCATCCTGAAAAGACTCATCATCCTCGGCCTCAATGACCGATGGAGCGACACGCGCTCACCTCCTCATACTGAAAAGACAAACGGAAAGATTCAGACAAAACAGACAACGGAGGAATAACACTGAAAACTACAGCAAGGAATACTTATCAAGACATACTCGAACCTAATTCACTGCAGTAGTCCAACCGAAAACACAACTTTAAAACTAGGGCCACAACTCACATAACTAAGCCCTGACACAGAACTCCGCTCTGATACCAACTTTGTCACGACCCAAAACAGGGGCCATGACCGGCGCTAGGGAACGAGAATTCTTTCGAATCCGGAACCCGTAGCAAGCCTAAAAATAAAATAAATCATGCAATAATAACAATAACCATATAATATGCAGCGGAAATAAAAAAATCATAATATCATAATATCATTTTCATCACTGGATTTAATCAAAATCTCATCCCATAAATATATAATCTTTAATACAAATCCAGTTTCAACATAATACATCTCTTTAAAATAAAATACATGAAATCCAATACTTTAATTCACAACTACTGCAGTGTCTAGATAAAATAAATAAGACTCAAGTAAACAATTTACATAAAGAAGCCGGGGCGAAAGAAATCCGGCGTATCGACCTGCTACTGAGGTCTGAGGAAGTTGACTCTCTTGAAAAATAGTCAACGGAGGGGAGTCAGACCTCACTGAGTGAATTACTATAATATATATACATACACACTAAATGATAATGCATACAATCAACAGTATATATATCTAATATATATACAGGCAAATACACACAAATGCAGAAAATCATTTTATATGTTTTATTGAAAATCATCTTTTATGAAGGATCACATAGAACCCTAGAATATCGCAACCTCAGAAAGTAGTGTTAAACAACACTCTGGCCATACAGGCTCACTTATTCCAAATATATCCACTTAATCCATTTGGACAGTAGACTGGCCCCGAGACACTAAGTCAACCGAGCTCCAGCAGTCTGACTGCCAGTGTGATTGGCCCCGAGACACTTGGTCAACCGAGCTCCAGCAATCACACCTCCAAATCACATCTCACATATCAATAATCATAATCAAATCAATATCCACAAATAGTTAGTATTATAGCCTAAATACTATAGGCGTACCGGTACGTACTCGGTCCTAGTGCTGCCCACTAGGTAGCACATTCTATTGATATCCTTCATCATTAAATATAAAACATTCATTCACAAAAATAAATGATGCATGAATGTAAATGAAATAACAATATAAACCATATATATACCGAAAATATACCAAACATAAACCAGGTATATTTCGAGTATATATATATCAAATAAATCCAATCAAAATCATAAATTAAACTAAAAATATATTTAAAAACATTTTAAATATATTTTATTAATAAAACATATATATAATTTATTATATACCAAAAATAAACCAAAAATATACTTAATATAAACTTAAGAAATAATCAAATTATTTATGCATATTTAATCAACATAAAACATGCATTGCTAAATCATGCATCCTAAGCATATATATATAATATAGTAACTCACCTAATGCGTTCCACGAGACAGGTCCGACGGGCTGGTCCACTAGCCCTCGGTCTCGGCGCAACTAAACAAGAAATAAATAATCGACATCAGAATAACCCTAACAAAAATCCTAGAATTCGATCTAGAGTATTTAAATACGGAAACAGAATTAGGGTTCGACTAGATATCACGTTTTACGAGAATTCTATCGAAAATTCGACAGAACCTCCCCTGTAAAATGGACATCTCTCTACTCAAAAGAGTAGAGCCGACCCTGCAAAGAAACACACTACGAAATACAAGCTCAACAAAAATCCACAACCCCTCGGTCGGACTCCAGACTACAATCTATCGACCGGGGTCCACAAACACAGAATAATTCCAGATATAACAAAAATATCCTTAAATCACAGAAATACATTTTCATAGGTAGAAATTACATATTTAACCTTGAAACACTATAAAAACCGATTAAAACTCATTTTATTAGAAAAACCGTATATTTTATTTATAATTGAAAATAATTCACGAAAAATAGTTTTAATTAGTTAAAAATACCAAATATTTTGTAGAAATCATTTTTATACCTTAAATAACTAATAAAACCAATTAAATTACATTTTTAGACAATTTAGGGTAAAATTACCAAAATACCCCTATATATATAAATATACTTAAATTACTTCAAAAATTCACCAAAAATCATACAATTATCCAAAATTAATTTTCTCAACATATTTATCAATAATATCAATAATTAAACCCAATTAACCAATTAAATTCAAATAAAAACACATTTAACCTAATTTTTCCAAAATTCCATAAACTTCAATAATTCAAAATAAATACTTAGAAATTCATAAAAATTCCAAATAAATTCCTATAATTCATTTCAACACCTAATTTAACCATAAACTCCAATTTCATAATTTAAATAATTAATTTCCGAAAATTAGAAAATAATATTAAAATATTCAAAAATACCCAAAAATCCAAAAAATCTCCAAAAATTCTACAAAAATTCATACATGTATATCAAGCTACTAGGAACAACATTTGTGAAGGAAGTTTCCATGAATCATCCAATTCGAAGCTCAAAAAAATCAAAAACCCTAATAGGCCGAAATTGACAAAATCGAAACCTAACCAATTCTAGACCATTTTAGCTCAAACCAAAGCTAGAATCACACTCACCAGAGCTCAATGAGAAGAAAGAGACCGGCGGTGTCGAAAACGGTGGCCGGAATCGGCGTGATCGACGGTGGATCGATTTTCGACTTCTCCGGCCAAAATTGATCTCTCGACGCCGGAAACGGCCTCCTCAGACGGCGAAATTGGTCGGGGAAGACGGTGGCACACCGGACGGCACACCCACGGTGAAGGAACGGTACGACAGCGACTGGAAATGGAGAAGGGAGAATCGGGAGGAAGAAGAAGAAGTCGGGGGCAAAATGGTAATTTTCCAAACTTTTTGATTTTTGACAATTATATGTATATATATATACTTTATACTATATATTAAAATAATATTAAATTATACACATCAAATATACACCACACACATAAAATTTAATATTTTAATAATTTATACTAAATAAAATTAATTAAATAACAATAAAATAAATAAATACTTAATAAAATATTAGGATAATAATAATAAACCCTAATTAAATAATTATACACACACAAGCTTTATTTAATAATTTAAAAATATGTATGAGTTCATGCAAGTCCGTAAATACATTTAAAATAATTAATAATACATTGTTTACGTGAAAATTTCCCCGAAAATGCAAGTCCCGGGAAAATTTTACGTAAAACACTGAAAATAATACACCGTAATTAAAATAGGTTTAAAATACATAACAACTCATAAAAATATCGTAATATATATACAAAAATTATTGACACTGTATATCCCGGTACAGTGTAAAAAAATATTTTTAAAAACACGGGATATTACAAGCACCCTCAGGTTGCTTCAATAGTACTAAGGTTTAGCACTCGGGACGTGCTTTTAATGCACTGAGATTCTAAGTCCAGTTATTTTATGTTTATTTAAAGTTTTCTACGTAAAAATTATTCCGAAACTCATTATTTTGGAAAATAAAAAATAATATCTTATTGTTTAATGTTATTTTATTTTAACAAATTGTATTGTTTCATGCATTATTATTTTGTGTGTTAATATATATATATATATATATATATATATATACATGCATATATACTTAGGGTTATTTTTATGCATGTGTTATATATATATATGTGTGTATGTGTGTGTGTGTGTGTGTATATATAATATATTGTGTGGTGTGTGTTTAATGTGTATATGTATTATTTAATTTATATTATTATAGTTATATATATATATATATATATATATATATAACTCATCTCCTTTAACCCCCCCCCCCTCGACGCCATTCCCTCCCCCTTACGTCACCGCTGCAACGCCAATCACAGGTTGTTGGTGTGCCTCCCGGAGTACCGCCTCCCTCTCCAGCTGCTTTGCCACCTTCCATCGTCTTCTCCGGCGTCGTCTGCACCTGTGGAAGCCAAAATTGCTGAGAACCAACTCTCCTCCGTTCATTAACTTTTCGACCACCAAATTTGGTTATTTCGGTGTCGTTGAGCTCCTAGAACTCCATAGAAGCCTATTCCAAGCTCCTTGTAGCTTGAAAACTCGATTTGGTAAGGATTTGAGCTTGATTTCATTTTTGGCCCCTTTTGTTTCTCAATTTTTTTGAACTTCAATCTTTAAGATTCAAGCTTAGTTCCTTCACAAAATATGCTTCCTTTAGCTCAATCTACACTCTAGAATTTTTATGGAATTTTTGAAATTTATTTTGATTTTTGTGAATTTTTTATTATTTTCTAATCTTCGTAGATTAATTAAATAAATTGTGAAATTGTGATTTTTAGTGTTTATGGAGGTTGAAATTAATTTTAGAATTTAATTTATAATTTTTGTGATTTTTGTGTAATTAATATAATTTTGTTTAGTTTATGTGAAATATAGGTTATATGTGTATTTTGTTAGAATTAATTGGTTAATTGAGTATAATTATTGATTTTATTGAATTATATGTTGAGAAAATAATTTTAGATTATTTATATAATTTTTATTGAATTTTTGGGTAATTATAGTATATTATGTGAATTTTTATATACTAGGGGTATTTTGGTATTTTGATAGTAATTTTAGTTGAATATTAAGTTTAATTGGTTTTAATAATTATTTGAAGAATAAAAATGATTTTTACAAATTATTTACTATTTTTTAACTAATTACAACTATTTTTCGAAAATTATTTTCAAATTATATATAATATACTATTTTTGTGAATAAAATGGGTTTTTAGTAATTTTTCGTATGTTTTTGGAGTAATTAAATAAATTGGATTTATAAAATGAATTTCTATCAATATTTGTGAATTTATCGAGAATTATCGATTTTTAATAATATTATATTGATATTAGGGTTTTTAAGTAATTGTTAGTTAAATAATAATTTTTAGTGTTTAAATATTTAATTTGCTATATTTTGGTATCAAAAGGGTATTTTTGGTATTTATGGAATTTTAATATATTTTGTGTATATTTTATGAATTGTGGACCTCAGTCGGTGGAATTTACAATTTGGAATTCTGACCGAGGGTTGTGAGCATATTTTGTATTTGGAGTGTTTTTCTTGTAGGACCGCTCTACTTTTTAAGTAGAGAGATATCCGTTTTACAGAGGAGGTTTTGTCAAATTTTCGGTAGAATTCTTGTAAAACGTTACATTCGGTCAAATTCCTTTTCTTTGTCTGTGTCTAGAATTCTAGATCAAGTTTTTAAAAATTAAGTTAGATTTATTCTAATTTTGTGTTATTTATTTATTTGTTAGTTGTGCCAAGACCGAGGTTTAGTGGACCAGGCCCTTCGGACCCATCTCGAGGAGCACACAATTGTGAGTTATTATAATGTATATGCATTGCTTAGGGTGCATTATTAGAATTCTATGTTTTAAATACAGATTTTTGCATAATTGACTATTTGAATTTTTAAGTATATTTTAGGTATACTTTTAGTATATTTTTTTTATATTATGAAATATATGCATGTTTTCATTTTTCAATTAAATATGGCTTGTTTATAAATATATTATTGATTGAATTTAAAATGTTTTATGATTTATTTAAGTTGATTATACGTATATATACCTGAAATATACTTAGTTTATTTTAGGTATATTTCTGGTATATATATGGTATATTTGTTTATTTTAAATACAATTATGCATCCTTTATTTTCTTAAATGTATGTTTTATATTAAAATGAAGGATATCGATAGAACGTGCTTCCTAGTGGGCAGCACTAGGACCGAGTACGTACCGGTACGACAATAGATTTTAGATTAAATTACTAACCTACTTGTGGATTATAACTTGTTGATTGATTTGATTGATATGAGATGTGATTGAGAGTGTGATTGTAGGAGCTCGGTTAACCAAGTGTCTCGAGGCCAATCACACTGATAGTCAAACTGCTAGAGCTCGATTGACTTAGTGTCTCAGGGCCAGTCTACTGTCCAGTTGGACTAAGTGAATTATTTTGGATCTAAGTGGGCCTGTATGGCTTAAGTGAGTTTTATTGATATTTGAGGTTGTGAAAATATAGGGTTCTATTTGATCTTTTATAAACCAATGGTTTTCATTATAAAATAATATTTGTTGCATCTGCGTGCATTTGCTTGTAAATATATTTATTATATATACTATTGAGTGTCTGCATTTGACATTTAGTTATGCATGTATATATATTATAATAATTCACTCAATGAGGTCTGACTCCCCTCTGTTGATATTTTTCAGGAGAATCTTCATCTTCAGACCTCAGCAGTAGACCTGTCCGCCGGATTTCTTCCACTCCGGCTTTATTATGTAAACTGCTTACCTGAGTTTATTTTGTATTCTAGACACTGCAGTAGTGGTTATACTTAATTTTGTTGTAAGTTGTATTTATTACTATAATTGTATGAGATTTTAAATTTAGAGTGTTACTCTGAAATATTTGTACATAAGAGATTTTATTATATATGAGATGAAATTTATGTTATTAAAGTGAGCTAAGAAATTATTATTTTTTATTCGAGATTTAATTTCCGCTGCACAAATATTTTATTTATTTTCTTATATTGCATGCTTTTATTTTTAAGGCTTATTACGAGTTCCGAATTTGAAAGAATTCTCGTTCCCTAGCGCCGGTGTCATGACCCAAAATAGGGGTCATGACCGGCGCTAAGGAACGGGAATTCTTTCGAATCCAGAACCCGTAGCAAGCCTTAAAATAAAATAAAAACATGCAATAATAATATTAACGTAAATAAAATAACTTGCAGTGAAAATAAAATTCATAAATAAAAATAGTATAATAATTTGCCAATAAAATTAATTATACATCCTCATCTCATATAAATAATCCTTTAATACAAATCCCAGTTCAAATATTTAAAATACATATTTCATACAAATATAATACATAAATCTCACAAATGTTTACAACTACTGCAGTGTCTAAATTATAAAATAAAACTCAAGTAAGCAGTTTACATAGCGAAGTCGGAGTGGAAGAAATCCGATGTATGGGTCTGCTACTAAGGTCTGAAGACGATGACTCTCCTAAAAAATAATTAACGGAGGGGAGTCAGACCTCACTGAGTGAATTGTTATAATATATATACATGCATAACTAAATGACAAATGCACACAGTCAATAGTATATATAATAAATATATATACAAGCAAATACACACAAATGCAACAAAATCATTTTATATATTTTTACTGAAAATCACTATTTATGAAGGATCAAATAGAACCCTAGAAAACCGTAACCTCAAACAGTATTAGACAACACTCTAGCCATATAGGCTCACTTATTCCAAATATATTCACTTGTTCTATTTGGACAGTAGACTGGCCTCGAGACACTAAGTCAACTGAGCTCCAGCAGTCTGACTGTCAGTGTGATTGGTCCCGAGACACTTGGTGAACCGAGCTCCAACAATCACACTCCCAAATCATATCACACATCAAATCAAATCAATTTTATCAATATCAACAAATGGTTAGTAATGAAGCCTAAATGCTATCAGCGTACCGGTACGTACTCGGTCCTAGTGTTGCTCACTAGGTAGTACGTTCTATTGATATCCTTCATTTATATATAAAACATGCATTCATAAAACAAATGATGCATGATATTAAATAAAATAGCAACATAAGCCATATATATACTAAAAATATACCAAAAATAAACCAGGTATATTTCCAGTATATATACATCAAATAAATTCAATTTAATTACCAAATAAACTATAAATATACTTAAAAACATTTTAAGTATAAACTCATAATAAAACATGCATATAATTTAAAATATACCAAAAATATACTGAAAACATACCAAAAATAAACCTAAGAAATACTTAAATTATTTATGCATACTTTACTAAAATAAATCATACATTTCTAAAACATGCACCCTAAAACATATATACATAAAATAACAACTCACTGTTTTTGCTCTCCTCGAGACAGACCTGACAGACCTGGTCCATTAGGCCTTGGTCTCGGCGCAACTAAACAAACAAATGATAACAGGAAATCAGAATAATTCTATTGAAATTTATAGAAACTCGATCTAGAATACTAGACACAAAATTAGAATCAGAATTCGACCAGACATCATGTTTTACGAGAATTCTATCAAAAATCCGGCAGAACCTCCCCTGAAAATGGACATCTCTCTACTCAAAGAGTTAAGTTAGTCCTGCAAAGAAAATATACTTCAATATACGCGGAACATAATTCATAATCCCTCGGTCGGATTGCAAACTACAATTCACCGACCGAGGTTCACAATTCATAAAATAATTACAGAAATACCAAACAATACCAAAAATACTAAAATGCCCTTAAATACTCAAAATATAGCAAATTTAGATATTCAAACGCTAAAAATATTTATTTAACCGATAAATACACAAAAACCCTAATTTTAATATAATATTATTAAAAATCGGTAATTCTCAATAAATTCATAAATATTGACCAAAATAAATTTTATAAATCCAAATTACATAATTAACCCTAAAACATATTAAAAATCAATAAAAACTCATTTAAAAATAATTTACAAAAAAAAATAGTTTTAATTAGTTAAAAATACTAAATAATTTGTAGAAATCATTTTTATACCTTAAATAACTATTAAAACCAATTTAATTACATTTTTAGCCAATTTAGTGTCAAATTACTAAAATACCCCTAGTTTCGTAAATTCCCTAAAATTAATAAAAAATTCACCAAAAATAGTATAATTACTCAAAATTAATTTTATCAACATATAATTCAATAATATCAATAAATATACTCAATTAACTAATTAATTTCAATAAAACACATAATTAACCTAATTTTCCCAAAATTACATAAACTAAATAAATATATAAAATTCAAAAAAATTACAAATAAATTTATAAAATACATTTCAACACCTATAATCACCATGAAACACAATTTCATAATTTAATTAATTAATTTTCGAAAATTAGAAAATATTAATAAAATAATAAAAAATTCACAAAAATCAAAATAATTCCCAAAAATTCCAAAAAAATTCACAGAGGTATATTAAGCTACAAGGATCAATGTTTGTGAAGGGATTTTGTATGAATCATTCAAATCGAGACTCAAAAAAATCAAAAACCCTAATAGGCTGAAATTGTAAAATCGAAACCTAGAAAAATCTAGACCATTTCAAGTGAAATAAAGCTTAAAAATGGACTCACTGGAGCTCAAGGAGAAGATAGAGACCGGTGGCGTCGAGTTTGGTGGCCAGAAAGTCGACGATCGGCGATGGCTTCAAGTTTCGACTTCTCGACTAAAACAAGGTGAAACGACGCCAGAGAAGGAGGTAGTAGGCGTCAGGAATGGCTAGAGGTGGTGGTGGCAAGCTAGGAGGCATACTGATGGCCTAAAAACGAGGTGACAGGCGGCGGAAATGGAGAAAGGTGATCGGGAATGGGGAAGAAGGGTCGATGGCACAAGTTGTAAATAAACCAAACTTTTATTTTTTTGTTTATGTATATATATATATATATATATATAACTTAACTTATATTATTATAATATATGAATATTATATTCAAAATAATGTACACCACATATATAAAAATCAACTTAATATTATATACATATACATATATATATAACACACATTAACTTAATAAAACTATATAATATATTTTTAATTAAAAATAAACCCTAATTTTAATTTAAATAAATGTACGTATATACATTTTATTTAACACTTTAAACTCACGTATGAGTTCATGCAAATTCATAAAACTATTTCAAATAATTAATATTAAATTATTTACGTCTTAATTTTTCCGAAAATAAAATTTCAGAAAAAATTTTACGTAAAGAACGTAAAATAATTAAAAATATCTTTAATAAATAACAAACTCATCAAATAATCATAAATATCTATAAAAATTATTAACACTGTATATCCCGATATAGTTTACAATTAGCTAAAAACTTGGGCTATTATAACCGGTCATGCCTCTTGTTTTGGGTCGTGACAAAATTGATTGCAAAAATATCAATAAGAATTTCACGATAGAGAGAAAAATATAATCCTTACAAACTTATCAATAAAATCCCACAAAGTATAAGAACTCTATGAAGAAAAATTCAAAAATCCTTCTTTAGTGTAAATATATGTGTGTCTCTATATAAATAAAATTAGACACTATTAAATTAATCATTATTTAATTATAGTCATTTATAAAGTCCTTTTTCAAAACACGTGTGTAACTATATAAATAGAATTAAAACCGTTAGATTAATATTTTTTTTTTTTTAGTGAAAAACGCAGCAAACAAGCACAACTACAAAGGCATAAGCCTATTATAACTCACTCCTACTCTATCATGATTCAACCACGCTACAATATTCTGCTGTGGTGACATTAATCTGTGGCAACCAAGATCAAACTCCGTAACGTAGTTAGCCAACCAATCAGTAGCAAAATTCACTTCTCTAACAATGTGCGAGATTCTCACCTCCCATCAACTTCCTAAAAGAGCTTGTATTGCTTTTATAATATTACTATTCCCATTAACTCTGCCAGACTTATTCTTTAACATTTGGTAAGCACACAAGCTATTAGTTTCCAACATAACTTTTTACAAACCCAAGTCCTCGGCTAAGCTCAGACCTTCCCAAATGCCCCAGAGTTTAGCTACTTACCGAACAACATCCCAGCTTAAACACAAACCCTACCAGCCAATTCCCGCAATCATCTTGAATTAGTCCTCCTGAAGTTGCTACCTGGGTCAGACCATTCCTAGTACCATTTGTGTTAACTTTTACCCATCCAACATCTGGAGGTTGCCAACATATCAATTTCTGAACTCTGAGATTTCCCGACATGGTAAAGAGGCCAAATCTGGACAAAGTTGAATTTGTTTCAACAGCTCTGCACAAAATTTCTCCTTCCTTGTTCCCTCTCCAATAGTCTTTGTTGAGCACAAAGTGATTCCTCCAACTCCATAACTTCCATACAACAATACCAAAAACATAGTCCCAAGAAGCTCCACACGTTACCATTTAGTGATTCATCAAATTTGTTTTGAACCACTCCTTAAGATTTAGTTGAAAGAAGTGATCCTCATCAGTGTATAGTAAAAGTTTTTGCCAAACACCCCTAGCATGCATGCAGTTATTTTAGACATCGATACATATTGCAGGTATTATTCACAAGGATTAATTAGTAGTTATAATTAAGTAAAGATTAATCTAATAATTTCTAATTTTATTTATATATATATATATATATCTTAGTAAGAGATAGATATAAGAGTACATAATCTATTCAAAGTAAATAATTTTTTAATTTAAATTTAAGTGAACAACTTATATATATATATATATATATTAGTCGTGTAACTTTATAAAAATTGTTATTGGGATTTTTCAAAAATTTTAGTGTATCATTAGTTGTTTCAACAAGATCACTAACTTGTTAATTGTTAATGCTTGGTGTGTGTACGCATGTATAGGGATGGTTATTATTCTCTATCGATGGGACGAATCGAAGAAGTCATGGATCCAATTTTGGCATCTAAAGCAATTGCATATCTTTAAGGTGTGGGAGTGCTGTCAGGCCACCAACATCAAAGACCAAGTCAAAGTTTTCACCGTTATTAATTTATCAAATTTATTTTAATTTAATTTTTAAAAAAATTATCTTTTATTATAGAGTTTATAAATATTTAAGGGCTACTTTTCATTATTCCGTCCATCTATAATCTCTTTATTAATAAATAAAAAAAATTCCAATGAATCTCATGGCGTGGAGGGAAGCATTTGGAATTGTCGATTTACAATTTGCATAGACGAATTGCTGGAAATATGATTCCTAGCAACTGGAGATGAGAACAGTTGATGTTGTTGACTGGTCAGAGAATTGCTTTGATGCTATGAGAGCACCGACAGAATCAACGAATCTGCGATTGCCACGAATCATAGGCAAGGACGCATAGTATTTAAATAACATTAAATTAATTATTATTATTTTTTTTTTTATTTTTATAATTTTATTTCAATTGAATTATATTAATTAAAATTTAATAAATTTTTAATATCAATAATTTAAATTTAAAAAACATAAAATGTCAAGTGCAATATATTAATATTTTAAGATAAAATTTATCAAAAAATTGAATTTGCATTTGTGGCATCGGTTTAACAATGTAATTATACCAATGCATATAGGCATATATATATATCACAAAAACTTAAATAATGAATAGATTCTAAACATGTATATATTTTTCTCAAACATTAGTAAATAAAAATTCTTAAATAGTCATTTTATATTAAAAAAAGATTAGCATCCAATATGTAAATAATAGCCATAACCAAACTTGACCTCCACTGCATATTAAGAAACAAATTATTACGGAAAAAAAAAAAACAGGTATTAGAAAGAGTTCTGTGCTCTTATACGTCAACTCAATTTTAACTTTAAATTAATTGAAATTAATCCTAAATTCATGCTTTTATTATTTTCAATTGTTTTTTATTATTTTCGTTGCTTTAGTTGACTATTTTATGAGGTTTTGTTTATTGATTTTTTTTAGGTTGTCTTATAAGTATATCGAGTTGTTTTTCATATTTTTTTATGTTTAATTTTACTTCTTTTTATTGCGTTCGTTTGAAAGTTATTTTGAAGGCTTTGAATTGTTTTGTTGTTGTTGCTATATTTTTTTAAAACGAGAAAAAAATATATTAGAAACGATTTACTTATAAAACAACGAGAAAAGAATGAATATATGTAGCAATATATTTTGGATTTGATTAAAGTTTTTAAGATACATACCTCTGTTGCTTTTGATGTTTGATGTTTGATTTTGATCTGTTGCTTGTAACTCAATTGATGTAGATCTATTTTTGATGTTGATTTGTGGTTTGCTGATTAATTTTCAATTATAATCGATTTTTTTAGAGTTTGGTTTATTATGGCAAATTTGAATATTAGCTGAGAGAAATTATATTTAATGAGGTCTCATTTTTGTTTAGGAATGAAATACCATATTTATGAAAAAAATTCCTTCTATAGTTAGTTATGAAAGAAAGTTTTTTTTTTTTTTTGAAGCAGTATGAAAATTTAGTAACCCAACTGCCTTCTTTAGGAACATTACAGGTCCATGCAGGATTTACACTAGGAACGTTAGCATTTTTAGGTATCCAATCTGCTGCCATATTTGCTTTCCTATTTACATGGCAAAATTTGAAAAGATGTTCATCCCTAATAAGAACAAAAATATCCTAAAAAATAGATTGAATCTCCCATGGAATTCCTTTGCTAGGCTGATTAATGGCATCACATAATCGTTTAGCAAAAAAATTTAAAAGTCATCTTCTTGAAACCTCTTATTTTTGCTAATAAAATTGCAGCCAACATAGTCATAGCTTCACCTGATAGAGCTAAGAGAGACAACCTGATAAAACAAAATCCATTTATCAATCTGCCTACATGGTCTTGCATAATGACTACCATAGATGTTATAACTGAGCTATCAGAGAAGCTGACATAAGTATTAGCCTTTAGGCTCCTGAAAGAGGAACTCTCCAAGTAGACTGAGAACGAGGAGAAATCTGACATCTGCTCACCCGAATATTTGGTAAATGAATGTTCTTCATTTGCTTCTAGAGATTTATAGCTTTTGAAGCCACATCAATAAGATTACAATCCCTTTTTGCAAAAATGTTCTCATTCTCGCTCTTCTAAATAAACCAACATATCATCAGTAAAAGATCTAGAAAGTCCATGCTATTAGGGTCGTTAAACAGAACACATATAGAATTCCACCATCTGTTAACAAGAGGAAACCCATGCTCTTTAGGTTTTAACCTAAGGGAGAGGAAACCCAAATTCTAAGTGTCGTAGTACAAAAAAAAAAAGCATATGCTCAACTGTTTCAGCACCATTATTGCATATAACATAAACATGAGACTTCACTAACTTCCTTTTATATAGATTAACCATTAAGCTAAGGGAATTTGTCATGATTCTCCAGAAAAACACTTGTATTTTAGTAGGCACTTTACGTTTCCATATTGGGTATCAAAATTTTTTAACCTAAATTGTAGAAGAAGATGCATTAAAGGATAGGTTATCAGATTGAGATATAAGTGTGGACATCTTCAGTTTGATCGGCGGTCGCCAACACTTGAGCGCTCGATTAACCCCGTCACCTACAATAAGATACCCTGATTTTGCACTGTAATTCCGAATAGCTTCATAGTGTCATACCTACCTATCCCTTTGATTAGATCTACTAAGAAGGATACACATGTCACAACCCAAAATAGGAGGCCATAACTAACGTTAGGGAACGGGAATTCTTTCAAATCAGAAACCTGCAACAAGCCTTAAAATTAAAAGCATGTCATAAAATAAAATAAATAAAATATTATTCAACGAAAATTAAATCTCAAATAATAAAATAATTTCTCAACATCCTTTAATATCATAAAATAGAAATCTTTTAATACAACCTTCAGAGAAATACTCTGAAGTAAAATTCTCTTACATGCATAAATATAAATACAACTCTCAACAGATTTAAATACAACTACTACTGCAGTGTCTAGAGTACAAACTAAAACTCAAGTAAGCGATTTACATAATAGAGCCGGAGCGGAAGAAATATGGCGTACAGGTTTACTGCTGAGATTTGAAGATGAAGACTCTCCTGAAAAATATCAACAAAGGGGAGTTAAACCTCACTGAGTGAATTATTATAATATATATATATGCATAACTAAATATCAAATGCAGACACTCAATAGTATATATAATAAATATATATATACAGGCAAATACATACAAATGCAACAAAAATCATTTTAATACTGAAAATCATCAGTTATGAAGGATCAAATAAAACCCTATATTTTTGCAACCTCAAATATCAATAGAACTCATTTAAGTCATACAGGCCCACTTAGTTCCAAATAATTCACTTAGCCCAACTGGACAATAGACTGACCCCAAGGCACTAAGTCAACCGAGCTCCAACAGTCTGACTATCAGTGTGATTGGCCCCGAGACACTTGGTCAACCGAGCTCCAGCAATCACACTCTCAATCACATTAACCTTAATCAAATCAATAAAATCATAATTTCCACAAATAAGTTAGTAATTCACCCTATCATCTATCGCACCGGTACGTACTTGGTCCTAGTGCTGCCCACTAGGAAGCATGTTCTATCGATGTCCTTCATTTATATTAAAACATACATTTAGGAAATAAATGATGCATAATAATATTTAAAATAAACAAATAAACCATATATATACCATAAATATACCTAAAATAAACTAAATATATTTCAGGTATATATACGTATAATCAACTCAAATAAGTCACAAAACATATTTAAATTAAACCAATAACATATTTAAAAACAAGCTAGATTTAATTAAAAAGGAAAACATGCATTTATTTCATAATATACCAAAAATATACCTAAAATATACTTAAATATTCAAATAGGCAATTATGCAAAGTTTACATTTAAAACATAGAATTCTAAAACATGCACCCTAAGCAATGCATATATATTATAATAACTCACAGTTGTGCGCTCCTCAAGATAAATCTAACGGGTCTAATCCACTAGGCCTCGGTCTCGGCACAACTAACAAATAAATAATAACACGAAAATCAGTATAATTCTAACTTAACTTCTAGAGACTCGATCTAGAATTCTAAACACAAACAAAGAATATGAATAAGGCCCAATGTCACGTTTTACGAAAATTCTATCGAAAATTCGACAAAACCTCCTCTGTAAAACGGACATCTCTCTACTTAAAAGTAGAGTTGGTCCTGCAAAAAAAAATACACTTTGAATAGAATTCACAAAATATTCTCACAACCCTCGGTCAAAATCCCAAACTGCAAATTCCACCGATCGAGGTCCACAATTCACAATAAAATACAAAAAATATATTAAAATTCCATAATTACCAAAAATACCATTTAATACCAAAACATAGCAATTTAAATATTTAAACATTAAAAATAATTATTTTTACCGATAATCACTTAAAACCCTAATATTAATATAATACTAATAAAATCGATATTTCTCGATAAATTCACAAATATTAATGAAAATTCGTTTTATAAATCTCAATTACTCAATTAGTCCAAAAACATACTAAAAACCCATTTATTTACAAAAATAGTATATTATATATAATTTGAAAATAATTTTCGAAAAATATTTTTAATAAGTTAAAAATATAAAATAATTTATAAAAATCATTTTTATTCTTCAAATAATTATTAAAACCAATTAAACTTAATATTCAACTAAAATTACTATCAAATTACCAAAATACCCCTAGTATATAAAAATTCACATAATATACTAAAAATACTAAAAATTCAAAAAAAATTATATAATTACTCTAAAATTATTTTTTCAACATATAATTCAATAAAATCAACAATTATACTTAATTAACTAATTAATTTTAACAAAATACATATATAACCTATATTTCCAAAATTGACATAAACTAAATAAAATTATAATAATTTGTAATATCCCGTATTTTTAAATATTTTAATACTGCATCGGGATATGCAGTGTTAATAATTCTTATATATAATAATGATATTTTAAGGGTTATAATTTAATTAAAGCTAATTTTAATTATTTTATATTATTTTAAGTATTTTACGTAAAATTTTCTCGGGACTTGCATTTTCGGGGAAATTTTTACGTAAATAATTTACTATTAATTATTTTAAATAGATTTTCATATTTGCATGAACTCATATATATTTTTGAAGTACTAAATAATGTATATATGTGTACTTATTTATTTAATTAGGGTTTAATTAATTACCCTAATATTTTATTATTTATTAATTAGTTTTAATAATATTTAATTATTTTTAAATGTATTAAATTTTTAAAATATTAAATTATATGTGTGTGGTGTATATTTAATGTGTGTGATTTTATATTATTTTAATATATAATGTAAAGTGTATATATATATATATATATATATATATATTGTCAAAATCAAAATTTATAGCCAAATTACCATTTTGCCACCCATCCTTCTCCTCCTTCCCCGATCACTCCCATCACCGATCCAACCACCGTCTGCCATCCCGTTTCCTCACTGTCGATGTGCCTCCTGGCATACCACCTCCTTCCCCAGCCTTCCCCGCCGCCAGCAGCGCCCTATTCCGTCGAGTTTTGGCCGGAATAAGCTCGGGAAGCCGAATTTTTTCTCACAGTCAATCACAACATTTCTGGCCACCATTTTCGACACCGTCTGTCTCTTTCTTCTCCTTGAGCTCCAATGAGTGTGATTCCAAGCTTTGTTTCACTTAAAATGGTTTTGATTTGCTTAGGTTTCGATTTTGGTAATTCGGCCATTTTAGGGTTCTTGATTTTTTTAAACTTTGAATTGATTGATTCATGAAAAATTCCTTCACAAATATTGCTCCTATTATCTTAATCCACATGTGTGAATTTTTGTAGAATTTTTGGAGATTATTTTTATTTTTGGGTATTTTTGATATTTTATTGTTATTTTCTAATTTTCGAAAATTAATTAATTAAATTATGAAATTGTGTTTTATGATAAATATAGGTGTTGAAATGAATTATATAAATTTATTTGGAATTTTTATGAATTTCTATGTATTTATTTTGAATTTAATTAGTTTATGTAATTTTGGAAAAATAGGGTTAATTGTGTTTTTAATTGAAATTAATTAGTTAATTGAGTTTAATTATTGATATTATTGATAAATATGTTGATAAAATTAATTTTATGCAATTATATTATTTTTGGTGAATTTTTGGAGTAATTTTAGTATATTTATATATATAGGGGTATTTTGGTAATTTTATCCTAAATTGGTTAAAAATGTAATTAAATTAGTTTTAATAGTTATTTAAGGTATTAAAATGATTTATACAAATTATTTAGTATTTTTAATTAATTAAAACTATTTTTCGTGAATTATTTTCAAATTATATATATAATATATGATTTTTCTAATAAATGAGTTTTTATCGGTTTTTACTATGTTTTAAGGTTAATTATTTAATTTCTACTTATTAAATGTATTTCTGTGATACAAGGGCATTTTTGGTATTTTCATAAATATTCTGTGATTGTGGACCCCGGTCGGTAGACTATAGTTTGGAGTCCGACCGAGGGGTTATGATCGTAATTCTACGTTTATTTTCGAAGTGCGTTTCTTTGTAGGGCCGGCTCTACTCTTTGAGTAGAGAGATGTCCGTTTTACAGGGGAGGTTCTGCTGGATTTTCGGTAGAATTCTCATAAAATGTGATGTCTGGTCAAACTCTAATTTTGATTTTGTGTCTAATATTCTAGATTGAGTTTCTAGGATTTTCTGTTAGGTTTATTCTGATGTCTTTTATTTTTGTATGTTTAGTTGCGCCGAGACCGAGGCCTAGTGGACCAGGCCCATCAAACCTATCTCGAGGAGCGCACTAAGTGTGAGTTACTATTATATATATATATATATATATGCTTTAGGATGCATGATTTTAGAAATATATGGTTTATTTTGATAAATATGCATAAATGATCTAATTAGCACTTAGGTTTATTTTTGGTTTATCTTTGGTATATTTAGATATATTTTGAATTATATGCATGTTTGATCTAACATTTATACTTAAAATGTTTTTAAATATATTTCTGATTTATTTTGCAATTATATTGGATTTATTTGACGTATATATACTCGAAATATACCTGGTTTACTTTTGGTATATTTCTAGTATATATATGGTTATTGTTGCTATTACATTTAAATTCATGCATCATTTACTTTTATGAATGTATGCTTTATATTTTAATGAAGGATATCAATAGAACGTGCTACCTAGTGGGCAGCACTATGACCGAGTACGTACCGGTATGCTTATAGCATTTAGGCTATATTACTAACCTGTTTGAGGATATTAATTGGATTTGATTATTTGATATGTGAGAAATGATTTGGGAGTGTGATTGCTGGAGCTCGGTTGACCAAGTGTCTCGGGGCTAATCACACTGACAATTAGACTGCTGGAGCTCGGTTGACTTAGTGTCTCGGGGCCAGTCTACTGTCTAAATGGAACAAGTGAATATATTGGAATAAGTAAGCCTGTATGGCTAGAGTGTTGTTTAACACTGCTTTGAGGTTGCGATTTTCTAGGGTTCTATTCGATCCTTCATAAACTGTGATTTTCAATAAAAATATATAAAATGATTTTATTGCATCTGCATGTAATTGCTTGTATATATATACTTATTGGATATATATACTTTTGATTATGTGCATTGTCATTTAGTATGCATGTATATGTATTATAGTAATTCACTCAGTGAGGTCTGACTCCCCTCCGTTGACTATTTTTCAGGAGAGTCATCATCTTCAGACCTCAGTAGCAGGCCTGTACGCCGGATTTCTTCCGCCCCGGCTTCTTTATGTAAACTGCTAACTTGAGTTTTATTTTATAATCTAGACACTGCAGTAGTTGTAAATAAATTGTGGGTTTTATGTATTATATTTGTGTGAGTTATGTATTTTAAGAATTTGAACTGAAACTTGTATCAAAGGATTTATCTATATATGAGATATGAATTTTTATTTTGATAATTATGATTTTATTTTCGCTGCATTAAGTGTGGTTATTATTATTACTGTATGTTTTATTTTATTTTTAGGCTTGCTACGGGTTCCGGATTCGAAAGAATTCCCGTCCCCTAGCGCCGGTCATGGCCCCTGTTTTGGGTCGTGACATAATTACACAAAAATTAAAAAAATTATAAACTAAATTCTGAAAATAGTCCTAGAGAGGGGGTGAATAGGACTATCAAATAAAAATGAGAAATTAAAAGAATTCTTTGTAAGAATTAAATAGAAGTTGAGAAGGAAGAATGAAGAACACAAAGATTTAAGGAGTTCGGATTCAATAACAATCCAACGTCTCCACCTAACTTATCCCCAAGTTAGGATTTTCAATCACCCACAATCTTATTCACGGGATTAAGATTATACAAGAGTTTTATGGCTCACTCTTATAACCTTACAACATGAGTTTTCAAGGCTCACTCAAAAAACCAAAACCCAAGTGTTTCAATGGACAACACTTAAACCAATTCCTTTAGAAATAAATCTCACTTCCCTTCTAATCTAACCCAAGATTTAAGATGAAGAGAAATTCTATTTCTAACACACACCCAACTCTCACAAGAGTTATACAAACAAAGAATTATTTAAGAGAATTTGAGAGCTCAATGAAAGTTTAAGAGATAATAAAAATGATAAAACAGGTTACTATCCTTCCATTCAGCTCTAGAGTTATTTATACTAAAAAATATAGCTGTTGGAGGTGCAAATGATGTGTCCAACGTGTATATTTTGAATTATTGAGACTAATGCTGTCAGACAGCTATTCATGGATTGAAACCGTAATTGGCTCCTCAGGACGTTTGAATTTACCCACACTTTCTTCATAAAAGTTATATATATTTGAATTATCTTTCCATATCAACTTGAATCACCTAAATTGGACTTTTGTATCTTAAGATATGTCCAAAATACTAAGGATTATGCAATCTGTAATGCAGACTACGGTCAGACAGCTATACCCAAATTGAAACCATGATTTTCTCATGAATAAATTTGAATTTGCTCATACTTTCTTCATGAAAGCTGTATATATTTGAATTATCTTTCCATGAAACTTTGAATCACTTAAATTTGACTTCTGTAGCTCGGGATATATTCAAATTACTGAGGATTGTGCAATCTGAAATGCAGAATACTGTCAGATAGCTATACACAAGTTGAAGCCGTGATCTGCTCCTGAATAAATTCGAATTTGCCCATATTTTCTTGATAAAAGTTGTAGATATTTGACTTATATTTTCATAGTATTTTGAATCACCTTAATTGGACTTCTTTAACTTAATATATGTCCAAAATACTCACAAATGTGCAGTCTGAGATGGCAGACGTATACGTGAATTTCAACTCAAAATTTTCATAACCAAATGAACTTGGATTTTCACAAAAAAGCCTAATTCAGAAAGCTCAAGACGTCTACTTCAAATGTTAAGAAGCTCATTTTCTCATTTAAGAGCTCTAAATATGTCAAAAGCCTTCTTCAATCTCAGAGGTTCAATCAGCCCGAAAAGTCACTATACATCCAAAAGTGTATATGTTTGGTATATGTTTAGTATATAATTCCCTACACACTTAATTGAAATTATTAGTATAAAAATTGTTTGTCAAAGTCCAAAATTAGGAGTTTGATCATGCAAATGGTCAACAATCTCCCCCTTTTTGGCTTTGACAACCAATTTGAAAAGATGATAAATAATATGTGTGTGTGTGTAAAAAAAATAAATAATATGTATAAGCACATTAAATAAAAATAGCTCCCCTTTTCAAATAAAACAGATGCAAAATAAGAAATAATTTTCCTCCCCCTTAACAATTGCATAAATTCAATATTTATCATATATTAAAGCATATAAATAAATGATTTATCATAGCATGTATAAGGGTTTAACAAATATATTCCTTTAACAAAAATATATTTCTTTATTTCTCCTCCTTTTTGGACATGATAAGAAATAAAAATAAATTTCATCATCCTTCTTGTCAAAAATAAAGATAACAAGTTATTAAACAACATGAAGGAAATAATTTCAAACATGTAATGCATCACAAAATTATATGTATGCTATATCAAAACATCACATGATCATGTAGAGTTTAGCTATTCAATCACACATAATCATGTGGTACTTAGCATATCTTAAACACAATTATTTATCCCCTAAGCACATAGCTTCTTTAGCTTCTTCTCCCCCTTTGTCAAAGACAAAAAGAAAATAGAAAGATATAAGGGGAAATAGACCTAAGGGAGCCAAAAATACTAAAGGGAATAAAAGATCAAGAATCAAAACAATGCAAGCAAAGATATTCAAAATCTTTATGAAATTCATGTCATTTTAAAAGATAAAAGCCATTTAAAAAAAAAAACAATGTATACATGAATGTTGCATGAATAAGCTCAATTAATAGTCATGCAAAAAAAAATTCATGTAATATAAAAACAAAGTAAACAAAACAAGGCTATTTATCATAAGGACAAAACTAGTCATACTTACATTGTTATTATGCATGAGAAAAAGAATTATGTGAAATAAATTCAAATAATTTTCTCCCCCTATTTCAATGGATTTAAAAAATATTGATATTAAGAACACACTATCACATAGTTATGTCACTTACATAAACACATCTTTGAAAAAAAATTTCCCTTAAAAGAAATTAACTAGGTACGCATGCAAACTTAATTATTTTTCCTCCTTTGTCAAAATGCAAAAATAGACCAAATCTTAAAAATATCCATGCATTATCAAAGATAAAAATAATTTCTAAGAAAACACAAAAATTAAACAAACTCAAAAAAAAAATTTTTTTATCCTGATACTAATTGAAAACTTTTATAGGTCATACTCAACCTATATTACCTTTCGTCAAACTGCAAATAAAATTGCATTAAAAAAAATACAATGATATTAAAATACCAATTGTAAACAAGATATAAAACTAACAGCTCATGTCTTATATCTAGAAAATAAACTGACAAAAAACAGTCATAAAACACACTTAACAGCTCAAAACTTATATACGAAAAGCACACTGAAAATAAACCAAACATAAACTGTCACGAAAATACACAAAAAAAATTTTGTTAAGGAGGAGGAATATTTATGCAAAATTAAAATAATTAATTAATTGAATTTAGCTCAATAATTAATTATTAATTTGCAAAATATGAGGGCTTTTTAAAAAAAAATTAATGAATCCAAATATATCCAAATCAAATAAAATTAGCACAAGGATCATGAAAATGGGAAATACAATATATCATTTATATGAAGTAAATTTGCTAAAACAAATACTTTTAAAATAAAATATATACATGATGCTGAAAATAATTTTTCTAAAGAACATGATCACATAAGAATCCAAACAACAATTCATCAATTTAGCAAATGATCAAGACAAGCTTGACCCATCAATCATGCCAAGTTCATGCTTAATAAAATTCAATCTTTCCTCACAAAGAGGCTTGGTAAAGATGTCTGCTAATTGATGTTTGGTATCAACAAAATTAAGAAAAATATCACCATTTTGCACATGATCATGTAAGAAATGATGTCTAATATCAATATGCTTAGTTCTAGAATGTTGAATGGGATTCTTACTAAGGTTTATAGCACTTGTATTATCACACTTAATTGGAATGTGATTAAGATCAATGCCATAGTCCAAAAGTTGTTGTTTTTGTCATAGAACTTGGGTGCAACAACAACTAGTCGCCACATATTCTGCTTCAGCGGTGGACAAGGCAACAGAAACTTGTTTCTTACTAAACCAAGAAACTAAGCAATTTCCTAAAATTTAACAAGTTCTAGAAGTGCTTTTTCTATCTAGTAGGCTACCGGCAAAATCAGCATCAGAATAACTAATCAAGTCAAAGGAAGAACTCCTAGGATACCAAAGTCCTAAATGCAATGTACCACAAAGATATTTAAAAATTCTTTTGATAGTATTTAAATGAGACTCTCTAGGACTTGATTGAAATCTAGCACACAAGCAAGTAGCAAACATAATATCAGGTCTACTAGCAGTTAAATAAATAAGGGATCCGATCATACCTCTAAATCGCTTTTCATCAACCAGTTTACCATTCTCATCCTTATTTAATTTGGTTATTGTGCTCATTGGAGTTTTGCTTGATTTAGCTCCATCCATTCCAAACTTCTTAAGAATGTCCCTTGTATATTTGGTTTGATTAATGAAAATCCCATCTTCACATTGCTTGATTTGAAGTCTAAGAAAGAACTTGAGTTCTCCCATCATACTCATCTCAAATTCTCCTTGCATTAGCTTAGAAAATTCCTCACATAAGCAATGGTCAGTAACACCAAAAATAATATCATCAACATAAATTTGAACAATTAATAAATTATGTTTGGATTTCTTTATGAAAAGAGTTATGTCAACTTTTCCTTTAGAGAAACCTTTCTCTAGTAAAAAGTTACTCAATCTTTCATACCAAGCTCTTGGAGCTTGTTTCAATCCATACAATGCTTTTGACAATTTAAAAACATGATTTGGAGAGTTAAAATTTTCAAAACCCAGAGGTTGTTCAACATATACCTCCTCTTCAATAAAACCATTTAAAAAAGCACTTTTAACATCCATTTGATAAATTTTAAAATTCATGTATGATGCAAATGCAAGTAGCATCCTAATAGCTTCTAACCTTGCAACGGGGGCATAGGTTTCATCATAATCAATGTCTTCCTCTTGATTATAACCTTTAGCTACTAGTCTAGCTTTGTTCCTAGTTACGACACCTTGTTCATTCATCTTATTTCTAAACACCCATTTGGTGCCTATAATAGGATGATGTTTAGGTCTAGGAACCAAGGTCCAAACCTTGTTTCTCTCAAATTGATTTAACTCTTCTTGCATATTAAAGACCCAAAATTCATCACACAAAGCATCATCAATATTTTTGGGTTCAATTTGAGAAATGAAGGCTAAGTTAACAGTAGATTTTAATTGGGATCTAGTAGTTACCCCTTTTGTAGTGTCACCTATAATGAGGTCTTGAGGGTGAGCTTTCTTGAATTGCCAATCCTTTGGAAGTTCATCCTTCAAGGTAGGTTGAGATGTCTCCTTATTTTCCTTCTTACTTGGCTCTTTAAGTTCCAAAGGCTTACTAGCATTTTCTTCTTGTGTTTCCATAATCTCATTATCACCTACAAGATCATCAACACTACAAACATCCTTTCTAGGATCAAGTGAGTTTGATTCATCAAATACCACATGCATTGACTCTTCTACTACTAGAGTTCTCTTATTAAAGACCCTATATGCCTTGCTAGAGATGGAATAGCCTAGAAAAATTCCTTCATCGGCTTTGGAATCAAATTTTCCAAGATTATCCTTGGTGTTCAATATAAAGCACTTGCATCCAAATACTCTTAGATATGAGATTTTGGGTTTTCTATTGTTCCATAGCTCATAAGACGTTTTATTTAAAATTGGTCTTTTGAAAACTCGGTTTGAAATATAACAAGATATGTTAATGGCTTCCGCCCAAAAGTATAGAGGCAAATTATACTCATGAAGCATTGTTCTAGCCATTTCCACAAGAGTTCTATTTTTCCTTTCAACTACCCCATTTTGTTAAGGAGTTCTAGGAGATGAAAATGTGTGAGAAATACCATTTTCATTACAATAGTTTTTGAAAAACTCATTTTCAAATTCGGTTCCATGATCACTTCTAATATATGAAATACAAAATCCTTTTTCTTTTTTAACTCTTTTTGAAAAATTTTCAAAAGCTTTAAATGCATCATTCTTATGAGCAAGAAAACACACCCAAGTATATCTAGAGTAATCATCAACCAACACATAAGCATAGTGCATTTCACCAAGACTAGCAACTCTTGTTGGTCCAAACAAATCCATATGTATAAGTTCAAGTGGTCTAGAGGTGGACACTATATTTTTTAGCTTAAATGAGGACTTGGATTGTTTTCCCTTTTGACAAGCATCACAAGGTTTATCTTTAGTGAATTCAAGCTTAGGTAAACCAAGTACAAGTTCATGTTTACAAAGATCATTTAAAAGCTCAAAATTTGCATGTCCTAATCTTCTATGCCATGTTCATGTGTCATGGGAGATAGACACTAAGCATTTTATGTCTATGTTATCAATTTTATTCAAATCAATGACATAAACATTTTCTATTCTTTCACCACTAAAAATAATTTTATTTTCATCAAGACTACTAACAAAGCAATTTTTAAGATAAAAAGTTACTTTATTTCCCATGTCACATAGTTGACTTATACTAAGCAGATTATATTTAAGACCATCAACAAACAACACATGATGTATAGATAAGGATTGAGGATTACCTATTTCTCCAATGCCAATAATTTTTCCTTTTGCATTATCTCCGAAAGTAACGTGTCCTCCATCCTTAGCATCAAGTTTATTGAATTGCTCTTTATCTCCTGTCATGTGCCTTGAACATCCACTATCGAGATACCACTTGCTTTTTGTTCTTATGGATTTCAAACACATCTACACAATACAATTTAAGTGTTCTTTTGGACCCAAACCTTTCTTGGTCTAGGTTGGTTAGTTTTAAGATAATCCATAGGAAGTAAGTTCATATGCAATTTTCTATAAAAACACACATTATTGGTATGTCCTTTAATCATGCAATATGAACATACAATATTTTTAAATTTATTTCTCCTAGAATGAAATGCTTTCCTAGTGTGCGCAACATGCCTTTGGTGTTGTGTGTATCTTTTATTATTTTGTGACATTGAGTGAGACATACATTGGCAATGGTGATGAGCATTTCGATAAGTTTATGCAATATGTTTATGTGCATTGTGTTGTGCAACATGCCCATTATAATTACGTTTGGTGTACATATAAGCATGCTTAGGTTGAGGTGCTCTAGTTTGAGACTTACCTTTTTGTGTTAATGAAGGGTTAATCTTATGAGATTTTGCCTTGCTATTTAACACATGAGATTTTTTAGCTTGAATCTCATTTGAGGTTGAAGGAGTAGAATCATGCGAAGTTTTAATAAAAGTAATATGTGATGAGGATGATGAAGACATTCCATTTTTATATCCAATTCCATAGGTATCTCCATGAAATTTTTGAGAGTCAAGAAGACTATCTAAAGTTTCTTTTCCTCTCTTAAATTTAGCAATGGAATTTTTTAATTCCAAGACTTCCTTAGAAAGCTTATGATTTTCATCATTTGCTTTCTTAAGTTGGTCTTCTAAAGAATTACAAGATTTAGCATCACTTACAAGTTTTTCATTTGATGCAACAAGTTTAGCAAAATCAATTTTCAAACATTCAAAATCCTTATTTAAGTTAGCTAACTCATGTTTATATTTTTTCTTCTTAGATAACAAACTTTTGCATTTAGCAAGCAATTTGCTCACAATAGAGCTCTCATCATCATCATCATCATCATCATAATATTCATCATCATCATCATCATCACAATATTCATCACAATCATCAAAAGAGGAGTAAGAAGTGGATGGTACCTCATTTTCATTTTCAATGGCCATGAAGCAAAGGTTGGCAACTTCTTGTTGTTCCTCTTCCTCTTCGGATTCAGAGGAATCATCCCAAGTAGCTTTGAATGCCTTCTTCTTATCTTTTGCTCCCTTGCTCTTGAATTTGAGTTTGGGACATTCATTTCTAATGTGTCCTGGTTTCTTGCATTCATAGCAAGTAACCTCTTTTATTTTCTTCCTCCCATATCCTTCGAACTTCTTGTTGAAGTCCCTTGTTCTTGAGAAATTTTTCTTTCTTAAGAACTTCTTGAAGTTCCTAGTGAGCATGGCAATATCAACATCTTCATCACTAGAATCTTTAATGCTTTCCTCTTCACTATCTTCTTGAAGGGCTTTTAGAGCAATGCTCTTTTTCTTTTCTTCTTTCTCTTCTTGTTCTTCACCTCTTTGCTTGATGGTGAGCTTATGTGTCAAGAGCTTATCAATGAGCACATCGATTGATAGAGTGGAGAGGTCTTGAGCTTCCTTAATTGAGGTAACACGAGATTCCCAATACTTCTTAGGTAGGATTCTTAGAATCTTGTTGTTTACCTCTTCCTTGGAGAAATGTTTTCCAAGTTTCTTGAGGGTTGTGAGGAGAGCATTGAGACGATTTTTCATCTCCGTGATTGATTCTTGAGGCTTCATTTTGAAGAGTTCATATTCATACATATGAAGTTGAACCTTCTTGCTTCTCACTTGAATGTTGCCTTCATAGTGATTCTCCAAGGTCTCCCACATTTCTTTAGCTGAAATGCAATGTTGAAGCTTGCCTCCTTCTTCTCTTGTCATGGAGGAGACTAGAGTAATCATAGCCTTTTTATTTTTATGATTTTCTTCCTTTTGATCAACACTCTATTGGCTTCTTGCAAGTGTAGTTACCACACAATCAATGATAGTTGTAGGTGGTTCCCAACCTCTTAGGACAATATCCCAAAGTTTGATGGAATCACAATCAAGATATAATTCCATTTTGAATTTCCAATGTGGATAGTCACTACCATCAAAGAATGGTCTAAGAGAAGAGATGTTTTGTGATTCACTCCCCATGATCTTGTATTCTAGCAATAAAGTACCTAGAATTCAAGCTCTGATACCAAATGAAAATAGTCCTAGAGGGGGGGTGAATAGGACTATCAAATAAAAATGAGAAATTAAAAGAATTCTTTGTAAGAATTAAATAGAAGTTGAGAAGGAAGAATGAAGAACATAAAGATTTAAGGAGTTCGGATTCAATAACAATCCTACGTCTCCACTTAACTTATCCCCAAGTTAGGATTTTCAATCACCCACAATCTTATTCACGGGATTAAGATTATACAAGAGTTTTATGGCTCACTCTTATAACCTTACAACATGAGTTTTCAAGGCTCACTCAAAAAACCAAAACCCAAGTATTTCAATGGACAACACTTAAACCAATTCCTTTAGAAATAAATCTCACTTTCCTTATAATCTAACCCAAGATTTAAGATGAAGAGAAATTCTATTTCTAACACACACCCAACTCTCACAAGAGTTATACAAACAAAGAATTATTTAAGAGAATTTGAGAGCTCAATGAAAGTTTAAGAGATAATAAAAATGATAAAACAGGTTACTATCCTTCCATTCAGCTCTAGAGGTATTTATACTAAAAAATATAGCTATTGGAGGTGCAAATGATGTGTCCAACATGTATATTTTGAATTATTGAGACTAATGCTGTCAAATAACTATTCATGAATTTAAACAGTAATTGGCTCCTCAGGAAGTTTGAATTTATCCACACTTTCTTCATAAAAGTTGTATATATTTGAATTATCTTTCCATATCAACTTGAATCACCTAAATTGGACTTCTGTAGCTTAAGATATGTCCAAAATACTAAGGATTGTGCAATCTGCAATACAGACTACGGTCGGACAGCTATACCCCAAATTGAAGCCATGATTTGCTTATGAATAAATTTGAATTTGCTCATACTTTCTTCATGAAAGCTGTATATATTTGAATTATCTTTCCATGAAACTTTGAATCACTTAAATTTGACTTCTGTAGCTCAGGATATGTCCAAATTACTGAGGATTGTGCAATCTGAAATGCAGAATACTGTCAGACAGCTATACACAAGTTGAAGCCGTGATCTGCTCCTGAATAAATTCGAATTTGCCCATATTTTCTTGATAAAAGTTGTAGATATTTTATATTTTCATATCATTTTGAATCACCTTAATTGGACTTCTTTAACTTAAGATATGTCCAAAATACTAACAGATGTGCAGTCTGAGATGGCAGACGTATACGTGAATTTCAACTCAAAATTTTCATAACCAAATGAACTTGGATTTTCACAAAAAAGCCCAATTCAGAAAGCTCAAGATGTCTACTTCAAATGTTAAGAAGCTCATTTTCTCATTTAAGAGCTCTAAATATGTCAAAAGCCTTCTTCAATCTCAGAGGTTCAATCAGCCCGAAAAGTCACTATACATCCAAAAGTGTATATGTTTGGTATATAATTCGCTACACACTTAATTGAAATTATTAGTATAAAAATTGTTTGTCAAAGTCCAAAATTAGGAGTTTGATCATGAAAATGGTCAATAAATTCTAAAATTAATTTCAACCACCAAAAAACACTAAAAATCACAATTTTACAATTTATTTAATTAATTTACGAAAATAATAAAATAATAAAAAATTCACAAAAATCAAAATAAATTCCAAAAAACTACACAAAAATTCCCAGAGGTAGATTAAGCTAAGGGGAACAATATTTGTGAAGGAATTAAGCTTGAATCACAAAGAATTAAGTTCAAAAAAATCAAGAATAAAAAATGGCTGAAATTGGAAACTAGCTTAAAACCTTACTAAATCAAATTTTTAGGAAAAAGGAAGCTTGGAATCATTCTCTAAGGAGACTAAGGAGTCCAACGGCACCGGAATCACCGAGTTTGGTGGCCGGAAAGATGATGAACGGAGAAGAGGGAGACTTTCGGCCAAATCGGATTCCTTGAGCTGTTGTCGGCGCCGGAGAGGACGACAGGAGGCGACGGAGCTGCTGGCTGGAGGGGCGGAGCTCCGGGAGGCACACTGACGGCCTGAGAACGGCAAAACGGACGGTAATGGTGAGGGTGGTTTCGGTTTCGAGGGGGAGGGAAGAAAGTAGGGGAAGGTTTATATATATATATATATAAAATTATAACTTTATATTATATTATAATATTATAACCTTTATATTATATACACATTAAACACATACCACACATTTGCATAATTATATATATATATATATATATATATATATATATAACTCAAATAAAATACAATATATATATACATGATAAAAGTATAATTTATACACAATTTAGTCATTAACCCTAATAATATTCATGCATGCAAAATAATGTATTTCATTAAAATAATAATATTAAAATATAAATGTTCTAAATTAAAGATTTATTAAAACACTATTTCCCGAAATAAAAATAATTTAAAAACATGTTTACGTAAAATATATTAATTAAATATAAAATAATAACAATAATAATTTACAAATAGTAAAATAATCAAATATAATTTTTAAAATTATTAACATTGTATATTCTATTTTATATTAAAATAATTTTAAAACTCAGTTATAACAAACCAAAACAACTTAGAGAGAAAACCATGCAAAAGATTAAAGTTCCACCCTTTTGAGACAGGATCAATAACATCCATTAACAGTATAATGAGGGCGTTATTAGGTCTTAGGGACTGAATTTTGAAATGACGGAGGTTTATCCATGGATTGCTCCAAAAGAATGAATCAGCTTCATTACCAATATTTTTCCTAAAACCACCCTTCAAATAATCCCTAGCCTCCAACAAACTATTCCATCCCCAAGAGGTGTTTTTGGACCTTGACATCTCAAAAAAATTACCATGAGGACAATATTTCCCCAATAGCAATCTGGCTAATAAGGAAATGGGATGATTCAAAATTCTCCATACATTCTTTCCTAAGAGGGCAAGATTATAATAAAACAAATTCCTGAATCCACAACCCTAATCATTTTCCTTTTGATAATAAGTCCCATTTGCACCAATGAACCCCTTTATCTTGTTTCCCTTTTTTCTACAAAAATCTGTTAAGAATTTTTTGAGTTTCTTTTGCAAGATTTTTTGTAAACTTGAAACAAGAGAAAGCATACATAGGGATAGATGTTAAAACCGATTTTTTCATTACTTCATGCCCTCCATAAGACATAAATTTATGCTTCCAAGTTTTAGCCTTTTCTCTAATTTTGTTTAAAAGAAAATTGGAAGCTTGATATTTTGACCTCCCCCATTGTGTAGGCAGCCCCAGATACTTTTCATTAGTTCCCATTTCTCTCATACCCAGAACTTCTTTAATTCTTTCCTTAGTATCCAGACTAGCCATTCTACCAAAAATTAAATTCGATTTACTTTCATTAACCTTTTGCCCTGTTGCTTGCATGCATTGATCTATAATAATATTAAGTCTATGAGCCTCTAAAATATTAGTTTAACCAAATAAAATTGTATCATCTGCAAAAATGCTGGAGGTAACAACAGGACATCTACTATTTATTCTATAACCCTTAATTTTTCCTCTCCATACAACATCATCTAACATGTTAGTCAACGGTATTTGTACAAAAAAATTTCATTTTTTATATATTTCTGAAAAAATATATATATATATATATATATATATATATATATATATATATATATATATATATATATATATGCGTCTTGGTGGGATAGTCCATGAGGCTGGAAAAGAACTATATAAAAGTTTTATATAATAAAAATAAAAAAATTATTTGCAATACTTTATCCCTGTGTAAGGAATCTTCAAAGATATAATATATTTTTCTAATTTTCTTATAACTTTCTTATAAAACCTATATGACTTGTCTAAACTATCTTTGTCTTATCAATTAAAAAATAATTAACCCATTTTTAACTTTAAGGTTATATAGATTCAATTGTACATTTCTTTTTTTATGATGGAGGAATATGACTAAACATTATTTTTTATATAGATTCAATTGTACATTTCTTTTTTTAAGATGGAGGATTATGACTGAGCATTATTATTGTTTAAGTTAAAAAAAATTATTAATTAAGTGAAACATTAATAAATTATTAATTCGTATAAATAACTATGTTCATGTATGATATATGATGTATACTTTTTAAAAACTAAGTTTATAAATAGGTTTGTAATTTTCTAAATACTTTGTATGTTGTTGAATATATTACGCTATTTTTCTTTTATACACATTTAATCAAGAAAAAGTATAGTAAATAAAATTATGATACCACGTGTCAATTTCAAGAAAAGTATCACTTAATTCACATTTTTAACAAACATTATAATTATATGTGATTTATTTGTATTTCAAAAATTAATAATTTTATTTTAGATGGGCTGTAAATTTTTTTTGTATAATTTATTATTATTTTTAAATTGAATACGTTATTAATTTAGTATATTGATCTTAAATTGAAATAAAAAATTATTTAAAATATTAATTAATGAAGATTGTATTATAAATTAATCTTTCATTAATCCAAGCTTCCGTTTCTAATAGTTTTTTTTTCTTCTTTTTTTTTTTTTGAAATTAGTATTTTCCCTTCTGAAAAGCAAAAGAATTGTTCTTTTGCTAGGCTGAGTGTTTGAAAAATAAAAATGGATAAATTAGTATTAGTATTTTAGTTCATCCTAATTAACGATCATGTTCAGTTAACACTCATATCAATCAGTATTTTTTTTATATACATTATAATCGAAACACACTCCATATATATTTATATATCATATCTTTCTATCTTAATATATATCTATCTATCTTTATTATCTAATAATAATATTATTGCTATTACTACTATATTAATTATACATATAGAGTGTGAGAATCCTTCACTAGTAGTACATTAAGGACCAAGAATCTTGATATGTGTATCCTAGTGCCTTCACTTTTATCATTTGAATTAGATTTCATTGGTATATTAATTGGTACATCAGAGAATGATTAGACGCACTTTTGAAAGTATAAGGATTAATGCATAAAATGCTCTAAATCCTTATGGTTGTGATTTGTAAATTTTGTAATTTTAAAATGGAAAAATTACAATTATAATGAGATTTGGTTAGATTTACTAATTTGTCATTCTACTTTCAGAAGTCAATTAATAACTCATTTATATTTAATTTTATTAATTATTTTCCCTTTCTGCTAAGTAAATATTCATTCAAGTTTGATATTTTATTATAAATTTAAGAAAATATTTAGTTAGTGGAAAATGAAAATTATTAATAAAATAATATGTAGGAAGATATTTAATTGACTTTTAAAAATGTAGAAATAAACTAGTAAATTAAAATAAATTTTAGTGGAATGCTTGTAATTTTTCTAAAATAGGTTCTTCTCCCGTATAAACGTGATATATCAGCCTTTAAAATAATAATTTTACATTTTACACTTTACACTGTTAAAAAATTATTTATTTTTTCCACTTTTTTACAATTTTGAAAGTAAATAAAATTAGAGCTACTTTTGCTTGGACAAAGATTGTTTCACTTAAATGTAGAACACTTTTACTTAACCAATCTTTTGAGTTTAAATAGTAAGTAAAGAATTAGTTAAATTAATTATTGAAATTTTTTTATTAATATTGTCCTTTTAATTTTATTTAGATGTGACTGGATTAATTAGAATTGATTGGATATCCATAATTTAAATGAAATTAGAGCTAATTTTTCTTATATTCTTTCCAATTGTGTAAGATTTCACCACCATCTCGTTAAAAAAAAAAAAAAGATTTCACCACCATCCAGAGGTGCTGTATTAAAACATGAAAAGAATTAAAGAAAAAAGAACAAATAAACACCATATTTTTCATTGCTAAGCACCCAGTCAACAGCTCAAAAACAAAAAACAAAAATTGATGATAACTAGATCAAAATTTCAGGCTTTTTAATCTACACAACAAAACCGAGATCTCTTTTTTGGAAAAAGATTGAAGCTTTTACTTATAAATCTTTGATTGGCTTGATATGGCAGGAGGAGTGAACAGGAAGATTTCTGCGGCTTCTGCTAGAGCTCACACTAGAAGAGCTAAGCAGAACAGTTCCTTTAAGCTTCCTTCAGGTGGGTTTTCTCTCTTTTCTTGCTCTCTTCATTAATTTCATGCGGGGCTTTGGTTCAGTGTTTCTTGTTAATATTTTTGAGAAGGAATTTGCTGTTTTGGCTTTGTTTGGGTGGTGATTTGATTTGTATTCTGATGTTGGTTGCTGAGATGAAATTTTTATCAGGAACATATGATTTTTTTTGTATTCTTGGATCTTTGATGTGGTAAAAGAAGAAACTTAATTGAATCAAAGAATTAGAATAATATTATTCAGTTTAGTGTTGTGTTGTTAATTGATCGCTTGCTGTAAATATTTTATTTGTATTTGAATCCTACGAGCAATAAACTCTTTCAAGTTGTCAATTTTACTTAGCTGCTACCGTTCATAGATTTAGTTTTCTTGTACATCAGAAATTTCTAATTGAACAGAATCTTTTTCTGGCTCATTATATGATAAGAACTTAACTTGCCTTGAACAATTTATCTGTTTTTTCTTACTATGATATGTGCTCCAACAAACGGACATTTTCATACGTGAGTTCTCAGGATGTAAATTTTTATCAGCAATGGGTTGCAATTTGTGGATTGGTGATAAAAAATAAAGATTCATAGTATGCTTTATAACTTTACATACATTTGATTTCTGATATGTGTTTAACATTTCAGGCATTTTCTTGAAAATATTGTTGGTCTTGTTTGCGGGGATTTTAGCATGGGCTTATCAGGTGATTGTACCTCCTCCACCAAAGACATGTGGTTCTCCCAGTGGTCCTCCAATTACAGCACCAAGAATAAAACTTAGAGATGGGAGACATTTGGCCTACAAAGAACACGGTGTCTCAAAAGATTCTGCGAAATTTAAAATCATCTTTATCCATGGTTTTGATTCTTCTAGGCATGATGTTTTTATTGCCACTCACCTTTCGCAGGTACTTTATTTATATCTTGTCCCTATTAGCTTAGGAGTAATAAAAACTAAAGGTCTGTTTGTTTGGTGAAAAATAAGGATGGGGACAATTCTGATTCCTAATGTTTGGTTGGCTAAAATTAACATGGGAATGGAAATGGGAATGGGAATGGGAATGTGATTCCCCCGTTACTGGGAATTACCATTCTCCTCCTGTTTTTAAAGAATGACTTTTGATTCCCTTAGGAATCAAGTCAAATCCCTTAGGAATTAAGTCAAATCAATTATAAATTGATTAAATATTTAAATATTAACATTTATTTTTTAAAATTTATAAATAAAACATATAATGTTAATTTTTTATATATAAAAAATAATTACAAAAATAATTTTTTATAAAGGAAATTATAGTTGTTAAATGATAGTTGATTCTCATTCCCTAGAGAACCAAACACATTCTTCAAATTTCCATTCCCTTTCCCATTCCTTCTGATTCCAATTCTAGAGTACGAACCAAATGCCCCCTAAATGAGTTCGATCTGCTGGTAATTACTATTTTCTTGTACTAACGGTGCTGCTGGGTTTTTCCAGGAAATTGTTGAAGAACTAGAGGTCTACATTGTGTCCTTTGACAGACCAGGTTATGGAGAGAGTGATCCTCATCCACAGAGAACATTGAAAAGTCTGGCTTTGGATATTGAAGAGCTTGCTGATCAGTTGGGACTGGGATCTAAATTCTATGCAGTTGGCTTTTCCATGGGTGCTGAGTTGACTTGGAGCTGCCTCAAGTACATTCCTCACAGGTATTATTATTAATCGGAGCCTTAAAATGAATGCATAATTCAGGACATAACAGACCTTGCTGTCCTGTTTGACTGTTTTACATTCTGTACCTTCTTATGTGAGTGATTTTCTGCTGCTTTAACAGGCTTGCAGGAGTAACGCTGCTAACTCCAGTTACTAACTACTGGTGGCCTGGTTTTCCTGCAAACTTATCTACAGAAGCCTACAAGCAACAGTGTCTGCAGGACCAATGGGCACTACGTGTTGCCCACTATGCCCCCTGGCTAACCTATTGGTGGAATACTCAAAAATGGTTTCCTGCTTCTTCTGCTATATCTATGAGTCCTGATATTCTTTCTCAGCAAGACAAAGAAATCATAACAAAGTTTCCAAAAAATTACAAGGTAATCTTCTGTTTTTTTATTTTTCCTATGATTTTCATGTACTATTAATAGCAAAACCATAAAGAAGAAAATAGATCTAAGTCAATTAGAAATTTTAACTAGTAACTATAATTAATAATAATAATAATAAAAAATACAGTTCAGTATGTGATCTATCTCTCTCCTGGAGTTGTTTAGGAATAAAGATTTTTCCTAATACAATTAGTTGAACCAACTCTAAGAGACAACATTTGGACTCCATATATATATATATATATATATATGATAATGAATTGATTCCACATATTTCAGGGACATAAACCTAGAATTGCCAGTCGGCAAAACCAGTACTCTGAACCATCCAAAAAATAGTTGGTATATATATATATATATATATTTCAGGGACATAAACCTAGAATTGCCAGTCGGCAAAACCAGTACTCTGAACCATCCAAAAAAAAATATATATATATATATATATATTTATTTATTTATTTGTTGTGGGAGTATATATATATATATATATTTATTTATTTATTTATTTTAGTTATTTGTTTATTTGTTTGTTGTGGGAGTCTTGGAGAAGGGGTTATTTTGAACAACCATCAACCATCATAAATGGTTGTTCAAAATACCCCCTTCTCTAAGACTCCCACAACAAACAAATAAACAAATATATTGTTCAAAATACCCCCTTCTCGAAGACTCCCACAACAAACAAACAAACAAATATATATGTATATATATATATATTTGTTTATTTGTTTGTTGTGGGAGTCTTGGAGAAGGGGGTATTTTGAACAACCATTTATGATGGTTGATGGTTGTTCAAAATACCCCCTTCTCCAAGACTCCCACAACAAATAAATAAATATATATATATATATTTATTTATTTGTTGTGGGAGTCTTGGAGAAGGGGGTATTTTGAACAACCATCAACCATCATTTGATTTTCATGCCATATTGATTCAATATCATAGTACTAGGTTCTTCAATTTTAAAAATGCCTATAAGAGCTCTACATATTTTATTAGTTTTGTATTATCCCCAACTTGTTTTGCATGAAACACACTGTTTAAGGTTATGGATGTAAAGTGAGTGAGACATTACACTAAACCTGAAATTTTGATCGAAGGATTTAAGAGTATTTATAACAAGGGCAGATTGAAAAAGAAAAACCTTGTATTATGCATATTTGGAAGCAAAATTTGTTGCAATGTGTTGGTATCCTCTTCAGTCCCCATAATTTCTTACTTTGTTCTTCCTATCTTATGTATGCTTGATCCTGAAGTAGAGTTGACCAATTAAAAGTGGCATTGCTCATTGGGCGTCTTAAAATATGTTCAAGATAGCTTCCTCTACATTTGTCCCCAAGGAATGAGTCTTTTTTGTATGCCGTCTTGAGTATAGAGCTTAGAGGCAGAGGATGGATGCACCATATAAAATCTGCCTGCCCAACTACCGGTTCATCTGGCCACTACCTGTGGTACTATACTCTGTTGTTCCTGATATTTTTATCAATGAATGTGTCAGACATTCATCTAACTATTATAACCTATATAGCTCAGGTGCCTATATTCTTAACAGCTGCCATTCTATTGACAGATTACTGCTTTGAAATTCAGTGATGTTACTAGGAAAACACCAGCAAGTGTAGAGTAATTGCTATAGTAGTTGTTGTTGTAGACTGCATCCATGAGAAAGTCCCCACTTGAAATCTGGAGTTCACCTTAATGACTGATTGTTGTGCTCTTTGCCACATTCTCCTTGTCCTGAGAACTTTCTTTCTTGGTTTTGTGGAAAACACCTGATATATCCAATTTGCTTTCTAGGAATTTTTAGTCATGTATTGATTTTACAACCCAAACTCCTCCCTATTTTTTATATTGTAATTGTGTTCACATATTAGCTCTTAAAGTTTACTCTTGAGACAGGGATGTGCTTGTGAAGTATTATTCTGATTCTTTGGCTCATCGGAATTTATGTTCTGAATGTAGGACTAGCAGCATCTTTAGTGAGAGGATCTTCCATCACACTTCTTATTAAGCGTGCACTTCATGAGTTATAGCCTTGTTTGTAGACTTTGCTAAGAAAAAGATGAACATGTCTAGTCTCTGGTAATTGGACACTCAAATATTGTGTGCTCATTAACAAATCGTGGAAAAAAAAAAGGCCAGAGAACCAAAAAAGTGAGGAGATTTGTATTTTACGAGAGTTATAATCTAATTTTTCATGTGGAAAAGAATTAGTATTTGTCTATTGATGCATGTATATCTGTAATCCCAGTGGTAGCAGTATCAGTTGAACATTCTACAACTTCTGCTAGTTGTTATTCTATTAAATCTTGGCTTACTGATTCTTCCAAGTCCTTACTTTGGTCTCTGCTTCTCATTTATTCCTTTCTAATTTTGGTTCCCTCAGCATCACGGACATTCACGACAGCAAGGAGAATCTGAATCCATCCACCGTGACATAATGATTGGCTTTGGCACGTGGGAGTTTGATCCTATGGATCTCGAAAATCCGTTTCCAAACAACGAAGGCTCTGTTCATCTATGGCAAGGAGATGAAGATCTTCTTGTGCCTGTTACATTGCAGCGCTACATCGCCCAAAGGCTTTCCTGGATTCAGTATCATGAGCTATCAGGTGCTGGTCACTTGTTCCCTTTTCTTGATGGGATGGTTAACAAAATTATGAAGGCAATGTTAACTGGAGAGCAGTAACTTTCCATGTTGATACAGGCTAACTTCAGGTCAGTCATTTGCTGCCTGACCTGAAGATTTGAAGTCTCTTTCTCATTTTTGTTGTACAAGATTAGTTTTATGCCAGTGTGTTTCTTAGCATTTTTGAATTTTGTATCTTTCTTATATATATATATATATATATATATATGTATGTATTTATTTATTAATTTATATCTTTATTAGGGTCTTAAGAAATTTTGAACAAAATTTTATTTTATAATTATTAAGATTCAATATTAAACCTTATATTAACAATTAAACTTTACGAGTTTTAAGTTTAGCATGTCATTTCAACTTTTATTTAAAAAATTTTGAACTTTATATATTTTAACAAATTTAATAAGTTCTTTTAAAATTTATAAAAGAAAATCATAAATTTTATAGTTTTTAACAATTTGAGTATATATTTTTTAAAATTTATCAAAAAAAATGTTTATTTCAATATTTAACTATATTTGTTTAATCAATATATTAATATTTGATAAAATGTTATGTTGATATAGTACCAAACATCTTTAATTTACAAAGAAAGAATTTAAAGATTTAGTAAAGTTTTCTCTTTAAAATATGCTATTTTAAAATTAAAAAATATAATATTTTAATTTTTTATAAGTTTGCAGTTGTTTATACAATGTGAAATATCTTTTTCACTTTAAAATTGTAAATTTTACATATTTAAATAATTTTAATATGTTTTTAATTAAAAAATTCATTTCAATGTCATATAAGTAATTTTAAATTTATAACAAATTGAAATACCATTTTTTATTTTAAAATAGTATATTTTAAGAAGAAAAATTTTACTAACTCATTAAATTTTCTTTTTTTAATACTACAATATTCTCATTAAATTCTCTTTTTCAAATTTAGTGTCATATCAATATTAAATACTACAATATTTTATAATATGTTTACAAATATAATTTAATATTAACCTAATTATCTAAAAATAATTATGAATTTTATGAGTTTTAATAATTTTTGACAAATGTTTAAAAAATATATTTTAAAATTATTAAAAGTTATAAAATTTATGATTTTTTTTTTATAAATATTAAATGAACATATTAACATTGTTAAAAGATGTAAAGTTCAAGATTTTTTAAATAAAAGTTGAAAGAACGTATTAAATTTGTTAAAACTCGTAAAGTTCAGGATTTATTAAGTCATTAAGCTTATTAACAATATGAAAGGAATATGATTAAAATTTAATTTTAATATTAAACAAGAAATTTTTTTGCAAAAGTAATTTCAAATGAAAAACTTAAATTTTGGTGTGCCTCAAAAAATAAAAAATAGAGTGAAATGTTGTACAAATAAATTCCAAGTCGCAAAATGCGGTTTGAGAAAATTTCTTCATGTACGAGTTCTAAATTATTAATCAAAAAATTCCCACTAATATCAATTTTTCTTTAAATATTAAAATACGCAAAATTTAATAATTTATGGTTTTTCCTTGAATCTGGATATTTTATTCTGGATAATATTATGAACTCACTTTTTTATATTGAATTAATGTATTTTAAATAAATTATTTTCTGTAAATGCAATTTTCAAAAATTAAATCCAAGCCCTGGAGAACAAAGAATTTTTTTTTTTTTTTTAATTCCTTCTATGCCAAAGACTATTGTGCTCAATTGTAATTTGCAAATTTGTAGTATTCCACTAAACAATTGCAAAACTTTGTACTTCCTTTCTGCTTGTCTTTTTGTTCCTTTTTGTGATGTTGATATATGTTAGCACAACTATGCAAATGTGCATATCATTATGGTAAATAATACAGTGAGGAGTGAGTATCATTTCTACGAAAAAATGTTACTAAATATTAATTGTAAATTAATTTTTTCTAACTAGTAAAAGTCAAATTAAATTGTAAGAATTAAATTAAATAAATTAAAATAAACTATCTATTCTAATTAATTTAATTAAATAAATGAGAATAAACTAAAGTTTATGTTTGTTTCATTAGTTAGGACTTGCATTACAGAATTAAATTTAACAATTTCATTGATCATTATTAAGGGCAAATTATTATATATTACCAAAAAATCTCTTTCGAAATCATTTAAACATGCTAAGTGTAGACACGTGGTTTGATAAGCTCATAATAGGAGATGAACTGTGAATGCTCAGTTTGATCGGTCCGCAATGAAGTCCAGTAATGAGAACGTGCGAAACTTGAATGCAAGAGAAATCCAAAACCTCCTTGCAAGTGGACCTAAAAGCACTTATTGCTATCCCTATTGAGCCCAAGCCCATTCTGAGTCAAGGCCAATAAGGCGATACTTCAACAATAAGGCGCCACCTCTATAGGATGAGGTGATACCTCATCAAAGAGGCACCACCTCATCAAAGAGGCACCGCCTCTTCACCAACCATTTGTATCTGCATTAAATGCAGAGGTGATAATGGTTGTCTAGTTGGTGGGCCTCACACATTTACAGGCTTGAACATTGACTGAAAATGAGACTTTTTAAGTAAGGAAATTTAAGGAAAAAGGGAGTAATGATGGGGAATGAAAAGTGAATGTCTTATCTAAGCATAGGGGCTTAAAAAAGGATATTTGAGAGAGAAAATAAGGGGAGCAACTCTTAGTAAGGAGGTGAAAAAAAAAGGAAAAAAAGAGCTCTAAAAGAGAAAAAATGGACATTCTTCAGAAGAAAAGAGAAAAGTTAGCTTGAAAATCCATTTTCTTAAAGGAAGAAGGAGGAAATCTTGCATTTAAGTGAAGCTTTAGACTAAAAACAACTTCTGAGGGCCAATTATTTTGGAATACAAGCTTCATAATCAGTAATAATATTCATTTTTTTTATCTTGAGTTGTAGAGTTATAAAGTCTTGTTAATTTACTTACTTGTCTTGGATTTACTACTTGAATCTTGTTATATTCGTAGCATGATCATTTAAATTATTGAATATAGTCATTAACATTTAGTTATTTGTATGAAGGATTAAAGGTCTGAAACTCGTTGTTTTTATTTGAAGATGCATCGCCCCTTAGTCTTAAGGCGAAACGAAATCGCCTTTATGACTAAAAGGCGATGCCTTATTGATGAGGCGGTCGCCACATCGGTAGAACCATATGTTTTTATATTGTTTTGTCTTATTCGTTTCATGTGAGGCATCATCCTTAGTCTTGAGGCAAAATGAAATTGCCTCTATGACTAAGAGGCGACGCCTCATTGATAAGGCGGTTACCACATCGACAGAACCATGTATTTTTATATTATTTTGTCTTATTCATTTCACGCTTTTTTTTTTAGATTTACGTGTAGTTTTATGTTTCCATGTTTCAATTGTACTTGTGTGATTATTTTATTTAATTAATGTTTGAATGTTCATTATCCCTATTTGTATCAATTCGATCCATGAATTAATTTTGTGGTTCCCTTTTGTAAGATTTTACATATTCATGAGGCTAGTACTTTGTCTAGTATAGAATTTTAGGGTGAATTAAATCACTCGATCTTAATTCATGTTTTTTTAGTTCAACTTCCTTTTCATTAGGTTTAATTCTTGTTTATTTTCGTTTTATTTGCAGTTTATTTTTAATATTTTATATTTTCTTTTGCATATAAAAAAGGGTTGTAACTCATTTCTCCTCCCCCTATTTCTTTGCATATGTATTTATTTATTTATTATTGCTTTTATGGATGTTTATAAATTATTACTTGTAGTAGATGTCGGGTTTGTAAGTATGGAATCGGACTAATGTGCAAACATGGATTTAATTATAAAATGTGGAAATGGTTTGAAGAAAATCTTTGTTGCATGTTAATAAGGAGATAATTGAATAATTAAAGATAATAAAGTACAAAACACAAACAGAAGCCAACCGTAAGATTGGGTGGACATTCTAAAAGTCCATACCCAATTTTCAAACGCGTTATCTGATGACGGCTTCTAAGAACCTCCATAAAATTCAGTTGTCGTACAGTGTGTCCCGACTTTTATCCAGGTGACAACTCTTTCTCCAATTTTGAGCTATAAGCCTATTTTGTATTTCCTAGTGGGCCTCAAGTCTATATAGTGTTGTAGTCACCAAACACTTAGGTGTGCGTTTAACCCCGTTGCATACACTAAGATTAATTACTAACCTATTTTCTTGGTAATTAGTTAATCAAAGCTCATTAACTTCTTTAATTACTAATTTCTTTAAATATTAATTACTAACCTATTTTTATGGTAACTAATTAATCAAAACTCATTAACTTCTTTAATAATTTAGGAGGGTGTATTTAATCAACACTTTTAAATACTTTGATGGATTTTAAACGTCATGGGTATTCAATTCTAACTTTTAAAGACTTTTTAAAAGTCAACTTTAAAAAAGTCTATAACTTTTAATCATGACTTTTAAATAGTTAATAAAAGTAAACTCATATGCAAAAAGTCATAAATTTTTATAAACAATGAAATTTTGTGGACTTTGAATGACTTTTATAGGTTGATATATTAAAAATTTCTCTTTCACCCTACCTCAAAAATTTGAATGACTTATTACTATTTATCTTTTTTTTCTTTATGTTTTTTTATTTTTGTTTATCAAGTTTTTTTAATTATATATATGTTAGGTAATATTTTTTGGCAAATTATGGATTTCCAAATCGACTTTGGTTTTTAGCTCCTTTTTGAGTTGTTCTCTATCATCTTCAAATTTTTTACAGTTAAGGTTGTCGTCGTAAAATAACTTTTTGATATATTTTTTATTTGAAATTAATAAAATAAATATCTTAATTATTTTTTAAAAAATTACATCCACTTTTAATAATTATTTTAAAAATTTTATTTTTATTATATGAAAAAAATTAATTTATTAGGTAAAAAATATGTATATTAAAATCAATAAAAGTTATCCGATGTCAATAAAAGTTATAAAAAGTCTTTTAAAATAAAGTCTATAAAAATTATTAACAAATTCATATACTCTATAAAAGTTTTCCAAAATAAACTCTATAAAGTTATTAAAAAGTCTATAAACTCTACAAAAGTCATTCACTTAAAACAGTTTGTAAATATTTTTAAAAGTTATAATTGAATACACCCCCCTTAGTACTCCCCGAAGAATTCATTTACTTTCGTGGTCGAGTTTCTAAAGTCTTATGAGTTATAAGTTAGCAAATTACTCAACTTTCGTTGATGACAATTTACCCATAAATATTTAATCAATCAGACCCTTAACAGAATACGATATGTGTAGCACAACTTGTAAAATTGATTAAAAATCAAATCATTAATAAATAAATAAAAATTCCAAGTCTAACTACCTATTCCAAAACCAAACCCTAAATATTTTAGCTACTCATAATAAATTCCAAACATGATACAATTCATAAGAAAAGAAGTAAAGAAAAACTTGTTGTAAGTAAGTTACAATCTTCAAATCCTTGTTGAGCTTTTTAATTCCACACTTAGACTTTTGAACGGTGGTGTCTCCACACGCCCTAATGGCGGGGTTCAACCCCTTTTTTTAGAGACAAAATTCGTTATTTATAGAGAAAATAATGCAAAATTCATTCAAGGATACAAAATCTCCAATGACATAAAATTAGCTAATAAACTAAAAAGGAAATAAAGTTAAAATAATTGACTAAAATTCTACACTAATTATAAATTAAAAACAGAATAAAACATAAAAAAATATTAATAAATTTTATAAAAATTAAATAAAAAAATCAACACTAAAATGACATTAACAATATAAGAATTATTATACCATAGACCTCTATTCATATTTCAATATAAATTAGGGTTCTATTATTCGTGTGAACTAAACAAACGCGCTTTTTTTTAATAGTTTGTGTTCTTTTTTTGAATCTTTAAAATCGTACAAGATTTGCTATTTCTACTATACTGTCTGTCATTATTTTGTATTATAGGGCTATCTGTTTCATTTGACGAATATGACCTGGTAGAGATCATAAGAAATGTTGTATCTTAATTTTTCTAACATACTATTAAATTGTTGTAATTTTTTTTCTCTATTTTCTTTTTTATTCTAATTAATTTTTAAAAAATTAATAGAAATGAAAAATATCAAAATTTTTTTATTTTTATTAATTACAGTTATTGAATTTAATTTTTTATTCATAATTTTAGTCAAAATAAAATTTTTATTCATTAAAAAATTATTTATTTTTTTAATTATAATACATAAACTTTTTCTTGTATTTTTATTTTAGTTAAATAATATAGATTTATTATTTAAATAATGTAAATTTATAAGATAAAATATATAGATTCGTTAACTTTCATCTATAAATTTATTAATATTTTCTTTTCAATTTTATTTTTTATTTTAATTTTATTTTATAGCTATTGTTAAAAATTATTTTGAAATTAATTTCTTTTTTCAAAAATTTCATTTTTTTCTATTTATCATTCTTTTATATTAAGCTTTATTTTCTTTTCCAATATTCAGTTAATCTATTTAGATTGAGAAGCCTGCAAATAAATAAAACAAAGGACCCAACAGACAATTATAAATATGATTGGAGCATTTCTTGGTTTTACACTTTTGCCATGTCCTACTTCATTAGTCTTTTTCAGGCAATCTATGACACATTGACACTTCTAGAAAATCCAGTAACAGCACGTGGAGGAGTTGGTCTCCTTGAATATGGCGATATAATAAAGTATGAGAAGTAAAGCTCCCATGGCCACTTCCTTGTCTGCCATCTCATTCTCTTACTATATTTTTGATTTTCTTCTTATGCACCCTTGTAGCAAACAGCCCGTTATGAAATAAAGATTAAATTATTTAATTTATTATAAAATTAAATTTGAATTTAGTAATATTTAATTAGAAAAAAATATTTTATAGTATAATAATTTTAAAAGAATTTAAAGAGTTTGAAGAGAATTTGAAAAACTATAATATTAAAAGAATTTAAAGAGTAATTTATTTTTTTCTTCACATTCTCATTAATGAATTTCAATCTCTTGTATTGGTATAATTTATCGAGATTTCTTAATTAATATCATTTATACCTTCCATTTGGGGACTTTCTTTATTTTCTATTTCTTCAAGGATATTTTCCTCGCTATCAATATGATTATCTACTTTCTCAATATGATTATCTACTTTCTTTCTCTTTCAAGGATTTTTATCCTTACAACCAATTGGTCTTCCACTCTTTTGACGTGTTTTAGACTTATGAGTATCTTTACTCTCAGGTTTTATTTCTGGAATTTCAATACGAGTAGGAGCATTGGCTGCTGATATATATGATTTAGTCACTCTTTTTATATCAGTAAATGCATCTGGCAATTGATTTGCAATTGCTTGTAAGTGCATAATCTTTTGCACTTCTAATTCATATTGTTTTGCATGAGGATCCAGATGCAATAATGATGGTTCATTCCATGAAATATCCCTTTTCCCTTCTTTCTCCCTTTTTCCTAATATTGGGAAAACAATCTCATTAAATTGACAATCAGCAAAACGTGCTTTAAAAACATCATCAGTTAAAGGTTCAAGATATCTAATAATCGAGGGTATTTCAAACCCAACATAAATTCCCAATCTGCGTTGAGAACCTATTTTTGTGCGCTGAGGTGGCGCAATGGATACATATATTACACAATCAAAAATTTTGAAATGGAAAATATTTGGCTCTTGACCAAATGCCAATTGTAGTGGGGAGTATTTATGATATGCACTATGTCTGATGCGAATTAATGAAGCAGCATGTAGGATTGCATGACCCCAAACTGAAATGGGAAGCTTTGTTCTCATTATTAATGGTCTAGCAATAAGCTGAAGGCGTTTAATCAATGATTCAGCTAAACCATTTTGAGTATGTAAATGGGCAATAGGATGCTCAACAATGATCCCAGTAGATATACAATAATCATTGAATGCTTGAGATGTAAATTCACCAGCATTATCAAGTCTTACCCTTTTGATTGTATAATCAGGGAATTATGCTCGTAATTTAATAATTTCAGCTAGCAACCTTGCAAATGCAACATTACGAGTTGACAATAGACAAACATATGACCATCTACTAGATACATCAATTAATACCATAAAATATCTGAATGGTCCACATGGTGGGTGAATTAGCCCACATATATCACCTTGAATTCTTTCAAGAAACATAGGTGATTCATTCTGAATTTTAGATGGTGAAGGCCTCAAGATTAATTTTTTGAGAGAACAAGCTGTATATGACATTTCATTTGATTGAGGAATTCTTTGCCCCTTCAATGGATACCCATGTGAATTCTCAATTATCCTTCGCATCATTACTGATCCAGGATGACCTAATCTGTCATGCCATAAATTTATTGTTGAAGGATCATAAGATTTTTCTTTTACTGCCATATGTGATTCAATTACATGTATATACATGTAATGCAATCCAGTATAATGTTTTTACAGTCTTTTTAATACTTGTATTTTTTCTAATTCATAAGAAACTATATTTAAATATTTGTTAACATTTATAGTAATGGATTGGGTATCACACCCATTTCGATATATGTCATCAAAACTCAACAAATTTCTTATTGATTTTGGTGAAAACAAAGCTTCATCAATTACAAATTTTGTTCCATTTGATAACATAAATTTAGCTTTGCCAATTTCTTCAATCAGATCTACAAGACCTGATATTATTTTTACAATTGCCTTTGTGGGCTTTATTTCAGAGAAATAATCTCTATTTTTCAAGATAGTATGTGTAGTACCACTATCTAGTACGTAGAGATCTCCAATATTATCTTTATGTTAAGTACAATCCACATTAAACTTCAAAATAGATAAACACATAATTAATCAATTAAGGTAAAAATATAAAATAATTGTAAAGTAGGACATTTTATTTAATTTGAAAATAACATACATAACAATAACATATTCTTCAGAATTGAAAATAAAATAGGTAATAATAACATACTTAAAATTATAGATGTCTCAATTTCCATTGTCAGTAAAATCAGAAACATCTAAATGAGTTGTATCATTAACAGGAGTATGATGCTCGTTGAAGTTTATTTCTTTTTCTTTGTCTTTCAATGATGCCTTATAAAGTTGGTAAAGATGTGGTGGTGTACGACAAACTCGTGCCCAGTGTCCTTTACTACCACATCTGAAACACACAGTTTCAAACTTATGTTGGGATCTTTCTTGAATACCACTGATGACTGATTTTAACTTCTTTTGAGGTTGAGTCTGAGTTTGTTATGTAGTATTATTATATTTATTTTCACGATCACGGCTAAAGAATTGACCTCTTCCACGTCCACGTCCACGACCTCTACCTCTCCCACGTCCATGGCTATTGTAATTTTTATATCTAGAATAATTTGTAGCATTTGCTTCAGGAAATGCTACTGAGCCAGTGGGACGGGACTGATGATTTTTCATCAAGAGTTCACTATTTTTCTAAGCCACCAGTAGGCATGAAATTAGTTCAGAATATTTTTTAAATTTCTGCATCCTATATTGTTGTTGTAGTGTAACATTTGATGTATGAAATATGGAGTAAGTTTTCTCCAGCATATCCTTGTCTATGACTGTCTGTCCACAGAATTTTAATTATGATACTATTATGAACATTGCAGAATTATAGTCACTCACTTTTTTAAAATCTTGAAAGCGTAAAACTCTTCATTCATCAATGACTACTAGTAGTATTACATCTTTTTGATGATCATATCTGTCTTTTAGATCCTTCCAAAGAACGCTTGGATCTTTGACAGTCAAATATTCACATTTTAATCCTTTATCAAGATGACGACGGAGAAAAATTATAGACTTGGCCTTATCTTGTAATGAGGTGTTATTATTTTCTTTTATGGTATCAATTAACCCCATTGATTGATTGAAGATGCATTTCTACATCTAGAATCCAAGACATATAATTTTTTCCCGTGATGTCAAGAGCAACGAACTCAAGTTTTGTTAGATTTGTCATTATGATAACTAATAAAAAATATGTAACTTAATTAGAATTCATAAATTTGATGACTACTAAAAAAAAATAAAACATAATCAGAATTTACTAATTAATTATATCATGAATGAATATTGCAAGAAATAATAGCGGTACAAAAAATGATACAATAATACTTAAAATTATATCAAATAGAAATCATCTTCCATATGAATTATTCCTAAAACTATTATAATAGTCATGATCAAAATACAAATATAAATATACCAAATCATGTTTACAATTTAGAGTAAAGAGAGAAAGAGAAAATGTATAAATTTGTGTGAATAAATAAAATTTATAACTTGTCTATTTATAATGAAAAATACAGCCGTTTGTTACCGTTGGTAATAAAAATATAGCCGTTAGAAATTTTTTTTAATATAATATATTGAGAAATAAATTATACAAAGTAAAATTAATAAATAATGTTGATATGATTATTTATAGTAAGTGAGTTAACATAACGATATGTATAAATATGGGGCAAAACCGCCCATTAATATAAAATGGGGTATAGCCTTCCATTAACATAAATAATAAAAAAATATAAATATGCATAAATATAAATTGGTAGAAGGCATAGTCATCCATAAGGTTAGAACCATTTTTAGCAATTGTTGTATTAATGGTGTAGTTAGTAAAATAAAATAAAAATAACAATTAATATAAGTTAGATTGAAAAAATAAATATAAATATAAATATATATAAATTAGTAGGAGGCATAGCCATCTATGATAATATATAATCAAATAATATATTCATAAATATTAAATATTAAGAAATATGTACCTTTTTGTTTTGATCGAGAGTTTTTCGTGCTGATAACGTGTTGTGAAATAAAGATTAAATTGTTTTGTTTGTTATAGAACTAAACTTGAATTTAGTATTATTTAATTAGAAGAAAAATATTTTATAGTAGAATGATTTTAAGAAAATTTAGAGAGAGTTTGAAGAGAATTTGGAGAATTATAATATTGAAAGAATTTGAAAAGTAATCTATCTTTTTCTTTACCTTCTCATTAATGAATTTCAATCTCTTTATATAGAGATTTTCTCTTCACTATTTGAAAACTATTATCTCACAAGCAATATATTGATCATTCACAATCAATATATTATTTATTCACATTCATAATAACTATGAGGTTTTTTAAAGGGAAGGGAAAGAAAAGGAATAAACACTATAAATTTTGTTTTATTTTTGTTTGATAATTTAAAATTGATTAATAAAAAAAATATTTAAAAAGAATTAAAACTTTAAATTATAATGTGTTTTACAGTTGAAATAGTTTACATCTTAATTTAAAATGTAATCAATTTTGCCTTATAAAAAAAGAATAAGGAGAAATAATTTTCTTTCCTCTTTAATAATTTTCATAAATTTGCTAACAGTATCAGTGAATTTGATATAAATTTACTAGCAGCAAATATTATAGAGTATTAAAATGTTATGAAAAATCACAGGATCATAAGTTAAAAAATGTTAAATCACAAGATACTTTTTTATATTTATTTTTAAAATTTAATCTATAAAAGAGAAATATTAGTGTGTCAATTATCTCACAAATAATTGATGTCATATTTTTTTTTATCAACATCTATTTAATGTTTTCATTAAATTTGTTATATTAATTCCAAAATATATTATATATGAATATTTTTGTAAAAATATATTAAATACTTGCAACGACTTGGTTTATCTTTTACAAAGCTGCGACAAAATATTTGTCGGCAATGCTTAGCCCGTCGCAAAAGGTTGCTTTTTCTTTTTTAATCTTTGGTGACGAATACAAGTCCGTTGCAAATATTTATAAAAAAAATAAAACATTAAAATGACAGGCACGAGCATCCCTCTACAACTCGTTCACACAGACGCTGACACGCACTTCTCTTCCTCCCAGAGTCTCCCTGAGTCTTCTCTACCACCGATCGATATCTACCTCTCATTTTGCTTGTTTATTGTTGATTTTTTTTAATTATATTTCTTTTGCTACACGTCCCTTTGTTGCTACTGTTGCTGCTCGCCACCTCCACCGCCACCACCACCACCACTACCACCATCCGTCGCTTGCCTCTCGTCGCCTGTGGAGCTGCTGACGTTAAGGGGTTTGAATATTTGTTTTCTCTTGTTATTTATATATGTAATTCTAGTGTTCAATTGGTTTAACTGAGCTCTCAGCTCCAACGTTTTGAATCTCTTACAACCTAATAACAACACAACTAGAATCAACCCAATTGAGGAAATGGACCCAATATCATTTGCAGCTAATACAATTTGTCAACCAAAAAAATGGAGCTTTGGAGAAAAATTTGTGTATGGCTTTGAATTTGAACAGCAGTTTTTGTGCCCACATGAAAATGATCTAATTATAAATACATTATTGAACTTATTATATACTTATAGAAAGAGGGCACAAAGGCCTTCTATCTTACGCCACTTGTGGTGCTCTTCTTGAGGCACAAACCGATGGATCAAGGTCCCAAGAGTTGAGGTCATCGGTTCAATCATCACATGGGATGTATTATAGCTAGCATTCGTTGAATTATTGAGAATTGCTGATTGTTGAGTGATGTTATGTACTTGATAATAGTGGTCTAGTAGTTTTATAAGTCGGTGGGTGGTTTCTATCTGTGGGAAAAAAAAATCAATTTTCTCTGGTTAAGATAATTTTCTTTTTTTATTCAATAAATGTACTCAAAGCACATGTGTGTACGATCTTTCTAGATCATTTTCAATGCCTTCAAGCCAAATCATATAACATTTTGAGTTAAACTGTATAATCTTCTTTTTTATAATGTTGCACCTTTTTTTTTTTCTGCTGCTTTGCTTAGCCCTCAACATTGCCCCTTTCTTTCTAAAACTGACATTTTCTTTCTTGGAAAGATGTTTTGCAGGGCGACTTACAGAAACACCTTTTCTAAATCCTCAAAGCATCCAAAGAAAATATAGCAAAGGACAAAAACAATGGTTGTTACAGAATCTGAAGATATCACTCAAAGTAAGGACATTTCATCATTAATACAGCCTGCATGGCAACCTAATAAATTCCAACCTTTCTCATCTCTTGGCAGGCAATCTTCAATTTACTCTCTAACAATTGATGGGTATAAGCGCATACTTTTCTCAAGTGGTAAAAGTTTTGGGTCAATGAACATGGATGAGTTCCTTACAAGTATTTGGAATGCAGAGGAGAATCAAACTACAGTGACAATTAACAATGTTAATGCCAATGACAACAACGACAATGAAAATGGAGGAAATCTTCAGGGTGGTTTTAATTACGTGTCTGCAAAGGATCGTACAGCTATATCTAAGCAGCTGAGTTTGCCTAGACAAGGATCGTTAAGCTTGCCTGAACCTCTATGTAGGAAAACAGCGGGTGAAGTTTGGTCTGACATACACAAACAACAGCAGCGAGGACAAGGACATAGTAGCAGTAGCAGTGGTGATAATAATATGCAGAATCCTGATTCGGCTGCTCAACAGACTTTTAGAGAGATGACATTGGATGATTTTCTTATTAAGGCAGGAGTAGTAAGAGAACATGGTACTCCTGCCCCTCTAGTATTGCCTTCTCAACAACAGCAACAACAACACTATGGATTGTATACTCAAGGTGTGAACAATAAAAACCCTGCTCCAGGATCAGGTTTTTTTTCACAGCCTTTTTTGGAAATGGCTGAGGGTGGTGCTGGAGGTGGTGGTAGCTCAATTAGTTACCTGACAATGGCACAGCAAGTTGGTGCTTGGGCTATAGGTGAGACATCAAGGATGTCGGGGTCAGTTTATAGAGGGGATGGGAATGGTGGTGGATATGCGCCTGGTCAGGCAATTGGAGCTGTGGGGCAAGTGGGCCCTATGTCAACGGATGCAGTGATTAATGGTGGTGCTGATAATGCTCCAGATCAAGTTGGAATAGATTTGGGAGGGTTAAGGGGCAGGAAGAGGATTATTGATGGATCGGCAGAGAAAGTGGTTGAAAGGAGTCAATGGCGGATGATCAAGAATAGAGAGTCGGCTCTAAGGTCTAGAGCTCGAAAACAGGTTTAATCTTTATTAAATTATGTTATGCATAGCGTATGCAATTCCATTATTTTGGAATATTTCATTCACCTGAGTAGTACTAGTTGTCTTACTAAATTTTGTAGTTTTCCACATAAAATTGCCAAATGTTATTATTCAGAATTGAATTGGTAAATAATTAGGACAATTATTATGTTCCTTAATAACAGGATTCCAGGACTGCTTTTTTCTTACTTTGTCCATTGATGACATTGAATAAACATAATCATTTCTGTATCATCCTATTGTCACATTAGCAGATTTTGACGCATGATAGAAAACATCAAAGGGGTGATTTGAGGTAGGGATAAGCAATGAAGAAGTCTATATTTTTTGGGTTTTACAGGCCTACACAGTTGAGTTAGAAGCAGAACTAAACCAACTAATAGAAGAGAACAAGGAGCTTAGGCATGGCCTGGTATATTCATGACAATTACCATTTATGGTTTTTTTTTTTCCTTTCTATTCTACGTAAATCTTGGTCTCAATTCTTGATGTTTGAACAGGCAAAGCTTGAGAGTGAAACAAAACAGCAGGTAAGCTCTATGATTCTGTTCATCCTTTCTTTTCTTTCATTTTTAAAGATAAAACTAAAGGTCAAGTGGTGTTTGTGTCAAGGCCAAATGATCTTGTCTTCTTATAATGTGTAAACTAGAAACATTGCGAATTTTATTCTCTGCTTGGTATTTTATATAGATTAATTTATGCTTGTATTATGTATCTTGTTTGCAGTATCTTGAAGATTTAATAATGGAAACGCAGTCCATGTCACAAAAGGCTAAATTGAAATTGAGGAAAACTAGAAGGCATATGAGTTGCCCCTTCTAGTAGTATTGAAAGCAACGGTAAGCTGTATTTTTACTTCAGTGTTTTTGAAAATAAACTGATAGACAAAAAAAATATAACAAATAATTATTTATCAGATTGTTTTCTATCTGTATATGATGTAGAATTTTTGAGAGGACAAGCAAATACGTCCTAGAGAAATCAAGGGAACTATTAAGGGAAGGGACATGGAAGTGCATTGAGGAATGAGTTGAATTTTATAGATTATAGGACATATAAATTTTAGTTTGTCAAATTGACATAGTTACATAAACCTAATATGGATTTTATTTTAATTCCTCTAGTTCTCCAGTTTTTCATAAAAACTTTTTGTTCAAATGTCCCTTGGAATTGTATGTTTCTGGTGCAGATATATGTTGTTGTTGTTGTTTTTTTTTTTTTTTTTTTCACTTTTGAGTTGTAGGATTAATATAAGAGAAAATTGCAATTTTCAGATTCCTGGGGAATCTAGGCTGATTCTGCTGCAGAGAAATGTAGCTCTGTTCAAGAATATTATACCTCCACTTGCTAAGTACTTGCCTGATTCTGTTTTGATGATTGTTTCTAATCCAGTTGATGTTCTGACCTTTATTTCTTGGAAGCTTTCTGGGTTTCCTTCGAATCAGGTCATTGGATCTGGTACAATTTTGATAGTTCTAGGTTTTGGTTCTTGATCGCTGATCATCTTGATGTGGTTTTTGTTGATGGATGTTGCTATTTGTGTTATTGTTCAATTATGGTGTGATTTGATATGGGTTTCTTTTTATTTGGAATTTAGGCAGGTCTGGAAATCAATTTATCTACTGTAATTGTTATATTTCTAAGTTATATTAGGAGTTTTATGCTGGACTTGTCAGACATTGATGATTGATTTTGGACTAGTAACCTGTCTCTTTCAATGGTTAATTTTGGTGTTTGGTCTTGAATCTTGAAATTGAGTTGAGAGTGATAAACCAAAGGCATGACGTTGGTAGGGAAAATTTTCAAGAAAGAAAGATTGAAATTTTTTATAATCTTTTTTTTTTGTTGTTGTGTATGTGTTTATGGAACACAATTGTTAGATCTCCTGTTAAAGCTTGGGTTGATGAAGATGACGATGACGATGCCATTTCACTTGAAGATGACAATGCCTATTAAAGCTTGCGTTAGATCTCCTATCAAATTGCTTGATTGAATTTCTAGGGTTTTTGAATTTGGGAGGAGAAAGAAGAACAGTTTGAAGCTTGTGATGGAGAAGAATGAGAAAAGTACCGGAGCAACGGTAGATTTGGCTTTTAAATCCTAGTCAGCAATGTTCAATGGTTCTTAACAACGTTAATTTGCATCGTTAGTCTAGGGGCTAAAATCACAGAAACAACTTAATCATGTGTTTAAATGGTCTAAAAAAAACATAAGGGGCTTATGTGCTCCTCGGTCTAAACATTAGGGGCTTAAATGCACCTTTGCCCTTTCTTGAATGGCAAAAATGCTCTGCATAAACACTAAGGGTAAAAATGCACCTTTGCCCTAAGAGACAATGACATTTTTCCTCCTTAAGTTTGACATGATTCACACTTTGGATATGTAAAACACACTCTTTATCTATGGATGTATACTTGTAATCGCAATGGTATCTGTTGACATATTCTATAACTTCTCCTGTTTTTACCGTAATTTTGGCCTATTGATTTTTCCAAGATCAAACTTTATGCTTTTCTTCTCATGTTTCTTTTTAATTTTGGCTTTCTCAGGGATATGTAAGACAGCAAGGAGAATAAGAGTCAATTTATGGTGACTTGGCGATCAACTTTGGCACCTGGGAGTTTGATCCTATGGATTTCTGAAATCCATTTTCTGAAAATGAATGTCTGTTCATGTATGGCAAGGAGATGAAGATGGTCGTGTGCCTGTTATGTTTCAGTGCTGTATTGCTCAACAGCTTTCCAGGATTCACAATCGTGAGTTACCAGGTTCTAGCCACATATTCCCTCTAATTGATGGGACGGTGGACAGCATCATAAAGGCAAATATTAACTGGAGAACAGTACCCTTCTATCAGTATGGGCTAGCTCAGGTCAGACTTGTTGGTTTTCTCTTAAATGTCTGCGCCTCCTTTTTGTAGTACAAGATAGGTGGGGATGGTAGTTTTAAATTAGTTGGTGATCAAAGAACTGTCATAAGCATGACTTGGCTGTTATGCATCTAGAATTTGTCTGCTTGCGGTTTAATGTAGTTGGCAATGCATGCACTGACTCTAGTGGTACACATGGAGTAATCTCTGAACTCCAAACGCTCCTCAGCTATGTTAATTACTAGTGGAAATGTAAGATATCTTTTAGATGGCAATTTCTAGTAGTTAATGCATTGTCGTTGATGGTGCTCAGAGAATTGAATGTAACGATCATAACCAGAAGAATTTTGTGGTGATCTGTTATCAATTATATGACCAGCAGAATATTGCGGTGATCTGGTATCAATTATGTGCAAATCCTTGTGCTAAAATGGTAATCAGAGCCATACGTTCATGCTGCTATTATAGCTTTTTTCTTTTTTTTCCCTTTTATGTGGGGTTTTATTTTTCTTTATATTATGCTCCCTCATAGTGGCATGAAAAGCATCGTGTGCGTGCGTGCATAGATGTACATATTGCAATATCAACATCATGATTTCGTCGGTGCATTGTAGTAGAATAAATGCTTAAGGTTTTTATTTTTATGTATCATTGATATGTGAAGTTCTTTAATTATGTTTATGGCCTTTTAAAATTAAAAATTATATACAAAAGCACGTATGTGCTGTAAGGTAAATTTCATGTAACAATGATGAGCTACTAGATCTCAATATATATTCGGCCACCTCCTCAAACTTAGTGATAGAAGGTCTTGGACTCTTAGCACCCTCGTAGGAGGGGAGGGTCAAATATCTCATTGTACTGTATTTTTTTGAGGAAAAAAAAATTAATTTGTTAATTTAAATTCCAATTACATTCTGCAAGATGTTTTTTCTCATCCTGAAACCCTAAGTGTAGATATATCTAAAAGAAACATATAATTAATATACCTTATAGTTTATCATAGGTAATATGAGAAAATCATTAAGCTAACACACTGATTAATGTAGTGATGTATAAGACAGCCAAAAGTGCCATGCCATGATGATTAATTAACACACAAATATAAGTAAAAGCAAGAACAAAAACATCCTATAATAATAATAATAATAATAATAATCATTATAAATAACAGACGAGAACATGATACCATAATTATGGGACCAAAATCTACTAAATTGTAATGCCTCACCTAACAGTTTTGGGGTCAAACTTCCTTCTCATCATTCCAATTTGCTTAGAACTCAATCCAAAAGCCTTCTCCAAGAGCTTGTCATCAATTCCAGATCCAAAAATTGCAGTTGGGATCTTTTGGTTTCCTGGATTTTGACTGTTGAAGCTTCCCAAAACTGTAGCAGCCTCGTCACCGACATTCATTTGGAAGTGCACTAGTCCTCTGGGGAAAACCATGGCCTCTCCTTGCTCAAGAACTTTAGCAAAGACCCTATTGCTTGAATCTACAAAGCCTGAGTAAACGCTTCCTTGCACAACATAAGTGATCTCTGTTGCTCTAGGATGAAAATGTGGTGGATTAATGGCACCAACCTTTAGGTCAGCTCGGACAAATGACATGCCTAGTGTATTAAGGCCAGGAAAATTTGATGGGCTCACAGGAATGGTGGCAAGGCCTGTCTCTGAGAAATTTCCAGCAGTTTTCATGCCGGAAAATACGAAATCATCGGTGGTTGCATCGGAGGAATTTTTGCATGGGAGGATGGTGAACCTGACGGTTCTTATAGCACCAACTTTTGGGTTTGGTATGCAAAAATCTTGAACTGGGTCAGGGTCTGCAGCCAATGCCAAGAGGCACTGGAGGCAGAAAACAACTACTGAAAGGTTCAACTTTGAGGACATTTGCTTGTCAGATTTCTGGTTAGTGGTGATATCCAATCTTGCGGGTTTGGATGGCTTTTATAGAGATATGCTTTAAGCTAGTGGAAACCACTCAAATGCCCCTTTCTTTGATGTAGTTCTTGGTGTGTATAAACTAAATACTTTTGACACACAAATTTTTTTATGTATATATGAATCTTAATATATATATATATATATATATATATATATATACGCTCCATGACATCATGATTGCAGGATTCAAAATATGTCTTTATTCCTGGATTTGAGGCATATATTAGGTATATAATAAAACAAAATTTAAACCAGTAATTACTAATACTTGTTGAAACAATTGAGGAATATCTTTAGATATAATTAGGGAGGAGTTTGGACTTGAATTTCAAATTTAAATTTTATTTATAAAAAAATATGTGTCGGAGGAATCTTATTTTTTTATAATGACCATTATACTTGAATTTCAAAATAATTAAATTATATGTAATTATATCAATAATTGTTAGAATTAATTAATAAAAGATTATTATTTTTTAAGTGATATTTTTAATTTAAATTATGATGTAAATAATTATATTAAATTAATTATTTTAACTTCTTTATAATTGTCAAATATTGACAACATTAAAAATTTCTTTTATATATAAAAAAACAGTAGCTACTAATCTTCTCTGAAAATTGGAATTGGTACGTTATAATTAATTGTTTAAAAGTGGTGATATAGTTAAATTGAATTGTTCGGAAAAAAAAAAAAAAAAGAATTGTATGATGGATGTTTTAGGAATGTAAAGTGACAACAGAAATCATTGCACATTCTTATAAATTATTATTGATGTGATGAAGGGCATGCTCAGGATTTGATTCCCATAAAACCATGCGTCCATTTTTAATAGGACAATGGATGAAGGACATGTGACTTCCCTTTTGGCTATAAAGACTATAGAGTCTTACTTCTCACTCAAGGGAAATGGATAAATGGAAATTTCAAAGAACGATGATTGCTTCCACTCATCGATAATGTGAATGGTGAATGGTAAATGAATAATACTGAGTACGGAATTCAAAATGAGTTAATAGGTCGTATTCGTCTTATTGATACAATTATAGTTAATAAAAATACTATCAATTTAATAATTGTATTAAATATCTTAACTGTACCATAATATGAAAATTAAATGTATAACCCATGTATTTAAATTGATTGTATGAATTAACACAAGCTATTTAACCTATATAATATTTATAATAAATAAAAATATTATTTTATAAAAAAATTAAAAATAATATTTATAATTTAACAATTTACAATTATAAAAATATAATTTTTATAAAAAATTGTAATAAATGAATAATTTATTAATTAAAATCATAACAAATTATATAAATTTTTAATGGGTCGTGTCGTGTTATATTATATTGACATAATCCAACACGACACGTATAATTAAATAGATTGTAAACGGATTTACGTGTCAACCCGTGACATGACTTGATTAAACTATGTCATAAATAAGTTGATCCGTTTCTAATACAAATCTATTTAACTTCAACCCTAATTCGTCAATTTTACGTGTTAGACAAATCATATTCTCATGTCTTGATTTATTTTGACATCCTTAATACTGAGTCATATTCTAATGTAATAAAAATAAATCAGGAAGAAAAAAAAAATACTCTATTTATATATTGGCATAATACATGTATACAAAATAAAACTTATCAACAGTTTTTCCTACTATTTCAAGTATCTAAATAGTTTCTTATAAGTTGAAATGAAACTATTTAACGTATGAATAAGATGAAAAATGTTTATAAGTGATATTTGCTAAAATTATCAATTTATAAGTTGAAGAGGTCAACTACAAATGTTATATATATATAAAATACAACTCTAGAATAGCATGCTATTGTTTAAGGAAAGCATTTAACTAATAATCTCATCACTTCTTTTTTCACAATATTTATAAAAAAGAAAACATAATTTCATTTTATATATTGCCCATTTAGTTATGATGTTTTATTTATTTTAAGCTTTAGGAAACAAGAGCATCACGCGAATATGTGGATTAAGGCTTTTGAACTTTTTTTAAATTTCTTGGAATTGAAATAGCACCAAATAGCACTTTTCTCTTAAAAAAATCAATAAAAATTCTAAAAAATAAAAATTTATATAGTTTATAATTTGAAAAGTTGTGAAAAGTTAATTTGACCATATGTTCCCCTTAATGGACCCTATGTTAAAAAATTCAGGAAAAAAATTATAATTTTTTTTACTAAAATAAAAAATCTGAAGGATATGGTAAATTTAAAAACAACTATAAGCTTATAATTTTTTTTTAGTAATTAAGCTCCTGAGGAAAGAAAAAAATAACCTATGTTATTTTCGGTGTAATAATTGAAGTTTTCACCGACATTTTGAGGAATTCGACATCCGTCCAAAACAAGATTTGAGACATTGTGGGCTTCAGGGCCTTTTCAATACTTCAATTCAAACCCATCCAACTTCATTTGTAGACTCTGAATTTATTCCAAAAAAATGCTCGAAATATTAAAAGTTAGCCCAGTTCCTTATGCACGTACAATATATATCTTGAGATTATATAAATATTTTTAATTATATCATCAAGATATATTGTACATGCATAAGTAACTGAGCTAACTTTTAATATTAAAAAAAAAAAGAATAAAATACACTAATAAAATTTGGATTAGATTTGTGAACTTCTATGTCAAATAATTACAATACTAAAATTCAATTTTATTGTTGCATTTGCTTGAATAATTTCGAATCAAATCCTAAGTCGTTTTACTTACATTTTAAATAATTCATCCTTATATTTTACTTGAATTATATATCTAATTTCAATTTAAGTTCATTGTTATTTGACTCAAATAAATATAAGATAAAATAATTATTTAATAACTAAACCAAATAATAACAAAATATAAATAAGTCTCTTCATTTTTTTTCTTGGTTTAGACGAATATTACTCCAAATTTATTGGATTTTTTTTATTTAATGAGGATATAATTATGAAAATGAAATAATTTTTTAATAATTAATTTAATGTAAATATATGAATATTTAATATTATTTAAATGAAAATAACTTGCATGAGCTGATATGAATGACGGTTGTTATTTTGTTTTGGATTATATTCAAACATTAATCTCGCTTTCTAATACATTTTCTAATTGTAATAATAAAAATGGGTCTGATTGGCATTAAATTAATTAAATTGGGAGTTGGATAATTAGATCAAATTGGGAGTTGGATAATTGTACGAAAGGCTACTTGCAAGCAAGTATCTGGTCATTAAAAACAGAAGCAACACAACACGTGTAGGTAAGGTGAGCGGGAAACATCCTTAAGAAAGTATTGCATGACACATGTAAAATAGGTGTCGATACCTTCATACTACAAACCCTAATCTCAGGACTCACTTGCAATACAATATTCTTCATATTTTTCTTAGGTTTTATGTCATTTTATTCAATCTTACGTTATTTTAGGCCCCACTTTCTTAGCCCAAAGACTTTAAAAAAAAACTCAATAATGCATCATTTATCCATATTCACTCTTATTGCTGCACCAACATCAACACTATACTACTCTCTACTACTACTGCGAAAAGCCTCCAATTCTTGCCCTTGTAGCTAAGCTACCTGACCTCTCTTGCTTTTAGCTCCTTGTTTCTTCTATGCTTTGATTCCTTAAGTTGTTCTCGTTAATGGGTTTCTTTCTTGGATTTAAAGATCTCTAGTTAAGCTCCATTTCCTTCTCTCGATCTACCATTTCATCAGCTGTTTCTTGTGAGGTGAGTTTCTTGGGTTTCTTTCTATATATAATTCTTCAGCAATTGATGTAAATATATATAATTCTTTTCTATGTTTCTTGTATAATAATCTTGGAATGTAGATATCTTTCAGATCTAATTGCTTGTTCTTGATTAATTAACTTAATGAGCCCTTAAGTTGAGCTATGTGTATGTATGTGTGGATATAGTTTTCTTCTTTTTTCTCAATGGTGGTGATTAAGAATCACTCTAAGTTGGAAAATAGAGTTTAAACTACTTAATACTTGATTTCTTTAAAAATTTACCAAAAAAGGTAAGATTCGTTTGCTTTTCTTTCCCACCAAAGCACTAATTATTCCTATTTAGGGCATGATATTTTTTTTAATTATTTGATTAGTCAGTTCTTGTGACTAAATTAAATTAGCCATAGAATTCAAAGGACACTTCTTTTGCCTTAAATTTAATGTTATCCACAAGAGTTCATTTTTTTTCTTATATACTAAGTAATTAAGTGTATTTCTTTCTATTACCTAATAATATTTTTTAATAGTATATTAAGAATAGGATATTCAAAATTTAATATTTTATTATTTTAGGAGCTGCCAATATTGACATCTAACTATTCTCTTTTCAAAATGATTTTATTAAATGATTTCACATCAATTCTTTTAGTTTGAAAACACTAAACTCATATTTACGTATAATTGAATTTTGATTAATTTAATTCAATTTAAATATAATTACAAGGGCGACAAATGTCTTCCAATAACTTAAAAACTATTTAAAGTGATATTTTGAAGATCAATTTAATGCATATCTATATCTATATCTATATCTATATATATTTCTCTCGAAATCAAATTAAGATGGTGTTCAAAAGAAATGCAAATTCTCAGCCACTTTTTGAGGTTTTAATACATATTATATTTATTTATTATATCGATCACTATCAATAACTTTGACTGTAGATATGGAACTCCATACTCATGGTAGGTCCATGAATTATTATCAAAGGGAATTGTTGTTTTCAAAATTGTCTTTGGTTTGGGTCATGGATTGGCAATTTTATGTCTTGTCATGCTATAGCTTTCCCTAAATGGAACTAGTAATTTAAAAACAAAATATATATAATCTTCAATTTTTTAATGCTAATGTTCTTTGCTGAAATATATCTCTACATATTTCGTTTATTTTTATCATCTAAATCCCATTTTAGGTGGTCGAAAATCTCTTTTGGTTAGCATATTTAGCTAACCCAGTTTAAGTATTTATTTTAGAAGAATTTATATTTAAATTCCTTTAGGCAAGATTGCGTTTCAACTATCTCTACTTTCATTAGAGACCCATATTAATTATTTATTGCTTGACAATGCCATGGAACCAGTTGAAATGTTATCCGCATCCATTGAATGGAATATAGCACCAGAACCAGCCTTATATATTGAAACCATTGTGATAATAGTTTCAGTCAGTCCATTCATGTAGAGGTGTAACTTTTGCTAATTTATTCAATGAATGTCAAGCGCGTGCGCCTACGTGTGCTTACGCTTGTGCATATAAATCATTTTTGGATTAAACGACAGCAATAATAACTCTAATTAATCCATTTCAAGTAGAGATGTTACTTTTTTTGAAATTTTATTCAATAAATGACAAGTGTATGCGCCTACATGCGTCTACATCTACGTTTGCACCTGTGTATATGATCTTACTGAATCATTTTGGATATCTTCCTACCAAATCATATAACATTTTGGTTAATAACATATAATTCCTATCTAATTTTATAACGTTACACCCATATTTCTTTTTTCTGCTTTGCTTAGCCAACAGCATTGTCCCTTTCTTTCTAACACTGACATTTTTGTTCTTGCAGAAACGTTTTGAAGGGCCACACTTACAGAAACGCCCTCTCCAAAATATAAAACATAAAGCAAAAGGCAAAAAACAATGGTTGTTACAGAATCTGAAGTGTTCTCTCCAAGCGAGGACGATTCGCCATTAATACAAACTGACCAGCAGCCTAATAAAATCCAACCCTTCTCATCTCTTGGCAGGCAGTCTTCAATTTACTCTCTAACACTTGATGAGTACAAGAGCGCACTCTTTTCAAGTGGTAAGAATTTTGGATCGATGAACATGGATGAGTTCCTTACAAGTATTTGGAACGCAGAGGAGAATCAAGCTACCGCGACGAGCAATGATGTTAATGCCAACAATAACAGCAGCAGAAATGGAGGAGACAATCAGGGTGGTTTCAGTGATGTGTCTGCAAAGGACCGTACAGCTATATCGAGGCAGCTGAGCTTGCCTAGACAGGGATCGTTGAGCTTGCCTGCACCTCTGTGCAGGAAAACAGTGGATGAAGTTTGGTCTGAAATACACAGACAGCAGCAGCGAGGGCAAGGACATAGTAGTAGTAGCAGTGGTGATAATAATATGCAGCAGAATCAGGATTCTGCTGCTCAGCAGACTTTCGGGGAGATGACGTTGGAGGATTTTCTGATTAAGGCAGGAGTGGTAAGAGAACATGGTACTCCTGCACCTCTAGGATTGCCTTCTCAACAGCAGCAGCAGCAACAGCAATATGGATTCTATAATCAAGGTGTAAACAATAGCAGTCCTGCTATAGGAACAGGTTATGTTTCACAGCCTGTTTTGGGAATGGGTGGTGGTGGTGCTCGAGGCGGTGGTAACTCTGTTGGTTACCCAACAATGGCGCAGCAATGCGGTGCTGGGGCTATAGGTGAGACATCAGGGACATCGGGGTCAGTTTATAGAGGGGTTCGAAATGGTGGTGGATATGCGCCTGGTCAGACAATTGGAGCTGTGGGGCAAGTTAGCCCCGTGTCAACAGATGCAATGGTTAATAGTAGTGCTGATAATGCTTCTAATCAGTATGGATTAGATATGGGAGGGTTAAGAGGAAGGAAGAGGATTATAGACGGACCGGTAGAGAAAGTGGTGGAGAGGAGGCAACGGCGAATGATTAAGAATAGAGAGTCAGCTGCGAGGTCTCGAGCTCGAAAACAGGTTCAATCTTTATTAACATTATGTTATCAATGCATATTGAATCTACTAATTCGTTCACTTAGGTAGAGTACTATATTTGTTCCACTAAATTTCATACTACTATAGCAAAAAATGAATGTTGTTACCAAAAATTTTACACAAAGGATGTGACTTGTGGTAGAGATAAGCAGTGAACAAGTTTGTAATTTTTGGGTTTTACAGGCCTACACAGTTGAATTAGAAGCAGAATTAAACCAACTTAAAGAAGAGAACAACCAGCTTAGGCTTGCTCTGGTACGTTCAAGGAAATTACTGTTTATACATATACATTTTTAAATGATTGCATTGAATTGTTGGTCTCAGTTCTTGATTTTGTTTGAACAGGCAGAGCTTGAGAGGAAAACAAAACAGCAGGTAACCTCCATGATCTTGTTCTTCCTTTTCTTTTTGTTTTTTTAAGAAAAAATAAAGATCAGACGGTGTTGGTGTCAGAGCAGACGATCTCATCATGCATCTTATAATGTGTAAACTAGAAATAATTCTATAAATTAATTAATGTATGCTTATATTAATTAATATGTATGTTATTTACAGTATCTTGAAGGTTTAATAATGAAAACACAGACCAAGGCACAAAAGGCTAAAGAGAAATTGAGGACAATGAGAAGGAATATGAGTTGCCCCTTGTAGTAGTAGCAGTAGCAGTATTCAACAGCCATAGATCAAATAAGAGGCAGCATAAAAGAGAAGGGACATGGAGGTGCATTGAGGGATCATATCATAGAGTTACATTCTATAAGTTATGGGATGTAAAAATTTTAGTTAGTCAAATTGAAATATAATATATAGTTTGGCATAAACTTATTAACATGTACTCATTTTAATTACTTTGGTTCTCCAGTTTTTCATCAAAATGTTTTGTGCAAATGTCCCTTGGAATTATGTGTTTTCAGTGCTAATGTTCTTTTTATTCTGGTTAAAAAAGGGATTAGTATAATATAAGGACTTTTAGTTCTGATACTAACATGTTGCTTTGAAAAATATGACTTTTAACCAACAATCGGCTGATAGTATCTTGCTTGAGCAATATAATCGTTGTTAAATTGGTTATTAAAATTTTTTTAAATTGAATAAAATTAATTAAGCTATATAATCATTAGGGTAATTATATATATCGCTACTCTCGGCATGAATAGTGATGTTAAGGGTAGTGACAATTATATTCAATTAATTTTTGTTTTGAAATTTAAAATTTAAGTTGTATATGTGTGAATTCATCGTGTAATAATTTAAATACCTATAATTTGTAATTTTTTTTAATAATCTAACAGAAAAAAATTTGAACTGAAAGTAGTATGATAACTATGTTGCTGCAAGCGAAGCTACAATGCGTTGTTGCAAGTGACATATATCTTTTTTCTAGTTGTTATGTATGTAGTTACGAATTTAGTAATGGTTTAAATTAATTGGAATTTGATATTTTTGAAAAGAAATAATCTGAATATATTATATAAAAAGAAAACACTAATGAAGTATTATTTTAATTTTAATTTTATTTTTCGCTTTTGGATCAAAATTGTATTATATAGTATAGGATATCAATATTTATTTTATAAGTGTTTCTATACGATAATTGGTTTTTGGAACTTTTGGGTTTGGTGTCCTGTAATCCACAAACAGAAGGTAAGGTGAGAGGTGGAGAGAGTCCTCACGAACACTCCGATATCTAAGTTAGAAAACAGAAATAAGGAAAATACAAAATAACTAGAATATATGAGAATGAGATGTTCTTTTGTGAGGGATGTAGAGCTCTATATATAGTAATACTCAGACCTGAAAGGAGTCAGATTCCGTGTGGGATAGTGAATCATAATCTTGGTAGTAGAGTATTCTTTTTGTGCTTAGAACTCCATTTTGGGTAGTCCCCATTCCGGATAGATCTATCTTCTTGCTAATTCAAGTGTCTCTATTTAAAAGGTAAGAAGCCTCTAAATAGGCGGGAATATTCTGGATTGTAACACTATGAATTTGAGATTTTTATAATAGATTGTTTTAAAAATATTTTGCAATAGTACCGAATATGAATTTCAGATTTTTGAATTTCTTTTATTTAACATATGTAATTTGGTCAACTGAATAGTTCCAACAATGAAGCACCATCCAGGAATATAAGTCAGAGCACATATCCTAACTTAAACACAGAAGCACTTGGGACTATATTTTCTTTTATTGACAAAATCATAAATCAAGAAGTTCAGAGCATAATAGAAGATTTTTCAGATGACAGTGAAGCACTTTCAGTGAAGGAATACTAAAGGCATAGTGCAATTAAGTTATTTTAGAGTAATGCTGTGATGGTTTTCTAAATTAATCAATGTAATGGCATAAGATATGAAAATCTTTTTAGGATTTCTTAAAAAATTTCTGAAATATAACAATATTATTGTTAGGTGATTGCTAAGACGATTTTCTTTTATTTGTCAGCACTATTTCATGTCTAAGCGTTCTAGTAGCATTTAGGTATGTGCTTACTAAATCCCCCCATTGTCTGACTAATTTTTGTTTTTGTTTTTTTTTTTTTACATTTTTCTTTATAGGTAAAAATGATGCATATATGTTGCAATAAATTCAATTTTTAGACATGCTTTTTTTTTTTTGGAATCTATGTTAGACTGTTGGCATACAAATATGTACTTTGATTTATGAATATTATTTTTTTTAAAGTACTTATGAGTGTTATTTTGTAAACTTAGATATTTGAATGTTGTAAGCCCTCTTTAAATATTATAACATGTAAATATTTATATTATTGTTCTGTTATATCTTCACTATTTTGTTGTTTATTTGTGATGAATGAAAATAATGAACATAAAGTGGTTGTAGTCAATAATTTACTTTAATAGATTCAAAAAATTGCAATCAAATATTAATTTTTATAGTGACTAAATTATTGGTTGCAAATGCTAAGAAAATATAACATATGTATACATTTTTAACATCTGTATTCCCGTTGCAATTGCTAGATTGGTATTGTTCGCAAATATTGGATTTCCTTACACACGTGGTTGTCCTTTAATGACTGCCACACAGTAGCAATTACATAAAAAAAATTGGTCGCTAGTACTTGCTATTAGCGACTGTGATATAACCCTTCACAAAAAATGTTTCCAACCATTGAGTTTTTTAGGTCGAATTTTTTTTTAGCAGTGGAGGTAATAACGATATCATATGACTAACATTTTCTAGTTGCAAATTATCTTTAGCGATCTATTTTAACATTTTTATGACTATTATTTTCTTTTTCTAATATCCAATTTTCTTGTAGTCTATATCTCATGATAGATATAAATTAATTTAAGATTTTGGTATGTTTGAAGAAACTAGAAAATTATTTTATTTGGACTTTTTCTCTATCAATATTGACTTATATAATAGGAGGTATTTTTATTATTCATAAACTTTTATTCTTGATAAATTTGAAGTTCCATATTTTTTTTTTATATTTAACTCATATGAACTTATATTCCATAAGAAATTTTTATTTTTTTGTTTTATTCGACGTTTTCAACTTTTCTTATATTGGGCAATGGTGGTAGATAAGGTTTTAAAATTATCAAATGTTTTTTATTCATTAACTTATAAATCTTTGTCATTATATCTTAAAATTAGCTTTTTCTGAAAAAATCTCAAGGATTTAGAACTTTTCTTATATTCGGCAAACGTTGATAGATATTATTCTAAAATCTCATAATTTTACTAGGTACGAATTTAAGATTTTTTTTCTTATATATAGCAATATGAAAAATGAATATATAATTTTTAAATTGATTACAACAGGTATTGAACCTTCCACCTCGGATTTATAACTTTTCGAAAAAATCATCTGTTTTATCTTAATTTTTGAGTTAATTAGCAGTTGAAGGTTATTTTGAAAGTCATTTCAATTTGCTCATTTAACTTTATAAATTGTACAAATTCTATCTAATTTTATATAAAAAACCTAATTGTATTTTTAAAAATTACTTTTAGGTTCCTATAAAATAAATTTGATACTTACTAATTTTTTATCCTTTTTTCCTATAAAAAAAAGTATAAGAAGATGTTTTGAAATTCTAATGTTGTTACTCTTGAAATAAGTTTAAAAATTAATTTTTAAATATTTTCATAAATTTTTAATTTTTCACTAAATCCTTAAATTTTTATTTAAATTTTACTTTTCAACTTTAAACCACATTATTTAGAAATTTTTCTAATAGAGGTCAAACCAAAAAAGTATTAGACAAGAAAAAAGAGATAACTTTGAGACACTAAAAATATTAGTAAATAATATCAAAATATTTAGTTTTTTGAAAGATATAAAAAAATTAAAATTTTATTATTATTTATAGTGATAGCTGACAGTTCTTATTTTATTTATTTTTATATTTTTAATATTAGTCTATATAATAAATTGATTGACAAGTTATCACTTTTTTCTTATTATTTTTAATTGGAACATAAAAAGTTAAAAGTTTATGCAAAAAAATTTTAAAATTAATTTCAAAAAGTGTTAAAATTAAAACTTGAAAGTCTACTTCAAAATATATTTTTCTTAAAAATGAATTTTTAAAATTACAATTGGATCTTTTAGAGGGATCTAAAGCAATTTTTATTTTACAGGGATGTAAAAATAATTTTAAAAATTATAATTATATCCTTTAAATAAAATTGGATAGAATTGATACAGTTTATAAAGTTGAAGGAGCAAAATAAAATGACTTTAAAAGTAGGATTTAATTGATAATTGACTCAAAGTTCAGGATGTGACGGATGGTTTTTCCTAACTTTTCTTATATTTAGCAATGTTGATAGATATGATTCTAAAATTGCATAATCTTATTAGATATGAATTTGTGAATTTTTTTTTATATATAACGATAAATACAAATATGAAAAATGAATATATATTCTTTAAATTAATGACAACAGAAATTGAACCCTACATCTGAGAATGTCCTTGGAGAGGAGTTGTCACTCGACTACCTCTTCTTTAAATAAATGATAATAAGGATCGAACCATACACCTTAAAATACCCTTGTAGAGAAGTTATTACTTTGTCTACTCCCTTACTGGTAATATATATATATATATATATATATATATATATATATATATATATATATATATATATATATATATATACACACACACACACACACACATACTTTAAAAGTAAATTTTAATTAATAATTGGTTCAAAGTTCATGACAAAATGAATGGTTTTCTCTAACTTTTCTTATATTCAGTAGTGTTGATAGATATGATTCATAATCTTAGTAGATAGGGGTGTGCAATGGTCAGGTTGGTCGATTTGGGTGGAATTAGGATTGAAACCGATAAGTTTTAATAAGGGAAAATCAAGGCCGAACCGAATCGATTTGAAAGACAAAACTAAAATTTTAGAAGTTGAAATTGGTCGAATCCGATAGGACTAAAAATTAGGTTGGATTAAGCCCTTTTTTGGGCTCAAATACAAAAATTAATACATTCGATATTCATTCCATTAATCATTTTGGGCCAAGCCCAATTAGTTACATTGTACAAAATACATTTGTAATTCTATAACTATTAGATAAAAAAATAGTAATAACTTGTAATTCTATAACTAACTTAGATACAAAATCAAGTAGAATAAAATCAATGTTTTGCTATAGAACAAGGATACTTAATAAAAAAAAAAGCAGGTAGAGGAGGCTCAGGATGCTTATTTGCATAAAGCATTTAGAATACGACCACATTGTTGGCAGCAAGGAAATAGCCACCTAGTCAAATAAGGAAAGTACTCTAAAATATTTAAAACTGCAAGGTGGAACCATCATCACTGCCAAAAAAAAAAAGAGGCTCAAAATTGAGCATTTACACTTCACATCAAGAATGCAACCACATTTTTTATAGCTAAACAAAAACAAAATCCACTAAAGAAACTTAAGCTTGCATTCATTGAAGATCATATAATCCTAAGGGTGGAAGCATCATCATTGCCTCTATTCTATGCACACACATACAATTATTAGAATAACAACACAGACTCAGACACCTCAACCATTAAAAAGAGGCACTTCAGGTCAGGTTGGTCTCAAATAGAACACACACAAAGCTTCCACTATTTTAAAAAAAGGGTAGGCAAGCAGGCAGCTTTAGCAATTAAAATAGGCATATATTAAAAGAATAATAGAGTAATTATCATCAGTGAGTAATTTAATTAAGCTAAAGAAGGGCCATTGGCAATTGGATCAAGATCTATCAAGAAAAAAGAAGAAAAGAATTAAAATTTAATCAAACATTACATAAATATTATAAAAAAAATGCAAGAAATTAAAGAATTAAATTAAAAACATGAATTTTTTCAAAAGCCTCCAAATCCTCTAGAGTTTGTTCCACTTTAATAGTCTGGTTTTCCATTCTAAGCCAATCCTATGAACATATTAAATCTGCCACTATTTTTGGAGTCAATGAACTCTAGAAAGCATTAAGAACTCTGCCTCCAATATTGAATGCAGACTCAAAAGCCACAGTAGAAACAGGAACAATTAGAACATCTCTACCCATACAAGATAGAATTAGGAACCTCTCATAATTCAACTTCCACCATCTGACGATATTAAAAGTTCCTTCATCTTCCAAAATAGCCTCATGAAGATGAATTTCAAGTTCAGATCTTTTACTTCCACCCAAACCAAAATCAAACTTATGCTTTTTGAATCTTTCTTTTATTAAAGACACAATGTTTTCAAAAAGAGGCAATTCAAGTTCAAAAACTATCTAGCTGGATTGAGTACCAACAACAGACTTAAAGGCAGAAAAGGTGTCATAAGTTGACAAATAATCATCAAATAACATATGGAGATAAGACTTTATGTTCAAATACAAGATGCTTCCCAACAGTGGACTATACATTTGATGCATAGAGAATTCAAGTTTATTTCGAGAATCAAGGATTGTAGTAAAAAAATAACAGTGTTCATTTTTTCTAGATCTCCCCACTATTTATTAAATTTTTACTTTATGTTGTTGCCTATGTTCTTAATAGACAAATCAAAAGATGATTGTATATCAATAAGCATGCAATTCAAATCATAAATTTCATAAAATAAGCTATTTGTAGTCACATAATTTGAACAAAAAAATTCTTAGTGTGATATCAAAGAAAAGCTTTAACAGGTCAACCATTCGATTTACACACTACCAGTTAAAAAAATCTAGGATATCATCCCTTAAATCATGTCTAAAAGAAGATTAAGTTTCTTCATAATTTTTTAAATGTCCTCTCAAATAAATAGGCAATTTTAAGCATTAAGTAGGTGGAGTTCCACCTAGTAGGGACATCAAGGGACAATGAGCATTTGGACTCGATACCTAGCAGATTAGACAGCTCTTTAAATTTCCTCAACTTAGCAGGTGAGTTTTTGATGTATCTAACCAACTCCCTTACCTTTTTAATAGAAGAATTAACTTCTTTCAATCCATCATTCACAATGAGGTTCAAAATGTGAGCTATACATCTCATATAGAGGAATTTCAATTTAACAGCATAGGCACCCCAACTTAATATTTTCTTTCTAAAATACCCCACAGTAGTGCCATTAGAGGATGCATTATTCATTGTCATAAAGAACACATTTCTAATCCCCCACAGTTCTCTAATGACTTAGAGATATATTCCTCTTTATGATATGGACAAAACATATTATCTATTTATGTAAATTCCATTCATCATTTATATAGTGAGTAGTTACATACATATAATTGACTATTTGAATTGATATCAAAGAATCTGTAGTGATACTGATTCTTTGACAATGTGACTTAAGGAAACTTTTAAGCTGCACCCTCTCATTAGCAAAAATAAAAAAACAATCCCTATTTATATTCCACTTAGATAATAAAATTAAGTAAGGACAAGCAGTAGACATAAACTTCTTAAACGCACCCCCTTTTACAAATTTAAACGGTAATTCATCAGTAATTATCATTTGTGTAAGTGAATTTCTAATAGTTTCTTGCTCAAATTTCCAAGTCCTTAAGACAATAGACTTAGTATTTTAATGTGCTCTCACACTAGTAGGTTGCAAAGTTAACAATGACTGCCTAACATTCATAAAATGTGGAAATTTCAAACAATTCAAGACATGATTTTTTAATAATGAAGTGCCATATTTTTTGGAGTGTGCATTATAGGTTGCAGAGCAATAGATACATTTAGCCTTGATGACAACACTTTTGTCATCTTTAATTCTCTCAAAGTATTGCCAAACTTTGGATTTTGGTTCAGTCTCCTTTCATTTTTTAGCAACAACTTGAGGCTGAGGCTTAGTCTATGTTTGCTCAGTAGTACGAACACTTGGGGCTTCCACCACCACTTCAGGGTTCAAACCAGTGGTATTCTTATTACCACTAGTATTGGCCATCTCCATTATTGACATAAAATAAATAAAAAAAAAGAATTAGTTTAGAGGTTAAAAAAGTTGCACATCATAATAAAATATAAAAAATAAAATGAAGTGACTGCTCAATACCTTTATATTGCTGCTAAAGCAGTATTGAGAATTTGAGATCATAGTGAGTTAATGACTGCTTTCACCCATTTTATTTTGAAAGTTATAAAGTTATAACTTCATGTAAAAGCTTATGCTTCCACCCTTTTATTTTGTTATAACTTTAAGCTTCCACCACTAGGAACTTTAGAACTTTAGATATATACAACACAGGACAAAGCAACAAAAATAAAAAAATTATTTACACGTGTAGGCGGCAAGGTTAAGCATACACTCAAGTGTTTGGTGACCACGACACTGTATAAGTTTAGGGCCCATTAGGAAATACAAAATGGGCTTGGAGCCTAAAATGGAGATGGAGTCACTAGCCAGATGAAAGCCAGGACACACTATACAACAATTGAATTCCATGGAGGTTCATAGAAGTTGTCATCAGAAATCAGGTTCGAAAACTAGGTATGGGCTTTTAGAATCCCCACCCAACATTACGGTTGGCGTATGTGTGTTTTCCATATTATATTACCTTTGATTATTAAATTATTTTCTTATTTAAATATGTATTGCAATAATTTTCAATTTTATATTTTAGTTTGAGTTTGCACATTAACCCCATTTTCATGGTTATAGCCCAACATTCAATATAAATAATAATAATAATAATAATAATAATAATAATAATAATAATAATAATAATAATAATAATAATAATAATAATAATAATAATAATAATTTACAACCATACATTATAAATGAATGAGGGAAAGGATTAGGGATTATAATACTTTGTTTAAATAAATGTACAATAAATAGAAAATAAATAAAAAATAAACTAATTAATTATACAAACAGACCTCTCAAGAACTAATTACTAGGCTATTTTTTCGATGATTAAAAATCACCAAACAATCCCTGCAATAAACATAAATTAGTCCTTTCTTGTAAACAATAATATTATCTATAAAAGAATTAACGAATACAATTTATAGGAAATAGAAATAAGACTATAAAATAGTCCACAAATAACATAATAATATTATACAATAATAGTATTAAGCAACATAGTAATAATTTATAAAATCAATACATATAACAAAACAAGCATGGAAATCAAAGTAGAATTATAGGATTTTGATAAAGTGAAGAGGTGTCACCTCCTGACCAGGAGGCAATCCCATATCACCATAATGAAAAGTTGCCTCTTCAATAGACCCTACAATAAACTATATTTCTTAACTTCTAAGAAACTTAGAAATTAAGACAAACATGTGAAGACTGATGCAAATATACAAAAATCAATAATCAATACTTAATGTTTCGCATATTCATACTTCTATATGACCTTAAACATGCAATCAAACTCAAGAAAATAAGCAAGAGAGTAATAAGTCAAAGCTTTTAATGAAATGAAGAACTTTAAGCTTAAAAATAAGGATTCTCACTGATTTAGATGAATTGATGCTCCTAACTAAGCCCTTAGACCTTTGTTTGTTGGTTTGAATGCTTTAAATGCAAAGGAGTCCTCTTCCTTCCAAAGAAAATCAAATCTGTTAACCCTAAGGTCTCCCTCTTCTTCTTTTTCTCTTTTTTTCTCCCCATTTTTCTCTCTATTTTTCTCTTTCTCTAGACTAAAATTTCAGTAGTCCTAAAAAGTCCCCCTTTTCTTTTTCCACACCGTTTTTCTTTTTTAAGCCTCCTCAATCTTTTTGCCTTTTTTAATTCCTAAAACCCACTCACTCTCACCCTCTCCCTATCCTTTTCATCATTCCTCATGCCTCTTTTCTCTTTTTCCTACCTTTTATCCTTTCTTTGGCATTTAAAAATGCCTCAAATCAGAGGTAGGTGGGCCTACTGCCATTAATGGCATTTAAAATGCTACAAAGGGTGGCTGTGAAAAGGCAATACTTCATCGATGACCAAGGTGAAGAGGTAATGCCTCTTCGTTAAGCCGATTACCTCTTCGCCCTAGCTAGGTCTAGGCCTTTAGGTCAAAAAATAATGGGCTTGGGCTTAGAGGCTCAACTTTAGGCTTAGGCTTGAATTTGGTGTTTGGGCTTAAAGCCTTAATGTTTGGGCTTGAATTTGGTGTTTGGGCTTTTGAGTCTATTTTAGAGAAGTTTCAGGCTTCCCTTGCATTCAAAACTCATACTTTCTCATCATTGGGATTTGTTGCAGGTCGATCAAACTAAAGGTGTCAAGAGTTTGCTCCTTTAGTTTTTTAAAAACTAAATTTTTGAAAATCAATTTTTCAAAAAAGCAATATAAACACAAAAAAATTGACGGATAAGAATGACATACCTGACCTTCAAGCTTCACTCAGGTCGTTAGCCTTAGGAATTCAAACCTAAGAGGTTGAACTTTTATTCTAAATATAGATGTGATCCTTAGCTCGATCAGCCACTCATTATAGTTTGGCGTACTTCCCAAGTTTTTCTGTCTTAAGAAGTCACTCAGTAGAGAAAATGACAACATGACCATGATCCTTGGGTTTTTCTAGCTCGATCAGCCACTCATTATAGTTTGGTGTGATTTCTAAGTTTTCTTAGCTCGAGAAGTCACTCAGTAAAAGAAAATGCACTTCGGGGATTTAAACTCGACCAAACATCCATTGCGATGTGCACTTTAGAGATTCAAATCTAACTAGATGCTTCTAGTAATGCACACTTTGGGGATTTAAACCTGACTAGAGGCTTCTTGTAATGTGCACTTCGGGGATTCAAATCCGACCAAATGCTTCTTACAACATGCACTTCAGGGATTCAAACCCAATCAGACACTTATTACAATATGCACTTTAGAGATTCAAACCCAACTAGATGCTTCTTCTACTAATTTGAACTCTCCAACATCAACTTTAAGGCACACCTAAGAGGTAAAATAATAATTTTCATCTTTTTTTTTTGCTTCAATAGGGATTATATTTTTGATGGACCTTTGTGTTCTTTTCATCAAATGGGCTTCACCCTCCTCCATTCTTTTCTTTTTAACAAATCTTCTTTGTTCACCCTTCTGCTTTGGCATATAAATTCCCTTTTCGCTTTCAAAGTCACTTTCACTTTTACTTTTAAATTCTCTCTTGTTGACCTTAACAATAATCAATCTTAATTTTTATCTTAAAAAAATTAATTTTGTAGCATTTAATTTATTTATTTAAGTGCGTATAAGTTAGGACTCTATTGGAAGTTAAAATGAAGTATGATTATCTTGGGCTAATTGGACCTTTGAGATTCAAAAAGGCTTTTGACATCCTTAGAGCTTTATAATGAGAAAGTTATCTTCTTCATATTTGAAGTAGACATATTGAGCTTTCTGAGTTGGGATTATTTATCAAAATCCAAGTTCATTTGGGTATGAAAATTTTGATTTGAAATCCATGTATATGTCTGCCATCTTAGATTGCATATCTCTTAGTATTTTGGACATATCTTAAGATACATAAGTTCTATTTAGGTGATTCAAAATGATATATAAAGATAAGTCAAATATCTAAAAATTTCATGAAGAAAGTATGGAAAATTGAAATTTCTACAATAGTAAATCATGGGTTCAACTTGGATATAGCTGTTTGACAATATTCTACATTTCAGATTGTATAGCTCTTAGTATTTTGGACATATCTTGAGCTATAGAAGTCCAAATTAGATGATTTAAAATGATATGAAAATATAATTTAAATATCTACAGCTTTTATGAAGAAAGTGTGGGAAAATTCAAATTTCTTGAGTAGCGAATCATGGTTTCAATCCATGAATAGTTGTCTGACAACATCACTTTCAATGATTCAAAATATAGACATTGGACACATCATTTGCACCTCCAACAGCTATATTTTTAAGTATAAATACCTCTAGAGCTGAATAAAAGTTAAGAAAACTTATTTATCATTTATTTTTTCTTAAGCATTCATTGAACTCTCAAATTCTCTTAAACAATTCTTTATTTGTACAACTCTTGTGAGAGTTGGGTGTGTGTTAGAAATAAAATTTATCTTCATCTTAAAACTTGGGTTTAATTAGAAGGGAAGTGAGATTTATTTCTAAAGAAATTGGTTTAAGTGTTTTCCATTAAAACACTTTGGTTTTGATTTTTTGAGTGAACCTTGAAAACTCATGTTGTAAGGTTATAAGAGTGAGCCATAAAACTCTTGTGTAATCTCAATCTTGTGAATAAGATTATGGGTGATTGAAAATTCTAACTTGGGGATAAGTTAGGTGGAGACATAGGATTGTTGTTGAATCCAAACTCCTTAAATCTTTATGTTATTCATTCTTCCTTCTCAACTTCCATTCAATTCTTGTAAATAATTCTTTTAATTTCTCATTTTTATTTAATAGTCCTATTCACCCCCCCTCTAGGACTCTTTTTATTTGGTATCAGAGCTTGAATTTTAGGTACTTCATTGCTAGAATACCAGATCATAAGGAGTGAATCACAAAATATCTCTTCTCTTAGACCATTATTTAATGGTAGTGACTATCTATACTGGAAATTCAAAATGGAATTATATTTTGATTGTGATTCCATCAAACTTTGGGACATTATCCTAAAAGGTTGGGAACCACCTACAACTATCCTTGATGGTGTGGTAACTACTTTTGTAAGAAGCCAATGGAGTATTGATCAAAAGAAGAAAATCACAAAAATAAAAAAGCTATGATTACTCTAGTCTTTTTAATGACAAGAGAAGGAGGCAAGCTTCAACATTATATGTTGACTAAAGAAATGTGGGAGACCTTAGAAAACCACTACGAAGGCAACATTCAAGTAAGAAGCAAGAAGGTTCAACTTCATATGTATGAATATGAACTCTTCAAAATGAAGCCTTATTAATCAATCATGAAAATGAAAAATTGTCTCAATGCTCTCCTTATAACCCTTAAGAAACTTGGAAAACATTTCTCTAAGGAAGAAGTAAACAATAAGATTCTAAGAATCCTACTTAAGAAGGATTAGGAATCTCGTGTTACTTCAATTGAGGAAGCTCAAGACCTCTCCACTCTATCAACTGATGTGCTCATTGGTAAGCTCTTAACACATGAGCTCACTATCAAGCAAAGAGGTGAAGAATAAGAAGAGAAATAAGAAAAGAAAAAGAGTATTACTCTATAAGCTCTTTAAGAAGATAGTGAAGAGGAAAACATCAAAGATTTTAGTGATGAAGATGGTGACATTGCCATGCTCACTAGGAACTTCAAGAAGTTTTTTAGAAAGAAAAACTTCTTAAGAACAAGGGACTTCAATAAGAAGTTTAAAAAACATAGGAAGAAGAAAACTAAGGAGGTTACTTGCTATGATATAAGAAACCAAGACATATTAGAAGTGAGTGTCCCAAACACAAATTCAAGAACAAGGGAGAAAAAGATAATAAAAAGGCATTCAAAGCTACTTGGGATGATTCCTTCGAATTCAAAGAGGAAGAGGAACAAAAGGAGGTGGCCAATCTTTGCTTTATGGCCCTTGAAAAAAAAAATAAGGCACCATTTACTTCTTATTCTTCCTTTGATGATTATGATAATTATTGTGATAACGATGATGATGATGATAAGAGCTATATTGTGAGCAAATTACTTGTTAAATGCAAAATTTAATTATTGAAGAAGAAATATTATAAGCATGAGTTAGGTAGCTTAAATAGAGAATTAGAAATTTTAAAAATTACTTTTGTTAAACTTGTAGAATCAAATGAAAAACTTGTTAGTGATGCAAAATCTTCTAATTCTTTGGAAGATCAACTTAAGAAAGCAAATAATGAAAATCATAAGCTTCCTACAGAGGTCTTAGAATTAAAGAATTCCATTGCTAAATTTAAGAGAGAAAAAGAAACTTTAAATAGTCTTCTTGACTCTAAAAAATTTCATAGAGATTCCTATAGAATTGGATATAAGAATGGAATGTCTTCAACATCTTCATCACATATTAATTTTGTAAAAGCTTCATATGATTCCACTCTTTCAACCTTCAAATCAAATGAGACTCAAGCTTTTAAAGCTAAAAGATCTCATCTGTTAAATAGCAAGGGAAAGTCTCATGAGATTCATCCTTCATTAACATAAAGAGGTAAGGCTCAAACTAGAGCACCTAAACCCAAACATGCTTATATGTACATTAGACACAATTATAATAGGCATGCTACACAATACAATGCACATAAATATGCTGTAAAAAATTATCAAAATTCACATCACCATTGCCAATGCATGTCTCACTTAATGACATAAAATAATAGGAGATACACACAATACCAAAGGCATGTTGTACACACTGTGAAATTATTTCATCCTAGGAGGAATAAATTTGAAAATATTGTGTGTTCTTATTACATGATTAAAGGGCATATTAACAATGTGTGCTTTTATAGAAGACTGCATGTGAATTTACTTCCTACGGATTATCTTGAAACTAACCAACCTAGACAAAAAAAGGTTTGGGTCCAAAAGAACACTTAAATTTTATTGTGTAGATGTGCTTGAAATCTATACGAACAAAAAGCAAGTGGCATCTCAATAGTGGATGTTCAAGGCACATGACAGGAGACAAAGAGCAATTCAATAAACTTGATGCTAAGGATGGAGGACACGTTACTTTTAGAGATAATACAAAAGGAAAAATTATTGGCATTAGAGAAATAGGTAATCCTCAATCCTTATCTATACATCATGTGCTGTTTGTTGATGGTCTTAAACATAATTTGCTTAGTATAAGTCAATTATGTAACATGCGAAATAAAGTAACTTTATATCCTAAAAATTGCTTTGTTAGTAGTCTTGATGAAAATAAAGTTATTTTTAGTGGTGAAAGAGTAGACAATGTTTATTTCATTGATTTTAATAAAATTGATAACAAAGACATAAAATGCTTAGTGTTTATCTCCCATGACATATGGACATGACATAGAAGGTTAGGACATGCAAATTTTGAGCTTTTGAATGATCTTCATAAGCATGAACTTGTGATTGGTTTACTTAAGCTTGAATTCACTAAGGATAAACCCTATGATGCTTACCAAAAGGGAAAACAATCCAAGTCCTCATTTAAGCTAAAAAATGTAGTGTCCACTTCTAGGCCACTTGAACTTATACATATAGATTTATTTGGACCAACTAGAGTTGCTAGTCTCGGTGGAATGCACTATGCATATGTATTGGTTGATTGATGATTACTTTAGATTTACATGGGTATGTTTCCTTGCTCCTAAAAATGATGCATTTAAAGCTTTTGAAAAGTTTGCAAAAGGAGTTCAAAAAGAAAAAGGCTTTTATATTTCTTCTATTAAAAGTGATTATGGAACCGAATTTGAAAATGATTTTTTCAAAAACTATTGTAATGAAAATGGTATTTCTCATACATTTTCATCTCCTAAAACTCCTCAACAAAATGGGGTAATTGAAAGGAAAAATTGAACTATTATGGAAATGGCTAGAATAATGCTTTATGAGTATAATTTGCCTTTATACTTTTGGGCGGAAGTCGTTAACACATCTTGTTATATTTCAAACTGTGTTTTCAAAAGACCAATTTTAAATAAAACATCTTATGACCTATGGAACTAGAAAACCTAAAATCTTATATTTAAGAGTATTTGGATGCAAGTGTTTTATATTGAACACTAAGGACAATCTTGGAAAATTTGATTCTAAAGCCCATGAAGGAATTTTCCTAAGCTATTCTATTTCTAGTAAAGCATATAGGGTCTTTAATAAGGGAACTCTAGTATTTAAAGAGTCAATTCATGTGGTATTTAATGAATCAAACTCACTTGATCCTAGAAAGGATGTTTGTAGTGTTAATGATTTTATAGGTGATAATGAGATTATGGAAACATAAGAAGAAAATACTAGTAAGCCTTTGGAACTTAAAGGTCCAATTAAGGAGGAAAATGAGGAGACATCTCAAGCTACCTTGAAGGATGAACTTCCAAAGGATTGGCAATTCAAGAAAGCTCCCCTCAAGACCTCATTATAGGTGACACTTCAAAAGGGGTAACTACTAGATCTAAACTTAAAGTCTATTGTTAATTTAGCTTTTATTTCTCAAATTGAGCCAAAAAATGTTGATGATGCTTTGAGTGATGAATTTTGGGTCCTTGCTATACAAGAAGAGTTAAATCAATTTGAGAGAAATAAGGTTTTTGATTCCTATACCTAAACATCATCCAATTACATGCACCAAATGGGTGTTTAGAAATAAGATGAATGAACAAGGTGTCATAATTAGGAACAAAGCTAGACTAGTAGCTAAAGGTTATAATTAAGAGGAAGACATTAATTATAATGAAACCTTTGCCCCTGTTGCAATGTTAGAAGCTATTAGGATGCTACTTGCATCTGTAACATTCTTGGATTTCAAACTTTATCAAATGGATGTTAAAAGTGTATTTTTAAATGGTTTTATTAAAAAAGAGGTGTATGTTGAACAACCTCCAGGTTTTTAAAGCTTTGATTTTCCAAATCATGTATTCAAAATTTCCAAAGCATTATATGGATTCAAACAAGCTCCTAGAGCTTGGTATGAAATATTGAGCAACTTCTTTTTAGAGAAAGGTTTCTCTAAAGGAAAAGTTGATAAAACTCTTTTCATAAAGAAATCTAAGAATGATTTATTAATTGTTCAAATATATGCTAATAATATTATATTCGGTGCTACTAACCATTGCTTGTGTGAGGAATTCTCAAATTTAATGCAAGGAAAATTTAACATGAGTATAATAGGTGAACTCAAATTCTTTCTTGGACTACAAATTAAGCAATGAAAAAATGCAAGGGACATTCTCAAGAAATTTGGCATGGATGGAGCTAAGATAAGTAAAACTCCAATGAGCATCACTACCAAACTTAATAAAGATGAGAATGGCAAATCGATTGATGAAAAGTAATTTAGATGTATGATCGGATCTCTTATTTATTTAACTATTAGTAGATCCAATATTATGTTTACTACTTGTTTATGTGCTAGATTTCAATCAAGTCCTGGAGAGTCTCATTTGAATGCTATCAAAAGAATTTTCAAATATCTTTATGGTACAATGTATTTAGGACTTTGGTATCCTAAGAATTCATCCTTTGACTTGGTTAGTTATTTTGATGCAGACTTTGCTAGTAGTTTACTAGATAAAAAAAGCACTTCCAAAACTTATCAAGTTTCAAGACAATGTTTAGTTTCTTGGTTTAGCAAGAAACAAGTTTCGGTTGCCTTGTCTGCTGCTGAAGTTGAATATATTGTAGCAAGTCTTTGTTGTTCACAAGTTTTATGGCAAAAACAACAATTATTAGACTATGGTGTAAAACTTAATCACATTCCAATCAAATGTGATAATACAAGTGCTATCAACCTTAGCAAAAATCCCATTCAGCATTCTAGAACTAAGCATATGGACATTAGACATCATTTCTTACGTGATCATGTTCAAATTGGTGATATCTCACTTGAATTTGTTGATACAAATAATCAACTTATAGATATTTGTACCAAATCTCTCAATCAAGAAAGATTAAATTTCATTAAGCATGAACTGAGCATGATTGATGGTTCTAGTTTGTCTTGATTTTATGATTAATTGATGGTTAAACTATTTTCATGTGAAATCATGTCGTGCTTATTGATTACTTTGATTGATAGATATTTTGATTTTGATCTTAAAATTTTTTTTAGTTGTCAGCTTATATTTGGTTCATCTTTTTAAATTTCCTTTTGTATTTTGTTAAAGGAGGAAAAATAAATTGAGTTTGCATATGTACCTAGTTAACTTTTTTAACATGTGTACTTAGTTTGTTTTTAATTTTAAAACTCCCTTAAAAAATATGTTTATGTTAGTGACATATTATATTTTTATTTGATATATGGGTGAAAATTTGTTTAAATTTTTGCATGTATATGAACATTATGATTAATTTTGCCGCACATCATATGTTACAAAAATTCTTATTTTGCTTACTTTATGTATGACATAGATTTTATAAAGATTTTAAGTATCTTTGTTTTTCATTTTCCCTTTATATCTCTCTCTTTTCTTTTTGCTTTTGACAAAGAGGGAGAAATATAAATAATTTTGTTATTTGTTACTATACATGTGTATAATATTTTATTATTATTGTGTTTATACATGCATAATTCATGTATAATCTCTTCTTAGGAATGGTTTTTATCTTTGATAAGACATGAATATCTTCTTAGGAATTATTTTTATCTTTGATAAGACATGCATTATTATACATGTGTATAACATTTTATTATTGTGTTTATACATGCATAATTCATGTATAATTTCTTCCTAGCAATGGTTTTTATCTTTGATATGACATGAATATCTTCTTAGGAATTGTTTTGATCTTTGATAAGTCATGAATATTTTTACAAAGATTTGATGTATCTTTGCTTTGTTCCTATAGGAACTGATGCATTTTAATAGCACTATATGCATATATGTTTGAAATTATTTCCTCCCACTGCCTAACATTTATTTAAATTATCATTTTATCATATTTTATATTTTTAATACATTTGTCATAAGAATGCTATGTTTTTATCTCTCCTGCTATATTTTATTTGTTTATATTTTTTTGTCAAGGGGAATAATCTATAAATTTATATTTCTTATTATATCCATATTCATAGAGAGAGAACTAAAGAAATATATTTTATTACATTTGGTATCATTATTATCACAAATATTATCACACACTTTATTTTGTATTATTTTTTAATCAAACTCAAAATAAGTTTGTCAAAATAGAAAAGGGGAGATTGTTGACCTTAGCAATAATTAATCTTAATTTTGATCTTAACAAACTTAATTTTGGGCATTTAATTTGTTTATTTAAGTGTGCATAAGTTAGGACTCTATTGGAAGTTAAAATGAAATACGATTATCTTGGGCTAATTGGACCTTTGAGATTCAAGGAGGCTTTTGACATCTTTAGAGCTTTATAATGAGAAATTTATCTTCTTCATATTTGAATTAGACATCTTAAGCTTTCTGAATTAGGCTTATTTGTCAAAATCTGAGTTCATTTGGGTATGTAAATTTTGAGTCATCCATGTATATGTCTGCCATCTTAGATAGCATATCTCGTAGTATTTTGGACATATCTTGAGCTACAAAAGTCTAATGTAGGTGATTCAAAATGATATAGAAATATAAGTCAAATATGTAAAAATTTTATGAATAAAGTATGAGAAAATTCAAATTTCTTTAATATCAAATCATGGGTTCAACTTGGATATAGCTATTTGACAGTATTCTGCATTTCAGATTGCATAGCTCTTAGTATTTTAGACATATCTTGAGCTACAGAAGTCCAGATCATATTATTTAAAATTATATGGAAAGATAATTCAAATAACTACAGCTTTTATGAAGAAAGTGTGGGAAAATTCAAACTTCTTAAGTAGCCAATCATGGTTTCAATCCATGAATAGCTATTTGACAACATCACTTTCAATGATTCAAAATATAGACATTGGACACATCATTTGCACCTCCAAAAGCTATATTTTTAAGTATAAATACCTTTAGAGCTGAATGGAAGTTAAGAAAACTTGTTTATCTTTCATTCTTTCTTAAGCATTCATTGAGCTCTCAAATTCTCTTAAACAATTCTTTGTTTATACAACTCTTGTGAGAGTTGGGTATGTGTTAGAAATAGAATTTATCTTCATCTTAAAACTTTGGTTAGATTAGAAGAGAAGTGAGATTTATTTCTAAAGGAATTAGTTTAAGTGTTGTCTATTGAAACACTTGGGTTTTGGTTTTTTGAGTGAGCCTTAAAAACTTATGTTGTAAGGTTATAAGAGTGAGCCATCAAAAATCTTGTGTAATCTCAATCTTATGAATAAGATTATGGGTAATTGAAAATCCTAACTTGGGGATAAGTTAGGTAGAGACGTAGGATTGTTGTTGAATGCGAACTCCTTAAATCTTTATGTATTCATTCTTCTTTCTCAACTTTCATTCAATTCTTGCAAAAAATTCTTTTAATTTCTTATTTTTATTTGATAGTTCTATTCACCCTCCTTTAGGACTCTTTTCATCTTTTTTTTTTCTGACTCTTTTCATCTTTTTTTTCTTTCTTTTTTTTTTCTTTCACTCTTCAAATCCTTTATCGCTATGGACATTGCATGGACCTTGAATTTACCTACATGGGATCCAGTGACTCCCTCAATACACTCCTATGTAGTTTTAGGCTCAGCATTAGAGATGATATCCCCTTTTTTGCAGATGTGCGATCCCATATTTGCAGATTGGCTACAAAAGAGGTTAGTACCCAATTTCTTTGATTTTTCCTATAAATAATATTAAATAACATCGGGTTACTATTTATACATGCATGTTGATCATTTTAACTAAAAGAAATTTGATTTTATTAAATAAAATTGCAAAAATCAAATTATTCTCTCAGATAGAGGCATCGCCTCTTTGATGGGGCGATCGCCTCTTTGATCACTTCTATCATAAAGAGGTGGCGATTACCTTTATATAAGAACATAGATGTGAAGAAGCAGTCACCTATTTACATCTAGATGCTTATATAAAGGCTATTGCCTCTTAGCTAAGAGGTGATTCCTCTCTAATGGGACAATCACCTCTAGCTTAGAGGCATTCACCTCATTGATAGAATTATAAATAAAAAATGCCTTCATTCATATAAAACAATAATTCCACTCCCTATTTTATTCTTATAGCTCAACGCCCACACCTCAAGGGTGTTGGGAACTTTAACGATGCTCGTATTTGGTATGACGAGCTCACAAACATGATAAGGACTCGTATTCATGATACCAAAATTTTTTATTTCATTCTTGCACTTCCAACATAGCATAAGTGTATAGACTATTAGCCTTTACATGCTCTGATGGAGAGATGATCCGACACTACTCACACATTCCACTTTCCTTTTGAGGAGTTTACACTTAATCCAGTTGCTTTTACTACTATCACTAGTATTTCTTGTGTAGGGGATTCTATTTCCCTTGATATGATTCTCCATTTCTTGTCTCCTAACCATCTCACTTTCATTGAGTGTCTACTTAGTATAGTCTCGGATATGAAGGGGATGTATACAGCGAAGCTCAATTCCATCATGATCTTCTATACTCGTGCTAGAGTTGAGGTGACTACCATACCTCAATAGATTGATTAGTTAGTGTGCACATTCCTAGTTTACTTATTGGGCACCACTTTTTTAATGGACACTACTAGTTCCATAGACTTGAGCTTTCTGATGCCCATGAGAGATCTGGACATAGTGGCTTCATATGACTGGGGTAACTGCACTCTAACCTATCTGTATAGGAGCATGGATGAGTTCGTGCATAGAGCCAAGAGGCTTTATGGTTTCTGTCATGCCATTATAGTACCTCCCTCCTCTTCTAACATTATGTTCCATCTCAAATACTATTGTCATGATTTCTTAATAGTTCTTCCTTTCCTTTACAAGATTGGGCTCTAAAGCTAAATCTGATTATAGGGGTCACTCGTGTTAGTGATACTCTTTTTCCTGCTATGGAGAGATGGGGCCCCAGTTATGCTCGGAGGAGACTAGTTGCTCGCGTGCATATTCATCATAAGTGACTGAACACTCATACACATGATGAGGTGGGTAAATACAAACATAATTGTAATTAGTAACACATTTATTAATCAGATTCATTCGTTTACCAATTTATTTTTATAGTTATGCTCAAACTTATGGGGTCCTTAGGCTAGATGCTCTGATGCCATGGTCTGCTTGATTCTACTATCCAGGAGGAGGGTACTACTCTAAAGACCTCATTGTAGAGTTTGGTACCTTAGTAAGAGGGTACACTAGTGGTAGATGAGCGCTTGAGTGAGACAACCACCTCTTGCTCCTCGTTAACATATTTTTTGGCATATGAGTTAAAGGGAGAAGAGCTTGATAAGGCTCTGGTGGGAGATGATGCTACTAATTATTGTAAGAGGAGTAAGTCTTAATACATGGATTTCACATGAGCTCATCTTCTACAGAGGATGCCTCTTCCTACACCTCAAGTAAGCATGCAATTCTATTAAACACATTATTTCACATTTATACTTGTGGATATTATTTCCTTACTTAATTTTCAATCTTAGGTGTCAACTAAGGCACTAGCCCCTTGTTCGAGGCCTATTGCATAGGAGAGGCCTCATCAGCATCCCCACATTGTGCCTAGCGATGAGGGTACTTCCTCTGGTGTGCCACTTGCTAGGAAGCATTCTAGCTCCAGATCTCAGATGATAGCTTGTAGGCTTATGGCCAATCCTAACTTATTGACCCACTGCTGGGTGCCTTCAGACAAGCTCTCTTGTCAGTTTTTGAGGTTAGACAAGAGTTTGGAGCCTAAGTTCTTATCGAATGCCATTACATATGTGAGTTCCTTTCTTTTGAAGTCCTGTTTTCAAATTTAACTTAATACATGATGAATTCTAACAATATATTAATTACATAGATACCTTAAGATCAAGAAGAGTATATGTATAGGGTGATCGAGGCCCATCAAGACTTCCTGATGCAGATGATAAAGCAATGGAAGGTAACAACTATACCTTCTTTCTATATGTATGCATGCTCTTATGATTTCTTACCTCTTATTTCATTTTGGTAGGACCGAGATGAGGCTAGTTAGGCCAAGATTACTGCTCTTAAGTGTCAACTTGCTGCTCTTTAAGTTGAGGGTGATGAGGAGGAGGATGACACAAGTGATGAGGAGGAGAAGGAGCCAGCTAATGAGCATGCTGAGGATGACAGTCATGACGATAGAGCTAATGAGCCTGGAGATGATGAGTAGAGGGATACCTTAGAAGCTTGCTAGCATAGGATCATTTTGATTGGAGATATTTTTACTACTTTGCATTATTACTCTGTCATTTTCTGAATTAGTTTCTCATTTTGGTACTTTCATATTTTGCACTAAATCAATGATGCAACATTTAAATTTAAAATTTGGATCAATTGAGGAAATTTTTATTGCTGAAATGCTCTTCTCCTAAATTTTCATGTACTATACAACCATTTTACAGCAACACAAAAACATGTTTCAACTGTTAGAGAGGCGTCGCCTTTTTATGAAGAGGCGATGGGGAATCACTTCAACACATAGAGACGTTGCCTGATCATAGAGGCAAACTCTTTTACACCAGCATCTTGCAGCTACTTAATCCTTAGCTCCTCTTCAAAATCCCTAATTTCTTATTCATATGAATTCTCCTCATTCTCTCTCTATACAGCATCACAACCTCCCAGTATGACTGAAAGAAGCTTGAAACAACTATAACCAATTCTAAAAAGCTTGGATGGTGGATCATGGGCTAGATTGAATCCATTTCATATGTTTGTTTCTTATCTCTACACGCTAGGAAGATTAATTTCCAATTTCTCTATGTTTTTCCTCAATTTTGGGATCCTCACAAACATGTCTTTAAATTCAATACTATAGACGACGGGGTTTAGCGTGTGCCTAAGATCTTAGCAACCGTGATATTGTTTGAGCTCAAGGTTCTAGAGAACACACTAACCACTATCACAAAGACATGGTGTGGAGATGAGGAGTCACCACCTAAGGTAATAATTGGGACAAATTGAAAATGATGGTATTCAATTCTAACTTGCAATTTCATATAGAAATTTCAATTTCAATTTCAATTTCAATTTGTAATTCTAACTTGCAATTTCAATTCTCTAAAAGAAAGCTAGCACCACAACCAGGAGATTCTGGATACAGAATATCAACTTCTTTCAGTCTTGTGTTCATTTAGAAATACTTTATCAATTACTATCTTATCCTCTATTTACATGCAATTTCATATAAACTCTTATATAAAATAACTAACTCCAGGCAAATTAGTCATGAAAAATACTTGTAAACAATGCATCTATTAAATTCACAATCCCTAAGTTAGTCTAATCTACATTGATTTCAATTAAATGAGTTAAATCTACATGTTTTAATTTACAAGTGAGATGGACTAAAGGTGGACCAACATGTTAATAAATGAGCCTAAGTCTATTCATTTTAATTTAACTAAAGAAATGGGCCTATAGTCTACAAATTTTAAAGAAAGGAATTAATTAGCGAGCCTAATTCTAACTTGATTTTAAATAAAAATGGGCCTAAGTCTATTTGTTTTAAAAGAAATGAAATTAATGGGCTGAGCTAAATCTAAGTTAATTTTATTAACTAAAAATGGGCCTAAGTCTAAATTAACCTAAATAGGTCTAAATTGATTTTAAAATTAATTAAACCTAAAAAATCTAATTAAAAGTCTATTTATTAAATGGGTTAGAGCCTAATGTGGCTTGGGTCCCAAACACACAAAAATAAACAATAAAAATAGAAAAAGATCAACCATGCAATTAAATTATTTATTCTAAAAAACCCTAATTTTACTTAAAATGCAACCTAAATTAACCTACTGTCTCCATTGATTTTAATTAGGGTTTATAAAATTGAACATAATTTACTAATTAATTTTTTAAGAAGGATAGAACTAAATTTTCATTATTTCCACTATTGGGGCTATTATAAAATCTTCCAAAATAATAAAGAAAATAAAATTAAAATACAACCCTTAAGAAGACAAATTAAACAAATTCAAAACCTAAAAAACCAATAAAATAAACTAAACAAAGCAAAATAAATATAAATTGGGATATTGACTTTTGGCTTTCATTCATGGATTCTCTGTGAGTTTCCTTAGTTCAATCATATATTCATCATCACAAAAAAAAAAAAAAAACATGAAACACAAAGAATCAAAAAGAAAATCAGGTTAGAATTAATAAACAAAGAAAAATAAAATAATGAATTAAAACCAAAATCAAATAAAAACACATAAAATAATAATTTAAAAAATAAAAAAGGGAAAATAATGACATAAAAATTTAAAAAAGAAAAGAAAAGAGTAGGAGATGAATAATGTTGTGCAAATGGTGTTTGAATGCCCCTCAGAATAAGATTTCACCGTGTGGAAATAGAATCTGATTGATTTTTTTTCTTCGGCTTGATTGACTTGTTAAGAACAATAATTTGTCTAAAAATTTCTCCATTTTTCAAAGCTTTCTTTTTTCTTTTTTTTTGATTGAAAATCTTGCTTTCTGATTTTTGCTTACTGTCCTTTTTTTTTTAGAGAGAAACAAGTGAGGAATAAGCTTTCTGTGATTTTTTTTCAAAGCCGAAGCCCCCTAGAATGAAGAAAACATCCCTTTTTATACCTCTAAAAACAAAATCCTAATCCCTCTGATAACAAATAATGGAAGATTAAAAAAAAAATTAAACTTCATGATGATGATAGATTATTAGGAAGATTTTATGCCCCTTTTTATTTAATTTTTTTAACCAATCAAAAACAAGAAAAATAATTTAAAAATTAATTAAAATATGTAAAAAATATTGATCGGAATAGTACAATTCCGATTAGAATTGTAGATTTTCGATTAGTAATATATATATATATATATATAACATTGAATTGTAAAAAAGACCCTTAAAAGAATTAAAAATTTTCAATTGGGTCCCTAAAAAGCTGCAATTAAGCCTGAGATTCAAAATTGATATCCACAAAGATAAATTTTCATCATTGGGTCCTCTATCGCTTCCAAACTCATGTTATCCTGAAATTGGGTGCCAAATAAGCACATAATTTCAAGGCAATGAGTCAAAACACTTACCTATGTACTGTGACTAATACATGACATTATGTCATGTTAAGTGTGATTTAAGGAACACTAGAATTCCAATGGAATTTCTAGTTATGATGTTATCACTGTATTCAATGAATAACAGTTAACACTGCATTCAGTACGTTTTGAAAACAAGCTATAATTCTAGTGGAATATATAGTGATGATGCTATCATTATGTTTAGTGAATAGCAATTGACACTGCGTTCAGTGCAAATTGAAAATATGCTATAGTTCTTGTGGAATATATAGTAATGATGCGATCACTGTGTTCAGTGAATAGCAGTTGACACTACATTTAGTGCATTTTGAAAACATGCTATAATTTTTATGGAATATATAGCGGTGATGCTATCACTGTGTTGAGTGAATAACAGTTGACACTGTGTTCAGTACATTTTGCTATATTCCCTATGGGATGTTTAGCAAGTGACTTTATATTCCCTGTGGAACGTTTAGTGAAATATGCTATAACTACTATGTAGTGTCTAGCTGAAGATAATATGCTATAGATCCTGTGGAGCATCTAGCAAATTATGATAATAGTGCTATAGATCTTGTGGAGTGTCTAGCAAAAAGATTTGAAATGTGCTATAATTCCTATGGAATGTCTAGCAAAAAGTGATTGTTTGGAATTTTTGTTATAACTACTATGTAGCATATAACAAAGTGAATTTGAAAATTGTGTTATAGCTACTGTGTAGAATATAACAAAATGAATTTTGAAAATTCACAATAATGCAATACACATAAATACAGAAATTCACTTATGTGTTTAATGTTGACTGGGAATTGAAATTTTGTACCAAGAAAGCATGTACTGAATAATTTAAATAATCCAGCTTTTTGAAATTAGGAATTAAATCCTAATTAAATTGCAACTTAAGACTAAATTACAAGAAACTCATGTACTTGAACGTAAATAAATCTTGTGGACTAAAATGGATATTTTTCACTTTATTTATTCCTTGTGAATGTCTTATTTTCTTAACACTCTCACATCTTCTTCCTATTTTTCTTTTCTCTCTTTTTCCTTCTTTTTTTTCTTTCACTTTCAACTTGATTTTTATTTTTTTAATTTTCAATTTTCAATTACTCTTTGTTCTGTCATCCGATTCTGATTCTGTTTGATCCTATGGCTCACCCACCATTTAGACCACGTGCAAGAGCTGACATTCTAGTAGATCCACCTAATTTGGCCCCACATTTTCCATAAAATAATCTGGGATAAAATGAAGGTGCAACTGTCATTCCTTTGATCCGATTGGACCTACACCGATGCTCAAATGCTGGGGATGAGGTATGGTTTATTCTTATGCTTTAATTTTTGCAAAATTTAATTCATTTTCTTCTTGATTAGCATTGAAAATTGACTAAATAATGCATAAATTAGAAATGCATGTTAATAAACATGATGAATTAGTAAAAATTGATTACTAAAAGCTATTTTTTAAAGAATTAAGCATCAAAATTAAACCAGAACTACGTGTCTGCTTGATCCAAAATGAAGATTCCCGATCATAAATCTAAAAAATCCAATCGGCCTTAGGAGTTTCCAATTATTATTATTTTATTATATATATATATATATATATATATATATATATATATATATATATATATATATATATATATATATATATGGGATTGCCTTCGGAGGTACCCCAGTTCCTTTCGACATTAGCTACTGCAATCTTCCTGAGGGTGCTAAGAACAAGCATGTTCGTGACTTGTTTGGATTTATACTGATCTAGAAGAACCGAAAGAATGTTGTGCTATCTTCTCTTATTCAAAGCTTTAGACGACTACCTACTACCACTCCTCGCCAAATCATTCAAAAGGTGAGGTGTTTCCTTCTAACTTTGTTAGGCACTACCTTATTTTGTGAGACTGGTCACAAGATCAGTATTGTACTCCTTGGTCCTCTCTGTGACTTAGACCAAGTTATTATATTTGATTGGGATTCAACAACACTTGCTTATCTTTGCTATAAGCTTGACATAGTTTGTCAAAGTTCTATCACGATGTCTAGATTTTGGCACGTTTTGCACATACGTTTCTCTCCTTCTTTAGTCTCTTACTATCTGCAATTCTTTATTCTATTTTAACCATTTTACCCTTTTACAGATTTGGAGTATTGAGATAGGAGTGATTTGAGGTTTTAGTGTTATTAGCCTTGACAGGAGCCTCCCATCAATGCAGAGGTGGGGTTCCTCTCGCCTTTCTAGCAACAAGCATAGTCTCCAGACTTATCAGAATTAGCTGAATGCTCTAGAGTGGAGCCTAGTAAGAAAAAGGAAATCATTAATATCATATAAATTTTATGAACTTAAATTAATTTAATTGATGAACTATAGGTGAAGTATGATTGGCTTGGTAATACTGAAGATGTTCAGTGATATGATTTCATGATTATTGTTACAAGATTGGAGACTGTGAGAGTCTTGCTTTTAGGTTATGGTTGCAAGATGTGGTATCTAGGAGAGCGTATATATCACTGGTTCATCGAACCTTCACAATGTCACATTCCTTATTCTATACCACGCTCAATGTTACGAAATTCTAGTTTGACTGGTCTAAGCTGAGAGCAACATTACAGGGATATGATGCCTCGATTCTGCTTGAGCGTTCTCATGGTTATCAGGCATACATTCAAGAGAATAACCTAGAGTAGGTTATTACTGATTTTACTAAGGTATGTCTCTTGTCATGTTTTCTTCATTGTCCTAGTTACCCTTGGCAAAAGCTTGCTCCTTTTCTTATAAGTTGAGGGAGTTAGCTCTCCTGCTATTGATGTTACTATAGAGGAGGAAATCGAGACTGAGCCTGGGATTAAGAGGACTATTCATGAGTCTCATACTCAGTACACTAAGACTGCTCAAGGTGAGGCTTCGACGAGCGCTACCTTGGGTGACATTTCCCTTTTGGATAGATTAATGTACTATTGGTCTCCTATAGTTCTGACTTCTATCGAGCAGTACATGAATTTTGATGATACTCGACCTCCTAGCTTTTCTCCTCCTGATGCTTCGCATTTGAGTGCAATTGACTATTTATCTGTACAAAATAAACACTTGATCTTACATTAGTGACATTTACATTGCAGGTTCCCTGGACATAGGCAGAGTACCTTTACAGACTTGCCTCATCTCAGAGACTATTTGCTATGCAGGTCACAATCAGTTGGAGAGTAAGTATTTACAACACATGAAAATGTATACATGTTATGTATGTTATGCATAATTCTAACTATTTTGAATGCAATAGAGTTATGTTAGGGACTTGAAGCTTGAGAACGAGAGACTTCAATAACAACTTGCAGACTTGAGTTTCAACTCTTATAGTGCTAGAACTTCGACCACAGACCTGTTGATATTTATTAGCATGGTGATCTAACTAGAGGATGGGGACCTTGGCCTGACACAGGAGCTCATAATGACTAATTAGGATTGTTTTTGCTTTTATTTTTGACTTTTAGCATGCTTATGTCTGACTATCTTTGTAGTACTGTTTTACTCTGGATTCTGCACCATTTTGAGTACTGTTACTTTCTAAATTTTGTATCACTTGAATTGATAGCTGCTTTTGAGTAAACTTCTTCCATTAAAATCCTTCTAAAATGGATAGTACTGAAAATAACTAATTAATTAAAAAGATGAATAATAAATATCATCCTTTTAATAATTGTTTATTCATCCTTATCCCTTTTAGATTCCATCACCTAATCTTATCCATATTTCTTGAGAAATTAGAATCCTTTTCCTATATGGACTTATTTTCCTTCTCTATATAAAGAATAAACAAGGGGCATTATTCCTTATTCTTTAGACTTTCAATCATGACTCAAACATCTCTTTAATTGATGAAGAAATTCCTTAAGAGCCTTGATGGGAATTATTGAAACAACTTTCTCCCTTTTCATTCCAAATCACTAAAATCCCTTCAACATTTGAATATCGAAAATAACTTTTTGCGTGCTACTTCAACTTTTTAGGATGTGAAGGACCATATGTGTAGATTTAATGGGCAAGAGTTATACCCGATGATTGATGAATTTGCTGCTATCTTGGGGTGCTCATTAGACTCAATTGGCATGATTGCTCTTCCTGATCTGACCATGCAGTTTCCTGATAAGCTAGTAGCATTCTTTGATTTGCCCCCAAATGACATCTATCTATATGCTCATAACCCTGGGACCATCGATCTATCTTCTTTGATTACTGTCTATGAAATTAAAGATAAAAAGAGTGTTGCTTGGACCAGAACCGTTGCTTTTTGTCTTTATGCATAGTTTTTGCTAGTTTTATCTCATAGAAATGTTGACACACAGATTGTGAGTGTTTTAAAGCAGGTACAAGCTGGAGCCGACCCTATGCCCATTATTCTTCCTAAACTATCATGGGACTGGATAACTTTAGAACTCAGAATCATCTTTCAGTAGTTTACTTCTCCTTCAAGTGTGTAACTAGAATTCTTTATTGTTTTCTTGCTTTTTTATTTGCCTTAACTTTTTCCTAAGTCGCCCTTTCGGGTTTTTAACTTAGTAGGCTTGCCATAACTTTTTCCTAAACTACCCTTTCAGGTTTTCAACTTAACGAGCTTTTTTTTAGATCTGACTACAGGAAAAGCTTAGTTTGCTTATCATTCCTACTAAGCCTTTGACTAATCAACCTCAACAACTATAGTCTTAATGGGTTGATTGGTTTAGGGGCATTATAGATGCTAAGATCAAATGCATTTGCCCTTGGTAGAAATTGAAGTTCATGACCATTAAGCCATATGATCATAGTGTTCCTATTCTTAGGCTACATTTCTATACCTTTTCCCCCTTTCACATCTTTACCGTCAGTATGGTCGCTCATAGTTCATTGTCACTGTTCTTACTAACTTTGAAGGCTTCCCTTTGAGAAAAGACTTTCTAGATAAGGTTAGGAGTTTGTAGCCTCATAGGAACCTGGACCGAAAAATGCATTTGAATGCCAAGGTGACTACTGATGATAATGACAAGGCTTGGGTTATCATGCAAACTATAGATCCACCAAGATTTGCTAAGTACAAGAGGACTTAAGTATATAGTGATATCATAGATCTGGTTTTTTAGGCTTTTCATGCTTTGTTTTTCCTTTAAGTACTTATGTCTTATAATAAAAATAGGATATGCAATATTCAAAAAAAAATTTCATTTTAATTTGCTTCATTAATTAGGGCCAAAATGAGTACATTTAGTACATCACATGATATAACTCATGTTATCAGCTAGTCCTTTTAGATTTTCTAACTGAATATTTTTCTCTCACTTTTATTTCCCTAATTTTTGCCTGACCAACCCTTTATAGGTTTTGTAATCAGCGAGATCACCTCTTTTCTTTTATTCCCTAATTTTTGCCCGCTAGCCCTTTATAGGTTTTCTGAACGGTGGGAATGTCCTAATTTTTGCCTGACTAGCCTTTTTAGGTTTTCTAGCCAGCGGACTTTTATTTCTTTTGTACTATTATTATTTTATCTTTTTTAAAGATAGTATTTCTTGAGACAATCTAGGTTAATTGGCTCAGTGAACTCATTCCTTTCAAGATCTGATATTTTTGCAGCTCCTTTAAGTAAAACCAACTTGACTAAAAATGGTCCTTCCCAATTTGGTCTAAACTTTCCTCTTGGATCAAATACTACTGCTCTAGACTATTTTAACACCATGTCTCCAGCCTTAATCTTTCCAGGCTTAACCTTCTTATTGAATGATCTTGCTATCCTTCTCTAATATATCTAAGTATGAAACAAAGCATTCATCCTCTTTTCGTCTAGAGATTCCAGATGATCATATCTCTTTTGCATCCAACCACTCTCAAAGATTTGATCTCAGTTTCTATAGGAAAAATTGCTTCACAACCATACACTAAAGAGAATGGTGTTTGGCCCATGGTAGTTCTAGCTGTAGTCCTATACGCCCACAAAGCAAAAGGAAGAAACTCAAACCAATCCTTGTAAGTCTTGACCATTTTAAAGAGAATCTTCTTAACATTTTTATTAGCCGCTCCTACTACTCTATTAGCCTGAGGGTAATAAGGTGAAGACTTATGATGTTCAATCCTATACTTCTGTAATAACTCTACCATTTCTGCCTGAAATTGGATATCATTATCTGTCATAACATGGTGCAAAACCCTATATCTATAAATAAGACTCTTCTCAATAAACCATGCCATTTATTTTGCTTTAAGAGTGTTGAAGGACTTAGCCTCTACCTATATAGAAAAGTAATCGATTGTTGTAACTATATACTTATGCCTATTGGATGCTGTTGGTCTTATTTCTCCTATAATATCAATCCCCCACACTGCAAAGGGCTAAAGAGATGATAAACTATTCAGCATCATAGGAGGAAGATGGTTAACATTCCTATAGATCTAGCATTAATAACACTGTCTTATTATTCTTATACAATCTTTTTCTATACTTATCCAATAATACCCCTATCTGATTATCTTCTTAGTCAAGATCATCCCATTTATATGAGAACCACAAGCTCCTGCATGAATCTCTTTCATCATCTCTTCAGCATCATTTTTCTTGAGACATCTAAGCTACATTCCATTCATCATTCTTTTATTTAATATTCCATCATGACTTGTATAATTACATGCAAGAACATGAAGAGCATATTTTTCTTTTGAAGTCGCCTTATCTGGATACTTTCCTTATTCAATAAACCTCTGAATGTCATAAAACCACAACTTCTCTTCAGGTCCTATTTGAATACCTATAGTTTGCTCTCTCCCATAACATAGAGCTCTTGATTTTATGATTACCAAAGGCTTCATAGTCAATCCAATCACATTATCCCATATCGAAGAGAGTGTTACTAGTGCATCTGCCATCTAGTTATCATCTCTTGACAAATTGATGAAGAGACATTTAATGAAGTTTCTTATTAAAGTTTTCAAATAAAAGATATAAGGCTTCAACTTTTCCTCTTTTACCTCCTATTCTTCATTAGCCTGACTGATGACCAACATCGAATCCTTATATACTAACAACTTTTTTGCTCTAATTGTTATTACTGCCTCCACTCCAATAATGCATGCCTCAAACTCAGCCATATTATTTGTTACCTTGAAATATAACTTCTTGGCCATTGGTATGGTTTCTCCTTCTAGTGTAACAAGAATCACTCCTAATTTGGCTCCTTTATTATTTGTAGCCCCATCGAAATAAAGCTTCCACTCCTGATACTCTATGACTACTAAGTTCTTATCTGGAAACTCTAAATTCTATTGTTCATCATCTTATACTGCATTTTGAAGTAGAAATTTTGCTACTGCCCTTCCTTTGATAACCTTTATGGTAATGTACTCTATATCAAATTCAGTCAATAGTACGAGTCATCGAGACATTTTTTTAGTTAAAGTAGATGCTTGAAATAGATATCTTAAAGGATCAATCTTTGAAATAGCCTGAACTTCATAAGACTAAAAATAATGCCTCAAATTTCTTCTTGCCCATATTATTATTAGACATGTCTTCTCTATCAAATCATACTTTTCCTCATATGATAGAAAATTCTTCCTAAGGTAATACACCATATGTTATACTCCATCCAGTCCTTCTTGTGCTAGCATTGCCCCCATTACATTTTCCTCTAGAGCCAAGTACAGGATCAACGACTTACCTTGCCTTGGTGGCTTTAATACAAGCAGATTGGTAAGATATTCCTTAATCCTATCAAAAGCCTTTTGACAATCATCGTTCCACTTCACAGGTTGATCTTTCCTTAAAAGCTTGAAGATAGGGTCATAAATATTAGTAAGCTTTGTAATGAACCTACTAATATATTACAACCTGCCAAGGAATCCTCTTACTTCTTTCTCTATTTTTTGCACCAATATTTCCTAAATAGCTTTTACTTTATCTGGATCTACTTTAATTCCTTTGCTACTAACTATATGCCCTAGCAGTTTTCTTGAAGTAACCCTAAAAATGCATTTCTTTGGGTTGAGACTCAGATTGTACCTTTTAATTTGAGCCAAAAACTTATCTAAAGATTCAAAATATCCCTCTTTTGTCTCTAACTTGACCTTCATGTCATCTACATATACTTCAACTTCTTTGTGCATCATGTCATGGAAAAGAGCAGTAGCTACCATTTGATATGTTACACCTGCATTCTTCAATCCAAAAGGCATAACCTTATAATAATAATACATCCCCCATTCTATAATGAAAGTTGTTTTGATCTTTTCCATAATTACCATCATTATCTAATTATATCCTGAACACCCATCCATAAAAGAATACATTATGCTCGATGCCATACTATCCACTATCATATCAATGTAAGGTCAAGGAAAATCATCTTTTGGGCATGCTTTGTTTAGATCCTTGAAATCCACACACATACATACTTTACCGTCTTTACTGGTACTATGTTTGCCAACCATTGAGGATAATCTACCACTTCTAAAAAATTAGCCTGGATTTGTTTAGCAATTTACTCTCTTGTCTTTTCAGTCCACTTTGGTCTTAGCCTGTGTAGTTTCTGTTTATTAATTTTTGTTAATAGTAATGTAATGTTCTATAATTTCCATGTCTAAACCTGACATATCTTCATAAGTCTAAGTAAATAATACCTTTCTTTTTGTTAATATTCTCTTAAAATTTTCTCTCTTTTCAGGAGTTACATTATGTGATATAAAACTATTCTTAGGATTATCACTTATGCCCATGTTTAATGAATCTAATTGAATGGAATTAATGTCTAATATACACATATGATCAATATTAAAATGTCTAACATTCATATCATTGACCATGGAAAAAATAAAGTCTTCATCCTCATCAAGGCTAGATATTATTATATTACTTTCTTCATAAAAAAACATCACTAAAACTATTACTAAAGATAGTAGCTAAACCTTAGGGTGGCTCCTCTTCAGGTGGCAGACACAGTAGCTCTTCAACAACAGTATCACTCATCCTCTCGACTACCTACTTCATCACTTCCTCTTTGTTATCCTCTACCAAGTTCTCTATAATCTGCTCCTTGAAGATCTCGAACCCAAGAATGTCTTTTCCAATAACATTAATAAATTCCTTAGCACCCAGATTGTACTTGCCTTCCCTAGCTTGATAAAATTCTCACTCATCTGCTTGATTCTCCCTAAGAGCTTATTTATCTTGGCCTTTCCCTTTTTCCTTCCTCTTTTATTACCAAGTTCTGTCTCAGTGCACCCTAATCCCATAGTGTTGCCCTAACTTCTGAATTCCAGGGGTTTGAGACTTCCTTGCCCATTTTTTCCCAGCCCTTGTCCAGGTTGATAATTTATACTCTCTAACATCTTCGTAACTTGTGAATCCATCTTAGTTCCATCGAATATTCCAACAACTTGGAAACCAAGAGGAACATATGCTTATTTCTGTTTATCCTATATGCCTACCATAGCAGCATTGGTTCCAGCTTCTATAGTTACAACCTCTCCTTCATAAGGGAAATTTATTTTCTGGTGCATAGTTGAGGGTACCCCTCCTAGATAATAGAACCATGGCCTTCTTAAAAGCAAGACATATGTGACAGGGATGTCTAATATAGTGAACTCAACAGTTGACTCTACAGGTCTTATTTTAACCAAAGCCTGGATTGTGCCCTCCACATTCTGAGTGCTATCATCATAAGCTCTCATTATAAGATTTGAACCTTTCAAATCATCAGCTTTCAAACCTAGATTATGTAGGATTTTTAATGGACAAACGTTAATAGCAGAACCATCATCTACCATTATAAAATTGGTTCTCTTTCCCCTCACTTCAGCTGGGATAAATAGCTCCTTGTTATGATTTCTAGCTTCTAAAGGCAAATTATCATCTAAGAATGTTATCAAGCCATGCTTCTTTTCTATGACCTTTGGTACTATAGCCTCAAGTGTAGCTGCTGTTTTGATACTCATATTTAGTAGAGCCTTGACAAGAGCTCTTCGAAGGCTGCTTGAATGCATCAATAATTCCCAAATGCTCACATTTTCTTTAGCTTTCTTTAAATGCTCTAAGATTAGGTCTTCTTTTTGCCTTTCCTTTACTTCTAAATTCTATGTCTCTTCTATTTTTGCAACTCTCTCAATTTTTTTCTGCTACCTTATAGATCATTCCACTTATGGTGACATGGTTCACATTAGGATTATCACTCATACATTAAGACCATTAGGGCTCTCTTCATCAGAGTCATACCAAATGTCAATAACCCCAATAATTTAATCCTTCTTTCCATTTTTCCATACTTCCATTATGCATGTTTCTTTCCCTTTCAACTCCTTTATGTTAAGTCTCTTCAACTCCCTCTTGAGATTGTTCAGAAGGACAAAATGACCCATTGTTCTTTCCTTTCACGTTATCATCTTCGAACTCTTTACCCCATCCTGAGGGCACAATCTCCTCTACTGGTATATCACCTAAAGCAAGCTTAGAGTAAAATACTCTATAGTTGAACTTGCCTGAAGGTTGCCTCAATAAATCTTCAACCCCTCTTAATGATTACTTAGGAGTTTCATATTCTCTCTTTTCTTCCATCGGCTCATTATCAAACTTATCACCCCATCTTGAGGGCACAATTGATTTAAAGCAAAATTATTAAAGGGTGGCTTTGAATAGAATACCTTAAAGTTAAATTTGCTTGAAGGTTGCCCTAATAAATTCTCTACTCCTCTAGAAACATTAGGAGATTTCTCACTGTCTATAAGGTTTAAGTTTTCAAAAGAGTCCAACACTTCCTTTTCGCTAACTTCTGAGTTGATCATTATGATGGCTGATGGTGGAACATTTCGGTAGTCGGGGAAAGGGTTGTTTCTAGTGTTTAGGATAGAATTGGACTTTTTGGGGTCTGTGATTTTTTCGAAGTCATGAGGTTTTGGATTTCATATTTTAAGCGGATACAAGTGTCTGTGGAGTGACCAGCTACTTAGTGAAATTTACAGTAGCTGTTTGGGTCATAGCCTATAACATTTAGGTTTGGTGGTTTGGAAAAGGTTAAGGGTCTAAGCATGCCTTTTTGGATCAAACGGTCTAGGACTTTGGAAAGTGGTTGATTAAAATTAGAGAATCTCCTAGGTTGCTGAACTACATGCACCTCTACAGCTCGGCTAGTAATTCCCTGTTGTGTTCCCCAGTTGGGTAATTTCAAGTTCCTATACTTCTAAAACTTCTCTTATTCTCACTCTCAATCTCTTCAGCTTGTAAACCATCATTATATGGGTCTATAAATGTTTTGGGATTCATCATTTTCAATCTCTCAACCAAATTAGGCGACACGTTATGGACTATCATCATAACTTAATATTTCATAACCAACTTATTTTTTATTAATCTTGCCTTGTTCATAAATTTAGTTAAGAAATCAAAAAAGGATTCATTTGATTTTTTCTTAGTCAGTTCCAAATCCTTGATGGACAATTCCAATATAGTGTTATAATCATACTGTTTTCAAAAAGCAGTACACAGTTCTTTCCAGTTAGCCCTGATAGTCTTTTCTAACCTATGATACCAGTTTATAGCCATTCCTTCTAAATACAGTACAAATAACCTAGTGACCACTGCTAATGGAGCCTTAGTAATGCTCATAGTTGTTATGTATTGACTGAGATGAGTCATAGGATCTCCAGTTCCATCAAAATTTTACAGCTGAGGCATTTTGAACTTCTCGGGTAGCTTATTACCCTCAATTAGTAGCATATCATCAAAGTCAAATGAATATCCCATGCCTTGTCCTCTAATCAACTCTTCCATCTTGGACATTTTCTGGGTCAGTGCTTACATGTGCTTGGACTCATGGTCTTATACCAGTTCAAGTGATTCTCTCTATTCCTTTTGTATCATGTAGTTCTTAACATCCTCAAGCTTCACATCAATAGCAAGTGCGTTTCTAGCAACAGGTTGCCCCTCAACATTATTGGCAGTAGGTGGAGCATCTGCAGTAAGTCGGATAGTTGCAGCAGTAGGTGGTTGCTCAATTGCAGGTGGTGGTATGATGACAGCAATAGGTTGCATCAATCAAGATAAATCCTGTCTCAGTTCATCTTGCATCATAGCCCTCATGTCATCCATTAAAGCTCCCTTGATGTCTTCTAAAGTCCAATTCCCTCCTTGTTATTGTTCCATTTCTATATGCTCAGTTGGAGTTGGTTTAGCTTCCAAGTAAAGCGAATTAATAGGACTCTTCTCTAGTATGTGAAGGATCTTTTTTGCTATGGCTTTAGGACTTAAATATGTTCTTCTTAGTCTGCCACCTTTCCATCCCCAAATATGAGAAGACCTAAATGAATCTATGATGGCTTCAAAAAAAAGTGTTAGTGTGATGGATGAAATGCATATATGCATGATGCACATGCTCTGCAACAAGTAGCAAATAGCAAGTATCAATCAAGTGTACAACATTCATCCTTCCAACCTTATTCCTCCCACACATATGTTTAATAGTGAGTCTCTTCTCCTATGATTTTTGGTCTTGGCCCTAATATCAACAGGGGATATTAAGAATTGACGCATATGCCAAATCTCTCTTAAAGCAATAAAAGCATGGAAACAGTATTTCTAAGTATAAAGGTATAGTCCAATCTTTATTAGCCTAAATGGGCTTCAAAAGTATGGGCTTGGACTTTTATAAATAGAAATACCTCATGGAAATCAATCATACAAGCAATTTAGGTAATTCTAGGGGAAGTAACTTAGCCATTATATATGGTTAGGGTGCAGTGAAAAGTCAAAGTTCCCTTAGCAAGATGCCCTCCTTTAAGACTTGAGTTATAGGCTAAGGTCAAAGGGGCCCAACATCCTTTACTAACTCGAGAGAAGACTACCCCACCTTAAGGACTTAGGTTATAGGCTCTGGTCAGATGAGCCCGGTAATCTTTCTTGAATCGAGTTAAGGCTAAAAGTGATGGTTAGCCAATCTATAATTCCATAAAGTTAGTGGAATCATGGAACCATAAACCAACACCATCAGTTTAATAAGGACATGCAAAATGAATGCAAGAATAAAATAATTCTAAAGAACACAAGTAGAATTAATATCTTTTATCTCCAGTGGAGTCACCACTGTAGATGGCGGGGTTTAGTGCGTGCCCAAGATCTTAGTAACTATGACACTATTTGAGCTTAGGGCTTTAGAGAACACACTAACCACTATCATAAAGACATGGCACGGAGATAAGGAGTCACCACCCAGGATAATAACTGGGACAAATAAAAAATGGTGGTACTTGATTCTCTAAAAGAAAGCTAGCACTATAACCAAGAGATTCTGAATACGGAATACCAACTTGTTTTAGTCTTGTGTTCATTTAAAAATACTTTATGAATTACTCTCTTATCCTCTATTTACATGCAATTTCATATAAACCCTTATTTAAAATAACCAACTTCAAGCAAATTAGTCATGAAAAATACATGTAAACAATGCATCCATTAAATTTATAATCCCTAAGTTAGTCTAATCTATATTGATTTTAATTAAATGAGCTAAATCTACATGTTTTAATTTACAAGTGAGATGGACTAAAGGTGGACCAACATATTAATAAATAAGCCTAAGTCTATTCATTTTAATTTAACTAAAGAAATGGGCTTATAGTCTACGAATTTTAAAGAAAAGAATTAATTAGTGGGCCTAAGTCTATTTGTTTTAAAAGAAATGAAATTAATGGCTGAGCTTGTCACGACCCAAACTGGGAGTCATGACCGACGTTAGAAAATAAAAATTCTTTCGAATCCGAAACTCGTAGTAAGCCTGAATAAAACACATGCAACACATAAATAAAAATATGCCAAAATTAAAACTTAAATCAATATAAAAATAAATTATTAAATGTCATATCATAATAAAATATTCATACAATATTTTGATACAAATCTTAAAAACCAAAACAACACACTACCGATACAATACACTGCTACAAAAGTCTCTAGAGTATAATAAGAGTTTAGATAATAGATTAACATAATTTAGCCAGGGCTGAAGAAGACCGGGAAAGAGGTATACTACTGAGGTCTGAAGAAGAATCTCCTAAAAAAATATTGAGGGGAGTCAAACCTCACTGAGTGAATTATTATAATATATATACATGCAACCTAAAGTCATATGTAGTGAAGCACCAGTATAATAATATACATATACAAGCATTTCACATAAATGCTAAAATCCACTTTATATATAATAAATGCAAAAAAAATTTATTTAAGTGAATGATCAATTAGTACCCTAATATATTCACAACCTCAATCATAAAATCAATAGTTGATTGGCTTATCCAAAACTTCAAGTATTCATTTTTCCAACTCAAGGTAGTAGACTGGCCTCGAGTACACTAGGTCAACTAAGGATCCGCAGCTGTCCTATCCAATAACCAATCATCTCTATATTCTCATTCACAATCAAACATTAGAATTTCAACCTAATTCTAATGTACTGTTGCATAACAGTCCTAGCATAGCCCACTAGGTAGCACGTGCTATTGATATTCTTCAATAAATTGTATAAATATTGGAAAATAATAAAATGTACAATTAAAATATAATGGCATCCAATATAGAAGAATATACCATTTATATACCAAAAATATACTAAAAGTATTCCGAATATATATATGCCACATATATATCAAAATAAACCAAAAATATATTAAAAATATACCAATACATATTAAGAATATATCAAATATATATGTCGCATATATATTAAAATATACCAAAAATTTACTGAAAGTATACCAAACATATACTAAATCATTTAATACAACAATTCATGTTTAAATACATATTAAAAACATGAATGCTCATAATCGTACATCCTATATGCAATGTATATATAAAATAATAAGTCATAGGTTTGCGTTACTTGAGACAAACTTGACAAGTTTGGTCTGATAGGCCTCGGTCTCGGTGTAACTAGAAAAATAAATAATAACAACAAATATCAAAATATATTCCTAATTCATACTTCTAAGAATTCTAAAGGAAGACTCGATCTAAGAATCAAAACTTAAGATCGACCCGACGTCACGTTTTACGAGAATTCTACCGAAAAATCAATAGAGTCTCCTCTATAAAACAGACATCTCTCTACTGAAAGTAGAGCCGATCCTGTAAGAAAACACACTTCTAATAACACAATAGCTCAACACCTCGGGTTATGACCCCAAACTACATAAATTCCCAATCGAGGTTTACAATTCACAAAAAAATCAATATTAAATAATAAATATAACAAAAATCACTAAATTCCATAAATATCAATAAAATACCAAAATATAATTTATTTAAATAATAAAAACATTAAATATAATTATTTTCACATTAACTAAATAAAATCTCAAATAAATTATATAATATTAATAAAATCTAATTTTTCAATTGTTCGAAATAAAATAGTAAAATTCATAATTAATTACTTAAAAATTTTAAATATATAATAAAAATAGTTAAAACCTCATTTAATCACAAAAATAGTATATAAAATTATTATTTGAATATATTTTCAAAAATTATTATTAATTAGTTAAAAATAGTAAGTAATTTGTAGGAAATTATTTTAAAACATATTTATTATTCCAAAATTATTTAAAACATATTATTTAACTATAATTTCAATAAAAATACATAATTTACCTATAAATCCAAAATCCACATAATACTATATATTTACTAAAAATTATTCAAATTTTCTAAAAATTATTTTCTCACTTCTAAATTTAATAACTTAAATTAACTATACTAATTAACCTAATTTTTTCCATAATAACCTGTAAAACACATAATTAATAAAAATTCATTTTTAATTATAAAAAATTCAATAATTACCCATAATTCAAAAAAATTCAAAAAAATAAACTAAAAATATATTTACGAAGCTTAAGTCTCAAACATCAACACTCCTAAAAGAAATATCCAAGAAACATTCAAACTCAAGCTTAACAAAAATAAAAACCCTAAATGTCATAAACTAAAACTTAGAGATTTCTAACTAACCAGACGTTGTAGAGTTGAAACGAGTTGAGAATCAAGAAGTACACATCGAGAGGAGTCTAACGAGCCTAAAAGCTTGAGCTAATTTGACCGAAAACTCACTGGCGTTACTGTAGCTCTTACAGTGATTCTCGATTTTTCAACGATGATAGGGGGAGGAGAAGGTGGCGATTGATGGCAAGAAGAGGCTTGAGGTGATGGTGAGCTTTGTGGTGGTCTGTGGCGGTGCTGGGAGCTCGAGCTGGACACTGGCAGTGAACGGAAATGGAGAAGAAGAAGAAAAATAAGTGGGGGAGGTTGACATGTTTTTACTTTTGACCAAATTATATATATATATATATATATATTAACTTAACAACACACATATATATATACACATATATACACAACACATAGTCACACATGCACATGCATATCAACAATAACAACAATAATAATAATAATACAATAACAAATAATAATAACAATACTAACAACAACAACAACAACAACAACAACAACAACAACAACAATAATAATAATAATAATAATAATAATAATAATAATAATAATAATAACTTTAATATTTTTAAATAATAAAACTTTCAAGTAAATTTCTTTACACATAATAACGTAAGATAAACGAATATTATTCATAAATAATGATAATATAAAAAGAAAATTTAAAATATTATTAACATTACATACCTTAATATAATTTTATATTATTTAAAATATATGGTCATTACAAAGCTAAATCTAAGTTAATTGTATTAACTAAAAATTGGCCTAAGTCTAAATTAATCTAAATAGGCCTAAATTGATTTTAAAAATAATTAAACTTAAAAAATCCAATTAAAAGGCTATTTATTACATGGGTTAGAGCATATTGTGGGCTTGGGGCCCAAAACACACAAAAATAAATAAAAAAATAAAAAAAGATCAATCATACAATTAAATTAGTTCTTCTAAAAAATCCTAATTTTACTTAACACGCAACCTAAATTAATCTACTGCCTCCATTGATTTTTATTAGGGTTTACCAAATTGAACCTAATTTATTAATTAATTTTTTAAGAATAAGAGAACTAAATTTTCATTATTCCCACTGTCATGGCTATTATAAAATCTACCAAAATAATAAAGAAAATAAAATTAAAATACAATCCTTAAGAAGACAAATTAAACAAATTCAAAACCTAAAAAACCAATAAAATAAACTAAACAGAGCAAAAGAGTTGAAGATGAATAATGTTGGGTAGATGGTGTTTGAATGCCCCTCAGAATAAGAGTTCACTATGTTGAAATAGAATTTGATTGATTTTTTTCTCCGGCTTGATTGACTTTTTAAGAACAATAATTCTTGTCTAAAAATTTCTTTGTTTTTCAAAGCTTTCTTTTATCTTTTTTTTTTATTGAAAAGCTTGCTCTCTGATTTTTGCTCACTGTCCCTTTTTTTTGGGAAAGAAACATATGAGGAAGAAGCTTTCTGTGATTTTTTTCAAAGCCGAAGCCCCTAGAATGAAGAAAACATCCCTTTTTATAGCTCTAGAAACAAAACCCTAATCCCTCTGATAATAAATCATGGAAGATAAAAACAAAAAAAAAACAAAAATTAAACTTCCTGAAAATGATAGATTATCAGGAAGATTTTATCCCCTTTTTATTTAATTTTTTTTAACCAATTAAAAACAAGAAAAATAATTTTCAAAAATAAAAAATTAATTAAAATATGTAAAAAATACCAATCGGAATTGTAAATTTCCGATCAGTATATATATATATATATATATATATATATATATATATATATATATATATGACATTTTATTATAAAAAAGACCCTTGAAAGGATTAAAACTTTTTCAATTGGGTCCCTAAAAAGAAAAAAATTCAATTAAGTTCTTAAAAAGCTGCAATTAAGCCCTGAGATTCAAAATCAATATCTATAGAGATAAATTTTCATCATTGAGTCCTCTGTCGCATCCAAACTCATGTCATCCCAAAATTGGGTGCTTACAAATACAATAGAGTTATGCTCTCTGCTAGAGGAATTCGAAGTTATCTAGGGCTCTCAAATGGATTCTGCTTATCATATTACAATTCGTTTAATTGGAACTCTAAATTTACATTCCATCCAATACAAAATGGCTAGGCTATTTAACCTTTATTCTCAGTCTTCTCTTCGCTATATCTTTGGTAATGAGGTTCTGATGAGTTCTTTTTTTCAAGCTGTTGTGACTATAGATAGCGACGAAGTTTACTGGCTTCAGATGCTCTTTACCTGTATGCTCAATTTCTATTAGTTTCCTTTTTTGGCAACTGTGACCCAAAGAATCTTCACATTCAGGATCAAGTGGAGAGTGGCCTAAATCCTTTTGCTCTTATCCTGGCAGAGACCATCATTAAGCTTGACCACTTCTCTAAAATTAGGTGATTTTCAAGGAGTGCTCTGCTATTGGAGGTGAGCTTTCTTTTCCCTTTCCATTTACTGCTTTATGTAATTTTTACCGATTCATTCTTCCAACAGGCATGGTTTCATGAAAAGTTGAGGTTACTCGAACCTCTCAGAGATATTGCATATTACAAGGTCAAACACTGTCGTACTAGGAGACTTCACCCTATTCCAGAAGATATTTGGAGGTGGTTATCTATATTTTCTAACACTCTAATTCAATGGATGTGCCTATAGTGGAGGTTGTAGCATGTGACCATTTAATCCTATACCTATTGTGTTCCAATAGTTGATCTCCATTTTTCCACTTTTTATAATCCTGCTCAGCTTTATAGATAATATGGATAGAAATAACTAATTGTGGAGCTGTGCGTGAATTTAAGCCAAGGCCCTTTTCTCAAAACTTTCTAAACAACCTAGTCACGACCTAGCATCGGAGAATCATTCAGAGGTTCATTGACTACAACAGAGATCAGTCCATTGATGATTAGTACAAAGCATGATTCCAATTACAACAAATAGAGAATGATGAATTTATAAGAAATAAAAGGATAAAGGCATTACAGGCATTGAGTGCTCAAGGTATTCAAAAGAAAGCAAGCATCACTAGTTTATGAAATTTAATTTTTATTTACTTTTATTGGATGGATTTTCCTTTCTAATTAAATAATGTGTAATAAGCATTTAATGAAACGTTCAACAATAATAAAGGCAATCCATTCCATTTAATTTAAGTACAAAGTGACTATACATTTTGCTTCTTACATATCTCTTATCGTTAATTGGCTTGCCTTTGTAAGTTTTCTAACTAACTATTATTTTCTCCCTCTCCTTACATATGTCTGTTACTTTTGTATGGATCGCCTTTTTAAGTTTTTTATCCAACATGACTTTTTATTTTTTTCATTTTTATGTCTCTAACTTTTGCCTAGGTAGCCTCTTTTAAGGTTTTCTCCCTAGTGAGACTCTACATAAAGTATTTCTTGAGCTTATCTAGGTTAATGGGCTCTCTAAACTCATTTCCTTCTAAATCAGACAAAATGGTAGCTCCTTTGGAAAATAGCTTCTTCACTTGATATGGACTCCCTGTTCGACTTGAACTTTCCTTATGGATCACCATCTTTGATTTTTTTGGCTTAATCTTTTTGTTATAAGCTTGAGCTATCATTTTTTGGTACAACTGAGAGTGATACATGGCTTTTATTCTCTTTTTATCTAGCAGTGTCAACTGTGCTAATCGGCTTTTAACCCGTTGATACTAAAGAATTTTGGATTCCAAAAGAACCCTTAATAACTTAATGCCAACGTCAACTGGCAATATAGCTTCACACCCATACACCAGACAATATAAAGATAGTGGTCCTATATCCCCATAATGCAAACTGAAGGTAGCTTGCCCAGTCTTTATAGTTCTTCAATATCTTGGCTAGGGTCCTCTTTATATTCTTATTTGCTACTTCTACTGCTCCAATTGCTTGTGGTCTATAAGGAGAGGAACTATGATATTCAATCTTATATTTCTCCAAGAAAGTGGTTATTTTTGCCCTGAACTGAACACCATTATCAGTGATGATGTGATTAGGTAACCCATATCTACAAATTATATTATTTTCTATGAACCTCGCCATTTTTTTTACCCCAATAGTTATGAAAAATTCCGCTTCAACCCATTTAGAGAAGTAGTTGATTGCTACTATAATATAGTGATGACCATCATATGCCTTTAGCCTTATCTCTCCAACGATATCGATTCCCTAGACTGCGAATGGCTAAAGAGAGGTTAATCCTTAAAGTTCCATAGAAGGCAAATGGCTCTAATCACCATACACTTGGCAGTTATGGCATTTCTTCACATATTTCACATAATATGCCTCAATGGTTAGCCGAAAGTGCCCATGACGAGTTATTTTCTTAGCGAGGACAATTCTATTCATACGCAGTCCATATACACACTCGTGAACTGCTTCCATAATTTTTCAGGCCTCATCATCATCAACATATCTTAAATGTACTCCACTTGGCATCCTTTAGTATAACATCCCGTCATGAGTAATGAATTATCGAGACAACATCCTATCGGCATCATTAGGGAATCACCCCGTCTCAAGATACTATTGTAGATTATGAAACTAAGGCTTTTCTATAGTGTCAATAGGCAATATTTTGATTTCTTCATAGAAAGGGGTCCAGGACTTTACTAGAATAAGGGGCTTAATTTTCTATTTCTATCTGCTTTCCTCCTTCCCACGTTGAAATTAGAGTATCCAAAGCATTTTCAATTTAATTCTCTTCCCATGGTAAGTGCATGAATCTACATTGGGTGAAAGACAATAGAATCATGGTCGAGTAGTCCTAATACAGTTTCAGCCTATCTTCTCTTACTTCTTATTTATTAGAGATTTATTTCACTACCAACATCGAGTCTCGGTGTACTATAACCTCTTCTACCCCCACAATCCTAAGTACTTCCAAACTAAAGATGCAGGCTTCATATTCAACTTGATTATTAGTGACTTCAAATTCCAGTCATTTTGCCATCAGAATCATTTCTCCTTCTGGCAAGACTAGAATCACACTAATGCTTGCTCCTTTATCATTGATTGTGCCATTAAAATACATTTTCCATGTTTGAATCTCTATTGCCCCTAAGTGCTTATTTGGGAATTCCAATTTCCATTCTTGTCCATCATCTACAAGATTTTGAGCCAAGAAGTCCACTGCACCTCTCATTTTCATATCACAACCTAAACTGGGAGTCATAACCAACGCTAGGGAATAAGAATTCTTTTGAATTCGAAACTCGTAGTAAGCCTTAAAAATAAAAACACAAGCAATAAATAAATAAAAATACGCCAAAATTAAAACTTTAATCAATATAAAAATAAATACTTAAATGTCATATCATAATAAAAATATTTATACAATATTTGAATATAAACTCTGATAAAACAACACTATTACTACAACAATACTACTACTTTAGTTCTAGAATACAACAAAAGTTCAGATAATAAATTTACATAATCTAACTGGGGTTAAAAAAGACCGACAAAGAGGTATACTACTAAGGTCTAACGACGAGGAATCTCCTAAAAAAATATTGAGGGATCATACCTCACTGCGTGAATTATTATAATATATATACATGCAACCTAAAGTCATACGCAGTTAAGCATCAATATATATATAAATATATACAGGCATTTCACACATATGTTAAAATCAGCTTTTATATATAATAAATGCAGAAAAAATGTTTATTTAAATGAAGGATCAAATAGAACCCTAACATACCTCAATCATTAAATCAATAGCCAACTAACTTATCCAAAACTCCAAGTATTCATTTATCCAACTCAAGGTAGTAGATTGACCCCGAGTACACTAGGTTAACCGAGGATCCGCAATCTCACTACTGGCATAACAGGCCCTGAGTACACTAGGTCAACTGAGGATCCACAGCCATCCTTTCTAATAACCAACATCTCGATAAACAAATATCAGAATTTCAACCTAATTCTACCATACTATTGTGCAATAGTCCTAGCATACCTCACTAGGTAGCATGTTATATTTATATCCTTCAATAAATCATATATTTAATGGAAAATAATAAAATGCACAATTATTTTATATGCAATTAATGACATTTAATGTTGTAAATGGTGGCTGTTAACTGACATCGTCTCTTTGATGAGGCATCGCTCCAAGGTGAAGAGGCGACGCCTCTTCATTGAGGTGATCGCCTTTTCATCCAGTCAAGGTCGGGGCCTTTAGGTCAAAAGGCAATGGGCTTGAACTTAAAGGCTCAACTTTGGGCTTAGGCTTGGTGTTTGAACTTGAATTTGGTGTTTGGGCTTTCGAATATATTTTAAAGAAGTTTCGGGCTTCCCTTGCATTCAAAACTCGTACTTTCTCATCATCAAACTTTTATTGCGGGCCGATCAAATTGAAAGTGTCCACAAACGTTATTAACATAAATCAATATTAACACAAACTCTTAAATAAATAAATATAAAAAAATAATAGGCATAATTTGTGAACAAAATCCAATAATCTTTTCAAAAAATAACACATTTAATCTAAAAATTATTTACAATGCACAGAAAAAAATGATAAAAAATAAAAAAAATTATTAAATTAAATAAAATATTTTTGCAACTAAAAATTAAAACAATAATAGATCTATAAACAAATACCTTTTTTGTATACATGCATGTTAAACCGAAGAAAAATATGATAAAAATTAATAATTGTTTACAAATAATTACAAAATTATCATCCGGCATATATCTATATAATATAACATATATAACACAAAAAAAATTACACAAATCAAACAAAATTACAAAAAATAAAAATTTATCACAAAGAAATACAAAACAATTATCATCAAGTATATATATATATATCAAAAAAAAAATTACACATATCAAAAAAAATTTCAACAAAATATCTGAGCAAATATAGATTTAAACATTATAATATATATACAACCAAAACTTTTGCTTAGATAAAAAAATTTCAAAAAATAACAAAAAATTTTATTATTGATGATAAATCTACAAATATAACATAAATCAAACGATATATTTTATCTAGAGCAACATAAATATACTCATATACTATATGTTTTAAAATATAAACTATATTTATATAAAAAAAATTATACAAATAACCAAGTAAAATTGCAAACATATCAATGCTTGGAGAAATGGCAGGAGAGAGCAAATGAGAAGTGGAAAATGAAGGAACTAGGGTTTTATGTGTATGTGTGTATATATATATATATATACATACATACACACTAACCCTGGTTCTAAACGATGTCGTCTAATTAAAGGTCAATATCATAAATTTGGGTGGGTCGGGGAACAAAGTACTTCCCTCGACCCGTCAACCAAAATCTGAATATTCTTTCAATCCTCATTCGAACCGAATAACCTCTCCACTCGGTAGTCGAACTAGACACAATTTTCAGATCAGGTCAATTAAAAAATTTGGGTTTGGCCAGATTTTGCTCACCCCTATTAGTGGATATGAATTTATGAAATTTTTTTCTTATATATAATGGTAAATATAAATATAACAAATGAATATATATTTTTTAAATTAACGACGATATGAATTAAATTCTACCTCTTAAAATGTCCTTAAAAAGAAGTTACCACTTGACTATCTCTTCCTTAAATCTACAATAATAAGAATCAAATATCACATCTTAAAATACCTGAAAGAGAATATATATATATATATATATATAGAAGTTCTGTTTTGTGCCAACCCAGTATGCAAAGTTCTAGAGTCAAGATCCTTATTTCACCTGAAAATGCTTCACAAAAAGTTGTAGAATCTATAGAACTTCTACGCTTCATGTTGATTGTAAACATATATGATCACAAACATGACTAAACCCCATTCTTAGCTTGCTTTGAATTGTGGTGGATTCATTGTATACGAATAGTTACTCTTATTTTAATTGAAGATGAGCATGTAATTCCTGTTTTGTGCCAGCCCAGTATGCAAAGGAGTAGAGATCTTTATGTTTCTGAGACCAGGAAAGAGATCATTTGCATATCATCAGCTACATTGGAAGTGTAGTTTCTCATCATGTCAATGTTTGTTCATATGCAGGACTTGATTCCAAGTTTTTTCTTTTCCTTGTATTTGCTAATTCCAACTGGAAATTTCATCAATAGTTTTCCCTTTCTTTTTGTTGCCAATTCAGTGTTCGTCTTGTTGCCTCATTTTGAACTGATTAATATCTGAAATTCTGTTCCGGGAAAGTTGGTATCAATTACCAGCAAGCAACTAAAGAAGCTTGTTAGGACTTTTAACATGCCATTCTCTTGAGAAGAACTTAAATAAGATAACCTGTTATACCTGCAGAAAATTTAACAGGTAAAGTTAACATCAAGCACACAGATCTTAAACGATTTCCGGAGTAAAGAGACACTTTGTTTCTTGCTTAAACGAATCAAAAAAATTTTAAAGATGAATCTTTCATCAACATAATCCTCAGATTTGCAATGGGTAGTTAACTGAACAGAATTTCAAAGAACAGATGATATATCCTCCTTTGGATAAGGCTAGTAGTAGATGCAAGATCCCACGACCTTAAAATTTTTGTGACTTCCCAATTTTTATTATTTTTTATCTAACCTTTAAATTTTTATTTTTGACAATTTTCACCCTATACTTTTTAATCCTATTTAACTCATAAATTATCATATGGAAAAATACTTGATTTCAAATGATTTTTAGCATATAAAATAATTAAAATAAAAATTTTAAATTATTATTAAATAAAAATAAAAATTTTATTTTAGTTATAATATCTCTTTTAGTTAAACAGTATTTTTATCTATCTAATTTTTTTTTATTTATATCAATATTAATTTATGAATATACCGATTTTATGCCTTGTAGTGGTTAACTGGGTTCAAAATAAAAATTTAAATGTTAAATACACAATAATAAAAATTAAAAAATATTAAAAGTTAATTAAGTTTTTATTTTTTTTATATTTGGTAATATTACGTCATATATTACTATATACAAATTTTAAATTTTAAAATTATTTATTTTGCTTAAGCATTTTTATGAAAATAACATTTTTTAGCTATCAGGACATATATAAATTAATTTAAAATTTCAATATCTTTTAAGAATTTTATTATTATTTTTATTTTGTAAATACAAATTTATAATTTTCATAATGACATATGAGCCTCTTTATGTTTTTTTTCCCAATCAAGATTGACTTATATAATAGGAGATAATGGTATTATTCATAAATCTTTTTGAACTTGATAGATTTAAAAATTTATATTTATTATTTAACTGAACTAAAATTTAAATATTTCATAAGAAAAATTATTTATATTTTTATTCATTAATTTTTAATTCATATTTTGAAATCTCAATATCAGCTTTTTATAATAGTAAAATCTGAAGTTGTATAACTTTTCTTATATTCGGCAATGTCGGTGGATATGATTCTAAAATTCTAAAATGTTTTTATTCACTAACTTATAAATTTATATTATCAAATCTCAAAATTACCTTTTTATAAGACAATATCAAGGATTTATAACTTTCCTTATATTCAGTAATGTTGGTAGATGATTTCATAATCTTAACCGATACGAATTTATGAAAAATGATCTTTTCTTATAATGGTAAATACAAATATGAAAAATAATTTATACACATGGCAATAACATCATGTGCAAATTTTGTTCCTAGCATTTTAAAAAAAAAATAAAAAAAAATAAAAAAGAAATATTAATATAAATAAATAAAAATTTAAAATGCCAAAGTTGGAATCCTAATTATGTTGAAATCTTGAAAGGATTTTTTCAAATCCAGAGCTGATACCAAATTTAGTTCTCTTATGCCTATATAAACTCAATCTACCATCATCTTTCATTCATACTCTGAACACACCAACTGAAAACTAAAATGCAGTGTAGAAGAAATGTTATGAGAGCTAGATTGTTCCTCTGAAAGCATGTTTAGAAGATGGGAACTAATCAAGGTTGTTGTTCATGGCAATTCAAGAAAAGATCAACATAGGGCAAGTACAACTCCAAAGGTATAAGATCTTTAATTAGGCCATATCTTATGTGTATATATATATACATTCACTTCTTATCATTTCATATATATATATATATATAGCAGTTTTATATCACAGCCAAAGCCATTTTAGCAGTGGCCATAACATTTCATGGACACAATGCAGGCCCCTTGTGGGGGATACGAGTTGCTAGATGTGGACAACTTTTGGTTCAAGAATGGTGAGGCGAACCAGCCTTGGAGGCATTTGGCCGGAGAATCTTGACATGCTCTAATTTCCAACAATTCTAGAGTCAAGATCCTTATTTCATCCCAAATGCTTCACCAAAAGTTGTAGAATCTGTAGAACTTCAGCACTTCATGTTGATTGTAAACATAAATGATCACAAACATGACTAAACCCCATCCTTAGCTTGCTTTGAATGAGGTTTATTGTGGTGGATTCATTGTAATAAGAATAGTTACTCTTTATTTTTATTGAAGATGAGCATGGAAGTCCTGTTTTGTGCCAACCTAGTACGCAAAGGAGTAGAGATCTTTATGTTTCTGAGACCAGGAAAGAGATCGTCTGCAGATCATCAGATACATTGGAAGTGTAGTTTCTCTGCATGCTGATGTTGGTTCATATACAGGACATGATTCCAAGTTTTTTCTTTGTATTTACTATTTCCAACTGAAAATTTCATCAATATTTTCCCTTTCTTTTTGTTGCCATTTGGCTGTTCATCTCATTGCCTCATTTTGATCTGATTAATATCTGACATTCTGTTCCGGTACCAGAAAGTTGGTAACAGAGATGGCAGTCAATTACTAGCAAGTAAAGAAGCATGCTGGGACTTTGACATGCCATTCTCTTGAGAAGTGCTCAAATGAGATAACCTCTTATACTTGCAGAAACTTCAACAGCTTAAGCCAACACCAAGCACAAAGATCTTGAACGATTTCTGCAGTAAATAGAGGCTTATTCCTTCTTCTGTAGCGACCTGTTTTGTGTTTATACCAATCAACAAAATTTTAAATATGAATCTTTCATAAACATAACCCTCAAATTTGCAATGGATAGTTAACCACATACAGATGATCCGTCCTCTATTTTGCAAGGCTAGCAGATGCAAGATGCTCAGGAAGATACATTTTATAGCCAAAAACCAGAAATCATAACAGAGAATTGCAAGTCTATACTTTCTCATTCCTACATGTATCTTCAAAATAAAATTATGGTTTGAAATTTGAGAACTGCAAAAATGAAGCAATGCATTTTCATTAAAGAATTCCTTCTGGATTTCTGGTACAAAATCAAACCTTGCACTGTTGCGCTTTGCAAAACTTCTACTCATATTCAAACTGAATTTCTATATGCATATATTTTCTCATGAGCCGAACAATGGACACTGTGAAGTTGGCTAAAGTCTGGCGTTCCTCATGGGTTTTTACCTCTGAAACAACCCCATATATAACCAATTTCCTCAAATTGGGGCACCTGGCTAGAAGCCCTGCAACCCAGTCCGTAAAGAAATCATTAAGTACTGACCAACCCAGCTCTAACATAACAACATTGTTGAACTGATAGGACCCGTGCAACCCATAATGAGGCACATCATCTCTCAAATCATAATTTAAGGATAAATGGGTTAACTGAGGAAAGCAAACAGGCATAGTGTCCAAGTCTACAACCTCATCTTCATCATCAAATGCCACACCCCACAACCGAAGCTTTGTCAACTTTGATGATTTTGAGATCATATTGTAGAACTTTGGCCCAGTGATGGTGAAGTTACTAACATCCACAACCTCAAGATTTGATGTACTCTCTCCAATATCAAGATGGAGGACACTAACATCATCAATCTTCAAAACCCTCAATGACCCCTTGCCAATTAGTTCAAAAAGCTCAAGAGTGCAATCTTTTAAATGCAACTTCTCAAGACTATCAGCCTCCAGTATAAACTTATCCAAACTAATTGATTCAATATAAATATCCTTCAGCGAGGAACTTGTCAGTTCCATAGTTGCCTGAGCATCGGACATGGCAATATCGGGATTAATAAGGGTCAAAGTCTGTATTTTAGGACAAGCAGTCAGCAAAAGGCTCAAATCCAAAGCCGAGATACTAACATAGCTCAAAGCAAGTGATTTCAAGCGAGGAAATTTCAGATAACTAGGTTCAACTCCCGTAATAGAATTATGGGTTAATGCCAATACTTCCAACTTATGGCGACCACATTTCTCAATGATATTGATATTTGGCTTGGTCCTCACATTATAATACAACTCTCGGAGAGTGTCCTTTGTGTACATAAGCCAGGCAATGACAGGGGCAGCAGAGAACTCATCAGCATCATCCATGAAAATCGACAAGTTCTGAAGTCCGGTTGTCTGGAATATTGTTTGAGTTATGAGGATTTCCAATCTGCTAGTGGTAAGCTCACGGTAGACAGACCAATCATTGGAGTTAAATGAAAGAGTGTGGAGGTGAATGCGCCAAGCTTCACGCCACTTCTTGCAAGTGGTGGAAGCAATGACTACATCTCTAGCACCCTTGAGACGAGATAATATATTCCCTATGACTTCAACAGGGAGGTTCTCCATATACCCAAAAGAGCAGACCAAGCACCAAACCAAAAACACAAAGAAACTGCTACTCAATCAAAAACTGAACACTGAAAAAGCCCAAGGCATCATCTGAAATACCCAGAAAGAGAAAAAAAGTTCAAACTCAACCAATCCCCTAAAGCTTAAATCTTTGAAAACAATATAGAAATTAGAGCCATCTATCAATAATTTAAGCATTAACCCAGATCAAATTTCATAGCTAGAATTGAATTTCAGCAACCATAAACCTTACAAAAATGGAATTCTTGTACATTTACAAGTTAAATTTTATCTACTTACACCAACATTAACAGAACTATAAACAGAAACCGAAACAAAGACTATCAAACACCAGAAAAATTCCCAACAAAAAACCGTTAAAAGAGAAAAGACAATTCAGTGAGAAGAAGAAGTTGAGGGTGGCCACTTACCGTTAGATGATCATGATCGTTGGAAGAGATTAAGAGAAAAAATAATAATAAAAATAATCCGATCGAGTAATGGCTGAAGTAATTGTGCGTAGAGAAGGTTTTGATTATTATTATTGCTGCTCTCAACTGTAATTGGCGTGCTTGAGCGTTTTGAAGTTCTGGTCTGGGTGTCTCCCACACGTGTGAGAAACGCATTCGCGCGTGTGATAATCCACTAATTTGCCAGTTTCACCCTCCAAGGACTTGGCAGTGAAGTAGTTCGTTTCTTTCCTGTTCTTAAAGTGGGCTATAGAAATCATAATAACTTTTTCTTTTCTTTTTTTTTTTTGACATTGATTTTGATTTTTTTTGCCTATTGTAATGTGGGGGGAATGAAGTTGAAGAACTACAGTGTCTAGATACATTAAAAGTCATTTTAGCCACTAAATTAGAACTTACTGGCATTATTATTTATCATTTAACGCTTAAAGCGAATGACATATGTAGATTGAGGGTGAACCTTCACTCCTTGTACTCTCTCAAGTCCCAATGTAGCATAAGAATAGCCACCAAATCTGCAAAAAAGCACTCACTCATTTGAATTTAAACCTAAATTTTAACAATATAATTGTAGGCGATGAGGTTTAGCGCACGTCCCAGTGTTTGATGACCATAGCACTGTGTGGGCTCGAGACTCACTAGGAAATACGATATAGGTCATGGGCCTATTCGGATATGGAGTCGTCACCCAGATAAAAGCCGGAACACACTTTACAGCAACTGGATCCCACGAAGGTTTCCAAAAGCCGTCATCAGATATCGGGTTCGGAAACTAGGTATGAGCGTTTGAATGCTCACCCAACCTTGCGGTTGACCTCTATTTTTGTTTTACATTTTATTACCGTTTAATTATTTGATTATTTCCACATTTACTACAAGTAATGAAATTGCCTTCGAATAATTGCTAGATTTTATAATTAAGTCCGAGTTTGTACACTAGTCCAATTTCATGCCTTTATGTCCCAACATTCAAAAAACACAGTAAATAAAATAAATAATAATTTACAACCATACATTCAAAATTAAATAGGGGGAAGGGATTAAGGATTACAATGTTTTTTAACCAAATAAACGAAATAATATACAGAAATAAACCAAACATATACCAAAAATAAACTATTAAAATAACATAAAGACGACAATATACAAAGGATAAATAGCAAAAGTGATTGCTTGATAACAGAAATTATCAAGTAATTCCTGCAAATATCACACGATTAGCCTTTCTCTTTACAAAAAATGGAATCACGTATAACGACATTTACAAAGAGATCCTACAAAGAGATTGTCACATTATAAGTTGAAGAAAATATCGAATAATCAAGATAATCACCACCATGCAATCATACAGACATGTTTAAGGTCAAAAGGGGACATGTTAAAGCAGGCATCACAGCAAATGAACAACGAAACAAAGAAGGAAACAGGTTAACCCTGCCAATGAGGCGGTCGCCTCATTAGTGAGGCGATCGCCTCATTGATGAGGAGATTGCCTCATCAACAGGGCTCTTATTGGCCCAAGACAAAACAGGTAACACACACACACAAAAGATAGGCTCCCTGAGAGCCTGTCAATGGGGCGATCGCCTCATTGATGAGGCAATCGTCTCATTGAGATGAGGCGACGCCTCTTCAGACCACCAGGCCGGCTCTGACTCTCAAGGCGTGCAGACTTCTACTCTAAGTAATCAAAACATGTATATACACACCCTACACTCATCATACTGCGACTACATGCAAAAATATTCAAAGATCCATTAATGAAATGAGATATCAAACATGACACACTAGAATGTACTAATAGCTCAATTACACATAAGCAAGAATACATAAAATGATGAACATATCAAGTTTAAGTGCAGGTTTTATACCAAAATGAGAGGCCCTCAAAGCTGGTTTGGTTGAGATCCTTGCTAGGATGTAGTATCTCTTCTTGACACAAGTTTCTTCCCTCTTCTTTTGTGGGAAAGTGGACCTCCTCTTCTTCAACCTTCCTCTCCTTCTTCAAGACGTTTTTTTTTTCCTTCTCTTTTTTCTCCCTTTTTTCAAAGCTGTTTCCCCTCTTTTTTTTTTCACCTGCCTCCCTCTTCTCTCTCTTTTTCTTTTATTCCTTAGCTTTCCCATGCCCCTCAGCCTCCTAGCCCATCATGAGCTCTCATAGCCTTTTTTCCCTTCCCAAAAGTCTTTTCCTCACGCAAGAAGAAAGTCTGAAGAGTGGGACCCGCACCACTTGATTGTCATGATTGCAGTTGCATTAAATGCAGCTGCAAGTGGGCTGCCAGAGGGGCGGCGCCTCATTGGCAGTTGCCAAAGAGGCGATCACCTCATTACACTGAGGCGATGCCCCTTTGGCCCGGGCCTACGCTGGGCCGAGAAGGCTTGGGCCAAACTTGGGTAGTTGGGCTCGATTTTAGGTTTTCTAGGCTTTGGATTTTTAAGTCCACTTTCCACTTAGAGATTCAGGCTTCATCCTTATGTCCAAGTTCACATTCTCATTATTGGGTTTGACAACGGGCTGGTCAAACTGAGCAACCTTAATTCGTCCCCTAACACAGGCCGACCGAATCGGGTGTCTACAGTTTGCCCCCTGATTTTTTAAAAAATCAAATGCATGCAATGACCATTTTTCAAAAAATCACATGCACAACAACAAACAAACAATAAGATAAGAAACATACCTGACTCTCAAGTCTCACCCGAGAGATGAATTCTTTAATTCTAAAACGTGACCATGATCCTCGGGTTTTCCTGGCCCAATCAACCACTCATTAATATTTGATAGAGATATTTGAAAATTGCTAACCTCGGGTTTTCCTGGCCCAACCCTTACAATATTGGAATTCGATTCTCGGGTTTTCCTGGCTTAGTCTTCGTAACATTGAAACTTGATTCTTGAGTTTTTCTGGCCGATCTTCGCTGGGGATGTGGTTTTCAAATTTTCCTGGTCTGATTATCACTCCTCTGGGGACATAGACTTATGGGTTGTCCTGGCCCAGTTTTCCTTCGCTTCCAACTTTGAGGATACTACCCGAACAGTCATGTCAATCCTCTGAGCTTCAGGGATTCAAACCCAAACAGCCCTATCTTTGAGCTTCGGGGATTCGAACCCGAACAGCCCTGTCTTCGAGCTTCGGGGATTCAAACCCGAACAACCCTATCTTCGAGCTTCGGGGATTCAAACCCGAACAGCCTTATTTTTGAGCTTCGGGGATTCAAACCCGAATAGCCCTGTCTTTGAGCTTCGGGGATTCAAACCTGAACAGCCCTGTCTTTGAGCTTCGGGGATTCAAACCCGAATAGCCCTGTCCTTGAGCTTCAGGGATTCAAACCCGAACAGCCCTGTCCTTGAGCTTCAGGGATTCAAACCCGAACAGCCTTGTCCTTGAGCTTCGGGGATTCAAACCTGAACAGCCCTGTCTTTGAGCTTCGGCCTCTTAAAGATCCTTTCTCTTAATTTCGCCTCCCTAGTATGCAGTACTAACATCCAACCATCATTCTTATCACCGCCATTCATTCATCATCATTCTTTTTCATTCACATTTTTTTAGGGGAAACCCTACGCTCTTGCTTACTATAAAAACACTCTTTTCCTTTTGTCCTTTCTCCCTTCCATTATATTTTTTTCCCTTTTTTCTTTTCCTCTTTTTCTTATACTTCTTATACTCTCTGCATCTCTCCCCACTTTTCAGTCGATGGAGAACGACAAAACACCCCCTGTACCTTAGTGGGATCATATCCCACCTTTCATTAGCGCTTCTAGGAGTTTGGGATTGACCCGTGGAGACTCGATTCCACTTCTGGCAGACCTAGGGTCTCACATCTGCTCTTCTGCATCTGGAGAGGTTAGTACCCTAAAATTCCTTGTAAAATTACATCGGGTTAGGGATTAATCTTGCATAATTATCATTCTAGGACATTTATTTAATCAAACAAACCATAGAATTTACGCTTTATTGCGTCAAAAATTGACACTGCCCCCATCTGTGTTGTATAGAGGCGATCGCCTCTTCGATGAGGCGATCGTCTCATTGATGAGGTGATTGCCTCATCAATGAGACGATAGGCTTATGTGAAGAGGCGATTTCCTATCGCCCCTTCACAGAGCCAATCGCCTCTTCGATAAGGCGATCACCTTTGTGATGAGGCGATCGCCTTTATGATGAGGTGATTGCCTCTAAGGTGAGGCGATCGCTTCATCAATAGAGAGGAACTTCACCATTTACATGTACATTCATTCTAAAATTCTCCCTGAGACTGCAAAACGCATAAATTTTACTTCCCTATCTCTTTATCATAGAATGATGCTCAAACATTCAAGGGTGCTGGGAATTTCCATGGAGCCCGGGTCTTTTTCAGTGATTTGACTGACAAGCAGAGGGACCGGATTTAGGAGACAGGGTTTGAGGACTTCGTACTCTCACTTCCATCCGAGCAAGGGCGCACGGACTACCAGCCATTGCATGCCCTGATGGAGAGGTGGTTTGATACGACCCACACCTTCCACCTCCCGTTCGACAAGCTTACTCTAGACCCGGTATCGTTTACTACCATCACGGGGATTGCCTGTGCCAGGGATCCTGTTCCTTTCAATGCGAGTCTACATCAGCTGTCTCCGGATAAGGCTGCATATATTGAGCGGCTTTTGGGGATGACTCCTACATAAAGAGGACTCATACCCTTAAGTTGGACTCGATCAAGAGCTTCTACACTTAAGACCGGGCCGCAGCGATGACCTCTCCCCTTGAGATTGACCAGGTGGTGAGGGCCTTCTTGCTCTACCTGCTCGGTACCACTCTCTTTACTGACACCGCTAGCTCTATTGATCTGATGTTCCTACCAGCCCTTCGAGATCTTGACCAGATTCCTACATTCAATTGGGGTAGTTATGCCCTGGCGTACTTGCACCAGAGCATGGACGAGGTGGTCTAAGGGGCTAGGAGGTTTTGCGACTTTTGGCATGCTGTTCTGGTACGTCATGATCCCCTTCTTTTTTCTTTTGCTCTGACCCCCATTACTTACATCAGTTTTCTCAACTTTTCCTATTTTATTTTTCAGGTCTGGGCTCTGGAGCTAGAGTTGCTTGTGGGCGTTACCCGGGTGGGAGACTATTTCCCGGCCCTTAGCAGGTGGGGCGCTAGCCGCGTCGTGAAGAGGCATCTGGCTCGAATTCACATCCATAGGCAGCACCTGAACTCGCTGACACAGGATGCGGTACCTACAAAGCACAAACCTACTCATTAGTGAATTATTCATATTCAATTTACTTATATAATGACATCTCTCTTTTCCTGCAGATCCGAAATGACTTGTGGGGATCCAAGGACACTTGGACCATCGAGATGACTCGCTCTAGGCTTTTAGCTCGGAAGAGGGTACTCCTTTGTGGCCCAGGGTATCGAGCTTGGTACTTGGGAGAGCGGGTTCTAAACTGGAAGGTAGGCGTTAGGGCTAGGCGGGTCCCCAGGTCCCCTCTTGACAATATGCTTTGGGCTCAAGAGTTGGAAGGCGACGACCTCGCTTAGGCTATTGTGGGCTCACCAGCTGTGGACCACACAGTTCGCGTGAAGAGCCGGTATGCAAAGTTCATCCGCACCCACCTTCTACTAACGGTCCTCTTCGAGGCCGCTTCTACTTCTCAGGTAAGTCCTTGCAAGTCCCCATTTTCTTTATAAATTCATTGGATTCTTAACATGTTCCTCCTGTTTTCATCTTCAGGCTCTGCCTGCTAGGCCCGTAGCCCCGGTTAGGTCCCGAGTGTGGGAGAGAGAGCCCTTGAGGCGTCAACTGGATCCGAGCAGGGAGGAGACTTCTGCTGCCGGTGAGGGAGCCATACCGACTGCTGCCCTCGGTTCTGAGTTTGCCCCAGGCAGCTTCATCCACATCCCTGACCCTCTAGCTCGATGTTAGGTTCCCCCCGGAGAGTTATCGCGCCAGTTCCTGGCCTTGGATGAGGACCTGACCCCTGTATACACTCCTGTCGGTGCTACTCACGTATGTTTTTTTCCCTGACCTGTTTTCACTATAATTCTCAAACCAACTGTTAGTTCTAATCTTTATTTTGATAATGTAGATTCCACTGGAGCAGGGCCTGTATATATACCACATGATAGAGGCCTAGAGAGACTATATGCTGGAGGTTACCCAGCAGTGGAGGGTAAGAATTTTATTATTTCCTACATGTATGCATGCTTGCATGGTTTACTGACCTGTGATTTGTCTAAACAGGATCGAGATGAGGCTAGTAGGGCGAGGATCGTTACTCTCGAGCGTCAGATTGATGTATTCCAGATTGATGAGGACGAAGATGGGAGCGACAACGATGCTGGGGGAGAAGATGACCCTGAGGGTACGGGATCAGATGCTTGACGTTCCCGTATTAAAAATTATGTAGTCTCTGAGTAGCGAACACAGAATTTTGTTGTTGTTTTTTTTTTAATAGAATGCTTGCAGAATTCAACATTTCCTCGATTAAATTCATTTGTTTTGCTTTTCTCATTCCTTCATATGTGAGTTGATTTCACTGTTTGCATGTGTAACGTAACTACTCCACCTGTTAGACTGTGCGATATGAAGAAACACAACCGGCCTGTGCTGCTGATGAGGCGATCGCCTCATCGAACCCTGATAAAGAGGTGATCACCTCATGCTACTAAGGCAGCGCCTCATCGATGAGGCAGCCACCTCAACAGCAGGTGTTCCAGCCCCTATAAAACCTTCATTTCTGCATTTGACCTAATTCTCAAATCCCTTTCATCCTCCCCTTTCTGTTTCTCTCTCTGAGTGTCTTTGAAAAGCCATAAACATGACAGAAGAAAGTCTGAGGTCCTTATAGTCAATTCTGAAAGGGTTAGACAAAAAATCTTGGGCCGATTTAAAGCCATTCCATCTTGCGGTCTTCAAATCACTCCATACTAGGAGAATTAATTACCCTTTTCTCCATCCTATGGTTCAATTTTGGGATCCTCAGAAACACATTTTTTGACTCAACATGATAGAAATATGCCCCCTACTAGAGGAATTCGAGGCAATTCTTGGTCATTATACAAATTCTACTTGCCAACTTGCAATTCCTGCTCTTGAAAACCCGGATTATCGTTCCATTCAACAACAAATGGCGCACATGTTCAATCTTCCACCTCGGTCTTCCTTCCACTGTATCTCCAACTCAAAAATCAAATTGGAGTCCCTCCTTAGAAGTCATCATAATTGTGGACAAAGGGGAAACTTACTGGCCCCGCATGTTAGCCCTCTATTTGTATGCTCAATTTCTGCTGGTTTCCCCCTCAGGGCATTGCGATATAAAGATTCTCTCCATCCTCGACTAAGTGGAGTCAGGGCTCAATCCCTTCCCTCTCATCTTAGTAGAAACCATCATTAGATTGGATGACTTCACAAGGACGCGATGATTCTCTAGAAGCCTTTTTTTACTGGAGGTAAGTTTCCCATTGCCCCCTTTTTCTTTCAACTGCCAATACCGCCTGTATCTAACCATTTACAGTCCCGCAAATATGGTTTTATGAAAATCTGGGCTTGATCGAACCTCCCTAAGACATTAGGCGTTATCAAGCCAAACATTATCGAACAAGGAAACTACATCCTATCCCTGCGGACATTCACAGCTGGCTATCAACATTCCCTGATACACTGATTCACTGGATGTGTCCCTGGTGGGGTTTGCAGCATGTGACCCTCCAGTCTTATACGTATTGCATCCCGATTGCCGAACTCTATTTTGCCACTTTCTACTATCAAGCTCGCCTCTGTCGCCAATATAGTCATAAACAACTGATTATGGAGCCTGTTCACTAATTCAAGCCAGGGCCGCTTTCTCAAAATTTTCTGGACCACCTGGTGGCGGCTTGGCCTCGAAGAGTCATCGAAAGAAACTTAAGCTATGACGATGATCAGAGCACCGATGATCATTACAAAACGTGGGTTCACTTACAACAGACAGAAAGAGACGAGTTTATTAAATATAGAAAGACAAGAGAATTACAGATGTTAAGTTCATAGGGTAGGCAATAAAAGAAGAGAAGGCAAAATTAGCTCATGGAATGAAGTCATCGTTTTCCTTTTTATTAGACATAATTTCCCTTTTGTACTAGTTAAACGGCTTGTAATGGACACATTATGCAATGTTTAACGACAATTAAAGTAATCCATTTCATTTCATTTAAGCACAAAACGTATATACATTTCGCTTCTGGTACATCTCATGTTATTAGTCGGCTTGCCCTTGCAAGTTTTCCAACTAACCATTTTGCGCCTCTCTCTCCCCTTTTATATGTCCTTAACTTTTGCCTGGACTACCTCTTTCGAGGTTTTCAATCCAGCAGGACTCCTTTTTTCTTTTTTTTCTTTTTGGTCTCTAATTTTTGCCTAGACAGCCTCTTTTCGAGGTTTTCTCCCTAGCGAGAATTTTTACAGAAAGTATTTTTTGAGTTTGTTTAGGTTGATGGGTTCTTTGAACTTGTTTCCCTCAATGTCAGACAAAATGGCAGCGCCTTTTGAAAACAGCTTCTTTACTAGATACAGTCCCTCCCAGTTGGGCTTAGACTTTCCTCGAGGATCGATCGTGACTGATCTTGTGAGTTTCAACACTAGATCCCCCTCTCGAATCTTGCCTGGCTTAATCTTCTTATTGTAGGCATGGGCTATTCTTCTCTGATACAGCTGAGAATGATACATAGCCTTTATCCTCTTTTCATCCAGCAGTGTCAGCTGGGCCAACCGACTTTCGATCCACTGATACTTGGGAAGTTTGGATTCCAGAAGGACTCTCAATGACCTTATCTCGACCTCTACGGGTAAAACTGCTTCACACCCATAAACTAAGGAGTATGGGGTGACCCCTATCGAGGTTCTAGCAGTAGTTCAATACCCCCATAACACGAATTGTAAGTATGCAGCCTAATCTCGATAATTTTCCAGCATCTTAGCCAAAATCTTCTTCACATTCTTATTTACTACTTCTACCGCTTCGTTTGCCTGTGGCCTATATGGAGATGATATGTGATGCTCAATCTTATAGTCCTTTAGTAGCATGGTCATCTCTGCTCGAAACTGAACACCGTTGTCTGTGACTATGTGGTATGGCAGGCCAAACCTGCAGATTATATTCTTTTCGATGAATCTCAACATCTGCCTCGCCCTCACAATAGCGTAAGATTCAGCCTCAACCCACTTGAAGAAGTAGTCGATGGCTACGATGATGTACCGATGACCATTAGTTGCCTTCGGCCTTATCTCCCCTATGATGTCAATCCCCCATACAGCAAATGGCCAAGGAGATGTCATTCCTTGAAGTTCCATAGATGATAGGTGGTTAACATCACCATATGTTTAGCAACTATGACATTTCTTCACAAATCCAACACAATCTACTTCCATAGTAAGCCAAAAATACCCCTGACAGGCTATTTTCTTTGCCAAGACAATCCCATTCATATGTGGCCCACACACCCCTTCATGAATTGCCTCCATGAGCTTCTGACCTTCACCCTTGTCGACACATCTGAGGTGTACCCTGACTGGCATTCTTTTGTATAACATCCCCCCATGGCTTATGAACTATCAAGACAACATTTATAGGGATATCCTTTTTTTCTTATCAGCTTCATCCGGGAATTGCCCAGTTTCCAGATACTTTTGTAAATTATAGAACCAAAGTTTCTCAGTGACATCAACTGGCGTTACTCTCACCTCTTCGTAATAGGGGGATCGAGAATTTGTAAGGATTAAGGGTATGGCCTCTGGTTGCTTCCCACTTTCCCACATGGAGGCCAGTGTGGCTAAGGCATCTACTACCTGGTTTCCTTCCCTCGGTAAATAGACGAATTTACATTGTGTGAAGGAGCATAAAATGGTGGTCAAGTATTCCCAGTACAGCCGTAATCTGTCTTCTTTTATCTCCCATTCTTTGGTGGCTTGTTTTATAACCAGCATGGAATCCCCGTAGACAGTGACATTTTCCGCCCCTGCACTACACAATGCTTATAAGCCAAAGATGCAGGCTTTATATTCTGCTTGGTTATTGGTTGCTTCAAATTCGAGCCTTTTTGTCATTGGGATCATTTCTCCTTCTGGCGTAACTAAAATTACTCCTATCCTAACTCCCTTGTTATTGACAGCTTTGTCAAAGTACATTTCCCAATCTTGTATCTCTATCGCCCCTAAGTGCTCGTCAGGGAACTCCAGCTTCCACTCTTGGGTGTCCCCGATCGGGCTTTGCACCAAAAAGTCTGCTACTGCCCTTCCTTTTACTGTTTTTTTTGGCCATATACTCTATATCAAATTCTATGAGCAAAACGAGCCACCTAGCCAATTTTCCCGTAAGAGACGGGGTCTGTTGGAGGTACCGGAGAGGATCATATTTGGAAACTTCTTGCACTTTATACGACTGGAAGTAGTGTCAGAGTTTCCTCGTTGCCCAGATCACTGCTAGACAAGTCTTCTCTACTAAACTGTAAGTAGCTTCATAGGGTAAGAGCTTCTTACTTAGGTAATATACAGCATGCTCCGTTTTCCCTTTGCCTTCCTGCGCTAGCATCTCCCCCATTGCATCCTTTTCAATCGTCAGATATAGGATTAAGACCTTACCTGGTTTCGGCGGTTGTAAGATAGGGGGATTCATTAAGTAATCCTTAATAGTTTCAAAAGCCTGTTGACATTTCTCGTTCCACACAACGGGTTGGTCTTTCTTTAGAAGCTTAAAGATAGGGTCACAGATACCTATCAGTTTGGCTATGAATCTGCTGATATACTGTAAGCGCCCCAAAAACCCTCAGACCTCTTTTTCATTTTTTGGCTCAGGCATGTCCCTGATTGCTCTGATTTTATCTGGATCCATCTCTATTCCTTTCTGACTGACAATGTATCCCAACAGCTTCCCAAATGTGACCCTAAAAACACACTTCTTTAGGTTCAACCTGAGATTATACTTTTCTGCCCTGGACAAAAACTTGTCTAGTGCTTCAAAATGCCCTTCCCTGGTTGTAGATTTCACCGTCATATCATCTACATACACTTCGACCTCTTTATGGATCATGTCTTGCAGTAGGGCAGTCGCCATCCTCTGATAAGTGGCCCTCGCATTCTTTAACCCAAAAGGCATCACTTGGTAACAATACACGCCCCATTCGATGATGAATGATGTCTTCAACCTATCCATTACTGCCATCATGATTTGATTGTATCCTGAAAATCCATCTATAAAAGAGTACATTGCATTGGAAGTCGCACTATCAATTAATGTGTCAATATGCGGTAGGGGAAAGTCATCCTTAGGGCAGGCTTCATTCAAATCTCAGTAGTCCATACACACTCTAACCCTTTCGTCCTTTTTAGGAACTGGAACTATATTTGCTAACCACTGAGTGTCCTCTACCACTTCTAAAAACTTTGCCTTCTGCTGCTTTTTGACTTCTTCCTTAACCAGAAGAGCCCATTCTGGCCTTAACCTTCTTTGCTTTTGCTTTATTGGCGTTATGTGAGGGTATATGGGGATTCTATGTTCTGAGATCTCTCTGTTAATCCCGGGCATGTCTTCATAACCCCAAGCAAATACTTTTTGTCTCTTTTTTAAGATTTCTTCTATTTTTTCTCTCTCACCATGATTTAAACCAGAAGCAAGCAATATATTTTTAGGATTATCGTCTGTGCCTAAATTAAATGATTCGGTTTGCGTAGAATTAATGTCAAACATATGCATGAAATGATCATCACAAACAGAATAACCATTAGGGAATACATCACACAAATAAGCAAATTCAGATTTCATTGCATTCACTTTCGAAAAGAAAAGATCGTCAGTCTCAAACAAAGAAGCAAGAGAAACATCACAGTCATTATAAAAGGTTTCTATGATAGAATCGAGGATGTAGGTCTCAAATTCTAGGTCTTTGTTCTGATCATCAACGCCCTTCTGCCCCGAAGTAGCTTCATTCTCTTTAGACTCCTCTTCAGCCAGTACCAACTCCTCAGTAGGGGCCTTTTCGATAGCAGCTTCCCCGACTTTGTTCACAAATTCGAAAAATATCTCGAACCCTAGGATGACTTCCCCAGCCACCAGAAGAGGTTTCGGAGTCCCGCTATATGAATGCCCGATGCCTTCCTTTACAAAGATTTCCCACAGAGTCTTCTTTCTAGCCTAGGTTTCCTCCTCATTTTCTTCAGACCAGTTTGACATACCCATCTCTTTCCCAGCTTTGTCAACCTCTTTGAACCCTAACCCGTGCTTCAAAATAGGTACTTTATTCCCCACAAACCTTGAAGGTCCGCTCTGATCTTTCCCTAATCCCATGTCGGGAAAAAACTTCATATTGCGCATCATTCTCAGAACCCTTTCATCCATCTCATCTTCATAAATCACACAGACTTCAAAACTAAGGCTAAGGGAAATCTCCTTGGGGATTAACTTCAGTGCGGCTATGGCGACTTCAGTTTCGGCTGAGATGGTGACAACCCTCCCTTCGTGTGGAAACTTAACCTTTTGATGAACAATGGATGGAACGCCACCCAGGGGGTGAAACCATGGCCTTCCCAATAAAATAGCAAAGGTTACTGGGATATCAAGCATATGCAGGTCAACCCAAACTTCTATAGGCCCTGTTTTGACTAACACCCTGAAAGTTCCCTCCACAGATCTTTTGGTGTCATCGTAAGCCTTGATAACTACTTCAGAAGGCTTTAAGTCAGCTACCGTCAGCCCCAGCTTTGGTAGAATCTTCAATGGACACATTTTGATGGCAGAACCATTATCAACCATCACGCAACAGGTCATCTTCCCTTTTACCTCGGCTTTGATAAACAGGGCCTTGTGGTGATCTCTCCCTTCTAGAGGCAGATCGTCATTGGAAAAAGTTATCATTCCTTGAGGAGTTTCCGTTAGTGACTGAACCATCTGTTCTGGAGTAGAACTAGTGGAAATTTTCCTTTGGTCTAGTGCTAGGACCAGGGCTTCCTTGTGATCCCTAGAATGCATGAGTAACTCCCAAACACTAGCAATGGTCCCTCTGCTTGGTTCTACCCGCTTTCCCTTCTCTGCATTTCCTACCTTTTCGGGCCTAGTCTTGGTAGCCTCGGTTCCTTTTCCCTTCTCTTCGACCTTCCCCATGGACTGATTCTGCTTACACCCCTCGTTGTCCTATAGGTCAACTTGTTCTTTGCTTTCATCATCAGAACTCCATATGTCCAAGACTTACACCTATAACTCTGTGGGTTGTTCGATTGTTCTAGGATTTTCGGGCCTGAGTTGTCGGGAATTATGAAAGACATCAATGAAGGAGTTTAGGACTTGTTCTTCTATTAGGCCAGAGTTGACCATTAGAATGGATGGGTTAGGAGGTGGTACATTTCGGTAATTGGGTAATGGGTTGGTTTGAGTGTTTGGTTTTCTGTTTTCTAGGTCGGTGATTTTACTTAAGTCCATCAAATCTTGGATTTCATGCTTTAACCGGGCGCAGCTATCCGTGTCATGCCCGATGGTTTGATGAAATTTACAGAAAAGCTTTGGGTTGGCTCCAGGCAAGGGTTGTTGCGAAGGCAAAGGTCGTAACAGGTTCTTCTCAATGAGCTTATTGAGGACTTTGGACATAAGACGTCCCAGATTAGAAAATCTCCGGGGTTGTCTAACCGCACTGACTTGTACATTACTGCTCGGTGGTCGAATAGCATGAATCTGAACATTACTGCTCGAGCTAGCTCCCTCTTTGCCCCTAGAACCACTTTCGAAGAATTTCTTCTCTTGGGCCAAATCTGATTCTTTCTGGACCCCAAATCTGTATAACTTTTCAAAATTTCTGATCCCCAGTTCCCTTAATTTCCTAGATAATACGGGAACACACCCTTATTGCCAAGACCAACAGGTCGGACTCAGCTAGCCTATGCCTCATCAAGGACAATTTTCCCCTCCAATGAGTCAGGTAATCAGTAAAAGGCTCGCTAAAGTTCTGCTTGGTATTTTGTAAATCTCTCAAGGACACTTCTAGTTGGATGTTGAGACCATATTTCTTAACAAAAGCAGTGCATAATTCTTTCTAATCCAATTGAACATGCGATTCCAAGGTGTAATACCAACGAATCGGTGCTCCTTCCAGTGAAATAGGGAACTGCTTAACAATTTGGCTCTCAGTTAGCTCAGTAGCCTTCATGTATATTACATATTGCTTCAAATGCAAATGGGGATCCTCAGCACCAGTGTACTTCTTCATGTTTGGGAATTTAAACTTATGGGGCAGTGGTTCATCACCCTTTTCCAAATTCAGATCGTAATCTAGGGGGGCGACCATACCCTTCTCCTTCATCATCACCTACATTTGGTTTATCACTCTGGTCATTTTCTTAGCCCACTCGGTCTGACCCACATCCTCAGCTTGGATGACATTTCTTTGATTCCCCGGATTGGTTAATACCGTTACATCATCTTCTTCCCTTCCCCTAATCCGTATTTCCTCGTCAAGGTCGACCGGATCGATTGGCGGTGCATTGGGTGACTGTGTTGGCTGACCTTCTCTGATGAGCTTAGTAATCTCCCCCATCATTTCTCTCATCATAGCCCGGGTTTCTGCTATTACTTCTTCTTTCCACCGTGCCCCAAATGCTTCTGGATCAAACCCTCCTGCCATTCCTAATTCTGAATTTCTGATCAAATGACCTGAACTAATTTGGACCCACCCTACTAAGCTTGAAGGATCTATGGCGCTGCAAAACAGCTGGTTAGAATGATGCATGACGTGTATGCATGATATGCAAGTCCGTTATATGTAGAAACAAAAAGGTCACACACGAAAAGATATACAAGATCAAAACACGGAACTTAAACGTGCAAACTTCTGCCCTTATTTCTCCCACACACGTATTCAATGGTAAGTATCTTGTCCTAGGATTTTTGGCCTGGGTTTTAATTATCAGCGGGGGATAATAAAATTGACGTATGCAAGAAAACTCTCAAAATGATTCAAATAAGTAATGGTCCCTTTAAATAAAGCTCGAGTCCACTTTCTATGAGCCAAGATCCTTAGCACCATAAACTTGCTTGTCAAGGCCCATTTGAAATGGGTTATGAGTAGGCATGAGAGGCCTTTGTTGACTAGCTTATTTATAATAGGCTTTGGTCTGACACGAGGGCCCATTTTATTTTGGACTGCTTATTGATGGGCTCGAGATTTATTTTAAGGGTCCATTATATGGCATAATACACGTGCATGTGGAAAATTCCTAAGGATAGTTGCTAAGTCATTACATGGGCTTGAGTCTTGGGTAAAAAGGCTTCGGCTCCCACAATGATATACATCCATATACGTCTCCCCACTCAAGGGTCAAACAACGTGGATTAGTACGTGTCGTGAGTGACAATAATCAAATATTCCACCACCAGGTTTGAGTGAAACGTAGGTAGCGAAGTACTGACTATTGTCGGGTTTATTCGGGACTGAAGTGCTCATTGTGTGCAAAATGTGTAGTGAATGCATAAATGCAGGAAGAAATAAGAAAATAATTAAAGATGATAAAACACATAACAGTGGAATCAGTTTCTCTATCCCCAGTGGAGTCGCCACTGTAGGCGGTGGGGTTTAGCGCATGCCCTAGTGTTTGGCGACCACGACACTGTGTGGGCTCGAGGCCCACTAGGAAATACGATATAGGTTATGGGCCTATTCGGAGATGGACTCGCCACCCGGATAAAAGCCAGGACACACTTTACAGCAACTAGATCCCACGGAGGTTCCCAGAAGCCGTCATCAGAGATCGGGTTTGAAAACTGGATATGAGCGTTTGAATGTTCATCCAACCTTGCGGTTGGCCTCCGTTTGTGTTTTGCATTTTATTACCGTTTAATTATTTGATTATTTCCTCATTTACCACAAGTAATAAAATTGCCTCGGATAATTGCCAGATTTTATAATTAAGTCCGAGTTTGTACATTAGTCCAATTTCATGCCTTTATGTCCCAACATTCAAAAAACACAGTAAATAAAATAAATAATAATTTACAACCATACATTCAAAATTAAATAGGGGGAAGGAATTAAGGATTACAACGCTTTTTAACCAAATAAACGAAATAATATACAGAAAATAAACCAAACATATACCGAAAATAAACTATTAAAATAACATAAAGACGGCAATATACAAAGGATAAATAGCAAAAGTGATTGCTTGATGACATAAATTATCAAGTAATTCCTGCAAATATCACACGATTAGCCTTTCTCTTTACAAAAAATGGAATCACGTATAACGACATTTACAAAGAGATCCTACAAAGAGATTATCACATTATAAGTTAAAGAAAATATCGAATAATCAAGATAATCACCACCATGCAATCATACAGACATGTTTAAGGTCAAAAGGGGACATGCTAAAGCAGGCATCACAACAAATAACTAACGAAACAAAGAAGGAAACAGGTTAACCCTGCCAATGAGGCGGTCGCCTCATTGGGATGAGGCGATCGCCTCATCAACAGGGCTCTTATAGGCCCGAGACAAACAGGTAACACACACACACAAAAGATAGGCTATCTGAGAGCCTGTCAATGGGGCGATCGGCTCATTGATGAGGCGATCGTCTCATTGAGATGAGGCGACGCCTCTGTGAAGAGGCATCGCCTGACCACCAGGCCGGCTCTGACTCTCAAGGCGTGCAAACTTCTAGTCTAAGTAATCAAAACGTGCATATACACACCCTACACTCATCATACTGCGACTATATGCAAAAATATTCAAAGATCCATCAATGAAATAAGATATCAAACATGACACACTAGAGATAAACCTAGAATGTACTAATAGCTTAGTTACACATAAGCAAGAATACACAAAATGATGAACATATCAAGTTTAAGTGCAGGTTTTATACCAAAATGAGAGGCCCTCAGAGCTGGTTTGGTTGAGATCCTTGCTAGGATATAGTATCTCTTCTTGACACAAGTTTCTTCCCTCTTCTCTTGTGGGAAAGTGGAGCTCCTCTTCTTCAACCTTCCTCCCCTTCTTCAGGATGTTTTTTTTTTTCTTCTCTTTTTTCTCCCTTTTTTCAGAGCTGTTTCCCCTCTTTTTTTTTTCACCTGCCTCCCTCTTCTCTCTCTTTTTCTTTTATTCCTTAGCTTTCCCATGCCTCTCAGCCTCCTAGCCCATTATGAGCTCTCATAGCCTTTTTTCCTTTCCCAAAAGTCTTTTCCTCACACAAGAAGAAAGTCTGGAGAGTGGGGCCCACGCCACTTGATTGTCATGATTGTAGCTGCATTAAATGCAGCTGCAAGTAGGCTGCTAGAGGGGCGGTGCCTCGTCGGTGAGGCGATCGCCTCATTACACTGAGGCGGTGCCCCTTTGGCCCGGGCCTGCGCTGGGTCGAGCGGGCTTAGGCCAAACTTGGGTAGTTGGGCTCGATTTTGGGTTTTCTAGGCTTTGGATTTTCAAGTCTACTTTCCACTTAGAGATTCAGACTTCATCCTCATGTCCAAGTTCACATTCTCATCATTGAGCTTGACAACGGGCTGATCAAACTGAGCAAACCTAATTCGTCCCCTAACACGGACCGACCGAATCAGGTGTCTAGTGTTATAAACTTTTAATTGCAAAATTAAACAAAAATTTTAACTAATAAATCAAGTGTTCACTATTCGAAGTAAAAACTTTTTCCCCTTAATTTCGTTTTTTTTGGAGTTTTTATGAATTGAGGTTACAGAATTTTCTTGTTAATTTTGATTTTAGATTTTATCTAGATAGAAATATAAAAAAAAAAAAAAATTGAGATATATCATTGCTGTCAGCAAAATTGGGGTTTTCTCAGCAAAAATACCTTAATTTGCTCTTTCTAATCATGCCGAATGCTTTAAAAGCAGTCAGAGTAGACATGCGATCAAGGCAAACCCTCACATTTATAAGACCAATGGAACTCTGAAACAATGTTTCTCAATTAAACATGAACAAGTTAAATATCAGGAAAAGAAAGGAACTAGCTAGAAGACAATCTTACACAATTAAAAGTAGATCTTCTCCAAGAACAATTTTGTTCAATTATTTCTACATATTAACAGGACAAAGATGTCCACATTACCAACATTCAGGACAACCAAATAGAGATTACATTAGTAATTCATGTTGAGAAATACACAGGGACTGACAAAACAATCAGCTTCATCTTTAGGAAATAACTTCAAATTTCAATCCCTTACTAAAATGTTCTTCACCAGATGTCGTTAGCGTATGAAGAGCAGAAGAAACAATGGGTTAGTGATAAAGTCTTGATTCAACAACCGTCCTATTTATCTATTGCTGCCCTACTTGGCAGCCCTGGAACTCGTTGTTGTCATGAAAGATTCACCACAACCGCAATGTCCTTTAGAGTTTGGATTAATAAATACAAACTCAGACCTGCCAAGGAAATTAAATGAAATTTAGAGAAAACACAAATTTTAGTAGGGAAAGCTTTATGATTAAAATCTAAATACTATGCACATAAAGCATGCCTGGAAAGCAACATAAAGCAAGATGAACAAGTGGTAATGGAGAAACATTTATGGTAAATAGGTTTATCCATTTATCACATGTTCCACCACAGAATGGCGAATGCTCCAAGATCACTGAATGAAGTCATAGCAAGGGACTCAAATTTTATATCTACAGTTGAGCAATCTAACAACATATAAAGATAGTGCCTCAACATGGAATTGAACTGAAGCTCAAAAAAAGAGCACCAGTTATTGTCAATTGGCATGTCAAACAGCAGTTGTGCATGCCTGTACTCACTGTATGGGCTATTGACTCAGACAACAAAGCAGTAATTATTGCACTGCAATGGTATAATGTGATGGCTAAAAGGTATGTTATTGCTCGGATACTTCAAATAGTAAGCGGGGAATACTTCAAATAGTAAGCATTTAGTGTATTCCAATTTGTATTTTTCCGTATCCATGTTATCTAAATATTTCAGTAAAACAGATATTTCAATTCCAAGCTGTTTCCTGTATCCGTGTCCGTGCGGTGATGCTGGAGAGTTTAGATAGACAGCAAAGCTGAGGGAAAACATGCAAAAAAAAAAATAAAGCAGGCGAACATGTCATCACCTAATCCTAACCTAATTGTGGATAAAATTGACAGAGAAAAAATACCTTAGCTTATCATCAACAAAATCCATCTTAGTTCCAATAACATGCATCAGAGCTTTAGGATCAATCAATATCTTTACGCCTTTTTCCTCAACCAATTCATCGAATTTCCCTTTCTCATCTGTTAAAACAAAATGAAATGAAATAAAAGCAAAATAATAGGAAATGAATTTCGAATTCGAATTGCGATAGATAGATATCATTACGATTCAAATTCAAAGAAGCAATACCAAAATTCATATCAAAATTGAATCCGATTTATTAATTAATTAAAAGGGACCTACTCTCATATCTTACCAGCGTAATTGAGGGTGTATGATAAGCCATTACAGCCGCGAGCTTTGACGCCGAGTTTCAGGTAAGGCCTTTGTCGCTGTTGCAATAGATGGCGTACTCTAGAAGCCGCTGCATCTGTTAACGTTAATGCCTGGCGTCGCACCGCCGCCCCTATATTCTCCGCCGCCGATGCTAACAATTTGGACGCCATTTTTATTTGTTTCTTTTATTTATTTTTTTGTATTTTTAAAGATCTACTGCCCAAAGTTGCCTCTGTTTAAATTGCTTTTATTCTTGAATGGACAGTTTCGTCATTCGCTCAAACGGCGGTTGGGCCGGCTGTTGGCGGAAGCAAGGGACTTGGCGTGCCGGATCAGAGCACAGAAGTTTTCTTTTCTGGCAAGTTCTCCAAAATGGATTCGATTGTCCGCATTTTTAAAAGGGAAAATTACAATAAGATTTGTTCAAATTTATTAATTAGTATTTATATTTTCAAAATTTAACTAATAATTTTATATTTAATTTAAGTAATTATTTTTCTTTTGTTAATTAAATAACTCTTTAAATTTGATATTTTTATTATAAATATAAAAAATATTTAGTTTTTTTTGTTCTTTAACACAAAGGAGATGAGGGAATCCCTCCCCTTCCATATCAAGCTCATGGATGAAATGATCTCTTTTAACTATCCCTTCCTAGATGAGTTAACAAAAAATATTTAGTTAGCGAAAAGAAAAAATAATTAATAAAATTAATTCAGAGAAAATATCTAGTTAACTTTTAAAAATAGAGTGATGTTGTAATTTCTCTTTTTAAAACGACAAGCAGTTTATGTTTTCAAACAATAAAAAAGAAAAGAAAAAAAAATGAAGTGCACCAGTGGCTTGGGCTAGAACCCGCCAGCAAGCTCAAGAACTGTGGGAGTGGGGGGGCTTGCAACTGGAAGAGGAATGGAACCCATCACTTAAACCCTAGTCTAATAGCAAAAAGGGTTTTGAAGATTCTTGACCCAATGACAAGAACAGAACCCAAAAGGAAATGAGAAGAGAAGAGAAGAGGGTCTATGTCCATGTCTATTTCTAGTTGGTGCCGTTAAGAGCCCCACATATCCTGTACTTGGTGTTAACTCACCATCCAACTTTCTTCCTATAAGGCAAATCCTTTGTTCTTTCTTCACATTATTTTTCTTTGATTCTTGATTTCCTATTTTTTTACTCTTAATAAATAAATAAAATTAAAATTAAAAAAAAGGGTACAAGTAGTTACATACTATAGCTCACATTGCCGAGTTTTAAGCCAGATAACCCCCAAAAGTTTTCATTTTTTTATTTTCATTTTATGCTCTATCTCCAAAACAAACAAAAACCCATTTCGACTCTACACTTCAGCAAGCACCCAAATGCTCAAAGGGAATTGAATTAATCTGCTCTTTGTTGCTGTGCAACTCTTTTAGGTTTCCCTCCTTTTGCATTCTTTTAACTGCTTTTCATGATCTGCTAGTTGTTCTATTGCAGTGTTTTTTTTTTTTTTCATTGCAATTGAGCTGGGATTTTGTTGTTTTTTAGTTTGCATTTTGTAGTAACAGTTGTGGGGTTTGGTTTAGTAATCAAGTTTTTTTCTTTTATCTAAACAAAAATTATTGGGAAGCTTGTTATGTACTGTATAGCTGAATTAGCTAAGCATTGTCTTAGTCCCTGAATTTTACTTGAAATTGCCATCTAGAGATACCCTTTCTGCTTATATTAATTGCTGTGATGTTTTTGTTAATTGGCCTTTTCAGTGGAGTGATATATGTTTTCTAACATTCATGGGAACCTGTTTTTACTTGTATCGTGTTTTGATAAACAGGTATTGCAAGTGAGTTTTTTGGTGTAAGACGGTTTGGTGTTTAAGACTTGCTGTTATACATCAACCCAGTTTAAGATGGCAGCATGTGTGTCGCCGTATTGTACACCTTCTGATACTAGAAACCCAATGGGGATGTTAACTGTTCTTGGAGGGAGAGTGTCAGTGGAGAATCACCTTGGAAGAGTTGGATCTCTTAAAATGTCCGATGATAAGAATAGGTTTGTGGGTGCTACTCAAAAGGCAAATCTTTCTTATTTTAAATGTTCAGCCAAGTCTCATAGTGTCAGTCCTTATCCCAACAAAGACCCTTTTCTGGATCTGCATCCTGAGATATCGATGCTTAGAGGTGAAGGCAACAACATGGTAACCACCCCGAGGAAGGATACTTCAAGTGGAACTGTTACTGACAGCTTAGGACATGAATCTAGTCCAAATAATTACAATGAAGCTAAGATCAAGGTCATTGGTGTTGGAGGTGGTGGGTCAAATGCAGTCAACCGCATGATAGAGAGTGCAATGAAGGGTGTGGAGTTCTGGATTGTCAACACAGATGTGCAAGCAATGAAAATGTCTCCTGTATATCCTGAAAATCGTTTGCAAATTGGTCAGGAGCTGACTAGAGGGCTTGGAGCTGGAGGTAACCCAGAAATTGGAATGAATGCTGCCAAGGAAAGCAAAGAAGCAATAGAAGAGGCACTTTATGGTGCTGATATGGTTTTTGTCACAGTAAGTTCAGCATTTAAGCACATCTGAGTTTTCTAGCGATTAACTATTATTATTGTTTGCCCTTTCTGCATTTTATGTGTTGTTCCATGGTAAGTTCTTTTTTTTTTTTTTTGTCACTAACATTTTCAAATTAGTATAATCAATGAAAAAGGAGATGATCACATTTTGTGCCTTCTCAAATGAAAAAGAAGAATGATGACAAACAATGTGTATTTCAGTCTTCTGTTTTACAATGAATGCATAACTGATCATGTAATAGAGTTTCTTATTTTTAGCAACCAATTATCTGGTCCATGAGTTGGTCTATAACATGAATGCTTATGAGATCAGTTTTATAAATTTAATCTAATGGACCAAGGGAAATGCTTTCTTTGACCTTTTCGTATTTCCTGATATTTGCTAGCCTGCATTTTCTTTAAGTTATTTTCATATATTCATATAAGTAATTTCTTTCTAGTGGTTTACAATGGACTGCTCTGAGCCAGAAGTGGGATATGTCTAGTCTAGCTCCGAACATGCTGCATTATCATCTTATTTTTGCTTTGTTTGATGTCAATGTTGCCAAATCTATTGTGAAGACCTTTTGCCGTCGTACAGATCCATCATGGACAAAATACTAGATTCAGTTGGATATAGCACTGTTAATTTTAATGCCAACTAAAAATTGCTGAGCCTTTTACTAGTTTGAAAACTATATGTTCTCTGAGGCCTAAAAGGTGTCTTGAGAGATGCATTCAAATGAAGGACTGACGCATTTTGTAGAGAATCTACTATGGGATGGTCTTATATCTGTCCCCAACCAGATTGGGATAAAGGCATAGTCGACTAAGTTGAGAATCCAGCATGGATTGAGCAAATGAAAATGTAAGATGGCATCCAAAATTGTTTGTGAAATCAACAATCCTGAAAATAAACTTCAAATTTTTGGAGTCGCATATATATGTGGATTTGTCTTGCACTTGTACTCTAACTCTTAAAAAGTCAAGGGAAGTACTGATTAATGCCTATGAAGTCATATCTACTTATCAGCAGTTTTTTTTTTCTCTTTGTAGTGGTTAAAATCTTGTGATATTTTTGTGTTCTGATTGTTGTTCTCTGACTGAGGAAGAACTCTTTTACTGCATTTGTTTTGTTTCTCTTACTCGGAACTTTAAGTTTCCACATGCAGTCTGGAATGGGTGGGGGAACTGGCACTGGTGGAGCTCCTGTCATTGCTAGTGTTGCAAAGTCAATGGGTATATTGACAGTTGGTATAGTGACAACCCCTTTCTCATTTGAGGGACGAAGGAGAGCAGTTCAGGCACAGGAAGGAATTGCAGCTTTGAGAGATAGCGTTGACACACTGATTGTCATACCAAATGACAAGTTATTGACTGCTGTTTCCCAATCTACCCCAGTAACAGAAGCATTTAACCTTGCTGATGATATTTTGCGACAAGGTGTTCGTGGTATCTCTGATATAATTACGGTATGTATCTCCAAGGACATATATCATGATAAATTAAATTCCATGATAAATTAAATTCTATCTGCACCTTCTATGTTTAGGATTTCTAATTTTAGCTCTCATGTTTTGTCTCCACGTAATCAATAATAAATGGACTTCATTCCTTCCAAAATCTTTTGAAGACTGTATACCTTGTTGTGAAGACTGTAAGAAAGCATGTATTGGCGTGGACTATTTATAAAGTTTTGTGTGTTGAAAGCCTGTGAATTTGTATTGATGCTTTGAAGTTTTCAGATGACAATAGTTTGCACATGCATTAGAACTTTTATAACCATTGAAAAAGGATTTTTTGAATTTATCACCCATTGGTTATATGAATTCGGATGGTTGTCTTCATGTTGACACATGACAATCATGTGCAGATTTGGGGACTCTATTATTTGTACTCTAATTGGTTGTAGGTTTCATGATTTGCAGATTCCAGGATTGGTGAATGTGGATTTTGCTGATGTGCGAGCTATAATGGCAAATGCAGGGTCTTCCTTAATGGGGATTGGAACTGCAACTGGTAATTTTATGCTTGCTTGTCACAAGAATGTTTAGGTTTCTGAAATTATTTGTGATCTAGAATGTTTTGGTTTCTTGAATTATATTGCAATCCAGAATGTTCAGTTTTCTTGAATTACTTTGCAATCCAAGTTAACTTCAGGCTTGTCCACAACTTGTGGCTATCCTATATCAATCATGATATACATTTTTCTTTCCTTTCTTTCCTTGGCCCTATAAATAAACAAACTGATGATGGCAATCATCATGTAGATTATATATTTGCTTAAGAGTGCACTAAGGTTGTCATCATTCTGTCCTTGTTTGTAAAATAGATAACTTGCAGCATTTTTCCCATGCTTATTACTGATGCTAATTGTCACATCAATAAACTGCCAGTAGTCTAGTACACACGTAGTGAATAGTTCGTCTTATAAAAGTTTTAAAAAAAAAAGGAAAGAAAACTTAAATTTGGGGTATGCATGGAGCAGAAAGGCTATCAAATCAATTTGATGCTGTTGGTGCTTCCAATGTCAAGCATGCACAGAGTTATATGCAGTTTAAAGCGGGGGTTGGCAAAATTGCTTAAGATTGCATATTCTATTGTGTACTGGAAAAGAAAATTAGCCTGTTTCCTTTTTATTTTTAAACTTTCTAATTGACGATTTATTTAAAAGTTTGTAAGAGTAAACATAGAAAAGAGAACCTTTGCTTTTGTCTTATTTATAATATTCATGTCTTATAACTCTTATCATGATAACCTGATTATCTTGTTATCTATGGTTTGATTGAATAAACATGCCTCTCTTTCTACCATGCTATGTTGCCTGCTGTTCAAGGTTGTGTTTTGATCAAAGCATCAATAAGCCCATTTTAAGTTATTTTTGTGGGTTCTTGTTCCTATGCAGGGAAAACAAGGGCAAGAGATGCTGCATTAAACGCAATTCAGTCACCTCTGTTAGATATTGGTATAGAGAGGGCAACTGGAATAGTGTGGAACATAACTGGTGGAAGTGATTTAACTTTATTTGAGGTACCTTTCTCTCTCTCTGGTTGCAAGTGGATTCTGCATCTGGTTCAATTCCTCGGCCTTACATTTATCTTTTTGAGCATAGTTTTATGCTATCATGATTTTCATGAAAGTTTATTCATTGTAAGTAATAGAGGAAAGCAATCGGCCTCTTTTTACTGCTATATTTCTGGGGGAGGATGATAGCATGTTTCTCTGTTGTTATAATTATCATAAAAAGATTGCTTCACCTTTCAATCAATTTCATTTTCTCCAATAGCTGTCCTTCCTCTAATTAAAGTCATTTTGCTATTTCTCGCAGCATTGAAACTGGAGGAATTTTTTCTATTGTGTTGTATTCTACTGTCTATTGGTGTGTTATGGATTTGTATTTGAAACAAGAGGTTGAGGAGGCGTATTCAGCCAGTTTTCATATTTAGTTATTTGCTTGACCATCTTCAGTCCTTCTTGTTAGTGATCTTACTGGGAATAAGGAAAGGTCTTACTAGAGTGGACAACTATGTTTGCTTTATGTGTCTTCGAATTTCATTTAATGGTTAGCAATATGATGCTGCAGAGTGTCATAATGCAGAACCATGTTGAATCCCTAAAAAAGATGTCTAGTTGATGTATAACTTCATTTTTTCAAAATCTTTGACTAACCTGATAAATCTTGCAGGTAAATGCTGCTGCAGAGGTTATTTATGACCTTGTAGATCCAACTGCAAATTTGATATTCGGGGCAGTAATCGATCCCTCACTAAGTGGTCAAGTAAGTGATTGCATATGCCTATCAGGGCCCTCGCATGCCTTTTCATTCAGATGTTAATCATTGCATACGCTGCTACACAGGCTGCCAAAACTCTTGTCACCTAGGTGATACATAGGCTGGTAAAACTTGTTCTAGAGGATAACTATCGAATCGTTTAGCATTAATGTAACATGACTTTCTGACTTGCTAGTTTGTGCCTCTCTCTCTCTCTCTCCCCCCTTTTCCTGTAATATTCCTCCTGAGTTTTCTTCTTTTGGCCCCTGAGCATATCTCAGACAATCAAAGGCTGGTATGGTTTTGTTGTACTTGGCCAAGGACATCAGGATACAATCTTGGGTTGTTTCCCTCTTGATATCAGATAGGATTCATATGATAGATTTTAATTGATGTTGGTTTGTCATCCAGGTCAGTATAACTCTAATTGCAACTGGATTCAAGCGGCAGGAAGAAAATGAAGGCAGGCCCCTTCAGGTGTCCCTTTCTTGCCTTCTTTATCTCTTGCACATACAAACACATGCAAATTGCAAAATGTTGATTGCTAAGTTATAATTCAACTGCAGGCAGGTCAACTATCAGCAGGTGATGTGACCTTTGGAATCAATAGGCGACCTTCCTCTTTCGCTGAAGGTGGTTCATCAGTGGAGATTCCTGAGTTCCTCAAGAAGAAAGGCCGCTCTCGCTATCCTAGAGCTTAAATTATTTTTCTGCGTTTGGTCCCATGATACGCATTTCTGCTTCATGAAGATGTTCATTCGAACGCTCTAAAATACATCTCTTTAGGTATTAGTCCCACACAGCTCCCCTCGTGTTCCCTAGTAATGAAGCATTACGAGTGTGTGCTTGTTTAGAATATAGAATTCCCTAATAAATTGTAGATGTTTTGTGCCTTAAATTGATCACAAAAGAAAGCACGTGTTATTTTCCTTCCCAAATGTTTCAGAAAATTTTCTCAGGTTGTGTGCTTAGTTGGAATGGAGATATACCATTCGTCGTTGATCAGTTCATTTGTGTTTAAAGAGTTCTCTTGACATCAAAGTTGCAGGGAATATGAAAGAAATCATCCAAAGCTACATCTTTGTAAGCCAAAAGTGCCTCTGCATCAAAACTTCCTACCTCAAACCTAAAAGAGATGAAACAAAACTCATAGCAGATTAATGTAAAAGCAAAGTGGGTTGGGCTCTCAGCAGCATTTTATTTGAGGAAGTTACACCCCATGTCCCTCTTGACTCCTTAAATTTCGTTCGTGGCTTGATACAATTTTCATTTTTATCTCCCTTTCGGCTCCATGTTTTCATTAATTAGCGTTTTCTGTTTTTTTTTTCATTTTTTTATTTTTTTCTGTATCTATTTATTATTTTTGAAGTCATTTTTAATTGAAGTTGATTGTATATATTTATTTAATTTGTATATTTTAAAAAATTTATTTTATATTCTAAAGAACAATTTTTTTTAATTTTGAAAGTTACTATTATTTAGAATAAAAAAATTAAGCTAATTAAACTAAAAATATTTAGTATTCAATAATTATTTTTTTCATAATTATTTAGAATTTAGAAATTAAACTAATTAAATTAAAAATTTCCCATAGTATTCAATAATTATTTTTTCAATAAAAACAACAACAAAATTATGAAATATATTAAATAAATTATTTTTCTTATAATTGATACTAATAAAAGTAAAAATTATATTTATAGTCTTAATTTAATTATTAATAATGAAAAATAAACAAACATCAACAACTGTAATTTTTTATTATTTTTGTTGATTTTAGTTGATTTTTGTTGTTTCGGTTGTTATTTTTAATTGTTTTTGTTGTTTCTGTTTGTTTATGTTTATTGATTTTTATTAAAAATGAAAAAATAACAATAAAAAAATACAAATTATGAAATATATCAAAAAAATATTATTTTTATCATTAATACTAATAAAAGTAAAAATTTTATTTATGGCTTTAATTTTATTATTAATAATGAAAAAATAATTTACAAAACAATAAAAAAACAAAAATCAACAACATCAAAAACTGTAAAATTTTGTTAATTAGTTTTTTTTTTCGGTTTGTTGATTTTTTTTTTTATGTTACAAATACGTCATAAGGATATTAAACTTGTTACATATTGATAATCAATAAGTATCAAATAATTTTAAAAAAAAAAGTTGTTAGACATTTTAATAAACAAATTAAAGTAAAAAATAAAATAAAATAAAATCTTTATTCCTTAAGAATATAAAAGGAGAAAATTTTGTTTATTTATTGTTGTTACACCAGCTGAAGATATTTGTTACTTGGTTTAACAACAATTGAAGATGTTTAGTTCATAATTATTCATTTGAAAAAAAAAAAAGATTTTAAGAGAAAGAATATTGGGTAAAAAAAAAAGTTGAGAATAAAATGAAGACAGTATCTTAAAAATAAAAAAAAATATTGAGCAAAAAAAAGTTGAGAAAAAAAAAGATAAAGAAAATGCCATAAAAATAGAAAAAAATGTTGAGCAAAAAAAATATTGAAAAAAAAATAGATGAAAACGGTATAAAGCAAAAAAAATATTGAAAAAAATAAATAAAATGTTGAAAAAAAAACTACAAAGCAAAAAAAATTGAAAAAATTAGTAAAAAGGAAAACAAAAAACATCTAGTAAAAAGGAAAAAAAAAAACAACCCTAAAAATAAGGGTGGTAAGGGAAGTGGTCTATATTTAAAATAAAAAAATTATGAAAGTTTTTTTGGTCGCCATTTTTGAAATTTTTTTTATTCATTGGCTTCTTTGTGAAAACTTCCGATTTTATTTTGTTGTTTCTTTAGACATGTTATGTCCCAAAGAAATTTGAGCTTGAGGCGGAAAAAAAGAGTTTCAGTGTCAATAAAGAAATTATTATGTTGGCCTTTCAACAAATATATGCCAAGTATTGTGTGCTGATTTCTCAACAATTATAGGCTCAAATTTAAAAAAAAAATGAAAATTTTTTATCGTTTTTATATTTCTGCTAAGATCAAATTAAATTAATTATAATTTAATAAATTTTGAATATTAATGACTCGGATAAAAAAAATACAGACCTCAAATTTTGAAGAAAAAAGGGTTAAAGATGTGATGATTGGGTGCTTGCTCAAGCTTAACATATAATTTTCATAAAATAAATATAATAAGAATAATAAGAAATTATAAAGATTGGTCCATCTTAATTATACATGCTTTTCATTTATTATATTTTCTTTTCTTTTCTTTCACTTCATATTCTTCTACGAAACAATTTCATTCTCTTAAGAATTGTCTATATTGAATGAATTGTGTACTTTGAATTTGTAAGTTTTTGAAGGCTTAAGAGCATCTCCAACCCAATACTAATATGGTGTAAAAAATGAATTTTTGTACTCCAATATATAAGCAACGTGATTTCCGTTTTGTGAACAGGTCAATGTAAATCTACGTTAACTCTATTTGCAATCGCATAATGAGTTAAGTTTTTTTTAATTATATACACAACTTTTTAAAATATTTAATTTTATCCAAACTCTCATTGTGTGGACATACTTTTCTAATAATTTAGTCCAAATTTTTATTTTATTTAAAATATTTGTGTTGAATGTAAAATATACATAAATAAAAAAATATATTTATAAAACAAATAAATATAATATATATTGGAAGCAAAAAGCAAAGGTGCATTGGTTACAAAATGGTGATTTCAACTCAAAATTCTTTCATCATCATGCTTATAACAAGGCAAAAAAGAATGATATTGCTAAACTCCAAGGTTTGAATAGATATTAGTATTCCTGGAAGAATGAACTTGGGAATTTGATGATAAAGTATTTTACTCACTTCTATTCTTCTACAAATGTTATTGAAGATGATATAAGTTGTCATGTTGGTTGCTTTGTGATAGAAGCACATAGTTAGAAGTTACTTGCCCCACTTTTGCATTAAGAAATTAAAGCAGCTATTTTTAGGATGTATCTAGACAAGGCTACTAGGTCTGATAGGATAAACCATTCCTTTTTCCAGAATTGTTAGGATGTTATCTCTAATGATATAATTGTTGCTTGCAAGAAAATCTTTATAAATGGTGTTTTTTTGGAGCAATTAAATGATACTCTTCTTGTATTGATTCCAAAATAGAAAAATTCAACCATGATGACAGATTTTAGACCAATATCACTCTACAGTATTAGCTACAAAATATTCTCTAATGTTCTTGCTAATAAACTCAAGTCTATCTTACCGAGCTTTAATTTTTGTTGAACAACATGTGTTTAAAAATAACTAGATTATCATTGATAATATCATGATCATGTTTAAAGAGATGCACTATCTCAAGCAAAAAAACATAAGGTAACGATGTGGTTGTTGATCTAAAGATTAATATCTCTAACTCATATGATTGGTTTAAATGGTCTTTTAACTCATATTCTCTCAAAGATAGGCTTCTGCCAACAATGAATTTGGCTTTTGGCTTATTACGCTTTGCCTGACCACAGTTAGATACTTCATAGGGTAGAAAAATCAAGATATTGGTTCTATTATCTGTCAAAAGAGATTGAGGCAAAGGGATCCTTTATCCTTCCACCTCTATATTCTATGTAGGGAAGGGTTGAGTTCTTTATTTCAAAGAAAGGAGACCTAAAAGTTAATTTATGGATGTTAAGTTGCCAAAGGTGCCCTTTCCATCTCTCACCTTCTATTTGTCGATGAATGCTTATTATTTTTTAAATTTAACATTCATGAAGTAGGTGTCATTTAAGAGATTCTCATTAACTTTAAGAGGAGCTTTGGTTTTGTAGTTAATTACACAAAATCTTATATTTTCTTCAGTACAAATGTTAATGAGGATTCAAAGTAGCTCATGCTTAATCTATTCTCTATTCAAGAGGTTCTAGTGCATGATAAGTATTTAGAGCTTCCCTACCTAGTAGGACATAAGAAAAGATTTGGCTTTTATTAAAGATAAAACCTGAAGAAAGATCTAAGGTTTAAAGCGTAAGATTTTTTCCTCTATTGCGTGTGAGATCTTGATTAAATCAATTCTTTAAGTGATGTTAAACTACATTGTAAATGTATTTTTACTGCGTCAAGATCTTTTTGTCGAGCTTAAATGAATGTTGTCCTTTTAGTGGGGCAACAATAAAAGGATGGCAAAGGTATAAATTGAATGCATTGGGACCTTTTATATAAGCCATGTAAATTTAAAGGGCTTGGCTTTAAAAGGCTAAAAGACTTCAACCTTGCTATATTAAGTAAGCAACAATGAAAATTTCTATCAGACCCTAATGCTTTAGTCTCCCAAGTTTTTAAAACTCGGTATATCCCCTGAAGTTCCTTCCTTAACTCATCTTTTGGGCATAATTCCAATTTTATTTTGAGTAGTATTTGGGCGTTGAATAAGCTAGTGTTATAAGGGGCTTAAGTTCGAGTTAGGTCTAGTGCTTAAACTATTATAAAAAATAATAATTCTTGGCTCCTAAATGCTTCATCAGGATATATATCAATTGATTTTAGGGGCCAACTTTGATACTAATGGAGTTAGTTGTCTTAAAGAGGTTGACAACAATTGATGGGACTCTAATTTAATATTCAGTCTATTTAATAAAATTGATAAAACTTAATTTCGCATATTTCATGTAACATTGAGGAAGTTGCAAATACTTGGTACTGAATTTCAGAATCAAGTGGAAAATTCTCCTTCAAAAGTAGTTGTATGCTTCTCCATAATTCCCTGACTATTACTCCAAAAAATGCTTTTTCTGAATTAAATTATGAAATCTGAATGTTACGAGAAAGACTAAGATTCATGTGAAAAAAGCTTGCTTAAATATTCAACCTACAATGTATGATTTAAGGGCCAAACGAATGGATTTAAGTTCAAAGTGCCCAATTTATTTGACCCATTCTAAATCGGTTCTCTATGCTCTGATTGATTGTTATCTAGCTTCTCAGTGTTGACAAGCAATAACCTTAGGTTTCATAGGATTTATGGCTCAAAAGTTATTTTCATGGATGAAGAATTTATTTTCCCATAGTTCAATTGAGAAATGATATTTGGCAGTTATGTTGTGTTAGATGTTATGGCAGAACAAGAATAATTTGGTATGGTTAAGAAAATTCATAGGAATGATTCAAATCATAAATGCTACTAGTAATTTTCTATGTTAATGGCTATTAGTGCAATCTTGCTTGGTTTATGGTTTTGAGTTTCTCAATGATGACTAAGGGGTTGTGTGTTAGTAGAAACTGATATATGGGTGGTAAAGCTTAATGTAGATGCTACTATGTTTGTTGATTCTAGAAGAATTAGAGTGGATTGCATTATGAAAGATTCTAATGGAATTATGATTACAGATAGAGCTTGTCTAAAGATTGGAGGAGATACTCCAAAAATTGATGAGACTGTTGGTATAAAAGAAGCTCTTAATTGGTTAAAAGATCTACCATTGCAGTTTGTTGTAGTGGAAATTGATTCCTCTTACATTTTTAAAGGTCTCCTTAATGCTAATGAAGATCGATCTTCAACAAGTTTAATTATTGATGAGTACAAAAAGTTGGCTAAAAGTTTGAATTGTATTAAATTCAAACTTTTAGCCAACTTTTCAATTTTGATTCTGGAAGAATTAGGGTGGGTTGCATTATTAAATATTCTAATGGAGTTATGATTGCTGGTAGAGCTTGTCTAAAGATTAGAGGAGATAATCCAAAAATTGATGGGGTTGTTGGTATCAAAGAAGCTCCTAATTGGTTAAAAAATGTGTCATTTCAATTTGTCTCCTTAGTGTTGATGAAGATCAATCTTCGACAAGTTTAATCATCGATGAGTGCAAAAAGTTGACTAAAAATTTGAATTATATTAAATTCAATTTTGTTAGGTGATCTACAAACAAACCAACTCATTTATTAGCTAGGATTGTTGTTCAATGTCAACTCTTAAAACTTGATGTTCTCTTTATCTATGTCTGTTCTTCATATTGATAGTTAATAAAACTTCAGTTTCATTTTTTTTTTAAAAATCCTTATTTAATATTTTGATTTGAAAAAAATTCTTTAAATTTACACATTTTTATTTCTTTAATTTATTTTTAATTATATGTTTTATTTTAAAAATATATAAAAATAGTTTAATAATATTCAAACTCAGTCTAAAAGTGATTTTTTTTTTGTTTTATTTTATTCTTTCAAATCTAAATTTTTGGGATTTAATTAGGAAAAATAAATGATCAAAGAAATGAAAAAGAAAACAAATGAGAAAAAAGAAGATGTCATTTTGACATTACATACTCTCTAGACTTTTCTCTCCTGCTATTGTTCATCCGTCTTACTCTTCTTGGTTATAGGGATCAATTTTTGGTCATTTTTGGCTAGAAATTAATCTTTTCCTTTGCTATGTTATATATATTATGTTATAATATTAGAATAAATGTTGTTTTATCTAGATTTAGGGTTCAATCCCTTTTTTGTTCTTGTTATGTGAGAAGTTTATTCTCTCTCAATGAGAGATTTTTAGATTTGAAAGACATAAAGAACAGTTATCTTATGATAGTAAATAAAGTTGTTTTATGAGATTCTCAAAAAAACATTCCTTTATCGACCAGGCTGGTGAGCAGAAGCTCGATAACTTCATAGCGATATCCTGCTTAGTTTGCTCTAGCTTCAGGGATTATGAAAGTGACTTCTGATGTGAGTTTTAAGATTAAATATAGTATGATTACTATAACAATCATACTCCAATATCATACAGATAAAATGGTGGATGGATTCTGTTTTGAAAGAAATTCAACTTCAACTCTAGTTCAGCTCCATGGGAGATCCAAGTTGTAGTTAATGATATCTATATTTTATCTTACACTCATTAGAAATCTACCTTGGAACTGTAATCTTCCTTTTGATTTTGATAATATCTTGTTCTCTGAGGTCTTGAATTAATGTTATACTCTGAGGTTCAAAAAATGAGAAAAAATAAGACATAATATGATTTCACAAGTGTAGGGCCCAAATAGAAGACAAACCCACGCGGACACGTGTCCCTACAAAACGTCAGCACAACTTGTCCAAAATAATGTCTCTATTTTGAGTACAGTTTGGACAAATTAATTTTGTTCTCGTTACTTAATGCATTTGGTTTTAGCATATCTCATCTCCAAATTTTTTACTTTCACTTTCACTTTCATTTTTGCTTTGATTTTTATTTTTTATATTACTTTTTAGTAAAAATAATATTTGGACTCTAGATCAATTAAGTAAGAATACTAATAGAATATACTAATTAATTAGTTTTAATAAAAATTAGTGTAACTAAAATATTATTAGTCAACATTTTAGTGTATTAATATTTTTATGCATATAATGTTTAAAAATAACTTCCGAAATTTTGATAGCACTCGCTATATATATACATTCCATTGGAACAAAAATGGAGAATTACTAGTTGTTAATTATTAGCTTTTTTAAAACTCATTTTTTTGAATCATTACTATAAAGTGGGTTTTACATGCCTAATGCGAGGAATAAAATTTTAATTCAAAATCTCTCACTCTCAAAGGCCATTATCACGTAAATTAGGTGTCAAATATATATATTTATGTAGTTGTTATAAAAAATAAAATAACCAACATGCTTTCATTAATATTGTATATGAATATTTCTTTTTAATAGTTCATATAATACCAAAACAAATTAATTTTTTTTTAAGTATATCAGAAAAGAAATAACTGAAAAGCAAGAACACCAATTCTTTTATTTTTAAACTAATTAACATATGTTAAATATAACAATTCATCATTTGAAGCTTAATTATATAAATAAAATGTAATCTTTGTATGCCTAATTAAATATGAGAAAGTCAGAATTGAATATGCGGACAAGTGTTGTGGTGACTATGCTGAAGATATTTACCAAAACAAATATCTGCCTAACCAAAAGTAACATCCTTACCAATAAAATAAAGTAAAATAAAATAATAGTCGTCATCTCATCATTAAATTAGAACATATATTCCTGTAGCATTGGATTAGCTGACGGGAAGTGGCTCTAAAAGACCCGTGAGACGTTGTTGCTCAACTTTGTCTTGTTGGAAAATAAGGTAGGTTTACACTTAAACTTCAACATCATCTTTGAGCTCCAGCCAATAGTAATTTTGTTGGACAAGAGCTAGTGATAGAAATGATATTTTGAATTTGAGCTGCTATAAATTTAATTATATTGAATTAATAGTCATTTTATTTGAATTAAATTAATTAAAACATAATAAATTTTAAATGTAAAAATTTAAAATAATAGAGTACATATATTTTTATCTAAATAATTAATATAAATAATTAAATTTTTAACACTATAAAGAGCATAAAAGAGATTGAAAGTTCGAATTCTACTCTTCTTAATTAAATGCTTATATATTTTATCATTTATACTATGTAGAATCATATATTATATCCGCTGCATAGAAAAAAATATATATTTGGAAATTTTTATAGAAACACACAACTTTAAATCTAAAACTTTATCCCCATTGGCCACAAAAATCATAAACACTAGCCCTAAGACAACACCAGCCTCACAATATCCTTCAAAAATCAATCACATGAATTATTATCATCTTCACTTGCATTGAAAGCCTCTCTTTTTCAGTCTCTTTTTTCATTTTTATTTTCTTTTTATTTTGTGCATCAAATACTCTTAACTAAACCACTCAAATTGGAATCCAATAATCCAACAAATAGACACGTATACTTGTCATTTACCATACAAAAACCTCCCACTTGTAGCCATGACGTGTAGACTAACTCTCCCACCCATTTTTTTTAGATTTTTTTTTTTTTTGCAAATCTAGCATTTAATAATTATATATATACACACCTAACATGTTTGTTAATTCTATAAACTATTTGAATATAACAATTATTAGTTCAAATTAATTGATAAAAGTTTTTTCATTTAAACAAATTTTTAGTATATATAATTATATTAAAATTTATTAAAAATAAATTAAAATAATTAAATAATATTTTTTTTAAAAATATCATAAGGTTTATATTTTAAACTCTATTATTATCAATTTAAAAGAAAAAAATTATCCGATTAGATATTCGATGGATGCCAATTTCAGAATTTGAGTAAATGGGGACCGTTTTCTTCTTTGCTTGCCTTTCCCTAAATTAATTCTCATTCTCACCTATGGAGACACAAAATACCTCGTCCTCCTTATATTGTATTTTCTAGTCTTTCTTTCACCAAAAAGGTTCCACAGGGAAAAAAGATTATATTATATTAGATAACATTATCAACAAAGAACCAAGAAACAACACCAACTAGTTGTAGTATAAAAAGAAAGAATACTTTCCACTCATGAAACGAAACTCCATCACCAACATGAACAATAATCACCATCCAAATATTCCTTCACTTCCAATTGAGGCAAGCAAAATCATTCTCCAATCTAGCCATTCTCATCATTTCCTAACACAAACCTCTTCTTCCAAAACTTTTCATCAAGAAAATGACGGTAGCAGGATTAATATCAATGGCTTCAAATGCACATTTTCTTCTTCGAATCCCACTCTCAAATACTCTAATGATCAAGAAATGTCTCTGCATGGCTTGCCAGGAGATCAGGAAATGAAGGGTAAAGAAGAGGCTAGCAGTGGTGCTTCAAGAGGAGGATTGTTACAGCAGGATGACTGTGGACGTGAAAGACTGAAAAGACATAGGGTCGAAGTTGCAGGTAGAGTTTGGATTCCTGATATATGGGGTCAAGAGGAGCTTTTGAAGGATTGGATCGATTGTTCTGCATTTGATGCTCCATTAATGCCTAACAGGATTATGTCTGCTCGTGCAGCTTTAGTTGAAGAAGGAAGAAGAGCAACTTCAGCAAGATTAAGAATAGAGAACAGGTGTTGATAATGAGTACCATCAGTTATTTGTTTTCACCTTTCATTGTTTTGATCATGATTATGAAACTGTTTTCTGTCGGTTCTTGTTGATATTAGAGTTTCAAATCAAAAGAAAAAAAAAAATCACCCATTCACGGTTAATTTCCTTATTTTCTTGACTATGAGATTGCTTTCTTTCTGCTTCTGTTTCAAAAATGATACCAGATGTTGAATAGCCATTTTATTTGGTGCTCGTGTTGCCCTCAACAACCATTGTTTTGAATTTAATTTAATTCTGTAGTTAAGATGATAACTTTGGCGCATCTCTGAATTGTTTGGTGGAGGTTAGATCACTATGGATAACTTGTCCTTCCCACCAGAAATTGGGTGACCAAGTCACAAATGGCAGCAGTCTCTTGTTATCCTATGCAACTTGCCAGCCCTTGATTCTGTCGAACATAAGAACAGTGATTTTTGAAGCCTCGTATCTCCCTTTCAAGACTAGATGTACGTAATTTTTTCAAGAGTAATTCTAGCTATACATCTATTACCATTAGACACAATTCAGTTTGTCCAAATGAGAAATTACCATAAAAATGATAAAAATTTACATGTCCGATCTTTTGTTTCTGGTAACCAAAACAAACCCAGTTGAGTTAAACACCTGGAGTCATTCTCAATCCCGGTAAATAAATAGACAGACTTGCCTCGAGTTGCAACTGAGTTCTAACCAAAACTTCTCATAAAAATTATTGCCTGTCTGTAATGTAACAATCAACAATTTTACTAGTAATCACCGTAACAATTCCCTTGTACATGTATCATATTTCTTGATTTCATGGGGAAAAAACCATCATTATCTCTAATGATGTGGCCATGAATTACATGACTAAAAGAGTGTTCGTTCCCACAGCTTTATCAATCATACATATCACAAACCTCAATTAAGTGTGTACAAGAACAGGAAGGGGAAAGAAGAAGTATTCAAAAGGTTGTATCAGGTTTGCGTTGCCAGTTCCCAAATCTTTATTGATCCATCATCACTTGCTGAAGCAAGAATCCGATTCTCCTGTTGGGTTTCAACAACATACGAGGACAACGTTACAATTGTCAGTGCAATACTAAACACTCATATGGACACAAATACAATTCACAAATCTCCAAAAGAAATCATACCCCAGAGGCCCATTGCACAGAATTTACGTCCATATCATGAGCCTTTTCTCTTTTCAACAGTAGTTTGTATGAAGGGCCATTAACCTGTAATAAACAAAATTGGGTCTTTTGAATAAAATCCTTATTTTCTTTACTCAACAATCAAAATCAGAGGCCAGTTGTGAAACTTTCTAGGATTCATAACTGAAGTTCATAACATGTCCTTATATGCATTCCCTCAGGAAACTTCAAAACTCAAATAATCCTTCATTTGGTTCAAATATATGTAATCTTGGCCTTCGATGCAGAATTTGATTCCATTATTGTCTCGTTTCATTTAATTCTTTCTAAGCTGAATCCTGCATGTATATTAAATCAAACATGGCGCAGGCACCTGTGCACATGCTTTCACATGCATCACAAACAACAGTACTATTCCAATAACAATGGAGCAATTTCCGTGGTCACAAAATAGATGCAATGAATGTGAGGGTGAAATGATAAAGTACCAAACCATCTTTACTCTCCACAAAAAATCGAATACCATCATCAGCTGCTCCACTGGCTATAATACCTTCCCTGTCATGTTCATACCCCAAAATATTATCAATCAATATCAGAAAATAAAAATACTATCTCAGTGGTGCAGATGATATTAGAACTCAAGGTGCTAAAAAAGACATTCTATGTATAATGAGATTCCATAATATCCCTAATGAGACAAACTGAAATCTTGAATCAGATGAAAGACCTGTTCCCGTTACCAGTATTTACTTCCTTCCCCTTTTCAATGAAGTGAGATGCATGTGAATCATTTAAATAACACAAAGTTAAGCCATCTTATATTTTCAAATGAAAAAATGTAGTGTAAAATAAGCCAATCTATGGTATAAAGTTCACTAAACCACAATATTGCTGTTATTTTTGGGGATCAACACTGCAAATCATGATATTTGCAGAAGTCAAGATAACAGGCATCACAAGAACTTTTCTTTAAGAGTTCAAGGAGATATCTTTTATTGAAGTCGCAGTGCATTTAAAGCCTTGGAAACATGTGACCACTGTTTGAACATGTTAATGGCAGATTAACATAAACATAGCCTTGCTTATCTCTAAAAACAATGAAAAACTGAAAAGGTAAACATAGCAAAAAATAGAAAGTCAAACCCAAGTATGCCTATTTTACTCATACAATTAAAGAAGAGCTCACGAGAACTGAACGCTCAACAGGCAAGCATTGAATAATTTGGTGTTAATGATAATTTTATGCACACAAGTGCACCATGCAAACATGTGAGAGAAGGAGAGAAGCGGTAAGGGAATTGAACAGCATGAGTAGGAAATAGTTGTTGCAGTTAAGTAAAACCTTTAATACCTTGACCAGTGAACTGAAAAGATCGTTCGATCATGATATCCTGAGAGTGTGCAAATGTGATTCCTGAAAGCCAAACCATGTTATCATTACTTGCAAGTTTGTATTAGTATAATATTTGAAAGAGCATTATAAATGCTAACAAATGTAGAAGATCCAAAAGGTGCATGTTCCTCACCAAGATGCATGGTCATCACCAGAAACCATCCTGCCAATATCTGTTTCCCATATCTTTAGAGTAAGATCATCACTGCAAAATAAATCCAATTTCCTTTTAGTTTCCTTCCAAGAATGATTCTACTTCTGCTTATGGTGGAATCCCTAAACATCAACAAAATAAACATCCCAAATCCCAATCAACATTAAGCAAGGAAGAAGTTCCACATACCCACAGGTAACCATTTTGTCACCTTCAGCATTGAAAGAAATTGCCCAAACCGTAGAAACGTGACCACTGAAAAGAAAAAGGCCATGTTGAATTAAGCCAACTTGCCATATTGAAAAAAAATTGCCAATAGACCAACAAAAAACTCATTCCCATGCATATAAATTACATAAAAGCATAACAAAGAAATGAGTGTTCAGAAGAGGATTTACGAAAAATAGAAAGGGAAGCAAACTGAGATCAAGAAAGAGGCAAGTATAATACTTGTTAGATTCGCCCAATGTCTGGACACAACGCCAATCACCATCACCATCCTCGGCCCAAACCTGTGAATAAAAGTGTTTTCTAAAGCTTTAAAGTCACACTTATGCCTTTGATAATACAAGAATAGCAGTTAAATTTTTATACAAGAATATGATTGATAAATAAATTGGAATTTAACCCATACCATATATCAGTACCTTAATAGTGTTATCATAGCTGCAAGAGAACAAAACGTCCATTGTCGGATGCCATTTGACCATTTTAACATCTTGTGTGTGTCCTTGCAATACTGAAGCACACTCAAATTCGTTCCCTGGCATTACTTCCCAAATCCACACAGTTTTGTCTCGACTGCATGTTGCAAGCAATGACCCAGAAGCATTCCAAGACACACTTTTGACTTCATTTTCATGACCCTATTTGCCAAAAAAAAAAATTGATATGAGAACTAAACATGAACTATTAACAAAGGGGTGAGGGCAGGAATTGCTATGACAACCAACAATGAATTTTCCAGCAACATGAACAGATAACACATTTAATAAAGGTATATATACCTCCAAAGTAGAAACACATTCAAAATCACCCCCAACATTTTCCCAAATGGCAGTAGTGGCATCAAAGCTAGCAGTAGCCAATAATTTCCCAGACGGCGACCAAGCACAAGACCGAACAGTTCTAGTGTGAGTCTCTTCCAAAACTGCCTGCATAATAACATTACACCATTACAAATTCCATAACTAAACCAACCAAATTCTATCATATATAGCATTGAGTTTTCACATTGATCATTATCAGTGAATACTATAAACATCACTTATTCCATTCTTGAAATAAAACTATACAAATTATAGCATCAACACAATAGAATTAAGCTTGGTGTTAATTCACAAATAATAGAAAAATAATAATAAAAAAAAGTTGAGAAAATGAAAACCTTGCAATCAAAAGTGCGAGAGGAAGGGTTCTGCTGCCAGATTCGAACGGTTTTATCACCGCTGCAAGAAGCGAAAACCGCGGGACTGTCGCCGCTACCCGTGGCTGGATTCCAAGCGAGACTCCAAACCCTATCTTTGTGACCTTCGAGCTTTTGAAGCTCTTTAAGCTCAAAGTTGCCGTCGATCAAATCCATAGCTTATCAAATTACAGAGACCTGAGATTACAATGGAGAGCTTTGATCGGAGACAATACAATTTCAGTGATCGATTTGCTAACAAGTAGCAACAGCTGAAGTTGAAGTCAAAGCTGAAAGTCCCTTGCACGCGCGCAGCCTGGACAGAAAACGAGCGTGGCCTAGTTTTGCGGTATTTGTGCTATCGTTTAAATGAATAATTACTAGAACACTCCTCAAGTTTTACCTAATTTTGCACTTTAGTACATGTTATTTTAGTTTTAACACCTCTCAAGAAAACTTCATAATTTTGAAATAGTATTCTTTAAAGACTCTCTCTCTAGTTAAGAAAATAGTTCCCTTTAGTAGTTTTTATTAAGTGGTTTTTGGCCCTTTTTGACCAAAAACCACCATTTCTCTCCCTTTTTTTCTTTCATTTGTTGTTTTAGTCTACAAATAACATGAATTTGGAATTTTTCTCAAATCCTTCCAGTTCTATTTTAATAAATTTATGGATTTTGGTTTAAATCTTTAGATTTAGTGATTTTTATAGTTGAAGCAAAAAGCCATTTGAAGAAAAATAAAGATCAAGAGAACAAGAGAATAAAGGAGGAGCTAAAGAAGTCACTGGTGATGTGTATTCCAGTCGGGAATTAGTTGTTGAGTACTCTAGATACCAATATTTTGCATTCTTTTGAAGTTGGACAATGTGTGTTGGTCAACAAGAGGGAGTACTTGATCTGTTACTTTAAGGTAAAATGGCTTTGACTTTGCAGAAATTTGTTCACTCCTATTTGTTTTAACAATCTACAATTAAGTAGATCTTTAGCACTTTTCCTTTCTTTTTTTGGTTGCCAAAGTCATGAGTGAAACTTGATATTGCTTAGACTAGATAGTCAAGTTTCATAAGGTGACGAACAAGTGGTTGTCCGACACAAAATCTCATTGGCGTACAAAACATTAGTATGTTTAGCTCTTATTTTGGTTTCTTCCAAAGCCTGAATGGCTCTTAATTTATATGTGCCTTGTGGCTTCACTCTACAGTGAAATTACAAATTACCAAAAAAAGAGGACCTCATAATTTTGAGAGATTAACCAATTTTAAACTAAGAGCTCTTACTAATATATAAAGTAGAAGTATTGAATTAATATTTGTTTAAGTACAAACATTAATTATTTTTGTGTATCAATATCTATAAAATATATTAACGACTATAATTAAATAAATATTAATCTATTAGTCATAATTCTATTTGTATGAATACAGATGTTAGTGGTCAACCATAAACACAAAAGATATTAATAGGTTATGAATTTAATCTTTATCTTGTTCTCGCCACTTTCTAAAAGATAACTATAAACTAAATTTAAAATTTCAATAAAAATAAATCTAACATGAACTAAGTAAATTTAAATATCTTATTTTAATTAGAATAAACTTAAACACTGCAATGAAAATAAATTTAAATTTAGCTAAATAAATTTAAATATCTTATTTTAGTTAAAAATAAAATTTTCCTTTACTTTTATATTAATAAAATTTCAACCAAATTTGCATTCATAATAAGTTAACTTATATTTATATTGATAAAATTATATTGTATTATATTACATAAAAATTGTTAAAATTTATATAAATATAAAAATAACTAAGCATGTATATACATATATCACTATTTTTTTTAGTAGAAAAGAATATTTATCATCCAAAATAAAATAGACAAATAAAAAAAATTATTTTTATGTTACATATATAAAAAAAATTTAACTATCGTAGAATGATAATTTTTTCATAAATTATAAAATTATTAAATTTAAATTAATTAAATTCAACCAAAGTTCATATATTTATTATAAGTCATACTTTCTTTAGAATGTTATAACAACTACTAATTTTTTTGGGTGTTAATTTGGGTCTTCAAAATACTATGTTGACAAATAATTTTTGGCCAAATACACCATTTCATTCATGAACTTTTATTTATTGACCTATTTCACATTTCAACTTTTATTTTTTTATTACACATTTAAACTTCAATTTTGGACCTATTTCACTTTTAAAATCAAAGTTTTTATTTTATTAGACACCTGACTTGCCACAATGTCCAAGAGTGTGACTTCCACGCATTTTAAAGCAAGTGGAGATAAAAAATTTTTTGCTAACATGTCTATATAATGTATTTAAATGAAAAATAAAATAAAATAAAATAAAGGATTTAATTGTAACTTGAAGGCAATAAAAATTTACAAGTGAGGACCCTCTCTTCTTCTTCTCTCCTCTCGACACCTCCATTTGCACCATCACCATCTGCAAAAACCTTCATGACTACCATCCTTCTCCACCAAAATGCCATTGTTGCCACACATATCCATCAAAATAGCAGCAAATTAAAAAAATAACAAGAAATAAAATTAACCCAAAAATATTGAAAACAAAGCAATTTTTTTCTCTAGCATTACATTAAGTAGTTAGTGAGCAAAATATAAAATCAGACATATTATTTCAATTTTTTCTCTACTTAAATGATTTAACTTATCTAGTTATCCACATAATTCAAAGACAAAGTTCCTTCGTATTCTCTTCCTCCTTGCACTTCTCAACTTTGGCTCAATGCTCAGTTAGAAAATCATGGAAATATGAGATTTGTAGTTGATAGTGACTATGATGTTACCAGAGGATTTTGTTTTTATTTGATATTATTGCTTGATGAGGCAGTGCTTGAGGAGGTTCTCAGCGTCACTATAGAGGATTTGGCGGTGTTGAATATTGGCGAAGGACCAAGAAATTGGTGGCTAACAAAAAAGGGAACAACCTGTGTTAACTTTAATCCACTCTTCTTTAGGAGGCACTTAACTAATCCACTTCTAGACATGACTTTTACCAGAATCATCCCATTGGCCAACTTGAACCAAAGCATTAGAAATCTCCATATAATTGATTTCTATCAATCAGTTGTGAAAGAGTCCTAGAGGGGGGTGAATATGACTATCGAATAAAAATAGGAAATTAAAGGAATTCTTTGCAAGAATTAAGTGAGAGTTGAGAAGAAGGAATGAAGAACACAAATATTTAAGGAGTTCGGATTCAACAATAATCCTACGTCTCCACCTAACTTATCCCTAAGTTAGGATTTTTTAATCACCCACAATCTTATTAATAAGATTGAGAATACACAAGAGTTTTATGGCTCACTCTTACAACCTTACAATCTTGAGTTTTCAAGGCTCACTCAAAAACCAAATTCCCAAGTGTTTTAATGGCTAAACACTTAAACCAATTCCTTTATAATAGAATCTCACTTTCCGTTTTCTAAACCCATAAAATAGAAGAATAAGAATGTCTATTCTAATCACTCACCAACTCTCACAAGAGTTATACACTGTAATATCCCGTGTTTTTAAATATTTTAACACTGTACCGGGATATACAGTGTTAATATTTTTGTATATATATACTATGATATTTTATGAGTTGATGTGTATTTAAAACCTATTTTAATTATTGTGTATTATTTAAAGTCCTTTATGTAAAATTTTTCCGGGACTTGCATTTTCGGAAAAATTTTCACGTAAATATTTTATTATTAATTATTTTAAATATATTTTCGGACTTGCATGAACTCATACGTATTTTTAAAATACTAAACACCGTGTATATGTGTACCTATTTATTTAATTAGGGTTTAGTATATTACCCTAATATTTTATTAATTAATTATTTGTATATTTGTTATTTAATTATTTTAATTACTATTAAATTTTAAAATATTAAATATTAAGTGTGTGGGTGTGATTTTTTTTCAAATATTTTATTAAAATTATTATTTTTATTTATTTATTTTTCTTTTTTCTTTTTCCTTTTTCCTTTTTCTTTTTCTTTTTCTTTTTATTTTCTTTTCCTTTCCTTTTCTTTTCTTTTTTTCTTCTTCTTCTTCCTTCCCGTGCCCGATCACCAACCACCGCTGCAACTGCCATTCCCCTACCGTCGGTGTGCTGTCAGCAACTCCGCCTTCCCCAGCCAATTGCTCCGCCGCCCCAAGCTCCTTCTCTGGTGCCGGCTAACCCCATTTTCCCCATTTTGGCCGAAACTTCCTCTCCTTGCCGTCGACCACGATTCTGGCCACCATTTTCGACACCGCTGGTCTCTTTCTTCTCCTTGAGCTCTGGTGAGTGTGATTCTAGCTTTTTTTTTTTAGTTGAATTGGTCTTTATTTGCTTCGGTTTTGAATTTTCAATTTCGGCCATATTAGGGTTTTTGAATTGATTGATTCATGAAAACTCCCTTTACAAATGTTGATCCTTGTAGCTTAATCTACATTTATGAATTTTTGTGGAATTTTTTGAGATTATTTGGATTTTTGGGTATTTTTGAATATTTTAATATTATTTTCTAATTTTCGGAATTTAATTATATAAATTATGAAATTGTGTTTTATGGTAATTATAGGTGTTGAAATGAATTATATGAATTTATTTGGAATTTTTATGAATTTCTACGTATTTATTTTGAATTATTTAAGTTTATGTAATTTTGGAAAATTAGGGTTAAATATGTTTTTATTTGAAATTAATTGGTTAATTGAGTTTAATTATTAATATTATTGATAAATATTTTGAGAAAATTAATTTTGGATAATTATATAATTTTTGGTGAATTTTTGAAGTAATTTTAGTATATTTATATATATAGGGGTATTTTGGTAATTTTACACAAAATTGGCAAAAAATGTAATTTAATTGGTTTTAATAGTTATTTAAGGTATAAAAATGATTTCCACAAATTATTTAATATTTTTAACTAATTAAAACTATTTTTCGTGAATTATTTTCAATTATATATATAATATACGATTTTACTAATAAAATGAGTTTTTATCGGTTTTTATTGTGTTTAAAGGTTAATTATGTAATTTTTTCCTATAAAATGTATTTCTAGGTTATAAGGGTATTTTTGGTATTCTGAATTGTTTTGTGTTTGTGGACCCCAGTCGGTAGACTGTAGTTTGGAGTCCGACCGAGGGGTTGTGAATGAGATGTGGTGTTTATTTTCGAAGTGTGTTTCTTTGCAGGGTCGGTTCTACTCTTTGAGTAGAGAGATGTCCGTTTTATAGGGGAGGTTCTGTCAAATTTTCGATAGAATTCTCGTAAAACGTGATGTCCGGTCGATCCCTAATCTCGATTTTGTGTTTAATATTATAGATCGAATTCTAGGATTTCTGTTAGGGTTATTCTGATTTTTATCGTTATTGTTTGTTTAGTTGCACCGAGACTGAGGCCTAGTAGACCAGGCCCGTCGGACCCATCTCGAGGAGCGCACTAGTGTGAGTTGCTATTTTATATATATGTGCTTTAGGATACATGATTTTAGAAATACATGTTTCATTTTGACTAATATGCATAAATAATGTGATTTGTATTTAAGTATATTTTTGGTTTACTTTTGGTATATATTAAATTATATGCATGTTTTATTAATGAACTGTATTTAAAATGTTTTCAAATATATCTCTAGTTTATTTTGTAATTTAACTGGATTTATTTGACGTATATATACTCAAAATATACCTGGTTTACTTTTGGTATATTTTTGATATATATATGGTTTATATTGTTATTTTATTTAATTTTATGCATCATTTATTATGAATGGATGTTTTATATTTATTAATGAAGGATATCAATAGAACGTGCTACCTAGTGGGCAGCACTATGACCGAGTACGTACCGGTGCGCTTATAACATTTAGGCTATATTACTAACCAGTTTGAGGATTTTGACTGGATATGATTATTTGACATGTGAGATGTGATTTGGGTGTGATTGCTGGAGCTCGGTTGACCAAGTGTCTCGGGGCCAATCACACTGGCAGTTAGACTGCTAGAGCTCGGTTGACTTAGTGTCTCGGGGCCAGTCTACTGTCTAAATGGATTAAGTGGACACATTTGGATTAAGTGAGCCTGTATGGCTAGAGTGTTGTCTAACACTGATTGAGGTTTCGATATCATAGGCTTCTATTTGATCCTTCATAACCAGTGGTTTTTAGATAAAATATATAAAATGATTTCACAGCATCTGTGTGTATTTGCTTGTATACATACATATTATATATATATTATTGACTGTGTGCATTGACATTTAGTATGCATGCATATATATTATAGTAATTCACTCAGTGAGGTCTGACTCCCCTCCGTTGACTATTTTTCAGGAGAGTCATCATCTTCAGACCTCAGTAGCAGGCCTGCACGCCGGATTTCTTTCGCTCAGGTTTCTTTATGTAAATTGCTTCTCTGAGTCTTGGGTTTATTTTATCTAGACAATGTAGTAGTCATTAAATATTTAAAGAGATGTTGTATTATATTTGAACTGGATTTGTATAAAGATTTATATATATGAAATGATGAGGATTTGATTTAAATCCAGTTGGCGCATATGTTATTATTATATTTATGATTTTTATTTCCGCTGTATTATATATTATTATTATTATTGCATGTTTATTTTATTTTATTTTTAGGCTTGCTACGGGTTCCGGATTCGAAAGAATTCCCATTCCCTAGCGCCGGTCATGGCCCCTATTTTGGGTCGTGACAAAGTTGGTATCAGAGCGGAGTTTTGTGTCAGGGCTTAGTTATGTGAGTTGTGGCCCTAGTTTTCAGAGTTGTGTTTTCTGTTGAACTACTGCAGTGAATTAGGTTCGAGTATGTCTTGATAAGTATTCCTTACTTTAGTTTTCTACGTTATTCTTCCGTGTCTGTTTTGTCTGAATCTTTTCGTTTGTCTTTTCAGAATGAGGAAGCGAGCGCATGTCGCTCCACCGGTCGTTAAGGCCGAGGATGATGAGTCTTTTCAGGATGAGATTTTACCTCCTGAGCAGCCAATTAGACGTAGAGGTCATGGCAGAGGTAGACCTCGAGGAGCGGCAGGTCGCCGAAGGCAGAGAGAGTTACAGGACGAGGAGCCTGTTGAGCCTGAGTTTGAGGATGTTCCTGTTCCTCCAGTTGTTCAGCCTGTTCAGCCTGCCTATCAGCAAGGTATGTTTGACCCTGAGGCAGCTTTGTTCTATGCCCAAGTTGGCAAGATTGCTTTTGATGGTACTTCCGATCCGTTAGATTTTCTGCACGCGATTGAGACTCGGACTCGGACTGCTCACATCGAGCATCAGCGGATCATGATCGTCGAGTTGTCTGTCGAGCGACCAGCCTTAGATTGGTTTATTTAGATGATCCAGCCTTATATGATGACGATGGCCTGGGCTCAGTTCTGAGAGCGATTTTTGAGGAGATTCTGTCCAGAGCCTCTCCGTATGAGCTATCGTCTCCGGTTGACCAGTATTTCTCGTGGAGATTGATCAGTAGAGGAGTACACCCGAGAGTTTCTTCGGCTAGGTAGATATGCAGAGGATCTGATGCGAGACCAGTACTTCGCTGTCACTACCTACGTTACTGGTTTGGGTTCTGCTTTTGCTGGTATGCCTACAACAGGCCTTACTTTGGAGTCTATGATTGAGTTAGCCAAGGAGATTGAGCTGAGGCTAGTTAGGCAGGGAGCGATGCCTGATTATCACCAGCTGGGAGTTCAGTCGAGTGGATTGCAGGATACTCCGTATTCTAGTTTTTATATTGGTTCGAGTAGTCAACAGCGAGGTCTGACTCAGCAGAGTCAGAGATAGTAGTAGCGAGTGCATCGGAGCAGTAGACATGGCTGTGGAGGTCAGCGTAGACCATTCAGATTTGGGTCAGGTGCTTCGAGCAGCAGCAGTGGTCGCAGTTCTGGATCAACGGCCAGTGTTTGTCAGACTTATGGTAGAGTCCATCAGGGACCGTGTTATCTGACACCACTGACATGCTTCAAATGCGGGCAGACAGGACATTTTGTTAGATCGTGTCTTTATTCCGGGTATCAGCAGCCGCAGATTCCACGATTCCCACAATAGTCGATTGCTAGTGCTGCACCCGTGCCATTTCAGTTACCACCAGCCTAGCATCAGAGTTCCACTCAGCTTGTTCCACAGTAGAATCATGGTAGAGGTACTAGAGGAGGTGCCAGAGGTGTTGGCCAGGCTTCTACTAGTCAGCAGGGAGGTCGAGGACAGGCCAAAGTTTTCCACCTTACTCAGCAGGATGCTCAGGCATCTAATGTAGTCGTGGCAGGTATTGTTTCTGTTTGTTACCTGGATGCATGGGTTTTGTTTGATCTGGGTGCCACGCATTCATTTGTTTCTCCCGTTTTTGCTTCTAAATCTTGTTGGCAAGCTTCGAGGATGGCTATTCCTTTGTCTATTGCCACTCCTCTGAGTGATTCCTTGGACACCGATATTGTTCTTTCTGGTTGTCCAGTTCTCGTGGGAGATAGAGAATTACCTGCTGATTTGATTCTGTTGGATGTGATGGAGTTTGATGTTATTTTGGGAATGGATTGGTTATCTCAGCACTATGCCATGGTAGATTGCAGGAATAAAGAGGTGACTTTCAGAATTCCTAATGAAGAAGATTTTAAGTTTGTGGGTGATAGGAGTTCAGCACCTCAGAATCTTATTTCTGCTATTACGGCTAGGAAGTTATTGAGGAAAGGATGTCAGGGATATTTGGCATTAGTTAGGGATACTTCAGTGGAGAAGTTGTCACTCACAGATGTTCCTGTTGCTTGTGAGTTTCCTGATGTTTTTCCCGAGGAGTTGCCAGGTTTGCCACCTCATAGAGAGATTGAATTATGTATATATGTGGTTCCAGGTACTACTCCTATATCTATGCCACCCTATAGAATGGCTCTTGCAGAGTTGAAAGAGTTGAAGAAGCAGTTGCAAGAATTATTGGATAAAGGTTTCATCAAACCTAGTGTTTCTCCTTGGGGTGCACCAGTCCTGTTTGTGAAGAAGAAGGATGGTACCCTGAGACTGTGCATTGACTACAGAGAGCTTAATAAGGTGACAGTGAAGAACAAGTATCCTCTCCCGAGGATAGATGACTTGTTTGATTAGCTATAGGGTGCACAGTTCTTTTCTAAGATTGATATGAGGTCGGGTTATCATCAGCTGCGGATTAGTGAAGCCGATATTCCTAAGACAGCATTCCACACTCGATATGGCCATTATGAGTTTCTGGTGATGTCTTTTGGTTTGACTAATGCACCAGCAACTTTTATAGACCTGATGAACAGGGTATTCAGACTGTATGTGGATCAGTTTGTGGTAGTCTTCATTGATGATATACTGGTATATTCAAGGAGTATGGAAGAGCATGTATATCACTTGAGGATTGTACTACAGACACTGAGAGATCATCAGCTTTATACTAAATTCTCGAAGTGTGATTTTTGGATGGAGAGTGTTTCTTTTCTTGGACACGTAGTGTCTAAAGAAGGTATTCAGGTTGATCCACAGAAAGTTGAGGCAGTGTCTGAGTGGCCTAGACCGACTTCTATTACAGAGATTCGGAGTTTTCTGGGTTTAGTCGGGTATTATAGGTAGTTTGTGCAGGATTTTTCCAGAATTATAGCCCCTATGACTCGCTTGACTCAGAAGAATGTTAGATTCGAGTGGTCAGAAGCTTGTGAGAATAGTTTTCAATTATTGAAGGAGAAGTTGACCACAGCGCCAATGTTAGCTTTGCCTAATAGTGTGGATAAGTTCACAGTTTATTGTGATGCCTCTAGAATTGGCCTTGGTTGTGTGTTGATGCAGAATGGAAGGGTGATAGCCTATGCTTCAAGGCAGTTGAAGAAGCATAAGCAGAACTATCCCACACATGACCTTGAAATGGCTGCAGTGATCTTTGCTTTGAAGATTTGGAGATATTATTTGTACGGGGTGACTTATGAGATATTTACTGATCACAAGAGCCTTAAGTACATTTTTCAGCAACAAGATCTGAATCTGAGGCAGAGGAGATGGTTAGAATTGTTGAAGGATTACGACTGTGAGATTCTATATTATCCGGGTAAAGCTAATGTGGTAGCAGATGCTTTGAGTAGAAAGTCCTCAGGCAGTTTTTCTCACATCAGTGTTGAGAGGAGACCATTGATCCAGGAATTGCATCTGTTGGTGGATCAAGGTCTGATGATGAAGATCAGTAGATCAGGTGGACTGCTAGCTCAATTTAAAGTGCGATCTGTACTAAGGGATAGGATTAAAGCAGCTCAAAGCCGAGATCCTATTCTTGAAGAGCTTACAGAGAATGTCAAAGCAGGGAAGTTCACTGATTTCACACTTGATGATGACGATATGTTATGGATCAGTGGTAGATTGTGTGTTCCTGACGTGGATGATTTGAGAGAGGAGATTTTAGAGGAAGCACATTCTACAGCCTACAGCGTACATCCGGGCATTACTAAGATGTACCACAGTATTAGAGACTTATACTGGTAGGATGGATTGAAGAAAGATGTCGCTGATTATGTTACTAAGTGCTTGACATGTCAGCAAGTGAAAGCTGAACATCAGAAGCCTTCTGGGAAGCTTCAGCCTCTTCTTATTCCCGAGTGGAAGTGGGAAAGGATAACTATGGATTTTATGGTCGGTTTACCTCGTTCGAAGGATGGATACGATTCCATCTGGGTGATTGTAGACAGGTTGACGAAGTCTGCACATTTCTTACCTGTGAAAGCCATCTATTCAGTTGCTAGATTGGCGAAGTTGTATATGAAGCATATTGTGTGCCTTCATGGAGTACCTGTGTCCATTGTGTCAGACAGAGGTTCAGTGTTTACATCTCATTTTTGGCAGAAGTTACAAGAAGCGATGGGCACTAGGTTGGACTTCAGTACTGCTTTTCATCCTCAGACAGATGGTCAATCTGAGAGGACGATCCAGACACTGGAAGATATGTTGAGGATGTGTGTCTTGGATTTGGGAGGTTGCTGGGATGATCAATTGCCACTCGTTGAGTTTGCATATAATAACAGCTACCATAGCAGTATTGGCATGACACCGTATGAGGTGTTGTATGGAAGGAAGTATAGATCCCCTTTGAGTTGGAATGAGATTGGTGAGAGAGCTTTGACTGGACCTGAGATGGTTCAGGATGCTGCAGAGAAAGTCACTGTGATTAAACGAAGATTAGAGACCGCAGTTAGCAGGCAGAAGAGTTATGCGGATCCTAGGCACAGAGATGTGGAGTTTCAGGTCGGAGATTTTATTTTTCTGAAAGTATCTCCGATGAAGGGTGTGATGAGATTTGGTAGGAAGGGTAAGTTAGCACCGAGATATATTGGACCATTTGAGATTCTGGAGAGAGTTGGCACTGTTGCATATCGGTTGGATTTGCCTCCGAGTATGTCGCAAGTGCATCCAGTATTTCATATCTCGATGTTGAGGAAGTATATCTCAAACCTTTCACACGTGTTGTAGCCCGACAGTGTAGAAGTGAGTGAAGATTTGACATTTGTGGAAGAACTTGTGGCGATCGTAGATTATCAAGTTCGACAGTTGCGTTCGAAACAGATTTCGATGGTCAAGGTTCTGTGGCATAGCGACAGAGTTGAGGAGCATACGTGGGAGACTGAAGCTGAGATGCAAGCTTCTTACCCGTATCTCTTTCCTTCCTGATCCTGTAATCTTTTCTTTCTGGAATTCGGGGACGAATTCTTGTAAAGGGGGGAGACTGTAATATCCCGTGTTTTTAAATATTTTAACACTGTACCGAGATATACAGTGTTAATATTTTTATATATATATACTATGATATTTTACGAGTTGATGTGTATTTAAAACCTATATATATATAAATTTTCCTTAATTTACAAAAACTACCCTTCTCACTCTCCTTTCACGCCCAATCGTCCCTCACCCTCACCGTCCGTCTGCAAGTCCAGCCACCTACCTTTGGTGTGCCTCCCAGCGTGCCACCATCGTCCCCTGCCAGCTCCGTCGCTAGCAGCGCCCGTTTCCGGCGTCTTTGAAGCTTGATTTGGCCGAAAAATCAAAAATCATTTCCATCGCCGATCGACGTGATTTCGACCACCGTTTTCGACACCGTCGGTCTCTATCTTCTCCTTGAGCTCTGGTGAGTGTGATTCCAAGCTTTGTTTCACTTAAAATGGTCTAGATTTCCCTAGGTTTTAATTTTTCATTTTCAGCCACTTTGAGTTTTTGAATTTTTTGAGCTTTAATTTGATTGATTCAAGCAAACTAACTTCACAAAATTTGATCCTTGTAGCTTAATCTATACTCTGGAATTTTTTTGAAATTTTTGGAATTTATTTTGATTTTTGGGATTTTTTGATTATTTTATTATTATTTTCTAATTTTCAAAAATTAAATAATTAAATTATGAAATTTTTTTTTATGGTAATTATAGGTGTTGAAATGCATTTTAGAAATTTATTGGTAATTTTTGTGAATTTTATATATTTATTTGGAATTTATTAAGTTTATGTAATTTTGGAAAAATTAGGTTAATTATGTGTTTAATTAAAATTAATTGGTTAATTGAGTATATTTATTGATATTACTGAATTATATGTTGATAAAATTAATTTTGAGTAATTATACTATTTTTGGTGAATTTTTTATTAATTTTAGTGAATTTATATATATAGGGGTATTTTGGTAATTTGACACTAAATTGGTTAAAAATGTAATTAAATTGGTTTTAATAGTTATTTAAGGTATAAAAATGATTTCTACAAATTATTTAGTATTTTTAACTAATTAAAACTATTTTTCATAAATTATTTTCAAATTATATATATAATATACGATTTTTCTAAATAAATGAGTTTTTATTGGCTTTTAATGTGTTTTAGGGTTAATTATGTAATTTGGATTGATAAAATGTATTTTAATTATAAAAGGGTATTTTTGGTATTTTTATAATTATTCTATGAATTGTAGACCTCGATCGGTGAATTGTAGTTTGGAGTCCGACCGAGGGATTGTGGTTGTGAATTTTGTATTATTTCAAAGTGTATTTTCTTTGCAGGACCGACTCTACTCTTTGAGTAGAGAGATGTCCATTTTACAGGGGAGGTTCTGTCGGATTTTCGATAGAATTCTCATAAAACGTGATGTCCGATCGAATTCTGATTCTAATTCTGTGTCTAATATTCTAGATCGAGTTTTTAGGAATTTTTGTTAGATTTATTCTGATTTTCTGTTGTCATTTGTTTGTTTAGTTGCACCGAGACTGAGGTCTAGTGGACCAGGCCCGTCGGACCCATCTCGTGGAACGCAATAACAGTGAGTTGTTATTTCATATATATATGTTCTAGGATGCATGTTTTTAGAAATGTATGTTTTCATTGTATAAAATATGCATAAATGGTTTAATAATTACTTAAGTTTATTTTGGTATATTTTCAGTATATTTCCAAATTATATGCATGTTTTATTATGAATTTATACTTAAATTGTTTTAAGCATATATATAGTTCATTTTGTAATTAAATTGAATTTATTTGACATATATATACTCGGGAATATACCCGATTTATTTTTGGTATATTTCTAGTATATATATGGTTTATGTTGCTATTTTGTTTAATATCATGCATCATTGATTTTATTGTCACGACCCAAACTAGGAGTCATGATCGGCGCTAGGGAATGGGAATTTTTACGAATCCGGAATCCGTAGCAAGCCTAAGAAAATAAAATCATACAATAAATAAAAAAAAGTACAATATAATTAAAATTTTTTGAATCAATATATAAAATAAATTCTTCAAATCGTTTCATAAATGTATACATATTCGTAATAATCAAATACAAATTTTTCAGAGTATACAATATCAAAATAATATAATACTCTTCTGATACAATAATACAACTACTGCAGTTTCCAGAATATAAATCAGAGTTCATAATATACATTTGCATAAAATAGTCGGGACTTAAGAACACCGGTGAGAAACTCTACAACTAAGGTCTGACAATATGGGATCTCCTGAAAAAAAAAAATAATTGAGGGTGGTCAGACCTCACTGAGTGAATTATTATACTATATATACATGCAAACTAAACCATAACAATAAGGTATTCTTATATATATATGATATCCCACATCGGTTGGGAAGGAGAACGAAGCACTCCTTATAAGGGTGTGGATACCTTCTCCCATTAGACGCATTTTAAAATCGTGCACTGCGGGCCGAGCCTGGGCAAAGCGAACAATATCTGATGCGGGTTGGTCTGGGCTGTTACAATGGTATCAGAGCCAGAGCCGGTCGGAGCCGATTGAGTTAGAGCTCCCATCCCATTAGACGCGTTTTAAAATCGTGCGCTGCGGGCTGGGCCTGGGCAAAGCGGACAATATCTGATGTGGGTTGGTCTGGGCTGTTACAATGGTATCAGAGCCGGAGCCCGGATCGGTGTGCCAGCGTGGAAGCTGGGCCCTAAGGGGGGTGGATTGTGATATCCCACATCGGTTGGGAAGGAGAACGAAGCACTCCTTATAAAGGTGTGGATACCTTCTCCCATTAGACGCGTTTTAAAATCGTGCGCTACGGGCTGGGCTTGGGCAAAGCGGACAATATGTGATGCGGGTTGGTCTGGGCTGTTACAATATATATATATATATACACACACACACATTTCACACAAATGCCAAACTCTGCCTTTATAAATATACTAAATATAGAAAACGTATGTTTTAATTCATGAAGGATCCATAGAACCCTAATAATAACAACCTTAAACAATCCCATCATCACTCTAGCCATACAGGCTCACTTGATCCCAAATAGAACACTTATTCCAATATGGACAGCAGACTGGCCCCGAGACACTAAGTCGACCGAGCTCCAGCAGTCTGGCTGTCAGTGTGATTGGCCCCGAGACACTTAGTCAACCGAGCTCCAACAATCACACTATCTATCACCTCACATCTCAATCAACCCAATAGATTCATTCCACTATGGACAGTAGACTGGCCCCGAGACACATAGTCAACTGAGCTCCAATAGTCTGACTGTCAGTGTGATTGGCCCCGCAATCACACTATCTAACATACCATTAATCTTAGTCATATAATCACCCAAAATTTACTCTCACTCAACCCTATTCTTTCGCATCGGTACGTATACGGCCCTAGTGCTGCCCACTAGGAAGCACGTTCTATTGATATCCTTCACTTAAATAAATATACCTAAAATATAGCCAGTATATTTCGGGTATATATATGTGTCAAATAAAATATGAAATAAACTAAAGATAAATCATTAATATGGTTAAAAATAATTTAAATGAGTAACAATAATATAACATGCATTTCTTAAAAATATACTTAAATATACAAAAGATATGCCCTAAGTACACAAATCATTTAATAAAACATTTATGTATAAATATTCATTTAAATATGTGCTTGTGTTTAACATATATTCACAAATATACTAAAAATGAACCTAATTATCTAGCATGCATATATCAAAAATAAAACTTAAATATACCACTAATGTGTTAGGTTTACTTTAATAATAAAACATGTATTTATTTGGAAATAAATAAAAAATATACCAAAAATAAACTTAAAAATAATTTAAGTGTAGGTTTATATTTAACATGCAATTATTTAAGAATAAATCTAAAATCTATTGAAACTATACCTAAAGTATACTAATCATTTAATAAAATAATTATGTCTAAGTATACATTTTAAAATATGTGTATATTACTCAAATGTATTAAACCTAAACCTAATTGTTTAATGTGCATATATCAAACTAACATGCATAATTATTTAATATGTATATATATAAAAATGTAACCCTAGATATACCAAAAATATTATAATTTAAATCACTTTTAAAACATACAATGAAAATGAAAAATTATAAATAATGCACCCTATATGCAGTGCATATATATACAGTATAATAACTCACATGTTAGCGCTTCACGAGACAAACTTGGCGGGCCTGATCCGTTAGGCCTTGATCTCGACGCAGCTAGACAAACAAATGACAACATGAAATCAGAATAAATTTAATGGAAATTCTAAAGACTCGATCTAGAATTTTAGACACAAAATTAGAATAGGGATTTGACCGGACGTCACATTTTACGAGAATTCTATCGAAAATCCGGCAGAACCTGCCCTGTAAAACGGACATCTCTTTACTCAAAGAGTAGAGCCGGTCCTGTAAAGAATACACATTTTGGAATATCACCAAATTCACAACCACAATCTCTCGGTCGAACTCCAAACTATAATTCACCGACCGAGGTTCACAATTCACAAAATAATTACAAAATACCGAAAATGCCCTTATATAATAAAAATACATTTTATAAATTCAAATTACGTAATTAACCCTAAAACACGATAAAAACCGATAAAAACTTATTTTATTAAAAAAAATCATCTATTATATATAATTTGAAAATAATTTACGAAAAATAGTTTTAATTAGTTAAAAATACTAAATAATTTGTAGAAATCATTTTTATACCCTAAGTAACTATTAAAACCAATTTAATTACATTTTTAGCCAATTTAGTGTAAAATTACCAAAATACCCCTATATATATAAATTTACTAAAATAAATCCAAAAATTCATCAAAAATAATATAATTACTCAAAATTAATTTTCTCAACATATATTTCCATAATATTAATAAATATACTCAATTTACCAATTTATTTCAATTAAACACATAATTAACCCTATTTTTCAAAATTACATAAACTTAATAAATTCCAAATAAATACATAAAAATTCACAAAAATTACAAATAAATTTCTATAATTCATTTCAACTCCTATAATCATCATAAAACACAATTTCATAATTTAATTAATTAATTTTCAAAAATTAGAAAATAATAATAAAATAATAAAAAATTCACAAAAATTAAAATAAATTCCAAAAATTCTAAAAAAATTAAAGCATGTAGATTAAGCTTCCAGGAACAAAGTTTGTGAATGAAGTTTTCATGAATCAACCAAATTGAAGCTAAAAAAAATTCGAAACCCAAAATGGCTGATTTGAAGAAATTGAAACCTAAGCAATTCTAGACCAAATCAAGTGAAAAAAAGCTTGGAATCATACTCACCATATCTCAAGGAGAAGATAGAGACTGACGGCATCAAATTTGGTGGCCGGAAAGTGCTTGATCGGAGTTAGGAGCAACTTTCGCCCTCTTGATGAAAATCCGGCCAAATAATGCCAGAAATGGGAGCTTTAGGTGGTAGAAATGGCTGGAGGTGGAGGAGGAAGGCTGAGGGGCATAGTAACAGCAAGAAAACCAGCTTGAAAGTGGTTGAAAATGGTGGAATCCGTTTGGAAAGAAAAATGAAGGAGACAACGACATTTTGATAATTTCTGTAAACTTTTTTTTTTTTGAAAAAAAAACGTGTATATATATATATATCCACCTTATATATATTATAATAATATAATCCCACACACAAATGATATTCACCATACAAATATTTTATTATATTTAATAATTTATACACTTAAAATTAATTAATTAATACAAAAAAATTAAATAATAAAATTAAGGAAATTAATTAAGCTCTAATTAATTTAAATGAATACACATATATACATTTTATTTTAGAACTTTAAAATTATATATGAGTTCATGCAAATTCATAAAACTAGTCAAAATAAATAATATTAAATTATTTACGTGTCAATTTTCCCGAAAATACAATTCTCGGGAAAATTTTATGTAAAGTACTTAAAATAATGTAAAATAATTAAAATTAGCTTTTAAAAAATAACAACTCTTAAAAATGTCATAAATATATACAAAAATTATTAATACTGCATATCCCGATGTAATATAAAAATATTTAAAAAAACTCGGGATATTACATTTATGAATGTATGTTTTATATTTAAATGAAAAATATCAATAGAACGTGCTACCTAGTGGGCAACACTAGGATCGAGTACGTACTGGTACGCTGATAGCATTTAGGCTTTATTGCTAACCTATTTGTGGTTATTGATCGGATTGATTTGACTTAATGTGTAATATGGTTTGGGAGTGTGATTGCTAGAGTTCGGTTGACCAAGTGTCTCGGGGCCAATCACACTGACAGTCAGACTGCTGGAGCTCGGTCGACTTAGTGTCTCGGGGCTAGTCTACTGTCCAAGTGAAACAAGTGAATATATTTGGAATAAGTGAGCCTGTATGGCTAGAGTGTTGTCTAACACTGTTTAAGGTTGCGATTTTCTAGGGTTCTATTTGATTCTTTATAAACAGTGATTTTCAGAAAATATATAAAATGATTTTATTGCATTTGTGTGTATTTGCTTGTATATATACTTATTATATATGTCATTGACTGTGTGCATTGCCATTTAGTATGCATGTATATATATTATAACAATTCACTCAGTGAGGTCTGACTCCCCTTCGTTGACTATTTTTCAGGAGAGTCATCATCTTCAGACCTTAGTAGCAGACCTATACGCCGGATTTCTTCCGCCTCGGCTTCACTATATAAACCGTTTATCTGAGCTTTATTTTATAATCTAGACACTGCAGTAGTAGTAAACAGTTATGGGGTTTATGTATTATATTTGTGTGAGTTATGTATTTCAAATATTTGAACTAAAATTTGTATTAAAAGTTTATTTATATGAGATGAATGTTTATTTAAATCCATTGGTGGATATTTACTGTATCTCATTTATGATTTTATTTCCGCTGCAGAGCACTTTAATTATGTTAATATAATTATTGCATGTTTTAATTTATTTTAAGGTTTGCTACGAGTTCCGGATTCAAAAGAATTTTCATTCCCTAGCGTTGGTCATGACCCCTATTTTGGATCGTGACAATGGTCCTTCATGCTATTATTCATTTTCACTATTTAGGGTCTCTTCAAGCATTTGAGAATTATTGATTTAAGGGAAGTTCTCATCTCATAGGTTTACTAGATGTATAATCTCAGAGAGCTTACCATTTTCTGAAATTTTCGATTTTGACTTTTAGGGTTTATAATCAATTTAAATTTAGGGATTTGTTATGGGCAAATTTTAAGGTTTCATTTTAACCTTGGGTTAACATTTTAGGGTTAAAATTAACTAGTTGACAAGGTTATTATGTGTCAGAAAATTCATACACGTCAGCACGCGTTCCATATACGCGCAATAAGTTGGTTGTCTAAGTCTGATATGGGTCCAAAGTCCAAAATAGAAATTTAGATGTGTAATAGAAAAAAAATGAAAGTTAAGAGTAAAAGTTAAAGGAGTCAAATGGTGTATTTGGCCAATAATTGTTCGACTAACCCAACGGATCGGGTTGACCCGCTGACCACCCGGCTTTAATCTTCCGGAGTCCAATCAAACTAATCATCACCCTTCATGATCCTCCATTTTTGTTTTTTTGCCCTACGTAAACCCTAGTTCAGATCCGACGCACGATCATCCAAAGCCAAACGCCATGGAGTTCCCGGCTCGAAAAAGTCAAGGCGGCGTCTTTGAAGGCATCTACAAGCTTATCATGCGCCGCAACTCCATCTACGTCACATTCGTCATCGCCGGTGCTTTTGCCAGTGAACGGGTAATATTTTACTATTAGTTATTGTTATTTTATAAAGTGATTGATGCATGCGAAAAGAATTTGGGCTAAGGATTGATCGATTGATTTAAAGAACAGGGCATGGTGGTTTTGCGTCCAGTACTGTTAATTAAGATGTTATTTGATTTGAAAATTGGGATCAGAAATGTTTGATGTTAATTATGATTCTCTTAGAAGGGAAAATTGGATTTTAGAGTTGATTTAGCTAAGAATTCGCAGCAGTCACATTTCATATGATGCTTCATGAGTTTGTTATGATATCTAATTTACATTATGATTGATTTGCTTTGGGTGCAGGCTGTGGATTATGGAGTTCGTAAGCTATGGGAGTACAACAATGTCGGGGTCTGTATCTCTATAGCCTTTTATCTCTTATTTTCTTTTATTTTTTGTTTTTACACGGATTTGTCTATGGCTTTTGCTTTGTAGTCGACCATGTAGAGAGAGCAAAGATGTGGGTGTGGTATGGAATGATATGTAAATGCTTATACACTTATAATAGAATTGCATGCTGTTTAAGGCAGTATTTTATGATAGGGTGAAGGCAAACACATAGTGGTTATCTGGCAAGAATAGTCTAGTTAGGCAAGCCTTTGTTCAACATTGCAGATAATAAGTTTTTCTGTTCAGTGAATGAGTATGATTTTTTTTTTATGCTTGGTTTGGAATGTTCGTTAGAGTTACAGAAGTGTTGTTAGCTAATTAAATTTATTAACAGTATAGGCCTCTTGAATTTCTAGAAAATTTAAGTTGATATTTCCTTTCTTGTTGAATGCATGCCTTCGGTCTTGATGAAAGTGAGGTGTTGCAAGAAGTTCCATGTGGTGTCACTAATTTGCACTCTCCCTGCCTTTTTTGGAATAATTACTTGTATTGCTCGTAAGGTTTTGGAATAACTAATTGCAACACCCTTGGCAAGTTTTATGATTTCATCAAGTTTTATTTTTGAGTCAGGTTGCAAGGCATTTTGCATTCTAAGCAGACAAGCAGTTTTATTATTGTTGCTATTAATTCTTTGAATTGGTTGAATCTATTGGAATCCATGCAGAAAAGATAAATCTCATGCTTGCCCTTTTTTTCTTTGTATAAGTTGGTTGTCTCCCCCTGATTTTTCCAATAAACTTCAGAGTTATATTTTTATTTTTTTGTGCCTCCTTATATATTTCTTCGCAGTGATTTCTTGCCCATGAGTTATGCCTCATCACTGTCTCCTTGACTTCTTTTGTTATTTGAAATTCAAACTTGAGCTCCCTGCCTCATTTGATACTTGGTGTCTATTATCATCTGCTTTTTAGTATTGTGAAACAACATTATGGGGAGTGCTTGGACTGTGAATTGTACATTGCAATTTTTTTTTTTTAATGTAACGTTTGATCTGAGATGTGCATGTCTACTTACACACAGTGTATGCTCATTTGCTTGTGTACTCATTATTTGCTCAATTTTCAATCAAATTATGCTAGTATTCTAAAGTCTGTGAAGTCCTAGACCAAAGGAAAGTTCAACATATGCACCTTGACTGTGATTCCTGACTGATGCTCCATATCATTATTGGCATCACCCGACTTTAATGTTATGCTTTTTGTTCTGCTGCAGAAACGATATGAAGATATTCCAGTTTTAGGGCAAAGGCCTTCAGAAGAATGAGCTGAACTCCTTTTCCTGGCTGTTTTGAAGTCTCATGTTAAAAAATTGGAGCAAACATTAATGTAGTGGGTAGCAATTTTCGCAATAAGTATAATTTGTTTGGTACTTGTTTCTAAACCATGGTTTTCTTGATCTGTGACTTCTAGAATTATTCAAAAAGCATAAACTGTGCATGGTTGCAGTGACTTGGACGAGAATACTATGCCAAGTTTACTTTATTTTTTTTAATTTGATTGTATACCCATTTTTCCATGGTTTTTGGTTTCACTTTAACGCCATATTGCATTCACTGTCATATATTTTTAGATCTTTCAAGTAAAGGGATGTTGGGCAATTAGATCTTTCAAGTAAACAGATCTAAACACATCCCACACTTGCCCAAGGAAATCAGTTAAATGTAACACAGAACTCAATCTTGATTATTAAACAATAAGAAAAATGCCCTCATTACGTTATTGTTATACAAGAAATAAGCACAATAATTAGATCCAAATAATAATTGTTAGACAAAAACAATTAATAATGAGCATTAAAATCAATATTGATTATATCTCATGTTTTTAGCTTGGAGGTGGCACAACCGTACGTGCAACCAGAGAAGGCAAAAAAGCAGCACCTTTTCTTAGCTGTCCGAAACAGTTGCTGTTTCAGCTCCATAGTTTTCGTGCAAAGCTTCCACCGTTCAGCCAAACTCACTCTAAATCGTGTTGGAAGTGTCTGAAATGAATTGCTAGTTTTACTGTTTCACCATGAAAGAACTTTTACAACTGCAGCCGCCTACTGCACTTGGATTCGTAGTTACCTACATATGAAACTAGGATTAAATTCCTGCCACAACACTTGCTACAGAGGTGTATTCTACATGAATGATTCCATTGTTGAGAAATATTTACAACAAAGAAGCTACTTTGAATGAGCAATAGTTGGAACCAAAGATATAAATGAGGCATCCAAACTAACCACAAGCCATGGTTATTTTCCCTGCAGTTTGCTAGGTCACCATTGCCATATTATCATCTTATGCTTTTTAACAGTTTTCTCAAACTTGTCTCCACAACTACTCCATTTAAAACTACAAATAGTGCTTTACCATGCAAAAAATATCACCACCTTAACTTCGAATAAACTTTATTCTCACTTGAGAGCCAATAAATATCCTTGATAAAAACTAAAGACGCAAGTATTTAAAATATTAAACATAACTTGCTTCTATGTATTGATAATTATAGATATAGACATTTCCCTACTTAGAGAGCTCTCTATAAACTCATCTTACCAATAGCTGACCACAAATTTAATCAATCCATATTAATGCTAGTACCTCTCTTAGTTGTGTATGCACTGAGGACTATTTAGTGTTCTGCCTAGCATAGGCAGTCATGGCTTAAGTGAAAGTGTGGATATCTAGTGAGTTCCTAGGAAAATTTAAACTTCAAGTGATGATAGCATATCATTCTTGAGAATTCTCAGAAGAAGCTTGTATGAATTTCTCGGAAAACATAATCCGAATAGAACTTTGGGCATGAATGATGACTCCCTCTCCCTCTCTAAGGAAGTTTTTTTTTTTTTTAAAGTAAAGAGAACAAGGCAAAATCTTCTGCCCAGAAGTTAACTAAAAACACATAATGTTCTAGAATGTTAATCATGACCTAAACAAACTAAATCCAAGATGGATGTTCTCCTACAAAATTGCTTGACCTATCTTCCTTGAACTTGATATTTAAAAAAAAAAAAAAACCAGAAATCTTGGCATAATGCTATGCAAGATTCACCTTTATACTTCATATATATATATAGAGCAGCAGAAAAGATGGAACAACTAACCACGAAAGCAGAACGAATCAGCTCCTCAACGTAGTCAACAGTTGCCCCTTTCACAAAATCATACGAAATATTATCAACTACCAATTTGACTCCTTGTCGCTCAAAAACTCTGCAACAGACAAATTTCCAAAAAACTCTTCAAGAAAAGTATTCATTTATGTCTTAGTTAAAAGAGAGAAACTGAAAAGTAATAGACTGCGTAAAACAAAGCAGAAGTAGAGCACCTATCATCTGGGTCAATTTTACTCTCCAAGTCGAACACATACTGGAAACCAGAACATCCCCCAGTCTCCACCCCCAAGCGGAGCAGTTTTTCCTCTGCTGATCCTTCACTAGCTTGCAGTTCTTTCATCCTCTGCAAGAGGGTACTCGACTTAAGACAGAAGCTAGACATAAAAATGACATAAAAATCACAAGCTTTCACAAACTTCTGCATTTTAATTCATTTCCTAATCAGAATTCAGAAAGCATCAATCTTTATTCTTTCTTGAAACATCTAATTCAAATTGCATATAGAAACTTACTTCCAGTTTCTAAATGATTAAGCTAAGACAAATGGGTCTTTCTAATCTCAGTATAATCTGACAAAAAGACCCAAAATCAAAAAGAAAAAGAAAAACCTCAACTAAAACAAGAAAACAGAATTACCCGGATGCAATTATCAGTCAAGTGAATGGCATCATCAAGAGAAGGAGAAGGTAAAGTAGAAGAAGAAGGTTCTCGAAGAGCATAGGATGAGCTTAGAAGCCTATGGTTATGGAGAATCCGAGATATGAAAAAAGGTGTTACACGATTAATTATGGACGATCTCGACATGGGTCGCTCTAATCTTTTATCGTAAGAGTTTTCAATAAATCATCACTCTGCTCTTCTTTTTGCTTCTTCCGGGTCGTTCTGTCGTTTTTGTATTTTAAACCTGAGAAAAATGAAAACGGAGGAGGAGGCGGAGGCTTTGTAGCAAGCGTCCGCACACCACGTTCATGTCATGTGACCCACGCAACGTCTTGTCGTTTTGATTTTCATTCAGCGCTTTGTATTTTTTTTTAACAACGGTTAGCCGTTTTATTTAGTTATAAAACAATAAAGATCAGTTTTTTTCTGCTTGAATCAGTCTCCGCTAAATTTGAAGGTACGGACTTGACAGCTTTGAAGAGGTCTCTTCCTTCAGGGTAATTTCTTTTGATAATTGTTAATTGATTCTTCATCGTTTTGGGATTTGTTGATTTCCCATTTTGATTTGATTTGGTTTGATTTTTTTTTTTTTCAAATTGTTCAATGGGTTGGGATTCGATTGGGTTTCTTTGGTTTGCGCTGGGTATCTGGACACTCTCTCTCAGTCATTGTATCAAACATGTGGACTGCAACACAACAAGCCTTACCGCACATCATTATGTTCTCCAAGATTTTGTCTTTTTAATGTTTGCCCCTTCCTGGGCAAAGAAGGCTAGTTTAAATTGGTATCATTGATCAAAAGTCTTACTAATTTTGATAATTGTGTATGCAAGTAAATTTTGATATGAGATGAGGGCTTTCAGCTTACTTAGGTCATCAGTGCTTGACAATTTGGCGTATGCTGTAGATCTATAGATTCTTCGCCGTCATGAAGGGAACTGGGTAAAAGCTTATTCTGTTGGAATCTGCAAATTAGATTATTATATTTCAGGGTTTTAGTTAGGAGCTTGCAGTTTTAACAGTTTTGCATTACTCTTGCAGAGAAAATATCTTATTTTGGAAGAGTTACATGTTTTTTCATTTAATGTTGCCGAGCCTTGAAATGCATATAGAACTTTGCAGGACTGAATTGGTCAAGTTGATATTATTTGTAACGTCTGAAATCTACAAGGATTTCTTTTAGGACAAGTCTTTTGATCCATCAATTTGTCGGTAGATTTTGTTTCATTCATGTGGTAACACTATGGCAATTCTATGAAGTCAGGGGTGGTCACCTTTTGGCTGCTTTGCACTATAAATTATAAGCGAAGCCTAAGTTTAAAACTTGGGCATTGGAGCCTTCTTTAATGATATAGCTTAATTTATCAGGTTGTTTTCTGTTAATACTTCATTATCAACACATTCAATTGCTGTTTCTTTGTGCAGACGATTGAAGCCTCGCTGAGAAAAGATGCACAGCAGTAATTCATCGAATGGAGAGAAGAATGTCAAAGTGCGGAAGTTGGAGATATCAGACAAAGGCAAAGGTTTCATAGAGCTATTGCAACAACTAACTGTTTGTGATTCCGTATCAGACAAAGAATTTGAAGATCGATTTCAAGAGATCAGTTCTTATGGCGATGACCATGTTGTTTGTGTAATTGAAGATGATCAATCTGGGAAGATTATTGCAACTGGGAGTGTTTTTGTTGAAAAGAAGTTCATAAGGAATTGCGGCAAAGTTGGCCACATTGAAGATGTTGTAGTTGATTCAACCTGTCGAGGGAAACAGTTGGGAAAGAAAATTATAGAGTTCCTGACAGATCATGCTCAATCAATGGGATGCTACAAGGTTATTCTAGATTGCAGTATTGAGAACAAATCATTTTACGAGAAGTGTGGATACAAGCAGAAAGAAATTCAGATGGTGAAGTACTTCAACTGAGAACTACATCTATATTTTTTCAGTCTAGCTTATTCTATCAGAGAATCTTTTCCTAGAACGAGGAAAATTTTACATGTTCTTGCATTTGTTGCTTCAAGAATTGGCTCACTGTTGGCGATGTGAAGCAAGGCCTGGCTGAGAGGCCACATGAAAGAGTGCATATCGGGAAATTCTTGCCCAGCGGCCAGATTTGTAGCACATATTTCAAGTTTTTTACACACGAGTAATAAAAATAAAATATAATGTTTATGTGCTAAAATTTTAAAATCTGACCAACCAAATGCTTAGATAATGAATTTATATAGAGGTAGGAATTTTTCCAGTTAACCACACTGTTATAGATATTTATATATATTTAAGTTATTAATTATTATAATTTGTTTACATTAAGTTTATATTAATAAATATTATTATATTATTATGTATTATGACGATATTGATGATCATGACAATATTGGTGTTAGTGGTTCTCTTGTCTGAGATCCTTAAGAAAAAGGATCAAATTACTTCTTACAAATAGTTTGATGTACTATGTCCTCTCAACCTTTTACCTTAGAAGCAAAAGTTTTGTATATATATGTATATTAAAAATTTTAATTATTAACCGAATTATTCAATTTTTAAAATTTTATAAAATTTACAAATGTATATGTAGTTTGGTAGAAAATGCATCTATTTTGGTTTATAAGGTTCAAGTCCAAAATAACTTTTTTTTTAATAATTGAATACCATTCAAGATTAATTTTTCCATAACGAATTAAAATGTAAAAAGATATTAATATAAATTAAATTATTAATTTTGGACATAGAGAAATTTTTAAATGCAATGTCAAATAAACTTGACTTTTTTCAAAAATAAAAAATTATACCATTGATGTTAATAATTTTTAAATTGATGTTATGGAATTGACATTTTTTAATACTAATTAGTATAGCAACTCGATTTATTAATTCATTAACATTTTGAACAATTTGGTGGGAATAAAAAAAAATTCAACAAATTTGACACGAGCAACTGAGCTAATTGCTAAAACTGAGATAAATTTAAAAAGATAACAATTAAAAATTAAGTAAAATTAATAATAATTTTTTAGATAATTTTGGCAATTATTTGTAAGCATCAATCAATGTGTCGTGCAACGCACCGTTTTGCTACTCCCCTGCTAATTTACCTGTATCTGTGCGTTTATCTTCTTGCCTGGCCATAACTCATTACCAGTGCTGCTCAAAAGCTCCGCTCTTTCTCAAAAGCTCAGTAGGTGGTGTGGTGTTTGTGCGATGGTTAAAGGTTGCTAATACGGGTTCCAATTGTACTTGCTTTAACAAAGCTTTTTTTTTTTTTTTTCAGGTAAAGTAGCTTCTTCTTCTTCTTCTTCCTTTTTGAATCTCTGGTTAATTTGTTGTTATTGTTGTTTATAGTAGTAGCTTGCGGGCTTTGTGATACCGGTTTTTGAACTTTTGGTCAGTATGAATGGTGGATTGAATTGGGTTTTTCATTTGCTGAACTGGGTTTTGCACTGTAAAATGTTGCAGTAGCTTTTTGCTCAACAACAAAAATAGGAGTCTGAAATTTCTTAAGGCACTATATATCATATCTTGTTGATTTATTATTGAATTATGTGGAGAGTCCCTTCCCTCAAAAAATCTGTATATTTTTCGTATAATTTTTTTTTTTGCAGGTTTGGCTGCTATCACTGGCTTCCTGATTCTCTTCTTCATTAGAATTTCCATTAAGGATCGAGCATTCCTTTTTTCTCCATTATTACCAGAAGAGCTCTATTATCTCGGCGATTTCTTGCATTACTTGGAAAACAATCAACCATACTTGAGAAGAATTGTGGTGTTTTGAAGCTGGTGAAAAGTAGATTGGTGGGAAGTCAACTTTCTTATATGTAATTCCCTGCTGGCTTAATTTAAAAAATTAGGATGTCTTCTATAATCTTGACACCCTCAATGGCCCCATCCTTTATGGGTAACAAATGCAAGGCATACTCTTTGGCATATCAGAAAAGTTCTTTGTCAAATTTAAGCATATCCTTTGTTCACTACAAATGGTCATGGGCTAGCATGTTAAATGTATGTTATAGAAAGAATTTATGTAGCACACCCAACAATCAGAAGTTCACTGATTTATCTTTGGGTTGGGATGATCTAGACCAAGACGACCATGAAGACATGGGATCACCATGGGAAGGTGCAATTATTTACAAGAGAAACCCTTCAATTTCACATATAGAATACTGTACAACCTTGGAAAGGCTTGGATTAGAAAAAGTTTCAACTGAGGTTTCAAAATTAAGGGCTTCGATTATGGGATTGCGTGTTACTAAAGCCGTGAAGGATTTCCCACTTGGAACTCCTGTTCAGATCTCCATTGATGTGACAAAGAAGAAGCAAAAACTGAGGCTTGATGGGATCATCAAGACTGTTCTTACTCTGTCCTGTAATAGGTATTTAGTTTCTGATCCTTCTTTGGGAGCTGCTATATACATTTATATTAGTTTTTGATCCTTTTTGAAATGCTGCTATATACATTCTTCTAGGCTTGTAGTTGTAGGACATCCCATTAACTTAGCCACACTGTCATTTTATTTTATCTGGTTTCTTTTTCAGAAAGACATTATATTGCTAGTTCTTGCATCTCTCTTGTGAGAAAAGGACTTCATTTGTGGGGAATTTTATGCTGCTATATTGATAGACATAATGACATAAATCTCATTTTATTGAAATTATGTATTAATTTTGCAATTGCATGCTTGAATGCATAGCTAGTTTTGATGCCACACCAGTAAACATCTATGCAGCTCTTGCTTAACACCTTGAAATTATCAGGAGTTGCATGGTCATCTATTGAGTTTTTTCAAATGAGAATCTGCTTTGTCTGAAGCTGAAAGGTAAAATAACTAACAAAAAGAGAATGTAGTAAGGCAAGCAAGAAACTATGGTAATTAATCTGTTGCTGTTGCATATATGTAATTGTGTTATCAGAATGTCATAGAAGGACATTACTCATATGTTGTTTCTTTTTTTTTTCTTCTTTGTTCATTTTACACCTTGCAAGTAGGATTCATTTAAAACTATTTTTGAAAACTAAATTTTTCACATATTTTGAAACTGTCTTGTTCTCCTTTCCAAAAAGCTGAACCTAATTGTTGGTTGATGTTATGTTGAAGGTGTGGTGAGCCAACTGCTGAGAGCATTTACTCCAACTTCTCACTTTTACTAAGTGAGGAACCAATTGAAGAACCAGAGATTGATGATATGGGAACGATCTTTGGTGAAAATAAATTTACAGCAAGTGGCTATGAAGAAGAGGATGATGATGATGCTTCAATTGATTGGGATGATAGATTTTACTTTCCTCCTGAAGAAAAGGAAATCGATATTTCAAAGAACATAAGAGACCTGGTACATGTAGAAATTACTGACAATGCAATATGTGATCCAAGTTGCAAAGGTGTGTGTCTCAAATGTGCTACAAATCTGAATAGAAGTAGTTGCAGCTGTAGCAAAGAGGACAAAGAGAAAGGTTATGGTCCTCTAAGGGATTTGAGAAAACAAATGCAGCCAAAAGTTTAAGCTCACTTGCACATCATCTGTAGCTATAACACCTTTTGTATCTGTTCTATTTCATCATTATTAGTTGCAAGTGAAGTAGAATCATTTCTTGTTTTTCTTTTATTGTTGTGGACAAGAATCTGTAGTGCCTATACTTGAATTGAGCAGATCATAACAAGCAAAGATTATTGACAGCATGAATCTTTCTATGGGAAAATGCGCGTGAAGTGGTTATGATGAATCTTTTCAATTACAAATGGAAAGAAATTGCAATTGGAAAAATTTTATCATCTGTTTGAGACTTAGATTATGATGAATTTTGTATGTGATTGAAATGGATTCCAAGTTCTTTTTTTTGAAAAAAAAAATATATGTCTAACCAAGACTTCTTGCTAATGAATTTGATGAGATAAATCATAACCCTTTAATTTTAGTAAGCAATTTATGCTTGTTAAACCAATTTTAGCAAACTTTTATGTGATTCATTAAGAAAAGGAAACTAATATGACTGCAATACAAAGCAAACCATTTGGATTATTATTCATAATAATAATTATTTAATTAATTAAAAATTATATATATTTATAATAATTATTATTTAATATATTTTCATATGTAAATAAGATTGATTTTAATTCCATAGACCAAATATTTTGTTAAGATTTTTTTTAATTTCCAATTTCCTTTCATTTTAATTTTGATTTTGAATTTGGAGGATGAACAAAGGGCCCTCACGGTAAAATGCCAACCAAGCTAATTATGAATTATAGAACACCTAAAAAAATTCCTTGAACAAAAAATATTTAAAAAAAAAAATTAAAATTAAAAAGTTGTTACATTTTTATCCAAAAAATTAAAATCAGGTATACGCCACCGTATTAATCTCAAACATCGCAATGACCCAAAAAAGCCACCTTTTATCGTCTTCCTCTTCTCCTTATTTTGGTTCTCTTCTTTGCACCAACTTTTCTGTAGAACCTAACTTTTGAATTACTTTTTCAACTTTAATCCTCTATTTGAAGCTCTAAACCTTTTCAATAATAACTATATCAAAAAGGTTTTCAATTTTTTTTCTTGAGTAGAAGCAAAAGGAACAATTTGTTTTTTAAAAAAAAAAAACTTTTCCATTGATTTCAAATCTATGCATATATCTTGAATTTGAATTCTGCCAAATTTTCTTCATTTGATTGCATTTACTCCATAAATTTATAGGGTTTAGCTTCCATTAAAGTAGACCCAATTGTTTGGTAATCTTGCTTTTGCTAAAGGTGAACCTTTACGTGAGTATTTTTTTATTGGGTTTCTTTAAGAGACCTGAACTTGATTAAAAACGAAATGGCATCAGGTTTGCATCAGTGGGAATCTGACTCTCTATTCTCAGCAGCTGAAGTTGTTCAAGACTCTGCTGACAGGTTAGATTATATGCTATTTTCCCATTTTCTTGGATATTTTTTAAAGAAGAAAATTCTGTTCCTTTTTTATTTATTTATTTATTTATTTTTTATTTTTTATTTTTTGTCTATGATATAGAGCAGTAAACACAGTTTTCCTTGCAAAATTATTATTGATGAAAGAATTGACTTCTGGGTTTTTGCTTAAATTGTGGCTTATGAAGGAATTGGTGGGTGTTTGGCGCTTTGCTTTTTTAGTTTGAAATCTTTTCTTTTATGTTTAAATATCCTTTTCTGTTGGGATAAATTCTTCTGTTTGGAAGTTTATGTGGTATAGAAGCTTGGGCTTGTCTTCAAATTGTGTGTTTGCATTTCAGTTGCTTCATATGATTGTGGGCAGTGAAGATTAAATAACTCATTGAATTGTTGACAATGTAATAATGCAGGACGTGATTGAATTTGGTGTTTCTGAAATTTAGTAAAAGCAACTGCATTGCAGTCCTGTTATGGTCAATTGTGAGATTAAATCTTGAAATTTTTTGCCATTTAGTTCAGAATGAGGATTCGTGATAATGTTTTTCTGATTGTTAGCTTCTTTTGCTAGTGTATTATGCATTTAACTGGTAGGTACAAAATGATGTAAAATTTGGTCCTTACATTAGCATGGGGAGTTACATAATTATGGCAGACTCTTACGCCATTTTAATCGTAAAATTGTTGTTCAATATGTAGGATGGAATCACTTTTTCGTCTCCTTTTGCATGACCAAAGTCTTCTTCAAGGTGACCATCCTGATCCCAGGCTGCTTATGTCCATAGAATATCATAAGCGTGATCTTGCAACTATACTTGAAACTGCAAAATGGCAGGTACTTTTTTTTTTTTTTTATATGAACTAGATTCTTGTTTTGTGCTTTAGTTGGCTGATCTTTTCTTTTTAATCAGCTGGAAGATTTTGAAAGAGCTGTCAACTTTTCAGCTATGCAAGACAAATCTCAAGCTAGGGAGGATGTAACTTCCAGACATAGGCAGTTCATTAGAGCCATTAGAGAACAAGTAAATCATGTGAAGAAAAGTGTGGATAGCCAATCTATGGGAGATTCAATGAGAAATGCTGGATGGGTTAGTTTAAATGAGCAAGATAGAGATGGATTAGCATTATTTCTTATTGGGGGGAATACCACTGAACATTCAAAGCAGTATGAGATGGAAAATGAGAGCATACTGCAAAGATTTCTTGATCCAACCTCAGGATCCAGTTTAACAGATAATGAAATTGTTGAGCATGGAAGCAGAGAGTTTGAGAAGTTAATACCAAACGGAGATGTGCAAGCAGACCATTGCTCTTCAAAGGATGATCACTTTAAAAGGCTGGGTTCTCATTACACTAATATAATGGGCTCAGATCTGTTTGACATCTCCTGTAACAGGCCCAGTGATGGTGGTTATTGGGATATAGAAGCTAATGAAGCCGCACCAAAAAATGTTTTTCATGAAAACAAGTCAAGGGGGTCCTACAGTAGATTGAACTTCCTTGGATTCTTGAACAATCTAGGGACTATTTGTGGGAGTAAGGTCACTAAGAGCTATATAAAGAGGCTGAAAGATGGAGAAGAACAGAGGCATTCCCCCACATGCATTGATGTTTCATATGCTGCGCAGGTATTTGAATAATCTATGTTATGTTAAGTTATTTTTCCCTTAAATATCAAAATTTAGTTGCAAAAAGGTATAATCTTAACTTTTATTTATTTATTTTTTGATGTATGAGAAAGTAATATATTGCTCGCGAAGTAATGGGATCCGGCACTGATATGGCAAATGAACTATTATCAAGTGATTTAACTTTTCCAGATTTCTTGATCGTGAATCATATGAACTTTTTACCATTCTTTAGTGTCCCTAAGTCGAAAAAGAATCTGCTACTTGGTGGTAGAGGCACAAACTCTTATAGTCTAGCTATGTCAATGTATTCAAACATAATGAGGGTGCATATCTTGTTAGCCAGAATAAATCAAGTAATAATGCTTTGAAAGGGCTGCATATCTTTGTAGCCAGAATAAATAACTTTTTCAGCTATACAAGAGAAATAGATGCTTACAAGCTTGGTTCTCTTTGACAGGGCCAACATATGGGATCAAGGTCAGGATTTAGATCTAGAAGCTTGACAGGATTATGCTCTAGATTTCGAGCAAATCTGATGGTTGTGGGCAGCAGCCTAGAAGCGCAGTATCAAAGATTTTCATGCCACATGCAAGTCAATCGGCATAAAATGCAACTAATATTCAGAATAGTCTTTGCACTGATATTTTTTGGTAAGTACTTTGCTCTTGTGCAATATTCTTCTACTTTTCTTTGTTGTTTCTAATGTTCTGCCTATAAAATCCTTACCTCATCACCTGGAAAATGATGATGTTTCTGTGCATATTCAATTCAAAATTATCTATGCTTGAGCCCCAAAACTTTATAATTTAGTGCATGAAATGTTGAAGCCACTGGATTTTCTTATTGTCAGACATTTTTTTAGAACATGTTGATGTCATTGCTAAGGCTTCTGTTACTTCACATTAATATAATATTATATCTTTTCCCTATACTAGTTGAGTTAATTGAGGTTGGACAACGTGAATACCGTTAAACAATTCTTCTTAAATTATGGAATTCTTTTGGCTGCATGCTTGCTTTTGCCGTCCTTGCATGCTTGAGAGCAATTTGTGTCTTCTGCATATGAATTTATTTTTAAATAATTGAGCAGACTTTTAAATGATGTCATGGAAGACTGGCTTAGTAAATTATTTATATCATATAAATGTACTCTTTTTTGTCAGTTGAGGGGAAAAAGGGAAATGTTAACCTAGTCAGATCAGAAATTTTTCCTCAAGGAAAAGAAATTAAAAATCTGCTCCTTTGATAATGTTCCTTCAGTATCTTATTAATGGTGCATTATTCAAGCATATCTGCATCCTTCACAAAAGTTATCAGCTGATCCTTGTGACGCTTGTGAACTGAGTTCATCTGTTATTGGATTCTACTTGTCATGACAAATGTCAACGGAAAGACATTTTGTGTTTGATTTGAAGGAAAAGAAAGAACGTTACAAACTTTATATATGTGTGTGTGTGTCTATATATATATATATATATAGGAGATCATCTTGTGAAATTAGTCAACTTAAATGGCACTTGTTATGCAGGGATACTGGTGTCCAAAATTGCATAAAAATGGTCAACTTCATTGAACTTATGCAATGGACGAAGTTGCAGAATGTTCCATTGATGGACAGAAAATAATGTCCAAACTCCTTAGTCTCAAATATTATTTGGGGAGCATACCTGCGTTCAGCTGCTGCCCAAATAGAGAAATTCATGGTCATGTGATGTATATTGACAATTGTTTCCCGCAATCGTTGCATATATTTCACCTGTAACACCTAATTGAGCAGTAACACCTAATTGATTCCGACCAATTTGCACGTAGTTGTGATGGTTTTGGAATAGCATTGCAGCTTGCTGTCATGGCTTACTTTTTAGCAGCAAAAAATTACTTATAGTTACTGTAACATTACGAAATCCCATGCACTTTGTTCTTTAACAGGAAAAAGTTGGGAGGAATTTGTCAGTCTTGTGGTATTTGAACAGACTAAAGCATATACATCAATTCATCAAATGCTCTTGCGAGTCAGAAAGTGAAATAACTACAGGCCACAGTTGCCACCAGAGTCTAATATAATCCTTATATGATCTTTAGCACATATGAAGGATTTCTTACGGCATAAATCTAACAGCATCAACATCAAATATTGGCTACGGCACACTTTTGTTGCAAAAAAGATAATGGTATATGACGGTGCTCTTAGAAAACAGAAGTTCCAAAAAAATATATATATTCTACATTCTTTGTTATATCTACATTGTATATTTATAGGGGAAGAAGAATACCAATGAATCAGAACGTGCAGTGGCCCGAAAGTTGATTGCCCATTCACCCTATAAGAGAGTTGAAATCACTAGCTAGATGGTTCAATTGATGGGGATTATTGCTGCAAATTTCAAATATGAACTCTATTGGAAAAAAAAAAATTGCATATCGAGACAAGACGGGCGACTGTGTACAAGTCATTGTGAGTCTGCTATAGTTCCAACATTAGATTCCTCCCCTTCGCAAGTTTTACTAATGGTGAACCAATAGCTCAAAGGCTGTGTTCAAGTAGAGTTGCAAAAGTTCAACTCCTGAAATCACACAACAAATGTAGAATTAGTAGAAGTGAAATGACACCATCAATGACAGGCATTTTTCAGAGATTTTTTTTCTCTTTTTGGCACCATGGAGACAACTCTCCACATACATGCACTATATTGATGCTTATCTATTGAAACCAGAAACTAAGACCTTCCTAACATTCCCCACGTCTATGTGCATTCATAATAATTTGAAAGTATAACATAACGTTATGAATGCGATCAAAACATGGCAGCATTTACCAACAATAGCCTCTTACTCAGACTTCTCAATCTCTCGGAATCTCCTATCCCATTCATGGGCCTCAACATCTTGCTCAATTAAGTCTCTGTCAGTTCTATAGACAATCCGATCCTGTCCTATGAATGTTCTTTGGGCCATATCCCGAGCACTCAGAAGCTGAACAGGAAATAAGGTGAAGGAATAAATCATCTCCAAATGATGTATATACAAGCCATACACATGATATTAAAAAAGAATTTAATGACTACCTTCTGTCTTAGCGAAGGATCAGGCAGTTCAAGTTTTTGTGCAAATTGTTCCCTTGCTTGATTTCTCTTCTCTATTTGGGCATTCCTTTGGCGAATGAAGAACCAGCGGATCAAAGGAATGGCAAAAAAAGAACCAGCATAAACCTGCAAATTTGGCATTGTAAATATGAGGGCAAAAGCAAAGGGAAACCAATATAAACAAAGCACAAATACCTACACAAGAAAATTTACAAGTCTAGCATCCAAAGCACTTTATACTCAGATAGCAATCTTGAAAAAAGCAAACAAAAATAATTAAAAAAAAAAAAACCTGTTTTATCAAGTTCTCAGCCTGAACATCATGAATTTAACTTTTTTCCAATATTGCATATCAAAAGTTTCTTAGATATGGAAAATAGTTGTCTACAATGATGAAAAGGAAGAATGAGGAACACATATATACTATGGCTTTATAAAGCAATTCTTAAATATCAAATAATAAATGCACAAGGATGAAGATAAAATGAATAGCTGTATCTTTATTTCTTTGAGCATTTTTTCTCCATCTATAGAAGATTTGTGATCATGCAATTTTTAAATTTTGATAAAATACACAAGCATTCGCACAACCATATTGGAAACAATTTATTCAACTACAAAGTAAAAGATGAAACTAAACCTGAAGTAAAGGAAATATGCCAGCTACAAAGTTAACTAGTCCACTTGGTACAGCAGCAGTATCCCTTCAAATCAAGACAGAGGTAGATAAATCAGATAGACCATAGATAAAATATAAAATATCAGAGCAAGCATTAATACCAAAGGAATTGTACTTTAACATGGCTCCCAGAACAATGATACCAAACAGGTTAACTCCACCTAATCCGATAACCATTGCTCTCTCTGACGCACCGGTCTTACTGTAAAAACAGAAACCAGATTAGATGGATCAGTTTCAGAACAATTTTACAACATTTTGAGGCATAACCAAGGAAATAAGAACCTGAATTCCCATTTTCTCTCCCTAAAAAACTTCTCAAGCCCTCCAACCCAATCTGCCCATCTTCTGCCTACATATTCCCTCCTTCCACTCCTCTGAGAAGAAGCTGTACGCTGAAGAGAAGGAAATCGATAGAGAATATTACCCTGCATATTAGCAATTTAGATAAATCTTGAGTGGAATCTTTTTATCCAGGATATCACACAATGTATAAATCATAACATTGGATACAGCACATTTTTATACCTCTTCATCAATTTCTGGTTGACCATCAAACCGCAGAAGCACTGGTAAGATGTATGATTCATCATTCTGAAACCATGAAGAAAAATGAGGTTGGGTCCTCAGAAGAAGAAAAGAATGCATGTCAGAGTAATTGGAAAACCTCCAACAGATCCATGAGAAGTTCAGCACAGTATCAGGCTCAAGTAACAATATTAGATGCATGTTTAATATCAGAATTGCAACCAAATAACAAACATACTATTCTGGACAGAACACAACAGATTTATTGCAATATTTACCAATAGAAATTGACTAAGCTTGTATTGACACTCATTCTAATTCCTTCACCAACTTTTGAATAAACAAGGACCCGATGCACAAATTTTTATAAAACTAAATCTAAATGAAAACCTAAGATAACAAACTAGATCGTTAAGAAAAGTTAAATAGAATTTAAAGAGATGAGAGGAAAAGAGTACTATAGTCTGGTCAGTAGTTTGTAAATCAAGAAATGGTGCAAGTTCTTCAGCCACAACGACACCACCATTAGAGGAAATGTATTGTCCAATCTGCAAAAGCAACCCAAAGAAAAGGATTAAACAACTACAAGTATTTGAGTCAGTGTTATCAGCTCCATTGACAATGAAAAGAACAAATCCTAAGATCAAATTGATGCAACAAATTTCCAAATAATTGCTACTAACATGATACCATTAACTACAAGTGATAAATGACCAGTATCCCTTCAACTCTATTGGTGCACAATTCAAACGTGCTCTTTGGTGCACAACTAAACCTAGAGTTGCTACTAAGATACTCATTCTTATCCACATCAACCATGTTATGACCTATTAGTCTGGCTATCAACTCTAAAACTAGGTAAAAGAATAATTGACGGTAAAGTATGAGTCTGTCCTGGACATAAAGACCTGTACAATTACTATTATAGATCAGATCTACAATACCACTTGTGTTGAGAATCATTAAGTTATTGGATTGAATTGATTCACATTATAAGAACTTTCAAGCATTTAAGTACATTTGAATGGCAACTTAGTAAACTGAATGCTTACAAGTCTAGGAAAAAGAAAGTGAAACCCCAAAGATCAAGTCAGTATAACAAAGGGAAGAAATGCAATAGAAAGTTGACAAACTTTAGCAGAACTATGAAAACATGTAACCATGAATGAAGCAAAAGACAACACAGCATTTGGTTTGAGAAATTACAACCAAAGAACTGAAATAAAATCTTTGAAGCAACGGACCACTGAATTCAGTGCTGAAGTATTACCAACTTCCACCTTTCTTCTTCAATTCCTTGATTAGGGTCACCATCTCCAAACACAAACGAGAAGACCTAAGAAGTCAATAAAATAGTTGACTATATTCAAATGTCAAAATAGCCAGTAGAAAGAACTACACATGAATCATTTCTTAGCTTACAGATTCAATGAAGTTCATCTTGGAATCATCATCTTTTTGTATTTGTCGCCTCCTATAATAATATGGATCCCAGTACCTGCAAAGAAAAGAATCACCTAAAATTTCTCTAAATTTCATTTTTTTCATCGATGGAAGTTGGGGGACTTAGAAACAAAGAGCAAGTGCAATAACCGATGGATATTTAAACAGCAGAATAAAATTCAAAATTCACCAAATATGCTGTCCAACTTTCACTTTGGCAAAGCAAACATGCACGTGCATATCCTCAATCTACCAAAATAGCAATTTTGACAACTAAATGGATGCTTCTAAAGTATGAAACTTAAAAACCTTAAACAAGCCTAACCAAAAATCTATAGATAGAATTCTTATATCACAATAACAGAGTGTAGAAATAGTTCATCCACTTTAAACATAAAAATAGATACTTGAATCAAACCATATGCAAAAACTGCAAAAATGAATTGCTTTCATAAAGCAGGTAGCATAGCAGCATACGGAATCCAACCATGATTGTCCAAATAAATGATTGTATGCAATGAAGAGATTTATTAGACCTAGGTCCACCATGAGAATAGAACACATTGCATAATGGAATATTAACTCCAAAAACACATTTGCATATATGAAAAGAGGAAAAGATGAAAAAGGATAAGGAAAAAAATGGATTGTGTAGTAGAGATTTGCAGTGGAAAACAGCCGGATTAATAAAAGAAATAAGTTGGGCCAGCAATGGCTAGATAGAAAATGTGGGAATGAAGGGTTCATTGAATGTCGATTAGCCATCCGGAGATTGAAGGTTTTAGTCTTTCTTATTTCATTATATAAAGAAAGGCAACAATAATAGCCCCCTATATAAATGTTTGCCGTTAACCTGAACAAATTATTCTATAAAATTATTATACTGATATTTTGCAACATTTATCTATTTCCGAGAGCAATGGGTAAACTGAATACAAGACATGATGTGCTTAACTATAAGAAAATGTACCACATCTTTCATTTATTCCAATTAAATTATATGCTTCCAATAAACTATACCATTTTCTTCAGCTACCAATAATTAAGTTTATCTATATTATCTTTTCTCCTTTTCTATTGGACTTAGCAATGACAAGTGACAGCTAAAGCCACTAACTCGCATCCAATTATAATTAAGAATAGCATGATTGAGAATACAAATTTAAATCATGTCAGTCCAGAGAACATACCAAAATAGATCTGTAGGACTAAAGTAAAAGGTAAACCCTGAATCATATGATCTGCCTCCACGTCTTCCACGATTGTCTTCCTCACTGTTACCAAGAGTTTTACTGTCAGCACTTTCTCTTCCACAATGACTTAATTATAATAACAAAATCTTGTATCACCATTGATACAGGACAATAAAATGCAATTCAAGAGCAAGTGTCATCAATCACCTTCTACTTGAAAGCAGAACAATAATGGTTGTATAAACCAGAACTATTGAAGCAATTAATGCTGTCCCAAAAGAAACCCTAATAAGATATTCACCTGTTGCCTGTTACACATAGGAGCAACATACTATGCATAAAGCACATGTTTTAAAATTAGTCCAAGATACAATTCCAAAGAACAGCAGCATGCAATACCTTTGCCTTATCTAACAAGGGTTCAATTTTCATCCTGAATGACTTTGCAGCAAGCTTTGAACGAAAATCTTTAGGGAAAACATAAAGCACATCACCTTCATCTGCAACCTGTTGAGACCATCTTGAAAACAATTGTATTCATGAAATCAAGAACTTCAAAGAGCCACAGAAATAGAAGTGAAATAGCAAACAAAATTCATCTTACATCCTACAAATGCCAACTCACAAAATCGATTTGTTATGTTAGCTACCAAATAGTAGAACTTAAATCTAATATGAGAAAAAGATAATAATTTTTTCTTGTACCATTGTTAAACTGTGCATACCGAATATGCCTAAAGCCCAAAAAGATACAACCAAGGAAATCAAAGGCTGAGCAAGAATATTCAATTTGTTTTTATCATTTGCATACTCTAAAGTGCATAAGATCCAACATATGGCAGCCATATCCAATGCTTTAAAAAATTAGCAACACTTACACAAGAAAGCTATATCTAGTATCTATGCTGCGCATCCAATCTGAATTCAGAATTCATTAATTACCAACTTTATCACACAGCCATAACATACTAGCTCTTTCTTTTAAATTGACCTTTAAATCTCAACTATCTTGAATTGCAATTAACTTCTACCATCTGCTTAACAATAATTTAGCAGAAACAACACTGTAGCACCAACAACATATAGTATTTCGAAATTCTAAAGATGCAAGGACTCAAATAACTTGAATTCAATTTCAAGAGTTCTCCAGTTTCAGAAATGCCACAGTTGCTAAAATTTAAATCTTTTCAAAAATTTCTTTTAAAAAATACATCTTGGATGAAATCCATGCCAAACTAGCTTAAAATTCAAGCAAAGAAAAAGCACCTCCAAAAAGCCATTAGTATCAGCAGCAAGAGCCTGAAGAGCTTTTTGAGCTTCATTTAACTTAAGACCAGCCTTACTAGCAACATCACCAATAGTAACTCTACCACCAAAAGCATCAACAGCTTCCATGGCTCGCTTTCTCACATCAGCAGACAATTTATCGGTCTCTACAGCACCTCCAGGTCTAATTCCACTGGGTAAATCAATGCCCCCCCTAACCCTAACAGAAACCCTAGAAAATTTGGGAGAAGAAAATCGAGGAATGGGAAGCGATTGAAGAGAGGAAGTGAAAAAATCGGGAGGTTTAAGGTGCTTTGAAGTTAAAACGAATCGAGCTTTTGGGGAGATAGTGAAGCATGTAGAAATTGATGCCATTTTTGTTTTTAATTTTTTTTTTAGTGATTTGCCATGGGAGAGGTAGAGTTTTGGGACGCTTTTCTGTTTATGCTGGCGGAAATGGAACTGCGATTAGTGGCTTAGAAATCAGTATTCCAGATTTTTTCCCAATTTTTATTTTCTTTCTCACTTTTTATTTTTATTTTATTTATTAAAATTTACTTGTCATATATATATATATATATATATATATATATATATATATATATATATACCTTAATATTTATATTAATAAACAACCACATATTTTATATATAAATAAAGATTTTATTAGATTCATAACATATAATAAATAAATAAATAAATATATTATTATTATTATTATTAAATAATTTTTTTAAAATAATAAAAATATTATTTATTAATTAATATTCCTTAACTTTATAATTAATTTATATATAAAAAAATATTATGGTTATAATTAATTATAATAATAATAAAAATTATTAGTTATTTTTTAATAAAAAATAAAAATAATAAATATTATTTTTTCTTTATATAACAATTTAAGTATTATAACTCATTAATTTATAATTTATTACAATTTTAGTAAATATTTTAATATTAATATTTTTATTTATTCAAAAATTAATTTAATGTAAATTTTTAATTTAACTAATAATTAAATGATAAATATTAATTAATTTAATTTTAAATTTTTTATTAAATTTTATAAAAATATATAAAAACGATAATTATACTATTTTTCTTAAAAAAAATACTTTCAAACAAATTATATGGTTTATATTTATTTATTAATTTTTAGTTTATAAAAATATCTATTTTTAAAACAAATTATATACTTTTTCTATTTTCATAAAATTTAATAATTTTTATTATTTACTTATTAAATTTAATATAATAAGACTTATAAAATTGTGTTATTTAATTTGATTTATATTAGATAAAATATAAGTAGATCTAATTAAAATAGAAAAAAATATTTTTATCAAAATTACTACTAAAAGTTTAATTAATTTAATTTTGTTAAAGATAAAATAAAAATTAACGTAATTAAAATAAAAAATATATTTTCAATTATATTATAATTATATTTTAATTAAATTAAATTTTGTTAGATATAAAATTGAAGTTAATTAACCTAAATAGAATAAAAAATATACTTTCAGTTAAATTAAAATTTTTGTTAGAAATAAAATAAAAGTTAACCTAATCAAATAAAAAAACATACTTTTAATTAAATTAGAATTATATTTTAGTTAATTTAATTTTTATTAGAGATAAAATAAAAGTTAATCTAATTAAAATAGGAAATAGATTTTCAATCAAATTAAAATTATATTTTATTTTTATCAATAAATGACTAAATTATCCAATTTGTATATAATAATAAGTGAAAACTATTTTATAATTTTATTTGTCCCCTTCGTATATTTATATATAATATTAAATATTATAGATTATAGATATAGATAGATATAGATAAATATAGATTATAGATTATAGATATATACACACTTGATAATGTGTTTGCACCTGAATAAAAATTTTTTAGATCCGTATTAATAAATAAACTATCAAACATTCATTTTGATAATAAAATTTTTTTCCTTCTTCTTATTAAATAAAAATTTTAAAAACAATAAAAATATTATTTATTTATATAATAATATGATATTATCTTAATATAGGTATAATTCATTACAATTTTAATAATTTTTTATTTAAATAATTATATGATATTTTTAAATTTTAATTTTAATTTTAATAAATTTTCTATTTGAACAATTATTCAACCATCTTTCAATATTTTTATCCAAATAATAATATAATTTTATGAACTTGATAGAGCTCAAATATTATATCTTATATGAACTTTCTATTTAAACACAACAATTTTTCAATATTTTCACATTAATATTTTCATAATTAATTATTTTATAAAATTTATTAATTTTTATTTTAATTATTTACTTATTAAATTTAATTTAGTAAAACTTATAAAATTATGTTATCTAATTTGATTTATATTAGATAAAATATAAAGAGACCTAATTAAATTAGAAAAAAACATGTATTTTTAAAAAAATTATTGGTAAAATTTTAATTAATTTAATTTTTATTAGAAATAAAATAAAAGTTAACCTAATTATACTAGGAAATATAATTTTAATTAAATTAGACTTATATGTTAATTAATTTCATTTTTATTAGAAATGAAAAAGAAGTTAACCTAATACAAATAGAAAATATACTTTAAGTTAACCTAATACAAATAAAAAATATACTTTCAATTAAATTAGAATTATATTTTAATTAATTTAATTTTGTTAGAGATAAAATAGAAGTTAACCTAATTATAATAGGAAACATACTTTCAATTATATTAGAATTATATATTTTAATTAATTTAATTTTTATTAGAGATAAAATATAGTTAAACTAATTAAAACAGAAAATAGACTTTTGGTCAAAATAAAAATATATTTTAATTAATTTAAGTTCTAAATAATTATTAATTGTTCAAAAATATGATTTTTAAAATAAATTAATAATTATTATTTATATTTCACATATAAAAAGTATATTACACATGATTTACTAACTATGTCAAATATTTATTTGATAACTATGTTAAATATTTTCTTATATAAAATCTTATCTCTAATAAAAAAATTTAATATTTTTAAAAATAATATATGAAAACATCTAAAGTACTCCCTTAAAAAAATTAATTTGATTAATTTACAGTATTTATTTATATTAGTTTATCTCCATTAATTTATATCTGAATTTATTTTTAATTGGACTATATTAATTTTATTTAATATATATATATATATATATATATATATATATATATATATATATATATATATATATGTATATATATTTGGCACAATGTTTAAAAATATATATCATGGCTAATAAAGTTTTCCTGAATTATTATAATAACATCCTCTTTGCTGGTAGGAAAAATCCAAAAATTAACTTTATTGAAGTTAAATATATGGATTTTGAATCTTTTAAAGGAATTCAATATTAATTGTTCCTCTAAAGTAGTAGACCTACATTATTATACTTGTTATAATAATTTTTTTTTCTCAACCATTGGTATTATAGTTTGATATGAGTAGAAGAGTGACAAAAATTTTATTGGTTTAACAATTATTAATTCTTGCTATGGTTATGGCAAAAAATAAAACAAAATTATTGCTATGGTAAGAATTCTTGTGTGGTTGGAACTTGACTACAAATCAATAACTCATCGTCTTAAAAGGCACGTCTTGGCTTATATAAAAAGCTTATAAAACACCAAATAAATAAACAGTAAAGAACTTCGAGAAGAACTATGAAGACGATTATGCTAAACCATAATAACATCAGAACTATTGCTATCAGTTTCATAAACCATTTGTCATTGCTCTTCGGCCTGGCAGCTCTCTTTTCATGGATTTACTTCCGCTTGCGCATTGGTTCCTGGTGTCCAAGCCTTCATCCAAATCTACTCCTAGATGTTGGTCTGTTCTTGCTTGGGATTTCACTCGTTAAACACATACTCTGTTGGTGTTTTCCTAGCATCCAGAAACCTGTAACCTTCTTAGCTTCCTTCCACATGCTTGCAGTCATCCTTATAACTTTTGGGTTGATGGTTTTTGCGATGGTTGTTACCCACAAAGGAGAAGGTAGAGAAATTGAAGGAAGAGTTTACAAGGAGTATGATAAGGCAGATTACTCCAACTGGTTGCAGTAACGATTTGTAAATTTCTCCAACACGTTGCAGCAAAGATATGCGAATCTATGGTGGCGTTGCCTGTATGAGTCTCAGTTTTGCACCAGCTTTGCTAAGAAATACGATCATTTCAGCGCTTCAGAATTTTACAACACCAACTTCACTCCATTACAGGTTTAGTACTGCCATGCTATTTTCTTTAACTTTTTTACTTATTATCTAGATTTTTTACTTACTATTTAGATTTCATCAGAGCTTTTAGGAATTGGAACTAACTCATAATCATATCTTAATGGTTTTATAGTTTTAGAGGGTAATGACAAAAAATCTATATCTCAATCAATTAGGTTAAAATTAATAACTATTTTGAGAGTTAAATATGTTAAAAAACAATTTAATCTAAAAGTTTAAGTTAGTAGATGAAAACAATATTAAAGAATTATCTAATGTAAAAACATAACTTATTTGGGAAAAATATGATAGATTTTACACCGTCGAAGATAAAAGATAAAAATCACTGTTGGGACATAAAAAAATATGACTTAGATTCTTAATCCCTATAAAAGTGAAATAACTCTTCTCCTAATTATTTTAAAAGAAAAATTTACTCTGATATTAGTAAAGTTAATTATTTTAAAAGAAAATTTTATTATGATATTAATAAATCATTTTAAGTGATATCTCTGAGTACATTCCTCCATATGAATACATATTGAGTTTGAACTTGGAAGTATGAATTAGCATATCCATCTGATATTCTGGTGAGAAATTTCAATTTCCAAAACTAAAAGTGTTAGCCAAAATTTAATTTTGGATCTTTTGTTTGCTGAGCATTAATATTATGTTAAACTATTAGGGTGCTTTTGGATCGAGATTAAAGAAATAAACTGTAATAATTACAGATATAACTGTTAAGAGAGTAATAATTACAGATGTAATTATTAAATTGTTGACCTTATTTGTGATAAATTATAATGTGGTATTCTTTAAGAAAAAAATTATAGTTGATTAAATTTATTATTAAATATTTAAAAATAATAAAAATAAACAAATAACTAATCATTTAAAATTTTGAATATTTATATAATTATTTGAATAATATATTCATATGCATTTTAAAAAGTAACATAAATATTATAATAAAAATTTAAATTTTTTTGTACTTATTTTTATAGATTTGATTAGTAACTTTTTGATAAAAAAAAATTAAAATACTATGATGAAGGTGGAGAAATAAAAAAAAAGTGCTTTTTAAAAACATGTCATGTTTTTATTGTTATAGATGTTTAACCTAGTCTTAACTAGGTTAATAAAAATACATATAAATGAACTTAATCATTAAAGGTTTAACATATCATTAAAGGGTTAAATGTTAAGCTTGAAATTTTAAAGTTGACCAAATAAAAATAAAAGAAATTAATATAATACATTAGTAACATTTAACTTTTTTAACTCCATCCAAACATACCCTAGTGTAACTGTAGAGTATTTTAACGACAGACAATGATACATTTGAACAAGGTATCATAACCTAGATGAAATTACGCATTTGCTCCGTACCTTTTGTTGCTAATCTACTGGAGCATATATGTAAATTCTGTGCAGACATAACTATTAAGTTAAAACTCTTTGCAAAAATACATAATCTGTTTGTTGCTTTTTTTTTTTTTTGGGATTTAATGCCTCTAATATCTAGTAGTCACATAATTTATATATTTAATTAGTACAAATTATCTATCTTGAGTACAAATTATTACTCACAAATTATTAGTTAATTTTTGTTTTTCCTTTCTCCAGTCAGGTTGTTGTAAGCCACCAAGTTACTGTCCTTTCAATTACAGGAATGCAACCATCTGGAAACTAAAAAAATTTCCTCAACTGGAATAAGAAAAACATGCTCTAGTGAAATATTATCCGGGAGATTTTAACAAATGGTTTAATTCTGATTTCCAGTATGGTTTTGATTTCTTTTGCTTCAATTGCAATTCATGCTCCAGTGCATTTCTTTCCAATATCAAGACGGAGTGGAGGCATACAGTGTTTGCCAATATATATATCCTTATTTTTCTTATGCTTCTCTATGCTTGTTGTTTTGCCAGATATGGGGTTAGAGTATTCATATCAAAATAGAACCTAATAAAATCCTACTAAATTTCTGTGTGAGGATGTTTCATTACGAAGATTTTATACTCGAATCCTCATCAGGTCGAATTTTCTTAGATCAACACCAGTCAAACATGAATAGAGATTAGTTATAGAGTAGAGTTCTTGTTATGTAATATGCACAATTATTATAAATATGCTGCTACACATAAATGTGTGTGTATATATATATATTGGATTGTAATAACCCTGGTTTTAAATTATTTTATTAAATATTGAGATATGCAGTGTTAATAAAGTTAAAAAAATTATATTTAATTATTTCACTAATTTATGATTTATTATCATTATTTTAAGTTTAATTGAATTTTCTACGTAAATATATTAATTTGGATTTATTATTTTGGACGTTTAAAATCCTATTATGTATGGTTATTATTTTTGAATTCTATCATTTTAATAATGTTAATTTAGTGCATGGTTATTTTAATATTATCCTTTTTAAACACTAATATTATTTTCTTAGTTGACATGATTTTGAGCATTTTTAATATTGTGAGTACCTCATTATTATTATTTTCTATTAATTTACTTTGGTTAATATTTGTTAATTTTGATAGGGATATTTTATTAATGTTATTTTGAGTGTTATTTTATATTATATTCTATTGTGTGTATTATTATTAATATTGTGTGAGATTAAGTATGTGTGTGTGTGTGTGTATATATATATATATATATATATATATATATAAATGGGAAATTCTTTTTATTTTAGTGGTAGAGATTTGTTTAAACTAAGTTTATATTATATTATTTAATAAAATTATAATATATATATATATATATATATATATATATATATATATATTCCCTCACACAAGAATAAAACAAACCAAACCCATCCTCCCACCCCATCTCCGCCTGTCACTGTGCGTGACCTCCCTGCACCGCCACACTTCCACCACCGGTCGATCATCAGCCTTCCCACCTCCCTCTAGACGCTGGTAACTACTGGAGAGGCTGTTGAAGCCGAGGGACAGCAGCATTAGCTGTAGCAGCTCCTCCTCGCACGATGGTCGCCTGCAGCAGCAGCCCTCTGTCACGACGCCAGCTCCGCCACCACCTCCACCTGCTGTCACCGGACATGGCAGCAGCTCCAGCATTCTTCAGTTGTTGATCTTCTTGCTTGGTAAGTGTGGGTTGATGATTGGAAAGGGTAGTTGTTAGGTGGTTGTTTTTGGTAGTTTTAGGTTGATTTTGAGTTTAGTTAATTTATATATTATGTATTTAATTATTCAGTATTTAGTTTAATTATTTGGTTAATTTTTAGTTGATCCAAATTGTTTTGATTATTTTATTTTTAATTATTAATTATTAAAACTTTTGTTAATTAAGTATTTTAATTATAAATTTGGTTAAATTATTGATGCTATGTATTGTTGGTAATTATAATGTTGAGAAATTAATTTTTTTAGAATTATTATATAATTTTCAGAAATATTTATAGTTTATGTAAATTTTGAAGTATTGAATTAAATGAGTATTTTGGATGAATTTCAAGGTTAATTATTATGTTTGAGTTGATACTAAAATGTTATTTAATTATAAAATAATTTTTATGAATTTATATAATTTTATAGAATTTTATATAGGTTATGTGTATTTTGGGATTAATAGATTAAACATGTATTTTTATAGAAATTATTGGTTAATTTGGTGTATTTGTTGATTTTAGTGAATAATATGTTGAAGAAATTAATTTTTATTGAATTTTTGAATATTATTATTACTTTATGAGTATTTTGTATATTAGGGGCGTTTAAGTAATTTGATAGTGATTTTAGCTAAATATTAAATTTAATTGGTTTTAATGAATATTTGAAGTATAAAAATGATTTTATAAATTAATTACTATTTTTAACTAATTAATACTATTTTTTTAAAAATTATTTTCAAATTATATATGATATATTATTTTTGTAAATAAATGGGTTTTTAGTAACTTTTAGTATGTCTATGGATTAATTAAGTAATTTGGATTTAGAAAATGGATCTTATTAATATTGGTGTATTTTTCAAGAAATATCGATTTTTACTTATATTATATTATCATGAGGATTTTTAAGTAATTACGGGTAAAATAATTATTTTTAATGTTTTTAATGCTAAAATTGCCAAATTTTGATATTTAAAGGGAATTTTTGGTATTTGTTGAATTTATATATTTTATTGTATCTTGTGGACCTCGGTCGGGAAAAATTATAGTTTGGGATCTCGACCGAGAAATTGGGAGAATGTTATATTCGTAGTGTGTTTTCTTTGCAGGACCGGCTCTACTCTTTGAGTAGAGAGATGTCCGTTTTACAGGGGAGGTTCTGCTGGATTTTCGGTAGAATTCTCGTAAAATGTGATGTCTGGTCAAATTCCTATTCTAATTTTGTGTCAAAATCTCTAGATCGAGTCTTTAGAATTTTCGTTAAATTTATTCTGATTTCACGTTGTCATTTGTTTGTCTAGTTGCGCCGAGACCGAGGCCTAACGGATCAGGCCCACCGAGTTTGTCTCGTGGAGCGCTAACATGTGAGTTATTATACTGTATATATATGCACTGCATATAGGGTGCATTATTTAGAATTTTTCATTTTCATTGTATGTTTTAAAATGTACATTTAGACATAATTATTTTATTAAATGATTAGTATACTTTAGGTATAGTTTCAGTAGATTTTAGGTTTATTCTTAAATAATTGCATGTTAAATTACAAACCTACACTTAAATTATTTTTAAGTTTATTTTTGGTATATTTTTATTTATTTCCGAATAAATAAATGTTTTATTATTAAATTAAACCTAGCACATTAGTGGTATATTTAGGGTATATTTTTGATATATGCGTGCTAGATAATTAGATTTATTTTTAGTATATTTGTGAATATATGTTAAACACAAACACATATTTAAATGAATATTTATACATAAATGGTTTATTAAATGATTTGAGTACTTAGGGTATATCTTTTGCATATTTAAGTATAATTTTAAGATAATGCATGTTATATTATTGTTACTCATTTAAATTGTTTTTAACTATATTAATGATTTATCTTTAGTTTATTTCATATTTTATTTGACTATATATATATATACCTGAAATATACTAGGTATATTTTAGGTATATTTTTGGTATATATATATATGGTTGGTTTTACTATTATGAATATTGTTCTATATTAATTATTTTTCGAATGAATGATTTATTCGAAGTGAAGGATATCAATAGAACGTGCTTTCTAGTGGGCAGCACTAGGACCGTGTACGTACCGGTACGATAGATAAGGATTGAGTGAAAATTAAAATTTGGTGATTATAATTGATTTAATTGATTTGACTAAGATTAATGGTATGTTAGATAGTGTGATTGCTGGAGCTCGGTTGACTAAGTGTCTCGGGACCAATCACACTGACAGTCAGACTGCTGGAGCTCGGTTGACTTAGTGTCTCGGGGCCAGTTTACTGTCCATAAGTGAATTGAATGATTTATTGGGTTGATTGAGATGTGAGGTGATAGATAGTGTGATTGCTGGAGCTCGGTTGACCAAGGGTCTCGGGGCCAATCACACTGACAGCCAGACTGCTGGAGCTCGGTCGACTTAGTGTCTCGGGGCCAGTCTGCTGTCTAAATTGGAATAAGTGTTCTATTTCGAATCAAGTGAGCCTGTATGGCTAAAGTGATGATGGGATTGTTTGAGGTTGTTATTATTTAGGGTTCTATGGATCCTTCATGAATTAAAACAAACGTTTTCTACATTTAGTATATTTATAAAAGCAAAGTTTGGCATTCGTGTGAAATGTGTGTAAATACATATATATATATAAGAATGCCTGATTGTTATGGTTTAGTTTGCATGTATATATAGTATAATAATTCACTCAGTGAGGTCTGACCCCCCTCAATTATTTTTTTTCAGGAGATTCCATATCGTCAGACCTTAGTTGTAGAGTTCCTTGCCAGTGTTCTTCAGTCCCGGCTATTTTATGCAAATGTATATTCTGAACTTTGAATTGTATTCTAGAAACTGCAGTAGTAGTGTCATTATATTGGAAGTGTATTATTTTGTTTGGATATTAAATACTCTGAGAATTTGTATTTGAACATTGTACGAATATGTATTCATTTATAAAAGGATTTGGAGTATTTATTTTATATATTGATTCAGAAAATTTTTAATTTGGTCGTAATTTTATATAATTATTGCATGATTTCATTTTCTAAGGCTTGCTACGGGTTCCGGATTCGAAAGAATTCCCGTTCCCTAGCGCCGGTCATGACTCCTAGTTTGGGTCGTGACATGGATGTTGATTTTTATAGTCTAAAAACTATGATTACCCAACAATTTATGTATAATTGTCATCTTTGCATCATGCGGGAAAGAACATTTTTATTCAAATCTATATATAATAGAAGAAGTAAACTAAAATTCACACTAAGCTTCAGGTGACATGACCATGTACATTCAGGTGAGTGAAAACTATAGAAGAACCTGAAGCAGGTGAAATGGGTGATTTTGAATCAGCTAATTTTCAAACAAAGTTATTTATTATAATGTGAAAAGCTTGCAAGGTAGCTCTGAGCATGTGTGCATTTGCATTTTTTATGAGTATACACACTGAAAGTGGTCTTCCCCTTACTCAAATATTATAAAGGAGAATCATTATCAAGAACAGCAATTTGCTACAACATCTTTTGAAACCAAATGGATCGACTCTAATAGTAACAAAAACAACGGTAAAGAAAATCAAGTATTGTTATTTAACATCTATTTTATCTCTAATAAAATTACCTTCTATTTTATTTTTAACAAATTAAATTAATTAAAATATTATTGTAATTTAATTGAAAAATATTTTCTATTCTAATTAGGAAGTCCAAGCATGCTTGGCCAAATGACAATATATATATATATTCTAATTAGGAAAAAGTTCTCTATATAAAAGTTTTGTTTAAATTTAAGTTTTTTGCACCACTATTTTTTTGTTCTATTTGTTATTTTTGCTTTGTGAATTTTTTTTTCTTTGTTATTTTTGCTCATTGATTCTGTTGAAGATGGGCAAAAGCAATTTACCATCAAATGCTCATTCATATGTTTTTGCTTAATACCTCTCAAAATCATCAATTAAAAAAATTAATTTTAATTGATGTTAAGGAAATGCTTTTCAAAATATATATGTTTTTTTTATGTGTTCAAATTTGATAAATTTAACTAATATAATTACATACTTTTTATTTGCAGGGGATCAAAATTATTGCTTTACTAAGGATCAATTCATGTAAAAATGTTGAAGGTTGTTTTGAAATAGGAAAAATTTATACTAAATTAGTTTAAAAAAAAACCCCTATTTTTTCAGTACCTATGACAAGTTTGAACTAAATTTTAATTTAAATACAATTGTTATGGAGCAAAAAATAAACATATTTTCATATATTTTATATTATAATTTTAGCTCCTTTAGGGATATCTCAATATATTGAAGAAAAGAAAAAAAATATTTGGTATGATCATGTTATTTAATTTTGTGATTTCTAATAGCTTATATTATAATATACATCTAACATTCTTTTTTATTGATATTATTTATTCTTTTAAAGATTTTTTAGACATCATGATTCATATTAACGGCAAATTATATTATGAACCCCTGTTCATGTTGCAATATGAAACAGGGTTCATTCCCATGTGTGAAACTTTTTTTTATTATCATTACCTAAAAAGAATGCGATATACTGCTTAGCTTTCTCTGTTTCTTTCCATCTTTATTAGTTTCTTGTCACCCTTCGTTTCAAAAGAAAAAAGCATTGATGCCTTGAAGACCAGAGATTTGCATTCGGCAACTGTTTCTGCAATAAATCCTTCTTAATGGCTCAACTTCTTCGACAGTTTAGCTTTAGGATTCTTATATTAATGAACTTGCTTACTTTGCAATTGACATGTTTGTTGGAACAATGATATTGTACGCATGGGAGAGAATAAACCGGAAGGATGCAGAAGATTTTAGAGCAGGTGCATCAGACTTAATATGTGTTGATGGAATCTGGATTATTGACAATTCCATAAGCAGTTTTCTCCATTTTCAGGATCAATCCACCAATTTACATGTACTTTGGCTCTTTATTGAGCCGCTGAGCACAGGATAAATTCTGTCTTTGTTGTAAATACATGTCATTTGAACTTTACCGTTCATTACTCTGTAAATGTGTTTGTGGGTTTGATTATTTGTGCTTCCATTATAGGTTCAAACAAGTGCTATTGAGATCCAACAGAATATTAGGAACATTGGTCCCCTGCCCTTGTATTTCAACATGATTCTGAGCTTCTTATGACCATGTTCTTTATATTGAAATCTTTATTATTAATGAAATTAGTTGTAGGATAAGGTAACTGCGGGTGAAGATTAATGTGTAATAACCTTTAATTTATATATAAAAATAATATATGGTACTGTTGATGTTGGGTTGTTGTGTTATTGTTGTATTGTTGATGGGCTATTGATTTATAGTTGATGTGCTTGTTGTTTGATTATTCAATTTTTGATGTTGATGTTCAGTTGTTGTCATTGATGTTGGGTTGTTGATAAATTATTAAGTCGTTGTTGTGCTATTGATGAGCTATTGTTTTATGGTTGATGTTAGATTGTTGTTTTGTTGATGGGTTATTGTTGTTGGGTTGTTTCCGAGTTGTTTCTAAGTTGTTTTAGTATTGTTGTGAGGTTGTTGTATGGTGTTAACTCATTTAATTGCTAACATTTGTCTCAAGCCTCAAAGTGGAAGGATCAAATGAAAATTTTAAAAAATATGGGGATTAAAGTGGTAATTCTTCATCTTTCTCTTTATTTTAGGGCTGACAGATGCGAAAGTTCTAGAAAGCCCATTAACTTTTCAGTTGTTTTTGTAACACCTGAAACTTTTCTATCTCCGTTCATGAATCAAATTATCTCTGATTGACTTGAAATTATACCTCTAACCAATTCTTGATGTACTCTACACGTTGGAAGTGTCCATTTAAGTAGAATCAACCTAGAAAAATTTAGTTTTTAATTTGAAATTTTTGCCCAAATTTATGGTCGTTGGAACCTTCTTATCATCACCGATTTGTGGAAGCTATTGCCAGAAACTACAAAAAATAGGTGTTTTAGCAACAGATTTTTATCCGTTGCTAAAACGCTTGTTGCTAGATTTTAGCGATGAAATTCAAAAATCCGTTGCTAAATTAGCGACAGATGTAATTATTCGTCGCTAAAATTAGCAATGGATTTAGAAAATCCGTTGCTACTTTAGCGATAGATTTTCTAAATCTGTCGCTAATTTTAGTGACGGATAATTAAATCCGTCGCTAATTTAGCAAATTGAAAAAAAAAATTAAATTCATATTTTGTCACTTGAAATCAAATTTAGTGCCTAATATAACATTAAATATTGTTTGAAATCAAATTATAGTAATTTAGAGATTTAAACAAATAATTGAAATCATATACCATTCCATATTTTTTATAACATTACACATCTATTTTAAAACAACCATAAATTCAATACATTGATCCAAACATAAAACCCACACAACTTAACAACATTAGTTATCCAAATTAACAACATCATCAATTATGCAAAATGATTATAGACATGTATCATCATGATTTGTACCTGTAAATGGTGGAAGCTAAGAGTTAGGTTGAGACTGTGAAAAGATACGCATAAACTTCTCCATGTGTTCCTGCATTTCACATTGATCACGTTCAACTTGCTCTTTATATTTTCTCATATCTTCATTCATTTTTTGTTGATCACGTTGTACTTGCTCTTTATATATTTGCATGTCTTCATTCATTTTTTCTTGTAGTTCTTAAACTCATAATTCCACCTTCTGCTCCACCACTTCATCCATACGTTGTTGGAAGCACTCATCCACTATAAAATCATATCGTGAAGTGGTTGATGAATTGTTGAAAGTCTCAGGGTAAAATGTGGATGCTTGAGAGCCGAGCCCGTATACTCGCCTCTTTTTTTCACTTCCTGCAACCTGCAGATATATTTGGCTCACATCTACCTCCACAGGCTTTGTAGACCCATCCGTTGGTTGAGAAGCAAAAGCAACCATGCTCTCCACAGTATCCTACATTATTATCATTAATGATTAATTATTATTACGATTTTTTGCAAATGTGTATAAAAAAGTTCAAAGATAAAATGAAAAATTATATAGTAACTATTTAATATATATCTTACATTGATGTCCTTGGATCTTTTATCAGCAAAAGATCCATCCTTTTTGCTGTGCATCTTTTTAAATACTTCAAATGGGGTAAGAGCCTGTTGTAACTCCTTTTCCTATCAAAGTTTATTATTTTTTTTGTAAGCATTTGTATAAAAAAAATAATTTAAGCTTTTTTTGATAATTATGAAATTCAAATTATTACCAAAGTAATGCAATGTTCAATTATTGATCTAGAACCGCCTGTATATGTAAAAAGTCCTGTGCCCGGTCCACCTTTCTCTATGCGATGATTTTTGGCAGCTTGTTCACATTTTTTTTATATACCGGGGTATTACAATATTGCTGCCAGCTCTCCCGTACATCTTCTGGTATTTCTTTGTCCTTCTTTCCTTTAATTCACATCTTGCACAACATATTTCTATATCTTTTTGCTACCAACTTATAAAAACCTTTCTTCACTGCTGGCGTATTTGCTTTATCCTATTGACATGCTTTTTGCAAAAATAATTTGTTAATTACTATATATTACACACAACATATTCCTATTAAAATAGGAATACACTTAGAATAAATAATAATATGATACAACCATGTTCAAAACACTACAACTACGTATTATAAATATTAAAACAATTTTTACCTTAAATTCCTCCCAATATAACTCTTTGGTGGTCTGAGGCACTAAGCTCCATGTCGCACCTTCCTTGTCTAGCCTCTCCCAAAATATCTTAGTAATTTTAATTGAAGTTCTATTACATGGTGAAAACCTGTTTATAAAATATATAATAAAGCAAATGTTAAAGTAAAGTTATTTACATTATATAATGCTTGCTCTATAATTGTTAGAACAAATAGTTTACTTCATACATGTCATCTCTATCACTTGGGGAAATTCTATTTCCCATTTGTGTACTACTGCATGTATGTGAAGTCCCGACTGGTGCTAATCCTATTGAAGACTCTGGCTCAAATTGTGGGACAAATGATGGTGTGCCCAAATCTAAGTTAGGGGTAAAAGCAAGAGCTGGTGGGGAAGTGGATGTAGGAGCAACCATTGGTGATGATGGTACATTATCCCCGTGACTAGCAGAATGAACTCTTCGACTTGTGGAATGGCCACCTCTCATAACTGTAATGACTATATCACAAAATAACACAATGACAGATAAATTATGAAAATATGTTAACAACCATCGTAACGCCACATAATACCACACCACTATCATTATTAAATCAGCTCCAATGAACATAACACAATGACAATATATATATAATCATGTTTTAAATAACCATTTTAAATTTAATATAGCTAGCTTCATATTAATATAAGTACATATATCATCAATCACTAACATTATCATCATAATCATCATCTAATCCTTCATATTCTTCATCTAACTCTACTATATGTTCTGCCTCATCATTTTCTTAAAGTTCTACATCATCCATCTCTACAAAAGAACTTTGATAAACTAATGACTAAGGGTCTTCGTCTGCATCAACATCAATATGATACTCTTCTATGTCATCCTCTTGAAATGCTCTTCCATTTGATAATAAAGTTGTAGATGACTCTGCCACTTCCATTACACTCCTAGCTTTTATCTTACAAACAACCCACCAATTAAACATGTTCTTCCTTGTGCTCGGATAAGATGCACAGTACACTTGCATCGCTTGACTTGCGAGAATAAATGGTTCATATTTATTGAATCTTCGCATGTGGTTCACATCAACAAGCTTATATTGGTGGTGAGTTCTTGTACCTATATGTAGTGTTGGATAAAACCATTGACAATTAAATAATACTACTCTCTTTATTGGTAATGCAGGGTATTCCAATTGTACAACCTCTATTAATTGACCATAAAAGTCCAATTCAGTTGCACTAAAATTACTGCCCTTTATGCACACTCCATTGTTCATAGTTGCTTTATTTGATCCATGCCCTAAAGTATGAAACTTGTATCCATTCACATAATAACTAGGAAATGTCCTAATGCCTCTTAAAGGTCCTTTATGAATTGGTTGGAGATATCTGATTTCGGATCATAAGCTTATAAAATATATGAAATGTTATAAGAATGAACATTATTTGACTATATATATATATATTCTTTTGTATTAAGATATCAAATTTTTTTTTTACCAAATGCTCAAACAGGATATTTAAAAATAGAAAGTAACCTCTAATGTTCTTGATTTTCATCTCTATATAGTTGTACATTTCGTGGAACTTTTCGATGTCTCGTATTCACATATGGCTCAAAATAGTGCACAAAAAATGACGATGTCTCCTCCACTAAATATGCATTGCATATTGAGCCTTCAACCTTTGCTTTATTATAGTCATTATTTTTCAATCTTCGAAGGTACCTATAAAAACCCCTTATAATTATTAATTTAATTTATGGCATTGATATTATATTTTATTAATTGTAAACTCACATGAGTAATTTTTATTACTAACCTCTCAAATGGATACATCCACCGGTATTGTATTGGACTTGCTATCCTAGCTTTATAAGGCAAATGGATTGGGAGATGCTTTATGGAATAAAAAAAACATGGAGGAAATATATGCTCAAGCCTATAGATATTTCACAACCCAAACTGGGAGTCATGACCGGCACTAGGGAACATGAATTCTTTCAAATTCAGAACCCGTAGTAAGCCTTAGAAAATAAAATCATGCAATAATTAAATAAAAGTACGACATAATTAAAATTTTTTGAATCAATATATAAAATAAATACTTTAAATCCTTTCATACATAAATACATAATCGTACAGTGTTCAAATACAAATTTTCATAGTATATAATATCAAAACAATATAATACTCTTCCGATACAATAACACTACTACTGTAGTTTCTAGAATACAAATCAGAGTTCAAAATATACATTTGCATAAAATAGCTAGGACTGAAGAACACCGGTGAGGAACTCTACAATTAAGGTCTGACGATATGGGATCTCCTGAAAAAAAATAATTGAGGGGGGTCAGACCTCACTGAGTGAATTATTATACTATATATACATGCAATCTAAACCATAACAATCAGACATTCTTATATATATATATACACCCATTTCACACAAATGTCAAACTCCGCCTTTATAAATATACTAAATGTAGAAGACGTTTAGTTTAATTCATGAAGGATTCATAGAACCCTAATAATAGCAACCTCAAACAACCCCATCATCACTCTAGCCATACAGGCTCACTTGATTCCAAATAGAACACTTTTTCCAATCTGGACAACAGACTGGCCCCGAGACACTACGTCGATCGAGCTCCAGCAGTCTGGCTGTCAGTATGATTGGCCCCGAGACACTTAGTTAACCGAGCTCCAGCAATCACACTATTTATCACCTCACATCTCAATCAACCCAATAGATCATTCATTCCACTATGGATAGTAGACTGGCCCCGAGACACTAAGTCAATCGAGCTCCAGCAGTCTGATTGTCAGTGTGATTGGTCCCGAGACCCCTGGTCAACCGAGCTACAACAATCACACTATCTAACATACCATTAATCTTAGTTAAATCCATCAAATCAATTATAATCACCACAAATTAATTCTCACTCAACCCTTATCTATCACACCGATACATACACGATCTTAGTATTGCCCATTAGGAAGCACGTTCTATTGATATCCTTCACTTAAAATAAATCATTCATTCGGAAATAATTAATATAGAATGATTTTCATAATAGTAAAATCAACTATATATATATATATATACCAAAATTATACCTAAAATATACCCAGTATATTTCGGATATATACATATATATAAGTCAAATAAAGTATGAAATATACTAAAGGTAAACCATTAATATAGTTAAAAACAATTAAGTGTGTATCAATAGTATAACATGCACTTACTTAAAAATATACTTAAATATACAAAAGATATACCCTAATTACACAAATCATTTAATAAAACAATTATGCACAAATATTCATTTGAAACATATATATGTACTAAAACATGCATTTTAGGTTTATATATTTTTGCAAATAAACCCTAAGTATACCACTAATGTGTTAGGTTTGAATTAAATGATAAAACATGCATTTATTTAAGAATAAACTTAAAATATACTGAAACTATACCTAAAGTATACTAATCATTTAATAAAATAATTGTGACTAAGTGTACATTTTAAAACATATGTATAATACTCAAATGTATTAAACCTAAACCTAATTGTTTAATGTGCATATATCAAACTAACATGCATAATTATTTAATATGCATATATATAAAAATACAACCCTAGATATATCGAAATATTATAATTTAAATCACTTTAAAAACATACAATGAAAATGAAAGACCCTAAGTGATGCATCCTATATGCAATGCATATATATACAGTATAATAACTCACATGTTAGCGCTCCACGAGACAAACTTGGCAGGCCTAATCCGTTAGGCCTCGGTCTCGGTGTAGCTAGAAAGATAAAAATAAAATAGCCATCAGAATAAACTTCTAACTCTATACTTCTAGGATTACTATAGACAGATTCAATTAAGAATTCAGAATTAGACTCGAACCGGTTGTCACGTTTTATGAGAAATCTACCAAAATTTTGGCAGAGTCTCCTCTGTAAAATGGACATCTCCTTACAAAAGTAGGGCCAATCCTGCACAGAAAACACACTTTGAAAATACACAACCACAGCCATCGATCGGACTCCCAAACTACAATTCTCTCGACTGAGGCTCACAATTTACAAGATATACACAGAACACATAAAAATTCCAGAAATACCAAAAATACCTTTGAATAATCAAAATATAGCAAATCAGATATTTAAAACACTGAAAATAATTATTTCACCGATAGATAACATAAAACCCTAATTTTTAATAAAATATTATAAAAATCGATAATTCTTTAAAAATTCATAAATATTGACCAAAATGCATTTTAAAACTCCAAATTATGAAATTAACCCTAAAACATATTAAAACCCAATAAAAACTCATTTATTTAGAAAAATAGTATATTATATATAATTTAAAAATAATTTACGAAAAATAGTTTTAATTAGTTAAAAATACTAAAAAATTTGTAGAAATTTTTTTTATACCTCAAATAACTATTAAAACCAATTTAATTATATTTTTAACCAATTTAGTGTCAAATTACCAAAATACCCCTAGTTATATAAATTCCCTAAAATTAATAAAAAATTCACCAAAAATAGTATAATTACTCAAAAATAAATTTCTCATCATATAATTCAATAATATCAATAAATATACTCAATTAACCAATTAATTTCAACAAAACACATAATTAACCTAATTTTCCACAAATTACATAAACTAAATAATTCAAAATAATTATATAAAAATCACAAAAATTACAAATAAATTTCTAAAATTCATTTTAACACCTATAAACACCATAAATCAAAATTTCATAATTAATTTAATTAATTTTTGAAAATTAGAAAATATTAAATAAATAATCAAAATTCACAAAAATCAAAATAATTCCCAAAAATTCTACAAAAATTCGCAAAGGTATATTAAGCTACTAAGATCAATGTTTGTGAATAAATTTTTCATGAATCAACCAAATTGAAGCTCAAAAAAAAAATCAAAAAACCTAGTAGGCCGAAATTGTAAAATCGAAACCTAGGGAAATTTAGACCATTTCAAGTGAAACAAAGCTTGGAAATGCACTCACCAGAGCTCAAGGAAGAGATAGAGACTACTGGCACTTCAAACGGTGGCTGAAATCATTGTGATCGGAGTTAGAGCCAAGTTTTGGTTTTTTTGAAGAAAACCGACCAAAGCTCGCCGAAAATGGGAGGAATGGGTGGCGGAGGGAGCTAGGGATGATGGTGGTTGGCTGAGAGGCACTCCGCCAGTGAGAAGTCGACTTGACAGTGGCCGAAAATGGAGAAATGGCGTCGGGCATGGAGAAGGTGAAGTCGATGGCAGTTTGGTAATTAAGGGGAACTTTTGTTTTTATAAGATATTATATGTATATATATGTATATATAACTATAGTTTATATTATAATAATAAATGAATATTATATTCACAATATTTGTTCACCACATATTAAAATAACAATATTTATACACATACACATATATATAATACACATTATTTATTAAAACTATACAATATAAATTTAATTAAAATAAACCCTAATTATTTAAAGGTGTATATATACATGTATATGTACGTATATTAATACAAAAATTAGAATCGTGCATGGACTCATTTAAACTCACAAAACCATCCAAAATAATTAATAATTATTTATTTAAGTTTTAATTTCCCCGAAAATAAGACTCTCGAAAAAATTTTACGTAAAGGACTTAAAAATAATTAAAGATAGTTAAAAATAATTAAAATGAATTTAATAGATAATAAACTAATTAAATAATCAAAATATATATGAAAATTATTACTGCATATCCCGATGCAGTTTAAAATTATTTAAAAACTTAGGATATTATAAGATAATAACATGAATCTCTTCTTCAAGACGCCTCATTTCTTCCTCTGTTATTACTGTAGCTATTAGATCTTTAAAAAGAAAATACTAAACTTTGTCAAAGGTGACCACACATTCTCTGGCAACAGTTCATGAAATGCTAGAGGAATCAACCTTTGTGTAAACATATGGCAATCATGGCTTTTCATGCCATATAGCTTGAGCTTATTCATATCAACGCATCTTGCCATGTTGGACACATACCCATCAGGAAATCGTAGTTCTTTCAACCATTCACACAATTTTTTTTTCATATCTTATCCATAGTATAAAAAGCTTGGGGATATTTACTTGTCATCTCATTTTGGTGCAACTCCACTCGTCGATAGAAATCTTGTAAGTCTTCTCTAGATTTGACATTATCCTTTGTTTTTCCTTCAACATTCATTATAGTGTTGAAAACATTATCAAAGATATTTTTTCAATGTGCATAACATCCAAATTATGTCGAACAAGGTTTGTGCTCCAATAAGGAAAATCCCAAAATATGATTTTTTTTCTTCCATCCATATCTATAATTCTTCGAAATACAAGCATTATTTGACTCAACATCAATTTCTGCCACTTTTTGCAGCCCTAAATGATTGATTTGTTGTAGTATCTCTGCCCCTGATTGAATAGGTGGTGTAACTTTGGCCACTGTCTTACCCTTCAAACAAAACTTTCTATTCTTTCAAAATTGATGATCTTGCAGTTAGAATTTTTTATGATTATCAAACCATGATGTCTTGCCACCTTTAGTCAATGTGAATGCATTGAAATATTCCATGCAATATGGATAAGCTAGCTTCCCAACAGTATTCCATCCTGACAACAGTGAAAACGCTGGGAAATTGCTTATCGTCCACATCAGAGCAGCCCTCATCTAAAAATTATGCTTTGTTGAGATGTCATATGTTTCCACACCAACCTCCCATAATGCTTTCAACTTTGCTATTAGAGGTTGTAGGAATACATAAAATTTCCCTTTTGGATTTTTTAGACCTAGCACAATTATAGATAAAAACATGTATTCATCTTTCATGCACATCCATGGGGGCAAATTGTATGGTGTTACTATAACAGGCCATGAAGAGTATTATTGACCAGATTGACTAAACGGATTAAATCCATCAGTGCAAAGACCAAGTCAAACATTTCGACTATCAGATGCAAAATCAGGATGAGTTTGATTGAAATGTTTCCACGCTTCAGAGTCTGAACAATGACGCATAACACCATCTTCACATAAATGCTCAGCATGCCACCTTATATCTGTAGTTGTGGCTTTAGATGCATACAATCTCTACAATCAAGGCGTCAAAGGAAAGTAGTACATTTTCTTATAAGGAACATTTCTTTTTTCCTTATGAGATCCATATATTGGTCTCTTGAATCAAGGATGGTCACATATCTTGCAACTTGTTAGTTTGGTATCCTTACCCCAATATATCATGCAACCATTATTATAACAATGAATCTTCTGAACCGGTAAGCCAAAACCTTGAATTAACTTTTTTGTATTGTAGAAACTATCAACCATCGCATTATCTGAAGGTAGCAACTCCAACAACAATTGGCAAATTTCATCATATGCACGTTCAGATAAATGGTTTTTAGATTTAATGTTCAACAATATAGCAACAGTAGATAAATGCGAATGATTTCTATTTCTAGGCCATATCTCCTGATCAACAACTTTTAACATTTGAAATAATTTCTTAGCTACTAGGTTTGGTTCCTTGTCCATGTTATTGGGATTAAAGGAAGGGCCAGTAGCATCCAATATCATTCTATTGTAAGCATTATAGGATTGAGCATTTTCTAATCCTAATTCTACATCTTCATTAAAATTTTCATCACAAACCACATTATCTATCATGAAAGGTTCATCATGATTATACCAATTATAATAACCTTGGACGAATCCATACCTTGCTAGATGATATTTCACATTGTCCACATCGTGAAAATTATGATTTTGACATTTACGATGATCACATGGATACCTAATCCTATTTCTATCCATAAACTCTAAATGACTAAGTGCAAAATTAATAAATTCATCAATTCCAGCTTCAAACTCTGTAGTCAAACATCCATTTATCATCCAATTATTAATCCACATGCGATTTGCACTCATTTTATCGTACTTTTATATAAATGCCTATAATAAGATTATATATATGGATCTAGTCAATTATTATAAAAATATTATTTATAAAATGATTGAAAAAGAACACTTCCAATATATCCCCCAAACACCATACTACAGATTTACCTACACAAAAATGCACTTCTAATGGCGCATTAACCACATTCACAATAATTCATATGTACCAAATAGTTAATCCTAAATCTATTTAGGCAAATAAAGAAATAAGTAAATAAAAAATAAACATAAGTAAATCAATAAATAATTACAAATAGTATTGAAATGAACAATCAATGATAATGATATTATTATTCCTTAACAATGATAGCACTGAACCCTAAAACTTCATAAAACTATTTAATATGAAAATTCCTAATAAACTTCTATGTAACTATTACAGGAAATATAAATAATAGTACATATTGAAATTTTACATAATATAATGATATAAATGTATGAGAATCTTTAATGTATAATATTTTATTTTATATTAATCATGTTCCTATTAAAAATTAAACTCATAAATTTTAAATATTTATACAGGAGAATTAATTAATATTGAAATCATCATATTGAATCCTAATTATATAAATAATAAAAGTTTAATTTACTTTCAAGTATTTAAGAATTATTTTTTAAATAAATTTATAAAATATTTTAACCAAAATTTTAAAAATTATATTACATATAAAAATAAATAAAAAATATTTTCTAAATTCAAGTGCAACTCAAATTTTTAGAATCCAAACTTGAGTTAATTACAAAAAAAAAAAAACATTCGTGATAGTGTTGAAATAGAATTGGAACTCCTAAACGTGTATCTATTAAATGATAGATAAAAACATTGAGATTATATAAAATCAGCAATTGCAACAACAAAACCTTATATCAACATTGAATAGATTCAAAATATATAGTTTGATTATCTAAAGGATCCAAAGAACAAAAGAAAATGATACGAACAAAAAAGAAAATGAGAATAAGGCAGTGAAGGTAACTCAAACACACAAATTCAAAAAAAAAGCCAGCAGTATGCATCTTATATCTAGGGATGTAAAAGAGCCGAACCCTCATAATTGAATATTTACTATCAATTGTAATTAATATTATACTTATTTTATTAGTCAAATATGATATATTTTTACTGAATTGTTAAGTTAAATTTAATTATTTAATATTAATATCAATGCAAATTTAAAATACAAATATTTATAAATATAATTATATAACTTATATTGTGATTAGATAATTGGAAACTATGTTATTGTGTAGTTAGATATTTAATATATTTAATATTAATCAAGTTCCTATAAAAATTTCAACTCATATATTTTAAATATTTATACAGGAGAATTAATTAATATTGAAATCAGCATCTTGAATCCTTATTATATAAATAATAATAGTTTAAGTTACTTTCAAGTATTTAAGTTAAATTTTTTAAATAAATTTATAAAATAATTTAACCAAATTTTTAAAAATTATATTACATATAAAAATAAATAAAAAATATGTTAAATTAAAAATATTTGCTAAATTTGAGTGCAACTCAAGTTTTTAGAATCCAAACTCGAGTTATTTACAAAAAAAAAATAATAACATGGTATACATTTCATATTATAGCTTAAGATACAATGTATATTGAGATGTGTTTCATATTTTCTTAATAAAGGATGTAAAAATTAGAAAAATAAAAGCTCAAAGGGCCAATTAAATATAATAATTCATTAAGAACCTATAGAATGAAATTCAAAATTATGATGTGGCAATAATTTGGTTGGACATATTGTTTAAGTTTAACAGACGTCAAGTTTAGGATGTAAAAATTAAAAAAATTAAAGGTAAAAGATCGATAATGATCAATTGAAAGAAAAACAAAAAGTTGAAGAACCTTAAGATGGTTTGTGCTAAAATAAAAGGAAGCATTATTTAATGATTTTATAATTTATAATTAAAAAATATACATTCACAATGTATCAATAATAAAGGCAAATTGAGGGTTTTATCCATGAAGGACCTTCCTCTCAATAAATAAATAACAGAATTACAACGACATTGATGGTAATCAGTTTCTGCATTCAGAACAAAACCTAATCTTTATCGTACCATTGCTGATCAAATTAATAAACACAAACACACAGACCATTACAATATAACCAAATTACATAAGCTAGTCAAAACACTACCACAGCCCATTACAAAAGTAGGCTTCACCATTAATCAAACCAAATTAAGTACAAGATTAAACCAAATGATCTTATGTTCATAAACTACTTAGTAATAGAGAAACAACAATACATTCATAATGATAATTAATTTGCATAAAAAATTCAAATAACACATATAAACAAAGAAGAAAATTTGACACTAAAAGGTACCTTCAACTTGATAAGAGTTGGTGTTATTGAGTGCAACTATTGAATGGAGAAGAGAGTGAAACTTGAAAATAAGTTAAGATCAGTATCACTTAAACAAGTAAAATTTGGACATTGTTTGGTGTACAATTGTTGAGGATTAAGAAATCAAAGTTGGTGTCCTCGTTAATGGCTGACAGAACTCTTTAGTGCTACATGAGATTGGGACTCGATTCAACTTAGAAACAAAATTGCTCCAAAACATGTATATATTAAATGACAGATAAAAACAGGTAGATTATATAAAAAAAACAATTGGAACAACAAAACATTTATATCAATATTGAATAAATTCAAAATATATAGTTTCAATAACTGATAAAAAACAGAAAATAATATAGCCAGCAAAAACAACAGTGAAACAAAGGAAATTACAAAGTTAAACAATTTAACAATATAGAACAAGAAACCAAAATGAACAAACCTGGTTATCCTAAGAAGTAGTAACCAAGAAATTTACTTTAAGACAGAACAACAATGATTTCAGTGGTTCAATTCTTGAGGGAGGTTATATGCCTTCAGTCAGGTATGTTGACATGTCAAGGAATTACTTTGTTGGTTTAATCAATGTAACACTTTGTGAAACTTCACCCCATCTTCATGTTCTTAACTTAGCAAATAAATTTTTCACTGGGGAAGTTTCAACGAGCTTTGCAAGATGCACTTCTTTACAGCACCTCTTACTCAATGGTAATGATTTTTCAGGAAGTTTTCTTGAGAGTCTGTGATAGAATGCTAGATAAAAAACTGAGTAGCTGGGAGGTTGAGCCACTTGTAAAATCAAATAAATCATTTCAATAATAAAACACATCATTTCACCATTCAAAATTAAAGTGTGTTAAAATTATAGGGAACAGAATGAAGATCGCAATGATGCCTTGTGTAGAATTAGCAAAGTTCAAAGGAAGGCATAAACCTGAAAGCTTTAGAAGGACAAAAGATAGTGAACAGATGCTGAAGACGATGATAGAAGATGATAGATGATGACTTTAGCTAACGGTGATGGTAGAAGACGGACTGAGCTGAATGATAATGAGAAGATAGGTAGGGCTGTAATCGAGAAGATTGGGAAAATATACATCTCAACTAGAAACAAGATGAAAACATCTCAATAAGAAATTGGTGTTTGTAAATTCCAATTTGAGAAAATTACAGGTGGTGAGAGCGGCGGTGCAAGGTGTAAATCATGAAGGCTAAGGTTTTGATGATGATGGTGTAGCTAGGGTGAAGATGATGGTGGTGATGGATGTAAAAGAATAAGGCTACGGACAGAGGGTGGCGAAGGAGGGAATTGAGGATGCTGGCAGCTAAGGCGAAGATGGGTACGAGCGGCGACAAAGGAGATGGGTCTGTAGGGAGAAGAAATTAGGTTAAGTTGTGAGAAGGTACAAGGTTATTTATATTTTATTAGTCTTTGACATCAAAACTACGTAGTTTTAATACAAAACTATGTAGTTTTGATGTAGTTATATTATAACATATTATATATTATTTAATTTTCATTTTCATATTAAATGTTATGTTTGTTTAAATAGTCAAATATTCATCTATTTACTGCATTATTAAGTTAAATTTAATTATGTAATATTAATATCGATTCTCATTTTAAAATACAAATATTTACAAATATAATTTATATCGTAATTAGGTAATTAAATTTAATTATGTATATTAATTAGATAATTAATTTATATGATGTATATTATATATATTTACTTATTTTATGACTTTAAATATATGTAGTTTATATTGTGATTATATAAATATAATATACATTTTGAATAATTTGAATGTTTTTTGTTTCAAGATAAAGTGAAAGAAAGATTTTAGAGCATTAGGTTAAGCCAAAACTACGTAGTTTTGTAGTTATGCTTAGTAGTTTAATAGTTAAATTTATTTATAATATTACAATTATATATATCTTTGATAAAATAATTTAAATTAAATTATAATTTATTTACTTAATAGTAATTTTAATCAATAATTTATTTATTTAATGTTAAATTAATACTATACATTAATATTAAAAACCAAATGAAATGTATAATAAAATTACATTATAATTTAAAATTTAAGATAAACTATGTAATTGAATAAGTGTATAATAAAATTATATTATAATTTAGAATTTAAGATCAACTATGTAATTGAATTAATATAAATCAAAACTACGTAGTTTTTAGAAACCTACATAATTTTATAGTTATGTATAAATTATTAATGATAAATTATTTATGTTATGAAATTAAAATTATATATATTATTGTGACGAGATAGGTTAAGAGGATTTTATAGTGAACTAGGTTAAATAAAAAAAATGTAATTATATATTTATGGATAAATGATCTAGTTATGATATAAAAATTATATATTTTTGTGATAAGATAATTCAAATTAAATTATAATTTGTAATAACAATTTTATATTTTTTAATAAAGATTTTAATCAATGTTATATCTATTTGAAACGAGCTTAAATGAGCCGAGTTTCAAGATGCTCGGGCTCGACTCATTTATCTTATGAGTTTCAAAATTATGTTCGGGTTTGAATCGTTTAACTTAATAAATGAGCTCGAGTGAGCTTATAACGAGCCGAATGCCGAGCGGCTCCGCTCGGTTAAGCAATTTTTTAATGACTATGTCCAACTTCATATCCAAATTCTATCATTTATGATCTCAAATTTCAGTTTTAAGTTTATGTCAATTTTATTTTGGATTTTTTTGGTCTTTTTGGATTTCAATACCAATTTTTTTTAAATTGTTATAAAAATAATTTTTTATTTACTAATTAGTCATTAGTATATTATTATTGTTAATATTTTAATAATTAGTATATTATTAAAATCATTAGTTTATAAGCAATTTTTATTAAAATTATATTAACAACTAACGGTTAATTATAATACAAAAAATAAAAAGTAATCAGAAATAGTAAATAATTGTATCAATATAAGATATTTTGAAAGCTCATTTTTATAAATAACATAAAAATAATTTTAATATGTAAACTAGAATATTTAAAAAATTAAATTAAATTATTTTTTTAAAAACAATTATTGAATGGAACAAAAAATTTTAAAATAGAAATAATAGTATTTAAGGTAGACAAAAAATTGAATATATTAGCGACGGAAAACAAAATTCATCGCTAATTTAGCGACGGAAAACAAAATCCGTCACTAAATAGCTACAGATTATGAAATCCGTCGCTAAATTAGCGACGGAGTATTATATCGGTCGCTAATTTAGCAACGAAAATTGAATTCCGTTGCTAAATTTAACATATTAATTTAAGAAAAAAATTAATTGAATATAGCCATGGATTTTAAAAACCGTCGCCAAATTAGAAACGAATTTCAAAAATCTGTTGCTAATTTAGCGACAGATACTGAATTTCGTCGCTAAATTTATTAAATTAATTTTGAAAAATAAATTAATTGAAGATAGCAACGGATTTTATTTTCCATCGCTAATTTACCGACGGATTTCAAAATCGGTCGCTAAGTTTGGATTTCGTCGCTAATCCATTGCGAACTGGTGACAAATAAATTCTGTCGCTAAATCATCAATTTTTTGTAGTGAGAAACTCATTCCCCATCATCTTAGGAGTATGTAGGCGCTGGTGTTACATATGATCTGCATCTATAGAATATTTTGTGAATTTTTAAGTGTTTTCTCATTTATTTTTCGATCTCCTTATGTCATGAGTATTTTGGTGTGTTTGAGAGTTTATATGTGTTTTATTTATTTTGGAGAACATTTTGGTGTAATTTTTTTGGTTGGATGTGGTGTTTCCAATGAGAAATCCGATTAGTTCCAACCGGTTTCTTGCGAGAAATAGTGACCAGCTCAGAAAATTATTATTTTATTTTTAATAAATAGTATAAATTATGAGGATTAATTTTTGTAATTGGAACTTGGGCTGATTCCTCACAGATTTGGAATTAAAAATTCTGGAAGTGTTCAGGTGGTAATTTCACAATTTCCATTTAAATTGTTTTAGCTCATTGGAAATAATTCATTTAGCCTCAAATGTCATTTTAGGGTGTTTTCAAGTCCATTTTATTGATTTCTTGATTTTTATAATTTTTTCTAGAATTTTTGGGAATTTAAAATAATATTTAATATAGAGAGTTTTGGAGCTGGAGCTATAGCAGTTGACAATTGAGGAGACATTAGCTGACATGCTTCACCTGTGAGTTAATTCTAAAAAATGTTTGTTGAATATGAATATGCTCTACCTGTTAGTTAATTTTATAAAATTTTTGTTAAATATATATATATATATGTCAAATATTTATTTAATAACTATGTTAAATATTTTCTTATTTAAAATATTTTCTCTAATAAAAAATTTTAATATTTTTAAAAATAATATATGAAAACATCTAAAGTATTCCCTTAAAAAATTTAATTTGATTAATTTATAGTATTTATTTATATTAGTTTATCTCCATTAATTTATATCTGAATTTATTTTTATTTGTACTATATTAATTTTCTTTTTTTTGACTGGGACTATATTAATTTTATTTAAAAAAAAAATATATATTTTTGGCACAGTATTTGAAATATATATCATGGCTAATAAAGTTTTCCTGAATTATTATAATAACATCCTCTCTGCTTATAGGAAAAATCCAGAAATTAACTTAATTGAAGTTAAATATATGGATTTTGAATCTTTTAAAGGAATTCAATATTAATTGTTCCTCTAAAGTAGTAGACCTACATTATTATACTTGGTATAATAATTTTTTTTCCCTCAATCATTGGTATTAGAGTTTGATATGAATAGAAGAGTGACAAAAATTTTATTGGTATAATAATCATTAATTCTTGCTATGGTAGGAATTCTTGCTATGGTTATGTCCAAAATAAAAAAAAAAAAATTATTGCTATGGTAGGAATTCTTGTGTGGTTGGAACTTGACTACAAATCAATAACTCATAGAGTCTTAAAAGGCACGTCTTGCCTTATATAAAAGCTCATAAAACACCAATAAATAAACAGTAAAGAACTTCGAGAAGAACTATGAAGACGATTATACTAAACCATAATAGCATCAGAACTATTGCTATCAGTTTCATAAACCATTTGTCATTGCTCTTCGGCCTGGCAGCTCTATTTTCATGGATTTACTTCCGCCTGCGCATTGGTTCTTGGTGTCCAAGCCTTCATCCAAATCCACTCCTAGATGTTGGTCTATTCTTGCTTGGGATTTCACTCGTTAAACACATACTCTGCTGGTGTTTTCCTAGCATCAAGAAACCTGTAACCTTCTTAGCTTCCTTCCACATGCTTGCAGTCATCCTTATAACTTTTGGGTTGATGGTTTTTGCGATGGTTGTTACCCACAAAGGAGAAGGTAGAGAAATTGAAGGAAGAGTTTACAAAGAGTATGATAAGGTAGATTACTCCAACTGGTTGCAGCAGCGATATGTAAATTTCTCCAATAGGTTGCAACAGAGATATGCGAATCTATGGTGGCGTTGCCTGTATGAGTCTCAGTTTTGTACTAACTTTGCCAAGAAATACTATCATCTCAGCGCTTCAGAATTTTATAACACTAACTTGACTCCATTACAGGTTTAGTACTGCCATGCTATTTTCTTGCACTTTTTACTTATTATCTATATTTAATGAGAGCTTTTAGGAATTGTAGCTGACTCCTAATTATATCTTAATGACCAAAAATCTATATCTCAATCAGTTAGGTTAAAATTAATAACTATTTTGAGAGTTAAAAATGTTTAAAAAACTATCTAATCTAAAAGTTGAAGTTAGTAGGTGAAAACAATATTAAAGAATTATCTAATCTAAAAAAATAACCTTTTTAGAAAAAATATAATAGATTTTGTGCCGTTGAAAATAAAAGATAAAAATCACTGTCGTGACATTAAAAAATCTGACTCAGATTTTTAATTCCTGCAAAAGTGAAATAATTCTTCTCCTAATTATTTTAAAAGAAAAATTTACTCTGATATTGGTAAAGTTGATTATTTTAAAAGAAAATTTTATTCTGATATTAATAAATTATTTTAAGCGATATCTCTTAGTACATTCCTCCATATGAATACATATTGAGTTTGAACTTGGAAGTATGAATTAGCATATCCATCTGACATTCTGCTGAGAAATTTCAATTTCCAAAACTAAAAGTGTTAGCCAAAAATTTAATTTTGGACCTTCTGTTTGCTGAGCATTAATATTAGGTTAAACTATTAGTGCAACTGTAGAGTATTTTAACCACAGACAATGATACATGTAAATAAGGCGTCACAGCCTACATAAAATTACGCATTTGCTCCGTAGCTTTTGTTGCTAATCCACTATATATGGAATCTTTACCCTTTAACCACATAGCTATTAAGTTAAAACTCTTTGCGAAAGTACATAGTCGGTTTGTTGCTATTTTTTTTATGCTTCTATATCTAGTGGCCATATAATTTATATATTTAATTAGTACAAATTATCTATCTTGAGTAGAGCTATGCACATATCACATTACTTACTAATTATTAGTTAATTTTTTATTTTCCTTTCTCCAGTCAGGTGCTGTAACCCACCAAGTTACTGTCCTTTCAATTACAGGAATGCAACCATCTGGAAACTAAAAAAATTTCCTCAACTGGAATATGAAAAACATGCTCTAGTGAAATATTATCCGGGAGATTGTAACAAATGGTTTAATTTTGATTTCCATTATGGTTTTGATTTCTTTTGCTTCAATTGCAATTCATGCTCCGGTGCATTTCTTTCCAACATCAAGACGGAGTGGAGGCATACAGTGTTTGCCAATATATATATCCTTATTTTTCTTATACTAAAAATTTTAGAATCACATCAAACCAAAAATTTTAGAATTTTTTATACCTATATATATTACAAGATAAACTCGAACTACTGTTGGCATTATAGCATCTGCTTCTCAATATGCTCATTCTAACCACATTATTAAGTGATGGCTCAATTTCCTTTGCCTTAGCCTCAACTTCCATTGGATAGCAAGTCAACTTCTGCAAAAGAGAAAAGCTAGGTGAACGAGGGTTGGTATGCCTAAGCCCAATCTGATGATTTAGTTAGCTTGTGTCCCAAGAGAGGTAGGGTCAAATACGAAAAACCATAAATAAATGGATATGAAATATTTGTAAATGATTTTATAGAGATGATGGTAGAACTAGAATAAGAAGAAAAGAAGAAGAAGAAAAGAAGAATGGAAGAGGAAGAAGATGATCTCATGGCCTTAGGGGGGGTGTTATTTATATAGTATAGGTAGGTGGAGAGTTAGTGGGAGATGGAGAAATATGATTGGTGAAGAGTACCTGACATCATAGTGAGGTTACAGTGCACTTGCGTGGCATTCTCTGGAAAGAGAACCTGTTAGGAGCTACAATAATTGATGGGAGGTGCATTTAATGCTTTTTATGAGGGAAAGGCTGCACAAGTAGGAATTTTCCTATGTAGGAAATTTCCCAAATAGGTCTTAATTAGATACTCCTAAGTAGCCATAAATGGGATTCCTTATTCAAACTTCTCTAAGTAAGATATTTCTTGCATTGATTTGCTATATAGGAACTGGCTTTCGTGAGAGGAATGCTCCATTTGGGTATAAAGACTTGGTTTCCTTAGTAGAAGATTCCACCTAACGGTGTTGAACTTTGACTTGAATTTTGAAGGTTGAAAAGTCAAATGGTCAAAGTGGTCTAACATGGCAGATACCTTTCCACATATAAAGCTCTCATTAGAGGCATATTTTTTATGTATCATCAGTAGTCCCCCATCCAGTTTTGAGATCTAAGGTTATTGATCTTAGGATTAGATCATATAGGTTAGTAACTGCAACATGGATATGTGCTGATCTCTGAATTCCTGAGTAAGTCATCCTGAGTGTCATTTTCTGCTAAGAAAATTTTCTTCCTTAGGGGCTGCCTCTATAAAGGGATCTTTTCTCCTTATGATTGTGCTGAAAGCATTTATTGTTCTTATGCATTATTCCTCTATTCCTCAGTTGTATAACACTGTATAAAGAGAATGTAGTATTTGGGATTAATCCCTTCGATTGGTGTGGCTCTTAAGAGATTATTTATGTAAGATTGATTGATTCCCCCTTGTGGGAATTGCTATATAGGTAACCTCTTATGAGTGGGATGTTTGATTAGTTTCATATATGGAGATTCTTATGTAGCTGCTTCTTTATGAGAAAGTTGATTGATATCATTTTTCTTCTACTTGTGGTATCTTTAAATGCTTGAAATTCCATGTATGATCTTTCCTATATAAAATAAATTTCAGAAACTTCTAGAATACCGAGATAAGACAAGATCTATATCTAGAAATTTTGAAGGAGAAATTCATCTTCAATATTTTTGGTTAGGAAATTCTTCTCTTCTTGATCTTAGGATCTAGCTTTCATTCTTTTTCCTTAAAGAGATTACCTAAACTAGTAAGGCCTTTAAAGTCTAGAAGTGTTCTTAGGACTTGGATGTTGAAAGCCTCCTTGGGAAGGAAGATTTATATATATATCATATGTTCTTTAGAATATGGAACTCTCACCTATATAGAGATTTTGAATTTTAAATTTAAAGTGATTCTTCTTAGGGAAAGCTTCCTTGAGGAGGTTGATTAGTGCTTAAGGAGGATTTTATGCTCCTTAAGTTTGTATGGCATAAATTTCATTATCGAAAGACCAATTCAGAATTTGGAGGGTTTGGTCCCTCTATGATTTGAAGATTATGATTTATAAGTAGGTATTTCCAGTGGAGGAAATATTGCTCCCATAGGGGAGTTAGATAATCCTAATTAGATATTTCTATTAGAGGAAAGGTTGTTCCCAAGGGAAATATAGAGATTCATGAGTAGATAATCTTGGGTAGACAGTCATGTGAAGCAAATTTTACTCCCTTGTAGGAGATTTAGATCTTTCATTGAATTTCCTATGAGGAAATCTTTGCTCCTATAAAGGAGGTAGAAGTCTTCGACTGAGGATTTCCTATAAAGGTTCCTATAAAGGAAATTTCACTCTCATAGCAAAGTTGAAATATCTTAATGGATATTTATATTAAACTAATTTTATTCCCTTGGGATTCTTGAGGTCTTTGATTCAAACTTTTCTTATAGAGGAAATTTTGTTCCCATTAAGGAGGCAAAAATCTTTGAATGAGAATTTCCTCAAGAAATTCTTCTCCCTTTGGGGAGTTTGAAATCTTCAACTAAGAATTTCCAATTAGGAAAGTTTTACTTCCATGGGAGAGTTAGAGATATATGAATAAGAATTTTCTATGGAGAAAAATTCTCTCTCTTGGGAGAGTTTGAGTTTTATGTATTTCCTATAGAGGAAATCTCTCCTTTAGGGGAGGTAAAAATGAAGGCATCTGAATCTTATTTAGACATTATGACTAAGGGAAAAACAACTCTGATAGTGATCAGGAATTGCTTTGTAAGAAGGCTCTCATAAGAAAAATCTGAAAATCCTCCCCTTTAAGGGAAAGGAAAAAGAAAGAAAAGGGAAGCATCCAAGCAGCTTGAGTTTTTAATTAGTTCTAATTCTAATGAGGAGAATGAACTTCTATCTTAAATGGTGATGTTATCTAAAAGACTCACTCCCTTATGTTGCAGTTGAGGACCTCAGGATTCATTTTGAGAAGGAGTTACTTGAGAAATAATTAGAAAAATAAGTTTCCATTATCAAAGCTCTTGGAGAATTCTAAAAATCCAAAGACTTCATAAAGGTAATGGTATCACATGCTTCAAATTTCTATGCATAAAGGTGGTTTGATTTTGTGAATGGCTTGTTGTCATTTTCCTGAGTAAGAATTTTCATGCTTTAAAGTTATTAGAGGAAATTCTACTACTATTTTAGATGGTGATGCTTTAGAAGGAGAAAAGTCATCTTCAATCCACTTTGAGGTCATTAACTTCTCAATTCCTCTAAGGGGCTAGAAAAGCCTTTGGATGTTCATGACATGCCTAAAGTAAATTAAATTAAAAATATTATTATATTCCCTTCCTTAAATATTAAAGCGAATATTGAGTTTCTTTCTTTGTAGGAGAGAGTTGTTCTAGTTCAGAATAATAGTGCCAAAAATATTCTAGCTTAGGGTTTTTCACTGAGTGCTTTGCCAAGTATTGCTTTCAAGTGATGATGTCATTAAATGTGTTTTTCTTATAAGTTTTCCATGTGTCTATTTTATTGATGTTGACTAGCACTATCTTTCTTAATACTTTAATTAAGATCTTCAATTTTTGAGATTCTTTAAGTGTTCCTTCTCTCTCATACATTCCTTTATTCTTTTTACTTGAATAAAGAATAAGAATGAGGAGTCATATGCTTAGAATAAACCTCTTAGGTAGATAGGGTGTTGGATTAATGTCTGTATAAAGTTTATTGGTTTCTCATCATGAAAAATTTTGATATTTAACAAGATCCTCTTATGGAAAATATAATTCTTAATCGATTATTAACCTCCTTGGTAGAGTATAATTAATCAATTCCTTTTGCATGAATTCCTAAATGGATTACCTCTCTAGTGGAGGATGTTTGATTGATTCCCTTTTGGGATTTCTAGATGGACGTTCTCACTTGTGGAGAATATTCTAGTTGATTCCCTTATAAGATTCTTGAAATGAAGTTCTCACTTATGGAGAATATCTTGATTGATTCCTTTGTGGAAGGATTCCTGAAAGGAAGTTCTCATTTATGGAGAATATCTTGATTGATTCACTTATGGGAGGATTCCTATGCAGGTGCTTGCATTGAAGCAATTGAGTTCATCTCGCTTATGAAGACTTTATGTGATTGATAGATTTCAAATGCATTCTTTTTGGTTCACCTCACTTATGGAGGTGTTCCTTATGAGATAAGGAAATTGATTTATATAATGTTCCTTTGTAGGAAGCTCTTAAAGGATATCTTCCTCATAAGTTAATTTTTAGTATAAGATTCGAGATCATGTATCATAGCATGATAACTTCAAAGTTTGCAATTTCTAATATGAGATAAGTAGGAAAGCTTTGTTGTGAGAGAACATCTCCTTTTCAAGAGGATATCCAAGCATAATCATATATAAAGAGAAATACACTAGAAGAGGATGCCTCTAGTTTAAAGAGATGCTTAACAATTATGCCATATAGATAGAGTAGCTCTAATAGAGATAATTCTTAAATAGGCCATCCCAAGTGAGAAATAATTGAAGTTTATTATTAGCTCATTACAATTCCAGTAGGAGTTCTAAGAGTATTTTTATAAGCTCATAGGACACTAGGTAGTCTTTTTATTTAGTCACTTTTTATTTCTTTTACTCTTTTCTTTATCCTTTATAGGATAATCTAATAGGACATTCCTACTTGCCAACAACATACAAAATTCCTTTGGAGGAAAATGATAGTTTTTAACTAGCAATCCATGTCTAGTAATATCTGTCAAGGTCTTAGACTCTACCCATTTAGTCAAATAATCCACTATTAGATTTTTGCCTAGGTGAATTTGCTTTTTTAGGATATAAGCATTGATAGTAGAGGCATATAATATCTTCTTTTGTATAATTTTCCATCTCAAAGAGTAAACCTTGATGTTTAAAAAGGGCTTAATAGCTTCTTCTGCTTTTTTTTTGGAAATTCTCATGTATAGACATCACTAGATAGGAAATTCACCTTAGCCATTATGATGTGGACCATATAGCCTTGGTGTATTTGGAAAGTTTGGATTTTGGAAAGAAAGTCAAGATGCACACTTAGCCTTCAGGTGGCCCTAACTTTTAGGCCTGATTGAATCGCGTGGCCTGTTAATATATCAAATTGAAGTTGATTCAAAGCAAGTTTAGAGGTGCTATAGGCACAACAACTTCAGGCCCAAAATCCATCGTTTAGGGCCTCAAATTTTAGTTTGAAGTTTTATGTTTTTTTAGGCATTTTTATTGTGTTTTTTCCCTTTTCTTTTTAGTTTTTTCCTAAATAGTATTTATATATTGTTTTGAGTTATTTTAAATAGTTTTTCCTAATTGATAATCAAAGTTCTATTTTATTCCCAATTTTCGGTATTCCTTTGTGTGAATCAATGAATATTGATGCTTATTTCCTAGCATTCTCAATAAATCAATAGGTTATAGAATGTTATTTGACGACCATGCACGAATCAATGGCAAGCGATAGTTATCCTTATTCTACTAGGCTTCTGCTACGTCACATCATAATCTTTTTAAGAGAATCTACTTGAGAGTTACCTACTCTAGGTATCTTAAAAATGCATAATGGTAATGAAATCCATCCAACATAAGAATAAACATTAGTATGCAATTCTACTTCTTCATTCTCCTTAATGCACTTTTGAAATTTCTTTCTTTTATAACTTATCCTCATTCGAAGGGTGGATCAACATTTTCTTATTCAAAGAATACTCTTCTTTAGTCCCATGTCCATCTCTCAATTGTCAATATAACTTTTATTTTTATCTCCAAAATCATCTTTAAAATTGATGGGAACTTGATAATAACTAAAAAGAGCATTTGTATCTCCTTCTCCCCCTCAAAAAGAGTTTGAAGAATGACAATGACTTTAAATTGAGTGAATTGATGCTGGCTAGGCTTTTTCTACCCTCATCAAAGATTATATTCTGGGAAGTTAATTTATAATCGGTCTTTGATATTGAAGGAAAGATTATATTCTTGTTGGAATCATTTCATCACTACTAGACTTATTGGTGAATAATTCAATGCTATTATATGTAACTGATCTTTGAAGTTTAAGATATTAGTTATTTTGATGCTTACCATATCGAATAACATATATAGAGACACTAGGAATCTAAATAAAGAAGAATCATATATAGATTAATTTACCTTGGGGTAGAATCTATGTAGGCATCATAATGATCATTAAACTATAAAGCCAATAGAGTTGAGCTTATGATTTCCATCAAAAAATAAATTGAGTTCTACTAACTTGATGATGCTTCTTGAATAATTAAATTCATAAAAATATCCTCTTCAAGGTGGAAAAATACGTTATTAGCCTCACATTCTCTTAGTTGTTTCATTTGTTGTATCAATGAAAGAGATTTCCTTTCTAGGAAAAATCCTGTTCAGGAATATATTAACCATAACACATGAAAAGTATGTATATTCTCATGTTCATCAATATGAAAAATTATGTGAAAGAGTTACATTTATGTGAATAGATGACATGCAACATGATTCTAAAAAATGTAACTTAAGGCATACAATAATTAAAATATTATGTCACATGATTTAACCATTACAAAAGGAAGAAAATTTAACAACTTATGCAAATTATAGCAAATAAGAATTTATTCTTTTAAGATGCTAAACTATATGCCTTATTGGTGATAAAGTCAATGAAGACTTGAATATGAATTCTCTCATTATAGAGAAAATCTTGAGTATCAAGATATTGCTTAGAGGTTAGACATAATGATAATAGGTGAAGTTTGACAAGGAATGACCTCTTCTCGAGTAGGGGTATAAAGTAAAGTCTTTTCTTATACATTATGAAGTTCATGTTTCATATGAATGGACTAAGTCATGCATCATTATAAAATGATTATTAGAACATATTAGTTTAGGATATTAGATAAAAAAAACTTATTTGATAGGCTATAATTAGCCTTGGAGACTTTTTGTAATTATTTTAGATCCAAATAGACACACCCAAATAGAATAAGAAAATGTAATTATCTTCTATTGCTTTTGAACTAAATAAGATGCATATATAAATTCCATGGCATTAGAGCGATTCATTCCTCTATAAGCTTTTCTTGATAATATTCCCCAACCTTTAATGTTGGGAAGATGACAATTCTCAATTTTCCTGAGTGGCATTGTTATTCAAGAGAATTTTGGCCTCTTAATAGGAAATAATTGATTATAAAAATGATCTTGCCTAGGATAAGGCACTTGCTGGGAAAAATGAAGATTCCATGCGAGCTTTGAAGAATTATCCTATCTTATTAGAAAACTTCTTCATAAATAAGTCATTATTCAAAATCTGGAATGAAGTAATTTTTCCTTTGAAGAGATGAATTATTAGCATTCTCTCCCTTGGGGAGTTAGTGGTTTCTCAGCGTGCATTTCCAATGAAGGAAATATTGCTCCCATGAGGTAGTCGAAGTTTCTTAGAGGATAAATTTATAGAGGGAGTTTTTCTCTTCACTTCTCCTAGTGGTGACTTTTATTTATGAGTAAATGAAGAGTACTTTCTTTATGTCAATGATGGAGATTTCCCTTAGAGAATAATGTGGATTCTATTGACTTGATTCATAACACCATACAATTCTTCAATTCATTGGTGATCTTCAAATTTGAGGATTCATCATTTAATAATTCTTCTCTAAAGTTGTAGTAGATAAGAAGATGCTTCTAGAAAAATATGTTGTTAGTCTCATATTCTCTTAGCTATCTTATTTGCTATATCATCGAAAGGGATTTCCTTCTTCGAAAAATCCTGACTAGAGGATACTAGGCAAGATAAAATTTATGTTTTATACAAATAGATTAAAATCATGCATTATCATTGGACAATTACTAGAGAATCTTGATTAGAGAAATTATAAAAGGAAAAAATTATCTAGTATGTTGTATTTAGCCTTAGAGACTTCTTATAGTCATTTAAGAACCGTATGCATATGACCAAAAAGAGTTGAAAAATGCAATTCTTCCTCATAGCTTCTGAGACTTTGATTCCTTAAGTGATGTAGGCGTTCAGGGGAATTATGGTCTTTAAAGAATCATTGTATCTAGTTAAGGAACATCCCCAGTTGATAATTTCTTATGGAGGAAATTTTGCCGATAGAAATTTCCATCAAGAAGATTTTTCTCTTATATGGAAGTTCCTGAGTAGACGGTCTATACTAAGTAAGAAGTTTGATTAGCTTCCTTTACATGGATACCTATGTAAAATCACATCTTCTTCTAATGGATATGCTTGGTTCCACTATTATAGAAATCATAAATTATTTTCCAAAAGCAAAAGAAATGTAACCATAATCACAACAACCTAATATTTTGTACAACACACAACAAAATAAGTGTTCAATATTTTCCCACTATTATCTTAATATTTCTTGAGTGTTAATGGAGGAAATATGATGAACAAAAAGAAGACTAAAGCACAACTTATATATAATTTTCTTGGCCTTTTAATGGAGAAAATGCAAAGGGAAGGAAGTAAAAAACACAAGCACCATGACATCCACTTGTAAATTAATAATATCAATGATAAGAGAAATTTTAATGGAAAAGGGATGACCTTTCAAGCAACAAAAATCATTCTTTTCCCACAAACGGTGCCATTTTGATGGTTCAATTTCCTTTGCCTTAGCCTCAACTTCCATTGGATAGCAAGTCAACTTTTACAAAAAAGAAAGGCTAGGTAAGGGAGGGCTGGTATGCCTAAGCCCCCTCCGATGATTTAGTTAGCTTGTGTCCTAAGAGAGATAGGGTCGGATAGGAAAACCATAAACAAATGGATATGAAATATTTGTAAATGATTTTATAGAGATTATGGTAGAGCTAGAATAAAAAGAAAAGAAGAAGAATAAGAGAATGGAAGAGGAAGAGCATGATCTCATGGCCTTGGGGGGTGTTATTTAAATAGTATAGGTAGGTGGAGAGTTGGTGGGAGATGGAGAGATATGATTGGTGAAGAGTACTTGACAACACAGTGAGGTGGCAATGCATTTGAGTGGCATTCTCGAGAAGGATAACCTATCAAGAGCTATAGTAATTGATGGGAGGTGCATTTAATGCTTGTCAAGAGGGAAGGGTTGCATAAGTAGGAATTTTCCTAAGTAGAAAGTTTCATAAGTAAGTTTTAATTAGATACTCCTAAGTAGTCACATACGAGATTCCTTATTTAGACTTCTCTAAGTAGGATATTTCCTACATTGATTTCCTATATAGGAGGTGGCTTTCCTAAGAGGAATGCTGTAGAAGATTCCACTTAGTGGTGTTGAACTTTGACTTGAATCTTGAAGGTTAAAAAGTCAAATGGTGAAAGTGGTCTGACATGGCTAATACCTTTCCATGTGTAAAGCTCTCATTGGAGGCTATTTTTTATGTATCATCATTAATCATTTCAAAAAACCCTTATTATTATAGAATACAATAACACGTAAATAGTACATCATATTTAATTAGATTATAGACAAATTAGTATTGAGTATTGTTTAGAAATGAAGCCTTGTATTCCTTTTAAGACGCTATAAATCTTGCCCTTTGACATAGATAGTAACAGTTTACTGCCAAGTAGACAACAATTACTAAATCTTGTAATTTTAAAGACCATGTTAATGCTTGTATTGGATTTTACCAATCTTTAATTTACTAGTAAGTAATATTGCTAGAAATAGCTGAATATTGCAACAAGATTGATAAGACAATTGCCAAAAATTATAAAATTCAAGAAACATTAATACTGTAAACTAAATTATGTTCTAATGAATGACTATACATAAAAACTTTACATTAATAATAGAAAAGAAGTTAATGTTAAGGTAGAGTCAGTCTCGTTTCCAATATCTTATATTGAACAAAAAAATTATATATCTTGCACTCGAATCAAATGTACCACAATAGTTTAGAAAGCAATACAAATTGCATAAGAAAAATAAAAAATTAACTAGTTAAAACCTTTCAGATTATTTTGAATGAATTTCGATTAAAATAGTGGCATTTCTTTTAACAGTGGTTCTACACTGAGGACTCTTATGAACCATAATTGGTGCTCTTTGTGATAAAACTAACCTCTGCTATAACTACCAACAAGAAGTTTCACATCACCATTAGTGAATATGCTCCTACTTCATTATAAATAATAATATATATATATCTCAATAGCTTTTATAAAATAAATATTATTACATGTTTAAGACAAACTAATGCAGCAGAACCTAAAATTAAAAGGAATAAATATTGTAATCTGTTGATTTCACGAATGCTTGGAAAATAATCTTTTATTAATTTGTTGATTCAAGGAATACCTAGAATAATAGGCATTAAAATTTGTTGACTCTAAAAAAATACTTGAAAATTAGAGGCAAAATAGAAAATTCTATTAAAATCAATCAAAGTTATCTCTAAACATCCAAAAAAGATGAATAAATATGGTTCAATACAAAACACTAAAATGGAAAAGGCAAAAAGACTAAAAAGTCAAACTAAAATGAACATAAACTTCAAACATGATTTTGAGGCCTTAAACTAGTGAATTTGGGCCTAAAACTTAACCTATTTTAGGTGTATCCTTTAATAAACATAAGACTCTGAATCAACTTTGTTTTGATATATTATGGGCTCCGTGGTTCATTCAAATCTAAAAGTTAGAGATCTTTAAAGTCCTGTTGCGCATGCCCTGCCTATTGAACTTATCCAAAAATTAGAATGCAATATGATTTGCATCATTCCCTCTAGGGTAAAAAAAATTCAGCTCGAATTTCACACAATATCATCATCAAAGGAATCTCTAGAGAAAGGAATCAAATGCTTGCCATTAAACACATATGTAGTTAGAATGTTGTTAGCCAATTTAAGACGATATGCATTAGGGTTGATCTTCTCAACAATCTGCATAGGTCCAATCTTTTTGGCAAATAATTTATTATACTCTTAAGTAAGGAAACGATCCTTTATTAAAACTAAAACCCCTCACATAAAATCACTAACATCAAACTCTATATGCCTTAATTTTTTGATTTGCTACTTGCTTATATTTATAGTTTAAGGCAAAAAGATTATTATAGATTGCCTTGTGTACATGTTATAAATGGGTTATAAAATCTGCTACTTTGCCATAAACCTTGGTCCTGCTAGGCAGAGTCATCAAATCCAGGGCTCCCTGAGGTTGGGAAGAATACATAATCTGAAATGGACTGAAACCTATGCTTCTATTCACTATATGATTATAAGTAAACTTAGTTTGACATAACTTTTGATCCTAACTCTTAACATGATCTCCAACTAGATAGCATAGCAAATTCCCAAGCCACCTATTCATAACTTCAGTCTATTAGTTAGTTTGAGGATAATAGGCAATGCTAAAATTCAATGCAATATTCACCATCTTCCATAGGCTGCAACAAATATGGCTAAGAAAGTGTGTATCTCTATTAGAAATAATAGAGCTACATAGCTCATGTTGATGATAGACATCACAAAAGAATAGTTGCACAACATTAAAATCATATGTTGTTTTTTTACAGGGAATAAAATGTACCATTTTATAGAAATGGTCGACAACAATAAAGATGGAGTCATTACCTTATTGTGTGAGTGGTAATCAATAATAAAGATGGAGTCATTACCTTATTGTGTGATGGTAATCCCAAGATAAAGTCCATCTTTATTATCGATTACCATGCATCTCTCTAATAATGTGCAAACGTAAGCTATAATCTGGAATGTATAACGGGTTGCCATTGAATATAAATCCATTATACAATGGTTTCCCTTGAATATAATGCCTCACAACTTGCACTACTGTATAAAATTCAACATCATAAGTGCTATAATTTAGTTTGGAGCTTAAGTATTTCTCACTAAAGAATGCCACTAGTCTACTATTTTGAATTAACATTACTTTAATCCTAACCTTAGAAGCATCAGTATATAGTTCAAAGGGTTGTGAAAAATCTGGCAATACCAAAATTGGTGTTGTAGTAAAGTGTTCTTTAATTAATTGAAAGGTTACTTCATTTATCCACACAAACCTACTGCCCTTCATGCAATTTGTGAAGGGAGCCATAATACTACTGAAATGAGGGATGAACCACCTATAGAATAAGGCAAGACCAAGAATCGCCTATAGAATGAACCACCTCTGTGATGGTCTTAGGTGTAGACCACTGCTTAACTACTTCAACCTTAGCCTCATCAACTTGGAACCCCTCAATTGAAATCACATAACTTAAAAACAACACCTTAGGGGCTATGAACACACTATTCTTCATGGTAGTATAGAACTTTTCCTTAAAAAGCACACCAAGAACCTTCCTCACATGTTGAAGGTGCTCTTCAGGGTTAGCACTATATATCAAGATATCATCAAAATATACCCTTATAAATTTTCCAATAAAAGGTTGTAATAATTAGTTCATCATACACATAAAGGTACAAAGGGCATTAGACAAGCCAAAAGGCATTATAAGCCACTCATACAATCCCTCTATAGTCTTAAATATTATTTTCCATTCATCCCTAGGCCTAACATGAATATGATAGTACCTACTCTTCAAATCCAATTTACTAAATAGAGTTGAGCCACTAATTTGATTAAGTAAATCATTAAGACAAGGAATGGAAAATTTGTACTTGATAGTAATTTTGTTAATGGCTCTACCATCCACATGTATATGCCAAGACCTATTTTTTTTTGTGTTAGAAGAATTACTAGAACACAAGGACTCAAACTCTCCTTGATCTGTTAACGTGACATGTTAGTTTAGACATCAGTTTGCAACACATATCGTGCATAATAGATAGTGTTTTTTTTAAATTATATGAATTCTTTATCTTGGGCTATTTTGGAATATTATTTTATTTCTTATTATATCCATATTATGTCTAGGGTATAAATAGATGTTTTAGGGTCTATTTCAGGGACTTTTCATTATTTATCAATTTTTTATTCAAAATTAAAGCTTTTTGCTTCACTTGTTCTTTGGATTAGGAATTAGTCTCTGGATTGAGACATGCTTACTTTTATTGATTAATCGTGTGTTGATCAATTGCGTTATACGCTGTGTCAGGTGGTATTAGAGTGGGTTTTTCCCAATCGATGGCTAATACTGGTGCTAGTGATGACAACCAATCACAAGACAATGATTAGGGATTATGGGATGTTTGGAGATCAATTAATGAGTAGCATCAATCAATTTAAGGACAATAACAATCAATATAAAATTTAACTCAGCAATTAGAAACAATACAAACCTAATTATTGGCATTATTAAGGATTAATGGACAAGGGCGTAGGAATTATGATAAGGAACAAGGTGGAGGAGTTAGCCCCATTAGACCTATTATTAATCTCATCCCTAATATAAAAAAATCAAAGAAGGCTAGCCGCGGGATTTAGTGATACTTCATATGAGGAGGCCAACTTTGGTGAAACTGTGTTTTCCACGTAGTAAACAAAGAGGTGGAAGGCAGAGGCAACCAAACTATAAAGGAGACGATGAATATAAACTAAAGGTAGGTAAACCTAACTTTAGTGGTGATCTTAATATTGAAGGGTTTTTAGATTGGTTAATTGAAGTAGATATGTTTTTTTGAGTATGTTGAGTTGCCTAAGGATAAGAAGGTTAAATTTGTTGCTTATAGGTTAAAAGGGGGAGCATCAGTATAGTGGGATAGATTGAGGGAGACGAGAATGAGAAAGTTTTATTGTCTAGATCAAACATGGTGTAGGATGAAGTAATTATTATAAGGTAGATTTTTAGCTCTGGACCATAAACAGTATATTTTTTATGCTTATTAGAAATGTACACAGGGTAGTAGGAGTATGAATGAGTACTACTGAACTTTTGAGGTTGGCAAAAAGGAACCAATTGTTAGAGAGTGAGAACCAATAGGTGGTGAGATATTTGAGTAAGTTGAAGCAAACTATTAGAGATAAAATTAAGGTGCATATGGTTTTTATTATGTAAAAGTCTAGGAATTTGGCCATGAAAGCTGAATTACTCATTCAAGAGCAAACTCATAGTGCTAATTACAGAAGATATGGAGGCATACATAATAAGGCTCCAAGTAATAAGGGAAAAGCACCTCTCACTGTATCTAACACTATGAAGATTGCCAATGTTGGTGTAGGAAAAGGTAAAGGTGTAGTAGTGGAAGGAGGTAAGGGTAATACTTTTATACTTGTCAAAAACAATAATCCTTATGCAAGGGTAGAGGATGAAGTGTGCGAACTTGATAGGGATGATGACTATAGGGATTATGAGCAGAAAGAGTACACTTATATGTTGAGGAAGCTCAAGTTATCTTCAAAGTATGGTGATGAAATTGAACACCATAAGCTCTTTCACACTAGGTGTACTGTGCATGGGAGTTTATGTGATCTTATTATTGATTGTAGGAGTCTAGAGAACATAATAAGTAATGATGTTGTTGAGAGGCTACAGTTAGCAATAGAAACTCATCCTAGCCCATACAATATTGGGTGGATTATAAAAATTATTGGCATTAAGGTGAGTGAACATTGTAAGGTACCCTTCTCTATTAGCAAGTATAATGATAAGGTGTATTGTGATATGGCGGATATGGATACTTGCCATATTTTATTTGGACATCCTTGATAGTATGATATGGATGCTAAACACTCGGGTAGGAGAAACATGTATCAGTTAGAAAAGGATGGAGTGAATATACACTGGTGCCTTTTACTAGGAAGAACCAACCTAAAGCTTTAAAAGCAGAGGGAAGGAACTTTCTAACTATTGTGCATGGCCCATCTTCCTTTTTTAGTCGAATGTAAGGAGATCTGAGAAGTGCATTTGATGGTGGTAAAGGGAGAGGTAGAAAATAGAGATTTAGTTAGGGATTAAATTCCAGTGGAGGTGCATACTTTATTGGAGGATTTAACTGATTTGATTCCTAAGGATTTGCCTGCAGAGTTACCTTTAATGTGGGATATACAACACCATATATATTTGATTCCAAGTGCTTTTCTTCCTAACCTACCTCATTATAGAATGAGTCCTAAGGAGAATGAAATCTTCAAGGAGAAGGTAGACGAGTTGCTAAGTAAGGGGTATATTTAGGCTAGCGCGAGCCCATGTGTAGTTTTGGCTTTGTTGACACTTAAGAAAGATAGAAGTTGCTGGATGTGTGTTTGCCACGACACAAAACTAGAAGTCATGACCGACGCTAGGGAACGGGAGCTCTTTCGAATCCGGAACCCGTAGCAAGCCTTAGAAAATAAAAACATGCAATAAATAAATAAAAGTACAACTAAATTAAAATTTTTTGAATCAATATATAAAAATGGATACTCAATATCCTTTCATAAATAAATAAATAAATAAATAAATAAATAAATAAATATATATATATATATATATATATATATATATATATATATATATATATATATATATATATATACATACATATATATATTCACACAGTGTTCAAATATAACTCTTAGAGTATAAAGTATCAAACAAAATAATACTCTTCCGATACAATAACACTACTACTACAGTTTCTAGAATACAAATCAGAGTTTAAAATATACATTTACATAAAATAGTCGGGACGGAAGAACACCGATGAGGAACTCTACTACTAAGGTCTGACGATATATGATCTCCTGAAAAAAAAAATAATTGAGGGGGGTCAGACCTCACTAAGTGAATTATTATACTATATATACATGCAATCTAAGCCATACTCAATCAGGCATTCATATATATATGTATATTTACACATTTCACACAAATATCAAACTCTGCTTTTACAAATATACTGAATGTAGAAAACATTTATTTTATTTTATGAAGGATCGAATAGAACCCTATTAATCTCAACCTCAATCAACCATATCATCACTCTAGCCATGCAGGTTCACTTAAATCCAAATAGATCACTTATTCCAATTTGGACAGTAGACTGGCCCTGAGACACTAAGTCAACTGAGCTCCCGCAGTCTGACTGTCAATGTGATTGGCCCCGAGACACTTGGTCAACCGAGCTCCAACAATCACACTATCAATCACCTCATATTTCAATCAAATCAATAGATCATTTCTTCCATTATGGACAGTAGACTGGCCCCGAGACACTAAGTCAACCGAGCTCCAGCAATCTGACTGTCAATGTGATTGGCCCCGAGACACTAAGTCAACCGAGCTCTCGCAATCACACTAACAATCATATCATCAATCTCAATCAAATCAATATCAATCAATTATAATCACCACAATTAATTCTCACTCAACCCTGATCTATCGCACCGGTACATACATGGTCCTAGTGCTGCCCACTAGGTAGCACGTTCTATTGATATCCTTCATTTAAAGTAAATCATTCATATGGAAACTAAATAATGTAGAATGACATCATAATAGTAAAATAAACCATATATATACCAGAAATATACCTAAAATAAACTAAGTATATTTCGAGTATATATATGTCAAATAAAACATGAAATATACTAAAGATAAAACATTGATATAATTTAAAACAATTTAAGAGTGTTTCAATAATATAACATGTATTTACTTAAAAATATACCTAAATATACTAAAGATATACCCTAAGTACACAAATCATTTAATAAAACAATTATGAATAAATATTCATTTAAAACATGTATATGTATTAAAACATGCATTTAGATTTGACATATATCCAAAAATATACCAAAAATAACCTAATTATCTAGCATGCATATATCAAAGATAAACCCTAAGTATATCAATAACATGTTAGGTTTAAATCAATAATAAAACATGTAGTTATTTAGGAATAAACCTAAAATATACTAAAAATATACCTAAAGTACACTAATAATTTAAATAAAAAATTATGAATACATATTCATTTAAAACATGTATATTTACTAAAATATACTAAACATAAACCTAATCATATTATAAATTAAATTATTTTTAAAAACTTATAATGAAAATGAAAAATCCTAAGTCATGCATCATAAATGCAATACAAATATATATAGTATAATAACTCATAGGTGTGCGCTCCTTGAGACTGGTCTGACGGGTCTAGTCCACTAGGCCTCGGTCTCGGCACAGCTAAACAATAAAATAGTAACACGAACATCAGAATAAATTTAACTTAACTTCTAGAGACTCGATCTAGGATTAGTAACATAGACAGAGAATAGGAATTAGACCCGATGTCACGTTTTATAAGAATTCTACCGAAAATTCGGCAGAACCTCCTCTGTAAAATGGACATCTCTCTACTTAAAAGTAGAGCCGGTCTTGCAAGAAAAACACACTTCGAATACAAAATTCACACAATCTTCGGTCAGGATCCCAAACTACAAATTCCATTGACCGAGGTCCACAATTCACAAAAAAATACAATAAATATATTAAAATCCAATAAATACCAAAAATACCCTTTAAGTACCAAAATATAGAAATTTAAATATTAAAACACCAAAAGTAATTATTTTACCGATAATTACTTAAAAACCCTAATATTAATATAAGATTAATAAAAATCAATATTTCTCGATAAATTTACAAATACTAATAAAAATCCATTTTATGATTCTAAATTACTTAATTAGTCCAAAAACATATTAAAAATTACTAAAAATCCATTTATTTACAAAAATAGTATATTATATATAATTTGAAAACAATTTTCAAAAAATAGTATTAATTAGCTAAAACTAGTAAATAATTTGTAAAAACCATTTTTATACCTCAAATAATATTAAAACCAATTAAAACCTAATATTTAACTATAATTACTACTAAATTACCATAATACCCCTAATGTATAAAAATACACATAATATACTAAAAATACTAAAAAATTCAATAAAAAAATTATATAATTACACAAAAATTATTTTCTCAACATATTATTCATTAAAATCAACAAATACACTTAATTAACCAATAATTTCAACAAAAACTCAAATATAACCTAATATTCCAATATTTACATAAACTAAAAATAATTATAAAAATTACACAAAATCACAAAAATTCTAAATTGATTTCTAAAATTAATAACACCTAATAATAATACCAATTATCAAAATTTCCTAATTTTTTAACAATTAATTTTTGAAATTAATAAAATATTAATAAAATACCCCAAAATTCACAAAATTCACAATTAACGCAATAATTTTCTATAATCTTAAATAAAATCCATATACTAAAAATAATTAACAGTAATTTTCTCTAATCACTAATTAACTCAAAGAAAAATAAAATAAAATAAAATAAAAATCTAATAAAATTCTGTAAAATAAGGAAAATTCAAAATAATATACAAAATTTAGATTTAAACCTCTAACTAGCAAAAATTCATCATTTAACTTGAATTAATTAAATTTTAAAACATAAACCAACTCAGACAACTAGAAAACAACCCAAAAACAATCAGAAAACAACTCTGCACAACTCACCTTCAACCTCACTTTTCGACGTTGGAAATGGATGACAGAGGCGAGGCTTGGCGTCGATCGTTGCCTGAGGAGGTGAGCAAGGTTGAGGGAGCAATGGCGGTGCCGATCTAGCTTTAATAGTGGCGGGGAAAGCTCAGACAGAGAGAGAGAGAGAGCAAGGCACGCCGAAAATGGAAGAAAAGAAGAAGAGGAGGTGGCTGGATGGTGGTGAGGCACACTGACGGTGAAGGGACAGACGGTGGCACGATGGAGGGGGGTGGCGGTGGTTCGGGCAAGGTAAGTATATATGTTCTTTGATTGATGTATATATATATATATATATATATATATGTAACTAATCTCCGCCACACACATTTATTAATATATATATATATACACACACATATATATATTCACATAAATACAATAATAATAATAACCCTAATATATATGTGTGTATATATATATAATAGCACAAAAAAATATCCATGCAATAATGCATTTTTTAATAATAATAATAATAATAATAATAATAATAATAATAATAATAATAATAATAATAATAATAACAAAAATAAGCAACATCAGTTTAAAAATAAAAATAAATAAAAAAAATGACATTAGCACTTGAATAATATCATTAAAATAATTCTTTTCAAAGTAGTATATATAACGCAAATAAAATCCAAAATAATTAGTTTTAAAAAAATGAGTATTTACGTAGAAATCATAATTAAACATAAAATAATAAATATTAATCACAAGATAATAAAATAATCAAATAAAATTTTGAATTTTATTAACACTGCATATCCTGATTTAAAATAAAATAATTTAAAAACTCGGGTTATTACTGTGTTGATAGTAGGGCGATCAACAAAATTACCATTGGATATAGATTTCCTATTCCAAGGTTGGATGATATGCTTGATTAGTTGAGTGGAGTTATTGTGTTTAGCAAGATTGACATGAGGAGTGGCTATCATCAGATCAGGATTTGTCCAGGTAATGAGTGGAAGACGACATTTAAGACGAGGGATAAGTTGTATGAATAATTAGTCATGCCTTTTGGGATAATTAATGCTCCTAGTACTTTCATACAGCTTATGAATCAGGTACTACAACCTTTTTTGGGTAAATTTATAGTTGTCCACAAATCTAACTCATATGAAGAATTACCTGCACATGGAATCAAATGTTTAACAATAAAAAAATCCGCAGTACGAATGTGGCTAGGCAACTTCAAACGGTAGGCTTTAGGATTGATCTTCTCAATGACTTCCACCGGTGTAATCTTCTTGGCAAATAACTTGTTATAATCACCTATAGGAAATCCCTCCTTGGTAAGGATAGCCCACATATAATCCCCCACATCGAACTCAGTATGCCACCTTTTCTTGTTAATAGCTTTCTTATACTTGGAGGTAGCTTGGATCAAATTGTCATGGACAGTCTTATGAACTTCCTATAATCCACTAACAAAATCCTCTGCCTTGCTATGAACCCTCATTTTTTTTGGAAGTGGAATTAAATCCAGCAGTCCTCTTGGTACCATAGAATACACGACAATAAAAAGGCTAAACCCAGTGCTCTGATTGACAGTAAAATTATGAGCAAACTCTACTTAAAATAGTTTCTGATCCCAGCTCTTCACATGTTCACCTACTAAACACATCAGCAGATTCCTTAAAGACCAATTCACCACCTTAGTTTGCCCATCTATCTATGGATGATAGGCACTACTGAAATTAAGTTGTGCATTCCCCATTTTCCATAAGCTGCGTAAAAAATGACTAAGAAACCTGGTATCTCGGTCAAACATAATATATATAGGCAACCCATGCAGTTTGTAAATTTCCTTAAAGAATAATTGAGCAACATGAACATCATTTGTGGTTTTCTTACATGGAGCAAAGTGCACCATTTTTAAAAACCAATCAACCACCACAAATATAGAATCATTACCTCATTGTGTGAGTGGTAATCCTAGCACAAAGTCCATACTAAGCTCCACTCAAGGTTGTGAAGGAACTGGCAAGGGCATATATAAACCCGCATTGGATGTTGTCCCTTTAAAAACCCTATAAATCTGACATCGTTACACCAATTTTTCCACTTCTCTATGAATGATAGGCTAGAAATACCGAGCCTGCACCAACTGCATGGTCCTATCTCATCCTACAAGCCCTACACCATGTAATTCCTTAATAATCTTCAAACATAAACTGCAATCTGGGACACATAGCTGATTATCCTGTAATAAAAAATCCGTTCTCTCCCCTGCTTTAACCTTAGCCACAATATCAGAAAAATATGGGTCAGTCTTAAGTAATTCTATAAAGGAATCAAAACCAGGTACCTCAATGGACATTTGAGCCAACAAACTCTTTTGCCTGCTCAACGCATTAGCTACTCTGTTGGTCACACCCGACTTATGCTTCATTACAAAGGTAAATTTCTGAAGGTAAGCGACCCAATTAGCATGTCTCATAGAAATTTTATCTTGTCGGTGTAAATGCTTTAATCCCTTATGATCTATATATAAGATAAACTTCCTTTGAAATAAATAGTGACATCAATGTTTAATTGCCTGAACCATAATATAGAATTTGACATCATAGGTGCTATATTGCAATCTGGGCCTCGATAAATTCTCACTGAAATATGCTACTGGCTTGTTATTTTAACTTAGAATAGCCCCAATTCCTACCTTAGAAGCATATGAATGTGGTTCAAAAGGTTGATAAAAATTAGGAAACACTAAAATGGGAGTTGTAGTAAGGCCTAATTTAATCAACTCGAATGTTTTTTTTTGCCTTATCTGTCTACACATATCTTCTCGCTTGCTTCATACAGTCAGTGATAGGTGCCATAATGCTGCTAAAATATGGAATAAAATGCTTGTAAAATGAAGCCAAGCTGTGGAAACTCCCCACTTCAGTAATTGTGGTAGGTTTTGGCCAACATCTCTACCTTCAATTCATCTACCTGTAATCCTTTACCCGACACCACATAGCCAAGAAACAACACACTAGTAGTAAAAAAATACACACTTCTTAATGGTTGCATAGAACTTCTCCCTACGCAGCATAATGAGGACATCTCACAATTGACTAAGGTGTTAATTCGGGCTAGTATTATAAATTAAAATATCATCAAAGTACACAACAATGCACTTACCAATGAAAGGCCTTAGAATTTGATTCATAACACACATGAAAGTGCTTGGTGCATTTGATAACCCAAACGGCATAACTAGCCACTCATACAATCCCTCCCTTATCTTGAAGGTTGTTTTCTATTCATTGCCAGCTTGAATATGAATTTGATGATAACCACTTTTCAGATCCAATTTGGTAAAAATATTGGCCCCACTAAGCTGATCAAGTAAGTCATCCAATCTAGGAATAGGAAAGCAATACCTGACAGTTATTTTGTTAATGGCCCAGCTATCAATGCACATCCACTAAGAACCATCCTTTTTTGGTGTTAGAAAGGCTGGTATAGCACAAGGACTCAAGCTTTCCTGAATGTACCCTCTTGCCAGCAACTCTTCCACTTGCCTCCTTAATTCTTCATGCTCAGTAGGACTTATCCTATAGTGTGGTCGATTTGGCAAGGCTACACTTGGTTCAAGGTCAATTTGGTGTTAGATATCCCTCATAGGAGGCAATCGTTCAGGTAATTCTTCTGGAAATAAATCACTGAACTCTTCTAAAAGTGACAGAACTACATTAGGGACTACTGCCTCCTTATCCATCATCTTCCCCAAAAGGACATAAATAACTTTGGATTTCTGCACTACCCTGTCAAATTATGCTAGGGTTAATAAACTCACACCACCCTTGTTGTCTTCCTACACCTGCTCAGGCTTATCACGATCCTTATTAGGCACTAACATAATCCTTACCCCCTCGAACATGAAACTTTAGGTGTTATTCTTACCGTTATGAGTTACATCTCTATCAAATTGCCACGACCATCTTAACAATAAATGACATGCATCCATGGCTATCACATTACACTAAACATCATCCTTATATTTTGCCCCGATAGAAAAGGAAACGAAGGCATGCTTTGACACTGTTAGCTTGCCCCCTTTTTTCAGCCATGCTAACTTATAAGGCTTAGGATGATTTACAGTTGGAATCCCCAATTTTTAGACCACCTCTACTGCAATTATATTCTCACAGCTACCTCCATCAATCATAAATTTTCATACCTTGCCCTTGATAGTGCAGGTGGATTGAAAAATATTATTTCGTAGACAATTGTCATTAGTAGCTCTAGGTGTTAGACAGGATCTCTGCATAACCAAAGCAGCCCATACATCACCGGTCATGATCTCCTCATTAATAAAATCTGGATTAAATATTGGGTCACCAGTTAGGTCAGTTACATCCTTATCTTCATACTGCTCATCTGCCTCAACAAACATCACTCTTTTTCTTTTCTTCTTACATTTAGACTACCTATGACCCACTTCCCCACAAGCAAAACACTTAATACCACTACTCGAACTAACCTTCTATATAATGGTTGGTACTACCCCAACTTTGTTCACATCACTGTCTTGGGCCATTCCGCCAGTCGTACGGTTCATAGTGCCACCACTTTTTGCACTTCTGAATCTAGAGGTCTGCATAAAACCACATGTTCACTGCTTCTCGATCTATAATGCCCGTTGGTGCACTATGGAAATAGACATAGGATCAAATATGTTGATTGTCTCTATGACTTGTTCCCTTAACCCTCTAATATATTGAGCAACCAATTGGTCATCTATCTTGTGTACATCATTGCAAGCAATCAATTGATAAAATTCAGTGGTGTAATCATCAATTGAATGATTTCCTTGCTTCAAATTCTGTAAGTGCTAATACATTAAGTGTTAATAATTAAAGGGAAGAAATGCGCTATGCATCTATTTCTTCATCTTTTCCCAAGTCATAATTTTTGACTTCCCCAATCCGACTCGTGTCTGTTCAATTTTCTGCCACCAAGCCATTGCTTGATCTCGAAATCTCAAGGCCACCAATGGCACTCACTGGCCCTTAGGTACTCCTTTGAAATCTAGGATTTCTTCTACTGTGGCCAACCAATCATGGAATTCTTTTGGTTGTAAGGTGCCATAAAATTTAGGGATTTCAGTTCGTATACCTACCTCCCACCGTCTTTGATCATCATTCTCAGCAGGTTGTCGATGCCTACATTGAACGTCATCAGGGTCATCACCATAATTGTCTTCATCATCAGTAAAAGGCTTGGTATGATAATTAACGTTAGGGATTCAACATTGATTTGGCTACCCCCTATTCTAATTGGCTAATAGCTCACCCATCCTCTCCATGAGCTACTCCATGAAGGCATCAATTCGTTGATCCATCTACTCTACTTGCTGTTTAAGCCGATGTAGGTCATCACGCTCATAAACCTTTTCTACACGTTGCAGTTATGGTTGCTGCTGTTATCATCTGCGAGACATTTTGTACGAGGATCATAGCTCTGACACCAAACTATAACCAATTAGGTAGGCATTGAATAAATTGTAATTCAGTTTATGGAAAATTATGAAAAATTGCATTAGTGGCATTTTCATAATTTTCAACAACTTTGGAGTTTCAGATTTTAATGAGACAAGAGCCCAATTTGACGGCCCAACGATTCCAAGTCATTATTTTTTAGGCAAATTCCATCGTTTAGGCCTCAAAACTGGCAATTTTCCATTTTAGTTATTTTAGGGTTTTCTTTTCCTATTTTGTTTGCAATTCTTTTGTTTAGGGTTTTTTCCTATTTAAGTTGTGTTTTGGACTTTTAGCCGTGTTGTTGATTATTAATAAAATTTCAAATTCCCTTTAATTCCCAAAATTCTTTGAATTTTGATGCCTATTTCTTAAGTTTACAAATTATAGGTTATAGAAGATTAGTGTTTGGCAGTCGTACATGATTCAATGAATGTTAATTCATTATTTTTCACTCTTCTGCTACATCACCTACCCTAAAGAATGTGTGTGATGTAAAGAGCTTCCATGGATTAGCAACATTTTATAGGAAGTTCATTAAACATTTCAATAGTATTGTAGCACCTATTACTAAATGTTTGAAGAAGGGAAGGTTCCAATAGGGTGAGGAGTAAAAGAGTAGCTTTTCTTTAATTAAAGAGAAGTTGAGCACAACACTTGTCTTAGCATTACCAGATTTTAAGAAGTTATTTGAGGTAGAGTGTGATGTTAGTGGAGTAGGTGTAGGGGCTATTTTATCCTAAGAAAAGAGGTTGGTAGCTTTCCTTAATGAGAAATTATATGAAGCTAGGCATAAATAGGCTAACTATGATAAAGAATTTTATGATGTTACAAGGGCTTTGAAAACTTAGGAGCATTATCTTATAGCCAAGAAGTTTATTCTCTATATTGATCATCAGCCTGTAAAGTACTTAAGTACACAAAAGTGGATTATGAGTGATATGCATGCTAGGTGCTCAGCTTACATAGAGAAATTCCCTTATAAGCTTGTCCATAAATTAGGACAACAAAATAGAGTGGCAGATGCATTGAGTCGACAAGTGGCTTTGATGAGAACCTTGAGTTTGGAGATAGTGGGTTTTGAAACGTTGAAGGAATTATATGTAGATAATGATGACTTTAAGTAGATATGGGCTAATTATGTGAGTAAGAATCCATGTGATGATTTTTATGTACATGATGGGTTTCTTATGAAGAGTGGGAAACTTTGTCTTCCTCGCACTTCTCTTCATGAGAAGTTCATTAGAGACATGTATAATGGTTTAACTGGTCATCTTAGAAGAGATAAAACTATTGAAGCTATAAAGGAGAGGTACTATTAGCCTAGATTTAGAAAGGATGTGACTAATAATATGTTTAGGTGCTATGTATGTCAAAAGGCAAAGGGTTAGATATAAAACACGGGGTTGTACATAGGTTCAAACATAAAACATGAGGTTGCAGATACCATTGCCTGTTCCTAATGCTATATAGGAGGATCTTTCTATGGATTTTATGTTGTGTTTGCCATAAACTCAATGAGGTATGGATTCTGTGTTTGTTATAGTTGACAGGTTTTCCAAGATGGCACATTTCTTGCCATGTAAGAAGATAACAGATGCATCTTCTATAGCTAAACTATTCTTTAGGGAGGTTGTGAGATTGTTTGGAGTCCTAAAAATGATTACATCTAATTGTGACACTAAGTTACTTAGTCACTTTTGGATGACTCTTTGGAAGCTATTTGACTAATCGTTGAACTTCAATAGTACAACACATCCACAGAAAAATGGTCAGACATAAGTGGTTAATAGGACTTTGGGTAATCTTATTTAGAGCATTTGCATGGATAGACCAAAGCAACAAGATTTTTCTATAGCATAAGTGGAGTTTGCCTATAACAATGTCATTCATAGTTCAATAAGTAGATCTCAATTCTCCATTGTATATATAAAGTGTCCCAATCATGCTTTGGATTGTGAAGCTTCCAAAGGTCCCTGGTCTTAGTGTAGCAGCTGGTGATTTGGCAAAGTAAGTGTAAAAGGTGCAATCAGATGTTAAGAATAAGTTAGAGAAAGCTAATTTAAAGTACAAGATAGAGGCTAACAAACATAAGCAATTTAAGGTGTTTGATGTTAGAGATGAAGTAATGGTGTTCATCAGTAAGGTTCGAATACAAGGTAGCCATAACAAGCTTCAACAAAGAAAGTATGGACCATACATGATTGTTAGGAAGATCAATAATAATGCTTATGTGGTTGTCTTACCAAGTTGGATGGGAATTTCAAAGACCTTCAATGTTATTGATCTTACCTTGTTTCAACTAGATATAAGTCTTGGATATTTAGAAAGTAACTTGATGGCAAGTTCTTTGCAAGTGGAGGTGACAAATGTGGGGTGTTAGTTCAAACATCATTTTGTGTCACATGCCGTGCATAACAGATAGTATTTTTTTTAAATTATGTAAATTCTTTATTTTGAATTATTTTGGAATATTATTTTATTTCTTATTATACCCATATTATGTCTAAGACATAAATAGATGTTTTAGGGACTTTTGACTCTTTATCAATTTATTATTCAAAATTAAAGCTTTTTGTTTTACTTGTTCTTTAGATTGAGAATGGTCTTTGGATTGAGATGTGTTTACTTTTATTGATCAATCGCGCTATGTGCATAATATATAATGTTGTTTTAAATTACGTGAATTCTATATTTTGGGTTGTTTTGGAATATCATTTTATTTCCTATTATACCCATATATGTTTAGGGTATAAATAGATGTTTTAGGGACTTTTCACTCTTTATCAATTTATTATTCAAAATTAAAGCTTTTTGCTTTACTTGTTCTCTAGATTGAGATGTGTTTACTTTTATTGATCAATTGTGTGTTGATCAATCACACTATATGTGACGTCATCTACCCATTAGATAGTAACTCTTTAACCTGCCTTCACAGTTCTTTATGCTCTTGGGGACTCATTCTGTAATGTAGCCTATTTGGTAATGCTGCTTCTGACTCCAATTCAATGTGATGTTAAAAATCATGCTATGGAGGCAACCCATATGATAGCTCATTAGGGAAAAACATCATTGAATTCTGCAATTAGTGGAGCCACTATATTCAGAGTAGTACTGGATTTAACTACCTCTTTTCTCAATAATATAACTCTTGCAACTCCTTATCAAATTGAGCCAAGGACAATAGGGTAGTAACTTCACCTGCAGGTTTAGGTTTCTCCAACACTTTTCTATTGGGAAACAACACAATTTTAATCCTATCAAACATAAAACTGTCAGTATTAATTTGCCCATTATGAGTTACAGCTCTATCATACTACCAAGGCCTACCCAACAACAAATGAAATGCATTCATAGCTATTAGATTACACCAAACAACATCTTTATATTTTAGACTAATTGAAAAAGAAATGAAGGCATGCTTGGAAACTGATACCTCACCATGCTTTTAAGCCAAACTACCTTATAGGGTTTAGGATGCTTCTCAGTTTGAATGTTTAATTTTAAGATAGCCTCAATAGACATAATATTTTCATAATAACCACGGTCAATTACAAAATGACATACCTTGTCCTGGATGGTACATGTGGATTGAAAAATATTGCTCCATAGCCAATCATCCTCATATACAACCTTTGAAGTTAAACAGGCACGTCGAACCACCAAAGTAGTCCCTACATGCCCCTCCAAATGCACTTGATTGACTGCTTCTTCATTATACATAGCTTCACCTTCAATTTCTACTCTGTCTTTATCATAATCATTTATATAAATAAGTAAGGCTTTCTTTCCAGCAGTTTTTTTAGACTTAAATTGCCTTTGTCTAGTTTCCCCACACTTAAAGCACCTCATACCACTACAACCAACTGTTCTATTGAATTGACCAAGACCCTTACTACTGCCAACACTACCACAAGCACTAATGCTCAATGCTTTGCTTATACCACTACTACTACTAGCACCACCATTTATATTGACAATATTAGCAGAACATTATGACTATTTTCCACTATTAACACGCTCTAATGAGCAGCAGAATTAGAGAAAAGATCAAACATGTTCACAATATCATGAATCTGTACCCTCAAACCCCAAATATATCACGACACTAATTGGTCTTTCGCCTCTTGAATCTCATTTCTGACAATCGGTTGGTAAAACTCAATGGTATAATCATCCACTGATCTAGTGACCTATTTTAAATTCTACAATTGTTGATACATCAACCTCTGAAAATTGTATGGTAAGAATGTGGCTCGCGTATGTTTCTTCGTCTTCTCCTTGGTAGAAATTTTATCTTTACCCAGTCTAATGCAAACTAGTTTTAATTGTTGCGACTATGCGGTAGCCCTGCCATGCAATCTAATTACTACCAAAGACACATGTTTGTTTTTTAACACCCCTTTAAATTCTAAAATTTCCTTAATAGTAGCTAACTAGTCAAGGAACTCCTCTGGCCAAAGGTGCCATGGAATTCTAGAATTTTAGTGCACATTCCTGTCTCTTATCGCCTAGTATCCTCTTCTACAACTACTCTACGTTGTCTACGAGGAATCTCCTTATAATCTTCATCCTTATCTCAACTACTCTCTTCTTCAGAATTACCCATAAAATTATTGTTGTTTCATGGGGTTAGGTTGGTTTTGTTCAGATTTCCCATTAGCAAGACCATTCTCTCAGTCATTTGTTCCATCATTTGCTCAAATCGCTTATCCATTAGCTAAGTGATCCTTTGCTCCATATCACACTCATAAACTTCCTCAATACGCTATTGTCTCCTAGGTGCCATGACTATCCAAGGAATGAACGTCAACTCTAATGTCAACTGATGTTGCAGAAGCCTAAAATTAAAAGGGATGAATATTGTAATCCGTTGATTCTGCAAGTGGTTGACAAATAATCTTATATTAATCTGTTGATTCAAGGATTACCTAGAATAATAGGTATCAAAATTCTTTAATTCTCAAAAGAATACTTGAAAATTGGAGGAAAAATAGAAAATTCTATTAAAATCAATCAAAATGGTCTCCAAACATCCCAAAGAGATGAATAAATACGGTTCAATACAAAACCCTAAAAGGAAAAAGGAAAAAAGACCAAAAAGTCAAACTAAAATGAACATAAACTTCAAAGCTAATTTTGAGGTTTTATACAAATGAATTTGGGCCTAAAACTTGGCCCGTTATGAGTAAACTCTATTACAAATATAGAACCCTAAATAAGCTTCGTTTTGATATATTATGAGTTTCGTAATTCATCCGAAACTGAAAGTTTTGCTCATGCCTTGCCTATTGAACTCGTCCAAAAATTGGAATGCAATATGATATGCATCACAAACCCACACATAAACAAGAATGTAAGTATAACCTAATTTCAATAAATATACTTTCAATTAAATTAGAACTACATTTTAATTAATTTAATTTTCTTAGAGATAAAATAGAAGTTAACTTAATTATAACAGAAAACATACTTTAAATTATATTAGAATTATATTTTAATTAATTTAATTTTTATTAGAGATAAAATAGACGTTAACCTAATTAAAATTGAGGTGTAGTCTATGGTTACTTTGTTTTTTACAAAGTAAATTTTACTTTATTAATAACCACCACTGGATGAGTCAATACACTCTTTTCTAATAATAATAAAAATAAAGTGAAAATCGAGTAAATAAAAATAAAAATCACCCTAAAATTTCCCTAAAATAGGAAATAGATTTTTAATCAAATTAAAAATAAATTTTAATTAATTTAAGTTCTAAATGATTAATAAGTCTGCTATCTGTTTCAGCGCTAATGTTGATGATAACGAGAAGCAGGGCATTTGCAATCGGCTTGAGATTAGGGAAGATAGCTCTGTTCAAATGTACTTGGGAGCTCCGGCAATGGTGGGTAGAAATAAAAAGGAGACTTTTGCTTATTTGAAGGACAGAATGTGGAAACGCATTCAAGGGTGGCAGGGGAAGAACCTTAGTCAAGCAGGAAAGAGGTGCTTTTAAAATCTGATCTCCAAGCTCTTCCTTCTTATGTGATGAGCGTGTTTATGTTACTGGTAGCTTTGTGTGAAGAGTTGAAGCGGATGCTCAATAGTTTTTGGTGGGGTTAGAATGATCCTAATTCTGGTGGAATTAAATGGAAAAGCTGGGCCACAATGTGTGTTGACAAGGGAGTTGGTGGGTTGAACTTCCGAAGTCTTCATGAATTTAATTTAGCTTTTTTAGGCAAGAAATGTTCGAGATTAATTAAGTTTCCAAATTCTCTTGTTGCTAAAGTTCTGAAAGCCAGATATTATCCTAGAAATGATTTTCTTGAAGCTAAACTTGGAACAAACCCGAGTTATACCTGGCGGAGTATTGTTGTGGCACAGGGGCTGGTTAAGAGTGGAGTGTCTTGGCGAGTGGGGGATGGCACTAAGGTGAGGACTTACCATGATCCTCGGCTTCCGGGTATGTCAGTGCCAAGAATTACGTCTGCTATTCACCCCTGAGCTGGAGAACTGTACCGTTAATGCTTTATTGTCATCTGGAAATATTGATTAGAATAGAACGTTAATTTTGTCTTGCTTTAATAACAGAGATAATTAGCTGAGCCACAGTCTCCCCAGGCCCATACAGAGCATTCCGGATTCGATTTTTTGGCGGTGGGAGAGGAATGGTTTGTACACGGTAAAGAGTGCTTAGAGATGTTTGATTGAGCAAGCTTCAGCAGGAATTCAACAGGTTAGACACTGTTTGATTGAGCAAGTTTCCGCCAAGTGACAAGTTTGTATGTTTTTATGTCGAATCGGAGCTGACTGGTGAATAAAATAATGATGTCTCTTTTCAGTGTCCTTTTTTTGATTTCTCAGTTGAAACTATCCTCTTGCAAGATCGTGTTGGTGGAAGTTGGGTGCTCCAGTGTTTCTGCCACAATCTGATTCTATTTTGGATATTATAACTCACATTTTTAACTCTAATGCTCAGCTGGGTAGGGAATTGTTGGTTTTATGCGCGTGGAGTTTATGGTTTTTCAGAAATAAAGCTGTTTGAAATGGATGCAAGCCTTCCGCCCATCAAGTTGTTAGTCTCGCCCAAAATATGTTGCAGCAATGGAGGGATTCTCATATGAGTTCATCAGGAGCAGTTAACTCTCGGCCTAAAACAACTAATGTCACTTGGCGGAAACTCCCTCTGATTGGATCAAATGCAATGTGGATGCAGCCTTGTTCAATTCTGGTTACATATATGGTGTTGGTTGGGTGTTCAGAGATAGTTTTGGTTCCTTTTTGTCTGCTAGGACTGGTTCTTTTGATGGTGTTGTGGATCCTCTAGTGGCGGAAGCTATTGGTGCCCGTGAAGCATTGAGTTGGATTAAAACTCACAGTTTGAGCAGAGATTACCTTGAGTCGGATTCGTTGGAGACTGTCAAGGCCATCTGTAACTACGCTAAGGAAGACTCGTCAATTTTTGGGATGGTTATAGATGATTGTAAAGCTCTCCAAAAAGAGCTGGACTTTGTGTTTGTTAATCACATTTCTAGGTCTGCGAATCAGGTTCCGCACATTTTGGCTAGGTCATCTGATTCTGTGTCCGGCTGTATGGAGAGGACGTCAACCCCTCCAAGTTTTGTTATTTCCGTGTTATCTTCAGATGTTGAATAAATGAACTATTTCTACTTCCAAAAAAAAAAAGTTAGAAAATATCTGAATTTTATTTTTATTTTGACTATATTAATTTATTTATTTTTTGACTGAGACTATATTAATTTTATTTAAAGTATATATTTTTTTGGCAAAAAGTTTAAAATATTTATCATGGCTAATTAAGTTTTCCAGAATTACTATAATAACATCCTCTCTGCTTATAGGAAAAATCCAAAAATTAACTTTATTGAAGTTAAATATATGGATTTTGAATCTTTTAAAGGAATTCAATATTAATTGTTCCCCTTAAGTAGTAGACCTACATTATTATACTCTTTATAATAATTTTATTTCCCAACCATTGGTATTAGAGTTTGATATCCCCTCCCCTCAGTGTAAAAGAAAAAAAAAATTGATATGAATAGAAGAGTGACAAAAATTTTACTGGTATAATAATTATTGATTCTTGCTATGGTTATGGCCAAAAATAAAAAAAATAAAAAAAAGTTTATTGCTAGGGTAGGAATTCTTGTGTGGTTGGAACTTGACTACAAATCCATCACTCATAGAGTCTTAAAAGGCACGTCTTACCTTATATAAAAGCTTATAAAACACCAAATAAATAAACAGTAAAGACTTCGAGAAGAACTATGAAGACGATTATGCTAAACCATAAAAGCATCAGAACTATTGGTATCAGTTTCATAAATCATTTGTCATTGCTCTTCGGCCTCGCAACTCTCCTTTCATGGATTTACTTCCTCCTGCGCATTGGTTCCTAATGTCCAAGCCTTCATCCAAATCCACTCCTAGATGTTGGTCTATTATTGCTTGGGATTTCACTCGTTAAACACATACTCTGCTGGATGTTTTCCTAGCATCAAGAAACCTTTAACCTTCTTAGCTTCCTTCCACATGCTTGCATTCATCCTTATAACTTTTGGGTTGATGGATTTTGCGATGGTTGTTACCCACAAAAGAGAAGGTAGAGAAATTGAAGGAAGAGTTTACGAAGAGTATGATAAGGCGGATTACTCCAACTGGCTGCAGCAGCGATATATAAATTTCTCCAACAGGTTGCAGCAGAGATATGCGAATCTATGGTGGCGTTGCCTGCATGAGTCTCAGTTTTGCACCAGCATTGCCAAGAAATACGATCATCTCAGCGCTTCAGAATTTTACAACACCAACTTGACTCCATTACAGGTTTAGTACAGCCTTGCTATTTTCTTGAACTTTTTACTTATTATCTAGATTTCATGAGAGCTTTTAAGAATTGGAGCTAACTCATAGGCAAATCTTAATGGTTTTTAGTTTTAAAGGGTAATGACCAAAAATCTATATCTCAATGAGTTAGGTTAAAATTAATAACTATTTTAAGAGTTAATAATGTTAAAAAACTATTTAGTCTAAAAGTTTAAGTAGTAGGTGAAAACAATATTAAAGAATTATCTAATCTAAAAAAATAATTTATTCGGAAAAAATATGATAGATTTTGCACCGTCAAAAATAAAAGATAAAAACCTCTGTTGTGACATCAAAAAACATGACTTACATTCTTAATCCCTACAAAAGTGAAATAATTCTTCTCCTAATTATTTATTTTAAAACAAAAATTGATATTAGTATAAGTTCTTCTCCTAATTTTTTTAAAAGAAAATTTTATTCTAATGTTAATAAATTACGGACAAATATATCTTTAGTCCCTCTAAAATTACAGTATAGATCTTTATAAAAAAATTTTTTTTTCTTCATTTTTACTGCATGATATAGGAGACTATCTATTTGAAAAGATTTTTTGAATTCCTCCATGTGAAATACTGTTATTTGTCCTTTCTCACGACAAGTAACATTATCCATAAATTATATCAAGCAATATCTCTAAGTACATTCCTCCATATGAATACATATCGAGTTTGAAACTTGGAAGTGTGAATACCCATCTGACATTCTACTGAGAAATTTCAATTCCCAAAATTAAAAGTGTTAACCAAAAATTTAATTTTGGAGCTTTTGTCTGCTGAGCATTAATATTATGTTAAACTATTAATGTACTTGTAGTATTTTAACCATAGACAATTATACATATGAACAAGGTGTCACAGTCTATGAAATTACGCACTTGCTCCGTACTTTTTGTTGCTAATCAAGTTACTGTCCTTTCAACAAGCATATATGTAATTCCGTGTAAACTGCGACATACTATTTATGTCAAAGGTGAATCTTTACCCTTTAACCACAAAACTATTAAGTTAAAACTCTTTGCGAAAATGCATAATCGGTTTGTTGTTTGATTTTTTTTTTGGCCTCTAATATCTAGCAGCCACATAATTTATATATTTAATTAGTACATATAACACATTATCTATCTTGAGTAGAATTATGCACATATCATATTACTTACTAATTATTAGTTAATTTTTTATTTTCCTTTCTCCAGTCAGGTTGTTGTAAGCCACCAAGTTACTGTCCTTTCAATTACAGGAATGCAACCATCTGGAAACTAAAAAAAATTCCTAAACTGGAATATGAAAAACATGCTCTAGTGAAATATTATCCGGGAGATTGTAACAAATGGTTTAATTCTGATTTCCAGTATGGTTTTGATTTCTTTTGCTTCAATTGCAATTCATGCTTTTGGTGCATTTCTTTCCAACATCAAGACGGAGTGGAGGCATACGGTGTTTGCCAATATATATATCCTTATTTTTCTTATACTTGTTATGCTTGTTGTTTTGCCAGATATGGGGTTAGAGTATTCATATCAAAATAGAACCTAATAAAATCCTACTAAATTTTTGTATGAGGATGTTTCATTACGAAGATTTTCTACTCAAATCCTCATCAAGTCAAATTTTCTTAGATCAACACCAGTCAAACATGAATAGAGATTAGTTATAGAGTAGAGTTCTTATTATGTAATACTGTAATACACACAGTTATTATAAATATGCTGCGACATATAAATGTGCGTGTATATATATATATATATATATTGGATGTTGATTTTTATAGTCTAAAAGCTATGATTACCCAACAATTTATGTATAAGTTCCATCTTTGCATCATGCGGGAAAGAACATTTTTTTTCAAATGTATATATAACAGAAGAAGTAAAGTCAAATTCACACTAAGCTTCAAGTGACATGACCATGTACATTCAGGTGAGCTTGAAGCCGGTGAAATGGGTGATTTTGAATCAGCTAATTGTCAAACAAAGTAATTTGTTGTGATTTGAAAAGCTTGCTACCACATCTTTGAACTTTTTATGAGTATACACACTGAAAGTGGTCTTCCTCGCACTCAAATATTATAAACGAGAATCATTATCAAGAATAGCAATTTGCTACAACATCTTTTGAAACCAAATGGATCTACTCTAATAGTTACAAAAACAATAGTATTGTTAGTTAACTTCTATTTTATTTCTAATAAGATTACCTTCTATTTTATCTTTAATAAACTAAATTAATTAAAATACTATTGTAATTTAATTGAAAGTATATGTTGCATTTTGAGGGGTAAAATAATCATTTTTGATGGTTACAAATAATTAAATGAAATTATATTTAATCCATGTGTTTGGTGTTATATTCAAGTTAATTTATATTGCACAATTCAAGTCCAGGCATAAGCAACGAAAAAGTCAACATGTTGATTTTCCAAGCCTGCAACCCTGTCATGAGTGGTGACGGACTCATCATGATCACAATAAACTTAGAAAATGGAAGATCAAATTTTCTATTGAGATCTGAAGTCAAATTTGGTCGAATATTGTGAGAATTTTCATTAAAAGTGGTCATAAGTAAATCCCAATTTTTAGAAAAATTTTTAAAGCAAAATTATGAAGTTCCAAATTGCAAATTTCAAAAAGTGGCCAAAACTTGTCATGACCAACATCACCACTAATGTTATGATCATGATGGCCTAAATTATGATTATAATGATTTTTTCATGATCATGACAACAAACTCCAAAAAGTTCTTGAGAGTTGTCATGGTCAGTGTCACCACTATAGTTATGATCATAAAAGTACAAAAATTCAAATTTCTTCTTGGCGCCCCAATAATTATGATCATGACTATCTTGTTATGATTATGACGATGTGCAGAACTACTTTTTCTGGGTAGTTTCCAATGGCTCTATTTGCATTAAATGCACCTCCAATAGCTATTTTTCTCTACGAGGATATAAATACAAGACTAATTTCAGTTGGAAATGGTGGAGGAAGTTGAGCAAACACATTGAGAGCCATTTTTGAGCTTTTAACGTTCATTTAATCCTTCAACCACCTAAGTTCTTAATCTTTAACTCTTTGTAATCTCTTCTATCTCAAGGGTGTTCTTGAGTGTGGGTTGGTGAGTGTTTAAAACCATTATTCAAAAGCTTAATAGTGAGATTGAGTAAGTTAGATTAGGGTTTTATTCAATTGTAAGCTAAAAGAATTGTTCTTAGCAAGTGGGTTACAGTGTGAGCCATCGAAAACACTTGGGTTAGAGTGTGAGCTTTGTGAAAAAACTTAGGTTTGAGTGTGAGCCTTAATAAAACTCTTGGGTAGCTTAATTTAAGCTTGTAAGGGTTTAATCTACACCTTAAAGTAAATTGAAATTCTTAACTTATGGTTGAGGAGAGGATGTAGGCTTTGAGAGCTGAACCTCTATAAATTCCTTGTGTTTTCTTCCTTTTATCCTTCATCTTTTAGTGCTCAATTTTTTTTTTTAGTTTGCTCATTGTTAAAATTCAAAAATTCCCTACCTAGCTCAAAAAGCAAATTCACCCCCCCTCTTGGCATTTGTGGAATTACATTTGGTATCAAAGCTTTGGTCTCCTTCTTGAAGATTTAACCATCTTAGAGAAAAGATCATAGCCTCCACAAGTGAAGTTGTTGTCGCCCCTAATGTTCATGGTCCTAACTACACAAGACCTCCATTTTTTATGGTACCGATTATGCATATTAGAGAAATAAAATGGAGATGTTCTTGGATAGTGAAGGAGTCAATTTATAGGATACTATTAAAGAAGGTTAGAGTCCTCCAACTAAGAAAGAAACTGAAGGCAATGAGGTGGTCATTCATAGAAAGAAATGGAGTGAGAAGCAATCCAAAGCAAACTTGAGAAATAGAAAAGCAATCACTATTCTATATTGTGGCTTGAGTAGAGAAGAATACAATAGAATAGAGCATTTGAGATCCATTAAAGAGATTTGGGAATGTTTGAAGACTAAGCATGAATGCACTAGTTAAGTTAAGAATAAGAAATTATAAATGTTTGGAAGAGAGTATGAATTGTTTGAGATAAAGCCTTATGAAAAAATTAGTGATATGTATAGTAGGCTTATCACTCTCATAAATTCTATGAGGAAACTTGGCAAGAAATTTTCAAATGAGGATGTCAACAACAAAATTCTTATGAGTTCGCCTCAAAAAGTTTGAAAAGCTAAAATAGCTTTAATTGAAGAAGCAAATGATCTCTCTATTCTACTTACAGATGAAATTTTAGGGAAGCTTCTCACTTATGAACTCAAACGAATCAAGTGGTAGAGGACGAGGTGATAAAAAATGACCAAAGCATTACTTTCAAGGCAAGTAAAGACATTAGTGATAGCAACTCAAGTGAAAATGAAGATGAGTATGCAATGATTTCTAGAAAAGTAAGAAATTTGATTATGAAGAAGAGAAGGGGATTCAAAAAGCAACCATTTAAAGCAACTTGGGATGATTCTAGTGATGAAGAAACACAGAGAGAGGTTGCAAATCTTTGCTTCATGGTTTTGGAGGAACTTTCAAGTGATGATGTAAATCTAGACTTTGAATCTAATGATGAGATATTACTTGCTTGTGAAAAATTGGTGCATAGATGTGATAAGTACTTGCTAGAATTAATTCACTCAAAGAAATAGTAAAAACTCTAAAAGAAGAACTTGAGAAATCAAGGCTTTTTAATGAAGAGGTAGCCGATTCATTAAATGAAAGTAATTCTAAGAAAATTAAGATTGCTAATGAAAATGCAAAACTTTTTGAATAAACATATTTTTAGAAAATAAAATTGGCAATCTCAAGGAGTCCATCTCTCGATTTAATAAAGGAAAGGAAATTATTGATGGCATGAATTCTATGAATTCCACTCCTTTAACATCTAAAGGTGGAATTGGTTTTGAAAATGCTCATGTTAGTGGTTTAAAAATTGTAAGCGTGGAATTGGTTTTAAAAATACTCATGCTAGTGGTTCAAAAATTTTAAGCCTAAGTACTCCAATTATTAAGGTTTACCAAAAGTCTAGTCTTAAAACCAATGGACCTAAAAGCTAAAAAATCTAGAGCTAATAACTCAAGAGGGCCTAAGCCTAGGAAATACAATCATGCTCATTCTCATGTTTTTCATAGTTTTAAAATGAAAGAGCATGCACTAAATGTTATATGCTATTATTATGGTGTGATGGGGCATAAGAATTCTAGATGTTATATTAGAAAGACTAATTTACGTTACTTAAATGATGTATCTTTCAATGCTATCCCCCAAGGACCTAAATACATTTGGATACCTAAAGTGTGATGAAGCAATTTCTTATAAGTGTGCTTGAAATCTAGAATGTACAAAGAAAAGTGATATCTAGATAGTGAATGTTCAAAGCATATGATCGAGAAAGCCAACCTCTTCTCTTATTTGGAGATGAAAAAGGGAGGCAAAGTTACATTTGGTGACAATGTCAAGGGTAAGATCATAGGCATTGGTTAAGTTGGTAAGAAAGACTTTACTTATATTTTGATTAATGGCTTAAAGCACAATTTACTTAATATTTGTCAATTATGTGATAATTTAATAGAGTGACTTTTGAATTAAAGAAATGCTTTGTAACTCATATGGAAGGGAATAAAGTCATTTTCAATGGTGAAAGAGTCAACAATGTTTATACTATTGATCTATCCTCTTTAACTAACCAAAGTGTTGACTGTTTAGTTGCCATTAAGGATGACACTTGGATGTGGCATAGTAGATTTGGTCATGCTAGCATAAAGCTCATTAGAGATCTAAGCAAAGGTGATAATGTCATTATCCTCCCCAAAGTGAAGTTCTAAAAGGATTTGATCATCGGTGAGCCACTAAAAGAGAGATTGGTATGTTGGATAGAAATACTTTATGATATTTATTCGTTTGTGGCATTTTAATTAATTGCTTGAACCTTAAGTGGTTAATTTGCTATTTCTTTGAACCTTGATTGATTATTATGCAATATTGAATTAGTCCCTATGGTGTTTGAAGAGGCTCAACCCAAGTTCAAAGTTTGATTTTTAAAAATTCTGTTTACAAATCATGATCAATACTCTGTTGTTATTGGCAGTGAAGGTTATGTTTTTCTCTAAATAAATTCATGTTCTATCCAAAATTATTTTTAGTGAGTCAATTCTCATGATTATGAAAATTTGATCACTAGTTGTAATTCATTTGCAATAATTTTTTAATGTATTTAAATTTTTTGACAGAAAGTGGGTAAAATTTTTTGTCATGATCGTGACACATTCCTCATGACCAGTGATGCGTCTAAGGTTAATATTGGGGTATTTAAAGCATTTTTTACTCTAACCCTTCCATCTTCATCCTTTTTGTGTTGCTCACTTTCCCTTTTCTATCTTTAACTTAATTTTTTCTTTTTCTCAAGATTCCTTTTCTCTCAATGGTTTTACCCCAAAGCCATATTATTATCATCATCATTTCATTACCATCTCCCATTATATTCTCATCTCAGGTGGGTATTCAAAAAATTGATTAAAATATATTTTTCCTTTTTTTCCTTAACCAAATTGTACCTATCACTATGTCAACCTCTAAGGAGTTGATAAAGACGGGAACATAGTTAAAAATTGTTAGGAAAAGTGGCCCATCTGATCCTTTTTATCCTCGCTTGCAACCAAAGAGCAAAAAGAAAGGTTTTTTGTGTTTAAATCTCATCTGATCCTTTCCACTTATTTTTTGATTGAAAAAAAACTAGGACATGAAGAGAAAATAAAAGAATTGGTTGATAAACTAAAGTTGAGGAGAATAGTGTATGGAAAGAACTCACTACAAAATATGAGTTTCGATGTAGAATTTATAAGAGTTAAGGTTTGATCTCCTTTATGCATAAATACCTACATCAATTTGTGTTGGCTAAAGGTGGAAGCCATGGACATGTTTGAAAATTAGAAGTATTTGTGCTTTGCTGTGGTGAAAAAAAGAAGAATTTGGCCTTGGCTAAGCTATTTACGGATCACTTGTGGACTATTACTATTGCCAAATTTGGCAAAATTTAAGTTGGTGTAAAACAATTTGGCATGATTGTAACTTTAGAGTTTTAAATGTTGGCAGAAAAGTGAAGCTCCATTAACCTCTAAGAAATGCTTAAGACTTCAGTATCTTGAAGAAAATGAAGAAGCAGATGCAAGCAGTCCAATTCAACTCTAAGTTCACTTGGATGATAAATTTAGAGCTATTCAGATCTCCATCTCTACCTTGGATTCTTAACTTGGCCTTATGGACACCAAAATTGACAATATTGCTGTTGATGTGGCCTTTTTTAAGACCAATCTTCTAGCTCCTCATGAATATTACTGATTCTGCATCTCATTTTATAACATTTTGGTTTTAACTTTTTTGTTTTCAAGTCTTTATAGAACTTAATGTGGTTGTAGCCTTTTAAAGCTTGAGACATATTTTGTTGTTGTTTATTTTAGTTTGCTGTTGTGTTGGACAGAAGCTTTTCCCCTTTGTTTGGTTGTTTTTTATAGCAACAAAAGGGGAGAAAAGGCTAAAGTTAGTCTTAGTTTGTTTTGTTATTTTAGTTTGTGTTTATGATGTTGAATTTGCAAAATTTGTTGCATGTAATATGTTTTTAATATGGACATTGATTATGCTATTTTTGTGCTTTACTTGGTATGGTTAGTATTTTTTTTTTATTTTTTTGGAATTGTTAGCTGATAATATTTTATGATTTTTTGGAATTGTTAGTTGATGATCTAGTTGTGAATTATTATTGGGTGTGGATGCTAATTTTGTGAAAAATTATTGGTTATGGATATTGCTTATGTGAAACAAATTGTTAGTCATCCTATGTTTGATTTGGCATAGATATTCTTTTGGATATTCATGTTATGTGTTTTTAAAACTTGATATGGTTATGGCCTTTCACTTTTTCGGGCACATTTGCTTTAATTGACACCTTTTGCCTCTACTCTCTCTCTTGTTGTTTTTTATAGTAACAAAGGGGAGAAAATGTAAAATTTTTATATTCTTTTTGGATATAGCAAATTGTGCTTGGGGAGAAAGGTTCTTATGGATAAGAAAGTATTTATGTCTATTGCAAAGAGGGGGAATTACTTTTGAACATATTTGTTGATTGATGAATATACTTTCTTTAGATATATTTTAATTGATGTTTGAGAGTTGACCTTTGATTGTTTTACTTATATTCTTCAATTATTGATGCCTTGGCTGATCAAATATGTAAAATGAACTTGCTAATTGATTTTTGCAATTTTTAAATTTAGGCTTATTTTATGGGGGAGTAATTCCTTCCAATTTTAACCTAATTTTACATAATTATTTATTACTATAAAAAAGGGGGAGATTGTTAAACCTTGAGGGGTAAAATAATCATTTTTGATGGTCACAAGTAATTAAATAAACTTATATTTAATCTGTGTGTTAAGTGTTTATATGCAGGTTAATTAATATTGCACAATTCAAGTCTGGACATAAGTAATGAAAAAGTCAATATGTTAATTTTCGAAGTCTGTAGCCCTATCATGAGTGGTGATGGACTCATCATGATCATGACAAGCTGGTAAAATGGAAGATCAAATTTTCTATTAAGATTCGAAGTTAAATTTGGTCGAATATGGTGGGAATCTTCATTATAAGTGGTCATAAGCAAATCCCAATCATTAGAAAATTTTTTTAAGCAAAATTATGAAATTTCAAATTGCAAATTTCAAAAAGTGGCCAAGATTTGTCATGACCAGTGTTATGATTATGATGGCCTAAATTATGATCATGACGATTTTTTCATTATCATGACAACCAACTTCAAAAAGTTTCTGAGAGATGTCATGACCAACGTAACCACTATAATTATGATCATATGAGTGCAAAAATTCAAATTTCTTCTTAGTGCCTTGATGATTGTGATAATGATGGTTTTCTCATGATTATAACGACGTGCAGACCTACTTTTTTTAGGTGATTTCCAACGGCTTTATTTGCATTAAATGCAACTCTAACAACTATTTTTCTCTATGAGTATATAAATACAAGAATGATTTCAGCTAGAAATAGTAGAGGAAGTTGAGCAAACACATTGAGAGCCATCTTTGAACATTTAATCTTCAATTAATCCTTCAACCACCCAAGTTATTAATCTTTAACTCTTTGTAATCTCTTATATCTAAAGAGTGTTCTTGAGTGCTAGTTGGTGAGTATTTAAAACCATTATTCAAAATCTCAATAGTATGATTGAGTGAGTTAGGTTAGGGTTTTATTCACTTGTAAGTTAAGAGGATTGTTCTTAACAAGTGAATTTGAGTGTGAGCTATTGAAAAAACTTGAGTTTGAGTGTCAACCATTGAAAACACTTGGATTTGAGTGTGAGCCATTGAAAACACTTAAATTAGAGTGTGAGCCTTATGAAAACACTTACTTTTGAATGTGAGCCTTAGGAAAATACTTGGGTAGCTTGATTTAAACTTATAAGGGTTTTATCTACACCTTAAAGTAGATTGATAGTGGATTAAAATTCTCAACTTATGGTTGAGGAGAGGACGTAAGCTTTGAGAGCCGAACTTTTATAATTTCCTTGTGTTTTCTTGCTCTTATCCTTCATCTTTTAGTGCTCGAATTTTGTTTTTAATTTGCTTATTGTTAAAATTCGAAAATGCCCCACCTAGCTCAAAATACCAATTCACCCCACCTCTCTAGGCACTTATGGAATTACAGTATATTTTCCATTCTAATTTGGTTAACTTCTATTTTATCTCTAGTTAAAATAATTAATTATAATTTATTAATTACATTGAAGTCTTTTTGTATTAAATAAATATAAAATACACTTTTAAAATTTTATATTTTAATTATTTATTATAATAATAAATAATTACTTTAAATATTTGTTATCAATTATGTAAATATTATTTTATTTTGAAATAATTCAATAATGAAAATTTAGTAATTAGATTAATTTATTTTAGTGTTAAATGTATAATGTATATTTTAAAGTTTTATAATTATAAAAATAATTGATATTTTAAGTATTATAGTTAACTACTATATATTACATATTTGATGATAACATGTAATGTATTTAGAAAAATTAAGATATTTATGCCAAAATTGAAAATTTGTGATAAAATTATTACAAATTGAAAAATATTTATTTGTTTTATGCATATATTAGTTGATGTAAGAATAGGCCTCATATCAATAGTGCCACTAAATAAGATTTTGAGTTAAAATTGCTCCTAATTTGTTAAAATTGATCATTTTTGTCAAAATTTTAAAATTTGGCTAAAATCACATCAAACCAACAAGTTTTGAATTTTTTGGACCAATATATATAGTTGTTCTATTTTTTTTTTTTGAAATTCATGAACTAATAGCTAATTTGAATTTATTTTTACTTTGACTATATTAATTTAATTTTATTTTTTTGCTATTGATTTGTCAAATTTGATAATTTTTGACAAAATTTTAAAAGTAGACTAAACTCACAACAAACAGAAAATATTTGGATTTTTTAGACCAAAAAGCTCTATATATAGTTGTTCTAATTTTTTGAAATTCATGAACTAATAGCTAGATTTGAATTTATTTTTATTTTGACTTATTAAACGTTATTATTTTTTAAACGGGATTATATATATATATATATTAAAAGGAGAAATACAATGCCTCAATCTTTCACCACATTATGACACTTGACAATAAAATATGTCATATTATTACGATAATTGTTTTTTCCCAATTAAAAATTATAAATTCTCTTACAGCTAATTAAAAAAAGATACCATTTCACTTTTAAAAAACAATGGTTCAATTAAAAAAAACTATAAATTCTCTTACAGCTAATTAAAAAAAGGTACCATTTCACTTTTAAAAAACAATAGTTCAATTAAAAAAATCTATTAAAAAACTAATAGACACTTGTTTAGTAAACAACCGCAAATAATTGTTTTTTTCCGATTAAATAGTACAAATTCTCATACAGTTAATAAAAAAAAGGTACTATTTCAATTTAAAAAAAAGTATAATGTTTCTCTAATTTTCACATTTTTTCTTTTTTTCTTTATTATGTTTCTCAAATATATATATATATTTCCTATTATCATCCGCATTTAGACGAAAATAAGATATAATTCTGTTCTTTTGTTGTTGCTGATTTTTTCTATTTTTTTTTTCTTTCTTGTATTTCTCGTATATTAATTTGGTACCTCATTTGCCATTTTCATTGAGATCCAAATTTATATTGTAAGTGAGTTAATTTGATATATATTTTATTAATTTTTTTCTCCTATATATGCATTTTGGTATACAATATATTTATAGAATTTAAAAGTTTCTAAAAAAGAAACAAAAATTATAACAATTAAAGGATTAAGTTGTTCTTATCACAATTTAATGAAGACTGCTTAACATTTTTTAAAAATTTTAAACAAATTTTATTCATCAAGTTCAAGTTTAATGAACATATTACATACTAATTTGTATTTTTGATTATATAAAAATATTTTTTAATAAAATTATTTTAATTCTATTTTTATATATAACAAATTAATTATTTCTGCGTAAGATTTCACCTAGTTTTATTTAAAATATATATCATTGCTAAGTTTTTCTGAATCATTATAATAACATCCTCTCTGCTTATAGAAAAAATCCAAAAATTAACTCAATTGAAGTTAAATATATGGATTTTGAACCTTTTAAAGGATTTCAGTATTAATTGTTCCTCTAAACTAATAGAGCTGCATTATTATGCTTGTTATAGTAATTTTTTCTTCCAACCATTGCTATTCAAATTTTATTAAATTTCAATCTATCTGGTTTGATTTGAATAAAACTATAAGAATGATAAAAATTTTAATATTTAATTTAATACAATTACATATATAATAATTCGAATGGTTTAAGTGAGAATAAACCCTGTTAACCGATGGAATAATGGTTACTAATTCTTGCTATGGTAGGAATTCTTATGTGCTTTGAACTTGACTACAAATCAATAACGCATAGAATATTAAAAAGCGTGTCTGGGCTATATAAAAAGCTTACAAAACAACAAATAATTAAACAGTAAAAAACTTGGAGAAGAATTGTGAACCATAAGAGTAGACCTACATTATTAGACTCGTTATAGTAATTTTTTTTTACTCAGCCATTGGTATTAGAGTTTGATAAAAATACAACCATAGGAGTGACAAATATTTTATTGATACCATAATTATTAATTCTTGCTAAATATGGTAGAAATTTCTGCTATGGTTATGGACTAAAAAAAATAAAAAAATAAAAAAAATTCTTGCTATGGTAGGAATTCTTGTGGGGTTGGAACTTGACTACAAATCAAGTCTTAAAAAGCACGTCTTGGCTTATATAAAAGCTTATAAAACACCAAATAATTAAAGTAAACACTAAAGAACATCGAGCAAAACTATGAAGATGATTATGCTAAACCATAATAGCATCAGAACTATTACTATCAGTTTCATAAACCATTAATTGTCATTGCTCTTTGGCCTCGCAGCTCTCTTTCCATGGATTTACTTCCGCCTGCACGTTGGTTCCAAATCCACTTCTAGATGTTAGTCTATTCTTGCTTGGGATTTCAGTCGTTAAACACATACTCTGCTGGTTTTCCTAGCATCAAGAAATTAGTCGTAATTTGTGCATACAAGCACTCCATGGAATACAAGTTCAGTTGAGCATGCCTACAGTTCATGAAGATTTTGAAGGGCAATACAAAAAGGTCACCGATATTGAACTGAACAACATGCCAATGTTGCTGAATTGCCAAATAACACATGAAATTGAATTTTTTTAGGGATTAAACTAGTTGTGTTAGTTGTAAGCAAACTTGAACACTGTTGGCATTATAGCAGCTGCTTCTCAATATGCTCATTCCAATTATTGAAGTTGATTCAAAATAATGTGTGTTTGATTTTGTCAAATAAGTCTTTGTTAGTGTTAGTCTTTTGCTCCTTAAATTTCTGTTTCAGTTAGTAATAGTTAGTGGCAATAAAATTTGATTGTTTGTTGAGAGTTTTTAGTTTTTCAGTTAATTGTAAACCTTTAAAAAGGCACCATCAGTTCTTGAATAAATTGTAGAAAATCACTTTGATTTCTCCGTAGATTCTGTCTTTGTTGTTTCTAATGCAATTCTACAGTTTTTAGTTTACTACTATTCTCTATTTTTAATGCAATTCTTTGTTCTTATTTTCAGAATTCCCAATAATTATGGTATCAAAGCTTAGTTCCTTCATAACTGGGCATAAAAGTGATGGCAACTAATGGCAATGCAGTGAGTGTTTCTCAACCAGCAATTCCCATCTTCAAAGGAGAGTGCTATGAATTTTGGAGCATCAAGATGAGGACTTTGTTTAGGTATCAAGATTTATGGGACTTAGTTAAGAAAGGATATCCAGATCAAGATGATGAAGCTAGATTGAAAGAGAACAAGAAAAGGAACTCCAATGCATTATTCTTCATTCAGCAAACAATCCATGAGTCGATTCTCTCAAAAATTATAGCAACATACACAACTAAAGAAGCTTGGATGACTTTGTAGACAACATTCCAAAGCACCTCGAAGGTAATCACAATAAAACCTCAATCTCTTCGTTGTGAGTTTGAAACCTTACAAATGTATAAGGGTGAATCAGTGCAAGATTTCTTATCCCGAGTAGTTATCATTGTTGCATTCAAAACTCACAAGCACACGGATCATGATTGCAGTATAAAGAGTTATTATTCTCATGAGGATTGTATATTGAATACCAATATTTTTACTTATGATCTCAGCTAGTAAATTGAATAAAAGAGAAATTAAATTTAAATAACACAACATACTAAAGTAAATTAAAATTAGATGATTAGAACTTAGAGTCTAGGTTTAGTTTAACTATTCCAATATGATCATGAACATATTAACAAACAAAAGACATTGATTTCAGTTAAGGGTAATTGTTCTAAGATACCTAAAGGCTCTCTCGAGTTCAATTAAGCATACTAAGATTAAAGTTTAACCTACTATCGTGGTTAAGAAGTTAATCAAAACTCATTAACTTTCTTAACAATTAATTTACCACCGTAGACCCTTGCCTACTGTCATGGTTCCCCGAAGAGCTTGCTTACTCTCGTGATCGAGTGATCTAAGTCCTATGAATCATAAGCTAATAAATCCTCCTAACCCTCGTTGGTGAATCTACCCATAAACATGCAAACAAACTAGCTAAGAATGAAATCATTTGTTAAGTAACTGATGTAGCGGAAGCTTTAAAGAAATAAAAATAAAATAAAAGAACAAACAGGATAAATATTGTAGTCCGTTGATTTGCGCACAAATACTGAAAAACAACAAAGGATAAATATTGAAGTCTATTGATTTGTGCACGAATGCTAGAAATCAATCTTCTATAACCTGTTGATTTACTGAAAATTGGAAAAATAGAAATCTGATTATTAATTCAATAAAAACTGTCTCACATAGCCCTAAGGCTTACATATTTATAGGGTGGCACAAACCTACCAACCCTAATTTTTATTTAGGAAATAAAAATAAAGACAATTCTAGCTAAGGTAGGAAATCAAATCCTAATAATAATAATAATAATAATAAATTATATATGCTATCCATTATTCTGCAAACTTATTCCAAGACTTATTGCTTTGCATCAATAACTCATAAGATTAACTGAAAATCAAATTAATAAAAACTTGTGTTCAATCACATCATGGAAATAGCTACTCCAAACCTAAACCCTAAAAGATAATTAGCCATGCATGGTTTTGGTGAAGATCATAAACATAATTAAAGAATTAGAGAAGAAGAAGAATTAATAAAAATAAACTCTTGAATTCTTGCACAAATCTCCTTTAATCTTGTTTGGTTCTTATTTGTGGCTTCTTCTTAATGATAATATATTATTTCTAGCCCACCATAATTCTCCTTTTATATGGTAAACTTGATAGGAAACATCACATCCCTTGAAAAACTCTTCCATTTTGAGCAAGGAAAATACTTTAATTCTGACATGGGCATGAATATGGCCGTGTATGAAGTGTTGTCATGTTACAAGTTTTCAGCGTAGCTTTAGACATGGTTGTTCTTGATGTACTGTTAACTTCTCAACTCTTCTAGCAGTTGGGCAGATTATTGCATGGGTTGAGACACAGCTTCATCAAGCGGTGTCATAAGTTCTTCATGTTCCAAAGGTTGACATGGCCACAAACATGGCTTTGCCAAGCTATGTCTGAAATGGTGTTGTCCCACTCCATGCCATTTGGAATTTTGCTGGAATTTCCTATAAGAAAAGAGAACTTTAGTTAATACTTAAATAAAAACTCCTAATTAAACTAGAATTATACTAAAATAAAAAAACCATTAATCTAAAATTACTCCTAATTAAACTCAATTACTACCCAATTGTTCTAATAATTTATTCAAAATCCATTAATCTGAAGGATTTGTCTCTCAACCTAAAGGATTTGTTGTTTGTGGGAAGGAAGACAAAGTTTACAAGTTGAAAAAGACACTCTATGGATTAAAGCAAGCCCCAAAGGCATGGTATAGCAAGATAGATACCCATTTATTCTCAAATGGATTTGTAAGAAGTAAGAATAAGTCTACTCTTTACTTGAAGAGGCAGGGTATTGATTTTCTTATACTTTTTATGTCGATGACATAATTTATATGGGTACATTTAGTGCTTTAATTGAAGATTTTAAGGTTGGAATGATGAAGAAGCTGAGATGATAGATTTAGGTGTATTGCATTACTTTCTTGGTCTTGAAGTGTCATAAAAGGAAGATGGTATCTTTATTTCTCAGATGAAATATGCTACTAACTTGCTTAAAAGGTTTAATATGTTGAATTGTAATAGAGTAACTACACCCATGAACTTGAATGAAAAGTTGTAAGTTGAAGATGGTACTAATAGTGCAGATAACAAGTACTTTAGAAGCTTGGTAGGAGAATTAATTTATGTAACTTACACACGACCTGATATTGCATTTTCAGTTAATGTTGTTTCTCAGTTTATGCAAAATCCTATAAAGCATCATCTTAGAGCAGCAAAGAGAATCTTGGAATATGTTGTAGGAATAACTAATTATGCGCTTTAGTATGCTGCAAATTCAAATTTTGGTTTGTTGCATTACTCAGATAGTGATTGGGCAGGTTCTATGGAGGATAGGAAGAGCACTTTAGGTAGAATTTTTCATCTTGGATCTGGAGCTATCACCTAGAGTTCTAAGAAGTAAGCAACCACAACTCTGTCAACATCTAAAGTTGAATATACTGCTGTAACTTCAGCAACATGTCAAGCTGTATGGTTCAGATGCTTACTTATTGATTTTGGGCAAGAATAGAAAAGTGCAATTAAGATATTGTGTGACAATAAAGTAGCTATTGTAATGAGTGAGAATCTAGCATTCCATTCTATACCAAAGCATATTAACATTTGAATCCACTTTGTTCGTGAGCTGGTAGCTGGAGGTTAGGTTCAGTTAAAGTATTGCAGCACTAATAAACAACTTGTAGACATCTTTACAAAGTCACTTCCTCGAGATAAACATGTCTATTTCAGAATAAGACTTAGAGTATGCAATTTTGAATCAAGGGGGAGTGTTGAAGTGGATTCAAAATAACGTGTCTTTGATTTAGTCAAATAAGTCTATGTTAGTGTCAGCCTTTTGCTCCTTAAACTTTTGTTTTGGTTAGTAATAGTTAGTGGCAATAAAATCTAATTGTTTATTGAGAGTTTTTAGCTTTTTCAGTTTATTGTAAGCCTATAAAAGGGCACCATCAGTTCTTGAATAAATTATAGAAAAACACTTTGATTTCTCTGCAGATTCTGTCATTGTTGTTTTTAAAACAATTATGTAGTTTTTAGTTTACTGCTATTCTCTATTTTTGCTGCAATTCTTCGTTCTTATTTTCAGAATTCACAACACCAAGCATATTATTAGGCATTTCAAAAAGCCGTTGTTGTTATAGTATTCATCATTTTATACAATAACACACAAACAATGTATCATATTTAATTAGATTGTAGATAAGTTAGTATTGAGTATTGTTAAGAAATGAAGCCTTATAATCCTTTCAGTAAGCCATAAATCATGCCCTTTGACATGGATGGCAACAGTTTATTGCCAAGCAGACAACAATCACTAAATCTTATGTCTTCATAATTATATGTCTCCCATTATTACATGTCTCTTGCCATCATTTCATGTCTCTCTCCATAATTGCATGTCTTTTCATGATTGTTGTCTCTCATCTCTACATCCAAACCAATTTAAACGTTGAAGCACACATATACACACATGCACACACCCACCCACCCACCCACACATATATACACAAACACACACACACACACACATAATTAATGATAAAAATAAAATAAAATAAGAATTATAATAAAACAAAAATACCATAAAAATGCACCAGACCAATTTGAAAAGAATTACATTTAACACATAATCAAATACCCCTACACTTAGCTTCTTGTTTATCCTCAAGCAAGAAAATGAGAATAATACATATCAATAACACGAACTCATCACATTAATAAATTTTAACTTGACTGATTAATAAAATCTCTACTTAATATAATATTTAAATCATAAAAAAAAAAAAAATAACTCATGATCAAGAACATATATAAAGATTACCAAGTGGATAGCAAACTCTCTTATTGAATATAAAAATGTTCATAAATCAAGATTCATAAAGAAAGAAAACAAGTTAGATAACTCTTTTACTAGAATTTCCTTTAACAAGACACAAAATTGATTTTTTTTTAAAATTTGTTTGTGGACATTCCTATCGTCAGAATTCCCTCGCCTTTCCCATACTACTCATCATGGAACCCTCCAAAAGGTCCTTTTAGGATACTTGTACTTTTTGAAGAGTATTGAAGTAAAAGAGCATCTATAAATTTGAATAAAAGTTTTCAGCTCCATTCCACAACATTTTTTTATTCATTAAGTGTCAAATTCAAGCAATTCCAATGACTCAAGCTATCCAACCCGTTATTTTTCTAGTTCCTCTTAAATTATTCACGTTTACACATTCAAAAAAGGGAGTAAGCATTATATTCATTAAGGTGTAAAAATATGTCCTTAACCACAGATTGCTCATAATGCTTTGAAAATTAAATTAAACATTAAATGAAAATTAAATCAATTAATTAAGAAAACTATACCAATGTGCCAAGCTCACAAGATTGATAAGTTGCAAGGATTAAAGTTATGGGATAATTGATCATATTCCTATCCCATGCATGAACACAATGAATTAAAACACAATTAAATGAATTAAAAATAAAAAATCAAAATAAAACACATCAAATGCAAAATAAAACACACATTTTAAATGCTATGCATATGTAGAATGCACCCCCCTACACTTAAATTTCATATTGCTCTCAATGTGAAACATAAGTGGGTTATACAACAAAACACAATAAATAAATAACTAAATGAAATAAAATAAAAATGAGATAAAGAGAAGAAAACTCCCCTGAGATGGTGATTTTGGTGAAGATGGTGGTAAAGGCAGTTTAAAACCCAACAATTCAATGTACTTGGTGAGCTTGAAATTATGGTAAAAAATTTCTTTCCTCAAATAGAAAAACTGATAATCTATTTCATCATTTTGGTAGACTATTTTCTTCTTTATGGCTTCTAGCTTATCATCAATTTTCTTTCCTATGGCCTCTAATTTTTCTAAGACTCTTTGCTAACCATTGTTGTCATTTATAGTAGAATTATCTCTATTCTCAATGTTTTCAATCTCAAGGATAGAAATTGGTACATGATCTTCTGTTGTACATTGTAAATGGTAGAATTTATGAGTATCTGGTACCCTTAACTCATCTCGACTTGTAATAACTTTAGCACGAGTTAGAAGACAGTAGTGTAATTTGCCCGCCTGCATAAGAAACATGTTAGTGGTGGATGGATTCAGAACACCAAAATGCAAAGAAGACCGGTCACATTGTGACCTATAAAAATGATAGCAATAGATGAATTCATAATATTCCACAAGCTATAAAATATAAAATATGTGGTAGAGACTTTGGTTTTGGTATGCATACACCATAGAAGGAATAATTCTTGACTTGACATTTTATTCTCGTTAGTTTTCCTAAAAATCACAGAACACATGAATTTGCAAATGATCAAATACCGATGATCAATAATTAATCCATTAGGTATAATATGTGTACCCCTAAATTATCTTGCCTCGAAATTTGATACCAAAAAGCTTTAAGGTCATAATTTTTAGGGGGTTGATAAATACCATTCTTAGGAAAACCAAACACTTGATGTATAATGTTATAATTCACATGATAATCTTTACCGCAGAATCTAAAACCCAAATGCTTATCACTTTCTTCAATCGAATGCAAAGTGGTAAAGAACTCAAGTGTGATTTCTCTATAGGTGTCAAATGGTGTAGTAACAAATTTAGACCATCCTAATCTACCACATGATCTATAAATATCATCCTTAATGCCCATTCGAGACAAAATTTCATTCTTAAAACATTTGTCAGTGGAAATTTTTCTAGAAGTAAGAATGACATACCTTTTGCCCTCCTCATGAGTTTTGTTTGGAAATGGAGCACGATATTCTTAGGCAAGATCACATACTTCATTATCTTCAATCACATTGTTTCCCTTGCTCGAGCCTTCCATGGTACTCCTATCTCTCTTAGCTGGATTCTTAGTTATTGGCATTGTGAAATAAAGAAAATGATAATAAGAAAAATGAAATTTAGAGGATTTAAAAAAAAATACAAAAAGCAATCTAAAAAAAATGATGGATGAATGTGAGATTTGAAAAGAGGGGAAATGAAGTGATTAGGGATTTGAAATGAAAAAGAAAGGAAAATGGGAGAAAGCAAACATGGAAGTGGAAAAGAGAAGGAAGGTGGGTTGTTGTATAAGCACTTTAAGCATGACAAAGTTGACCTCACCAAATTTGTACTTCACTTCACCACTATTCCTACAAAATTCAAAGCACCAAAATTTTTAAGTGTGCTTAACAACTTTAATTCACAAAAATTAGCAATATATAAAAGGAAATGAAGAAAGAACATATAAAGCAATGTGTAAAATATTTTTTTTTTAAAACTACAACTTATAAGATAAAGATTAATAAAAGACTAACACTAAACAAAATAAAATGATGAAAGAAAATAATAAACATAATAAAATGCTAATTTTTAGGTCTTTAATATGACAAAAACTAGAATTTTTCATTGAGGCTGATGAAGGAAAAGAATTTCCTTGTGATTGGGCATAAATCCTCCTCTATACACCTTGCACCTCTGTCCATTTACTTGAAAATAATCTCCCTTAGAATTTATGAGTTCAAGTGCACAAAGAATTATTGCACCTTAAATGCACCACTCCACCTTGATCTCAATTTACCTAGCAATAATTCAATATAGAATTGAATAAAAGAACAAGATCACTAAATTTGAATTCTTTCTTAAGAATATGAGCATCGTGCCATTGTTTTGTTTTCTCCTTGAAAACCTTGGTGTTCTCATATGATTGAAATCGAAACTCATCCAATTCATGAACTTGTAACAAATGTTTTTCACCTACTGTCTTTATGTTAAAGTTTAGTGCCTTAATGGCCCAATAAGCTTGATGTTCAAGCTCCATATGCAAATGACAAGCTTTCCTAAAAACTAATCGGTAAGGAGACATACCAATTAGAGTTTTGTATGTTGTACGATATACCTACAAAGCATCATCCAACTTAGACGCCCAATCTTTCCTTGAAGAGCCCACTGTTTTCTCTAAAATTTTCTTTATTTCCTTGTTAGTGACATCCACTTAACCATTGGTTTGAGGATGATATGGGGTAGCAACTCTGTGGTGAACTCCATACCTTTTGAGTAATAACTTAAGCTGCCTGTTGGAAAAGTGTGAGCCGCCATCAATAATCACAGCTCAAGGTACTCCAAATCTACTGAACAATTTTTTAAAAAATCTTATCACCACTTTATGATCATTTATAGGTGAAGGAATGGCTTTTAGCCATTTAGACATATAATCTACCAAGATATAATGGTTCCCAAGAGATGATGGAAAGGGCCATAGAATCCAACCCCCAAACATAAAAAATCTCCACTTCTTAAATTAATGTGAGTGGCATTTCATTCCTCTTAGAGATATTCCCATGTCTCTAACATTTATCATAGTGTTCCACATAATCCTTGGTATATTTGAATAAAGTAGGCCAGAAAAATCCACTCTCTAACACCTTTACAGCAGTTTTTGTTGCTCCAAAATGCCCACCATATGTAGAATCATGACAATGAGACAAAATTTCTAACATTTTAATTTCAGAAACACACCTCTGAATCAACCTATCTCCATAAATCTTGTATAGAAATAAATCCTCCCATAGATAATGCTTTACCTCATAGAGGAAATGCTTCCTTTGTTAATAAGAAAAATCTAGAGGCAGCACTTCACATGCTAAATAATTGTTAATGTCTGCAAACCATGGAGCACTAAAATATTGGATTGCTAGTAATAAAGCATCAGGAAATTCATCATTGATATCCTTTTATTGCCTCACTTGTTCATAACCCTCTAATCTGGACAAATGGTCAGCTATAACATTCTCAAAACCTTTCTAGTCTTTGATCTCTAAGTCAAACTCTTGTAAAAGTAACACCTAATGAATAAGATGTGGTTTTGCATCCTTCTTCATCATAAGATATTTTATTGTTGCATGATTAGTGAAAATAATAACCTTTGAACCAAGTAAGTAAGATTTGAATTTATCAACAATAAAAACCACTACCATCATCTCTTTCTCAGTTATAGTGTAGTTCAATTGAGCCTCTGTAAGAGTTCTGCTTGCATAGTATATGACATGAAACTTGTTTTCTTCCCTCCGACCAAGCACCGCCCTCGTACTATGGTCACTTGCATCATATAAAATCTCAAAAGGAAGTGCCCAATCTGGATGTGAAATAATTAAGGCTAATACCAAAGCCTCCTTCAACTTGTCAAAAGCATTTAAACAATTATTGTTAAAATTAAAAGGAGTATCTTTAACTAACAATTAGGTTAAAGGTTTAGCAATTAAAGAAAATTTTTTAATGAAATGCCTATAAAAATCCATATGCCTTAGAAATCCTTGAACTCCTTTGACTATTGTTGGAGGTAGCAGCTTCTCTATAATTTCTGTTTTAGCTCTATCTACCTTGATCCCTGCACTCAAAATCTTGTGACCAAGGACTATCCCTTCCTTTACCATAAAATGACACTTTTCCCAATTAAGAGCAAGGTTAGTCTCTTCATATCTTTTCAAGACTCTGTCAAGGTCAGACAAACATAATTCAAAAGAATCACCAAAAATAGAAAAATCATCCATAAATACCTCTATGATATTCTCGATGAGATCATAAAAAATTATTGTCATACATCTCTGAAAAGTAGTTGGTGCATTGCACAGTCTGAAAGGCATGTGTCAGTAAGCAAAAGTTCCATGTGGACATGTAAATATTATTTTCTCCTTGTCCTCTAGAAAAATAAAAATTTAATTGTAACCTGAATAACCATCCAGGAAATAGTAGTATGCATGCCTTGCCATCCTTTCCAACATTTGGTCAATGAAAGGGAGAGGAAAGTGGTCCTTTCTTGTGGTTGATTTCAATTTTTGGTAATTGATACATACTCTCCACCCATCAGCTATCCTCTTTGAAATTAACCCACCTACTTAATTTTCCACAACAGTCATTCCACTCTTCTTTGGTACACACTACAATGGGCTTACCCACTCACAATTAGAAATTGGATAAATAATTCCTGCATCCAACAGCCTGAAAATCTCCTTTTTGACCACCTCCTTCATGTTTGGATTTAAGCGCCTTTATCTCTCTATGACAGCTCTACTCCCCTCTTCCATATGGATTATGTGCATGACAATTGAAGGGTTAATCCCTTTGATGTCTAAAATATACTACCTAATGGACTTCACCCTATTCCTCACTATCTCACATACCCTTTTTTCTTGTTTAATAGATAGCTTGATGGAAATGGTAATGGGTAAAGTGTTTCCCTCCCCTAAAAAGGTGTATCTCAAATGGGTAGGTAACGGTTTAAGCTTTAATTTAGGTGGTTTAACAACAGATGGGGGAGTGGGGTTGTCACTACATACTAAAATTTCAGGTTTAACAAAAGTGGCTTTTTGTGAGGGTTTACTATCTACTTCACACTCTAAAATTTTATCAATAATTTATTTATTCAAATTCACCTCCCTCACACACTCATTTATAACTTCCACTCTCATACAAAATTCCTCTTCAATTAGGTACTTCATCAATCTGGGCATCATAAATTCTACACTCTCATTACCAACCCTAACAATCATTTTCCCTTCATGAACATCTATGATGACTCTCCCAGTATTTAAAAATGGTCTCCCATGAATTAGAGGACACTTACTATCTTCTTTAAAATCCAAAACTATAAAGTCCACAGGACAGATAAATTTGTCTACCTTAACCAAAACATCCTCAATGATCCCATGTGGTTTCTTTATAGAGTGATCTACAAGTTGCAAAGTCATGTTTGTAGGGGTCAACTCGCTAATCTGTAATTTCCTAAAAAGAGAAAATGGCTTAAGGTTAATACTTGTACCCAAATCATATAAACATTTAGGAAATTCTTAAGCACCAACTACACAAGGAAGAGTAAAATTCCCTGGGCCTTTTAATTTAGTTGGTATTTTACAAGTGATGATGGAACTACAGGTCTCTATTAATTCCACAGTCTGGTTGTCATCCCATCTCCTTTTATTGGTGATAATATCCTTAAGATATTTGGTGTATGTCGGCATCTCTGTAAGAGCATTAACAAAAGGAATATTAAGTTCAAGCTTTTTAAAAGTATTTAAAACTTAGCAAACCTCTTTTTATCATTAGGCTTCTTTAATCTTTATGGAAAAGGCATCCTTATCTCATATTTCTATCAATTTGGCACAAACAATTGCTCTTTTCCATCACTGTCCTTTACTTGTTGCACCTTGCCTTCTTTAGAGTCATCATCATCATTTTGAATTTTCTTTTCTTGAGATTCAACCTCTTCTTTCTTAAGTTCATCTCTTGATCTTATCTCCTTGCTACTTCTTAATGTAATTGCTTTTAGTTGCTCCTTTGGATTTGGTTCAGTATTGCTTAGTAAATTCCTTTGATTCCTTTGTTCCACTGCGCTAGCAAGCTGTCCTAGCTATACCTTAATATTGTGAATTGAAGATGAATGTTTTTTAGCTATCTGATTAAATTTGGCCTCCATTAGTTTCTGATTTTCATCTTGATGGCTCATTTTTTTGGACATAGCTTCCAAAAATTTATCTAATTTATTTTCCATTGAGGCCATACAATCTTGATGAGGTTATTGAAAACCTGGAGGTTCTTGCCTTGTCATGTTGTTTTGAAAGCCTTAGGGAACCAAATTGTTATTATTGTTCTAAGAAAAATTTGGGTGATTCCTCCATTCTGGATTGCAAGTGTTATAGAATGGATTGTTACCCTGTTTTCCTTGAAATTGATTCCCAACAAAGTTAACTTGCTCTTGATATTCATCTCCTACTATAACTGCATTAAAAACACCAGAGTAACCCAATAAATTATAACTTTCACTTAATGGGGATGGATTATTTTTATTAGTGAGGTTGTCAAGTTGTTTTGTCAATGCAGCAATATGAGCTTGAAGGGCTATTACCATGTCTACCTTGATTCTGCCTCCTTGCTTTGGTGGATTTTAACACTCTGATGGCCAAAGACAATTATTATTTGCCATCTCTTTCAAAAGTGAAAATGCAGCCTTAACTATTTTTCGCATCAAAGAACCTCTAGTTGCTGCATCAATAGTGTCTTTAGTGGATCAGATAACACCATTATAAAAAGTTCTAATAAGTACATCCCTTGGCAAATCATGATGAGGACAACTACTTAGCAACTCTTTGAATCTTTCCCATGCATCACTCAAGGATTCCATATCAAATTATTGAAAGGTGGTGATATCCATAATAATCTTTGTTGTTTTTGGCAATGGGAAATATTTTGCCAGAAAAGCTTTTGCCAATAGATCCCATGTAGTGATTGAAACTGGTGGCTGTGAGTTCAAACATGCTTTAGCTTTGTCCTTTAATGTGAATGGAAACAGCCTCAAACGTATAACATCATCTGATACCCCATTGTACTTAAATATGTCACATATCTCTAGCAAATTAGTAATATGAGCATTAGGATCTTCATTTGGCAACCCATAAAACTGAACACTTGATTGGATCATTTAAAGTAAGGCCAGTTTAATCTAGAAATTATTGGCGTTGATTGTTGGCCTAATAATACTTTGCCTTGTACCATTTAGACCTAGCATGGAAAAATCCATGAGTGTTCTTTCTTTTGCATGTTGTTCTACCATGATACTTGATTCCTCTTAAGAATGTCTCATATTCTCTCTTTCAAACTGTGTAAGTTCTGAAATAAAAATGAGAGGATTTGTCCTTGTGCTTTAAGTATTATACATATACCTAAACAATTAATTAAAATAAAAAAAATAATAATAGAAAATAAATAAATAAACAAACATTTGAATTTAAAATAGAAATAACTTAAATCAAGTAAAACGAAACCGATTATATTGTTAAACTTATTCAATCCCCGGCAATGGCGCCAAAACTTGATTGGTTCTCATGAGTATACGAGATTGTTAAGTAATATAGAATAAATACAAGTTGAACCCATGAGGATTAAATGTTTATCCAATTATTAATTTTGTTTTTAACTTGTTTAAGAATCAAATATTAAGTGAATTATAATTGCTAAATTTTAATAACCAAAATGAAATTAAAAAATTAATTAATTTAAATTTTAACAAGCAAATAAATTTTAATAAACAAATGATAGAATGATGTTAGGGATTGTATCACTATATTTTAATTAAGCCAAAATCAAGAAATTATTCTTTCTTTCTATTGCAATTCTTGGGATTTCAATGGTAGTAATAAATCTTTCTTAACGGTAGTAAAAATTACTTAATTTAATTCTATCAATTGAAAAGGTTTTAACTAATTCTCATTGAATTAAAACTTAATCGAATTTAGTAAATAAATCATGAAGTACAACCAATTGAAATTAAAATAATTTAAGCTATCTCTAGACTTAAATCAATTAATCAAATACTCATATTTCTATTAAAATTAATATTTCTCAGTAATTAATCTTAAAAAAAATTAATTATGAATGACCAAATCATAAACAATTAAGCTCAATGAATACTTAATGCAATATAAAAGAAAAACTAATATATGAATCAAAATTAAATTAAAATAAGTTTAACAATCCCCAACATAGACAAATTAGCTAGACATCATACTCATAATATTTTGAAAATGCAAATAAGAAATATATCTAAGAACTAAAGAAAATTAATGAGGAAGAGAAAACACTTTTAGTGCAGTTCTTCTCCCAACAAAATCTTCTGCCTCTTTCTCCCCATCCTACTGCCTTCTTCACTATGTGTGTCTCTAACTCTCTTAATGCCTTGATAAAAAAATATCTCCCCCTACGTGTGACCTTCTACTATCTTTATAAAACAAAACCACTCATAATTTATTTATTTAATTATTATCTTTTTTTTATAATTGTGTCTTCATAATTATATGTCTCCCATTATTACATTTCTCTTGCCATCATTCCATGTCTCTCTCCATAATTGCATGTCTCTTAATGATTGTTGTATCCCATCATTGCATGTCTCTTTATGATTGTTGTCTCTCATGTCTACATCCAAATTAATTTAAACATTGAAGCACACGCGCGCACACACACACAATATATATATATATACACACACACACACACACCATAAAAATGCACCAAACTAATTTGAAAAGCATTACATTTAACACATAATCAAGTGATCATGGAAAGGAACATGAGCATCAATTATATGATCAAACTATGGAGGAAAGCATTATTCATGAATTGTGAAAAAGAAGTGGTTGTGTGCAAAGAGATCAAAATAGAGTGTGAATCCAATAATAGTGAATTTGTTGAAGTCATAATAATGTGAACCCTAAAAGGGATGCAAAGTACAAGCATGGAGCCAAATAATGAAAAATTCAAGCTAGTTAGCTTAATTTCATATTTTGAAATTAATTAGCTTGATATGGATGAATTTTGAGTTATGTTTCTATTTTAGAGTCAATAAGGAAGATTCTAGAAGATGTGAGGAGATTTAAGAATATTCTAAGTCAAAGTTAATAAGTCAACAAGTCAAAGTCAAAGTCAAAGTCAAAGTCAAAGAGTCAACAAATTAAGGTCAATAGTCAACATTCTACATAACATGTGACATGACATGATTCAATGTTTAGTTGTCATAAGTTGTCATTTTGCTTAGTTGTAATGAGTTGTCATTAGGTGTCAATTTTTACTTTTCAAAGATGAGTTATCATAAGTTGTCAATTTTGACTTTTCAAAAATGAGTTATCATTAGTTGTCCTGTTTTTGAAGGAAACTTCCTTGATTAAGGATTTTCCTATATAGTTATCTTTGGGAATAAAGAAGAAAACTTTTTCCTTCAAAGGTTAAGTATGAAGAATAAAATTCAGAGAAAAAGAGAGAAAATTCAAGGGAAATATTTTTCCATAATATTCAAAGAAGGGTTACACCCCTTATATATACACACAGGAACCCTACTCACAATCTAATTAGGAATAGAATAACATCCTAAATAGAATAGAACTTTATTCCTAATTGTATACAAATATTTACTTCCTAATATATACAATAAAAATATTTACTTACTCAACACTCCCCCTCAAGTCGGTGAATGTATATCAATCATTCCCAACTTGCCAAGTGAGTTGTAGAATGTTTTTCCAGATACAGCCTTTGTGAGGATGTTAGCTAGTTGAGTTTGAGATGAAACATATGGAAGATCAATTGTCCCTTGGTTTAGATGATCTTTTATGAAATGTCTGTCGACCTCTACATGCTTAGTTCAATCATGTTGAACCGGGTTGTTTGCAATTGCTATGGCTACTTTGTTATCATAATGCAACAACATAGGCTTTAGATGTTTTAATCTAAGATCCTGAATAATTAGCCTTACCTAGAGCAACTCACATACTCTATGAGCCATTCCTCTAAACTCAGCTTCAGCGCTTGACCTTGCTACAACTTTTTGCTTCTTGCTTCTCCAAGTGACTAAATTATTTCCAACAAATGTAAAGTACCCGGATGTTGATTTTCGATCAATTCGATCTCTAGCCCAATCAACATCAGTATAGCCAGTAATTTCATAATCCTTATTCCTCCTAAAGAATAACCCTTTACCCGGAGAAGACTTTAGATATCTTAATATTCGGTATATTGCATTCATATGTTCTTTACTTGGAGAATGCATGAACTGACTCACAATACTTACTTCATAAGCAATGTCTGGCCGAGTATGAGATAGGTAAATCAGCCTTCCCACTAACCTTTGATATTGATCTCTATCAATCGAAACTTGATCTTCTAGGACTGGAAGTCTATGGTTGACTTCAATGGGAGTCTCGGCTGGCTTACAATCAAGCATCCCCGTCTCTATCAATAGGTCCATTACATACTTTCATTGGCAAAGAGAAATTCCTTGAGCCAATCTTGAAACTTCAATTCCTAAAAAATACTTCAAGTTATCCAAGTCCTTAAGTTCAAACTCAGATGCTAACTTTCTTTGCAAGATTGTTGTCTCACTCGGATCATTTCCAGTGATCACCATATCATCAACATATACAATCAGTGCGGTGACTTTACCTAACTTCTGTTTGATGAATAGTGTGTGATCAACATCACTTTACTTATATCCGAGCTTCCTCATGAAGGTTGAGAGTCATCTAAACCATGCTTTAGGTGATTGCTTGAGTCCATACAATGCTCTCTTTAGTTTGCATACTCAGTTAGTACATTTAGTTCCAGGTGGTGGATCTATATATACTTCTTCATCTATGGTTCCATTCAAAAATGCATTCTTTACATTAAATTGTCGTAGCGGCCAGTCCAGGTTGGCAACTAAGGAAATAAGGACTCGGATGGTGTTCATTTTTGCTACTGGGGAAAATGTATCTTCATAGTCAATTCCATACTTTTGAGTATACCCCTTTGCTACCAACCGAGCTTTATATCGATTTATGCTTCCATATGGATTGAGTTTGAAAGTGAATATCCACCTGCACCCCCACCATTTTTTTTCATTCCGGAAGAGGAACAAAATCCCACGTCCAGTTCTTCTGCAATGCCTCCATTTCATCATTCATAGTTTTCTTCCAATCTGGATCATTTAAAGCTTCATGCACATTACTTGGAATAGATATATTAGATAATTGATTTATAGTAAGTGCATGTGAGTTAGACAAATGGTTTATTGATATGAAGTTGTTGATAGGGTATTTAGCTTTGGTATGAAGGTCCGAATCATATTGTTTTTTCGGAACCCCTCTATTTATCCTAGAAGGATAACGAGGCTTAGTATTTGGAATTAAAGGAGATAAGTTTACCTTATTATGCACCATATCTGGAGTTTCTTCAGCTTCTGGTATGGGTTGGGAAGATGTACTATCTTGATTACTCGGATTACTCAAATTTTCTTCGATGATCTGTCCGGGTAAGATGCTTGTACTCGGAACATCAGATGTTTGTCTGAGTGAGATGCTCATACTCGGAACATAAGATGTCTATCCAGGTGAGATGCTCAGAACACTCAAAATATTTGGGAGACTCAGATTCGGAACACTCAAAATGCTATCTTCAAGCTCAAAGAGGTTCAGATTTTTCTCCCACTGAAGAGAGCACTCAGAGTGGGAGAAGAAAGGACAATTTTAATGAAACCGAACATCCCGAGTGACATACATCTTTTTTGTATTTGGATCATAACATTGATATCCTTTTTGTAAATCTACATAGCCAACAAATATACACCAGATAGCTCGAGGGTCTAATTTACTGAGTGTCTGATGAACATATGTCGAGCATCCAAAAACTTGGGGTTCAAGATTATTGAAGGGTGGAGATATGACAAGTTCTTAAAGTTTCTGAAGAGGAGTTTTAAAATTAAGTACTCGTGATGGTGTCTGGTTTATGAGGTATGCAGCAAATTGAACAACTTCTCCCCAGTATTCTCGAGGAACATTCATGTCAAACAGTGATGCTCGGACAACTTCCAATAATTGTCGGTTCTTCCGTTTGGCTATACCATTCTGTTGGGGAGTGCCGTCATAAGATGTTTGGTGGTGAATGCCCTTCTGGTGGCAGAAATCATTGAGAATTGAGTTAACATACTCCCCACCATTGTCAAATTGTAAGACTCGAATTTTACTCTGGTATTGTGTAGCAACCATGTTGTACAGGTCCTGAAACTTGGAGCACACATCTCCTTTATTGGAAAGTAGTGATACCTAGGTCATCCGGGTACATTCATCAATAAACGTTATAAAATATCGAGCACCAGATAGAGTAGGAATCCGAGCAGGTCCCTATACATTAAAATGAATGGTCATAAATGAAATTGAATTTTTATTATAACTCGGTACATAAGAAATTTGGTGGCCTTTTGCCAATTCACAAACATCACACTTGAATTCTGAGTTTGTGGTATGTAAAAATAAATTCGGTTTTATTTGTCTAAGATAATGAAAAGAGAGATGCCTAACACGATGATGCCATAAGATTACTTGGTCTTTACTCAAGAAACTTCTACCAACCTTATTAACTTGACTTGACTTCCATCTTGAATCATTATGCAACTCAGATAGTACAACTTGCCATGTTTAACACCAGAGCCAAGAATCTGGTGCGTTGTAATGTCCTGAAATACATAATAATTAGGCCAAAATTTGACTGTGCAATTCAAGGTTTCAGTGAATTGGCCAACAGATAGTAGATTACAAGAAAGAGATGAAACAACAAGAATAATATCTAGATTAAGAGAGTCAGAGTTAGATACTGATCCTTCATGAGTGACAACTGCTATGCCTCCATTAGCAGTCAGAATATTTTGTTGGGTTGATGGGTGGATGGATGTAAGATGGTGAGTGGAGTTTGTCATATGATTAGTAGCACCTGTATTAATAATCCATATATTATTTCGAGTAAGATTTGTTATACCTGATGTTGTATCAAGATCGCCACTTGGTTTAGTACCACTAGAGGTGGCAATTGCAGCCTTTCTGAGCTTCTTACGAGGCTTTCTATTAAAATCCCACCATTCCGGATATCCCATAATTTCATAGTACCGTTCCTTGGAGTGTCTAACTTTGCCACAATAAGTACAGGTGTATGTGATGGGCTTACTTGATATTTTCCCTTTGAACTAGGGACGAGTCTGAGTTGCTATAAGTACAAAATGGTCTGACAGTATCTTCGGCTCTTCCATCGTATGTCAGTGGTTGTGATCCCTCCGGACATAAGCATAACTAGACTCGAGATCAAGAGGTGGATCCTTTTGAAGTATTTCACTCCAAGCATTATTAAATTCAGAGTCAAGCCCGGCCAGGAAAATATATGTTCGAAGTCGGGTAATATGCTTATGGAGTGATATTACTCCATTAACATCCTCCCCTTGTGCACCCGTCCGGGCATCGATTTCTTGAAATATTCCAATTAGTTCATTATAGTATGCAGTAATGGCTTACCATTCTGACGTGTAGTGAATGATTTCCAGTTTAATTCAAATAACTGAGTTTCGTCAGATCCATCATAGAAGGTTTTTGAGACAGCATCCCATATATCCTTTGTTGTTGGAAGACAAATGAATCTTTGCATCAATATCGGACTCATGGAGTCAATTAGCCAACTTTTTACTCGATTATTATCAAGGAGCCAAGTTTCCAACACTTTATCTCCTGCTGGTGGCTTTGGCGTAGTGCCATTAAGAAAGCCAGATTTATTTCTGGCTCCAATTCACATCTCCATGATCTGTGACCATAGAGTATAGTTCGTATCATCAAGAATAATTCTTGTGGGAAAGGGAGAATTATCTTGAAGGGTTTGAATAAAATTGGGTGTTCCATAGGATACGATGGATGTGTTTTTGGTGGTCATGATTATAACTATTCAAAGAATTCAAAGGAAGAGAAAAAAAAATTGATTTCAAGAATTCAATAAAAAAAAATCGATTTCAATGGGTATGCTCTGATACCATGAAGAATAAAATTTAGAGAAAAAGAAAGAAAATTCAAGGGAAATATTTTCCCATAATATTCAAAGAAGGGTTACATCCCTTATATATACACATAGGAACCCTAATCATAACTTAATTAGGAATAAAATAACATCCTAAATAGAATAGAACTTTATTCCTAATTGTATACAAATATTTATTTCCTAATATATACAATAAAAATATTTACTTCCTCAACAAAGTTGTTTACATGTCTATATAAGGGCTAAACATATGTAGAACGAATTTTGAATAGATTATTTAACAATTTTAATCAATTAAGTGAAGTTTTCCCTTAACTTTGTTCTTTTGAAACTTTGCAAGTTTACTTGAATTGTTTCACATATACCTTTCATTATAATTGCTAGGTTAGACTTAGAATTGTGTGAATGTTCATCTTTTAATAGCTAAGTATCTTGCTTCAATTTAATAAGTAAGGGGTTTAGCTCTATCAATACAACTTATCCTTGATGATCCTTAAGCTAAAATTCAAAGTTGGATGCACATTCTATCTCTGTGATAGGCAGGGTTCGTATCATCCTACTTCATTATAAATAGTAATATATCTTTATGGCTTTTATAAAATAAATATTATTACATGTTTGAGACAAACCCACACATAAACAGGAAAGTCAGATAACAGAACTTCAGATCACAGGCTAAGAGCTTACAATTCATTTGCAGCACATAATTGAGCTTCATCCTGTGGCATGCTGAAAATATACGAGCACGTGAGGTGTAACCTCAATGCATGCTTCTCGTTCCTCAAAACTTATATTTTCTCAATGAGGTAATTCAAAAAACTTGGTACTCTTTGAAAACCTCACAGAATCTACTAGCAAAATCTTAAACCCTAAATGAAATTGACAAATAACTTAAAACCTAAAATTTGTTTTGAAAAAATAAGAATGGTGGTGCAGAGGTCAAAGCACAGAACAATTCAATGTAAAATAGAGAGAAAAAGTAGAACATTTCATTGTATACATTTAAAATTTTTATGAGTATACGCACTAAAGTGGTTTGCCTCGCACTCAAATATTATATAGGAGAATCATTATTTTAAAACCAAACGGATCTACTTTAATGTAACAAAAAAAAAAGAAAACAACATTAAAAAAAATTGAGTACTATTATTTAAGACAACTAAGTAGATAGACAACTCTAGAAGAAAAGAAACAACTTGCTTAACAATCCATAGGCGAGAATATAATAGTGTTTGCTATCAGATCGAAAGACAATCTTGTTTTCTAAAGTTGGAGGGTGCCCAAAACAGTCATATGATCTTCTTTATTGGGAGTAAAAGCTAGACAATAGTGAAGAATAAAATTCAGAGAAAAAGAAAGAAAATTCAAGGAAAATATTTTTCCATGATATTGAAAGAAGGGTTACACCCCTTATATATACACACAGGAATCCTAATCACAACCTAACTAGGAATAGAATAACATCCTAAATAGAATAGAATTTTATTCCTAATTGTACACAAATATTTACTTCCTAATATATACAATAAAAATATTTACTTCCTTAACACTCCTCCTCAAGTTGGTGAATGTATGTCAATCATTCCCAACTTGCCAAGTGAGTTATATAATTCTTTTCCAAATACAACCTTTGTGAGGATGTCAGCTAGTTGAGTCTGAGATGAAACATATGGAAGATCAATTGTCCCTTGCTTTAGATGATTTTTTCTGAAAAGTCTGTCAACCTCTACATGCTTAGTTCGATCATGTTGAACCGAATTGTTTGCAATTGTTATGGCTGCCTTGTTATCACAATGTAACAACATAGGCTTTGGATGTTTTAAACCCAAATCCTGAATAATTCGCCTTATCCAGAGCAACTCACATACTCCATGAGCCATTCCTCTAAACTCAGCTTTAGCACTTGACCTTGCTATAACTTTTTATTTCTTGCTTCTCCAGGTGACTAAATTATTTCCAACAAATGTGAAGTACCCGGATGTTGATTTTTTATCAGTCCGATCTCTAGCCCAATCAACATCAGTATAGCTGGTAATTTCATAATCCTTATTCCTCCCAAAGAATAACCTCTTACCCGGAGAAGACTTTAGATATCTTAATACTCAGTATACTGCATTCATATGTTCTTTACTCGGGGAATGCATGAACTGACTTACAACACTTACTGCATAAGCAATATCTGGCCGAGTATGAGATCAGTAAATCAATCTTCCTACCAACCTTTAATACTGATCTCTATCAATTGGAACTTGATTTTCTAGGATTGAAATTCCATGATTAACTTCAATGGGAGTCTCGGCTAGCTTACAATCAAGCATCCCTGTCTCTGTCAATAGATCCATTACGTACTTTCATTGGCAAAGAGAAATTCCTTGAGCTGATCTTGTAAATTCAATTCCTAAAAAATACTTCAAGTTACCCAAATCTTTAAGTTCAAATTCGGATGCTAACTGTCTTTGCAAGTTTGTTGTCTCACTCAGATAATTTCCAGTGACCACCATATTATCAATATATACAATCAGCGCAATGACTTTACCTAACTTTTATTTGATGAATAGTATGTGATCAGCATCACTTTGCTTATATCCGAGCTTCCACATGAAGGCTGAGAGTCGTCCAAACCATGCTCGAGGCGATTGCTTAAGTCCATATAATGCTCTCTTTAATTTGAATACTTGGTCAATACATTTAGTTTCGGGTGGTGGATCCATATATACTTCTTCATCTATGGTTCCATTGAAAAATGCATTCTTTACATCAAATTGTCGAAGCGGCCAGTCCAGGTTGGTAGCTAAGGAAATAAGGACTCGGATGGTGTTCATTTTTACTACTGGGGCAAATGTATCTTCATAGTCGATTCCATACTTCTGAGTATACCCCTTTGCTACCAACCGAGCTTTATATCTATTTATACTTCCATCTGGATTGAGTTTGACAATGACTATCCACCTGCACCCCACTGTTTTCTTTCCTTCTGGAAGAGGAACAAGATCCCACATCCGATTCTTCTGTAATGCCTCCATTTCATCATTCATAGCTTTCTTCCAATCCGAATAATTTAAGGCTTCCTGCACATTACTCGGAATAGATATAGTAGATAATTGATTTACAGTAAGTGCATGTGAGTTACACATATGGTTGGTTGATATGAAGTTGTTGATAGGGTATTTCGCTTTGGTATGAAGGTCTTTCTATAAGGATAACGAGGCTCAGTATTTGGAATTAAAGGAGACATGTTTACATTATTATGCACCGCATCCAGAGTTTCTTCAGCTTCTGGTGTGGGTTGGGAAAATGTACTATCTTGATTACTCGAATTTTCTTCGATGATCTGTCCGAGTGAGATGCTCGTACTCAGAACACCAAATGTCTGTCCGGGTGAGATGCTCGTACTCGGAACACCAGATGTCTGTCCGGGTGAGATGCTCGTACTCAAAACACCAAATGTTTATCCGGGTGAAATGCTCATACTCGGAACACCAGATGTTTTTCCGAGTGAGATGCTCGGAATACTAAAAACATTTGGGAGACTCAGATTCAGAATACTCAGAATGCTATCTTCAAGCTCAAAGAGGTTTGGATTTTTCTCCCCCTAAAGAGAGCACTCAGAGTGGGAGAAGAAAGGACTATTTTCATGAAACCGAACATCGCAAGTGACATACATCTTCTTTGTATTCGAATCATAATACTAATATCCCTTTTGTAAATCTGCATAGCCAACAAAATACACCGGATGCCGAGTGTCTGATGAACATGTGCCAAGCATCCAAAAACTCAGGGTTTGAGATTATTGAAGGGTGGAGATATGACAAGTTCCTGAAGTTTTTGAAGAGGAGTCTTAAAACCGAGTACTCATGATGGTGTTCGGTTTATGTGGTACGCAGCGGATCGAACAGCTTCTCCCCAGTATTCTCAAGGAACATTCATGTCAAATAGTGATGCTCGAAAAACTTCCAATACCTGTTGGTTCTTCCGTTTGGCTATACCATTCTATTGAGGAGTGCTGGCACAAGATGTTTGGTGGCGAATACCCTTCTTGAGGCAGAAATCTTTGAGAATTGAGTTAACATACTCCCCACCATTGTCAGACTGCAGCACTCAAATTTTACTCTGGTATTGTGTAGCCACCATGTTGTACAGATCTTGAAACTTGGAACACACATCTCCTTTATTGGAAAGTAGAGATACCCAGGTCATCCGGGTACATTCATCAATAAACGTTACAAAATATCGAGCGCTAGATAGAGTAGGAATCCGAGCAGGTCCCTAAACATCAGAATGAATGGTCATAAATGGAATTGAATTTTTATTATAACTCACTACATAAGAAATTCGGTGGCCTTTTGCCAATTCATAAACATCACACTTGAATTCCGAGTCTGTGGTATGCAAAAATAAATTTGGTTTTATTTGTCTAAGATAATGAAAAGAGAGATGACCAAGACGGCGATGCCATAAGATTACTTGGTCTTTACTTGAACAACTTCTATCAATCTTATTAACTTGACTGGATTTCTGACTTGAATCATCATGCAACTCAAGATAGTACAATTTTCCATGTTTAACACCAGAGCCAAGAATCCGACGTGTTGCAATGTCCTAAAATACACAATAATTAGGCCAAAATTTGACAGTGCAATTCAAGGTTTTAATGATTTGGCCAATAAATAGTAGATTACAAGAAAGAGATGGAACAACAAGAACAATATCTAAATTAAAAGAGTCGGAGTTAGATATTGATCCCTCATGAGTGACAGGTGCTATGCCTCCATTAGCAATTAGAATATTTTGTTGGGTTGATGGACGGATAAATGTAAGATGGTGAGTGGAATTTTTCATATGATCAGTAGCACCTGTATCAATAATCCATTTATTATTTCGAGTAAGATTTGTCATACCTGAAGTTGTACTAAGATCACAACTTGGTTTAGTAAAAGTAGCAATTGTAGCCTTGTTGAGCTTCTTACGAGGCTTTCTATTGAAATCCCACCATTTCGGATATCCCACAATTTCATAGCACCGTTCCTTGGAGTGTCCAATTTCACCATAATGAGTACATGTGTATGTGAGGGACTTACTCAGAATTTTTTCTTTGAACTAGGGATGAGTCTGAGCTGTTACAAGTATAGAATGGTCCGATAGTATCTTCGGCTCTTTCATCGTATGTTGCTGGTTGTGATCCCTCCGGACATATGCATAACTGGACTTGAGATCAAGAGGTGGATCCTTCTGGAGTATTTCACTCCGAGCATTATTAATTCCAAATCAAGCCCGGCTAGAAAAATATGTGTTCAAAGCCAGGTAATATGCTTATGGAGTGATACTACTCTATTAACATCCTCCCCTTGTGCACACGTCCGGGCATCGATTTCTTGAAATATTCCAATCAGTTCATTATAGTATGCAGGTAATGGCTTACCATTCTAACGTGTAGTGAATGATTTCTGATTCAATTCAAATAACTGAGTTTCATCAGATTCATTATAGAAGGTTTTTGAGACAACATCCCATATGTCCTTTACTGTTGGAAGACGGATGAATCTCTACATCAATGTTGGACTCATGGAGTCAATCAGCCAACTTTTTACTCGGTTATTATCAAGGAGCCAAGTTTCCAACGCTTTATCTCCTACTGGTGGCTTTGGCGTAGTGCCATTAAAAAAGCCAGATTTATTTCTAGCTCCAATTCTCATCTCCATGATCTGTGACCATAGAGTATAGTTTGTATCATCAAGAATAATTCCTGTGGGAAAAGGAGAATTATCTTGAAAGGTTTGAATAAAATTGGATGTTCCATGAGATATGATGGAAGTGTTTTTGGTGGTCATGATTTGAATATTTAAGGATTTCAAAGGGAAAGAAAAAAAAATACGATTTCAAGAATTCAATAAAAAATTCGATTTCAATGGATATGCTCTGATACCATGAAGAATAAAATTCAAAGAAAAAGAGAGAAAATTCAAGAGAAATATTTTTCCATGATATTCAAAGAAGGGTTACACCCCTTATATATACACATAAGAATCTTAATTACAACCTAACTAGGAATAGAATAACATCCTAAATAGAATAGAACTTTATTCCTAATTGTATACAAATATTTATTTCCTAATATATACAATAAAAATATTTACTTCCTCAACAAATAGATGCCTTTTGAACCACGAAAAAAGATTTGACCAAAATGTAAGTGCACATGTTTCTCACCACCACCAAAGTACAATGATACTATAGGAAATGTATAGATGCCGAATGAATCCAATATTTCATAACATGTGTCTAAGAAACCATTTGCACGTCCTCCTGGAATAGGATCAAACTCATCAGGTGATTGCTCCACAAATTTACCATGAAATTTTGTATATACATCTCATGGAAGCCTTGTTATTGGAGTTCCTGTATCCAATATCACTCCATATTGGTGATCCCCTCTTGGTTTCCATACACCAGGTTGTACTGGAATCTCAAAACCATTAACTTTAATTCCAGTGAAATCAAGATAATATGAATCTGCATCCTTTCTACTTGAAAGCAATGCCACAAAAAATGAATAAGCTTTTAGCTACGGGAAGTCATGAACATAGAGTGTAGCACTTTTATTAACAATCCAATCAAACCAGTCAAAACTTACCAGACAAAATGAGAACCTGGAAGCATTAAACTGTGATGGGAATGACTAAAAATTCCTTTCTGGTAAAACCTAATAATCCCACAAATAAGCCATTAATTAATATCTCTTACTATAATTTTCTGTCCCACACCCAAAAGTTATTGTTTGCGAAAATTGGCCATCTTCAAGCCACAAGCTTTCTTCGGCCAATACCCCTATTGAGAAATCGTCATCCATATACTCTGCCCTGTACCAACACTATCATCAAATATCTTAGGACCAAGAATGAATGACTGTTTCGTATCACATTCTTTAGACCAACTATCAATCTCCTTATACGTAAGAGATTCTTCATACTTATAGTAAGGATCCATCTCTTGTGGGAAGTAGTGATCGCATGGGTCGCATTGTAACCAAATTAATGGAGATCCAGTATCTAAGAGCAAGTGAGTTTAAATCCTTTTTGAGCCAATCCTCACTCCAACCACATGCACACCACTAGGATGACGTGCAAGCAAAGGTGTCCTCGAATCTTTTTTTGCCAAGAGCCAACATGAATGAATTAAAAGACTTGGAATCTTTGAAGATTGGCTTAGCGAACGTTCCTATATGATATACAGGAAAGGTGAGCACATGAAATGGGGCAGAATGAGGGGTGACATTGTTATGATTTTGAGTAGATAGCGATGGTGATTTGAGAGACAATGTAGGAGCAAAACAAAGAGATGCCACAAAGAGAAAAAAGGCAAAGAACCTAGGAGAATAAGATAACCATTTTTTGCTAGCTCACAATTAGGTACATGAATCAATGCTATACATCCCTATATATAACATAAAGATAATATGGGTGCTTATCATTTAACTTGTGCCAAAAAATCTAGGTAGGTGAGCCACACATCTTAACTCTCAAAGTTAATATTGCAATGTCTGAGCCAATCACATTATAGTTTGATTGATTTAATTTTTATTATAGATAAAATACAAGTTAACTTAATTAGAGTAGTAAATATATTTCCAATTAAATTAGAATTACATTTTAAATAATTTAATTTAATTAGAGATAAAAAAAAGAAGTAAACCTAATTAAATAACATTTTAATTAATTTAATTTAATTAGATTTAATTAGAGATAAAAAAAAGAAGTAAACCTAATTAAAATAGAAAACATAATTTCAATTGAATTAGAATTATATTTTAATTAATTTTTATTTTTATTAAACATAAAATAGAAATTAATCTAATTATAATAGGAAATATACCTTCAATTAAATTAGAATTACATTTAAAATAATTTAATTTAAATTTCATTAATAAATAACTAAATTACCAATTTTTATGTATTATAGATGGATTGATTATAGATTATCGATATATATACCCCATAGCCACAACAAGGTTTTATTATATCTTCCACTCCATAAAAGAGACAAGAAAGAGGTAATACAAAAGAAAAGGAAAAAAAAAAAAAAAACCATGAAGACCATGCAAAGGAATAGCATGAAAACTACTGCTATCAGTTTTATCAACAACTTGTCTTTTCTCCTGGGTCTCATGGCTCTGTTCTCATGGATATACTTCTGCCTGCGCCTTGGCTGTTGGTCTCGCTACCTCCATCCGAACCCATTACTAGACCTTGGCCTATTCTTGCTTGGAATTTCACTCTTGAAACACAGTCTGTGCTGGTATTTTCCTAGCTTCAAGAGACGTGTAACCTTCTTGGCTTCGTTCCACATGCTTGTGTTCATCATTATAATTTTTGCTGCCATGGTTTTTGCGATGATTGTGACCCAGAAAGGGGATGGTAGACAAGTTGAAGGAAGAGCTTACAAGGAGTATGATGTGGAAGATTTCTCAGATTGGTTGCAGAGATACGTGCGGCCAAATTGGATACGGCGGTATGTTTTTTATTATCTGCGAAAGACTCCACTTTGCGCCAACTTCATCACGAAGTTCAATCATCTTAGTGCTTCAGAATTTTACAATAGCAACTTGACTCCATTAGAGGTTTGTCTCTTTTATTTAATTTTTTTTCAATTAATCTGAATTAGGGGCATATGTTTCTCTACATAAGACTTGAATATATACAAGATTTTATTTAAGGAAATCTGAAATTCTTGTCTCAATCAATAGATATTGATTAATTCGTTTGTTTTAATTATATATACCATTAAACATAATTAAATATTTACCAAAACAAAAATTTATATTATTGTTATAAATTATACACTAATTAATATGTTAGACTTTGGAAAGAAAAAAGGTTTGAATTTATGGTTGTAAAGATATAACTCATTGCATTAACGATAACAAATTTTAATTGTTATATGAATAATATAATGATTTATCTCTATTATTGTGATTTTTGTTGTATGATATAATTTTGGTTTTTTTTTCTTCAAATTTTTTTAGTTAGATTGTTGTAAGCCGCTAAGTTTTTGTCCTTTCGAATATAAGAACGCAACTATATACGAAATTAGACGTTCCAAATATCTATATGACACCGATTGTCCATTATGGGAAAATTCAATGAGGCATTTCTGGGACAATTTTTGCTTCTATTGCTCTTCATGTGGTGGTGCATTTCTTTAAAATGTCAAGATGGAGTGGAGATATATGGTTTTTGCCAACATATATGTGCTTATTCTTCTTATACTTGTTTACTTTAGTTCTTTGATCTGCCACAAATGAGAATCTCATCAATGTATTGATATTCTAGCTCATGATTTATGGCTACTATAAACAATATTTCAACAGACATTTTAGGTCCTTAACTGTTTACTTCAGTTCTTTGATTATATAATTTCATCAAATGTTGAATGTATTAACTATTTTATCAATCTGAAATTGAGCCAAAATACACATTTCAGACATAAATAACAACATGATCAACATTCAAAAGAACTACTAACACAACAAACATATCTGAACTGAAACTAGCTTAGCAACTTTGAGAAGAGATAATCACCTTCTGCTCTTCTAAGTCAAAAGACATTTTTGTTCTCTCGAGTTGGTGAGTTCCTAAATAGTCTGCGGCCTGTGGCGGGACGGAAGAGGAGCAAATGCTAGACAAAATATGTTTCCAATCAAAGACGATTGTTACCACGGAATGGAATGACATTCTAGGAAAGTAACCAAGCAAATCCGCTGTTATATTATAGCATGTAGCTTCCTCTATAAAAGCATCACGAAATATTTCATATACCTCTTCTGGAAATCTTGTTATGATAGTTCCAGTGTCTCCATATTTATTAAGAGTTGAATTAAATCTCCAAACTGCAGAATCAACATCAATCCAACTACTATTAATTGAAATCCCTTTAAAATCCAAATAATAATATTCGTAATCTGAGTTTGGAATCAGTGGCACTGTAAAATCATCTTCCTCTGGTGGAAATTCATACAAGCAGAGTTTAGATTGTTCATTATAACCATATGGACGAAGACCAAAAGAGAATTTTGAAGACATCACCTGCTTTATTAGGGAATACTTATTCTGGTTGAATCCCAAATCTCCATCACAAAATCCTGCAAAATGTTTACCAATGTTATTCTTGCCATACCCAAAAATAACTCTGCTAAAAACTCCGATCCTCAGTCCAAAGAATTTCCGTAGCCAATATCCCTTCTGATCTATCTCTATCAGCATACTCCATCTTGTAAGCGCAGCTGTTATCATTAAGATTATTGACACTGCAACCTTGCATACCTATGAATGCACCAATATCACGTTCGGAAGATAGGCAACCAACTTCCTCGTATGAAGGAGATACTTCAGACTGGTAGTAAGGATCCTTCCTTTGTTTAAAGCATTTACATGGATAGCATTGCCACCAAATAAGTGGAGAGGCAGTGTCTAAGAGTGTTTGCATTTTATACGTGCAAATCCTTACTTCAACTACATGCTGGCCATGGAGACGTGAAAATAGGGGTGTCATAAATTTTGCCTTCTCACCAGCCAACATGAATTGTATGTAAGACTTTGAGTGAATGAAAAATGACCCCACATGGTGTATGGGGAAACTAACCATGAGAGATGAAGCATTTGTTGTGACATTTTCACTAAGAAAGATAAGGAAGGAGAAGATAGTTTGGGAGATAATGCGGGTGGAAGAACAAAGCAAGTTGACAAGAACGGAAAAAGAGCTAGCAACTGTAAGGAAGCTGCCATCATTTGCTAATAATTTACAAGTTGCAAGAATCGTAATCTTTAGTTCAGATATATAGCATCATATTTTGATAGGAATTAAGGGTTAGATAGATCATTTATAATGTGCTATAAGGTTACGGATTAGTTAGATCAGTCAATATGTGATATATGTTTTCTGTCAATTGATATATAGATCATTCAATATGTTATCTAAGTTTTGTGTTGATAGTCCGTTCAAATATGAGAACTAAGTTGGTTCCATTAGTGTCACACTATTTGTAAGTGTTAATGCTTTTTGTGTTTATTACCTAATCATAAGTGTTAGTTGGGTTATTTCCAAAAACAAAAAAAAATGTTAGTTGGGTTATTTCCAAAAACCAAAAAAAAAAAAAAGTGTTAGTTGGGTCATACACAAAGTTTATGGCATGATAATCCAAACGCTGCCAGTCCTATTTGGTAGCACACAATATAAGTACTAGAAAACCTCTCAGTCTCCCCATTGCCTATCCTCACCTTTCCTATAGGAACATTCGCTAATTCAATCTTCAATGATTCCAAGTCTTTTAATTCATTCAGTTTAGCAATTGTCGCCTGGGTAGCATTAATGCAACCAAATGGAGATCCAAGCAAGTGGATTTGAATCCTATTTGAGCCAATCATCACTCGAACCACATGCACACCACTGTGCCGCAAAAGGTGTCCCAAATCTTTCTTTATCAAGAGCCAACCTGAATGAATTAAAAGATTCAGAATCATTGAAGATTAACTTTTTGAACTTTCCTATATGATATATAGGAAAGGTGAGCACAGGCTATGGGGCAGACTGAGTGGTGGCATTATTATGATTTTGAGTAGACATTGACGAGCAGAAGATGCCATTTTTTGCTAGCTCACAATTGGGTACATGAATCAATGATAAACATACCTATATATACATAAAGACAATATGATGCTTATCGTTCAATTTGTACTAGAAAGTCTAGTTAGGTCACACATCTTAACTCTCAGAGTTAAAATTCAACCATCTCATTGCCACACTAACCACCAGTTTTTATCAACCTCATACCCATAAGGGCTACATATGCTGATTTAATAGTAAAGCTACTGCTTGCTAAATATCGCCAGTAAGGAGTATCAGGTACATCCCCTTGGCATGGTGGTTTGACTACCGCAATATGCAACACAATAGCAGAGGGAGTAAATACTGAAACTTATATGAAAGATGAAGCTAATTATTTTTTCAAAATAGATCTAACAAATAATTCCCTAAACTCCAGTCTAGACCTTCCCTTTTACCTTATATAATTTTTTTTAAAAAAAATTAACACATCTAAATAATTAGTTTATAAGTTGAGGGGACAAATTAATAAAATTCATATATATTAGGGCTAACCAAATTTTTATTTTCCCTTAAATAAGGTATCCCTAGTTCGATTATGTATGGAGAAAATAAATACTGAAAGAATTTTACCTCATGGATATACCTAACTTGAATTTCGAATTAGTCAAAACTTTTATAACTACCAAGACAGTCAAAACCATTATGGCTACCAATGCTAGAGGTGAAGATATTTGGCTACACCTAACTTGAATTTCGAATTAGTCAAAACTCTTATAACTGCTAAGACAGTCAAACCCTTATGGCTACCAATGCTAGAGGTGAAGATATATAAAAAACTTGAACAAGGAGTTTTACTCAAGAGGTGCAATCCTTCTGATCTTGGTTATAACATTCCCGTGAGGTAACTATATTCGTTTCCTATACAGTTACAAATCGGCCTACTAAATAGTGTCAAGAAAGTATACAATTGCTCAAACTTTAAACCACAACTATTCTTCATTGCATTTGTAGCTTAAAACTTCTAATTTCTAGTACTTATGTTGTGTGCCACCAAATAGAACTGGCGGTGTTCCGGTTATCATGTCATAAACTTTCTGTATGATCCAACTAGTACTTTGTGCAATATATATATATATATATATAGCATTCATGCACGTTGTTTTCTTGAGAAGCTTAGTGTGAATTTGAGTTTACTTCTATTATACATACATCTGAATTAAAATGTTATCATCTAACAACTACCTACATGACAGTTCTAAATAAATTGCTGGGTAATCACAGCTTTTAGACTATAAAAAATTAACATCTAAAATACGAATCCATTTATTTGTAGCAACATATTTATAATAATCGTGCGTGTTACATAACTGAAACCTCACATTATATTAGATACGTAACTAATTTCTATTCGCATTTGACTGGTGTTGATGTAAAAATATTTGACCTGATGAGAATTTGAATATGAAATCTCTGCAATTAAATATCTTCATAGTAGGATTTTATTAGGCAAAACAAAAAGCATAGACAAACATAAGAAAAATAAGGGTATATATATTGGCAAACACCGTATGCCTCCACTCCGTCTTGATGTTGGAAAAAAATGAATTGCAATTGAAGCAAAACAAATCATGGAGATCAGAATTAAACCATTGCATACAATCTCTCAGTTGATATTTCATTAGAACATGTTTTTCTGGTTTCCAATGGTTGCATTCCTGTAATTAAAAGGAAAGTAACTTGGTGGCTTACAGCAACCTGACTGAAGAAAGGAAAAACAAAAATTAACTAATAATTAATATGTAATATATTATGCGGATTATTCTACTCAAGATAGATATTTTGTACAAATTAAATATATAAATTATATGGCTACGAGATATTAGATGCATAAAAAAAAAAAAAAAAAAACCTAATATATATTTTAGCAAACTCTAAGTTATATGGCTAAAGGGTAAAGGTTCACACGCAAATTAAATAGTATCTCATTGCTTACACAGAATTACACATATACTCCCACATTTAGTGGATCACCAACAAAATGTACAGAGCAAATGTATAATTTTCATACAGGCTGCGACACATTATTTACGTATTGTCTGTGGTTAAAACACTACAAGTACATTAGTAGTTTAACAAAGCTCAGCAAACAAAAGATCCAAAATTAAATATTTGGCTAACACTTTAAGTTTTATAAATTGAAATTTCTTAGCAGAATGTCAGATGGATATGCTAATTCATAGTTCCAAGTTCAAACTCAATATGTACTCATATCGAGGAATGTAGTCAGAGATATTACTTAAAATTGTTTACATATCATAGTAAATTTTTTTTTTTTTTTAATATAATTGATGATTTTTTGATGCCATAACAGTAGTCTTTTTCTTTTATCTTCGATAGCACCAGGGCAAATTCTATCATAATTTCACCAATTAAGTTATTCTTTTAGATTAGATAATTCTTTAATATTATTTTCACCTACTAACTTAAAACTTTTCGATTGAATAGTTTTTTTAGCATTTTTAACTCTTAAAATGGCTATTAATTTTAACCTAACTGATTGAGATATATAGATTTTTGGTCATTACCCTTTACAAAAAAAAACCCAGTGAGATATAATTATGAGTTAGCTCCAATTCCTAAATGCTTTCATGCAATCTAGACAGTAAGTAAAATGTTCAAGAAAATAGCGTGGCAGTACTAAACCTGCTGTAATGGAGTCGCTGAGATTATCATATTTATTGGCAAAGCTGATGAAATTTATAACCATAATAAATCTATATTTCGGTGAATATTTAATTATGTTTAATGGTATATATAATTAAAACAAACGAATTAATCAATATCTATTGATCGAAGACAAGAATTTCAGATTTGCTTAAATCAAATCTTGTATATATTCAAGTCTTATATAAACATATGCCCCTAATTCATATCAATTGAAAAAAAATAAAATAAAAGAGACAATCCTCTAATGGAGTCAAATTGCTGTTGTAAAATTCTGAAGCACTAAGATGATTAAATTTCGTGATGAAGTTGGCGCAAAGTGGAGTCTTTCGCAGATAATAAAAAACATACCGCCGTATCCAATTTGGCCGCACGTATCTCTGCAACCAATCTGAGAATTCTTCCACATCATACTCCTTGTAAGCTCTTCCTTCAACTTCTCTACCTTCCCCTTTCTGGGTCTCAATCATCGCAAAAACCATGGCAGCAAAAATTATAATGATGAACGCAAGCATGTGGAACGAAGCCAAGAAGGTTTCACGTCTCTTGAAGCGGGGAAAATACCAGCACAGAATGTATTTCAAGAGTGAAATTCCAAGCAAGAATAGGCCAAGGTCTAGTAATGGGTTCGGATGGAGCTAGCGAGACCAAGAGCCAAGCGCAGGCAGAAGTATATCCATGAGAAGAGAGCCGTGAGACCCAGGAGCAAAAACAAGTTGTTGATAAAACTGATAGCAGTAGTTTTCATGCTACTCCTTTGCATGTTCTTCATGGGGTTTTTTTTTTTCCTTTTCTTTTGTATTACCTCTTTCCTTGTCTCTTTTATGCAGTGGAAGATATAATAAATCCTTGTTGTGGCTATGGGGTATATATATCTATAATCTATAATTAATCCATCTATAATACATAAAAATAGAATAATTTAGTCATTTATTAATGAAATTTAAATTAAATTATTTAAATGTCATTCTAATTCAATTAAAAGTATATTTTCTATTATAATTAGGTTAATTTTTATTTCATATCTAATAAAAATAAAATTGATTAAAATATAATTCTAATTTAATTGAAATTATGTTTTCTATTTTAATTAGGTTTACTTCTTTTTTATCTCTAATTAAATTAAATTAATTAAAATGTTATTTAATTAGGTTTACTTCTTTTTTATCTCTAATTAAATTAAATTAATTATAATGTAATTATAATTTAATTGAAAATATATTTACTACTCTAATTAGGTTAACATCTATTTTATCTCTAATAAAAATTAAATTAATCAAACTATAATTATAATTTAACTGAAAATATGTTTTTTATTTTAATTAGATTAACATCTATTTTATCTCTAATAAAATCAAATTAATTAAAAATTTACTAGTAATTTTGTTAAAAATATATATTTTTCTATTTTAATTAGATCTACTATATTTTATCTAATATAAATTAAATTAGATAATATAATTTTATAAGTCTTACTGTATTAAATTTAATAAGTAAATAATTCAAATTCAAATTAATAAATTTTATAAAATAATTAATTATGAAAATATTCACATATATAAAATGTTGAAAGATTATTGTGTTTAAATAAAAAAATTCATAAAGAATGTGATAAATTACTACACCATAACTCTATCAACTTTGTAAATTTAAATTATTATTTATATAAAATATTTAAAGAGTGTTGTATAACTGTTCAATTAGAAACTTTATTAAAATTGTAATAAAATATTATGTCATAATGCAACACTATTAATATTGAAAAATTAGATTAACATATAAATAAAATAATATTCTTATTATTTATATATACTTATTAAATTAAAATTTATTAAGTAAATAATTATGATTAAATTAATTAAAAATTTTATTTGATGAAAATAGTTAATACATTCAACATTTGATGAAATTATATATCAAAGAAAGTAAACATTAAGGACCTAAAATGTCTGTTGAAATATTGTATACAGTTGCCATAAATCATGAGCTAGAATATCAATACATTGATGAAATTCTCATTTGTGACAGATCAAAGAACTAAAGTAAACAAGTATAAGAAGAATAAGCACATATAAGTTGGCAAAAACCATATATCTCCACTCCATCTTGACATTGTAAAGAAATGCACCATCACATGAAGAGCAATAGAAGCAAAATTTGTCCCAGAAATGCCTCATTGAATTTTCCCATAATGGACAGTCGGTGTCATATAGATATTTGGAACGTCTAATTTTGTATATAGTTGCGTTCTTGTATTCGAAAGGACAAAAACTTGGCGGCTTACAACAACCTGACTGAAAAACAAAAAAAAAAACCAAAACTCATACAACAAAAATCACAATAATAAAGATAAATCATTTTATTATTCATATAACAGTTAAAATTTGTTATCGTTAATGCAATGAGTTATATCTTTACAACCATAAATTAAAATCCTTTTTTTTTTCCAAAGTTGAACATACTAATTAATGCATAATTTATAATAATAATAAATTTTTATTTCGGTAAATATTTAATTATGTTTAACGGTGTACATAATTAAAAACTAACAAATTAATCAACATCATTGATTGAAGTGGTAAGAATTTCAGATTTTCTTAAATAAAATTTTGTATGTATACAAGTCTTATATAGAGAAAGATTCGCCTCTAATTCAGATTAATCTAATAACATAGATTAATTAGAAATAAAATAAAATAAAAGAGACAAACCTCTAATGGCGTCAAGTTGCTATGGTAAAATTCTGAAGCACTGAGATGACTGAATTTCTTAATGAAGTTGGTGCAAAGTGGAGTCTTTCGCAGATAATAAAAAACATACCGCCATATCCAATTTGGCCGCACGTATCTCTGAAACCAATCGGAGAAATCTTCCACATCATACTCCTTGTAAGCTCTTCCTTCAACTTCTCTACCTTCCCCTTTCTGGGTCACAATCATCGCAAAAGCCATGGCAGCAAAAATTATAATGATGAACACAAGCATGTGGAACGAAGCCAAGAAGGTTACACGTCTCTTGATGCTAGGAAAATACCAGCACAGAATGTATTTCAAGAGTGAAATTCCAAGCAAGAATAGGCCAAGTTCTAGTAATGGGTGTTGGGAAAATTAACACAGTTGATGTAACGGAATAATTCACAGAGACAAAATAAAATTACTGTATAAATATTCTAATAAATAAATAAATAAAAATAGTTAAACCAACCAATGAGTAAGTAAAATAGACGATAAAATCTGCCGTATAAATAATAATAAAATGACATAAATATTTTATCATAGTTCACCCTTAATTTTTGGGCTACGTCCACGGAATAAAATATAATATTTTCTTCTACTATACAAATAGTAGGTACAAGAGAGAGTTTTCTCTAGATCAACACTAAAGGTACACAATAAAAATCTTATCAAAATAGTAGCACTCAAAGTGTTTTCCACACTCCAAAATAATTTTCTCACTATTTTATCACTCACCTTTTGAAAAAAATTTCTCATAACCCTTTAAAATACTCTCTCCTCTCACAAGCACAAACCTTACTCCCTATCTATTTTATTTTTTCTCTGCTGCTTGTGCTCCTCCTTGCTTCTTCATCCAAATGTCTTTATATAGGCATTTGGGATGAGAAACAAACAAACAAAAAAAAACAAGTTTTTCAACATTTGATAAGCATCAAAATTTGGTGCCTACATTTTAGACTTTTTTTTTCTTTTCTAACTTGTGGGCTCCACTAAAAGGGACCCACAATAATTCTTCCCCTCCCGACTATGTGAAGGTTATCACCATTCTAGCAGTCAATTGACAGAATTCAAACTTTTCCCCTGGTAGAGTCTTTGTTAACACGTCTGATCCATTTTCATTAGTATGGATCTTCTCAAGCTGTAGTAGCTTCTTCTTCAATACATTCCATATCTAGTGATATCTCACATCAATGTGCTTTGATCTTGAATGAAATGAGAAATTCTTACCAAGGTGGATAGCATTCTAACTATCATAAAATAGCTCATATTTGTCTTACTAAAAACTGAGTTCATTTAAGAACTTCTTCATCCATAGCAACTCTTTACAAGCTTCAGTTGCTGCAATAAATTTCACATCAATGGTAGACAAAGTAACAATTTTTTATAATTTTGACTACCATGCCACAACTCCCCCTATAAATGTAATCAGTTAATTAGACGTTGACTTTCTCGAGTCAATATCGTCTGCCATGTCTGCATCTATGTATCCAACTAACACAAGTTTAGTGTCTCCAAAACATAAGCATATTTTGGACGTTCCACAAAGATACTTGAAAATCCATTTCAGTGCAGCCTAATGCTCATATTTATGATTTTAAAGGAACCGACTCACAACTCCAACTGAGTGTGCACTATCTGGCCTTGTACAGACCATGGCATACATTAAACTACTAACTGTTGAAGCATATAGAACTCTGTCCATCTCTTCCTTCTTTTTATCAATGGAAGGGTTTTGTTGAGAAGTCAATCTAAAGTGATTAGCAAGAGGACAACTAACCGCTCTAGCATTGTACATGTTAAACCTTTGAAGTACCTTCTCAATATACTTCTCTTGTGACAACCACAGCTTCTTGATGCCTCTTTCTCTAATAATCTTCAAACTAAGAATCTGCTTTGCTGGTCCCAAGTCTTTCATGGCCAAAGACTTACTCAACTGTTTTTTCAAGCTGTTGATTCTAGAAACATTTCGACTAACTATCAATATGTCATCCACATCCACATAGAATAACAACATAATGAAGTCATCATCAGAGAATTTTTGAACAAATACACAATGGTCTGAAGTGGTCTTTTTATAGCCTTACTCCCCTATAATAAACTCAAATTTTTTATACCATTGTCTTGGTGCCTGTTTCAAGCTGTACAAGTTTTTCTTCAATCTGTAAACATAGTCCTCTTTTCCCTTTTCTTTAAAACCTCTAGTTGTTCCATAAATATTTCCTCTTCCAAATCACCATGAAAGAAGGTAGTTTTAACATCTATTAGCTCAATCTCTAGATCAAAACTTATTGCTAAACCCAGCATAGTGTGAATGGATGTCATTTTCACAACTGAAGAAAAAATCTCATCAAAGTCGATACCCTTTCCTTGGTTGAATCCTTTTACAACCAGTCTAGCTTTGAATCATGGTTGAAGACTACGTTCTGCATGCTTGATCATGAACATCCACTTATTCTTCAAAGCTCTCTTGCCTTTAGGCAGCTTTACCAGCTCAAATGTCTTATTTTCATGCAAAGATTTCATCTCGTCCTATATTGCTTCAAAGTGTTCATCATTCATACCTTCTTCAAAGCTTTTTGGCTCTCCCCCATCAGTTAGTAACACAAACTGGTCTCTAGGATATCTGGTAGAAGGTTGTCTGTTTCTATCAGATCTCCTCAGTGGCACTGAAGAAGCCTCATCTACCGAAGGTTGATCATGAACACCATCATCATCATTTTCATATGGAATCTCAATGGGAGAATCTTCATCACCTACTTCTAGTAGAATAACTTTTTTTTCATCTCCAACTTCCTTTGGCACCATTGTTGGAGGAACTAACTTCAAATTTAAATCATCTTCAGACTTGGGAATGTTCTTCTCAATTCTAGCAATATCTTTGATTGTCTTATCTTCAATAAACACAGCATCACAGCTTCTGACCAGCTTCTGACAAGCTCCTTTTGGATTGGATCATAAAATCTATAGCTAAATTAATCTTGACCATAGCCAATGAACATACATTGTCGTGTCTTAACATCAAGCTTGGATCTCTCATCCTTAGGAATATACACAAAGGCTTTGCACCCAAAAACCTATAAATGACCATAGGAAACATCTTTTCCTAACCACACCCTCTCTGGAGTGTCAGACTATAGAGGAACATATGGTGAAAGGTTAAGTACATGCACTGTTGTAAGTAAAGCTTCATCATAAAATGTCTTAGGCAGCTTTGAATGTGAGAGCAAATATCTAACTCTCTCCATCAAAGTCTTATTCATCCTCTCAGCTAAACCATTCAATTACGACGTCTTTGGAGGTGTCATTTAATGTCGTATACCATGCTCTTTACAATAAGCATCAAATGGTCCAGAATACTCTCCACCATTGTCTGTTTAAATGCACTTTAGCTTCTTACCAGTTTGTCTCTCCACCAAGGTATGAAATTCCTTAAAGACATTTAACACCTGATCTTTTAACTTTAAGGTGTATGCCCACATCTTCCGAGAATGATCATCAATGAAAGTCACAAAGTACTGATAACCACCAAGTGACTTTAGCATTAGCCCAGGTAAGTCTAAATGAATTAAGTCCAACACATTCTTCATTCTTGAAAGAGGAGAACTCCTAAAAGCAACTTTATTTTGCTTTCCTGTAAGACAATCGGCACATTTCTTCAGATACACAAGATTTACTCCAGATAACACATTTTTCTTGGTCAGCACTGTCATCCCTTTCTCACTTATATGGCCAAATCTTCTATGCCATAACTCGGTTGTACTGTCTTTCTCTACAGCATTCACTATGTCTTTGGAGATATTTGCATGCATAAAGTACAGTGTTGAGTTCTTTTACCTATAGCCACCACCAGTGAGCCTTTAGTGAGTTTCCATTTGCCATTTATGGAAGGTGTTACAGAAACCTTCATCATTAAGCTTGCCTATTAAGATCAAATTCAGACGAATATCTACAACATGCTTGACATTCTTCAAAATTATTCTCGTCCTAATCGTTGTTTCCAAACACACATCTCCTTCACCAAAAACTCTTATTCGATTGTCATTTCCCATCTTCACAAATCCAGAATCTCTTGAAGTGTAGGATGAGAAGAATTCTCTTTGAGATGTAGCGTGAATGGAAGCACCATTATCAATCACCCAGCTGGTCTCATGGGTAGTAAGATTAACAATATCATCATCAAAAAGGACATTGAATTCTCTGAGGAGATTTGCTTCATCATCATCACTACTGTCATCTTTTCTGACATCTTTACCTTTATTCTTGTCCTTGAACTTTCGATAGAACTTCTTGATATGGCCTTTCTTTTTGCAGTAATGGCATTCAATATGTGCATACTTGTTTGACTTTCCTATGCTCTTATCTCTTTGCTTTGAGCTTTGAGTCTCACTTCTCCCCTTGGAATTTACAATAAGTATATCTGAATGTGTTAAAGAGGCACCCTTTTATCTGCATCTCATCTCTTCATTCAGAATATTGCTTTTGATAAATTCCATATTCACTACACCATTTGGTGTAGAGTTTGTAAGTGAAATCTTCAAAGTCTCTCATAACTCTGAAAGAGAAGCCAGTACCATGAGAGCAAGAATTTCATTATCAAAATTTATGCCCATTCCCGACAATTGATCCACGATCCCTTGCATTTCATTCAAGTGATCAATGACAGAAGAGTCTTCCCGATATTTTATCTGCATTAATTTTTTCAAATAAAATAATTTGTTATTGCCGATCTTTAAAGCGTACAGCTCCTCAAGCTTGTTCCACAACGTCCGTGCATGAGTTTCATTGCAAATGTGGTTGTACACATTGTCTTTAATGAACTGTCTGATGTAGCCACACACTTGCTCATGCTCAAATGCCCATTCCTCATCCGTCTTGCCTTCGGGTTTGGTTGTAGTAAAAGCCGGTAGATGCAACTTTATCACAAATAGGAGATCCTTCATCTTATTTCTCAATATGTGGTAATTTGTGGTATTTAAGCTAATCATCTTGCTAGTCTTAGCCTTCATCATTGTAGTATTTAATAGTGCCTCCAGAACATGAACCAACAGCTCTAATACCACTTGTTGGGAAAACCAATAGAGTTAGTGCAGCGGAACAATTTTCACAAAGATAAAATAAAATTACTGCAGAAATATTCTAACAAATAAATAAATGAAAGCGGTTAAACCAACCAATTGATGAGTAAAATAAACGGTAAAACCTACCGTATAAATAATAGTAGACGGTAAAACCTGTAGTATAAATAATAAAAATAATAATAAAATGACACAAATATTTTAACGTGCTTCACCCTTAATTTTTGGGCTATGTCCACGGGACAAAATCTAATATTTTCTTCTACTATAAAAATAGTAATTACAACAGAGAGTCTTCTTTAAATCAACACTAGATGTACACAATAAAAATCTTACCAAAATAGTGGCATTCAAATTGTTTCCCACACTCTAAAATAATTTTCTCACTATTTTATCACTCATCCTTTGAAAAAAAAATTTCAAACCCTTTAAAATACTCTCTCCCCTCACAAGCACACATATTACTCACTATCTATTTTATTTTTTCTCTGATGCTTATGCTCCTCCATGCTTCTTCATCCAAATGATTTTATATAGACATTTGAATGAATAACAAACAGACAAAAAAATAAAATTTTCAACATTTGATAGGCATTGAAATTCAGTGTCTACATTTTAAACTTTTTTTTTCTTTTCAAACTTAAGGACTCCACTATAAGAGACCCACAACAATGGGTTCGGATGGAAGTAACAAGACCAAGAGCCAAGGCGCAAGCAAAAGTATATCCATGAGAAGAGAGCCGTGAGACCCATGAGCAAAGACAAATTGCTGATAAAACTGATAGCAGTAGTTTTTTTTTTTGACAAATTATATTACCTCTTTCCTTGTCTCGTTTATGGAGTGAAAGATATAATAAATCCTTGTTGTGGCTATCAGGAATACATATCTATAATCTATAACCTATCACATAAAAAATTGAATAATTTAGTCACTTATTAATAAATATTAAATTAAATTATTTAAAATATAATTATAATTTAAGTAAAAATATAATTCTTATTAAAATTAAGTTAACTTTTATTTTATCTGTAATAAAAATTAAATTAATTATAATATAATTCTAATTAAACTAAAAGTATGTTTTCTATTTTAATTAGATTAACTTTTATTTTATATATAATCAAATTAAATTAAATTAAAATGTAATTAATTAAATTAATTTAAAATGTAATTCTAATTTAATTTAAATCTAATTTAATTAAATTTAATTAAAATGTAATTCTAATTTAATTGAAACTATGTTTACTATTCTAATTAGGTTTGGAATAACCCATATTTTTAAATTATTTTATTATAGAACGAGATATGCAGTATTAATAAATTTAAGCTTTATATTTAATTATTTTACTATTTAGTGATTAAACATTATTAATTTATGTTTAATTATATTTTCTACATAAATATTTTATTTTAAAACTTATTATTTTGGACATTTAATTTGCATGGTTTATATTTATTATTTTCAGATAATATTATTTTAATAATATTTAATTTAGTGCATTATTATTTCTATTATTGTTTTATCAAATTGCATTATTATTTCTATTATTATTTTATTAATTTCATTATTTATTATATATATATGTGTGTGTGTGTGAGGATATTTTTATTGTGTGGTAGAGATTTAATGTTATAAAGTTATATTATATAATATGATAATATAAAGTTTTATTAAATATATATATACACAAACATACAAACAAAAACGTAAAACGCAAGCACATACACTGTAAATCCATCTCCTTCCTGCACCATCCGATTTCATCACCGTCAGTGTGCCTCCCTTGCTTCCGGCTGACCACCACCTTCTTCCTCGTCCTTCCCATTGTCGTCTGCACGTCGGAACATCGCCGAAGAGGGCAGAAACGACAGCAACAACAGGGGACTTCTCCTCGTTGTTGGTCGCTTTTTCGACCACCATTTCTAACACCGCCGGTCTCTATCAGTTCCCTGAGCTCTAGTGGTCCTTATTCCAAGCTCCTTTGTAGCTTAAACCCAATCGTTTGTGAGTTTTCTCGATTTTTTTCGATTTTAAGCTTTTATGTTTTTTTTTGAGTTGATTTTTGGTTGATTTATGCAAACTCCCTTAATAAAAGTTGGTCCTAGTAGCTTAATCTATATGAAAATATTTTTTAATATTTTTTGGAATTTATTTTAATTTTGGTGAATTTTTGAATATTTTATTATTATTTATTTAATTTTCATAAATTAATTTATTAAATTATAAAATTGGTTGTTTTGATGTTATATTAGGTTGATATTAATTTTAGAGTTAAGAAAATAATTTTTGGAATTATTATATAATTTTTAGAAATATTTTTAGTTTATGTGAATATTGAAAAATTAGGTTAAATGCATATTTTTGTTGAAATTATTGGTTAAATATATTTTTTAGTTGATATTAGTATATTATATTTTGAGAAAATAATTTTAAGGATTCTTATAGAATTTTTGAGGAAATTATTTAGTATTATGTATATTTTGAAATTATGGGGTAAATGTGTAATTTTGTTAAAATTAAAGTTAAATATTATGTTTTAGTTGGTTTTATAATTATTTAAGGTAATAAAATGATTTTTATAAACTATTTACTATTTTTAACTAATTAATACTAATTTTTGAAAATTATTTTTAAATAATATATTATTTACTAAATTAATGATTAAATGGGTTTTTAATTGCTTTTAATATATATTTAGGCTATGTTAGCTATTTGAATATATAAAGTGAATTTTTACTATTTTAATATTGAATTATCAAGAAATTGAATTTTTAATAATATTATATTATTATTTTTGGATTTTTATTTAATTATTGTGAAATTAAGTATATTTAATGTTTTAATGTTAAATATGTTATATTTTGATATTTTGAGGATATTTGTGGAATTTATTGATTTTTATATATATTTATTATATTATTTGGATTTTGGTGAAGAATGGACTTCGGTTGGGAATATCGTGTAGTTCAGGGTCTCAACCGAAAGTTTTGAATATTCTGTGTTTTAAAGTGCGTTTTCTTGCAAGACCGGCTCTACTTTTTAGTCGAGAGATATCCGTTTTACAAAGAAGACTCTACCGAATTTTCGATAAAATTCTCATAAAACGTGACATCGGGTCGATCCTGAAATTATGTGTCTGTCTGTGTTTCGTATTCTTAGATTGAGTCTCTCTAGAAGCTTAAGTTAGATTTATTCTGATTTTTGTTATTATTTTATTGTGTAGTTGTGTCGAGACCAAGGCCTACTGGTCCTGGACCAGTCCCCTCAAACTAATCTCGAGAAGCACAAACTTGTGAGTTGTTATTTTATATATATATATTGCATTTAGGATGCATATTCTAGTATATATTCATGTTTTGATTTGTATTTATTCATAATTGTTTTATTAAATGTTTACGTATATTTAAGTATATTTTTTGTATATTTTGTAATAAATGCATGTTATATTATTGATTTATACTTAAATTATTTTTAAGTATATTATTGGTTTATTTTTGATATATTTCATGGTTGATTTGAATTTATTTGACATATATATACTTGAATATACTTAGTTTATGTTAGGTATATTTCTAGTATATATATAGTTTATTTTGCTATTATGAATGTCATTCTGCATTATTTATTTTCTCGTATGAATGTTTTATTTAAATAAAGGATATCGATAGAATGTGCTACCTAGTGGGTAGCACTAGGACCGTGTACATACTGGTGCGATAGATTTAGGGTTGAGTGAGAATCATTTATGGTATTATGAATTAATTGAGACTGATTGATTGATTGACTTATTTGATATGTGATGTGATTGATAGTGTGGTTCCTAGAGCTCGGTTGACCTATTGTCTTGGGGTCAATCACACTGACAGTTAGACTGCTGGAGCTTGGTTGACTTAGTGTCTCGGGGCCAATCTACTATCCATAATGGGATAAGTGAATTGATTTGGAATTAAGTGAGCCTGTATGGCTGGAGTGATGTTATTGTTGATCGAGGTTGCGATTAAATAGGGTTCTATTTGATCCTTCATAAACTTATATTTTTCAGTATTATTATATAAAGTGATTTTAGCATCTGTGTGAAATACTTGTATATATATTTATTATATAGAGATGATTGATTGTATATGACATTAGGAGATGCATGTATATATATTGTAACAATTCACTCAGTGAGGTATGACTCCCCTCAGTTGATTTTTCAGGAGATTCTTCTTCAGACCTCAACAGTAGGCCTATCTGCTGGATTTCTTTAGCTCCGACTTATTTATGTAAACTACTTACTTAATTTTATTTATACTCTAGAAAACTGCATTAGTGAGTTGTATTTTGTACTTATTGTTTGTTGGTTGTGAATTCAGAGGTCTTTCTCTGAATATTGTATTTATATATTTTATTTTATGATATGACAAAGTTTATTTTTAATATATTGGTTTGAGATTTTATATGGTGCATATTTTATTTTAATTATTGCATGTTTTTATTCTTTTAAGGCTTGCTACGAGTTTCGGATTCAAAAGAATTCTTGTCCCCTAGTGCCGGTCATGACTCTAGATTTGGGTCGTGGTAAAATTTTGCTTCTATTTTTATCTCTACTAAAAATTAAATTAATTAAAATATAATTCTGATTTAATTGAAAGTATATTTTTTGTTTTATCTAGATTAACTTCTATTTTATCTCTAATAAAATTAAATTAATTAAAATTATAGTAACAATTTTGTTAGAAATATATGTTTTTCTATTTTAATTAGGTCTATTATATAATATCTAATATAAATCAAAGTAGATTATATAATTTTATAAGTCTTATTATATTAAATTTAATAAGCAATAAATGATAATTTAAAATTCAACATCTATTTATGTGTTAAAAAAGTTTTGTCCTCTTGTTAGTCAGGTTAACTTGATTTTCAAATTAATTAGAGCTTTTTATGGGTATGAGATAAAATACTTCAAAAAAAAAAAAAAAAAAGATATTTATTTATTTTCTGTATATACAATTATAACAAGTATACCATGGACGAATATATATTTATTTATTTTAGATAAACTCAAATAATTTTATTAATATTATAATTTGAGTTAAATTTCAACTAATTGCTAAAGTACAAATGTAAGAAAAATTAAGTAAATATATTTTTCTAATTAATATTTTTTTATTATAATATATAATTTTTTTGAGCTGAATTATTAAATATAATTAATTTAAAGAATTGTTACTTTCATTAATGATTTTGTTTTGTAAATATAATTTTGAATTAGATCATATGGTTCATGAAATTTAAAATATAAAAAATTTTATAAATTGAATTATTTATAATTTTAGGATTAAAATAAAAAAAAATTAATTCTAAAATTTGACTAACTAAAGTAGAATTTTATAAAAATTTATCAACAAGTCTAGCTTCACATTAAAATGATATGTAACTACATTTACATGTTTAGTGAGTGTATATATATAATATTTATGAAAGTAAGAACATGAATAAACATAGGTAATTATCTTTGCAAACTATTTTTTTCTAAAATATGATGCAATATAATTTTTTTCCAACAATTGGTACAACATAATTAATTTATTATTTCATATCAATTGATCCATAGGATGGTTGTGTTAGGACTCGTTGTCTTATACAAAAGTTCGTATAGGGTAGCATTGACATTGGGGTGTGATCAGCCCACGAGTAAAGTCCAATAATGAAAATCCAAACAAAATAAATTTAGTAGTGCAAAACTTAACCTTCTTTTTTCTTAATGGGCCAATGGCCTAAGAACTTATTCTAATGAGCTATTAAAGTGGGTAGCCCTAGTATTAAGGTAGGGAGTTTTAGCGGTACTGAACTATTTTTTATATAATGGAAAAAATCACATTCTAACACGATTTTTACATGATTTCGCGTGAAAAAATATTATAAATCACCTTAAATGTGGAGAAAATGAGGAGAGATTGTGGGAGGTGATTTTTAAAGGTGGAGAATAAAAAGAAAGAAAATGACAGAGAGTGAGGGGAGGCTCCTGGCAAATAAAAAAAGAACTCAAAAAAAAAAGAAAGAAAGAGCATAAAAAAAACCAGAGAGAAGATACTGAGAGAGGAAGGAAGAGCCAAGGAAAAAAAAAGGAAGATAAACTTGCTAAGAGAAGAAGGGAAAAAAAAGTTGCTAGCTTTGCACTGTCTCAGACTCACAATTGCTATCGCTATGAAATACTTCTGAGAACCAAGACAGGGAGCCAAACTTGTGTCAAACACAGTAAAGCTTTCAAACTTTTTTTTTATTTAAAGCATTTGATGTTAGTTAAATGGATTTTGTTTGTTTGCTCATTTAATTCTTGTCAATTTACTGTGAATTACTTGCATCTATTCTTTTCCATTATAAAATTATTTTCAAGTGATCAAAGTTGAGTTTTGAATTTTGTTTAGTGTCTGTGGGTGGTATTAAGGTATCGCCTTAATGCATTAAGGTGTGACTTATTATTAAGGCGTCTCGCTTATTTTAGTTTTAAATTAGTTTTTCTTTTTTTTTTTCATAAATGGTTCTTCTTTTTAATATTGTTGTTCTAATATTGCTGTTTTATTTTATTTCTAATATTGTTGTTTTATTTTATTTCTAATTGCCTTCCATAAAATATAAGTAGACATAATTAAAATAAAAAAAATATATTTTTAATAAAATTATCTCTAAAATTTTAATTAATTAAATTTTGTTAGAGATAAAATATAAATTAACATAATTAAAATAGAAACATATTTTTAATTAAATTAGAATTATATGTTAATTAATTTCATTATTATTAGAGATAAAATAGAAGTTAACGTAATTAGAATAGGAAACATACTTTCAATTAAATTAGAATTACATTGGAATTAATTTAATTTAATTTTGTTAGATATAAAATAGAAGTTAACATAATTAAAATAGAAAATATACGTTCAATTATGTTAGAATTATATTTTAATTAAATTAATTTTTATTAGAGATAAAGTAGAAGTTAACCTAATTAGAATAAAAAATATACTTTCAATTAAATTAGAATTTTTGTTAGAGGTTAGATAAAAGTTAACCTAAATAAAATATGGAATATACTTTTAATTAAGTTAGAATTATATTGTAGTTAATTCAATTTTTATTAGAGTTAAAATATAAGTTAACCTAATTAAAATAGGACATAGACTTTTAATCAAATTAAAATTATATTTTAATTAATTTTATTTTATTTTTATTAGTAAATGTCTAAATTATCCAATTTTTATATTATAATGAGTGATGACTTTATTATATTATTATTTATAATAAAAAATAGGCGCGAGTAAATCACTAGTATTTTCTTTCTTCAAATTCTAGGAAAAGCTTTCTTTTATGTTTCTTTTTTTCATTATTTTAACTTGGATTTCTTCAATGGCTTTTCAATTTTTTTCTTTTTTTTTTAAAGAATTTTTCTTAATTCTTTTATCATCTATATAAAACCTATGTAATAGAAATTGCCTGCATTTTTGTCATTTATCTACCTAATTTATCTTTGAGGAACTATTATGTAATCACATACTATCAATACTTGTGACAAAATAGTATTGTCACTTATTTCATCAATTAATTATTGAGAAAATATAAACATTCAAGATGAAATAGTTTTATCAATTATCAATTGAAATACTCATTGATGAAATATTTGTTGAGGAAGTAAATATCTTTATTGTATATATTAGGAAGTAAATATTTGTATACAGTTAGGAATAAAGTTCTATTCTATTTAGGATGTTATTCTATTCCTAATTAGATTGTGATTAGGATTTCTATGTGTATATATAAAGGGTGTAACCCTTCTTTGAATATCAATGAAAAAATATTTCCTTTGAATTTTCTCTCTTTTTCTCTGAATTTTATTTTTCATGGTATCAGAGCATACCCATTAAAATTGAATTTTTTATTGAATTCTTGCAAATTGTATTTTTTTTTCTTGAATCCTTTGAATCTTCAAAATCATGACCATCGAAAACACATCCATCATATCCCATGGAACACCCAATTTTATTCAAACCCTTCAAGATAATTCTCTCTTTCCCACAGGAATTATTCTTGATGATACGAACTATACTCTATGGTCACAAATCATGGAGATGCGAATTGGAGTCAGAAATAAATTTGGCTTTCTTAATGGCACTACACCAAAGCCACCAGCAGGAGATAAAGCATTGGAGACTTGGCTCCTTGATTATAATCGAGTCAAAAGTTGGATGATTGACTCCATAAGTCAGACATTGATGTTGAGATTCATCCGTCTTCCAACAGCAAAGGAGATATGGGATGTTGTCTCAAAAACCTTCTATGATGGATATGATGAAACTCAGTTATTTGAATTGAACCTAAAATCATTCACTACACGTCAAAATGGTAAGCCATTACCTGCATACTGTAATGAACTGATTAGAATATTTCAGGAAATTGATGCCCGAACATGTGCACAAAATGAGGATGTTAATGGAATAGTATCACTCCATAAATATATTACCCGACTTCGAACACATATTTTCCTAGCCAGGTTTGATTCAGAATTTAATAATGCTCAGAGTGAAATACTCCGGAAGGATTCATCTCTTGATCTCGAGTCTAGTTATGCATATATTCGGTAGGATCACAACCAGAGACATACAATGGAAGAGCCGAAGATATTGTCAGACCATTCTATACTTGTAGCAGCTTAGACTCATCCCCAGTTCAAAGGAAAAATTCTGAGTAAGCCCATCACATACACTTGTACTCATTGTGGTGAAGTTGGACACTTCAAGGAACAATTGTAAGCACCCAATTTCAGGATGCAATTGTGCACAATTGTGATGTAAGCCCCTATGATGAAATTTATTCAAAAATTGAACTTGGTTGTTAATTTTTTGGACTTTAGGGACTAAATTGTAACATTTTTTAGAATTTGATTGCAAATAAGTCATTTTTTAGGGGTTTTTTGGTAATTAAAAGTCAAAAAAAATTATTTTTTAAGATCGGCATTAATGTACTACCAACCAGCATTACACAATGCTGACCGACATTATGTAATGTTGATCGGCATTACACAATGCCGATCGGCATTATACAATGTCGGTTGGCATTGCACAGTACCGATGCACAATAATTCTATTTTTTGATTTTTTTCACGTATTTTTCCTTATTTTTATCAATTTTTTCAGTGTTTTGATTGGTTGAAAAATTCAAATTTTTATCTAATAAGGTTTTTTTTTTAAAAAAAGAAACGCAAAAGATATTTTTTTTTGAAATCAAAACAAACACTATCTGATCTGATCAGATAGGTCTGTTCCTCCTTTGGAGGAAGTTTAGTACACGCAGAGTCTGCATGCGTGCGAGGGAGAGGTTTTTTTGGCTGGAGGCTTGGCTGAAGGATTTTTTACATACGAAAAAAAAAGTTTTGATTTCTTTTGTTCTTTAAAAAAAACCCTAATTTTGCAGTTCATTTGAGGAAAATGATACAACGATTTTTAGTCTCAGTTCATAATCAAATCAATACTGAGTCAATTTCATCGGTGAAAATCCTAATCTAAGGGGCTGAAAAAGGGCATATGCACAACATTCATTTTTTTCTTTCTTCTTTTCTTGATTTTTATTCATTTTGTTAATTGTTTTATTATTTAATTTCACTACTAATTTGATTGTTTTTTTGTTTTTGTTTTTGTTTTGATGTGGATAGAGGAGGAGGATACCGCTTGTATTTAATTGAATAGAAGATCTATGGAATGCAATGGATGAACCTGTACTATTTTAATAATAGTTATTAGGATTTTAATTTTTGTTATGCATTTTGGTATCCTATGTAGTTTATTTTAATTTCTGGGTGTATAATTATTTAATTTTAATTCTGTACGTAGTTTGTAATAACCCCAGTAGTGAGAATAGTGAAAGATATCAATTTCTGCACTTTAAAATTAATTAGTAATTAGGTTCAATTAGGTAAAAATTAATTAAAATTAATGGTGGCTTTAGTTAATTAGGGTTTGTATGTAATTAAATTAGGTTTTTTTAGAAAATCACTGTAATGTTTGTTTGATCTATTTTTTGTGTTTTATTTATTTTGTACTTGTTTTTTTTTTATGTTTTTATGTTTTTGGGCCCCAAGCTCACGTTTAGGTCTAACCTACTTAATAAATAGGCTTAAAAAATGATTTAGGTTTTTTTAAATAATTAAAATCAACTTAGCCCCATTAGGTTAATTAGATTTTAGGCCCGCTTAGTTAATTAAAATTGTTTAGACTTAGCTCAGCCCAATTAATTGCATTTCTTTTAAAATAAATAGACCTAGGCCCACATTTCATTTAAAATAAAACCAGATTAATACTTAGGCCCACTAATTTAATTTCTTCTTTAAAATTGAATAGACTTAAGCCCATATCTTAAAAAGACTAAAAAATAGATTTAGGCTCATTAATTAATAAAATGTAGGTCCACTTTTATTCTATTTTCACTTGTAAATAAAATGTTGATTTAGCTAACTTATTTAATAAAATTATGTCACGACCCAAAACAGGGGTCATGACCGGCGCTAGGGAACGGGAATTCTTTCGAATCCAAAACCCGTAGCAAGTCTTAAAAATAAAAACATGCAATAATAATAATAAAATAACTTGCAGTGGAAATAAATCTCATCAATAAAATAAAATAATAATCCACCAATAGATTTAACAATACAAACTCATCTCATATATAAATAATCTTTTAATACAAATATCAGTTCAAATCTTTAAAATACAAATCTCAAACGAATATAAAACATAAGTCTCGCAACTGACTATAACTACTTTAGTGTCTAGATTATAAAATAAAGTCAAGTAAGCAGTTTACATAGTAAAATCGGACCGGAAGAAATCCGGTGTAAGGGTTTGCTACTGAGGTCTGAAGACAATGACTCTCCTGAAAAATAGTCAACGGAGGGGAGTCAGACCTCACTGAGTGAATCATTATAATATATATACATGCATAACTAAATGACAATGAACACAAATAACAGTATATATAATAAATATATATACAAGCAAATATACACAGATGCAGCAAAACCATTTTGTATATTTACTGAAAATAATATCCGATTATGAAAGATCAAATAGAACCCTAAATGATCGTAACCTCAAAACAGTGCTAGACAACACTTTAGCCATACAGGCTCACTTATTCTAAATAAATCACTTGTTCCATTTGGACAGCAGACTGGCCCCGAGACACTTGGTCAACCGAGCTCCTGCAGTCTGACTATCAGTGTGATTGGCCCCGAGACCCCTGGTCAACCAAGCTCTAGCAATCACACTCTCAAATCACATCACACATCAAATCAAAACAAATCAATCCGATCAATATCCGTAAATAGGTTAGTAATATAGCCTAAATGTTATCATTGTACCAGTAGGTACTCGGTCCTAGTGCTGCTCACTAGGTAGCATGTTCTATTAATATCCTTTATTATTAAATAAAACATACATTCATAAAATCAATGATGAATGATATTAAATAAAATAGCAACATAAAACCATATATATACTAAAAATATACCAAAAATAAATCAGGTATATTTCGAGTATATATACGTCAAATAAATTCAATTTAATTACAAAACAAACTAGAAATAAACCATAAATATACCTAAAAACATTTTAAGTATAATTCATTAATAAAACAAGCATATAGTTTAAAATATACCAATAACATATCAAAAATAAACCAAAGTAATAATTAAACCATTTATGCATATTTTGTACAAATAAAACATACATTTCTAAAAACATGCATCCTAGAACACGTATATATAAAATAACAACTCACTGTTATTGCGCTCCACGAGATAGGTCCGACAGGCCTAGTCCACTAGGCCTCGGTCTCGGTGCAACTAAACAAACAAATGACAACACGAATCAAAATAAATCTATCAAAAATTCTAAAGACTCGATCTAGAATCTTAGACATAGAATTAGAATAGGAATTCGACCGGACATCACGTTTTACGAGAATTCTATAAAAAATTCAGCAGAACCTCCCTTGTAAAACGGACATCTCTCTACTCAAAGAGTAGAGCCGGTCCTGCAAAGAAACACACTTAGAATTAACACAATTCAAAATCCCTCGGTCGGACTCCAAACTACAATTCACCGACCGAGGTCCACAATTCACAGGATAATTACATAAATACCAAAAATGCCCTTTGTTGACCATTTGCATGATCAAACTCCTAATTTTGGACTTTGAAAAACAATTTTTATACTAATAATTTCAATTAAGTGTGTAGGAAATTATATACCAAACATATACCAAGCATATACACTTTTGGGTGAATAGTAACTTTTTGGGTTGTTTGAACCTCTGAGATTGAAGAAGACTTTTGACATATTTAGAGCTCTTAAATGTGAAAATGAACTTCTTCACTTTTTAAGTAGACATCTTAAAATTTCGAAATTTTACTTTATAATCAAAATCCAAGTTCATTTGGATATGCAAATCTTTAGTCGAAGTCAGCATATGCAGCTTGCATTTCAGTTTGCACTGCTCTTGGTAATTCAGCAATATCTTGCGTTACAGATGTCAAAATAAGGTGATTTAAAGTTTTATAGATAGATAAGACAATTATCTACAACTTTTATGAAGAACATTTTGTCTGAATCGATCGTATTTAGTCCCGTTCATGAGCATCTTTAAAAGTGATCATGAGCAGTCCGTCAAAGGAGCATTTGGAGCACATTCTTGCCAAAAGATGGCAGTGATCCTCACGAGCTGGTGGCTCATGACCTGCTCATCAGCATACCTTTGACAGCATTCCCATGGGAATTTTTGAAGGCAACGACTATATTTTCACCCCTCACGAGCACTGTTCACTCATGAGGCACTCGTGAGTAACCCTTGAGCTGCCATAAATTCAAGAATTGATTCAAAATCAATTCTAAATGTTGGAGACATGATTGATACATCCAAAAACTAAATTTTGAGTGTTTGTCTATATAAACACAACTTAGAATTCAATTGAAAAGTTAAGAAAACTTGTGCATCATTCATCATTTTCTTAAACATTCAATTGAGCTCTAAAACTTTCTTTCAATCAAAATTCTTTGTGTATAACTCTTGTGAGAGTTGGTGAGTGATTAGAATAGACATTATTATTCTTCTATTTTCTGGGTTTAGAAAATGGAAAGTGAGATTCCATTCTAAAGGAATTGGTTTAAGTGTTTAGCCATTAAAATACTTGGGAATTTGGTTTTTGAGTGAGCCTTGAAAACTCAAGATTGTAAGGTTGTAAAAGTGAGCCATAAAACTCTTGTGTATTCTCAATCTTATTAATAAGATTGTGGGTGATTAAAAATCCTAACTTGGGGATAAGTTAGGTGGAGACGTAGGATTATTTGAAAATCCGAACTCCTTAAATATTTGTGTTCATCATTCTTCCTTCTCTACTCTTACTCACTTCTTGCAAATAATTCCTTTAATTTCCCATTTTTGATTGATAGTCCTATTCACCCCCCCCCCCCCCCCCCCTCTAGGACTCTTTCACCCTTTAATACTAAAAATACATTTTATAAATCCAAATTACTTAATTAACCCTAAAACATATTAAAAATCGATAAAAACTCATTTATTTAGAAAAATCGTCTATTATATATAATTTGAAATTAATTTACAAAAAATAGTTTTAATTAGTTAAAAATACTAAATAATTTGTAGAAATCATTTTTATACCTCAAATAACTATTAAAACCAATTTAATTATATTTTTAGCCAATTTAGTGTCAAATTACCAAAATAGCCTTAGTTACGAAAATTCCCTAAAATTAATAAAAAAATTCACCAAAAATAGTATAATTACATATCAATAAATATACTTAATTAACCAATTAATTTCAATAAAACATATAATTAACCTAATTTTCCCAAAATTACATAAAATAAAAAAATTCACAAAAATTACAAATAAATTTCTAAAATGCATTTCAACACCTATAAACACCATAAAACACAATTTCATAATTTAATTAATTAATTTTTGAAAATTAGAAAATATTAATAAAATAATCAAAAATTCACAAAAATCAAAATAATTCCCAAAAATTCCACAAAAATTTACAAAGCTAGATTAAGCTGCAAAGATCAATGTTTATGAAGGAAGATTGCATGAATCAACCAAATCGAAGCTCAAAAAAATCAAAAACCCTAGTAGGCTGAAATTGTAAAATCAAAACCTAGTGAAATCTAGACCATTTCAAGTGAAAGAAAGCTTGAAAATGCACTCACCGGAGCTTAAGGAAGAGATAGAGACTAGTGGGGCTTAAAACGGTGGCCGGAATCACATCGATCGGAGTTAGGATCGATTTTTGGCTTCGGGTTTAGCAACGTTCACCTGCATCGGAGAGGGTGGAAGAGAGTGGCGGAGCTACTGGAGGAAGACGGTGGACGTCTAGAAAGCACACTGAATGGAGGGGAACGGGATTTGCAGCGGGATGGTGAGGAGAAGGGCGTCGGGGAAGAATGTTAGGGTTGATGGCATGGATTGTAATTTTGCAAAGGTTTATATATATATATATATATAAAACAAAACTTTAACAATTAATATTAAAATATAGTAATATTATAACTAAAAAAATCCACACCACAAATAATAAATATATACATATACATACACATACACATATATCACACATGATTACATTAATAAAACTATAATATATACATAGTTAAATAATAATAAACCCTAAATATGTTAAATATATATATATATACATGTATGTGTATATATATTAATATACAAAATATAATCATGCATGATGATATGCGATTTAATAAAATCAGCTAGTGTAAATAAATAAATAATTATTTAGGTTTTATTTTCCCAAAAATGTAAATCTCAGGAAAATTTTATGTAAAGGACTTAAAAATAATGTAAGTAATTAAAAATGACTTAATAAATAATAAACTCATTAAATAATCATAAATATATATAAAAATTATTAACACTGCATATCCTGATGTAGTTTAAAATTATTTAAAAATTCAGGATATTACAGTCTTCCCCCCTTACAAGAATTCGTCCCCGAATTCCAGAAAAAGAAAATTACAAGATCAAGAAGGGAAGAGATACGAGTAAGAAGCTCGCATCTCAGCTTCAGTCTCCCACGTATGCTCCAAAACTCTATTACTGTGCCACAGAACCTTGACCATCGAAATCTGTTTCGATTGCAACTATCGAACTTGATAATCAACGATCGCCACAGGTTCTTCCATAAATGTCAGTTCTTCATTCACTTCCACGCTATTGGGCTGCAACACATGTGAAGGGTCTGAGATATACTTCCTCAACATCGAGATATGAAATACTGGATGCACTTGAGACATACTCGGGGGCAAAGCCAACCGATATGCAACAGTGCCAACTCTCTCCAAAATCTCAAATGGTCCGATATATCTCGGTGCTAACTTACCCTTTCTGCCAAATCTCATCACACCCTTCATAGGAGACACCTTTAGAAAAATAAAGTCTCCAACCTGAAATTCTACATCTTTGCACCTAGGATCTGCATAGCTCTTCTGCCTGCTAACTGTAGTCTATAATCTGCTCTTGATCACAGCAACCTTCTCTGCAGCATCCTGAACCATCTCAGGTCTAGTCAAAGCTCTCTCACCAATCTCATCTCAACTCAGAGGGGATGTACACTTCCTTCCATACAACGCCTCATATGGTGTCATACCAATACTGCTATGGTAGCTGTTATTATATGCAAACTCTACGAGTGACAAATGATCATCCCAACTACCTCCCAAATCCAAAACACACATCCTCAACATATCTTCCAATGTCTAGATCGTCCTCTCAGACTGACCATCTGTCTGAGGATGAAAAGCAGTACTGAAGTCCAACCTAGTGTCCATCACTTCCTGCAACTTTTGCCAAAAATGAGAGGTAAACACTAAACCTCTATCTGACACAATGGACACAGGTACTCCATAAAGGCACACAATATGCTTCACATACAGCTTTGCTAATCTAGCTACAGAATAGGTCGCTTTCATAGGCAAGAAATGTGTAGACTTAGTCAACCTGTCTACAATCACCCAAATGGAATCGTATCCATCCTTAGAACGAGGTAAACCAACCACAATATATATAGCTATCCTTTCCCACTTCCACTCAGGAATAGGAAGAGGTTGAAGCTTCCCAGAAGGCTTCTGATGTTTAGCTTTCACTTGCTGACACGTCAAGCACTTAGCAACATAGTCAATGACATCATTCTTCAGTCCATCCCACCAGTATAAATCTCTGATACTGTGGTACATCTTAGTGACACTCGGATGTACGCTATAAGTTATAGAATGTGCTTCCTCTAGGATCTCTTCTCTCAAATCATCCATATCAGGAATACATAATCTACCACTTATCCACAATACACCATCATCATTGAGTGTGAAATCAGTGAACTTCCCTGCACGGACATTCTCGACAAGCTCTTCTAGAATAGGATCTCAGCTCTGAGCTGCCTTAATCCTATCTCTCAGTACATATCGCACCTTAAATTGAGCTAGCAGTCCACCTAACCTACTAATCTTCATCATCAGACCTTGAACCACTAACAAATGCAACTCCTGGATCAACGGTCTCCTCTCTATACTGATATGAGCAAGATTGCCTGAGGACTTCCTACTCAAGGCATCTGCTACTACATTAGCCTTGCCCGGATGATACAAAATCTTACAGTGATAATCTTTCAATAATTCCAACCATCTCCTCTACCTCAGATTCAAATCTCTCTGCTGGAAAATGTACTTAAGACTCTTAGATCAGTAAAAATCTCACAAGTCACCCCTTACAGATAATGTCTCCAGATCTTGAGAGCAAAAATCACTGCAATCATCTCAAGGTCATGTGTAAGATAGTTCTGCTCATGCTTCTTCAACTGCCTCGAAGCATAGGCTATCACCCTACCACTCTACATCAACACACAACCAAGGCCAACTCTAGAGGCATCACAATAAACTGTGAACTTGTCTACACCATTAGGCAAAGCTAACACTGGGGTTGTGGTTAACTTCTCCTTCAACAATTGGAAACTGTTCTCACAAGCTTCTAACCACTCAAATCTTACATTCTTCTGAGTCAAGCGAGTCATAGGGGCTGCAATTCTAGAAAAATCCTGCACAAACCTCCTATAATACCCGGGTAAACCCAGAAAACTCTGAATCTCTGTAATAGAAATTGGTCTAGGCTACTCAGACACTACCTCAATCTTCTGTGGATTAACCTGGATACCTTCTTTAGACACCACGTGTCTAAGAAAAGAAACACTCTCCATCTAGAAATCACACTTCGAGAATTTAGCTTAGAGCTGATGTTCTCTCAGTATCTGTAGTACAGTCCTTAAGTGATATACATGCTCCTCCATACTCCTCGAATATACCAGTATATCATTGATGAAGACTACCACAAACTAATCCACATACAATCTGAATACCCTGTTCATCAGGTCCATGAAAGTTATTGGTGCGTTAGTCAAGCCAAAAGACATCACCAGAAACTCATAATGACCATATCAAGTGCGGAATGTCATTTTAGGAACATCGGCTTCACTGATCCACAGTTGATGATAACCCGACCTCAAATCAATCTTAGAAAAGAACTGTGCACCCTATACCTAATCAAATAAGTCATCTATCCTTGGGAGAGGATACTTGTTCTTTACTGTCACCTTGTTCAACTCTCTGTAATCAATGCACAGTTATAGGGTACCATCCTTCTTCTTCACAAATAGGACCGGTGCACCCCAAGGAGTAGTCTGAAATCCACTTGACTGAACACCCAGCTGGTAATAATCAGGCATAGCTCCCTGCCTAACTAGCCTCAGCTCAATCTCCTTGGCCAACTCAATCACATACTCCAAAGTAAGGCCCACTGTAGGCATACCAGCAAATGCAGAACCCAATTCGGTGACATAGGTAGTGACTGTAAAATATTGGTCTCGCATTAGATCCTCTACATATCTACCCAGTCGGAGAAACTCTCGAGTGTACTCCTCAACTGATCTGTCGCCGTGAGAAATACTAGTCAATCGAAGACGATAACTCAAACAAAGCGGCTCTAGGCAAAATCTCCTCATGAATCGCTTTTTGAACTGAGCCCAGGTCATCATCATCATGTACGGCTGAATCATCTGAATAAACCAGTCCAGAGCTAGTCCCTCAACTGACAGCTCAACGATCATGATCCACTAATACTCGGTGTGAGCAATCCGAGTCCTAGTCTCAATCGCATGCAGAAAATCTAGAGGATCGAAAGTCCCATCAAAAGCAATCCCACCAACTCTGGCATAGAACAGAGCTACCTCAGGGTCAGACATACCTTACTGATAGGCAGGCTGAACAGGCTAAATAACAAGAGGTACAAGAGCATCCTCATACTCAGGCTCCATAGGCTCCTCATCCTGTATCTCTCTCTGTCTATGGCGACCTACCGCTCCTCGAGGTCTACCTCTATCATGACCTCTAGTCTAACTGGCGGCTCAGGAGGTAAACCCTCATCCTAAAAGGACTCATCATCCTCAGCCTCAATGACCGGTGGAGCAATATGCACTCACCTCCTCATTCTGAAAAGATAAACAAAAGGATTCAGACAAAATAGACAACGGAGGAATATGCAGAAAGCTAAATCAAAGAATACTTATAAAGACATACTCGATCCTAATTCACTGCAGTAGTTTCAAAGAAAACACAACACTGAAAACTAGGGCCACAACTCACACAACTAAGCCCTGACATAGAACTCCACTCTGATACCAACTTTGTCACAACCCAAAACAGGGGCCATGACTGGCGCTAGGAAACAAAAATTCTTTTAAATTTAAAACCCATAACAAGCCTTAAAAATAAAAACGTGCAATAATAATAATAACATAAATAAAATAACTTGGAACGGAAATAAATCTCATCAATAAAATAAAATAATAATCCGCCAATAGATTTAACAATACAAACTCATCTCATATATAAATAATCTTTTAATATAAATATCAGTTCAAATCTTTAAAATACAAATCTCAAACAAATATAAAACATAAGTCTCACAACTGACTATAACTACTGCAGTGTCTAGATTATAAAATAAAGTCAAGTAAGTAGTTTACATAGTAAACTCGAGGCGGAAGAAATTCGGCATAAGGGTTTGCTACTGAGGTTTGAAGACGATGACTCTCCTGAAAAATAGTCAACGGAGGGGAGTCAGACCTCACTGAGTGAATCGTTATAATATATATACATGCATAACTAAATGACAATGCACACAAACAACATTATATATAATAAATATATATATAAGCAAATACACACAGATGCAGTAAAACCATTTTGTATATTTACTGAAAATAATATCCGATAATGAAGGATCAAATAGAACCTTAAATGATCGCAACCTCAAAACAGTGTTAGACAACACTCTAGCCATATAGGCTCACTTGTTCCAAATAAATTCACTTGTTCCATTTGGACACTTGGTCAACCGAGCTCTTGTAGTCTGACTATTAGTGTGATTGGCCCTGAGACCCCTGGTCAACCGAGCTCTAGTAATCACACTCTCAAATCACATCACACATCAAATCAAATCAATCTGATCAATATCCACAAATAGGTTAGTAATATAGCCTAAATGCTATCGTCGTACCAGTACGTACTCGGTCCTAGTGCTGCTCACTAGGTAGCACGATCTATTAATATTCTTCATTTTTAAATAAAACATACATTCATAAAATCAATGATGCATGATATTAAATAAAATAGCAACATAAACCATATATATACTAAAAATATACCAAAAATAAACCAGGTATATTTCGAGTATATATACGTCAAATAAATTCAATTTAATTACAAAATAAACTAGAAATAAACCATAAATATACCTAAAAACATTTTAAGTATAATTCATTAATAAAACATGCATATAGTTTAAAATATACCAATAATATACCAAAAATAAACCTAAGTAATAATTAAACCATTTATGCATATTTTGTATAAATAAAACATACATTTCTAAAAACATGCATCCTAGAACACGTATATATAAAATAATAACTCACTGTTATTGCGCTCCACGAGACGGGTCCGACGAGCCTGGTCCACTAGGCCTCGGTCTCGGCGCAACTAAACAAACAAATGACAACACGAATCAGAATAAATCTATCAAAAATTCTAAAGACTCGATCTAGAATGTTAGACACAGAATTAGAATATGAATTCGACCGAACATCACATTTTACAAGAATTCTACTAAAAATTCGATAGACCCTCCCCTGTAAACGGACATCTCTCTACTCAAAGAGTAGAGCCGGTCCTGCAAAGAAACAAACTTCGAATAAATACAGTTCAAAATCCCTCGGTCGGACTCTAAACTGCAATTCATCGACCGAGGTCCACAATTCACAAGATAATTATAGAAATACCAAAAATGCCCTTTAATACTAAAAATACATTTTATAAATCCGAATTACTTAATTAACCCTAAAACATATTAAAAATCGATAAAAACTCATTTATTTAGAAAAATCTTATATTATATATAATTTGAAAATAATTTATGAAAAATAGTTTTAATTAGTTAAAAATACTAAATAATTTGTAGAAATCATTTTTATATCTCAAATAACTATTAAAACCAATTTAATTATATTTTTAGCCAATTTAGTGTCAAATTACCAAAATAGCCCTAGTTATGTAAATTCCCTAAAATTTATAAAAAAATTCACCAAAAATAGTATAATTACTCAAAATTAAATTTCTCAATATATAATTCAATAATATCAATAAATATACTCAATTAACCAATTAATTTCAATAAAATACATAATTAACCTAATTTTTCCAAAATTACATAAATTAAAAAAATTTGAAATAATTATATAAAATTCACAAAAATTACAAATAAATTTATAAAATGCATTTCAACACCTATAAACACCATAAAACACAATTGCATAATTTAATTAATTAATTTTTGAAAATTAGAAAATATTAATAAAATAATAAAAATTCACAAATATCAAAATAATTCCCAAAAATTCCAAAAAAAATTACAAAGCTAGATTAAGCTACAAGGATCACTATTTGTGAAGGAAGATTGCATGAATCAACCAAATCAAAGCTCAAAAAAATCAAAAACCCTAATAGGCTGAAATTGTAAAATCGAAACCTAGGGAAATCTAGACCATTTCAAGTGAAAGAAAGCTTGCAAATGCACTCACTGGAGCTCAAGGAAGAGATAGAGACTAGTGGGGCTCGAAGCGGTGGCCGGAATCACGTCGATCGAAGTTAGGATCGATTTTTAGCTTCTTGGGTTTAGCAGCATTCACCGGCATCTGAGAGCGTGGAAGAGAGTGGTGAAGCTGCTGGAGGAAGAGGGCGAACTTCTAGCAAGCACACTGAATGGAGGAGAACGAGATTTACAGTGGGATGGTGAGGAGAAGGGCGTCGGGGAAGAAGGTTAGGGGTGATGGCATGGATTGTAATTTTGCAAAGGTTTATATATATATATAATAAAACTTTAACAATTAATATTAAAATATAGTAACATTATAACTAAAAAAAATCCACACCACAAATAATAAATATATACATACACATATATCACACATGATTACAATAATAAAACTATAATATATACATAGTTAAATAATAATAAACCCTAAATATGTTAAATATATATATATATATATATATATATATATATATATATATATATATATATATATATATATATATATATATATATATATATATAATAAAACTTTAACAATTAATATTAAAATATAGTAACATTATAACTAAAAAAAAATCCACACCACAAATAATAAATATATACATACACATATATCACACATGATTACAATAATAAAACTATAATATATACATAGTTAAATAATAATAAACCCTAAATATGTTATATATATATATATATATATATATATATATATATATATATATATATATATATATATATATATATATATATATACATGTATGTGTATATATATTAATATGCAAAATATAATCATGCATGATGACATGCGACTTAATAAAACGAGCTAGCGTAAATAAATAAATAATTATTTAGGTTTTATTTTCCCAAAAATGTAAATCTCAAGAAAATTTTAAGTAAAGGACTTAAAAATAACGTAAGTAATTAAAAATGACTTAATAAATAATAAACTCATTAAATAATCATAAATATATATAAAAATTATTAACACTGCATATCTTGATGCAGTTTAAAATTATTTAAAAATCTAAGATATTACAAATTAATATAGTTTTGACTTAGGGACGACGTGATCTTGAGTGCATTTTTAGTTGTAATTTTATTAACTTGTTGCCTTTTGGGTAGATGGATGTTAATTAGGGTTTAATAAAATTGCAAGTAATTAGAGGATGAAATAATTATTTACAAAATTATTCTAAATGAACACGAGACTAAGAGAAGTTAGTATTCCATATCTAGAATCTCTTGGTTGTGGTGCTAATTTTCTTTTAGAGAATCGAGTACCACCAATCAAATTGTCCCAGTTATTACCTAGGTGGTGACTCCTCATCTCCACGCCATGTCTTTATGACAGTGGTTAGTGTGTTCTCTAAGGCCCTAAGCCTAAATAGTGTCGTGGTTGCTAAAATTTTGGACGCACGCTAAACCCCACCGTCTACAATAGTGCTATGAAATTGTGGGATATTCATAATAGTGGGATTTTAATAGAAAGCCTCGTAATAAGCTCGATAAGGTTGCAATTGCTACTTCTACTAAACTAAGTGGTGATCTTGATACAACTTCAAGTATGACAAATCTTACTCGAAATAATACATGGATTATTGATACAGGTGTTGTTGATCATATGACAAACTCCACTCGCCATCTTACATTTATCCGTCAACCCAACAAAATATCCTAACTGCTAATAGAGGCATAGCACTAGTCACTCATGAGGGATCAGTATTTAACTCCGACTCTCTTAATTTAGATAATGTTCTTGTTGTTCCATCTCTTTCTTGTAATCTACTATCTGTTGGCTAAATTACTGAAACCTTGAATTGTACTGTCAAATTTTGGTCTAATTATTGTGTATTTCAGGACATTGCAATGCACCGGATTCTTAGCTCTGGTGTTAAACATGGAAAGTTGTACTATCTTGAGTTGCATGATGATTCAAGATAGAAGTTAAGTCATGTTAATAGGGTTAGTAGAAGTTGCTCGAGTAAAGACCAGGTAATCTTATGGCATCGTCGTCATGGGCATCTCTCTTTTCAATATCTTAAACAAATAAAACCAAATTTATTTTTGCATACCAAAGACTTGGAATTCAAGTGTGATGTTTATGAATTGGCAAAAGGCCACCGAATTTCTTATGTACCGATTTATAATAAAAATTCAATTCCATTTATGACCATTCATTCTGATGTATGGGGACCTACTCGAATTCCTACTCTATCTGGTGCTCGATATTTTATAACATTTATTGATGAATGTACCCGGATGACCTGAGTATCACTACTTTCCAATAAAGGAGATGTGTGCTCCAAGTTTCAGGACCTGTACAACATGGTGGCTACACAATACTAAAATTCGAGTCTTGCAGTATGATAATGGTGGGGAGTATGTTAACTCAATTCTCAATGATTTCTGCCACAAGAAGTGCATTCGCCACCAAACATCTTATGTCGGCACTCCTCAATAGAATGGTATAGCCGAACAAAAGAACCGATAGTTATTATAAGTTGTCCGAGCATCATTGTTTGATATGAATGTTCCTCGAGAATACTGGGGAGAGGTTGTTCGATCCGCGGCGTAACTCATAAACTAGACACCATCATGAGTAATCGATTTTAAAACTCCTCTTCAGGAACTTCAGGAACTTGTCATATCTTCACTCCTTAATAATCTCAAACCCTGAGTTTTTGAATGCTCGGTATATGTTCATCAGACACTCGATAAATTAAATCCTCGAGCTATCCGATGTATCTTTGTTGGCTATACGGATTTATAAAAAGGATATCGGTGTTATGATCCGAATACAAAAAAGATGTATATTACTCAGTATGTTCAGTTTCATGAAAATTATCCTTTCTTCTCCCACTCTGAGTGCCCTCTTTAGGGGGAGAAACATCCGAACCTCTTGAGCTTCAAGATAACATTCTGAGTGTTTTGAATCTGAGTCTCCCAAATGTTTCGAGCATCTCACTCGGATAGACATCTGGTGTTCTAAGTACGAGCATCTCACTCAGATAAACATCTGATGTTCCGAGTACCAGCATCTCACCTGGATAGATCATCGAAGAAAATCCGAGTAATCAAGATAGTACATCTTCCCAACCCATACTAGAAGTTGAAGAAACTCCGAATGCGATGCATAATAAAGTAAACTTGTCTCCTTTAATTCCAAATATTGAGCCTCGTTATCCCTCTAGGATCAATAGAGGGGTTTCAAAAAAACAATATGATTCGAACCTTCATACCAAAGCTAAATACCCTATCAACAACTTCATATCAACCAACCATTTGTCTAACTCACATGCACTTACTGTAAATTAATTATTTACTATATCTATTCCGAGTAATGTGCAGGAAGCCTTAGATGATCCGGATTGGAAGAAAGCTATGAATGATGAAATGGAGGCATTACAAAAGAACCGAACGTGGGATCTTGTTCCTCTTTCAGAAGGAAAGAAAATAGTGGGGTGTAGGTGGATATTCATTGTCAAACTCAATCTAGATAGAAGCATAAATTGATATAAAGCTCGGTTGGTAGTAAAGGGGTATACTCAGAAGTATGGAATTGACTATGAAGATACATTTTCCCCAGTAGCAAAAATGAACACCATCCGAGTCCTTATTTCCTTAGCTGCCAACCTGGACTGGCCGCTGTGACAATTTGATGTAAAAAATGCATTTTTGAATAGAACCATAGATGAATAAGTATATATGGATCCACCACCCGGAACTAAATGTGCTGACCGAGTATGAAAACTAAAAAGAGCATTATATGGACTCAAGTAATCGCCTCGAGCATGGTTTGGACGACTCTCAACCTTCATGAGGAAGCTCGAATATAAGCAAAGTGATGTTGATCACACATTATTCATTAAATAGAAGTTAGGTAAAGTTACCGCGTTGAATGTATATGTTGATGATATGGTGGTCATTGGAAATGATCTGAGTGAGACAACAATCTTGCAAAGACAGTTAGCTTCCGAGTTTAAACTTAAGGATTTGGGTAACTTAAAGTATTTTTTAGGAATTAAAGTTGCAATATCAGCTCAAGGAATTTCCCTTTGCCAATAAAAGTACATAACAGGGATGCTTGATTGTAAGTCAACTGAGACTCCCATTGAAGTTAACCATGGACTTTCAGTCATAGAAGATCAAGTTACAACTGATAGAGATCAGTATCAAAGGTTAATGGGAAGGTTGATTTACCTATCTCATACTCGGCTAGACATTACTTATGCAGTAAGTGTTGTAAGTTAGTTCATGCATTCTCCGAGTAAAGAACATATGAATGCAGTATACTGAGTATTAAGATATCTAAAGTCTTCTGTGGGTAAAGGGTTATTCTTTGGGAGGAATAAGGATTATGAAATTACTGGCTATACTGATGCTGATTAGGCTGGAGATCGGACTGATCGAAAATCAACATCCGGGTACTTTACATTTGTTGGAAATAATTTAGTCACTTAGAGAAGCAAGAAGTAGAAAGTTGTAGCAAGGTAAAGTGTTGAAGCTAAGTTTAGAGGAATGACTGTGAGTTACTCTAGGTAAGATGAATTGTTCAGGATCTGGGATTAAAACATTCGAAGCCTATGTTGTTACATTATGATGACAAGGCAGCCATAACAATTGCAAACAATCTGGTTCAACATAATCAAACTAAGCATGTAGAGGTTGACAGACATTTCCTAAAAGATCATTTGAACTAAGGGATAATTGATCTTCCATATGTTTCATCTCAGACTCAACTAGCTGACATCCTCATAAAGGTTGTATCCGAAAAAACATTCTACAACTCACTTGGCAAGTTGGGAATGATTGACATACATTTATCAACTTGAAGGGGAGTGTTGAGGAAGTAAATATTTTTATTGTATATATTAGGAAGTAAATATTTGTATACAATTAGGAATAAAGTTCTATTCTATTTAGGATGTTATTCTATTCCTAATTAGATTGTGATTAGGATTCCTATGTGTATATATAAGGGGTGTAACCTTTCTTTGAATATCAATGGAAAAATATTTCCTTTGAATTTTCTCTCTTTTTCTCTGAATTTTATTCTTCAATATTATCTTGTTACATAAAATTGATATTTGTGTTCAATTAAATTTTTCATAAATTATTATCTTTCCATTTGTTAGAAAATTCACCTCCAAAAAAGTTTTAAAATAAAATTTTGCCTACATTGACGATTTTGCATGCATCGTCATTAAATATACATACTTATCACAAAACAATTCAACCATTTATCCATTCACCTAATATATGATGAATTATTATCTTGTCATATAAAATTAATATTTATGACAATAACAATTGTCATAGATTATTATCTCGATTACTAAAAAAATTACCTCCACGATATTCTATAAAAAAGATTTGCCTAAAAAAATTGTGACACATATACATGCATCATCATTTAATATAAAATTTTATGATAAAATTGTTTCGTCACTTATCAACTCACCTAATTAATGACGACAAATTATCCTCTCATATCAAATTCATATTTGTGACAATAAAAATTGTCATAACTTACAAATTTTCCATCTTAAAAAAATTTTCCTCCAAAATTTTTTATATTAAAACTTGCCTCCAAATAAAATTGTGACGAATTAGTATTCATTCAATAATGGAGGCGAATGAGTAGTGTCACTAATTTTTTCAACTAATTAATGACAAAATATAATGTCATCATCAAAAGAAATATTTTGTGACACTAACCATTGTCATCAATTACTATCCATTTGTCACTAAAAGATTTCCCTTCAAAATTTTGGTGCAAATTTCTACCTCTAAAAATTAAAGTGAAATTATCATCAAATATGTAATATAGTGACGACATAAAATGTTAACAGTGATAAAAATAAAAATCGCCACAAAATCAAATGTTATAGTGATGATTATGAATTTTGTAATCTTTAGTTAATAAATTGTGATGAAATTTTATGCATGGCAAAAAAATTCGTCGTAAAATTAATGTGTGATTTCTTGTAGTGATATGTATTTTGTCCAATATATATTGTATAAAATTTACGAACTATATATTACATATATTGAAAAAATAATGGAATAATAAAATTAATAATTTTATTAATAGTATACTTAATAAATTTAATAATTATATAAGTTAATAAAATTATAATTCATGAAGATGGTATTTAATAACAATAATTATTATTATTATAACAATAATAATAACAATAACTGTCACGACCCAAAACAGGGGCCATGACCGGCGCTAGGGAACGGGAATTCTTTCGAATCCGGAACCCGTAGCAAGCCTAAAAATAAAATAAATCATGCAATAACAATAATCATATAATAAATATATGCAGCGGAAATAAAAATCATAATATCATAATATTATTCACATCAACTGGATTTAAATCAAAATCTCATCTCATAGATACATAATCTCTTAATACAAATCCAGTTTCAATATAATACATCTCTTTAAAATAAAATACATGAAATCCAATACTTTAATTCACGACTACTGCAGTGTCTAGATAAAATAAATAAGACTCAAGTAGATAATTTACATAAAGAAGCCGGGGCGGAAGAAATCCGGCGTATCGACCTGCTACTGAGGTCTGAAGAAGTTGACTCTCCTGAAAAATAGTCAACGGAGGGGAGTCAGACCTCACTGAGTGAATTACTATAATACATATACAAACACACTAAATGATAATGCATACAGTCAACAGTATATATATAATATATATATATATATATACAGGCAATTTCACACAAATGCAATAAAATCATTTTATATATATTTTCGTTGAAAATCATCTTTTATGAAGGATCACATAGAACCCTAGAATATCGCAACCTCAGAAAATAGTGTTAAACAACACTCTAGCCATACAGGCTCACTTAATCCAAATATATCCACTTAATCCATTTGGACAGTAGACTGGCCCCGAGACACTAAGTCAACCGAGCTCCAGCAGTCTGACTGCCAGTGTGATTGGCCCCGAGACACTTGGTCAACCGAGCTCCAGCAATCACACCCACAAACCACATCTCACATATCGATAATCATAATCAAATCAATATCCACAAATAAGTTAGTATCATAACCTAAATACTATAGGCGTACCGGTACGTACTCGGTCCTAGTGCTGCCCACTAGGTAGCACGTTCTATTGATATCCTTCATCATTAATAATGTAAAACATTCATTCACAAAATAAATGATGCATGAATATAAATGAAATAACAATATAGTCCATATATATACCAGAAATATACCAAAAGTAAACCAGATATATTTCGAGTATATATACGTCAAATAAATCCAATCAAATTATAAATTAAACTAAAAATATATTTAAAAACATTTTAAATATATTTTATTAACAAAACATGTATATAATTTATTATATACCAAAAATATACTTAAATACAAATCACATTATTTATGCAAATTAAATCAAAATAAAACATGTATTTCTAAATCATGCATCCTAAAGCATATATATATATAGTATAGTAACTCACCTAATGCGCTCCACGAGACAGGTCCGACGGGCCTGGTCCACTAGCCCTCGATCTCGGCGCAACTAAACAAGAAATAAATAATCGACATCAGAATAACCCTAACAGAAATCCTAGAATTTCGTCTAGAGTATTAAAATACGGAAACAGAATTAGGGTTCGACCGGATATCACGTTTTACAAGAATTCTATCAAAAATCCGGCAGAACCTCCCTTGTAAAATGAACATCTCTCTACTCAAAAGAGTAGAGCCGACCCTGCAAAGAAATACACTTCGAAATATAAGCTCAACACAATCCACAACCCCTCGGTCGGACTCCAGACTACAATCTACCGACCGGGGTCCACAATCACAGAATAATTCCAGATATACCAAAAATATCCTTAAATCACAGGACTACATTATATACGTAAAAAATTACATAATTAACCTTAAAACACTGTAAAAACCAATAAAAACTCATTTTATTAGTAAAACCGTATATTATATATATAATTGAAAATAATTCACGAAAAATAGTTTTAATTAGTTAAAAATACCAAATAATTTATAGAAATCATTTTTATACCTTAAATAATTATTAAAACCAATTAAATTACATTTTTAGACAATTTAGGGTAAAATTACCAAAATACCACTATATATATAAATATACTTAAATTACTTCAAAATTCACCAAAAATTATAAAATTATCCAAAATTAATTGTCTCAACATATTTATCAATAATATCAATAATTAAACTCAATTAACCAATTAAATTCAAATAAAAACACATTTAACCTAATTTCTCAAAATCACATAAACTTCAATAATTCAAAATAAATACTTAGAATTTCATAAAAATTCCAAATAAATTCCTATAATTCATTTCAACACCTAATTTAACCATAAACTCCAATTTCATAATTTAAATAATTAATTTCCGAAAATTAGAAAATAATATTAAAATATTCAAAAGTACCCAAAAATCCAAAAAAGTCTCCAAAAATTCTAAAAAAATTCATACATGTAGATTGAGCTACTATTAACAACATTTGTGAAGGGAGTTTTCATGAATCAATCAATTTGAAGCTCAAAAAATCAAAAACCCTAATAGGCCGAAATTGAAAATTCGAAACCTAAGCAATTCTAGACCATTTTAGCTCAAACCAAAGCTAGAATCACACTCACCGGAGCTCAAGGAGAAGAAAGAGACCGGCGGTGTCGAAAACGGTGGCCGGAGGAGGGAAGATTTCGGCCAAAAGAGGAAAAATGAAGCTGCCGGCGCCGGGGAAGGGAGCTGCTGGCGGCGGGGGACGGCTGGGAACGGCGGTGGCAAGCCGGGAGGCACACCGACGGTAGGTGGCCGGAGTTGAAGACGGTGAGGGGTGGTGGTCGGGCGCGCGGGAGAGAAGGAAAGAAGAAGAAGAAGAAGAAAAAGAAAAAGAAAGAAAAGAAAAGAAAGAAAAAGAAAAAAAAGAAAAATAAAATAAAATAATTAAATATTAATAAAATAATAATAAAATAATTTAATAATAAATAAAATAAATAAATAACAATAAATAAATAAATAAATAATAAAATATTAGGGTAATATATTAAACCCTAATTAAATAAATATTCACACACATGCTTTATTTAATAATTTAAAAATACGCATGAGTTCATGCAAGTCCGAAAATATATTTAATATAATTAATAATAAATTGTTTACGTGAAAATTTCCCCGAAAATGCAAGTCTCGGGAAAATTTTACGTAAAAACATTGAAAATAATACACAGTAATTAAAATAGATTTTAAATACATATTAACTCGTAAAAATATCATATAATATACAGAAATTATTAACACTGCATATCTCGGTACAGTGTAAAAATATTTTAAAAATACGAGATATTACAATAACATAGTATTATGTTCAATAAGTTATTGTTTAATGATAAATAAATAATAAAAATTAAACAAAATATAAAAAAATTAAGATTGACAAGACTTCTTTTTTCGCACTTTTGACTATAAACCCATGTTATGTTGCTGAGCCATTCGACAGGAGCTCATGTCAATAAACTGTGAAGAGAAAAAAGTTTGTCCACCAACAAGAGAAGTGCCATCATCGTTGATATCATCATTGTCGTCATCATCATCATCATTAGGAGTAGAGTCATGAGGCGCAAATAAATTTGGGCATGTAGGTGGTGTAAATTATTATGGTGTTGTTGTAGGCAATGGTGGTGTCGATGATGCATGAAGTGGAGTGGTAAACCTAGAAGAGAAATTAGTTATGGGATTTGTAGTCGACATCATCTGATGAGGTAATGGAAAGAGACCATATGGATAAGAAAATAGAAACTGGGTAGGAGGAGTCACCTCTAATGGCAAAGTCAAAGAAGATGGTCCAGGTGGATGAGAAAATGGAAACCAAAGGAAATGAATGAAAGAAGATAAAAAAGGACCGGGTGGATGAGAAAATGCAAAATAAAGGAAAGGAATGAAAAATGGTGAAGATAGACCAAACGGATAAGAAGAATAAAACTTATTGGTTGGATGAAAAGGGAGAAGTAACAACAATAAATGTAGCTAAGAGGTTAATGTCATCAAGAGATGATGAAGATGACGTCTAAGTATAAAAAGAGACATGAAGAGGAATAGAAAAAATGGAATTCGGTGTTGTATGAGGTATATCAATTAGAGTACATCATCATGAGCAACACTAATAACCTCTAACAGTCTGATCATCAATAGCTCTAACATTTTGTAAGTGTTCTAAGAAGGGAACATGTGATGGTGCAGGTTGGGGTCATGGCATATCATCAGTAACTCTGTGTATATAATTATTAAGTGCAAATTGTGCACTACTGGCTAATCGAGTAGCTTGATCAACATTTCAAGTTAAAGATATATGCTTAAAAGCATTAGTCTATATTTTTAAAAATGAAAAGAAATTAATATATAAAAGTGATACATAATTTTAATTGTCAGAGACTGAGAATGATAATGTATATACATGTACTCCCAAGTGAGCAGTCATAGGTGAGATCCATTTTCATGTAACAGATCGGTACCACTCCAAATACTAGGAATGATAATGTATATATTGATGTGAAACTATGCTTCCTGCAATACTATGCACGCGACGAGCCCAAAGATCCACCCAATGTGCATGTTTAACTATCCAATCAAAGTCTTACTCACGCAAGTCATTATGATACAAAATATCAAAATGGAATGGTGGATTAGGTATAGGCTGGGCAAATCCAAATTGGAGTAGTACCCTATTAGGATAGTGTCATTCAATAATATGAATACAAATGAATGGCATTACTGATAGCCAAATGTTGCGGCCCTAGAAGTTGAATAACTTCAATGTTATAAGGCTCCTAGATAACCTATAAAATAAAAATAACAATTTTATGGTAACAAAAATTGTATTACATTAAAAAATACATTTTGATATAGAATGGTAGCTTTTGCATGGTAAATTGTACCTCATCCTCCTATGCATTATCAGGTATAAGGCGAATGCCAATGTGAAGAACTAGAGATAAGGATTCTAACTAATTTGAAATTCAAGTTAGGTGGATCCATAAGAGGGGTAAAATACTTTTAGTATTTATTTTCTCCATACATAATTAAACTAGAGATACCTTATTTAAGGGAAAATAAAAAAAATTAGTTAGCCTTAATATATATGAATTTTATTAATTTGTCCCCTCAACTTATAAATTAATTATTTAAATATGTTAATTTTTTTTAAAAAAATTATATAAGGTAAAAAGGAAGGTCTAGACTGGAGTTCAGAAAATTGTTTGTCAGTTCTATTTTAGAAAAAATAATTAGCTTCATCTTTCATACTGTTTATTGAATATAGCCACAAGCAATATTCCTAATGATATTCATGACCTTTGTATTGTAAGTTTTATAAAGAATAATTAATGGTTCTTGGGCATGGACTAAGTTTCAGCATTTCCTTCCCTTTACTATTATGTTACATATTGCGGCAGTCAAACCACCATGTCAAAAGGATGGACTTGATATTCCTTACTGGTGATACTCAACAAGTAGTAGCTTTACTGTTAAAGCAATATATGCAGCTCTTATGGGTAGGCAATAAGATAAGGTTGATAAAAAAACAATGGAGATTAGTGTGGCAATGGGATGGTCCAAAATATTAACTTTGAGAGTTAAAATGTGTGACTCACCTAACTAGATTTTCTAGTACAAATTGAATGATAAGCACCCATATTGTCTTTAAGTATATATAGGGATGTTTATCATTGATTCATGTACCCAATTGTGAGCTAGCAAAAAATGGCATCTTCTGCTTCTAGGTTCTTTGCTTTTTTTTTTCTTCGTGGCATCTCTTTGTTTTGCTCTTACATTGCCTCTTTAATCATCATCGTTGTCTACTCAAAATCATAATAATGTCACCCTTCAGTCTGCCCCATTGCTTGTGCTCACCTTTCCTATATATCATATAGAAACGTTTGCTACGTCAATCTTTAATGATTTCGAGTCTTTTAATTCATTCAGGTTGGCTCTTGACAAAGAAAGATTCAGGACACCTTTTATTACACGTCGTCATAGTGGCATGTATGTGGTTTGAGTGAGGATTGGCTCAAATAGGATTCAAGCCACTGGGACAATGTGTAACAAAAGGTGTTTCGAATATTTCTTTGTCAAGAGCCAACCTGAATGAATTAAAAGACTTGAAATCATTGAAGATTGACTTAGCGAACATTTCTATATGATATATATGAAAGGTGAGCACATGCAATGAGGTAGACTAAGGGGTGCAATTATTATGATTTTGAGTAGACAATGATGATAATTGGAGAGGCAATATAGGAGCCAAACAAAGAGATGCCATAAAGAGAAAAAGACAAAACTTAGGAGCAGAAGATGCCATTTTTTTCTAGCTCACAATTGGATACATGAATCAATGATAAACATCCCTAAACTCGATAGGTATCCTTACCAATTTTGAGAATACCCCCTTATATGATAAGTGATATACATAAAGACAATATGGGTGCTTATTGTTCAAGTTGTACCAAAAAATATAGTTAGGTGAGTCACACATCTTAACTCTTAGAGTTAATATTTTGGACCATCCCATTGCCACATTAACCTCCATTTTTTATCGACCTCATTCCATTACCTACCCATAAGAGTTGCATATGATGATTTAACAGTAAAGTTATTGTTTACTAAGTATTGTCAGCAACACGATTGCAGAGGGAAGGAAATGCTGAAACTTAGTCCATGCCGAAAAACCATTAATTATTCTCTACAAAATCTGCAACACAAAGATCACAAATATCATTAGGAATATTGCTTGTGGATATATTCAATAAACAATATGAAAGATGAAACTAATTATTTTTCCAATCTAGACCTTCCCTTTTACTTTACCTTATATAATTTTTTTTAAAAAAAATTAGTACATCTAAATAATTAGTTTATAAGTTGAGGGGACAAATTGATAAAATTCATACACATTAGGGCTAGCCAATTTTTTATTTTTCCTTAAATAAGGTATCTTGGATTCAATTATGTATTTTGAAAACAAATACTAAAAGAATTTTGTCCCTCTTGTGGATCCATTAGAACTCTTATGGTTACCAATACTAGAGATGAAGACAAAAAATTTCAACAAGGAGTGTAACTCAAGAGGAGTCATCCTTATGATCTTGGTTATAACATTCCCGTTAAGTAACTATTAGATTCCTATACAATTACATATATATATATATATATATATATATATATATATATATATATATATATATATATATTTATTTATTTATTTATTTATATAGCATAAAAATTGGCCTACTAAATGGTGTCAACTTAAAACTCCTAATTCTAGTTACTGACAGTGTTTCAGTAATCATGTCATAAAATTTGTGTATGAGTGTATGACCCAACTAACACTTATGATTAGATAATAAACACAAAAAGTATTAACAATTACAAATAGTGTGAAACTAATGGAACTCTAAGATATAACATATATGACTTAGGCTTCCAAAAAAAATATTTTCCAAAAAAAATATTTTCTTATGTTTGGCTAAAAGACAATAAATGAGAAGATAAGACATTGAAAAATAAAAGAGAAAATAATAAATGAGGAGAGAATGTATTGGAAAATGACTTCTCATCCTTAGAATGAGAAATCATTTTCCCTTAATTTTGAAGTTATTTTCTTTGACTAACAATTTATTTTCCTTTGACTTCTTTTCTTTGGTAATCCAAACACTGGAAATTAAGAAAAAATATTTTCCAGAAGATTATTTTTCACAAACAAACAAAGCCTTAACTGACATAAAACTTATATCTCATATTGAATGGTCTAACTATCAACACAAAACTTAGATCACATATTGAATGATCAAACTATGAACTAACAGAAAACTTAGATCACATACTGTTATTGTTTTTAGCACCATTGTTGCCATTTGCGGTTCCTTTAGTATCGGTTGTACTGTGAGTAATCTTTCTTTGGATAATGTTTTATGTAGCAACTTGCTACATGAATAGTGTGTTCACAAAGAGAAAAATTACTTTTATATCATCACTTTCTAATTGATGACCCTCCATGTATATGGGGAAAAATATGTTATTTTTACTAAAAAAAATTCATCTTTTAGTGTTTGTGACAATATTATTCATGTAGCAAATTACTACATGTATCATTGTACACTTTCTTTTTACAGGTTTATGAATTTCCTTTTTCAACTTCAAAGCTTCTTTTGAAAGGCACTTGTTAATGTCGCTTGCCTCTAGACCATCAGCTTATGTATTCTGTATTTATATACATTAATGTAGACTATACTTAGTGCTATGTAGTTAATTTCAAGGCTTCATCACAGCCCAAAAGCTGCAGCCTGCTATAGAAGCAAACTGTACATAATAAACTTTACTATTTGAATCTATTTTGAATGAACTAGTAGTCTTATGGTTGGCTTTTGCAGTCAGGATTTTCAGCACCTGCTGAGTCTGGAATCAGGGAAGATATAGGCATGTCTGTGGCAGCAGTAAGCACTAGTTTCTTTTGATATCAATCATCAAAATATTCTGGGTATTGATGAATTCTAATTGTTTATTGTTTTAGACAACAAACTATTTGATAAAAAATTTTCAATCTACAGTATTCTGTTTTTGGTTCTGTTACTTCTGTAATTACAGCTGTAGGAGTGATGGGTTCATTAATGAGTGGAAAGATGGCCGATGTTATTTGTAGAAGATTTGTATGTTTCTCTATTATATACCCTTTTAATGTCTCTTGTATTTGTTCACTTTGCGATGCAGACTATGTGGGTTTCTGATTTTCCTTTCATAATTGGGCGGTTTGCAATAGTAGCTCTAATTTGTAAAGTTCTCTAACTCTCAATTTGCAGTGATTTTTGTGTCATGAGCATTATTGACTTTTCTTTGATTTGATTTTAAGCCGTTGCTCCATGTGTTCTGCATGCTGTGGGTGTGCTCTTCATTCCAGAGTCTCCTAGATAGTTGGTATGGCCTCAGAATTTTGTCAGGGTTCTTTTCTTTGCTATATGAATCAAATGGTGGAGAATTTTGGTGCCGATTCTTTGTTATATCTATAGAGTTGATAATTCGATGTAGTTTTTTTATTAATTCGTGTGGTAACACACAGTGAATAGCTTGGCTAACGAGTGTAACTTATTACAGGCAAAGGTTGGTCGAGTAAAGGAGTTAGAAGTGACTCTGCAGTGCCTCAGAGGAAAGAATGCTGATATCTCACAAGAAGCAGCTAACATTATAGTAAGAACTTATTTGTGACGCATCCCTTGGCACAGAATCAGGATAAGATGTTGACTCCCATTGTTATGCAAAACTATGCCGATACCTTTGAAGGCCATTCAAATACTGGACTTTTGGATTTGTTCCAGTGGAGATATTCTCATGCCCTCATCATAAGCCTTGAGATAAATTTTCAAATTTGGCTAGTATTCTCTGTGACTAATCTGATGTTCTATGAGCAATTTTCTTGATTCAGGTTGGCGTTGGAATAATGGTTTTTCAACAACTTGGAGGGACCAACGCAATTGCATTTTATGCCAGTTCCATTTTTGAAGAAGCTGGTAGTAGTTAAAAGACTTTGAGATTCCATCATGCAGTTAATTTCCTGGATTCAATTGAAGATATGCTAAACTAATGCCTTCTTGTTGACAGATTTTTCAAGTAACATAACACTAATATCAACGGCTATTATCCAGGCGGGTGACATTAACTAAAGTTACTGGAATCAAGATTCTCCATCCCGTCAGGGGTATGGCACTTGTCAGAGGTGGATGATCCAAAAGTTTTCTGTTAATGGATTATTCGAATGCTTTCATTATCCTATTTTTAGCATCCACTCAGCTAAAAATAGAAATACTTTCACCAAAATCAAGTTTAATTTTTTCATTCAAGCCTTAAAGTAATTCAGAAACTAGAAAAAAAAAAAAAAATCCTCTGTTCCTAAATTTTTAAGCATCCATACAAAAGACTGTTAACTCTTGCATTCTTCGACATAATCCCTTTTTTTATAGCGCGAATTAATTTAACACTGTTAACTCTTTCATGATTAATCATATCGCATAATCAAGATTCATAGCCGAGTCAGGCTCTTCAGGGGTCTCGGCAGTAGCATCCTCAACAAGTTTATCAGCCCGATTTGGACCTTGAAAAAGCTCCTTCATCTTAAAGCTTATAGAGCTCATTCCTTCCGTGCGTCATCTTTCTACCCACTTCAGCATCTCCAATCCTGATACGTTCCCCTAAACCATTTACTTTATCCGTCAAATTGTCACCCATTTTTTACTGTCCTTTAAAAACCCCAAGTGCTCAGTCTACAAATTGGAATCCTGAAAAATACAATGCCTGAATAGAATTAGGACAAAAATACTAGAAAAAACTACGTTATAAACATGAAGTCAACCCAATTAATCAATAAAAACTAAAATTTTATTATTTTTTAGGCTAAAAATAGGTAAAAAACATAAAACATAAATGATCTAACTATCAACTAACTAAAAACTTAGATCACTCATCCAATTAACCCCTAATTACTATCCAAAATCGATGCTATGTATATGATCTAACTAACCCCTAATTACTATCCAAAATCGATGATATATATATATATATATATATATATATGAACTAAAGGTTATGATTCTTGCAGCTTGCGAGTTATTAGCAAATAATAATGACAACTTCCTTACACTTCCTTGCTCTTTTTCTCTTCTTGTCAACTTGCTTTTTTCTTCCACTTGCATTATCTACCATATTATCTTCTCCTCCCTTAGCTTTCTTTAATGAAAATGTCACAATAAATGCTTCACCTCGGATGGTTAGCTTCCCTATACACCATGTGGGGTCATTTTTCAATCACTCAAAGTCTTATATACAATTCATGTTGGCTGGTGAGAAGGCAAAATTTAGGACACCCGTATTTCCACGTCTCCATGGCGAGCATGTAGTTGAAGTCAGGATTGGCACGTATAGACTGCAAACACACTTGCTCTTGGACACTGGATCTCCACTTATTTGGTGGCAATGCTATCCATGTAAATGCTTTCCTCAAAAGAAGGATGCTTACTACCAGTATGAAGTATCTCCTTCATATGAGGAAGTTGATTGCATGTCCTCTGAATGTAAGATTAAAGCATTTCGAGGTATGGAAGGTTGCAATAAAACTGATCTTAATGATAACAGCTGCTATTACACGATGGAGTATGCTGACGGAGATAGATCAGAAGGGATATTGGCTACTGAAATCCTTTGGACTGAGGATCGGAGTTTTTCGCAGAGAGTTATTTTTGGGTGTGGCAAGAATAACATTGGTAAACATTTTGCAGGATTTTATGCTGGAATTTTGGGATTCAACCAGAATAATTATTCCCTAATAAAGCAGGTGACGTCTTCAAAATTCTCTTTTTGTCTTCCTCCATATGGTTATAATGAACAATCTAAACTCTACTTGTATGAATTCCCACCAGAGGAAGATTATGATGATTTTACGGTGCCACTGATTCCAAACTCGGATTATGACTATTATTACTTGGATTTTAAAGGGATTTCAATTAATAGTATTTGGATTGATGTAGATCCTGCAGTTTGGAGATTTAATTCAACTATTGATAAATATGGAGTCATTGTGGACACTGGAACTACCATAACAAGATTTCCGAGAGAGGTATATGGGATATTTCGTGATGGTTTTATAGAGGAAGCTAATGAAAATTTTGATCGTTGGCCATATAATTACGATAACTTCCTGGACACATGCTATAATATAACACCGGATTTGCTTGGTTATTTTCCTACAATATCATTCCATTTCCGTGGTAACAATCGTCTTCGATTGGAAAAAGAAAACATATTCATTCGTGTAGAAAAAAACATGTTTTGTCTAGCATTTGCTCCTCTTCCGTCCCACATCAGGCCACAGACTATTTTAGGAACTCGCCAACTAGAGAGAACAAGAATGTCTTTTGACTTAGAAGAGCAGAAGGTGATTATCTCTCCTCAAAATTGCTGAGTTAGTTTTAGTTCAGATATGTTTGTTATGTTAGTAGTTCTTTTGAATGTTGATCATGTTGTTATTTATGACTATTAATATAATCTTGTTCTTTTCTGGTTCAACTCAAGTCTGAAATGTGTATTTTGGCTCACTTTCAGATTGATAAAATAGTTGATACATTCAACATTTGATGAAATTATATATCAAAGAACTGACGTAAACATTTTAAGGACCTAAAATGTCTGTTGAAATATTGTTTACAGTAGCCATAAATCATGAGCTAGAATATCGATACATTGATGAGATTCTCATTTGTGGCAGATCAAAGAACTAAAGTAAACAAGTATAAGAAAAATAAGCACATATATGTTGGCAAAAACCATATATCTCCACTCCATCTTGACATTGTAAAGAAATGCACCACTACATGAAGAGCAATAGAAGCAAAATTTGTCCCAGAAATGCCTCATTGAATTTTCCCATAATGGACAATCGGTGTCATATAGATATTTGGAACGTCTAATTTCGTATATAGTTGCGTTTTTATATTCGAAAGGACAAAAACTTGGCGGCTTACAACAACCTGACTGAAAAAAAAAAAAAACCAAAACTATATCATACAACAAAAATCACAATAATAAAGATAAATCATTTTATTATTCATATAACAGTTAAAATTCGTTATCATTAATGCAATGAGTTATATCTTTACAACCATAAATTCAAACCTTTTTTTTCCCAAAGTCGAACATATTAATTACTGCATAATTTATAATAATAATAAATGTTTATTACAGTAAATATCTAATTATGTTTAATGGTATATATAATTTAAACTAACGAATTAATCAATATCTATTGATTCAATTGACAAGAATTTCAGATTTTCTTAAATAAAATTTTGCATATATGCAAGTCTTATATAGAGAAACATACGCCTCTAATTCAGATTAATCTAATAACAGAGATTAGTTAAAAAAAATAAAATAAAATAAAAGAGCAAACCTCTAATGGAGTCAAGTTGCTATTGTAAAACTCTGAAGCACTGAGATGATTGAATTTCTTAATGAAGTTGGTGCAAACTGGAGTCTTGCTCAGATAATGAAGAACGTACCGCCGTATCCAATTTGGCCGCACGTATCTCTGAAACCAATCGGAGAAATCGTTCACATCATACTCCTTGTAAGCTCTTCCTTCAACTTCTCTACCTTCCCCTTTCTGGGTCACAATCATCGCAAAAACCATGGCAGCAAAAATTATAATGATGAACACAAGCATGTGGAACGAAGCCAAGAAGGCTACACGTCTCTTGAAGCTAGGAAATAACCAGCACAGAATGTGTTTCAAGAGTGAAATTCCAAGCAAGAATAGGCCAAGGTCTAGTAATGGGTTCGGATGGAGATAGCGAGACCAAGAGCCAAGGCGCAGGCAGAAGTATATCCATGAGAACAGAGCCGTGAGACCCAGGAGCAAAGACAAGCTGTTGATAAAACTCATAGCAGTAGTTTTCATGCTCCTCCTTTGCATGTTCTTCATGGTTTATTATTATTATTATTATTATTATTCAATGTTAGCTTTTTATTGTTATTAAAAAATCACTAAAGTTGTCTCTTTGCCTTTTTATGGAGCAAAAACAAGTTGTTGATAAAGTAGTTGTCCTTGTTTTCATAGGATTGTAGTATTTAAGTTGGATTATGTTTACTAAGCCTAATCCTAAACATTAGGAAAAGTTTTTTTTTTTTTTTTTTTTTTAAAAAAAGAAACCTTGTGATGCATTGTGGAGTGAAGTGACCAACTGACTATTTCTTCACCGGCAAACTTGACCTTTTTAATGTCATGAAAAAATTATTCAACCTAATTTAATTAACAAATAAAAAAAATTCAATTAACAAATAAAGCAATTTAATTTACATTCTACGGCTGTTAAAAAAAAAAACTTACATCTTAGACCAATCAATACAGATTTATATTGGAGTGGTAAGCTATTTAATGTATGTTTTTGCAGATGAGGATGTTAATTGCCTTCACCAGCTTAGCTACCATGTCACATTACGCATAGTGGAACACTAAGTTCATTGGCATGCAAAGCTCCCTAGTATCAGCAGGGAATATAAATCTGACTATTGAATATAATTCACGAGGAGTAGACCTTAGAGATTGTTCACAATTGAAACTGCGAAATGAATTTGGATTTCTATGCCACACTTTTGTATGCGGTCTCACTACTTCTCTGAATCCCTAATTATATAAGATGATTACTTGTAGTGTCATTGCTTCCAAATATGTCTGAATTTCAATTAAGAACGAGATGAGCTTTGTTTCTTACCAGTTGTAAATGGTTGCAATAAAAATGATTGATTAATGTTTCACATGAATCAATTCTGCCTCTAGGTGTATCTTATGCAGTCAAAATGCTGAAATTGTGCAACTAAGAGCTCATACTTTTAATCCTCATGTCATTATTTAATTAATTACATTACCTCATAATATCAGATTTAGAGTTCAGGTTTCACCTATAATTAGACATATACAGTTCATACAATCTTCCTCATTGTGGAATAGCACTAAACACCATTGCAACCTTCCCTTTCATTGTCCATAAGCTTTCCCCATGGAGAAGTTTGCAACTGCAAGACCCCTTTCCAATTAAGCCTATTTTTGCTAGCTCAGGCTGGGGGATTCTAAATTTTTTTCTCCTGAAAAGTGATTTGAATTGCAAAGAGCTAACAGTCTCAACTATTTTAATAGTTCATCACAGCATCTGATAGTATCATATTTGATGTTCATTTTTTTTATAATAGATGGACACAATTAGCGTGTCAATGGGTAATCTATTATGGTATTTTTAAACATCGCTTACAGTCGAACACATACCAGTTAGGCTAAGTTGACTTGAATCTCAGGCACAAAACTTTCACATCTTTTTACCAACAATTGTTTGTCGTAGTAACTCCTAAATCCACCGAAAACTTGGAAGCCTTAGCTGCTGTCTTCCTCTTGCACCCCCTCTACTGCTTGGCCTGCAAGGCATAAGTACTTGTGATCATCTGGAGTTCATCCTCATGTACTTAGTCCTACCTGATGCGCCCCTGTATTCTTCCCTGTAGGCCACAATTTCTAGTCTTTGCGAAGAATAGCCCTTGCATGGATATCTAATCAACCTTCACCATGCTTCAATGGAAGTTGAGAGCATGAAACAGTATCACAGTTCTCATCTGCCTCTTTACCATAATTTTTCCAAGTAGACGTTCCTCTCTGGATTTACTAGCCAATTTTATATCATTTGGAAGACAATTATAAATAGCCATCCTAGCTTAAAACCAGTTATCTTTCAGTCTCTTCACAGGATTTCTTTTTCCCTTCTTGTTTGACCCCAGAAGGCAAAATCTTTCATCAAAGTAGGGTAATTTGCCCTTGGCAATTACTTATGTTCACATCTCATTTAAGAAGGCAAAAGTTCCTTAAACTGTTGTTGAACTGTTAAATCAATCCAAGTACTGATGAAAACTATCAAGCACAATTTCAGCTAGTTCCACAAAGTCAGCTCCAAGATAAATATGCACGTACAGTCACCTCCCAACACAATTAAAATGCTGTTTTGAGGCACTTCTAGATTCAGAAAGCCCATCCATTAACCTATTGTATGTAGCGAGATCAGGTATAAATTCCTTATCCAACATTTCATCTACCAAAACTTTCCCTTCCTTCCCTTTGCCCTCTCTTGTATACCCATATACCAAAGTGTAATAAGTCATCTCATCAGCTTCCAAACCTTTGCTAGAAGCCAACAATCTCAATTTGTTAGCGTCAACTGTTCTTCCAACACTGCAAAGATCTTGAAGGAGACAATTAAAGGTCACAATATCTGAAAGAATGCTCTCTTTTAACATCCTTTCCATCAATCGAAACGCATGTTCTCTATTTCCCAATTTCCTCAAACCTTCTATTAGTGTGGTACAAGAAATCAAGCTTGGAACATTTCCATCCCTCCATAACTCATCCAGCAACTTCAAAGCTGCATCTGCATTTTTCTTCTCACAAAGCTTCTCCACAATTCTACTGGAATCAAACTTACAAGGCAAAACCCCTTTTCTTGAAAAATCAATCAACAATTCACAAGCCTCCATTACTTTATCTTCCCTACAAAGTCCATCAACCAAAATGTCACAAGTAACACCCGAAAACTCGCAACCTAAATCAATCATCTCATATGCCATCTTAACCCCTTCATCAAACTTCCTCTCCCTGAAGAACCCTTTGATCAAAGTATTAAAACTAACAACGTTAGGACTACACCCTCTCTCCCTCATTTCCTTAAACAAATCCAAAGCCAATCCGAACATATTATTCTTACAATAACTACTAATCAGAATATTAAAAGTAAACACATCAGGCTTAACTCTATCTTTCAACATCCTATTATAGACGCCAACACCCTCATCATGCAGCCCACATTTCACATACCCATTAATCAAAACATTATAAACAGAAACACTAGGCTTCCCATCAATCAATTTCTTCATGGTGTCAAAAGCAGCCAATGCATCATTCAATTTACCAACTTTACAATAAGCATTAATACAAAACTGAAAAATGGGTTCAATTCTTGGACAAGAAAATATACCTTGAGAACAAGGACAAGGATTAGATGCCATAAAAGAAAGAAGTGAAGCAAGTTCCAAGAATCGGTTAGTTATAGCAAGAGTTCGCGCCATCCATTCAAAAGTCGAGTGATCATGGCAAAATGAGTCAATAGTAGATGCCCAATTGAATATGAGAAAATCATAATGAGAGAACAGAGGGTGGTAATGGAGTTTGGAATTGAGGAAGTGGAGTAGGTTGTAAGGAGTTAAAGGCTTGGTTTTGAAGTAGGTTTGGAGGAAGTGAAAGAGCTGTGATTGGCGAGATGTAGGAGTTACAGTTACTGTGGGAAGAGGAGTGAGAGGTGAAGATGGTGGTGGATCCGGCAGAGGCGGCAGCGGCGGTGGAGACGGCGGCAAAGGAGTTTTGTCAAGCTTCTTGAAAATGGGCAGTGGAAGATTTTTCTTGAAAGACATTTTCTTGAAGAAAAATGGTTTCTTTGGTAAATAGACATTTTCTATAATCAAGAAAACAAGAATAATACAAGAGGGGTATTTTGGTAAATATTAGGAGTCATGTCTTTCCTGTTAAACCTCCGAATCAAATGCTCGTCTCCTTCTGTTGCAAATAAACAAGATTCAAGAATGAGAACCAGCAGCCTCATCTCACTTGAAAGAAACCTTTACTCTGTAACAGTTTCTGGGTATCGAAATGGGTATCAAAATCACTGTAAATTTAGCAAATCTTTGCCTTCGCTTGTCTCCAGTATGTGTACTATCTTCTTCTTTGATTATAGCTTTTTTTCTTGTTCTTGATTCTTTAAATTTAGATTTGGTGTTTTTATTCTTCTTTTCAGGCTCTTCTCGTTTGTCTGTTCATTGTGCTGTTCGATTCCGGCCTTGTATTGATATACACAAGGTATTTGATCTTTGCTTTTGACAAATTTCATTACTTTTTCAGATAAAAATTTCAATTTTGCTAGCATTTTTTCTTGTGCATTACTGTTCTTCGTGAGGTTGGATTAAGCTAAATATTTTAATTCAAGATTCATGTATCTGTTGCGTTTGTTATCAGGGAAAAGTGAAGCAAATTGTTGGGTCTACTCTTAAGGATTCAAAGGAAGAGGATGGTGGTTCAGCTCTGGTAACGAATTTTGAATCAGATAAGTCAGCTGGGGAGTTTGCAAATTTGTATAAAGACGATGGACTTTTGGGTGGTCATGTAATCATGCTTGGAGCTGATCCTCTAAGCAAAGCTGCAGCTTTTGAAGCACTTCATGCTTATCCTGGTAGGTATTATAACCTGCTTCCTGTTTGTTGTAGTTTATTCATTTTGCGACAGTGTTGAAATGCTATCCTTTTCACTGTTCATCATGTCTCTATTAGTTAATGTTTTAGCTGATACTAATAGTTTTTATAATTTTTGGGTTAGTCATAATGTAGTTCCTAGATCAAAATCATGAAAATCGTTTCTGAACTTTCATACCTTTTTCATACTGAGATTTTAAAGAAAATCAAGCTTGTATTAAAGGAATGTTGTGCTGCCGTATTTTTTTTTTTTGTGTGTTTTATGCTTTGGTCTCTATGGTTGATGAAGTGTTTAAAACTTACAGATTTTTCCTCTGCGAGGATTGGTAAAATCTAGGTGGATTGCAAGTTGGAGGTGGTATCAACACAGACAATTGTTTATGTTACATAGAAGAAGGAGCCAGCCATGTCATTGTTACTTCAGTAAGTTCTTACCTTTCCGTATTCCTTTTTGAACTAATAAATTGTGTGCACATTTATTTTCGTAAAAATTGCTCTGACATTTATATGCAAACCTCAGTTATGTTTCCCCCTTTGTTACTTTGCGTCATTCTCTTTGGCTTGTCATATTGTTCACGCAAATCACATGCTTCCATAGGGCTTCATGTTTGAAGAAATAGTTTCATATTAGGCGTTACTTATTGTGCTAGTGGGTAATATTTAGAAAGCATATATGAAATTTAGAATTGACAATGTCATGAAGAGTATGCTGAACCATTTGATTGCTGTCCTCTGACAGAGTTATCTCAGAAACAATTTGCATTCTTTTTGTAAGACCTCCCTGTATATTTTAAAGACTGAATTGCTTCCGATCTTGCTTTTAAAAAAGTTGTTTCTTTTGCAGTATGTGTTTAACAATGGCCAAATGGACCTAGAAAGACTAAAAGATCTTGTGCGTGTTGTTGGAAAGCAGAGACTTGTGCTGGATCTTAGCTGTAGAAAGAAGGTATGAATTTAATAGTTGCATTTTACTCTAATGGTGGATGAGTTGAGTGGAATTTAGAATGACTTGCAATTGCAAACTGAGGATTAGGCATAAGCTTTCAGGCTTTACCAATTTGTTCCTTTTTAGTAAATGGTATTCTACATGTTGGTGAATACTTTAAAAATATTAACAGAATGCAGTAATAAGAAGTTCGCATATTTGAAATCTTGGAGGTTAAATGATAAAAATTTGAGGTCTTCAATGCCTATTCGTCTTTTTAGAAACTTGAAAAGTATTTTCACTTTCAGCTAGCACCTTGTGTATTCATTTATGAGCCACTTTTGACATGCAGGAAGGTAGATATGCGATTGTGACTGATAGATGGCAGAAGTTTAGTGATGTATATCTTGATAAGGAAGTCCTGGAATTCCTTGCCAACTATGCAGACGAGTTTTTAGTTCATGGTGTTGATGTTGAAGGGAAAAAGTAAGCATTGTTTAATATTTTATTATACAATTTGAAATCTCTTTTCCTGTAAAATCTTTTATCACTTTTGTATTTGTTTTTCTTTCCACTTGACAAACTAAAGAAGCTCAACCTAAGTTTCAGGTGGAGAAAATTCCTCTTGCAAAGACTATCATTGTTAAGAATTTCATGTTTTGAACTGTACTTTATTGGTTTTAGACTTCATACACCAAACAGTAGTGAAAGTTATATGATACAATACAATCATGGTTTGCATACTAACTAGAATGTATATTGTTTTATTATTATTATTATTGAAAAAAAATCCTGGATGAAGACCGTTGGGCTTATATAGTCTAGAATTTTTCTCGTAATAATTTACTATGGAGGAGAGTTTTCTATCATTTTTATAATATCATTATGTATTATTTTATCATGAGACTGAAGATACTTCATTATGAATTGCCGCATCTTTATTCCTCAATCCAAAACATTCAACTTTTAAAAACTCTTCCTAGTTTTTCCTTTTTAATAAAAAGAATGGACCAACATGGAAGAATGACATTCTCTTTCATGATTATATTCCAGATAGAGGGCATCATCCAAGAACTGTCTTTAATAATTTTGGGTCCAAAATATTATATGCGGGTGCACTTAACTGCTTATTTGCAGGTTGGGAATTGATGAAGAGCTGGTGGCACTGCTTGGCATGCACTCTCCGGTCAGTACTATCTAATTTTTCACAGTTAGTAGTTTTCTCCTCATACACTCTGATGCAAGTTAGAATAACGTACTAGAAAGAAATTATAAAGAAACCATATAGTCGTATCTATAGGTCCTGCCTTGGTGAATATTTGGAACCAAGAAATGCTTATTATATATGTGCCCTATGCTATGATCATTTGGAAATATTATGTGCTGACCTAACGTTAATATTTCTGTTGCTCAATGTATTTCTGCTTTTATGCATTTAAAATTGATGTAATGTGGTTTTGGTGCCAGATTCCGGTGACCTATGCAGGTGGTGTGAATGTAATGAACGATTTAGAGAGAATAAAAACAGCAGGGAAAGGCCGGGTTGATGTTACCGTGGGCAGTGCTCTCGATATTTTTGGAGGTAGATTACCATACAAGGATGTAGTCACGTGGCACACACAGCAGGAGTCCTTGACAACAGTTGAGTTTCTATAATTCTGTGTTGTTTTCTGTAATTTTAATTATTTATGAATCAAGAGGAAGCGATTCTAGAATAACCAAGGGCTCTTGTGGTTCTGAAGTAACAATAGAAATCATGAACAAAGAAGAGAGCTGTTTCTTTTCTCTGCCTACTGTTTTTTGAAGAGTTCAGTGCAACAACTCGATTCGTGGTCAATACAATAATTCACCTGCCATTACCACTCATTCTTCAACAGGATTCACCAAAATACAGATATAGCATGTTTTTTTTTACTCACTTTGAGCATAAGTTGATTATAAGAGTTATTTACACATGCATACATACATTATGTTGGTTTCATTCACTTTGTTATGACTTCTATCATAATGAAAAGCACCACCAGAAACCTTGAGTTTTCGGATTAATAAAGATATATGAAGGTTATTATTTAGTTGTCTACTTTCGTCAGTGGCATGTTATTCCATAAAACTTCTCATAGTTATATTTTACATAGAAATGATTTTTAGATAGTTATAAAAAAAAAAATGATCCTTAAATAGGAATAAACTCTATATATATTGTAATAAGTTATAAAAAAAATCTCTGATTATTGTTATTATATAATTTACTTTACAAATTATTGAGTAATATATGATAAATATCGACTAAATATAGACTTAACGTTTATAAGAGAAATTTGTTGGAGAATATATCCCACATTGAAAATGTGTAAAGTAATAAAGAGATTATAAGTGATGTAGATTGAACTTTAATATAAGCCGATTGATTTTATTTTATGTGGGTTCAATCTCATTTATAAGTTTACATGTGTATATATGGGTCAACACTTTTGATACCCTCAAATTCCTTCCAAATGGTAGGGATATAATTCCTCTAAATGGTAAGAAGCTACCAATTTTTTGGTCTCAACATACTTGAAGCCTATAAATTCTGAAAAATCAACAGAAAACAATAAATCTGATTAATTAAAATGACGAATAACACTATATCATTTGTCTTGTTAACCCTAAGTTATAACAAGTAATGCAATTCAATTATGAGTAAAATTTTAGAATGATAAGTAATTTAATCCACTAATCAACAAAACATTCAATAAGTGATGTAATTCACTTATTGAAAAAAAAAATTAGAATGATAATTTTTATGAAGTGCATAAGAGTTTATGGATTTTTTTTTTTTTATATATTTTGTACGTATAATTTTATGGAATTTTTTTTGGTAATGTACAATGGAATCAAGATATAAATTCATAAATTAAAGAAATATGTTGTTTGTGTTGAAAAATTAAGCATTTTCTATTATATTATAGTTTTGTTTTTAATTGGATAAATTTTATCAATACACAAAATGAAATCAAGATTTTAGCAAATATTGTGTACTTAAATGGATGCAATGATGAATACACAGGTTAATCTAGATAATAGTTGCAATCCTAACTTATATATTTTCACTACCCACCACAAATATCAAATTAATCAGTTAATATTTAAAGTGTTTGTACTAATTTAATTTTACTCCAATATCTTAGAATTTAGAATTACTTTTCTATTTATACAAAATAAAAGCTTCTATACACTGTATTTGAATGAAAATAAGATGAATTAATGTTAGAATATAAAATTTGTGATCTCAAAATATAAGATTTATGATCTCAATTATTCACTTTCGCTCTCCAAAATACAATTATTTAATATAATCTGATAGGTTATTTATATGGAATATTTTGTGAAAAGGAAAAAAAATCAACTAATTAAGAGCAAAAATTTTTTTTCTATAAATCCAAAATCAAACTTTTAGTAAGCAGAGGAAACATTGTTGCATGATTGCCAGTCTCAACAAAAAAAAAAATTGTAAAGTTTCGAGTCTCAGCTGCTATGAAGTTGCTTAACAATGGATGCAGCAACAACCGCAAGATCATGAACCTTCATATTCAGATCAGAAAGTGGAGACTGGCCAGAAGAGGAGAATTCTTCCTCGCAAGAAATAGCCTCAATAGCAGCATCAAAAGTGCTTTCTTTAGCAGACTTCAAGTTACCATTCTGCAGTGCTCGCATGGCCTCAGGAACATCTCCTTTCAGTATCTCGTTATAACGATGAACGCAAGATCTTAGTTCTTGTTGCTCCTTTTGGTCATGGCTTCTGCTCCTGCTGCTTTGTTCAAGTAGTTCATGAATACGATAGAGTGTACGAGTCGCCTTTGCATCAATGGTTTGAATCATAATCTTGGCAAGACCCTGAACGTCAGTGTCAAAGCTTTGAGGGTTCGATACAAGTGACCAAGCACAAAGTTGATAATAAGGTGTCTGCCTGCAGGTTTCGTCTATCAAGTCGTTGCCAAAAATGCTTGGAACAATTGCACCATGAACAGGGAAGATGAAGATGATAAAGATTAAAAGAAAACTCTTCATTTTTGTTTTCTGTAGTGAAAAAGATGAAATGGGTGTGCTTAAAGAGGAGTAGTAGTTTGATATGTGTGGTGTGTTTACTTAGTGATGGAGGTTGGTTTTATAGGGGAAATCTCTGCTCTTCCTCCAAAATTTGAGGATACAGTTAGCAGAGATATTTATTTAGATGCGGAAAAAAATTGAAATGAAATGATCTCTGACTAAATCTTAATGTTTCTTTAATTCGTTAATTTCCTTGAGGCTCGCCTTAAGGCAAGATCATACCACTACTAACTCAGTCATCAGCCATTAATTAAGTGATTTGATCATACACTATATCAATAGTGCATGACTGCGTACTTACTCATTAACTATTGAAATGATGACATAGAGAAAGACAAAAATTAGTGAAAAAATTTAAACTGGAGATATAATTTCCAGCTTTGAAAGCTAAAACAACCCAAAAAAAACGAAGAAAGCTTCTCTGCAACACTTCTCCGATAATTCAAATTCAATCTATAATAATCAAATCCATGGCCGCCGATAAAGGAGCCTCCGTCGCTGCTCCTACACCACGAAGAAAGGCCGCTTCATTTGTCTTCGAAGCTCGCGTTTCTCTTATCTTCGATCTCGCTTCTCAAACCTCCAATGTCTCTCAGCGACATAAATGCTGCAAGACACTGTTTTTCGATATATTTGAAGCTTTAATAATTGCTTTTTGTATCTCACAGTTTTGTTGGATTTGGCCACCGAGACTCTGAAATATGTGTTTCCTAAGAGGTTCCACAGCCGGGATTTAGAGGAAGCACTGATGGCTGGGTTTTAATTTCTTTTCATTTCTGGATTGAGGAATTTTTTCGATGTTTATGGTTTTTAATTTGCAATTTCTCTTTGTAGTTTCGGATCTTGAAACAGTGAGGTATAAGGCAATTAGCAGGAGAGATCAATACAAGATTAGAGAAGTTAAGACTAGAATCATTAGCAAGAAAAAAAAAATGTCCATTTTTTTAACTCAATTTTTTAGAAAAAATATTAAAATAAATTATTAATTTTCTTACATAATTATACTTTTTATTAATTATTTATTTTTTCTGGCAGAATTGACGAAGATGGCAAGAAAAACCGATATTGCTTTTATTTTTAACGAACGATTTATCAAAAAAAAAAGAGGCAAAGTTTCATTTGACCCCTAGGGTTTTTAGCGAGGTTCAAATAAGCCCATTATCGATTTTTAGGTTAAAAAAAATGAGAGTTTCATGTTTTTGAGTTGTTTTGGCTCCTCATTAACGGCTGCCAAACTTGAAATTCAATCTCTCGTTTAATGGACAAGTGATGTGGTACACATATGCCAACTTCCAGACCTATACCAACCACATTAACAAAAAGTTCCTGCAAAGGAAAAAATTTTGGCAATATGCAATGGGGTCATGGTATGCAAATCTAGTAGTGCTTTTATCAAGAACCTTATGGGCATGAAAATAATACAACAACTATAAACTAAACAAACAGATTAATCCAAAATCATTACATCAAATAGCCGCTTAATAAAATTCAAAAGAAATAAGTTGTAAAGTAAAAGAGACATGTTTAAGATAGTCTCTTTTTGAAAGAAATGGCCTCAATTCCTATTCCATGACAAACATTAGTACAATAATCCTCCAAAGAATCATTAATCATATTCATATGTTAAGATATGTAACATGTTTAGTAATTTTTCAAACTCACTCTCTAAAAATTTTATTGGTTATTAGCTAATAACTCAAGGACTGGCCCTTCCATGAACGTGAAAGTTGGACCTGAATCCACTATAGTTCCTCCATTACCATCAAATGCTGGAACCAAGAAACTGTATGAAATTTTCACATGATGTTTACCGATGATGATTTTTCACAACATCGTTTGACCCACTAGTAAGATTCTTTTGAAAAGGTGTGTAACTAAGCCCTGGTGTTTTCGCATCGCTAGAGCTTGGATCTATGTCCAAGATAAGGTAAGTGCTTACAAGAGTGTCATGAAACAACAAGAGACTAGACAATAAGAGAATTTCTTGACACCAAGTTGCAGAGGTAGAGATTCCTGACAGCAATAAAACCCAACAATTCCTTTAGGTTGGCATGTGCAGAGGAGGGAGCACTACTAATCAATGTAAGAGATGTCCATATTTCCAACACTTAACAATACCTCAGTGACCTCCCTAATCTTCTTCTTTGATTTTGCAAGTGCTTGTGGCACCCTTCTAAAAACAAAACAGAATATCCTCCTTTGCGAACCCTAGTTCCCTCATAAGCTACAACTTGAGCTTTCAATTCTCCCATCTCATTAACCCTTTTTAAAAAACCCTTAATACTCTATGTCTTCATAAGAAAAAACCTCTCCTTATGTTTTCGACTTTGGCGAAACGAATTGGCCGTAAGATTTAGTACGTGTAGAGGCTTAAAGGTACCATAACTGCCACCACCCCTTGGTGCCACCGTCGACTTTTGGAACACCACCAACAATGAAAACCACCTATTCCTCCACAAGGCACATGTACTCCAATCAATTCCAGTACCATCCATCACCACAACAAATATAGTGGATTTAGAGTTTTAAGATCAAAATTTGAAGTAATCAAAAGTTGAAAGCTAAATGAAATTGGAAGCAAAGGAAGAAGATTAAGGTGGGAGGAGCGAGAGGAGATTGTTGAGCAGTTGATGTTTGATAAATTTTAAAGTAGATGCTAACTGAGCTCTGAAGAAAAAGAAAAAGATTGAGAATGGGAGAGGAGTAATGGATTTGGGTTCTTTAGCTTTAACAGACACCAATGCCAACTGTCTAGCATGGCAGAAAGGGGCTAAAACAACTCAAAAACATGAAACCCTCATTTTTTAGCCTAAAAATTGATGAGGGTCTGATTTGAGCCTCGTTAAAAGCCTTAGGGGCCAAAATGAACCTTTGCCCAAAAAAAAAATGAATTTTGTGTGTGTGTATATATATATATACACACCCACACAAAGGGGGGACAATATGTAAAATTATGAAAGAGGCTTCAGTGGTTATTATATAAAAATTAAAAAATTTAGTCATTTACTAATAAAAGACTAATTAAATTAATTAAAATATAATTTTAATTTGATTGAAAGTCTATTTTCTATTTTAAATAGGTTAACTTCTATTTTATAGGATTCCTATTTAAATTAGGATTAATGTTTAGATATATTAAATACAATTATATTTAGATTATGGATTCCTATCTGAATTAGGATTAACGGTTAAATTAAGTCTATAAAAGACAAGTACTTTGTTTCATAATTGCATCATTTGAAAATATTTTTCAGAGAGTTTATAATTTTTATATTTGATGAAAGCTACTTAATATATGTCTTGATTGATCGTGATTGTATATAGGTATGTTTTAATGACATACCGATTTTTTTTTTGTAATTTGTATGTATTATTTTTATTATAATTTCATGTTATGACCCTCCAATATTAATGCACGTCTTTTTTGCCTATTTAGCTTGCAAATTATGATTTTTAGTAGAATTCAGAAACACATGTTGTTTAATTTTTTCTCATGATCTATCTCTAACTATAACTATAAACACATGTTTATTTCATAACTTTTCTATTCTTCTAAATGCACTAGCCACTAATTCTAGGTTTATTTAATAGTTTTTTTGAACTTGAAGTTTATTTTTTTTATGTATAAATAGAATTTATAATAATAATAGAAATGTTTAAATTGTTTGAATATTTTTTTAGAAAAAAATTAAATTAATCATCTATTTAGAGATACATTTTTTGTGTTGTTTAATTTCTTCTCATTATCTATCTCTAGCTATAGCTATAAATACATGTTTATTTCATAACTTTTATATTTTTCAAAATGCACTAACCACCAATTCTAAGATTATTTTATATTTTTTTGAACTTGAGGTTTATTTTTTTTTATGTATAAATAAAGTTTATAATAATAGAAATGCTTAAATTGTTTGAATATTTTTTTAGGAAAAAATTAAATTAATCATTTATTTAGAAATGCATTTTTTAATAATAAAAAAATTAAGATTATAAAATTACTTTTATTTAATAATAATAATAATAATAATAATAATAATAATAATAATAATAATAATAATAATAATATGCTTAATTGTTTATTTACTATATATCATGAGTCAAATGAATTTTTCGTTAACGTATGAAATAAGTAATAAGTGGTTGTTTACTATATATATATATATATATATATATATATATATATATATATATATAGAGAGAGAGAGAGAGAGAGAGAGAGAGAGAGAGAGAGTAAACAAACACGTGAATAAAAAATTCATTTAACTCATGATATATAGTAAATAAATAATTAAACATCATAATAATAATAATAATAATAATAATTATTATTATTATTATTATTATTATTATTATTATTATTATTATTATTATTGCATAACAGTTTTAAAAATAATAATAGTGTTATTTATTTATATAACAATTTAATATTAACTTAATATAATTATAATTCATTACAATTTCATAAATATTTTATTTGAATAATTATATGATATTACTTCAATTTTTTTTATGTATAATTAGTTTTTCTCTAGTTCACCTAATTAGAATAGAAAATATACTTTCCATTAAATTAATATTTTTGTTAGGGATAAAATTAAAGTTAACCTAAATAAAATAGGAAATATACTTTTAATTAAACTACTTTATTTTAGTTAATTTAATTTTTATTTGAAATAAAATAGAAGTTAATTTAATTAAAATAAGAAATAGACTTTCTATCAAATTAAAATTATATTTTAATTTAATTTATTTTTATTAGTAAATGACTTAATTATCCCATTTTATATAATACTAAGTGAAGAATTTTTTATAATTTTATATGTTCTCCATTCATACATTTATATATATTATAGATACAGATATATAGGAAAAATTGTAAATTTGGTGTTTGAACTTTTCTGTTTTTTCTATTTGAATGTTGCATCATGTGTCTAAACTCCTAATTTTTGTGTCAATTTGGTGCTTCCAACTAACATGTGGTGGCTGGAGTGCTGACTATAAATTGATGGGACCCATTTTTTCTATGTAAGAAGACATTTAGCATGCCACATGTACAAGACAATTGATCCATCTAAAATGCCCTTAATTCATCCTCTCCCACAAAGAGGAATTAGGGTAAAAAAAAATTGCAAACCAGATTTTGAGAACAGAAGAAAAGGAGCAACAACATCTCAAACCCTAGAAAATTAAAAAAAAATCTCATTGAAATTAAAACAAGCCAAAGGACTTACAATGCATGGCAAAACTCATCTCTTTGCTATATAACAAATTCCTCAATCAACCTTCCTTCACATCAAACAAACACTCCTTTTCATTTTATTTTTGTTTTTGTTGTGATGGCTCGTACGAAGCAAACAACTAGAAAATCAATAGGAGGAAAGACTATGAGGAAGCAATTGGCTACCAAGGCTGCAAGGAAGTTTGCTCTAGCAATTGGATGAGTGAAGAAGCTACACAGATTTAGATTTGGAATTATTGCTTTAAGATAAATCATAAAGTATAAAAAAAGTACAGAGATTTTAATAAGGAAGCTTCTGTTTCAAAGGTTGATTAAAGAAATAGCTCAAGATTTCAAGACTAATTTAAGGTTCTAAAGCAGCATAATACTCTACAAAAAGCAACCGAGGCATATTTGGTTGGGTTGTTTGAGGATACAAATGTATTTGCTATTCAAGCTAAGAGGGCCACACTCTATGTGCTATTCAGCTTAGATTTAGGCTCTTATGTGTTTAGGATTTATGATTTAGCAAGACTTAAATGAAATATTTGAGTGGAAATGTGATAGTTTTTATTCAATTAGAAATTGTAGTCTACATGTTTGTTAAAATTACCATGTGGTTTGATAATGTGTATGGATATTGCAGAGAAGAGAAAGGACCAAGTTAAACCCCATGTTTGGGTGATGCTCCACTGGAAATTTATTATTAATAGGTGCTTTGGTGAGCATTTTATAAAGCTATGTAATGTATATAGTGCCATGTTTGTACTTAGATTGAAACAATAATATAGTAGAATTATGATTCTTCTTCTCATTATTCTTTATGTTTATCTGGCTATAAGGTGGCATTAATCATTTTTTTTCTTTTTCTTCTCCATCGATGACTTCAAATCATATGTTCGTTCGTTGGTTTCCTCCTTATGGTTTTATGGTTAAAATTAATGCCGATGCTGCTTTCCATTTGGACAACTATAGGGTTGGTTTGGATGTTATTATTCACAGAGCTACTGCTGATGTTGTATTGTTTGCAGGTATGATTATTCATGAATGTGTTAATGTTGAACTTGCTGAACTTCATGCTATTCGTTATGATGTGTCTCTTACGATGGAATGTGGCTTTTAAAGTGTGATCTTTGAGTCTAATTCCCAAGCTGTTGTTACCATATTAAATTCATGGAACTTTGGGTATTCTGTTTATGACTTATTATATGAGGACATTCATTAAATGGCTGCTCAATTCATGAAGTTTTGAAATATAAAGATGGCAGTAGCATGTCAGAACACATTAATGAATTTAAAGGTGTTACAGATTAACTCTCAACAATGAACTATAGATTTGATGACAATTAATTGGCAACATTTCTACTAATCTCTTTGTCAAAAAGCTGGGATACACATTTTGTGTTTGTTACAAATTCAACTCCTGATGGAAAGGTGACCATAGAGATGGTGAAGGATAGATTGTTCAATGAAGAATCCAAACGAAAGGAAAATGGTGAAATGTCTGAAGCTCTTGTGTCAGAAAAACTAGAATAACATGGAAGAAACAAAAGCATATCTCATCAAAATCAACAAAAGGGCCAATTAAAATCTTGATCTAGGAAAGACGTCACTTGCCATCACTGTGGCAAGCTTAGACATTTAAAAAAGGAGTGTAGAAAATGGAAAATTGAGCAATCAAAGAATTAAATAATAAAAGCTATACAAGCAAACACTGCAATAGCCAAAGTTGAAATTATCCTAGATGATAATATTATCAATCTCACATATCAAGATCAAATATAGGTGGTTAACTCAAGTGCCTCCTTATATATCACTTCAAGGAACAATATCTTTTTATCCTATGATGTTGGAGACTTTGGGTTCATATGAATGGGAAATGATGGAGCATCTAAAATTATTTACATAAGGGATGTTTATTTGAAAATCAACATTAGATTTAAATTGTTCCTTAAATGTGTACAACATTTTTCAAACATCAAGCTAAATTTAATCTCTATTAGAAAGCTTAATGATAAAGGCTACAAGAGTTATTTTGGAAAAAAAAAAGTGGAAGCTTACTAAAGGCACTCTAGCAATGGCTAGAGGAAATAAAATCAACTCCCTCTACACAACTGAATCAAAGCTATAAAAAAACTAGATAAATGTAATAGCAAAAGAAGTTCCAATCAAGTTATGGCATAAATGACTCGGTCATATGAGTGAGAAAGGGCTCTAGAGGCTAGCAAGGAAAGATCTCTTACTTGGGATTAAAAGTAGTGTACATCTACAGACCTATGTTAATTGTATTCATGGAAAACAATATAGAATTGCATTTTTGAGTTCCATACCATTAAGAAACTAAATATTCTTGATTTGGTACATACTGATGTATGCATGATGTAAACCACAAGTCTTGGTGGTGCTTTGTATTTTATAACATTCATTGATGGTTGATGATTGCTTTAGAAAATTATGGGCATTTGGCCTAAAAACCAAAGACTAAGTGCTAGAAGTTTTAAAGGAACTTCACACAAAGTGGAAAGAGAATCTAAAAGACAGCTAAAGTGTATTCATGTAGACAATGGTAGTGAATATAGAGGTCTATTTAAAGAATACTATAGAAAATTCAGCATCAAGCTTGAGAAGTTGGTACTAAAAAATCCTCAACATAATGTTATTTTAAAAAGGATCAATAAAAAAATTTATAAAAGAAACAAATGCATGCTTTTAAATGTAAAATTACTAAACTCTTTTTGCAGAGAGGCAATGAGAACTGCAGTTGATCTAATTAACTTATCACCTTCAATTCCACTTAATGGCAATATGCCATAGAGAATATAAACTAAAAAAAATATTTATCATAAGAATTTGAAAGTCTTCAGTTGCAAAGCCTTTATTCACATTCCATGAGAAGAAAACAAAGTTTGATGGAAAATCTAAGGAATGTATATTTTTGGGTTATGCTCATGATGAATTTGGCTATAGACTCTGGGATCCTATTGATAAAAAGATTATCAAAAGCAGAGATGTTATCTTCTTTTAAGATTAAACCATTGAAGATAATTAAAAAAAGGTGAAGACTAAACAAACAGAAGAATATTTAATAAATCTAGAGCCAGTTCCTCTACCGACTGGTCATAATAAAAAGGGAGTTTATGAAGATGATGCTAATGAACCTCTCATTGTACAACCTAATTTGAGAAGAATAACTAGAGGTCAAATACCCTTCAAATAAGTATGTGACACTTACTGAAGGAGGAGAACTATAATGCTATAAAAAAGCTATTTTAAGAGAACGTAAAGAAAAGTAGGTAGAAGCTATGCAAGAGGAGATGAAATCCTTAAAAGATAATAGTACCTTTGTTCTAGTGCAACTTCCTAAAGACAAAAGTTCACTCAAGAATAAATGGGTGTTCAAATTGAAGTATGAAGAAAGTAATTTGTAGCCAGGGTATAAGGCAAGGTTGGTTGTGAAAGGCTTTAGATAGAAAAAGGGCATTAATTTTAAAGAAATATTTTCTCTAGTTGTGAAAATATCTTTAATCCAAGTAGCACTCAGGTTGGCAGCTAGCATGGATCTAGAGATTGAACAATTTGATGTGAAAATAACATTTCTTTATAGAGATCTAGAGGAGGAAATTTACATAGAACAACCAAAAGGATTTAAAGTCAAAAGCAAGGAGAATCTCATATGCAGATGGAAGAAGAGCCTTTATGGATTAAAATAAACTCCAAGACAATGGTATAAAAATTTCGAGTCATAAATGGTGAATCACAGCTATATAAAGACAAACTCTGATCATTGTGTCTTTATGAAAAAATTCTCTAATGATAATTTTATCATTCTCTTATTGTATATGGATGATATGTTGATTATTGGTCGAGATATTACAAAGATAAAGGATCTCAAAAAGGAGTTGAGTAAAACCTTTGCCACGAAACATTTGCGAGCATAAATTCTTGGCATGAGAATCCTTAGTGACAAAAAGAATAAAAAGTTGTGGTTGTCTCAAGAAAAGTACATTGAAAAGGTGTTAAAGAGATTTAACATGGGCAATTCAAAACTAGTAAGTACTCCACTTACAGGACATTTCAAATTAAGTTCTAAGCAATGTCCAACAAGTGAGAAAGATAAAGAAGAAATTAAGAAAGTGCCTTATTCATCAGTTGTTGGTAGTTTAATGTACACTATGGTACACACAAAGTTAGATATTACTCATACAATTGGAGTAGTTAGCAAATTTCTTTCTCATTTGACAAAGAGAAGTAGCATGCAGTTAAATGGATTCTCATATATCTCAAAGGTACTTCTAAAGTTTGTTTACGCTTTGGTGATGGTAAACATATATTGTGAGGATATATAGATGCAGATATGGCCAGTAACATCAACACTAGAAATTCCACCTCTAGGTACATGATGATATTCGCAGGGGGAGTAATGTCCTGACAATTAAAATTATAAAAATTTGTTGCTTTATCTTCCACTGAAGCTAAGTACATTGCTACTACAGAAGCTGCAAAAGAACTCTTGTGGATAAAGAAATTCCTACAAGAGTTGGGTTTTAATCAAGAAAAATTCATTTTATATTTCAGTAAGAATTCAGCATTCCACTCAATGTCAAAGCACATTGACATGCAGTACCACTGGATTCATGATGCATTAGAGATGAAGATGTTTTCATTATAGAAAATTCATACTGATGACAATAGATCAGATATGACGACTAAAGTCTTGACTTCAGAGAAACTAATGTTCTGCTTGGAAAAAGCAAGTTTATTCCCAAGCCCCACTTGAGGTGTGAGGGGGAGATTTTATAGGTGGGTCCTACCTACAAGTGGGGACCTATAAGATTTGAAGTTAAAAAAAGGTAAAAGTTAAAAAAGGTAAAAGTAAAAATTTATTGCACCAAAATTCGGTGCATTAAATTTAATTGAAATTTTTCCAATTTACATGGCTATATATAGTCATTCATTTTGCAAGAAATTAGAGTTTTGTGTGCAAGTAAATGGTGAAAGGCGTGTAAGTAAGAAAAATTGAGAGTTTTGGGTATAAGCTTTGGGTGAGTGAATATTATGAGTGTGGTGTTAGCATAACTCCGCAAGTGTATGGATCATGACAAGTAATAAAGTGATAAGTAAAGTATCGTTCCCATAAGGAAGGGTTCTAAGTACTAACTATCAATTAATTCTCCCTAGCCAGCACAAATCAAATTAAATAGCAAGAATTAAATTAAATAAATTAAAATAAACTACATACTCTAATTAATCTAATTAAATCAATAAGGATAAAATAGAGATTGGGTTTGTCTCACTAGTTAGGACTTCAATTATGGAATTAAATTCAACAATTTCAATTATCACAATTGAGGTAAACTACTATAAATTACCTAAAGTCTCTTTTGAGATCATTTAAGCATACCAAAACTAATTACAACCTATTTTCATAGTCAAGTCAATTAATTTAGGCTCACTAAGTTCCTTACGAATTTATTGATCCCAAAGGATTCGTCTACTTTTGTGATATAGGTTCCTAAGTTTTATGAGTTAAAAGCTAGTAAATTACTCAATTTTCATTCATAGTAATTTACCAATAAACATGCAAACAATTAGGCCTTTAATTAAATATAAGATATTAAGTATAACTCATAAAATTAAATGAAAATTAAATCATTAATAAAGAAATAAAAATCCCAACAAGTCTAACTAGCTACTCCAAAACCAAACTCTAAATAATTTAGCTTGTAGACGGCGGGGTTTAGCGCGTGTCCAAGATTTTAGCAATCGTGTCACTATTTGAGCTCAGAGCTCTAGAGAACACACTAACCATTGTCACAAAGACATGGCGTGGAGATGAGGAGTCGCCACCCAAGGTAATAATTAGGACATATCAAAAAGGTGGTACTCGATTCCCTAAAAGAAAGCTAGCACCACAACCGAGAGATTCTGGATACGGAATACCAACTTCTTTCGGTCTTGTGTTGATTTAGAATTACTTTATGAATTACTATCTTATTCTCTATTTACATACAATTTCATATAAACCCAAAAAAATAAACTCCAAGGCAAACTAGTTATGAAATATACAAGTAAATAATGCATCCAATCACATAACCCCTAAGTTAGTCTAATCTACATGGATTTTAAATAAATGAGCTAAAGTCTACATGTTTTAAATTATAAGTGAACCTAAAGGCCTAATTCCTTTTAATTTTAATTAAATGAACCTAGGTCTACTAATTTTAATTCTAAATATGAGCTTAAATCTACAAATTATAGAATATTTAGATTAATGGGCCTAAGTCTACATGTTATGAAGGTATTTAAATTAGTGGGCTTAATTCTACAAATTATGAAAGAAGGCTTTAATTGAAAGAAGGCTTTAATTAAGTGAGCTAAGTCTAAATTAATTAAATTAAATTAAGTGGGCCTATGTCTAATTAACTAAATGAGCCTAAAGGTATTTGTAACCTAAAATCTAATTAATTATGGACCTAAAAATATATTTTAATTAATTAAACCTAATTAATTATTAAATGATATGGGCTAAAAATAAAAATAAAATTAAAATCTAAAATGGGCTTAAGGCTCGAAACACACAAAAAATAATAAATAAGCTCAAAAATAAATAAAAAACATAAAAAAAATTAAATAAGATCAAGTAAATAACTAAATTAATCCTTACAAAAATCCTAATTTTATTAACATGCAACTTAAATTAATCTACTTCCTCCATTGATTTTAAATGATTGCCAAATTGAAACCTAATTTTACTAACAAATTTAATAAAAAATCATGCAACCACACACATAATTTTATTACTATTTAGACTATTGGGGCTATTACATTAATTCATAAAATAATTAATAAAAAAATAAAAAAAATAAAGAATAAAATAAAAATAAAGACAATAGAAATAAAAAGAATAAAACCCTAGAAACTAAGTCTCTATGGGGCTTTATCCATAGTCTTTTGTGGATTTCCAATGAAATTCATCTTTCTCATATGATCCCCATGTGTTTTCCTCCACAATCACCATAAAAAAAATAATTAATGAATAAATTATGATAAAATAAATAGAATAATAAATAAACAAATAAATAAAAGAAGAAGAAGAATATGATATGCTTATGGATGATTAGGGTGCTCCTCAGATTTATGATTCACTATTCTTGATAAGTCTTTAAATCTTTTCTTCAAAAATTCTTTACGAGTCTTTGAATTAATTGATGAATCAAAAGTAATTTTTGATTAAGAAAAATAAAATCACAAATTTCTTTCTCTCCTCTCCTTCTTTTCTATGCCCCTCTCTTCTTTTTTCCTTCCTTCTCTTTTCTATGCCTTTTTTTTTTCTTTCACGTTCCCCCCCCCCCCTTTTTCTCTCCTCTAGCTCCCCTTTTATAGTGGAACTAGGAAGCCTAACCCTAATCCTAATGTGATTCTCATTCCTAAAGTGCATTTAGGAATTTTGAACTAAATAGGATTGAATTAATTAGAAAGTTTAAACCAATTTAGGATTGAATTAATTAGGAAATTTAAACCACCTAAAATTGGAATAATTAGAAATAGAAAAATGAAAGAGTTTAATTCCGACCGGGATTGTGCAATTCCGATCGGAATTGTACAATTCATATTGGAATTATTGTAATTCTGATCATAATTATATAATTTCGATCGGAATTATGTCAAAATTACATAATTCTAGTCGAAATTATGGAATTCTGGCGTGCAAAAAAAAATTTAACATTTAATGACAAAAAGGCCTCAAAAAAATTTAAATTTTGCAATTAGGTCCTAAAAAGAACTTTGGGATTTAATCTCTGAAAACATTAAATTCTTCTTTTAAAAGCCTTTAGAATTTTTTAAAGATTAAGCATCGAAGACATTTTCATTATTAGAGTCCTTTGCTGCATCCATAACATGTCATCTTGAAATTAGGTGTCTACATAGCTATTCATAAGAAAAGAAGAAGAAGGAAAGATAAAACTCGTTGAAAGCATGCTTCAATCTTCAATACTTGTTAAGCTATTCAATTTCATACTTCGCCTTCTTGGCAGCTGGTGAGAGCAAAATATTTATTATTTATTTACTCTTTACCACTTAGTTTGATGATAATTTTTATGATATTATGAGCTAATTTATGTGTTTTGTGAATTAGGAGTTAAAATTGAGGTATTAAGCAAAATGTTCAATTTTCAGTTAACTGGTGGCTTTGACCTCTAAGTTTTTATGAAGTTTTTGGAGTACCTAGAGCCTCAGAATAGGAAAGTGACCTTCTTATAAAGTGAAGTGGACTTCTTAAGGTTTCCAAATTAGGCCTACTTATTAAGATCAGAGTTCATTTTCATTGCCAAAATTTGGTCAGAAGTTAGAAGATGTAGATTCATCACTGTGTTGAGCAGATGTTAGTAATTGAGCCCTATCTTAGGCTACAAAGGTCCAATTTAGGTGATTCAAGACTCTATGGAAAGTTAAGAGTTGTGGCTATAATTCTTATAAAGAACCAACTCTAAATTCGAATTTAATCAATGCATAATTCCCATCTCAAGTAGCTATCACTATAAGAAGTAAATAGGGATAAAGATAAGAGTTATTATTGGGAGTTATTGTTAGTAACATTTTGGGAATTTTTAAAAAAGGGGCTTAATAGTGTTATTAAGAAAAAGGAATAATGTAGAGAGATAATTAATTTCCTGATGTTTTAAAAAAGATGGTGAGAGTGCTTTTGAAAAAGGGAGAAGAACATAAAAAAACATTATAAGAAGAATAATAAATTTTAGAATAAGAATAACCTTTTAGGAGAAGATGTATAGCTAGATTTTCTAGTTTAATTAAAGGGGATTTTGAGCCCTAGCTTAAGTTGATAGTGCTTTCTTTTCAGTAACATTATTTCATCCTTTTCCCTTTTAAGAAATTGTTTGTGTTATTCTATTCTTAATGTGAATTGATGTTTAGTTTGTTGATTTAAATAAGACCTATTGAATTAATTCATTGAATATTAATTATTAGATTAAGAAATCTCTTTTCTAAATCATTAAGTAGCAAAATAGAAAAATAGGATTGTGGACAAGCTTTCTTATTATTTCTATGAATAATGCAACTTGAGTTAAACATCCAAACTTATACAATAGCTGCTTAAATCAATTTAATTATTTTGTTCTTAATGCTGCTAGTATATTAAACCTAAAAAACTTGTTTTAGGTTGTAAATTAGTTAAATTCTAATGAGAGCTTGTTCATTAAAATAAGAATTAAGGGGGAATATCGAGTAATAGAGCTTATTATTACCTAGAATTGATAGTTTCTTAGGAAGGGAAGAAATTATCACTCTTAAATAAACCTATCACTTGTAAGGTGAAATTGAATTGAGAACTAAGTTTTTATTCATTGCATTTGTTCTCAATTTGATTTAATTTAGGTTAATTTGGAATTTAAAACCCACCCTTTACTTTTCTTTTCATTTCCCATAATTAATTTTTAATGAGAATTTATTTAGAATTAGAGTTGTCAATTAGATTAATTAGAATTGGCTACACTTCTTTGTGGGATCAATCTCTGTTTATCCTATCTACAGTTTTATAATTAGTTTATTTAGAATAATTAAATTTTGGTGTTAACGATGCGCATCAAAATTTTTGGTGCCGTTGTCGGGGAAGTGTATCATTTAATTAATTTAATTTTGTTTTTATTTTCTTTTATTCATTTTTTTGTTTTTATCCATTTTTATGTTTTCAGTCCAAAAGAAAGAATAAAAAAATAATTTTTTTCCTTCTATTTAATTTATCTTTGCTAATCTTCAGTTGTTTTAAGTTATATGACTCGATCTTCTAACTTTGATGAATTAACTTTTTATCCAGAAATTGAAAAAATAACATGAAGGTTAAGAAAAGAGACTTGGGAGGCTAGACAATTGCTAGAACTCAAGTTAGAACTTTTAAAATTAAGCAAGCTTCACCTAGTTTAAATTTGGCTATTGAATTAGGCTTAAGTAATACATCCAATGAATCAAATATTGAGTTTGAGGAGATGGTTGCTCATAATCATAATAATAAGACTTTGAAGGAGTTGGTTGCTCCTAATCTAAATCAACAACCACTATGCATTAAATATCCTAATATAGATGTAGCTTTTGAATTAAATCTAGATTAATTCATTTGCTTCCTACTTGTCATGATCTTACAGGTGAAGATCTAAGTAAGCATTTTAAGGAATTCCATGTAGTTTGTTCAAGTATGAAACCAACTAGCGTGACTGAGGAGTAGATTAAATTGAGAGCTTTTCCATTTTCACTGGTGGATAAGTCAAAGGATTGGTTGTACTACCTTCCTTCAGGATCCATTATAACATGGAATGAGCTGAAAAGATTATTTTTGGAGAAATATTTCCCATCTTTTAAGTCTACAAATATAAGGAAGGAAATTTGTGGCATTTGTCAACTTAGTGGAGAGACACTCTATGAATATTATGAGAGATTTAAAAAGTTATGTTCAAGCTTTCCACATCACTAGATAAGTGAGTAGCTGTTGATTTAATATTTTTACAAAGGTTTGTAGCTAATGGATAGAAATATAATAGATGTAGCTAGTGGAGGTGCATTGGTAGACAAGACTCTTGAAGTAGCCAAAAATTTAATATCTAATATGGCAGTAAATTCCTAGAAATTTATAACAAGACATGATGCCTTGACCAGAAAAAATTATGAGGTAAGTACTTCTTCCTTTCAATAATAGATTTCATATCTTACCTCTTTTTTTCGTCAAATGGCAATACAAAATATACAGCAAGTAAAGGCATGTGGTATATGTGCAACAACTGGCCATCCAATCGATGCATGTCCAATTCTTCAAGTAGAGCAAGTGAATACTGTAGGAGGTTTTCCAGGACAGCCTAGAAGATATCATCCATATTCTAATACGTATAATCCTAGGTGGCGAGATCATCCTAATATGAGTTATGGAAATAGGCAAGCAGGATCAAAAGTACTTCTTCCCTTTAACAATAGATTCCATATCTTACCTCTTTTGTTCATCAAATGGCAATAGGAAATATACAGCAAGTAAAGGCATATGGCATATGTGTAATAACTGGCCATCCAATTGATGCATGTCTAGTTCTTCAAGCGGAGCAAGTGAATACTGTAGGAGGTTTTCCAGGACAACCTAGAAGATATAATCCATATTCTAATACGTATAATCCTAGGTGGCAAGATCATCCTAATATGAGCTATGGAAATAGGCAAGAGGGATTTTAGCAAAACTAATAGAATTATTAGCCGAAACAAATAGTCCTCTCTAGCTCTGGTACATTATTGGAAGATATGTTTAAGACATTCTTAACTCACACTCAGCAATTTCAGCAAGAGATAAAGTTCGACATCCAAAATTTAGAGAATCAAGTGAGTCAATTAGCTATAATAGTGAGTAAATTTTCATCTCAAGTTTGAGAAAATTACCCTCTCAGACTATAGTGAACCCAAAGGAGAATGCAAGTGTCATAACTTTAAGAAGTAGGAAGCAATTAGAACGTTTAACAAATAAAAAGAAACCAGTTATAATTGAAAATAAAATTTAAAAGGACGTAGTGATTACCCAGCCTAAGCCTAAAGTAAATTCTAATTCTTCTATTTTAACTAAGGTTAACCCACTTCCTTTTCATACCAGGTCTGCACAATCTAATAAAGAGGAGTAGGAAAAAGAAAATTTGAATACATTTTGCAGAGTAAAGATAAATATACCTCTATTAGATGCAATCAAACAAATGCCAAAATACGCCAAATTTGTTAAGGAGTTATGCACATCGAAGCAAAAATTGAAAGGCAATAAGAAAATAAGTGTAGGGGAAAACATGTCAGCAATTCTTTAAAGAAAACTTCCTCCTAAGTGCAAAGATCCAGGTATAATTACCATTCCTTGCAAAATAGGTAATGGCAGATTTGAAAGAACCATGTTAGATTCTAAAGCTTCCAATAGTGTTATGCCATTATCTATGTATAATTCTTTGAATATAGGACCTTGAAAAGAAACTGGTGTTATTTTACAATTAGTTGATCGTATTAATGCTTACCCGAAAGGGGTAATTAAGGATGTGTTAATACAGGTTGATGGCCTAGAGTTTCTTGTAGATTTTTATATGGTGGATATGGATGATGATACTTCTAATAATCCTACATTAATTATATTAGGGAGGCCAATTTTTAGGACTGCTAGAGCAATTGTTGACTATCATAAGGGTAATTTGATAATGGAATTTAATGGTGAAAAAATTCAATCTAATATTTATAATGCCATGAAATACCTTAATGAATATCATTATGTGTTTTCAATTAATGCTATTGACTCTTTAATGCAGGAAGTTTTTGATTTGACAAGTAAAGGTGATTTAGATATTGTAATTGCTAACCATCTTCAGTTAGAAAAAGAATAAGAAATTAAGCTGAATGAGACTGTGGCTGCTTTATATTTCTTGACAATTATTTCAAATAAGTTTGCAATTTTATTTATTCAGCTACTAAACTCTTAAAAGAAACTTTTTCCTTTTTTTGTGCAAGCCCCTACTTTATAGCTGAAGCCATTACTTGCCAACTTAAAGTATGCATATTTAGGAGGTAATGAGACACTGCCAGTTATTATCTCTAATCAATTGAGTAAGATGCAGGAAGAGAAATTATTATGAGTACTTAGAGAGTATAAGTTGGTAATTGGTTGGACAATTACAAATATTAATAGAATTAGCCCTACTATATGTATGCATTGCATTCTATTAGAAGATGGAGCCAAACTAATTAGGGAAGCTCAATACATATTGAATAAACCAATGATGGAGGTAGTGAAAAAGGAGATTCTGGAATTTCTTAATGCAGGTATCATATACCCAATTTATGATAGCAAGTGCATAAGTCTAGTATAAATTATTCCCAAGAAATCAGGCATCACAGTAGTTCAAAATGATACTAATGAGTTGGTACTAACACATGCTCAAACAGGATGAAGGATGTGTATTGATTACAAGAACTTGAATGTTACAACTTGCAAGGATTATTTCCCCTTCTTTTTATTGATCAAATGTTAGAGAGATTAGCTAGTCATGTTTTTTATTATTTTCTTGATGGCATTTCAAGTTATAATCAAGTGTCAATAGCACTAGAGGATTAAGAAAAGACTACGTTTATGTGCCCATTTAGTACCTATACATATCGGCAAATGCCATTTGGCTTGTGTGACACCCCAACAACATTTCAATGATGTATGGTTAGTATATTTTCTAAATATGTAAAGAATATCATAGAGGTATTCATGGATGATTTTAGTGTCTATGGTAATTCTTTTGATAAATGTTTAGATAATCGTATACTAATTTTGAAGAGATGTATTGAAACTAATCTTGTTTTAAATTAGGAAAAATGTAATTTTATGGTAGAGCAAGGTATAGTTTTAGGGCATATTATGTCAACAAGAGGAATTAAAGTAGAAAAGTCTAAGATAAATGTGATTTTTGCTTTGCCTTACCCAACAAATGTGCAGGAGATTCGATCTTTTCTTGGACTTGCAGGTTTTTATCATAGATTTATTTAAGACTTTTAAAAAATTGCATTGCCTTTATGTAAGTTATTACAAAAAGATGTACCATTCAGTCTTGATGAAGAGTGTAAGGCCGCTTTTAATAAGCTTAAAGAAATTTTGACATCAACACCTGTAATTTAGCCACCAAATTGGGAGTTGCCATTTGAGATTATGTGCGATGTAAGCAATTATGCAATGGGAGCTATTTTGGGACAAAGAGTTGGCAAAGTTGTCCATGCTATATATTATGCCTCAAGAACTTTGAATGCTGCCCAAATTAACTACTCCACAATAAAAAAAAAAAAAAAGAAATTTTATCTATTATTTTTGCGTTAGAAAAATTTTGGTCTTATTTGCCTAACTCTAAAGTTATAATTTTTTTTTATCATGCAACTCTTAGGTATCCCCAGCAATGGCGCCAAAAATTTTGATGTGTGTCATTAACACCAAAATTTAATTACTATAGATATACTAATTATAAAACTATAGATAGGATAAGTAGAGATCAATCCCTCAGAGAAGTGTACCCAATCCTAATTAATTCAATTGACAACTCTAATTCTACATAAATCCTAATTAAAAATTGATTATGGGAAATGAAAAGAAAAGGAAAGGGTGGGTTTTAAATTCCAAATTAAACTAAATTAAATCAAACTGAAAATAAATGCAATGAATAAAAACTCATTTCTTAGTTCAATTTCACCCTACAAGTGACAGGTTTAATAAACAGTTATAATTTTTTCCCTTCTAAAGAAACTATTAATTATAGGTAATAATAAGCTCTATTACTCTATCAGAGTTTGAAGTGTGGAATTCAAGAGCTTAACAAGACCTTCAAAGGTCCACTTTACTTTCCAAGAAGGTTACTTTCACGTTTTAAGGCTCTAGGGACTCTAAAACCTTTACTGAAACTTGGAGGTCAAAGCTACTAATTAACTAAAAACTACACATTTTGCTTAATGCCTCAATTTTGACTCCTAATTCATAAAACACATTAACCAGCTCATAATATCATCAAAATAAGAGGTAAAGAATAAATAAACAATAAATATTTTGCTCTCATTAATTTTCCTCACACTTAGCTTTTGCATGACTTGGGCAAAACTTAAACCATACAAAGAATATATCATGATACATACATAAATTAATCCTTAAACTTATAAAATAAATGAAATCCAACACACTCAATTCTCTTCACCTTTATCTATAATTACTCTTGATCAATTAATGTAAATAAAGTATCTAAACACAACTAATTCATGCACCATTCATTCTGTAACTATCTCCTATAATTACTACAAACTAGGCAGCAAACTAGGGAATTTTTTTTCTTTATTTTTTATTTTTTTTCAACTAAAAAGAAACTTTAAACCCTCTTTCAAGTTATTGGTTATCTTTTTACATGAATCCAAACATGGAGTTCATGCTCAGGCCCATTTACTTAACTAATAACAAACTCGAAGTGCTTTAGTATACGCTTATTCCAAATTACCTCTTATACTAGAAATAAACATGGGCATGCCCCTAAACACTTAGTGATTAAGAACATTGAAGAATATTTTCATAAGTATTATATTTTCATAAGTATTTCTTTATTTTATTATTAAAAAGTTCTTTTGTATCATTCTAGGCTTAAGCTATTTCCTGGTAAGTTACGTTCTAATTAGATTGGTCCTTTTGTTATTACTAATGTTTTTCATCATGATGCAGTGGAGATTAAAAGTCCGAGAACAAGAAAGGTTTTTAAAGTGAATGGACATCAGCTTAAACCTTTTTATGAAGGTCTTTAAGTACAAAACATTGAACTTGTGGATTTGGAGGACCCAAGCTATTCAAGTTGTGGTGCTATTTGGGAGGCAACCTAAAGGGAGTATTAGTTTGCATTCTTTTCTCTTCTTAACATTTGGGTCTTACATTGAGGATAATGTAAGTTTAAGTGTAGGGGAGAGTTTTAGGTAGTATAATATGCATTTGTGTTATATATGAGTTATTTTATTTATTTTCCTAATTTTATTTTCTCTTTTTTTGACATGTTTTTTGTCATTTATTATGAATATATTATGCTACATATATTTAATTTAGTTCTTTTATGAATATATTTATTTAGCTTTTTATATTAGCAATTATTCTGTAAATTTAAGTTCAACATACTTAACTCTTTGTAACTAATTGAAGTAATATGTCTTGAAGGGTTATGTGAACTTAGTGTCAAAGCATGATTAAGGAGTGTATAATAAATTCATAAACTAACTTTCTTAAACTAGTCCTAAATTCAGGTATAAGTAAATAGGGATAAAAAAATTAATAATAAAATAAACAAAGACTTATGAAAATTTACTCTAATGTTCTTGTTGGGTATACGACCAAAGTCCAACATTAGCCAAAAGTGGAGAGGATCATGGGTATATAAGGATGGACAAATATCTCTATTGGTATGAGGCTTTTTAGGGTAAAGCCTAAGAGCAAATCTATAAGGGTTTAAGCCTAAAATGAAAAATATCATACCAATATGGAGATATGTGGTGTCTATAGTCCAACAAGTGGTACCAGAGCCATGCCTCAAAGTTAGCCATGGTTGATGAATCCTTAATTCTAAACAAAGGTGGTGAGCCCTAATTAAATCATGATGTGACTAATGTATGAGCTATGTTAGATAGGCAATGTGCTCCAGATGCTTCATAAACTTGTCTTGACCCTAAAATAATGAAGAGGAGTTGACTTAGATAGAGCCAAACTCTCGGTAGTGCTCTTTGAATGCTTCATAGACTTGTCTTAACCCTAACACAGTGGAGAGGAACCCTAGTTGGTAGAGAGTGGATGGACAAATAATTATTTAAGAGGAGCCTCAATGGTGTTTTATTTGAGGGGAGGATTGTTGGGTACATGACCAAAGTCCCACATTAGCTAAAAATGGGGAGGATCATAGGTATATAAGGATGGAAAAATATCTCCACTAGTATGAGGCCTTTTAGGGTAAAGCCTAAGAGCAAACCCATGAGGGTTTAAGCCCAAAGTGGACAATATCATACCAATATCGAGATATGTGGTGTCTATAGTCCAACAGTTATTATTCACCAAGTGGCTAGGGGCATGCCATACACCCCATGTTTGTTTTTAGTATAGGAAGTGATTTGCAATAAGAGTATGCTAAAGCACTTTAAGTTTGTTGGTAGTTGAGTAACGAAGGTTAAGCATGAACTCCATGTTTGGATTTGCATAAAAAGATGACCAATGACTTGAAGAAGGGTTTGAAGTTTCTTTTTAGTTAAAAATAAATAAATTCCCTAGTTTGCTACTTGGTTTATAGTAGCAAAGGGAGATAGTTACATAATGAATTATATGTATGAATTATATGTATTTAAATACTTTGTTTACATTAATTGATCAAGAGTAATTATGGATAAAGGTGAAGAGAGTTGAGTGTGTTGGATTTCACTTATTTTATAAATTGTTACATTAAGATTTGAGTAAGTGTGTTTATTTAAGGAATAAGTTATGTATGTATCATGATGATATTCTTTGTATGGTTTGAGTTTTGCCCGAGGACGTGCAAAAGCTAAATGTGGGAGAATTGATGAAAGAAAAATACTTATTATTTACCACTTAGTTTGATGATAATTTTTATGATATTATGAGCTAATTAATGTGTTTTTTGAATTAAGAGTTAAAATTGAGGCATTAAGCAAAATGTGCAGTTTTCAATTAATTGGTATCTTTGACCTCCAAGTTTCGATGAAGGTTTTGGAGTATCTGGATCCTCAGAACGTGAAAGTGACCTTCTTAAAAAGCGAAGTGGACTTCTTAAGGTTTCCAAATTAGGCTTACTCATTAATATCAAAGTTCGATTTCATTGTCAAAATTTAGGCCAAAGTTAAAAGATGTAGATTTGTTATTGTGTTAAGCATATATTAGTAATTAGGCCATATCTTAGGTTACAAAGGTCTAATTTAGGTGATTTAATACTTTATGGAAAGTTAAGAGCTAAGGCTATAATTATTATGAAGAATCCAACTCCAAATTTGAAGTCAATTAGTACAATATTCCTATCTTAATTTGCTATTATAGTAGGAAGTAAATAGGGATAAAGATAAAAGTTATTATTGGGATTCATTATTAGTAACATTTTTAGAGTTTTTAAAAAAGGGGCTTAAGAGTGTTATTAAGAAAAATGAATAACATAGAAAGATAATTAAAGGAGTGAATGTTAGTAATGTCCTGATGTTTTAAAAGAGAGGATAAGAGTGCTTTTAAAAAAAGCGAGAAGAACGTAGAAAAAAACAATAAGAAGAATAATAAATTTTAGAATAAGAATAAGCTTCTAGAAGAAGATGCATTACTATATTTTCTTATTCAATTCAAGGGGATTTTGAGCCCTAACTCAAGTTGATAGTGTTTTCTTTTCAGCAATATTATTTCTTCCTTTTCCCTTTTAAGAAATTGTTTGTGCTATTCTATTCTTAATGTGAATTGATGTTTGATTTGTTGATTTAAATAAGGCCTATTGAATTAATTCATTGAATATCAATTGCTAGATTAAGAAATTATATTACATAATTGATCTCTTTTCTGAATCATTAAGTAGCAAAATAGAAAAATAGGATTGTGGATAAGCTTTCTTATTATTTTTATGAATAACACAGCTTAAGTTAAACATCCAAACTTATGTGATAGTTGCTTAAATCAATTTAATTCCTTTGTTTTTAATATTGCTAGTATATTAAACCTAAAGAGTTTATTTTAAGTTATAAATTGGTTAGATTCTAATGAGAGCTTGTTCGTTAGAATAAGAATTAAGGGGGAATATCAGCTAATATAGCTTATTATTACATAGAATTTATAGTTTCTTGGGAAGGGAAGAAGTTACCACTATTAATTAAACATGTCACTTGCAGGATAAAATTGAACCGAGAACTAAGTTTTTATTCATTGCATTTGTTTTCAATTTGATTTAATTTAGTTTAATTTGGAAATTAAAACCCCCTTTTTTCCTTTTCTTTTCATTCCCTATAATCAATTTTTAATTTGGTTTTATTTAGAATTAGAGTTATCAATTAAATTAATTAGAATTGGCTACACTTCTCTATAGTATGGATCTCTACTTGTCATATCTATAGTTTTGTAATTAGTATATTTAGAGTAATTAAATTTTATTGTTAATGTCACGCATCAACGGTGGTGTTCCAATCCGAATGGCTCCCTAATAGTTCTTATGTATCCATTTTTATAGGAAAGGTCTAATGGAAAATCTACTTGCACTTGAATTCCTAAGTTTCGACCAAAATGGAATATTTTTCTGCTCGACATGGCCTTAGAATAGCTATGTCACATCCTCACTTTCACAACATGGCTTCAAGGATGGCCATGTGCCTTACTGTGCTGATCTTCTCATATTTTTTCAATTCACACTAAAGAGAGCACGATGTTGTGCTCTATCCCGTGTTAAAATTCCTTAAATTTCAGTGGTTGACACGACTTCCAGCATGGTTGTGCTTAAGTCATACTACCTTAATTCTTCTTCTAGAATGTGACATGGACACAAGCATACCCATGTCATGGCCATCTTTAGCATTACCTTGACTATTTAAGCTTCCTTTCAATCTTTCCTATAAAAAGGGGAAACTCTTATTAATATCAATTAAAAACTCCTAAATAAACTAAAAACAATAGGAAACTAAAATGAAGGTCCAAATTAAGCAAATGCTTAATTAAACCTAAATTCTTCCCAATTATTACTAACTATTTATATAAAATTCATTAAAATTCAACTTAATAAAATGTGTAAGTTACACACAATAAATTCCTCACACTAAAACTTTGTTTTTCCTTAAGCAAAAATCATATTTAAATATTTAAACACTTGCTCAACCATAACCAAAGATTTACAATTTCTAAGATGTACAAGTCAATAACACTAAGACTGAAACATGTTTACTAAAGAAGATAATCAGACAAAAATACACCATATATAAACAATTTACTAATCATAACTCAAGAACATAACATATTTGAAATCCAGTTAACAAAACCTCAAGAGAAAAACAAAATTGGTTGTGAATGTGTTTTACCCTCCATTTCACAACATTTTTTCTTTTATTTGATGAGTACATTTTATGCTCCATCTCATCACTTTTTATCTATAATCAAATCTTCCCACTCTTAGTAATCCCTCATCGTTCTCATACTAATAAGCATGGATACCACCAAGTAGGGTCCTTTGGATACTCTTACTCTAATTAGAGCTTTGGAGTAGATTCAAAACATATAAAAATTTAAATGTAAGCCTCACACTTACTTAAGAAAAGAGATTTTTTTTGGTATATGATTTCGTTTAATCTCTCAATACCATACTTAAATTCAATCTTTCAATTCATGCCTAGGTCATAAGAACTAAATTTCTCATATATAATGACCATATTCAACTATCTTAATTAATAAACCATTCAATATTTTAATAATTGAATAAAAAATACAAACTTATATAATGTAGCCCTCTAATTGCAAAAGAGCTTCAATTTTGCACAAAATCAAAACAAAAGTTTTAAAGACAAGCATCACAACAAATATGGAGAAATTGAGTTGAAAGTTAATGAATCTTATCATTTTTCTTATTTCTTTATGTTCTTAATTTAACTAGTACCCAAAAACTTGTTAGCACAACTCTACAAGTGTACAGATCGTGACAAGTAATAAAATGATAAGTAGATTATCGTTCCCATAAGAAAAGGATACTAAGTACGAAGTGTCAATCGATTCTCCGTAATTAGCACAAATTAAATTAAATAACAAGAGTTAAATGAAATAAATTAAAATAAACTATGTACTCTAATTAATCTAATTAAATCAATAGGAATAAAATAGAGATTGGGTTTGTTTCACTAATTAGAACTTGAATTACGTAATTAAATTCAATAATTTTAATTATCATAATCAAAGGTAAACTACTCTAAATTACCTAAAGTCTCTTTCAAGATCATTTAATCATGACAAAACTAATTACCTCCTATTTTCATGGTCAAGTAAATTAATTAAGTCTCATTAAGTTTTTTAGCAATTTATTGATCCCCAAAGGATTCATCTACTTTCGTGATCAAGGTTCCTAAATCTTATAAGTTAGAAGCTAGTAAATTACTCAACTTTCATTGATAACAATTTACCTATAAATATGCAAACAATTGGGCCCTTAATTGAATACAAGATATTAAGTACAACTCATAAAATTGAATGAAAATCAAATCATTAATAAAGAAATAAAAATCCCAACAAGTCTAACTAGCTACTCCAAGACCAAACTCTAATTAATTTAGCTATTCACAAGAAAAGAAGAAGAAGGAAAGATAAAACTCGTAGAAAGCATGCTTTAATCTTCAATTCTCATTAAGCTCTTCAATTCCACACTTTACATTCTTAGTGGTGGTGTTCCAACCCAAATGGCTTCCCAATAGCTCCTTTGTATCCCTTTTTATAGGAAAAGTCTAATAGAAAACCTCCTTGCACTTAAATTCCTAATTTTCCACCAAAAAGCAATATTTTTCTGCTTGACATGGCCTAAGCATGGCCATGTCACATCCTCACTTTTATGGCATGGCTTCAAGCATGGTCATGTGCCTAGCTATACTAATCTTCTCATATTTCTTCAATTCACACCAAAGAGGGCATGGTTTTAAGCATGCCCGTGCTCCATCCTATGTTGCAATTCCTTCAATTCTAGTGGTTGACACGGCTTCTAACATGGTCATGCTTAAGCCATGCAGCCTTGATTCTTCTTCCAAAATGTGACATGGGCACAAACATGCCCATGTCATAGCCATGTTCAGCATTCCCTTGACTATTTAGGCTTCCTTTTCAATCTTTCCTATAAAAAGGGGAAACTCTTATTAATTTTAATTAAAAACTCCTAAATAAACTAAAAATAATAGGAAACTAAAATGAAGGTCCAAATCAAGCAAATGCCTAATTAAACCTAAATTCTTCCCAATTATTACTAACTATTTATTCAAAATTCATTAAAATTCAACTCAATAACATATGTAAAATTACACACATGTGGTAAGTAAAAAATATGTGTGTGAGCTTCTCTCTTGTATAAAGGTAAAGGGAGAGAAAAATAAATATTATTTTGAGAGCCAATTTGTGAGGGTGTGAACCACAAATTGAGGATTGTAATTGTAATCCAATTATTTTATAGTGGAAGAGCTTAACTACACTAAGTCCTGTGATTTTTCTTTTTTATAAGATTTTCATGTAAAAAAATTATTGGTGTCTTGTTATTATTTTTCTTTATTTTATATGGTAGGTTTTATTGCCTAATTTACTCACTCATTGAATGGTTTGACTGTCTTATTATTATTATTTTAATTTGGCAAGCTAAATTGCCCTTATATTATTATGTACACATCACTGTCTTTATTTATTTTTAAATTTCATTTATTATCTAGTAGAAAATTTTAATTTCCCCAACACTAATCTAACTAATTTGTGATCTTATAACACATATTAAATTATCTAACTAACTCTTAATTACCATCCAAAAATGATGTTATATATCTGAACTAAAGATTACATCCTTGCAACTTGTGAATTATTAGCAAATTAATGGTAGCTTCCTTATAATGCTCTTTTTCTCTTTCTTGTCAACATGCTTTTCTTCCACTTGCATTATCTCCCAAACTATCTTCTGCTTCCTTTGCTTTCTTTAATGAAAATGTCACAACAAATGCTTCATCTTCTATGGTTAGCTTCCCTATACACCATGTAGGGTCATTTTTCAATCACTCAAAGTCTTATATATATAATTCATGTTGACTAGTGAGAAGACAAAATTTTGGACACCCATTTTATAAGTATGCAATCGTGATGTATATATTTTCACTTTTCAGCGCCCAACACAAATATCAATATCAAATTAAGTAGTTATTATTTAAAGTGTTTTTACTAATTTAATTTTACTCCAATATCTTAGAATTACTTTTCTATTTATACAAAATAAAAGCTTGTATATATTGTATTTAAATAAAAATAAGATGAATGAATCTTACATTAGTTAGAATATAATATTTGTGATCCCAATAGAATATAAAATTTATAATCTCAATCATTCACTTTTAACACACAATCGCTTATGCTGCTTTGAGATCATTTCCAACATAGCTCCAAAATGCAATTGTTCAATACGATCCGATAAATTATTTATGTGGAATATTTTGTTAAAAGGAAAAAAATCAACTAAGAGCAAAAATTTTATTTCTATACATCCAAAATCAAACTTTTATTAAGCCGAGGAACACAATATTGCATGATTGCCAGTATCAATAAAAAAATGTAAAGTTTCAAGTCTCAGCTGCTATGAATTTGCTTAACAATGGAAGCAGCAACAACCGTGAGATCATGCACCTTCATATTCATATCAGAAAGTGGAGATTGGCTAGAAGAGGAGAATTCTTCCTCACAAGAAATAGCCTCAATAGCAGCATCAAAAGTGCTTTCTTTAGTAGACTTTAAGTTACCATTCTGCACTGCTCGCATGGCCTCAAGAACATCTCCTTTCAGTATCTCATTATAACGATCAACGCAAGATCTTAGTTTTTATTGCTCCTTTTGGTCATGGCTTCTGCTCCTAATGCTTTTTTCAAGTAGTTCATGAATACAATAGAGTGTAAGAGTTGCCTTTGCATCAATGGTTTGAATCATGATCTTAGCAAGCCTTGAACGTCAGTGTCAAAGCTTTGAGGGTTCGATGCAAGTGACCAAACTCAAAGTTGATAATAAGGTGTCTGCCTGCAGGTTTTGTCTATCAAATTGTTGCCAAAAAAGCTTGGAACAATTGCACCATGAACAGGGAAGATGATGATGATAAAGATCAAAAGAAAACTCTTCATTTTTGTTTTCTGCAGTAAAAAAGATGAAATGGGTGTGCATAAAGAGTAGTAGTTTACTATGTGTTGTGAGTTTAATTGGTGACAGAGGTTGGTTATATAGGGGAAAGCTCTACTCTTCCTCCAAAATTTGAGGACACAATTAGCAGAGATATTTATTTAGGTTGTTGAATGAGAGGGTAGATTTTTTAGTTTTTACGCCGAAAAAATTGAAATGAAATGATCTCTGACTAAATCTTAATGTTTCTTTAACTCAGTAATTTCCTTGAGGCTCGCTTTATGGCAAGATCAAACTACTACTAACTCAGTCATCAGCCAACAGGGAAGATTGATTGATGAAGATAATTTAAGTGCTTCTTTGATCATACACAATATAAATAGTGCATGACTGCCTACTTACTCATCAACTATTGATATGATAACATAGAGAAAGACAAAAATAGGGAAGATTAATAATGCATGTATATGATTTTGGATCTTTTTTCATACAATACTCTTCAACAATCAGCTGGTTACCAGTAATAAAATGTCCAGTGCGGCCATTGATAAGCAGGGAGCCCTTTCAACCCTTTTAACTCTCACTACATTATTTTCATTCTTTTGTTCACATATTTATACTACAAGAATATGTAACAACTTATAATAATATATAACAAATAAACCTTAATTAAAAAGATTTAATTTTGGTAAAACTATTCTCCACCATGCAACATACCTAATATAATTTTTTTTTTGTTTTACCAAAATAAAACTTCACCATACAAATAAAATATACTTAAAAATTTTCTAGAACAGCTCTTGACAACAAATTGTTACTGTCATCACTCCTCCTTAATGTAAGAGCTATTAAAAACTCCTAACTTTTTTCTTAGAGCTTTAAACCTTGACTTCTGCAATCCTTTGGTGAAAAGGTCAGCTAACTGATCCTTAGCATCACAATGCATTAATTGAACCTCCTTTTCTCATTCTACCTCTCTAATAGCATGAAATTTAATCTTAATATGCTTAGTTTTTCCATGGAAAACTAGATTTTTCACCATAGCAATAGCTGACTTATTGTCACATAGAATAATTGTTGCTTTGGATTGCTTGAACATTAAATCTTCAAAAAAATTTCTGATCCACAAAACCTAGTTGACAGTAGCTGAGGCAGCAATGTACTCAGCTTCTGTCATTGACTGAGCTACACTAATTTGTTTTTTTGAACTCCAGCAAAACATGCCAGAACCAAATGTGAAACAATAGCCTGAGGTGCTCTTCATATCATCTTGAGATCCTACGTAGTCACTATTAATGAAACCTATAAGATCGAAGGCAGTAGACTATCTGTAGAAGATCCGAAGATCAATGGTACTTTGAATGTACCTTAAAACCCTTTTAGCAGCTTTGAAATGCAATTCTGTAGGTCAATGCATAAATCTTGACAATATACTAGTGGAAAACATAATGTCTGGTATAGTTCCACATAGATACAATAAACACCCAACGAAGCTTCTATAGATTGATGCATCAAAAGGACTAGAACCATCTTCTTTCTTCAACTTTTCTCCTTGGACAGCAGGTGTGCTCACAAACTTGCTATTTTCAATTTCAAACTTCTTAAGAATTTCACCAGCATACTTCCTCTAAGAAATAAAAATTCCCTTTAAAGTTTGCTTAATCTCCATGCTAAGAAAGTAATACATCTCTCCAAGATCATTCATCTTAAAAACCTCCTTCATATGCATTTTGAATTGCCCCATAGTATTATTATCACTTCTAGTCACTAAAATGTCATCGACATAAATGGAAACTATTAGAATCTCCTAATGTTCATGCTTCACATATGAAGTTGCTTCATTACAGCTTCTAATGAATCCCAGTTTCAATAGATAATCATCAATTCTGGAATACCAGGCTCTTGGTGCCTATTTAAAGCCATAAAGTGCTTTATTTAGCAAAAATACTTTATCAGGCTTATCTTTGCTAATGAACCCTTCTGGCTGCTAAATGTAAATCTCCTCTTTTAAAACTCCATTCAAGAAGGCTAACTTTATATCCATCTAAAATACTTTCCATCCTTTATGAGTTGAGATTGCTAAAAGCAATCTAATTGTGTCAAATCTTGTTATGGGTGCAAATGTCTAAGTAAAATCTATTCCAGTTTACTGAGCATACCCTTTCACTACCAATCTAGCTTTATGCTTATTGATGGAGCCATCTGCATTGTACTTAAGCTTGAACTCCCACTTTACTCCAATTACATTCTTGTTGCAAGGTCTGTCTACAAGCTTTCAAGTTTCATTCTTGTAGATCATCTTTAACTCCTCCTTCATAGCTGCTCTCTATTCAGGATGCTTTAAAGCTGTGTCAACATCTTGAGGTTTAAACAATGTCACTTTACACTTGTTGTATATGTCTTAAAGTGTTCTAGTTCCTCTGACTGTTATCTCCTCATCTAACCCTTCACCTTCTAAAGTTGCATCTTGTTCTTGTGGAATGTCTCCAAAATTGGAAACTTTTTTAAAGGAGCTTAGTTTATGTTGTTCCCAATTCCAAGCAGCATTTTCATCAAGCATCACACTTCTGCTAACATACACCTGCTAAGTTATAAGATTTAAAATTCTATAACCTTTAGAGGCACTACTATACCCAGCAAGTACTCCAACTTCAGCTATTTTATCAAGCTTGTCTCTCTTGGCTTGAGGAACAAAAGAATAACAGAGACTGCCAAATACTTTGAGATGAGCAACATATGCTTTAACTCCAAACCAAGCCTCATAAGGAGTTTTTTCATTTAGAGCTTTGGTAGGAAGCCTATTTTGTAGATAAAATGCTATATTTACTGCTTTCACCCATAATTGCTTTAGCATGTCCTTCTCGAATGGTAAGCATCTTGACCTGTTCATGATTGACCTATTTTTCCATTCACTCACACCATTTTGTTGAGGTGTATAAGTGACTATTAATTGGAGATGGATGCCTGACTTCTACAAAAAATCTTTAAATTCATAAGATGTGTATTCTATGCCATTATCAGACCTTAAAGTCTTGATAAACTTGGCACTGTGATTCTCTATTGCTATTTTAAATTTTTGAAACATAGTGAACACCTCTAATTTTTATTGAAGAAAATAAACCCAGCAAAACCTAGTATAAATCATCAATAAAGACAAGAAAATATTTGCTTCCACCATATGAAGCAACATTTATAGGTCCACATACATCTGTATGAACTAACTACAACTTCTCATTAGCTCTCCAACCTTGATTGATAGGAAATGACATCTGACTTAAATATTCAAATTGACAGACATCACACACAGTAACTATAAGCACCCAATTTCGGGATGCAATTGTGCACAATTGCGACATAAGCCCCTATGATGAAATTTATTCAAAAATTGAACTTGGTTGTTGATTTTCTGGACTTTAGGGACTCAATTGTAATGTTTTTTAGGATTTGATTGCAAATAAGTCATTTTTTAAGGGTTTTTTGGTAATTAAAAGTCTAAAAAAAATTTAGGATCGGCATTGGTGTAAGTCGACCGGTATTGTGTAATGTTGATCGGCATTGCACAGTACTGATGCGCAATAATTCCATTTTTTTTATTTTTCGCATATTTTTCCTTATTTTTATCAATTTTTTTAGTATTTTGATTGGTTGAAAATTCAAATTTTATCTAATAAGGTTTTTTTAAAAAAACACAGAACATATTTTTGAAATCAAAACAAACACTATCTGATCTGATTAGATAGGTTTGTTCCTCCTTTGGAGGAAGTTTAGTACACATAGACTTTGCATTTAAAAGCAGAGTCTACATGCATGCGAGAGGAGGTTAGCTGGAGGACCTTTTTTTTTCTTCTAGTTTTCGAAAGGATTTTTGAGAGGCACACGAAGACACAACGAAAAAAAACCAATTTTCAAGACTGAAATTTTTTATGGCAATAGTCCAGAATCAACAATATCATAATTTTAACGTTGATAATTCAATCAGAGGGGCTCAAAAAGGGGCATTTGCACAGCATCTCCAGTGTTATTTTTCTATTTCTTTTATTACTCTTTTTTATTATTTTCTGTTTATTTTTTCTTTTATTTTTTTATTATTTTAATTATTTGATTTCATTGCTAATTTATTTTTTTTGTTTTGATGTCCGTATGTGGATTAAGGAGGAGGATACTGCCTGTGTTTAATTGAACAAAAGATCCATGGAATGCCATGGATGAACCTATACTGTTTTAATAATAGTTCTTAGGATTTTAATTTTTGTTCTGCATTTTGGTATCCTGTGTAGTTTATTTTAACTTCTAGGTGTATAATTATTTAATTTTAATTTTGTACGTAGTTTGTAATAGCCCCAGTAGTGGGAATAGTAAAAGATTTAAATTTATGTATTTTAAAATTGATTAGTAATTATGTTCAATTGGGTAAAAAAAAATCAATTAAAATTAATGGTGGTAGTAGCTTAAATTAGGGTTTGTATGTAATGAATTTAGGTTTTTTTTTAGAAAATTAGTGTAATGTTTATTTGATCTATTTTTTGTGTTTTATTCATTTTGGGCTTGTTTTTTATGTTTTTATGTTTTTGGGCCCCAAGCCCACGTTTAGGTCTAACCCACTTAATAAATAGGCTTAAAAATAATTTAGGTTTTAAATAATTAAAATCAACTTAGGCCCATTAGGTTAATCAGATTTTAGGCCCGCTTTAGGCCCACTTAGTTAATTAAATCTTGTTTAGACTTAGCTCAGCCCACTTAAATTTATTTCTTTTAAAATAAATAGATCTAGGCCCACATTTCACTTAAAATAAAACCAAGTTAGACTTAGGCCCACTATTTTAATTTTTCTTTAAAAATTGAATAGACTTAAGCTCATATCTTAGAAAGACTAAAAAAATAGATTTAGGCTCATTAATTAATAAAATGTAGGTCCGCTTTTATTCTATTTCACTTGTAAATAAAATGTAGATTTAGCTAACTTATTTAATAAAATTAACATAGTTTAGACTTAGGGACAACACGATCTCATTTTTTATTTGTAATTTTATTGACTTGTTGCCTTTTTAAGTAGATGGATGTTAATTAGGGTTTAATAAAATTGCATTTAATTAGAGGATGAAATAATCATTTATAAAATTATTCTAAATGAACACGAGACTAAGAGAAGTTAGTATTCTGTATCCAGAATCTCCTGGTTGTGGTGCTAATTTTCTTTTAGAGAATCGAGTACCACCAATCAAATTGTCCCAGTTATTACCTTGGGTGGTGACTCCTCATCTCAACGCCATGTCTTTGTGATAGTGGTTAGTGTGTTCTCTACGGCCCTGAGCCTAAATAGTGTCGCAGTTGCTAAAATCTTGAATGCGCGCTAAACCCCGCCTTCTACAATAACGTTCTCTTGTACAAAAGGCATATCAACCACCATGGTTTTACTTTGAAGAAGCTTCATAGAAGAATAACTTGTATGACCAAACCTTTTATGCCAAAGGACATTTTCATCTACCATAGTAGTGAAATCTTGAATTTTTATTTTATCCCATTCAAAAGAAAAACTTTTATCTCTCAGTTTGACAGAAAAAAGTTTAACACCATCTAAATCAAAAACTTCGCATCTTTTATTTTTAAAAAACAAATTGTAGTTCTTATTAAGCAATTGACCAATAATTAGCAGGTTGTACATGATTTCAGGTACAAATAAAACATCAGCAATCAACTTTGTACCTAAACGTGTTTGCACTAACACAAAGCCCTTCCCTTTGACATCAACTAATCTGCCATCTCCAATCCTCACTTTCAAATAATAACTCTTATCCAAAGTCTTAAAACTCTGCCATTTTGAAGTCATATGATGTGTGCATCCATTGTCAATGAGCCATTCATTAGGATTCTGAGTTGTTACTAAACATTTTTCAACAACAATAGTAGTAAACAACTTCTCTTCTTGATCCTGAGTAGCTTCATTAACTTGAGTTGGTTGTGTTTTAGGTTGTTGGTATTTATTAGTTAAATAAAACCTCTCAATATGTCCAAAATGTTTACAACCACTACATTGAACTCCTGGTCTTCTCCAATAATAATCTTCACTATGATTAGTCTTTTTATGATAAGGACATGGTGAATACTTCGCTCTCCTTCTTCCTCTATTTCCTTGCTAATCTTTCTTCTCATTTCTTTTTTTTCCATTAAAACTTCTTTTCCCACTGGACTCAACTTGTAACTTAGAGCTTTGAGAAGCTACAAGAGCCCTTTCTGTTAACTTCTTTGCTCTACAGCTTGTAGAGCATTTATAAGCTTAATAAGAGTGAGTATGGATAAGTCCCAAGTATCCTCAAGAGAGAAAATCGTTGCTTTAAACCTCTTTGGCAAAGTCACCATCGCCTTCTCTACGATTCTTTTTCCAGGCAATTCTTCTCCCATTAGCCTGATCTAGTTTACTACCTTTATAACTCTATCAATGTAAGCCTTTACATTTTTAGTCTCTTTCATTTTGAGAAGCTCAAATTCCTTTCTCATATTGAAGAGCTGCATTTGTTTTATTTTATCACTCCCTTGGAACTCCGTTCTTAACTTATCCCATACTTGCTTAGCAGTTTCACAAGCCATTATTCTTGTAAAAATGGTTTCATCAACTGCTGCTAGAGGATACTCAAAGCTTTAAATTTTTTAGAAACCATTTCTTCATAAGTCTTTATCTGATTCAAAGTTAGATTTACTAGCAAGTCAGTCTCTATTTCTTTTTTCACTAATTCCCAAAGTAGCAAACCCTTAAGGTAAGCCTACATTTTAATAGACCAAACATTATAATTTTCCCATATGAAAATAGGAGGAGCTAAACTTGAAATGCTACTATAACTTATAGCCATATTTCACGTGTTTTTTTGTTTGTTTGAATGTTTAAGGTTTAATGAAGAATTTCCTAATTTTTTTTATTCATAATGTCTTAAGGATCAAAGAAAAAAAACTTTCTAGGCTCTGACACCAATTGTTGGTAAAATTAGAGGAATGAAAGAAAATATGTGAGAGAAGAGATATATTAAAATCCAGGCAACTCTCATTGCATTATTTTCATTCTTTTGTTCATGTATTTATACTACAAGAATATATAACAACTTATAACAATATATAATAAATAAACCTTAATTAAGAAGATTCAATTTTGGTAAAACTATTCTCCACCATGCAACACACGTAATACAGTTTTTTTTTAACCAAAATAAAGCTTCACCATACAAATTAAATATATTTAAAAATTTTCTAGAATAGCTCTTGATAGCAAATTGTTACTGTCATCAATTCCTCTAGAATTCTAACCAAACAACCTTCCATGAAAGTGTAAATTCGTGCTAGGGCTTTCTATTTTCTTTTTTCAGATTAGCAAAGATATCGAGCATTGATTAAGCCAAAACTAAGTGGCCTTTTCTTTAACTGGGTAAACTTGTACATATATATGCAACTTATTTCTTTTATGGGCTTCTATAAATTCATTCTCTTTTGCCTCAAGAATCTCTTCATTTTTAGATTTGATTACTTTTTAACTAGTGTATAAGTTCTTAGTAAATCCAGTCTTTGACATAAAGCGTTGAACAGAATTCCACTATATATTGTCTTCAATCTTTTACAAAAATTCCATCAATCACTTATTATGTTCCTGCAGGAAAGAATTGCTAAACTTCACAATTCAACTCCATGAATAAACAAACTCAAATGATCCTACTCCATCACAAAATGTGAGAGTGCTCTGTTCAAAAAGGGCTTTCTGGATTTTTTTCAGCTATGTCTTTCCTAACTCTAAGGCCATAGATACCACCATAACAATCTATAAAGTATAACATTATGGGTTGTTCATTGACGATATTATTGGAGGGCTGATGGGGTTTTAACGAGGCGTTCGAATAACTTCAAATATGGTGGTCATTTCCTTTTATTTTAGATTGAATGGGAAAGAGATATGACATGGCATGTGCCAGGTATGAAGATGAGATGCATAACATGGCATTTTTCTAAAAACACTAACCACAATAATAAAAGAGATATACATGTACTATTATGTGTAAGACATTCAGTGTAATCAAGAATGTTCTACAATAAAATAATAATAAAATCTGGGCAAACATTCATGCTCAACTTTATGGTTTTTAATTTTCAATTTCTCTCTGTAGTTCCGGATCTTAAAATAGTGAAGTATAAGGTAATAAGTAGAAGATATCAATACGACATTAAAGAAGTTGAGGCATAAAGATGAGAATCATGAGCAAAAAAAAAAGTCCATTTTCTTCAAAGCATAATGTGATCATGTTTCTTAATTTTTTAGAAAAAATATTAAAATAAATTATTAATTTTTTTGAATAATTACACTTTTTATTAATTATTTATTTTTCCTTATAGAATTGATGAAGATGACAAGAAAAACTTATATTGCTTTTATTTTTAATGTATTTACTTTTTTTTAACGATTTACCCAAAAAAATATCAATTGTAAAATATTATCTTAATGTCTAAATTTAAATTATTAAATTTTATGTATGCTAATTTTATATATATATATATACACACACACACACACAAACCCACAACGAAATGCAGTTAACCTTCCTACTAAGATTTATAACTTAACTAATATAAAACTTAGATTTAGACTTTCGGCTCGTTAAAAGCTCGTTCATTAAGTTAAACAAGTCGAGCTTGAATATAATTTTGAAGCTTGTGAGCTAAACTAGCTGAGCCTAAGCATCTTGAAACTCAACTCATTTAAACTCGTGAATAGGCTCACGAGCAAGCTCGTGTACAAGCTCATGAATAGGCTCACAAACAAGCTCATTAAGTAAGCTCATGAACAAGCTCATAAACAAACTCGTTTACTATCTCATAAATTTAAGTATTAGTATTAAGTAATGGTATTAAATAAGCATAATTTAAGGAAAATTTTTTAAGTTATTTTGGTTTTTAACTACTTTTATATTGCTTTACTTTTATCACCTTAATATGACAATTGATAACTGGTTTCTGGAACTCCTGAGCTATAGCCTTGTAAGGGATAGAAGAAAGGCAAGGTGAGAGATGTGCAGGATCCTCATAAACTCTTCAATGACTAAGTTAAAGAATGTAGAGAGAGAGAGTTTTAAAGAGATAAAGAGAGCAATGAATATGAGAGAATAGAATGAATAAGAATGAGGGATATAAGATCCTATTTATAGGGACAATGATGCACAAACGTAAGAGGAATAGAATTCCTCTCTAATGAAAGTCTTGTGGCTATTTGGAGAGTGTTTCTTCTTGTCTGGGAGTTTTCTTAATTAGGAATCTTTCTTCTATTTGGTTTAGGCATCCTTTTTCTACAAGTAGCCCCTGTATAGGAAAATAAATACCTTAGTTAAATAGGAATATGTATGTGGGGTATCAAAAGTACCCCCCTCCCAAAAGTATGTTCAGATATTTATGTTCGATATGTCCTGTTTAATGATGAATATTTTTTAGAATAAACTCCACTAAATGGAGAGAAACTGCTTGTGTAAATTGCATCTACTATAGGAGGGTGAGCTGAGGTGGCCATCCTCAATCACAAAGGAAGAGATGATGCTTGGTACCGAGTCTTGGAATTACCGTATCATAATATTATTAAAGTGCTAGTTAGACTTAAGTGTGCAAAACCTGTAATAAAAAATGGTCAATATTATAAAAAAGACCTGAAGGATTAACCCATAAGTATAGAAATGATCTGACATAACTAGCCATCATTAGAGTTTTGATGCTCGGTGCATTAAAAGCATGGCCCAAGTGTCATACCTCAGTACTATCAAAATGATCAGAAGGTACCAGCTTCAGTCACTAGATTTAGAATCTTAGTGTATTAAAAGCACGGCCTAAGTGCCGAACCTCAGTACTGTTGAAGCAACTTAAGGCTACCAACTTCAGTCATTGGATTTAGAATCTTAGAGCATTAGAAGTGTGGCCTGAGTGCCAATTAAGGGGATAACTAGCAACGAGATGAGTGGGATTATCAACTGCCACGTCTTTTGATTTTCCTTTGAATTTTGAATTGTGTAACCATCACATCTATTTATGTATCAAAAGATGAGACATTTTAGCTGCCATAATGATAATTGCTTGATTATTGGGCTTTTCTTTTGCCTGGAATTACCCTTAATGCTATAAAAGAGACAAAAATGATCATGAGGGTAGTACTAGTCATTCCCGAACCTTCTGCTGCTCTTTAAATAGGTCAGTCGCTTTTTGCTTGCTACATTTTTGCTTTTCTTTTATCTTCTTTCCTTGCTAAATTTCCTCTCGAGTGTTTTATATGTCTCCTTCACTTTCTCCGCAGGCTTACTTTCTTCTTTCCAGATGAAGTTTCTTCTTCTCTTCATATTCTTCCTCTTTGTTCTTATTTAATAGGATCCATGGCTCCATTAGAGAAAGTTAGTTTAGATTTATTTATCTCTAGGGTAGATGCAAACATGCTAAAGTGGTACAGAAGATACTTTATCATTCCAGTAGATTTTGCTTTGCACACTATAGATAAAAACTTGAAAGCCCATACTCCACTATTAGATTTTGATAGATTAGTGATATACTTTGATTAATTAGAAGGGTTATTAATACACTTTGATCAATTAGAAGGGGGACTGAAGTTCCCATTAGATCCCTTTATTACGAGCTTTCTGAATAGATATAACATAGCTCCTAAGTAGAGGAAGAAGGAGAAGAAGAAAATTTATTAGGTTTATAGAGTTAATGCATGAGAGGGTAGATAGCCACATCTAAACATCCTCCAGTATCTATACAATCTAAATAAGAGAAAAGGAAAGTTAATGTTCTCCCTATCAACTATTTCAAACCATAGCCTCTTTATGAAGCTTTTAGACCTCCACTAGATATTTTATTGTTGAACATCCCTCAAACTTTGTCTACATCTGGCGGATATGATTTGACAACTGTCACAAAGAAGCATCCTTCAACATTATCCAATGAAGATACGGAGATGGTTCTGAGGCTTCATCTCCATGGTATAGTTGACACGACATCTGCTGAGAATCTATCTCGAAGATATCTCAAGAGAGTATGCCCTGATTGTATAAATATCAGTAGTAATTTCTAAGATTTGAAAGGTATACTTTGACTTTTGTTTTTTTCTTTTTTATTTGTAGATGGTTGAACTTTTTGCATTTATGGATGGGATTTAACTTGTAAATGATGAACTGTAGACCCAGGAGGATGTGCATATCACTCTTTCTACTTTTGAGCTGTGTGCTTTAAAGGTCCCAATTGAAATTGAACCCAGCCATAAAGGAAAGGCTATGGTTAAAACTTCTCAGCTGGAGAAATCTGAGACTTAAAGGAAATAATCCCTGAATAAGGATTCAAATGCTAAGGAGTTATATGATGAAGTTTTCGTCAAACGCCCAAAAATTTTTGGGTGTTCGGACATGAGGTCCTAGATCCTGAAAAAGCCAACACCTCAGAGTATCCTGAATGCTCAGGTAAGGGATTAATATGTTGAGTCTTTATAGCTCCCTAAAGACATCCAATGCTAGACGAATGTAGATAAAAGGAGTTATACAACTCTATGATATGACACTTTTTGGAGGTAACTTGTCTTCTACTTCATTTGATTTATGTTCATGTATACTAATGTTGATGATAATTCTTTTTCTTCTTTTTTAGATGACTCAAGCCTTATTGTTGGCTAAGGACAACTACTACTATCTTAAGAGCCAGTACAGCCTGAAAGAGACAGAGGTTGGCATAATAGCCATTGACTATAAAAAGAGACTGACAAGGCAAAAGCAGCACTAGAACTTTGTTAGACCAAGCATGCTGAGGCTAGAACTAAGGCTGAGGTGAGCTGGAAGAGGGTGGAAGAGTTAGAGCATTATCAAACCCAACTTACCTCAAAAATTGAGGGGCAGGACTCCCAAATTATGGTATTAGAAAAAAGACTTCCCAAGGTAGAGAAATCCCGTAAGGATGATAAGAAAAGTTACCAAAATGTAGTTGTGTGATTTCTCAAGGCTTACAAGCCTGAGTGTTGGAGGCTCTTGCTCTCTCAACACCCAAATCTAGAATTTTCAAACTTAGAAAGAATCATGCCTACTGATTTGGTCAGGATTGCTGCTGAAGAAAAAGCTCAGAGCAAGGCTACCTCCAGGCAATCGAAGAATCCTAAAATAATAAAAAAGTCTATTGGTGAGAAATCATCTTCTGAATAACTAGGGGATTTGAGGCCTACTGGGGAAAAGTCTTCTGGTGATGTCTCTACTAGATCTGAGCCAGCCTCTGTGTCTATGAATCTAAATATGAGTCTTTATTCTCTTGAAGGGATTGAGCTTCTCAATACTGAACTTTAACTTGTAAATTATTTAGTTAATAATTTTCTTTTCATTCTATAATTCAATACTTTGATGATAAATAAAGTAATTTATTCCTCATAATTGAGAGTACATTTATTGATAATATTTTCAAAGACTGTATGAGTTCTAGTATCGGGGTAATTCCTTTCCTTATTCATCCTTGATCTCATATTCTCCCTTAGTTGTCTTCTAAATGACTTAGTAAGGAACTTCCCACTTAGATCCAAGCTTGCCTATGCTGGAGTTACCTCTTCCAATGTCAGCCCTTTTGAGTACCCAATCTCTGACCTTAACATTTTTAGGCGAACGTATCAGTTATGATATTCTATGACCCTCTATTTCTAGGCTTCAGTTACAATGGATGTCTACTCTCTCCTTTCTTTGAGTAGGTCTAAACATATCTGAGCATTGATGTTGTTGACTTCCTAGCCTAGATTTTTAGTTACCCAGTAGCTTGCTGATCCAATCTCCACTAGGATTACTGTGTCTATTCTATAAGTTAGTATGAAAGGCATTTCCCATGTAGAAGTTCTAAGTGTTATTTTGTAAGCGCAGATGATGTTATTGAGTTCTTCAACCTAGTTCCCCTTCTTTTCATTTAATCTTTTCTTTAGACCTTATATAATGATCATATTGGTGACTTCTATCTAGCCATTTGATTATGGATAAGCTATTAAAGTAAACTGAAGCTTTATTTTAAGATCTAAATAGAACTTTTCAAATTTCTCATTGTAAAACTACTTCCCATTGTCAGTTATCAGGGTGTGTAGTATTTCAAATCTACAGATGATTTCTTTCTAGAAAAAGTGTTGAATTTGGGCTTCATTGATGGTTGGTACAGCTTCAGCTTCTATCCACTTGGTGAAGTGATCTATAGCCATGATCAAGAACTTTTTCTAGGAGGTTAAAATAGGAAATGGACCCAGGATGTCCATTCGTCATACTACAAAAGGTTAGGGACTCCTAATTGGATGTTGAGTATTAGAAGGCTTATAGTTAAAGCGAGCAAACTGTTGACATTTGTGGCATTATTGAACTAGTTTTTAAGCATCTCGAGATATGGTAGGCTAATAGTAACCCTAGAGCAATGCATTTCTAATCAATGAATGATAAGATTCATAGGCTTCATAAATTCCTTTATAAATCTCTCTAAGTACGTAATTTCCTTCCTTTGGTGATACACATTTAGACCATGAATATGAGAGAGACCTTCTATAGAGTTCCCTTTGTTCATAGAGTAGTGTGAAGCTTTTATTTTTAACTTTTAAGCTTTTAACCTATCTTATGGAAGTACCCCATGCTTGAGATACTGAATGATTAGTTTCATCCATTCGGCTACTTCTTAGATGTCCATAATCTCTACCTCTTTAATGCTTGGCTTTATCAATCCCTCAGTAAGTTTGAGTTCTTTGAATGTTTGGCTATTTTCTACAGCTGATTTGGCTAGTGATTCTGCTTCTAAGTTTTCACTTTTAGGAATTTTGATGATTTCCCATTGTCCCCCATCCTGCTTGAGCTTCTTCAGGAGTTATTTGACTTTCTCAATATATTTAGTAGTGCTTGGATCTTTGATTTTGTATGTTCTTTTGACTTGGTTTACCACCAGTTATGAGTCAGAGTATATCTTGAGATGCTCGGCTCTGACCTCTGTGGTTAACTTCAATCTTGTGATGATTGCTTTATACTTGGTTGTATTATTAGTGGCATTGTACTTTATTTGAATGGCATATCTGATAGTGACTTTGTATAGTCCTTTAAGAACGACTCCAATGCCAGATCCTTAGATAGACAAGGCTATATCAACATATGACTTCCACTCTGGGCATTCAAGAGCAGTAAAATAGTTCATTGTCATCTCTTGTACAAAATTCACTAAGGTCTGGACTTTTATCTACTGTCAAGATTCATAACTGATGTCAAATTCTCTAAGCAATATTGACCATTAAACTAGTTTGTTGGATGTCTTAGGTTTTTGTAAGATTTTCATTAGTGGGAAGCTGGATCTTATAATGATAGAGTAGGCCTGAAAATAATGTTAGAGTTTTTGGGATGTGTGTACAATGGTTATAGCTAACTTATCCAGTTTAGGATACTAAACTTCTGATCCTTTGAGTATTTTGTTGATGTAGTAAACTGGATTTTACTGACCTCCTTCTTCCATAACCAGTACTAATATGATTGACTCCTTTCTAATAAAGAGATATAAGTACAACATTTCTCTAAGGATCGACTTGCTAAATAGAGGTGGTAAGGATAGGAACTTCTTGATGTCTTTAAAAGCTGCCCAGCATTCCTCATTCCATATAAACTTCTTAGAGTTTTTTAGGGCTCGGAACAGTGGTAGACATCATTTGACCGAACAGGAAATACAACACCCTAAAGTTGTTATCCTACCATTTAGCTTTTATAGCTCGTTAATTGATGCTGGAGCTTTAATCTTAAGTAAATCCTCCATCTTTTTTAGGTTAGGTTCAATTCCTCTATAGGATATCATGAATCCTAAGAATTTACCTCTCTTTACCCTAAAAACACATTTCTCTGGATTAAGCTTGATCTAGTATTGGTCCAGTATCTTAAAGGTTTTATTAAAGTCATCGGAGTGTTGCTTTGCATATTAGCTTTTAACAATGATGTCATCCACATATACCTCTACATTTTTCCTAATTTCCTTTTGGAACACATGATTCATCAGCTTTTGATATGTTGCTCCATCGTTCTTTAGTCCAAATGGCATAACTTTGTAGCAATAAAGACTTTCGTGAGTGATAAACGATGTTTTTTACTGATCTTCTTTCTTTATTAGCATCTGATGGTATCCCTGAGTGGCATCCATAAAGTTACACAAGCTGTGACAAGTAGTTGAATCTACCAATTGATCTATTGTCAGTAACGAATAACTATCTTTAGGGCACGCCTTATTAAGATCAGCGTAATCCACACACATTCTATATTTTCCATTGGACTTTTTTACTAGCACCACATTAGCTACCCATTTTAGTTGTGTTGCCTCTCTAATGAATTTGGCTTCTAGTAATTTCTTTATTTCCTCAACGATCACCCTTTGTCTCTCGTATGCGAAGTTCCTCTTTTTTTGAATGACTTGCTTAACTCCTGGCTTGATGTTCAAATTATGCAAGGTAATCCAAGGACCTTCTCTAATAATCTCATATGCTTTAGAAGCAAAGGTGCCTGAATGTTTGATGAGGACCTTGCTCATTCCACACTTAACTTCATTATTAAGCTCATTGCCAACTCTTAATGTCTTTCCCTTGGCAATCTATAAGGTCTGGACCTAGTCAACTAGTTTAAGATTGGCTCCTTGCTTCTCTATTTAGGGTATAGGGTTTGGCTGCCATCTGGTAGCATTGTCTGGCATGTGCTGATCTCCATAAATTGTTAAAACTCAACCTTTAAGAGAAATCTTCATAGTCAAACACCTGATACTTATGATTGTATCAATCTCATAAAGTATTGGATGGCCTATGATGCCATTATATGCAAGAGGAAGATCTACCATATTGAACTGGGCTTTGACATCTTTCATATCCCCAGTATCTCGATCACTAAATTCTAAACCCAATTCTACCAATCTCATTGGTTAGTTGGTTCTTCTACAAAAACTTGTAAAAGGATTCTAAATAGCTTTCAAATCGGTGATAGAACCTCCCATTGCTTTATAAGCATTCTAAAAGAGTGTGTTAATAATGCTTCCATCATCAATTAGCAATCTCTTTACCCATTAACTATTGATGAAAGCACTTACCACCAAGGCATCATTGTGAGGATGATGAACATGCTTTCTGTCTTCCAAACTAAATATGATAGTTTGCTTCTTTTCATGGGTGAACCCTTCTTCCTTATAAGATCTTTTAGGCCTTTCTCAGTCACCTCTCCTCTAATAATTATGTTGATAACTCCAGCCACTTCACTCTGACCTTTTTTTAGCTTCAGCTTATCCCTATCATGATCATCTAGATCTTTGTTCCATCTAGTGTTATCGATGAGGTTACCAAGTTTCCTATTATGAATTAATCTTTCTATGGCACTCTTTAATTCTTGGCATGCCTCAATTTTGTGCCTATAATCTCGATGGTATTGATAGTAGTACCTTTTATCTTGCATAGCTCTTTTGGTTGGACTTTGCCTTCTAGCTGGGTTATGCCCAAGCTATTTTATCTTATCCACATTAGGATTTTGGATCTAGAAGTGTTTAGTGTAGTGGCATATGTTTCTCTGCCTCCTTTTTGAACCTTTCCACTAGGCTTTTAAAGTTTATTCACTAAAAACTGGGCCTTTTTGGTCCTGACCTTTCATCTTTTCTAATAGGTGCTTTCTCTTTATCCCGGTGCATCCTTTTATCTTCATCCATCTTTATCATTTTTATTGTCATAGCCATTACTTCAGTGAAGGTGTTGGGTTCTTTTATCATTATCTTATCTTTGAGCTTCCCCTGTTGGGTCCTATTCTTCAAAGCCTCTATGGCTACTTCATCAATCAAAGGAGGAGATAGAATTCTTAAAAAGCCAGTGGAACCACTTCTGAGCATTCTTAGTGAGCGTGCTTGGAAAGACCCTGCACATGATTCCATCATTTACATTCTGTAATAACGTCTTGGTTTTGAACGAGGATATATGTTTGATTAGATCTCCATTTCAATCAAACTGATCTAACTGGGGCATTCTGAACTTGATTGGGATCTCTGTCTAGATTATTCTGCTTATAAAGGGTGTCTTTCCTTCCATAACACATTCATCTTCTTTCATTAGTCTAGTATGAGCTTTATACATGACTTCTTTAACTTTTTAAGCTATCTTTGAGTCCTTTAGGGCCAGGATTGTTAAGCTAGATTCTCTTTCCAGAGCTTTATGATTTTCTCTATTTATACTAGATACATTTGAAGCTATTACTGATAGTGCTATATTATTTTCTAAGTGAGTTGGTCCGAGAATACTACCTTGAATCAAAGTGTTCAACTATTGTTGTATCAAGGTCATCTGGGTTTTAATATTTTTAATCATTACCTCTTTACTCATCAGAGGTAGGTTAAGTGTTTGGATTATTATGTTCAGGTTTAATGTGTTTATGGCAGGAGTTTCTGGTAGGCTTAGAAAAGGTATAAAGGGTAAAGGTCTATTGTTATGTTGTAAAGGAGCATAATATGGGAAGTCAATGCCTAGATTTGGCCACCCCTATGTATTACCAGGTAGAGTGAGTGCTCCAAGTGGGGCCTAAGATGAGGGTCTAACATGCTAAAAGGGGGCTGATAGAATTATTATTTGAATGGGTGCTAACGGGTTGATTGGAGGAATGAGGGTTGATAGATTAATGTGTGTGTCTGGACTTGAGATTAGTGGTGGACTGAAAGTCATGATGTTGATATCTTGTTCAATAGATGTTTAATGGCTTTTAACTTAAGAGTTCCCACAAACGGTGTCACTTAATAACTATTTTTTGGAGCTCTTGAGCTATAACCCTACAAAGGATCAAAGAAGGGCGAGGCAAGAGGTGGGGAGGACCCCCACAAATATTTTGAAGCCTAAGTTAAAGAATGTAGAGAAAGTTTTAGAGAGATAAAGAGAGCAATGAGTATAAGAGAATAAAAATAATGAGAATGAGGGATATAGGGTCATATTTATAGGGATAGTGATGCGTAAATCTGAGAGGAATAGGATTCCTCTTTGATGAAAGTATATGCCTATTTGGAGAGTGTTTTTTTTTATTCGAGAGTCTCCTTAATTAGGAATCTTTCTCCTATTTAGTTTAGGCATCCTTCTTCTATAAGCAATCCCTATTTAGGAAAATAAAGACCTTAGCTAAATAGAAATATGTATATAGAGTATCAATAATGTTTTATTATCTAAGTTGGTTATTAATAAAGTGTATACTTAAAAAAAACTATAAAAGGCATCATAATATCGTTAATCTTAGCAATAATAAATCTTAATTTTTATCTTAAATAACTTAATTTCGAGCATTTAATTTGTTTATTTAAGTATGTATAAGTTAGGAATCCATTATAAGTTAAAATGAAGTATGATTATTTTAAGCTAATTTGACCTTTGAGATTCAATGAGGCTTTTGACATCTTTAGAGCTTTATAATGAGAAAGTTATCTTCTTTGAATTTGAAATAAACATCTTGAGCTTTTTTAATTTGGCTTGCTTATCAAAATCCAAGTTCATTTGGGTATGCAAATATTAAGTCAAAATTAATGTATGCAACTACCATTATAGATTGTATAACTCTTAGTATTTTAGGCATATTTTGAGCTATAGAAGCCCAATTTAGGTGATTCAAAATGATATAGGAATAGAAGTCAAATATTTACAAATTTTATGAAGAAAGTGTGGGAAAATTCAAATTTCTCCAATATAAAATTAGGGCTTCAACTTGTGCATAACTGTCTAATAGTAGTCTACATTTTAGATTATATAGCTCCTAGTAATTTGGATATATCTTGAGCTATAAATATCTAATTGAGCTGATTCAAATTGATATGAAAAGCTAAGTCAAATGTCTAAAACTTTGATGAAGAAATTTTAGGTAATTCAAACTTCTTGAATATAAAATCATGGATTCAACTTGCATATAGCTGTCTAACAGTAGTTTGCATTTTAGATTGTATAACTCTTAGTATTTTAACCATATCTTAAGATACAGAAGTCCAATTGAGATGATTTAAAATGATATGGAAATCTAAGTCAAATATCTATAAATTTTATGAAGAAAGTATAGGCAAAATCGAACGTCTTCAGTAACAAATTACGGTTTCAATTCATGCATAGCTTTTCGACAACATCACCTTCAATAATGTAAAATTATAACATTGAATTCAAAATATAGATGTTGGACACATTATTTGCATCTCCAACAGCTATATTTTTTAGTGTTTGTCTATATAAACACCTTAAAAATTGAATGGAAGTCAAGAAACTTGTTATCATTCTTTCTTTCTTAAGCCTTCAATTAAGCTCTCAAATTCTCTTAAATAATTCTTTGTTTGTATAACTCTTATGAGAGTTGATTGTGTGTTAGAAATAAAATTTCTCTTCATCTTAAATCTTGGGATAGATTAGAAGGGAAGTGAGATTTATCTCTAAAGGAATTAGTTTCAGTGTTGTCCATTAAAACACTTGGGATTTGATTTTTTAAATGAGCCTTGAAAATTCAAGTTGTAAGGTTATAAGAGTGAGCCATAAAACTCTTCTGTAATCTCAATCTTGTGAATAAGATTATGGGTGATTAAAAATCCTAACTTGGAGATAAGTTAGGTAGAGACGTAGGATTGTTGTTAAATCTGAACTCCTTAAATTTTTGTGTTCTTCATTCTTCCTTCTCAATTTCCATTCAATTCTTACAAAAAATTCTTTTAAATTCTCATTTTTATTTGATAGTCCTATTCCTCTATGACTCTTTTCAAATATAAATTAAGTATTAATATTAAATAAACTATTGTAATAACCCTAGTTTTTAAATTAATTTATTTTAAAACGAGATATGCAGTGTTAATAAATTCAAAAATTATATTTAATTATTTTATTATTTTGTGGTTAATATATATCATTTTATGTTTAATTATAATTTTCTACATAAATATTTATTTCAAAACTTATTATTTTAGAAATTAAATTACGTTATATTTACTACTTTGAAAAGAATTATTTTAATAATATTATTTAAGCATTAATGTTATTTTATTAATTGACTTAAATTTGAGTATTATTTTATTATTTAATTATTCCATAATATCGTTTATTTTTATTTTTTTTTTATTAAACTACATTATTTGCTTGGTTATTTTTTGTGTTATTATGTATATATATATACACACATATAATTAGGGTTTAATTATTATTTTATGTGTGTGCATTATTTATTATTGTGTGTTATATGTGTGTGTGTGTGTGTGTGTATATATATATGTATGTATGTATGTAGTATGCATGTGTGTGGTGGAGAATTAAAAGTATAAAGTTATAATATAATGTTTTAATATAAAGTATAATAATATATAGTATATTATATTCATATAAACAACAAAAACAAGAAATCATAGCATCAAAACACTACAACTTCCCGTAAACCAATGTGCTCCTTCTTCCCCTCCCGCTATCTCATTTTAAAGCCATCAGAGTGCTTCCCCGTCCTTCACCGTCAGCCACCCCCCTTCCTCTGCCAGCTCCACCGACCTTCATCTTCTTCTCCAACGCCGACAGTGATAGAAACAGCAACTATGGCCAAAACTTCATTCTCCAGCCATTCTTCCTCCTTCGGCCACCTTAGCTTGTGTTTCCAATGTCTTTATCTTCCTTTTACACTGGTGAGCACTAATCCAAGCTTAGTTTAAGCTTTAATCTCCATTTGATTGAGTTTTTATTGATTTTTGTTTATGGAGTTCTAGGGTTTTGAATTTTTTTTAGCTTGATTTAGCTTGAATCTTGCAAAGTCCCTTTACAAATGTGATTCCTAGTAGCTTAATCTACCTCTATGAATTTTTGTGTGACTTTTGGAATTTATTTTGATTTTTATAAATTTTTGAATATTTTATTAATTTTCGTAAATTAATTTATTAAATTATAAAATTGGTTGATTTAGTGATATTATATATTGTTATTAATTTTAGTGTTGAGAAATTAATTTTTTGAGAATATTATATAATTTTTATGAATTTTTATAGTTTATGTCAAAATTGAATAATTAGGTTAGAGTTGGATTTTTGTCGGAATATTAGTTTAAATATGTGTTTTAGTTAATATTAGAAACATATATGATGAGAAAATAATTTTTATATATTTATATAATTTTTGTAGAATTTTTTTAGTAATAATAGCATATTACGTATATTTTTATATTATAGGGGTAAATACATAATTTTGTGCTAATTATAGCTAAATAATATATTTTAATTGGTTTTAATATTATTTAAGGAACTAAAATAATTTTTACAAATTATTTAATATTTTTAACTAATTAATACTAATTTTTGAAAATTATTTTCAAATAATATATTATATATTATTTTGGTAATTAAATGGGTTTTTAGTAATTTTTAATATGTACTTAGGCTATTTTAATTATTGGAATATATAAAGTGAATTTTTATTAATTTATATTGAATTATCGAGAAAATTGGATTTTAATAATATTATATTATTATTTCGGGATTTTTACATAATTATTGAGAAAATAATTATTTTTGGTATTTTAATGTTAAATATGTTATATTTTGATATTTTGAGGGTATTTATGGTATTATTAATTTTTAATATATTTATTGAATTATTTGGATTTGTGTTGAATTGTGAAGCTCGATTGGGGAATTTCGTAGTTTGGGGTCCCAACCGAGGGTTTTGTGAATTATGAATATAGAAGTGTGTTTTCTTGCATGACCGACTCTACTTTTTAGTAGAAAGATATCCGTTTTACAGAGAAGGTTCTGCCGAATTTTCGGTAAGAATTCTTGTAAAACATGATATCGGGTCAATTTTGTGTCTGTCTATCTATTGTAATCTTAGATCAAGTCTCTAGAAGTTAAGTTAGATTTATTCTGATTTTCGTATTTATTTAATTTTTTTAGTTGTGCAGAGACCAAGGCCTAGCGGACCGGAGCCATCATACTAGTCTCGAGAAGCGCACACCTATGAGTTGTTACTTTATATATACATTGCGTTTAGGTTGCATGTTTTAGAAATACATGTTTTAAATATATAATTATGCATAGTTATTTTATTAAATGCTTTAGTATATTTTTGGTATATTTTGAAATAAATGCATGTTTTACTTTTGATTTATACTTAAATTATTTTTAAGTATATTATTGGTTTATTTTAGTATATTTCATGATTTATTTGAATTTATTTTACATATATATACTTGAAATATCTTAGTTTATTTTAAGTATATTTTTGGTATATATTTGGTTTATTTGGTTATTATGAATGACATTATGCATTATTTGTTTACTTGAATGTATGTTTTATTTTAAATGAAGGATATCAAAGAACGTGCTACCTAGTGGACAGCACTAGAACCATGTACGTACTAGTGCGATAGATTAGGGTTAAGTGAGAATTAATTGTGGTGATTACAATTGATTGATAATGTTATGATTGATTTGATTGAGATGTGATGTGATTGATGGTGTGATTGCTGGAGCTCAGTTGACCAAGTGTCTCAGGGTCAATCACACTAACAGTTAGACTGCTGGAGTTCGGTTAACTTAGTGTCTCGGGGCCAGTCTACTGTCCATATGGATAAGTGAATTTATTTGGAACTAAGTGAGCCTGTATGGCTAGAGTGATATTATGGTTAATTGAGGTTGCGATTAAATAAGGTTCTATTTGATCCTTCATAATCTGATGTTTTTCAGCATTATTATATAAAGTGATTTTCAGCATCTGTGTGCATATATATATATATATATATATATATATATATATATTATATATTGATGACTATTTGCTTTTGACATATAGAAATGCATGTATATATATTATAATATTTCACCTAATGAGGTTTTACTCCCCTCAGTTGATATTTTTACATAAGAGTTTTTTTCTTCAGACCTCAGCAATAGACCCATTCATCGAACTTCTTCTGCCCCGGCTTTATTATGTAAATTATCTACTTAATTATTTTATATTGTACTTTAGAAAACAACAGTAGTTATAATTTGTATCAATAGTGAGTGTTGTTTTATATTCACTGTATGTAATTTTAATTCAAATGTTTTATCTAAATATTGTACTAATATATTTTATGATATGATATGAAAGAATTTTATTTTATTATATTGATTTGAGATTTTTTTTATGATGCATATTTATTTATTTTATTATTATTATTGCATATTTTTACTTTTAAGGCTTGCTACGAGTTCCGGATTCGAAGAATTCTCATTCCCTAGCGCCGATCATGACTCCTACATAATCTTAATGTCATAAAATTATTTAATATTATTGTATAATATTAATGTAATATTAAATAAATATAACATTGATTAAAATTGTTATTAAACAAATATAAAATTGTTATTATAAATTATAATTTAATTTGAAATATTTCATCATAAAAATATATAATTTTAATGTCATAACTAAATAATTTGTCCGTAACTATAAAATTATGTAGTTTTTATTTAATCTAATTTACAAGAAATCCCTCTTAACCTATCTCATAAATAAATAATTTGTCTATAACCATCAAATTATATAATTTTCTCAAAACTACATAGTTTTGATTTAACCTAATTCTCTGACACTATATTTGGGAAGGAGAAAAATAGGTTAGGACATAAAATGGGAGAAGAAAATAAGGGACGGAAAATACTTTTTAATTAATTAATAATCATGTAAATGACAACAAATCATATAAATTGTTACTTAGTTAAATTAAACTAAATGAATTATATAAATTTTGAACTCAATTAAATTAAACTAAATTTGTGTTCTAAATTCATGTTTGAGTCTAGTAATACTTAATTATAAGAAAATGTAAAATAGTTCATGAAAATAAATATGACCCATTTTTCATGTGTTTAAATCTACTAGGAATTAGTAGCCAAAAAAAGTCTTCTAGGAATTAAAATTCCAGCGCTGCAGTGCTACAAGGAAAAAATCATAATCTATACAAAATTCTAGCGCTGCAAGCTCATATATGTTTGTGTCAAAAGTAAACTTGTGACTTTGTGGAAGGTGTTGTTTTCTTCTTGTAATTAGTCACTAGTTCGAATTCCATATGTTTTTTAAGTTGAAAAGGAAGTTGTTTATCAATAAAAATAAATTTGATTAACAAAAAGTTCATCAATAATAAATAAAAGGTTTATAATAAGTATTATTTTTTAATATATGGGCATAACTATAAAATTATGTAGATTTGTAAAAACTATATAATTTTACTCAAACTACGTAGTTTTGATTTATCCTAATTCAATAAAAATCCCTCTTAATTTTCTATAATCAAAAAAATCTCTCTTAATTTATCCTAATCATAAAAATCCCTCTTCATTTTAATTTGTCTATAACCATAAAATTATATAATTTTCTCAAAACTACATAGTTTTATTAAAAAAAATACATTGTTCTTATTTTACCTAATTAATTCTCATTCATTTAACCTAATCTTAATGTTATAAAATGATTTAGTATTGTTGTTAAACAAATATAAAATTGTTATTATAAATTATGATTTAATTTGATTTACCTCATCACAAAAATATATAACTTTAATGTCATAAATAAATAATTTGTCCATAACTATAAAATTATATAGGTTTGTTAAAACTACATAGTTTTTCTTTAAACTACGTAATTTTGATTTATTCTAATTCAATAAAAATCTCTCTTAGTTTTCTATAACCATAAAAATCTCTCTTAATTTATCCTAACCATAAAAATCACTCGTCACTTTAATTTGTCTATAACCATAAAATTATATAATTTTCTCAAAACTACATAGTTTTATTCAAAAGAACATAGTTTTTATTTTGCCTAATTCACTAAACATCACTCTTCATTTTAACCTATTTCATTCATTTAACCTAATCTTAATGTTATAAAATGATTTAATATTGTTGTTAAACAAATATAAAATTGTTATTATAAATTATAATTTAATTTGATTTACCTCATCACAAAAATATATAATTTTAATATCATAAATAAATAATTTTTTCATAACTATAAAATTATGTAGGTTTGTAAAAACTACATAGTTTTACTCATAACTATATAGTTTTGATTTATCCTAATTCAATAAAAATCTCTCTTAGTTTTCTATAACCATAAAAATATCTCTTAATTTATCCTAACCATAAAAAACCTTCTTCACTTTAATTTGTTTATAACCATAAAATTATATAATTTTCTCAAAATTACGTAGTTTTATGCAAAAATACATAGTTTTTATTTTACCTTATTCACTAAACATTACTCTTCACTTTAACCTATTTCATTCATTCATTCATTTAAACTAATCTTAATGTCATAAAATAATTTAGTATTGTTGTTAAACAAATATAAAATTATTATTATAAATTATAATTTAATTTGATTATTACAAATTAATATTATTATTGAGTCTTAAATTCTAAATTATTTCAAATTTTTTTATACACTTATTATAACTACTAAATGTAACTACAAAACTACATAGTTTTTAGTAAAAATACGTAGTTTTGGATTAACTAATTCACTAAAATATTTCTTCTCCTTTTAATCTATCTCTTTCAACTGAATTGAAATTAAACCTAATTCCTCTCTTCAAGCAATGTCAGCTGCTACTCAGTGCTCACCCCTACCCATACCCCTACCTGTCATCTCATTGTCACTGTTGTCCAACCAGCCATCAGTATTTCCTCACCCCGGCACCCTGTTATCCTTCCTTACCCTCATGCTGCCATTGCAGCTCACCCGATCACCTCTCAATCTTCCAATCCAAATCGTAACTTAGTGTACTACCACCGCCATCGTCCCCTATCCTCGCTCGTCCATTGTCTACTGCCACCGCCATTATCCCATGTCACTGTCAACATCGTCACTGTCCATGTCGTCGTCAACATGCACTAGGCTCATTCTTGTCCTCCTTATTTAATCTAAAGCTCGTCCTTCTCTTCTCATTGTGGTTTTCTTTGCAGGTTAGTTGTTCTTCCTTTTTTTGTTTTGCATTTTATTGTTTGTTATGCAAAAATTAACTTACATTATTTTGCTTTTTCTAAAATTACAATCCCTTCTCTCTATTTCTCTCTTCTTATATATGTTACCAGCTGCCCCAATTGGTCTCCAATTATTCAAACTTCTCATATTGTCCCATCTTGCTTCTTCATTTAGGTTAATGCATTTATATAGTTTTTCATCCATTGTGATTCTTACACTATCCCCTTTCATGTTGGTGTTATCTTGGTTTCTTGTTTTATACTATAAACTTATTTAGCTTTATAGTTTCCTTTATTTAACTTCATTTTACATATTTATATTAGATGAATAAGATAGATATATTTATTAGTTGTATTTTGTTGGTTGTATTTATTTTCTTTTGTTTGTTATCTGTATTTATTTTCTGTATTTTGTTGGCTGATGTTTTGTTATTGCATTTCTTGAAGATTGTTTTGGTCTACATTTCTTGAATATTATTTTTTTGATGTTGTTTTGGTGTTGCATTTCTTATTTTATTGTTTCCACTAGAATGTTAGACCTTCCTCTTGCAAATATACTATCCTAGAAAATTCGCAAACAAGTCCGACAATGGAAATTGTTGTAGCGGATATTAATGAAACAAATGTTATATCAAATAAGGAAAATGCATCATTTGCAAGTGCTAGTGTTGATGGGGTTGATAATGCATTATCTCTTTATCTTCATTTTTTTTCCCATTTTTTGGATAGGTGGATATCATAGACACTTGATGCACAAACTCAACAAAATGTTCCTACAAATGAATGATGGATGTTTTAAACTCTTGAACTAAATCAAGTTAATTGAACTTTTATTGTCTTATTTTGTTTTTAAATTTATTTGTATGTTTGTTATTTTGGATGAACATTTTCTTTAAATGTGTTTGGTTGTGTATTGGATTTATAGAATTTTAATTATTTTGTAAGATTTATTTATTTAATTAATTTGATTTGTTACTTGTTCATGAACTCATAAACAAGCACTAACCAAGCTTTAAACGAGCTCAAACTGAGCTCTTTCTAAGAGCTCTAAACAAGCTTAAATTGAGCTCTTTCACGAGCTTAAATCGAGCTCTCTTATAAGCTCTTCTTGAGCTCTCTCACGAGCGAGCTCGAGCTTAGCACAAACAAGCCTTCCCAAGCGAGCTCGAGCCAAGTTTGATTAATAAATGAACGAGATCAAGCCGAGCTCAAGTTCAGATTTGAAAAATCAAACCAAACACAAGCTCAATCTTTCTAACTCAAGCCGGGCTAATACTCAGCTCGGCTCGATTACACCCCTACTTAGATCTCATGTTGAATAGTCTAACTATCAACACAAAACTTAGATCATATATTGAATTATGTAATTATCAACTAATAGAAAAATTAGATCATGTACTGACTAATCTAACTAATTTGTAATCTTATAGCATTTGTAATCTTATAACAGATACTAAATGATCTAACTTACTCTTAATTACACACTAAATGATCTCACTTACTCTTAATTACCATCCAAAAATGATGCTCTATATCTGAACTAAAGATTACATTCTTGCAACTTGTGAGTTATTAGCAAATTAATGGTAGCTTCCTTATAGATGCATTCTCTCTTTTTCTCTTCTTGTCAACTTGCTATGTTGTTCCACTTGCATTATCTCCTAAACTAACTTCTCTTCTTTAATGACTGCGACAAGTATAGTGTCATCACGGGGGATGAAATTTCCAAAATCACCCCCTTGAATTGATAGCTTCCCTATATTGGGGGCAAAGAAGGGGAAAAAAATTTCTTATTAGGAGACCCACGATGAACTATACTTTATCTCTATCAGTGACATGTATCGTCATTCTTAATGAAAATGTCACAACAAATGCTTCATCTTCGATGGTTAGCTTCCTTATACACCATATAGGGTCATTTTCAATCACTCAAAATCTTACATACAATTCATGTTGACCTGTGAAAAGGCAAAATTTAGGACACCCCTATTACGAGTATGCAATCCTAACTCATATATTTTCACTTTTCAATACGCACCACAAATATCAAATTAATTAGTTAATATTGAAAGTGTTTTTACTAATTTAATTTTACTCCAATATCATAGAATTACTTCCTTAGTTATACAAAATAAAAGCTTGTATATACTGTATTTTAATGAAAATAAGATGAATGAATATTAGATTAGTTAGAATATAATATTTGTGATCCCAATAGAATATAAGAGTTATGATTTCAATCATTCACTTTTGACACACAATCGCTTATGCTGCTTTGAGGTCATTTCCAACTCATAGCTCTAAAATGCAATTGTTCAATACGATCTGATAGATTATTTGTATAGAATATTTTGTGAAAAGAAAAAAAATCAGAGCAAAAACTTTATTTCTATACATCCAAAATCAAACTTTTATTAAGCAGAGGAACACAGCATTATTGCATGACTGCCAGTCTCAACAAAAAAAAAAAAAAAATGTCAGCTGCTATGAATTTGCTTAACAATGGATGCAGCAACAACCGCGAGATCATGCACCTTCATAGTCAGATCAGAAAGTGGAGACTGGGTAGAAGAGGAGAATTCTTCCTCACAAGAAATAGCCTCAATAGCAGCATCAAAAGTGCTTTCTTTAGCAGACTTCAAGTTACCATTCTGCAGTGCTCGCATGGCCTCAGGAACATCTCCTTTCAGTATCTCATTATAATGATCAACGCAAGATCTTAGTTCTTGTTGCTCCTTTTGGTCATGGCTTCTGCTCCTGCTGCTTTGTTCAAGTAGTTCATGAATACGATGGAGTGTACGAGTCGCCTTTGCATCAATGGTTTGAATCATGATCTTTGCAAGACCTTGAACGTCAGTGTCAAAGCTTTGAGGGTTCGATACAAGTCACCAAACACAAAGTTGATAATAAGGTGTCTGCCTGCAGGTTTTGTCTATGAAGTCGTTGCCAAAAATGCTTGGAACAATTGCACCATGAACAGGGAAGATGATGATGATAAAGATTAGAAGAAAACTCTTCATTTTTGTTTTCTGCAGTAAAAAAGATGAAATGGGTGTGCTTAAAGAGGAGTAGTAGTTTGATATGTGTGGTGAGTTTACTTAGTGATGGACGTTGGTTTTATAGGGGAAAGCTCTGCTCTTCCTCCAAAATTTGAGGACACAGTTAGCAGAGATATTCATTTAGGTTGTTGAATGAGAAGGTAGATTTTTTAGTTTTTATGCGGAAAAAATTGAAATGACCTCATCTCTGACTAACTCCCATTAATTTTCTTGAGGCTCGCCTTAATGCAAGATCATACTGCTACTAACTCAGTCATCAGCCTTCAGCCAAGATTGACTGATGAAGATAATTTAAGTGCTTCTTTGATCATACACTATATAAATAGTGCATGACTGCAACACCTACTCATCAACTATTGATATGAGAGCACAGAGAAAGCAAAATATTCTAAGGTCATGGTTCACTCCTAACAGGCGCAAAAACATAAGGAAACTGCTTGATTATCACCAATAGGCAAAACTTAACACAATATATATCTATAATTATACTAATACTAATAATAATAATTTTAGTTAATATATAATAGATAATATGCTATATAAAATATAAAATATATAAAGTGTAATTTTCAGTTTTAATCCTCTGTTGTTCAAAAAAATAAAATTAGTGAAAAAAATATATATATTGAGATTTATAATGCATGTATATGATTTTGATCAAAGGGTATTAATAAAAGCAAATTAAAATTTTTTTTATATCTGTAATCTTATTTTTTCATATTCATATCATTTAAATTAGAAAATAAATACTTTAATTAGAAGTTATTTTTTTCTTATCCATGTCTCTATTTTCCATGTTACCATGTTAATACAGATTACTTATGACCATCATACCAAACAACTTCAAAGATGGTGGTCGTCTCATTTCCTTTTATTTTAGATTGAAGGGGAGAGGGACATGACGTGGCATGCGCTATGAATGGAGAGGAGAAATATAACGTGGCATGTTCCACGTAAGATAGAGGAATGACACGGCAAGAAAACACTAACCACAATAATCAAATAAACAGAAAATATATAAATATTTCGTTGATATTTTACACTAATCGCAGATAAACTATTATTATTTTTAAATATTCAATTACATTTTTAACATTATAAAATTAAACCATATAAGCATCCCTCTCCATTAAACACTAACAACCATTTACATAGCTTATAGAGTCCAAAAACATTATTTTTATGTAAAAATAGTTAAAATAATTTCAATTTATGTAATTAGAAATACTATAAAATTAAATTCATAAAATCTATTAGTTTTGATTTTAATTATTTAGTTATTAAATTTAATATAATAAAATTTATAAAATTAGATTATTTAATTTGATTTATATTTAATAAAATATAAGTAGACCTAATCAAAATAGAAAAAATATATATTTTTAACAAAATTATACTAAAATTTTAATTAATTTAATTTTTTTGGAAACATATTTTAAATTAAATTAGAATTATAGATTAATTAATTTCATTTTTTAGAGATAAAATAGAAATTAACTTAATTAAAATAAGAAATATATTTTCAATTAAAATAGAATCATATTTTAATTATTTTAATTTTTAGAGATAAAATAAAAGTTAACCTAATTATAATTGGAAACACACTTTGAAATATTAAAATTAAAATTATATTTTAATTAATATAATTTTTATTAGAGATAAAATAGAAGTTAACTTAATTATAATAAAAAATATACTTTCAATTAAATTAAATTTTTTTTATTAAAGATAAGATAGAAGTTAACCTAATTAAAATAGAAAACATGCTTTCAATTAATTTAAAATTATATTTTAATTAATTTAATTTTTATTAGGATTAAAATAGAAGTTACTAAATTAAAATAGGAAATAAATTTTCAATCAAACTAAAATTTTATTTTAATTAATTTAATTTTTTATTAGTAAATAATTAAATTGTTGAAGCAATTATATAATCATGCCCCCTCCCCCTCTTTTTATGCATTTATATATATTATAGATATTTAGTTCATGTGACAGTAAGCCTCATTAATAGTGCCACATAAAATGTCACTCAACACTTTTGTCAAGACCCAAAACAGGGGGTCATGACAGGCTCTAGAGAACGAAAATTCTTTCAAATCCAGAACCCGTAGCAAGTCTAAAAAAAATAAAAGCATGCAATATAATATAATAAATAAAATATTTGTACAGCAGAAATTTAATCTCAAGTATAAAAATAATAATTCTTCAACTCATTTTAATAAAATAAATTCCATCTCATAGATAATAAAATCTTTCAGTATAAATTTTCAGTTTAATAATCTGAAAACTTAAACCTCATACATGCATAAATATAAATACAACTCATGACATATCAAAGTACAACAACTACTGCAGTGTCTAGAATATAAAATAAACTCAAGTAAGCAGTTTACATAATAAAGCCGGAGCGAAAGAAATCTGGTGGACATGCCTGCTACTGAGGTCTGAGGACGAAAATTCTCCTAAAAAAAGTTCAACAGAGGGGAGTCAGACCTCACTGAGTGAATTGTTATAATATATATACATGCAAAACTAAATGTCAAAAATAAATATATATCCAGACAAATACACACAAATGTTGAAATCACTTTATATATAATACTGAAAAATATCCATTTATGAAGGATCAAATAGAACCCTAAATGATCGCAATCTCAAATAGTATTAAACAATACTCTAGCCATACAGGCTCACTTATTCCAAATAAATTCACTTATTTCATTTGGACAGTTGACTCGCCCTGAGACACTAAGTCAACCGAGCTCCAGCAGTCTGACTGTCAGTGTGATTGGCCCTAAGACACTTGATCAACCGAACTCCAGCAATCACACTCTCAAATCACATCTCACATCAATCAAATCAAATCCATCAAGTCATAATCCACAAATAGGTTAGTAATTTAACCTAATTCTATCGTCGTACCGGTACGTACTCGGTCCTAGTACAGCCCACTAGGAAGCACATTCTATCGATCTCCTTCATTAAAATAAACTCATGCATTCGTAAAATAAATGATGCATGATATTAATTTAAATGGCAATATAAACCATATATATACTAGAAATATACCAAAAATAAACTAAGTATATTTCGAGTATACATATATCAAATAAATTCAGTTCAATTATAAAATAAACCATATATATACTTAAAAATAATTTAGGTATAAATCAAGAATAAAACATGCATTTATTTCAAAGTATACCAAAAATATACTAAAAATATACCTAAAATATACTAATCATTTACTAAAGCAGTTTATGCATAAATCATGCAATTAAAACATATATTTCTAAGACATGAAACCTAAATACATGTATATATAAAATAACAACTCACAGTTATACGCTCCACAAGAAGGGTCCGATGGGCCTGGTCCACTAGGCCTCGATCTCGGTGCAACTAACAAATAAAATATTAACACGAAATCAGAATAAATTTAACTTAATTTCTAGAAACTCGATCTAGAATTCTAGATACAGACAGATACAGAATCATACCTGATGTCACGTTTTACAAGAAGTCTACCGAAAATTCGACAGAACTTCCTCTATAAAACGGACATCTCTCTACTCAAAAGTAGAGCCGGTCTTGCAAGAAAATACACTTTAGAAACAGAATATCCACACAACCCCTCGATCGGATTCCCAAACTACACTTCCACCGACCGAGGTTCACAATTCATAAGATATACACAAAATACATTAAAATTTCATAAATACCAAAAATACCCTTTATATACCAAAATATAGCAATTTACATATTTAAACACTAAAAATAATTATATCACCAATATTTAGTTAAAAACCCTAATATTAATATAATATTATTAAAAACCGATATTTCACCATAAATACACCAATATTAATAGAAATTCATTTTATAAATCCAATTTATTTAATTAGTCCAAAAACATATTAAAAACTTACTAAAAACCCATTTATTTACAAAAATAGTATATTATATTATATATAATTTTGAAAATAATTTTTGAAAAATAGTTTTAATTAGTTAAAAGTAGTAAATAATTTGTAAAAATCATTTTTATACCTCAAATAATTATTAAAACCAATTTAACTTAATATTTGACTAAAATGACTACCAAATTACCAAAATACCCCTAGTATATAAAAATTCACATAATATACTATAATTACTCAAAAATTCACTAAAAATTATATAATTACTCAAAAATTATTTTCTCAACATATAATTCAATAAAATCAATAATTATACTCAATTGACCAATTAATTTTAACAAAATACACATATAACCTATATTTCTAAAATTCACATAAACTAAATAAAATTACATTAATTATACAAAAATCACAAAAATTATAAATTAAATTCTATAATTATTTTCAACCACTATAAACACCAAAAATCACAATTTCACAATTTATTTAATTAATTTACAAAAATTAGAAAATAATAAAAAATTCACAAAAATCAAAATAAATTCCAAAAATTCCACAAAAATTCCAGAGTGTAAACTAAGCTAGTAGAATCAACTTTTATTTTTATGAAGGAATTAAGCTTGAATATCAAATATCAAAGTTCAAAAAATTAGAGAAACAAAAATGCCGGAATTAGAAATCAAGCTCACCATCAAAATCTAGACCAAACCAAGTGAAACCAAGCTTAGAGACACACTCACCAGTGCTCAAGGAAGAGAATGAGACCGGCGGTGTCGATGGAGGTGGCTGGAATCGGCTTGAATGGCGATAGGCTTGATTTTTTATTTTCCGGCTTCAAAAGCTTCAAACGGCGCCGAAAATGGAAGCTACTGGTGGCGGAGCTGCTGGTAGGTGACAGTGGCACGCCAAGAGGCACACCGATGGTAGGTGGCTGGACTTGCAAACGGACGGTGAGGGTGATGGGGAGGATCGGGAGGGGAAGGAAAATGGGAGGGGTAGTTTTTGTAAATTTAAGTTTATATATATATATATATATATAACTTTATATTAAAATATAATAACTTTATAATATATACTCAATAAACACACACCACACAATTAATACACACATACATAAATATATATGTATACATATATTTATATAACACATAATAATAAAAATAAAAATATAATATAATATATATACATAATTTAAATATTAAACCCTAATAATTATAATAATATATATATGCATGTATATGTATGTATATTAATATAAAAAATATTTATCATTCATGAAACCATGCAATTTAATAAAATAAAATAACATTAATCAATAAAATATTATTTAAATATTATTTCCCAAATTAATAGGTTTCAAAAAAAAATTTACGTAGAAAACTTTAAATAAACATAAATAACATTAATTATTAACAAAATAATTAAATAGTCAAATATATATTAAAATTATTAATACTGCTTATCCCGATATAATATAAAAATATTTAAAAACTCGGGTTATTACAGTCTTTCCCCTTACAAGAATTCGTCCCCGAATTCCACAAGAAGAAATACAAATCAAGGAGGAAAGAGATACGGGTAAGAAGCTCGCATCTCGGCTTCAGTCTCCCATATATGCTCCTTTACCCTGTTGCTGCGCCATAAAACTTTGACCATCAGAATCTGCTTCAAACGCAACTATCGAACTTGATAGTCAACGATTGCCACAGGTTCTTCTACGAATGTCAGGTCTTCATTCACTTTCACATTGTCGGGCTGCAACACGTGTGAAGGGTCTGAGACATACTTCCTCAGCATTGAGATATGAAACACCGGATGCACTTGAGACATACTCGGAGGCAAAGCCAACTGATATGCAACAGTGCCAACTCTCTCCAAAATCTCGAACGGTCCTATATATCTCGGTGCTAGCTTACCCTTCCTGCCAAATCTCATACCACCCTTCATCGAAGACACCTTCAGAAAAATAAAGTCTCCTACTTGGAACTCCACATCTCTGCGCCTAGGATCCACATAGCTCTTCTGCCTGCTAACTGCGATCTCTAATCTGTTCTTGATCACAACAACCTTCTCTGCAGCATCCTGAACCATCTCAGGTCCAGTCAAAGCTCTCTCTCCCATCTCATCCTAACTCAGAGGGGATCTACACTTCCTTTCATACAAAGCCTCATATGGTGCCATTCCAATACTGCTATGGTAGCTGTTATTATATGCAAACTCTACGAGTGGCAAATGATCATCCTAGCTACCTCCCAAGTCCAAAACACACATCCTCAACATATCTTCCAGTGTCTGGATCGTTCTCTCAAACTGACCATCTGTTTAAGGATGAAAAGCAGTACTGAAGTCCAACCTAGTGCCCATCGCTTCCTGCAGCTTTTGACAAAAATGAGAGGTAAACACTGAACCTCTGTTTGATACAATGGACACAGGTACTCCATAAAGGCACATGATATGCTTCACATACAGCTTCGCCAATCTAGCTACAGAATAAGTGGCTTTCACAGGCAAGAAATGTGCAGACTTGGTCAACCTGTCCATAATCACCCAGATGGAATCGTATCCATCCTTAGAACAAGGTAAACCAACCACAAAATCCATAGTAATCCTTTCCCACTTCCACTCAGGAATAGGATGAGGCTAAAACTTCCCAGAAGGCTTCTGATGCTCAGCTTTCACTTGCTGACATGTCAAACACTTAACAACATGATCAGCGACATCCTTCTTCAGTCCATCCCACCAGTATAAATCTTTAATACTGTAGTACATCTTAGTGACATCGGGATGTACTCTATAGGTTGTAGAATGTGCTTCCTCAAGGATCTCTTCTCTCAAATTATCCACATCAGGAACACACAATCTACTACTGATCCACAAAACATCGTCATCATCAAGTGTGAAATTAGTGAACTTCCCTACTCGGACATTCTCTGTAAGCTCTTTCAGAATAGGATGTCGGCTCTGAGATGCCTTAATCCTATCTCTCAGTATAGATCACACCTTAAATTGAGCTAGCAGTCCACCTGATCTACTAATCTTCATCATCAGACCTTGATCCACTAACAGATGTAACTCCTGGATCAACGGTCTCCTCTCTACACTGATATGAGCAAGACTGCCTGAGGACTTCCTACTCAAGGCATCTGCTACCACATTAGCCTTGCCTGGATGATATAAAATCTCACAGTCATAATATTTCAATAATTTCAACCATCTCCTCTGCCTCAGATTCAGATCTCTCTGCTCGAAAATATACTTAAGGCTTTTGTGATCAGTAAAAATCTCACAAGTCACCCCGTACAGATAATGTCTCTAGATCTTGAGAGCAAATATCACTGCAGCCATCTCTAGGTCGTGGGTAGGATAGTTTTGTTTATGCTTCTTCAACTGCCTCAAAGCATACGCTATCACCCTACCATTCTGCATCAACACACAACCTAGGCCAACTCTAGAGGCATCATAATAAACTATGAACTTGTCTACACCATTAGGCAAAGTTAACACTGGGGCTGTGGTCAACTTCTCCTTCAATAACTGAAAGTTGTTCTCACAAGCTTCTGACCACTCAAATCTTACATTCTTCTCAGTTAAGCGAGTCATAGGAGTTGTAATTCTAGAAAAATCCTGTACAAACCTCCTATAGTACCCGGCTAAACCCAGAAAACTCTAAATCTTCGTAACTGAAGTCGGTCTAGGCCACTCAGACACTGCCTTAATCTTCTATGGATCAACCTGGATACCTTCTTTAGACACCACGTGTCTAAGAAAAGCAACACTCTCCATTCAGAAATCACACTTTGAGAATTTAGCATAAAGTTGATGTTCTCTCAGTGTTTGTAGTATAGTCCTCAAGTGATATACATGTTCCTCCATACTCTCCGAATACACCAATATATCATCGATGAAGACTACCAAAAATTGATCCATATATGGTCTGAATACCCTGTTCATCAGGTCCATAAAAGTCGTTAGTGCATTAGTCAAGCCAAAAGACATCACCAGAAACTCATAATGGCCATATTGAGTGCAGAATGCCATTTTAGGAACATCGGCTTCCCTGATCCACAACTGATGATAACCTGACCTCAAATCAATATTAGAAAAGAACTGTGCACCCTGTAGTTGATCAAACAAGTCATCTATCCTCAGGAGAGGATACTTTTTCTTCATTGTCACCTTGTTCAACTCTCTATAGTCAATGCACAATCTCAAAGTACCATCATTCTTCTTCACAAACAGGAATGGTGCACTCCAAGGAGAAACACTGGGTCTAATAAAACCCTTATCTAATAACTTTTACAACTGCTCCTTCAACTCTTTTAATTCTGCAGGAGCCATTCTGTAGGGTGGCATAAATATAGGGGTAGTTCCTGGAACCACATCTATACAAAACTCAATCTCTCTATAGGGTGGTAAACCTGGTAACTCCTTAGGAAAAATATTAGGAAACTCATAGGCAACAGAAACATCTATGAGTGATAACTTCTCCACTGAAGTATCCCTGACCAATGCTAAATATCCCTGACAACCCTTCCTCAACAACTTCCTAGCCGTAATAGCAGAGATGAGATTCTGAGGTGCTGAACTCCTATCACCCATAAACTTAAATTCTTCTTCACCAGGAATTCTAAAAGTCACCTCTTCACTCCAACAATCCACCATGGCATAGTGCTGAGATAACCAATCCATACCCAGAATAACATCAAACTCCATCACATTCAATAGAATCAAATCAGCGAATAATTCTCTACCTCCAACCAGAACTAGACAACCAGAAAGAATAACATCGGTGTCCAAAGAATCACTTAGAGGAGTGGCGACAGACAAAGGAAAAGCCATCCTCGAAGCTTGCCAATAAGACTTGGAAGCAAAAGCAGGAGAAACGAATGAATGTGTAGCACCTGGATCAAACAGAACCCATGCATCCAGGTAACAGACAGAAATAATACCTGCCACGATCGCATTAGATGCCTGAGCATCCTACTGAGTGAGATAAAAGACTTTGGCCTATCCTCGACCTCCTTGTTGGCTGGTAGAAGTCTGGCCAACACCTCTGGCACCTCCTCTAGTACCTTTACCACGACCCTGTTGGGGAACAATCTGGGTAAAACTCTGATGTTGGGCTAGAGGCAACTGAAAAGGAATGGGTGCAGCACTAGCAATTGACTGCTGAGGAAATCACGAAATATGCAGCTGCTGATACCTGGAATAAGGACACGATCTAGCAAAATGTCCCATCTACCCGCATCTGAAACACGTTAACAGTGTTAAATAACATGGTCCTTAATGGACTCTGCCATAGGTCTGACATACACTAGCAGTTGACCCGAAACTACGACCACTACTGCTGCTCGAAGCACTTGACCCAAGTTTGAACGGTCTATACTGACCTCTACAGCCATGTCTACTACTTCGATGTACCCATTGCTGCTGTCTCTGAGTCTGCTAGGCTGGACCCCTCAGTTGACTACTCGATCCAATATGAAAACTCGAGTACGGAGTAGTCTGGAATCTACCTGACTGAACACCCAACTGGTAATAATTAAGCATAGCTCTTTGCCTGACTAGCCTCAGCTCAATCTCCTTGGCCAACTCTATCATTGACTCCAAAGTAAGGCCTACTGTAGGCATACCAGCAAATGCAGAACTTAATCCAGTGACGTATGTGGTGACTGCGAAGTACTGATCTCGCATCAGATCCTCTGCATATCTGTCAAGTTGGAGGAACTCTTAAGTATACTCCTCAATAGATCTGTCACCCGCGATGGTCAACCGGAGTCGATAACTCATGCGAAGTGGCTCTAGGCAGAATCTCCTCATGAATTGCTCTCTGAACTGAGCTAAGGTCATCGTTATCATATACGGTTGGATCATCTGAATAAAACCAGTCCAGGGCTAGTCCCTCAATAGAAAGCTCGACTATCATGATCCGCTGGTACTCGGTATGAGCAGTCCAAGTCCTCGTCTCGATCGTATATAAAAAATCCAATGGATCAGACGTCCCATCAAAGGCAATCCTGCCAACTCTGGCATAGAACAAGGCTGCCTCAAGGTTAGACATACCCTGCTGATAGGCAAGCTGAACAGGCTGAACTAATGGAGGTACAGGAACATCCTCATACTCTGGCTCTACAGGCTTCTCATCCTGTATCTCTCTTTGCCTATGGCTACCTGTTGCTCCTTAAGGTCTACCTCTGCCACGGCCTCTACGCCTGACTGGCGACTCAAGAGGTAAAACCTTATCCTATAAGGACTCATCATCCTCAGCCTCAATGACCGGTGGAGCGACACACACTCACCTCCTCATTCTGAAAAGACAAATAGAAGGATTCAGACAAAACAGGCAATGGAGGATAACGCAGAAAACTAAATCAAAGAATACTCATTAAGATATACTCAAACCTAATTCACTCCAGTTGTTTCAAAAGAAACACAACATTGAAAATTAGGGCCACAACTCACACAACTAAGGCCCTGACACAGAACTCCGCTCTGATACCAACTTTGTCACGACCCAAAACAGAGGGTCATGACCGGCGCTAGGGAATGGGAATTCTTATGAATCCAGAACCCGTAACAAGACTAAAAAAAATAAAAGCATGCAATATAATATAATAAATAAAATATTTATACAGCGAAAATTTAATCTCAAGTATAAAAATAATAATTCTTCAACTTATTTTAATAACATAAATTCCATCTCATAGATAATAAAATCTTTTAGTACAAATTTTTAGTTTAATAATTTGAAAACTTAAATCTCATACATGCATAATTATAAATACAACTCACGACAGATCAAAGTACATCAACTATTACAATGTCTAGAATACAAAATAAACTCAAGTAAGCAATTTATATAATAAAGCCGAAGCAGAAGAAATCCGGTGAATAGGTCTGCTATTGAGGTCTGAGGACGAAGTATCTCCTAAAAAAAATATCAACAGAGGGGAGTCAGACCTCACTGAGTGAATTGTTATAATATATATACATGCATAACTAAATGTCAAATGCATACACTCTATAGAATATATATAATAAATATATATATAAGCAAATTCACACAAATGCTGAAATCACTTTATATATAATACTGAAAAATATCCGTTTATGAAGGATCAAATAGAACCCTAGATGATCGCAACCTCAAATAGTATTAAACAACACTCTAGCCATACAGGCTCACTTATTCCAAATAAATTCACTTATTCCATTTGGACAGTAGACTGGCCCCGAGACACTAAGTCAACCGAGCTCCAACAGTCTGACTGTCAATGTGATTGGCCTTGAGACACTTGGTCAATCGAGCTCCAGCAATCACACTCTCAAATCACATCTCACATCAATCAAATCAAATCCATCAAGTCATAATCCACAAATAGGTTAGTAATTTAACCTAATTCTATCGTCGTACCGGTACGTACTCGGTCCTAGTGCTGCCCACTAGGAAGCACGTTCTATCGATCTCCTTCATTAAAATAAACTCATGCATTCGTAAAATAAATGATGCATGATATTAATTTAAATGGCAATATAAACCATATATATACTAGAAATATACCAAAAATAAACTAAGTATATTTCAAGTATACATATGTCAAATAAATTCAGTTCAATTATAAAATAAACCATATATATACTTAAAAATAATTTAGGTATAAATCAAGAATAAAACATGCATTTATTTCAAGGTATACCAAAAATATACTAATCATTTACTAAAGCAGTTTATGCATAAATCATGCAATTAAAACATATATTTCTAAGACATGCAACCTAAATACACGTATATATAAAATAACAACTCACAGTTGTGCGCTCCACGAGACGGGTCCGATGGGCTTGGTCCACTAGGCCTCAGTCTCGGTGCAACTAACAAATAAAATATTAACACGAAATTAGAATAAATCTAACTTAATTTCTAGAAACTCGATCTAGAATTCTAGACACAGACAGATACAGAATCATACCTGATGTCACATTTTACAAGAAGTCTATCGAAAATTCGGCAGAACCTCCTCTGGAAAATGAATATCTCTCTACTCAAAAGTAAAGTCGATCCTACAAGAAAACACACTTTAGAAACAGAATATCCACACAACCCCTCGATCGGATTCCCAAACTACACTTCCACCGACCGAGGTTCACAATTCACAAGATATACACAAAATACATTAAAATTTTATAAATACCAAAAATACCCTTTATATACCAAAATATAGCAATTTACATATTTAAACATTAAAAATAATTATATCACCAATATTTAGTTAAAAACCCTAATATTAATATAATATTATTAAAAACCAATATTTCACGATAAATACACCAATATTAATAGAAATTCATTTTATAAATCCAATTTATTTAATTAGTCCAAAAACATATTAAAAAAATTACTAAAAACCCATTTATTTACAAAAATAGTATATTATATTATATATAATTTTTGAAAAATAGTTTTAATTATTTAAAAATAGTTAATAATTTGTAAAAATCATTTTTATACCTCAAATAATTATTAAAACCAATTTAACTTAATATTTGACTAAAATGACTACCAAATTACCAAAATACCCCTAGTATATAAAAATTCACATAATATACTATAATTACTCAAAAATTCACTAAAAATTATATAATTACTCAAAAATTATTTTCTCAACATATAATTCAATAAAATCAATAATTATACTCAATTAACCAATTAATTTTAACAAAATACACATATAATCTATATTTCTAAAATTCACATAAACTAAATAAAATTATATTAATTACACAAAAATTATAAATTAAATTCTATAATTATTTTCAACCACTATAAACACCAAAAATCGAAATTTCACAATTTATTTAGTTAATTTACAAAAATTAGAAAATAATAATAAAATAATAAAAAATTCACAAAAATCAAAATAAATTCCAAAAATTTCAGAGTGTAGATTAAGCTATTAGAATAAACTTTTGTGAAGGAACTAAGCTTGAATATCAAAGATTGAAGTTCAAAAAATTAGAGAAACAAAAATGGCCAAATTATAAATCAAGCTCACCACCAAAATCTAGACCAAACCAAGTGAAACCAAGCTTAGAGACACATTCATCGGTGCTCAGGGAAGAGAATGAGACTGGCGGGTGTCGATGGAGGTGGTTGGAATCGGCTTGAACGGCGATAGGCTTGATTTTCGATTTTTCGGCTTCAAAAGTTTCAAACGGCGCTGGAAATGGAAGCTACTGGTGGCGGAGTTGGCTGGCAGGTGACGGTGGCACGCTAGGAGGCACACCGACGGTAGGTGGCTGGACTTGCAGACGGACGGTGAGGGTGATGGGGAGGATTGGGAGGGGAAGGAAAATGGGAGGGTAGTTTTTGTAAATTTAAGTTTATATATATATATAACTTTATATTAAAATATAATAACTTTATAATATATACTCAATAAACACACACCACACAATTAATACACACATACATAAATATATATGTATACATATATATATAACACACATAATAATAATAATAAAAATAAAAATATAATATAATATATATACATAATTTAAATATTAAACCCTAATAATTATAATAATATATATATGCATGTATATGTATGTATATTAAGATAAAAAATATTAATCATGCATGAAACCATGCAATTTAATAAAATAAAATAACATTAATCAATAAAATATTATTTAAATATTATTTCCCAAAATAATAGGTTTCGAAAAATTTTTTACGTAGAAAACTTTAAATAAACATAAATAACATTAATTATTAACAAAATAATTAAATAATTAAATATATATTAAAATTATTAATATTGCATATTCTGATACAGTATAAAAATATTTAAAAACTCGGGTTATTACAACTTTCAATACTCAATTTTGACCAAATTAATTTTGGGCTAAAATTATTGCTTATTTGTTAGATTTTGACATTTTTATCAAGATTTTAAAAGTGGATTAAAATCATAAAAAGTTAAAAAAGTTTGAATTTTTTACACAAATAGAACTTTATATAATTAATCAAAATTTTACCATTTTACATCTAATTTTTGTATTATAAGGTGTACTTATATTTTATCGAATATAAATCAAATTAGATAACATAATTTTATAAGTCCTACTATATTAAATTTAATAAATAAATAATTAAAATCAAAACTAACAAATTTTATGAAATTAATTTCATAGTATTTCTAATTATATAAATTGAAATTATTTTAACTATTTTTACATAAAATAATTTTAAATTAACAAAAAACATAATTTTAATTTTAATATAATTGAAAGTATGTTTCCTATTATAATTATATTAACTTATATTTTATCTCTAAAAATAAAAATAATTAAAATATAATTCGATGTTAATTGAAAATATATTTTCTATTCTAATTAACTTAACTTCTATTTTATCTCTAATAAAAATGAAATTAATTAACATATAATTCTGATTTAATTTAAAATATGTTTCTAACAAAATTAAATTAATTAAAATTTTAATAATAATTTTGTTAAAATTTTTTTTTTCTATTTTAATTAGGTAGACTTATATTTTATTAAATAACACAATTTTATAAGTTTTATTATATTAAATTTAATCAGTAAATAATTAAAATCAAAACTAATAATTATGAAATTAATTTTATAGTATTTATAATTATATAAATTGAAATTATTTTAACTATTTTTACATAAAACAATTTGAAATTAACAAAAAAAATAGTAATAATTTACAAAAATATATCAAGCAATAATAAAATGAAGAAAATGTACAAATATTTCATTAATATTTTAATCTAATAGCATATAAACTATTAATATTTTTAGTCTCTAATAACTGTTAATATCTAATGAAGAGGTTACTGTAATTGTCCCAAAAACAATAATAATTTATCCACGGTTTTACGGAAAATTTAAACCACAGAGATAATTTCCAGCTTTGAGAGCTAAAACAACCGAAAAAAACGAAGAATGCTTCTCTTCGACACTTCTACGATAATTCAAATTCAATCTCCGCCACCGAAAATGATCAAATCCATGGCCGCCGATAGAGGAGCTTCTGTCGCTGCCCCTGCACCGCGAAGAAAGGCCACGTCATCTGCCTTCGAAGCTCGCGTTTCTCTTATCTTCGCTCTCGCTTCTCAAACCTCCAATGTCTCTCAGCGACGTAAATGTTGCAAGACACACTATTTTTCAATATATTTTGAAGCTTTAGTAATTGATTTTTTTCTTTGACAAAATAATTGCTTTTCGTATGTCACAGTTTTGTTTGATTTGGCTACTGAGACTGCGAAATATGTGTTTCCTAAGAGGTTCGACAGCCGGAATTTGGAGGAAGCACTAATGGCTGGTATTTTTAATATTTTTTCATTTCTGAATTGAGGAATTTCTCCGATGTTTATGGTTTTTAATTTGCAATTTCTCTGTGTAGTTCCGGATCTTGAAACAGTGAAATATAAGGTAATAAGCAGGAGAGATCAATACGAGATCAGAGAAGTTGAGGTATGCATCTACTTTTTTTTCACTATTTTGCTCTTCCGATTGTTATTTTGTGGATGTGTGTATATCTATATATGTATAGATTTATGTAATTTTGCTGATGTTAAAATTGGTCTTGTTTTTGTTATTGTCTTAAAAGCCTTACTTTATAGCGGAGACAACAATGCCAGGGAAGACTGGATTTGATTTCAATGGTGCATCCCAGTCTTTCAATGTCTTAGCTGAGTACTTGTTTGGTAAGGTAGTTAGGATATGTTTCCTGGGTAAATTGCTCAAGCGTAAAGTTTGAAAGGTTTGTTTATTCTAGTTTAATTGTTATTTTATTTTATCTTTTTTATATGTCTTTTCTTTTTTTTAATCAGAATACAACGAAGGAGAAAATGGAAATGACTACGCCTGTTTTCACACGTAAGGCTCAATCTGATGGAGAGAAAATGCAAATGACAACACCTGTGATAACAAAGAAGGTGAGTTTTCACAGGATTAAATTCTGTTGATATTGATAGCGTTGCAAGACCTAAGTTTATTAAAGCAATCCCAGCGTACTTTTGTTTTTTCTTTGCAATTTGATTGATGCTGTAGACAGATAGAACTGTTAACATATAACTGTATGATTTCGACCTTTATTTAAAGTCTTGTCTCTCAATGTCCAGCTGATTGCAATGTTTAGTTACCATTTCTTTTTTTAGTTGAAGTTGAATTCTGATTTGGTCCCAAAGTGGACCTAGTGGATAACATGAGCTATTCCAACCTGGACATCTCAAGTTTGAATAACTGGAATGGGGTGAAGGGTTAGGGAACTGCCTTTGCTTTGTAGCCTAAGATTTGAAGGACTTGCTGTGGTGAATTTTGAAATACTTTTAGTTTTGGATATGTCAGAATTGGACATGTCTATTTGGAAGTATTTTCCGTATAACAGTTGATTGGACTATGTCTGTCATTGGAGTTGTCTATATGGAAGTATGCCTTATAGCAGTTAGTTGGTCTATGTAAGACTTGCATATTTGCTAGTATTTTCCATGTCTGTATATTTGGAGTCTCAGTTTATAACTAACATACCTCGATTTATGAATTTTGCTATATTCTTTTTTTTTTCTGGTCACAACTTTTCTTAGGTGGAAGATCAGGATAAGTGGCAGATGTCCTTCGTCATGCCTTCCAAGTATGGTGCCAATTTGCCATTGCCTAATGATGCAACAGTAAAGATAAAAGAAGTGCCAAAGAAAGTTGTTGCAGTTGTTGTCTTTTCAGGTTTGCCCTCTGTGATAGATTGAGAGCCCTTGAACTTTGTTGACATCATGGCTGGTTTGTAATTGGGGTAAAAAGTCTAAATAGTGAGTTGTTCTGTGATGACTCATATATGGCTTATGAAAAGATAAGCCAGATTAAGGACTCATCCAATGTGTGTGATCTGTGCCCGGATATTTTTGGTGTTGGAGATCTTGATTTTGAGTTGTTAGATACACACTTACAGGCATCTTTTTGGTTGCCTTATTTCATGATGGTAATTGCTTGCAACATCTTATTTAAGACTCTCGAAGACATTTCTGGTGAAATAGTGATAGTATAATTATGCACATTCTCCAATTGCCTAAATCAATTTCAAGTGGTGTGCTCTTATAATGCAAAGAGTGAATATCTTAGTCGACAAGACCTATAATAAATGTTGCATTTGAATTTATCATAAATCAGCATTTGCAGATAATAGTCAGTCAATTTATTTTTTTCTTAAGTTCATAATGAGAATCCCCATGATCTCCTTAATATATCTGCTTCAGGTTTTGTTACTGATGAAGATGTTGAACAACGGGAATTGAAGTTAGGAAATGCTTTGAAAAATGACCCACTTTTTAGAGTAAAAAAGGGTGCTTCAGTGGAAGTTGCACAGGTGGGAATCATTTATAAAATACAACTGCTATTTTTTCTTTAATTCACATTTGCACAAGACATATGTTTGAATTATTATTTACTGTGTTGTTTTGCTGGCAGTACAATCCCCCATTCACACTTCCATTTCAACGCCGTAATGAGATTGCAATAGAAGTAGCAAGGAAGGAGGAATAACTATTTAGTTCCGTAATCTTGAGGTATACAATATACTGATCTTATTTTGTTATGTAAAATTTAATGTATACACTTCCCTGGGTATCATGTAAATGAAACTGATGAAATCACGTGTATATATGAAGTTTTGTGTATATAAAATGATTATATCTGCCCATGGGGCCTTGTAATGCATTCCAATTTGTGATTCAAAAAAAATTATTGGTATCATATGTGTTATTTTTGTATTTTATTAATACATTAAATTTTCCACTGTAGTAGGAAACTTGGTCATTATTTATGTTGTGCCGTATTATGATTGCATATGGATCTTCTGGAAGCAGATTAATTCAGAGTATCTGAATTGGATCCTTATAAAAGATTGCCAAATGGATAGGATATGCCTTTAGCCAAATATAGAAAGACAATGGAAAGAATTTTTTACCAATTCCTGGAAATTTCAACTGTCATTATATTTCTTGCTCTCTGAGCTTTAGTATAAGATCCAGGGTCATTTTGTGAAGGAAACATATTTGACCATTTTGTGTATACAGGATAAGTATTGCTACATAAAAAACATGATAAGAACTGAAATAGCTACTGGGGTTTGATGGCTTCTCTGACAGCTCCAATTTGCTGCATCTCTATCAATAGAATGTTATGGTATGTCTGAGAAGATTGCTCAAGATTCTATTTTTGCAGTGAGGTGGCTGGTCCATTTGATAACATTAGCCTTAGACTTCTGCTTTCTTTGAATGCATCCCCAAAACTTCTTTTTTGGTTCATCATCACATGATTCCTTGAAGGGACTGACGATAACTAGAGTAAAGCTAACGAAAACATCCACACTCATGGCTTGCAGAATAATGGAAACAGGAACAAGAGAAGAAATTTGTCTTCTGCAATTTGTGTGACATTGAACATGACTTCATGTAATATAGCACATAAATCAGTTGCACATATGAAGTTATCTGTCTGTCTTTCTCGCTCGCTCTCTCATTTTACATTTTTGAGCAACTAAATGAGGGGTAAGTAACCCACCCCACTCTGAATAGAATTGAAACCTGATAGTACCTCCTACTAAGCCCGTCGGTGGTTCCTTTGTGATGGGAACAAACTAAGGATGTCTTTGCATATCATCATATTTGAAATGAATTTACTCCAAGGTTCGAAAGAAAGTTTTTTAGCATTGGTCTCTTTTATCTTATGTCTTGCCAAAGAGTCTGAAAATGGTTGAGCCTTGTGTCAAACCCAAGAAGATGGTTAATCTTCTTAGCATTGCATCTATCCCTGGTTAGAACTGGCACATGGTCAAGCCTGAAAAGGTTAATTATCTTTTGAAGTATTGAAGAGTGGAAATGGAAACATTAAAGGCATTTTCTAGAATTTTTTTGAAACTGGTGCATTACTTATTGCACTCAAGATTGGATCTCTCTCTACTCGGTGCAGGGACAAAATAAGAACTTTTTCCCCCTTTTTTCTCAATAATTTCTTTTTTTTTTCTTTTTTTTTGGTGGTACTTGCATTCGTAGCCACCACATGTCTAACATTGATCATCTGGAGACAATTTCTCTGCTGCATGTTTCTTTATCGATTTGTCAAGAAACTTATGTTGTTCAAAAGAGAGTGCTTTCTGAACTATTTTACCCGCAAAATTGTAAGAGATTTCACATTTCTGATGGAGGTCATTCTCATGTCAGTCTACACTTCCTCACATGAAACATGCCACCTATATGGCGAAGCAAACGGCATCAGGATTGTATTCTTAGCCTTTAGATTGGGAATGTTGGTGAGTGCCCTTATCTATTCCATCCCAGTCAACCACTAATCCTCAAAGTGGGGGTGGGGATGCTTTAGATAATGGAGTTTGAAAATGTGACGCCTACGTATTTTTTCTTAAAAGATTCATATAATGAGATGCGATTTGTCGTAAAATTCTTTTTTAGACAATATTGCATGCTCATTTATGGAATAGATTGAGACATACAAGATGCTTCTTCTGATATTTTATGTAGGCCTGTTATGAGTTATCCCTTATGTTTTATGTAGCCAATTCCAGTTTGGAGAAAACAAACTCTAGGTTGTTATGTTTGATAAGGTGATGGTGGATGATGAAATTAGTTGCTCTGCTTTGGCTTTTATATCCTGATTTTGGTATAAGGTGGTGAATGAATAGGCCTTAGAAGTAGACAGAATAAGTGGAGAAAGTCCCAACTTAATCATTAAAAGGATGCTGCATGATAAGTGATGTCTTTTCTGGAGAACCTTCATAGTCCTTTCGATGCATGGGGTTGATTTTTCATTTACGAACCTTGTTTAGACTGGCAGGTTATCGGATTTAGTTTTTGTTATTGCAGCTCATAGTTACTGTGTTACAGTTATTGGTTTCAGGTTTTATTATCGAATTATCAATATAAGATATGAACCTAGTAAATTGCTTTTTTCACAAGGAAATTTGAATTATTTATGTTACTGTTGACAGCACTAGAAAATTGCAATCCGGAGAGGAGATAACTTTGCCAAAGTTTTAATTTTGTATCTCATATTAAATTATGATTCAAATGCGATTTACATTTCCTTGAGGTTTTTCTATGGTAGTTTTATGATTTTATTGTGCAAGGTTGACGCGTTCTTTTAGGTAAAGTAGCAAGTGCAATTTTTTTTTTTTATTAGCAATGGCACCACTAGAACCATTGTAGCAGTATCAGCAACACACTACTATCAGTAATGCAGCAATCATGGATGGAAGAAATTCTTTCCTCTATATTCGACATTTTATTGAATAGAGGACTAGGTTGAAGTATGTGTTTGTGTTCTTTTTTTTTTCTTCCCCTTTCTGAGAGCTTTTTCAATGACCTAGCAGGTGAGACCTGGAACAAAAATGCTTGCTTGTATTACCACATCATGTTTCTTATGTGGCATTCCTGAAAAAAAAAACATTAGTAAGAACATGCTAAAATTGTCCTATTATCATATTCAGTGGGTGACATGGGAAGCTGGCTTGGCAAAATGGTTTCTTTTCACTTATTATATGGTGAAATAGGAAGCTTATGTGGCTATGAACTCCATGTTAATAAATTGGCTGCAAGAGGAGTTCATGCCACATGAACTCTATAACTCTTGCTTAAATGTCCATGTTAATAAATTTTTGACAAAGGCGTGCAGAAGGATATGATCTTAACCTATGTTGCACAGAAATGGAAAACAAGGAAATATGAAAGGGATACAATGAAACTATGTTTTTTAAACATATAGGAAATAGAAATATGAAAAAATGTGTAAATATTAAAAGTATAGAAGTATATAAATAAATATTAAAAATATATGAATATATGTAGATATAAATTTTTTATATAAATATTGAAAAATTTTATTTATTTTATCAATTAATAATATAATTGTAGAAATTATTTTGATTAGTTAAGAAAAATATAAAAATATTTTTTAATTTCACTACAACAAATTCACTTTTCTGTGATATTAAAAATTATCACTAATATTGAAAAATTGTTGCAAATAATTATTTGTGACAATTAAAAATTGTCACGATATTGAACTTAATCGCCACCTAAAACGACGTTATAAATATTATTTCTAAATTTCTAAATTGTGTTGATAAAAAATTATTAATTTTTTTAGATAAAATTATTAAAAATAATTTGTTTCTTTGTTTATTTAGGAAAAAACTAAATAAATATATTTTATAAGTTGGAATCGTATTTTTTAATTTTTTATATACGTAGAAATGATCCCATAATATTTTCTAGAAATTTTTTGAAATTTCTGATGTAGAAACGTTTCTGAAATGCAGAAACTTCTACTAGCAGAGGTTTCCATCATAAACTGTAACACTAACTAAAGTCTTGATCCAAACTTACGGAATTGAAGAAAATATGTATAATTATAGAAAGTTGAGGGTTCATGATGTTTTTTTTTTTTTTTACCCTTTTTTGCTAGGTCATCCTATAGAGCTTCTGTTTTCATTTTTCACCTTTCATTTATCTCAGCAGTTCTGATTTGGCTTGCATCAGGGTTATGCTTCTTTCAGTAAGTCTAGCTGAATGCAACCACATACATGGGGAAATAAATGACGTTTTGAATGATGGGGAAATAAATGATGTTTTGAATGATGTGTGAAGTGACTTGTGATATGTTAGCTGCAGATTAATTTCTGTTGACTAGAAAGCAAGAAAGAATATATGCTAAGTGCTTGTAATCAGAAGACAAGCTAAATTGTATATGTTCCACTATATCTGTGTGGTATAACACTATCTGTTGTTTGTTAAACATACTAAAGTTGCTTTAGCTGTAAGAAAAGGATTAGTTCACTTGGGTTATGGTTTTTGCTAGTCTATTTCAGGTATGCTTTCTAACATAGGCTTCCAACCCTTGTGATTATCATCATCATCATTTGATGCATCAACTCTGATTACTTTCTGCTGACCCTGAAGCCGAGAAACCACGTCATTAACTGAAACTCCTCCCTTCTGCAGAATTTCCTGAAGTTCCTGTTTACTGATTACCAACTTGATTCTTACAACTCCAGTTTCTTGTTTATTTTCCTCTTCTGGAATTGAAAATCTTACTTTCTTCTTGACTGCTGGGGATGGTAAAGGAAGAGCTACGAGATAGTACAAGTTACCGAGATGCAGTTTTGCATCCGGTAGTAGATGCTGGAAATCCTGAAGTGGATCTGATATTGCATGGCCTGCAAAATCTGACAGCACTTGCTGAACTCTGATCGGTGCTCTATATTCTAAGATCTTCCCATCTGGTTTCACGACTTTGATAACCTTTTCTTGCAGAATTAGGCAATTCCCCATGGTTGCTTTTACTGAGAGCTTAATGAAAAATATGTTTAAAGTCTAGAGGTTGATTTCTTGCATGCTGGGGGTTGGCATCACAGATGTGAAGTATTTATGGGAAATGGTTATGATGATGCCCTTGTGATATTCCATAATTACATTAACACCCTTATATTCTTCTGGGCCCCATGTTGTTGATTTTTGCTGGTGTGCAAACAGGACTTGCAACTGAATGGCTTGTGGGTCCTGATCTGCTCATTCGGGAAGTCATCCACTTTTTGAATCTCAAAACCGACCTGTGCAGATTGTGGGCGTTGAACCGGATTGGCGCGTGAGCAAGAAGTATGATGCATGTTTAGCAGCATTATTAAGAAGCAATCTAAAGCATGTTTATAGCATTTTTATTTGCTAGTGTTGATACTGTACAGCACAAAAACCTTATTCTGTTATCTCGAATTAGTCATTATGAGTGGGTTATTGAGTTTTTATCTTTTTATGATACAATTAACAATTTGCAGGCCCTTCATCATTCCATTTACTCTGTAAGTGGATTATCACCAGATTCCAATTTTTACGGTGGAGGATTAGCTAGATATTGCAGGACCACCCAAGTGGTTGACCAACGGCGCACCATAGGTCAGGTTATATGGTCTTCTTCTCCTTCCCGCAGTAACATCAGCAACATGCTTTAGATTTGGCAAATAAGGTTGCACTTCTTCTTGCTGTTTTGATGTAAAATACATTTATAACGATTAAATTACATGTTCATGTTCATTTGGTTAGTCTGATTTGTCGAGTCTAACAGAAAGCTCCTAAGTGTTCACATATTCAAATATATGCATGAAATTTTTGTGACAAGCATACACTTCCTGAATTGAGTGGTTCTGTTTATTGATGAGTTGCATTTTCTAGTGCTCAATGAACCAATTGAATTGCTACTGCCTGAGACATGGAGAATCAAGAGAAGTGCAGAGATGCATACTTTTCAATATATCTTTTAGAATTGGCTGCCTCTAGCTACCATTTTCATGATTAGATGAGATTTCTCTGCTAAGATGGAACCATGCGAACGTAAATGAAAGATACATTTTTGCTATATAAGGTGAATGTTGCCTGTTAGCTGACAATAAGATCACAGCTATAGTTAGGATTGACAGTGCAAGTAGTGCCTTAGCAAGCGCTTACAGGTTGCAGCCAGTTTTACCATCTAATTATAATCCCAATTAGCTCCAGTGTCCCTTTCATTTATCAGTGCCTGTCCTAATACCTTATTGCGACTGTCCGCTGATCTATACACGGCAGTTAGGTGTTGAGTCTAAAGTCCTAACCTTTTTGTAGTCCATGGCATGGTGGCCCAATTGAGCAAATTGGTGGGGGATGTATTTTAAGAGCTCTGATTTGCTCCAATTACATTTTTTGCGATAAGGGTATTGTGGGGAAACATTATGCAAAATGACAGAATTGTGGTTTTGTGAGAAGAATGTGGAGAGATTGGGTAGGGAAAAAAAATTATGGAGGGCATGAAATGATTGACCCACTAGAGATAAGGCCATGGAGCATGGAAATTTTTTTAGTTGAGCTTTTAGAAAAAAAGTTGCAGTTGCATTTATCAGTGCTGGGTGATGTTTTCCACACGCATGCGCTAACATATTAATTAAGTTTCCGAGTAAATTGTTTTACTAGTGGGTAGGAATTTTCTTTGTAATTTAAAAACAAGTGTATATTAAAGACAAAGCTTAGTCTAATAAATTATTATTATAATATTAAATATATTATTCTACTAATAAATAAGTGATTTTCTCTAAAAAAAAAAAAAAGTGAATTTTCTTTTATAAACTTTTAACAAGTTATTGTGAAACTAATTATTCTTTTTATTTCGTCTGCATATACTATATTATGAATATTTTTTTTAACCATTAATCTTCATAACATAATAAATTCTAACTAATCCGATTTTATTTGAGAAAAACTATAAAGATTGTAAAAGTTTTTCAAAATTTAACTTGACTTCATAAATCATTATTTAAACTCGAGATGTAGTTTAAATTAAAATAATTTTTTATCAGATTTTCGTCAGTTAATTCTAATTGTTGTTGGTTTGTATTATAAATATTTTTTTTATGACAGTTTGTATTATGAATATTTTATATTAGTATATAGTTGACATATATTTTAATTATTTAATATTCATAAATATGTATTGCTATTTTATCAATTTGATGTTTAGGGGGGGACACACGCTTAGAGTAAATGGTCCCTACTGACGTTTTCCGTAGACTCATGGTAAATACGAGTTACTGGGTATTTCTGTGTCTAGTGGGGTTAGCACCCAAAACATCATATAAAAAATATAATGCGGCTAGTGGGTGATACATTTATACAAAAAAGTATCTCCTAATTTCACATTTTAATAATTTATGTGTTTCTTTCTGACAAATTAAAATATGTAATTTTCACCATTACACTTACAATTGTTGATGCAACATTGATGTATTATGTTTTTAATTTATATAATGTGGTGATAATGTAATGTTAATGTGATACATCTTTCATTTGCCATGCATGTATTGATTAATACTTTTGAGTGAATATATTTGAAATTACTAATGACAAAAAACATATATCTTAATTTGTCAAAAAAAAATCACAAAATTATCAAATCTAAAATTATACGGTACATGTTTATATTTTTTGTATATTTACTTTCATAACTTGTGTTAATTTTTTCGTTAAAAAAAGCTGAACATTATAGTGGAGAGTGCTACATATTATGCTATGCATTCCATCAATAATGAGCCTAAACTTGCCTCAGCATTAGGTTGACAGACAGTGACAATGTTCTTTTATATCCAGAAAATATATATATGATATGTGCATCAGAAAATGTAAAGACAGAAACAAAAATTTTGATATTTTATTTCAGTTTTGACGAAAAGTTCATCATACATGCCAAGCAATCACTGGTTGGCCTACTAGATGCTTAGAGCACCTTAGCAATGAAAGATGTTTCACCTAAAAGGAGCCATGAAAGAGAAATGAAATCTTGCCTGGTGCTTTAGCATATTCCAGACATCCAAACTTGTAAAGATATTTTCCTTTTAATATGCATATATTTCCAGCTTTATAGTATGTTGCTTGCCTTTTTTTTTTTTTTCATTTTTTGATAAAAAGATGTATCATAGTGCTTGCTGCATAATTATGTCAGCCTGATGAATGGATGATTTCTTGCCCACTATACCAACAAGTGCATATATGATTTTATGTAATTGTGATTGATACCTAAACAGCAGAGTTCTTTAAGCATCAGGATTTCTTTTCTTTTCTTTTCTTTTTTATAATTATACAAGCAAAAAATAGAGAAACTGGGTATTTTCTATACTTACTGTCTTTCAAAACAACGTAACTTACTTTATTTGAGAAAATTGATCTAAATTTATGAAAAATATAAAAATTTTATTTTGCGTTTTATGAAGTAACATAATTTTTCGTGAATATAAGAACCAATATTCCTTTTGTTATAATTGATATATTCTTTCTTAAATTGTTATTTTTTTAAAAAAAAAAGGTAAACCATTTTTATGGAATTAATTGTTATAATTGTAGAATTATTTTTATAAGTGTTGGTGCTGCTTTATCTATTGGAAATGTTTTTTCATATTGGTATTTTTGAAAGGAAGAAATATTAATTTATAAAATTTTATTTTATTTAGGAAAAATATAAAAAGATTATTATTTTTTGTGAAATAGCATTATATTTTTTAAGTGTACGAATTAATATTTTTATTATAAATTGATATATTTTTATTATAACTAACTCTTTTTCGTTAATTTAAAATAATTTTATGTAAAAATAATTTCAATTTATATAATTATAAAAATTAATTTCATAAAAGGTTGTTTATTTTTCTATAGTGCAGCAATTTAATGTAAAATATATCAAGTAACAGTTTAAAAAAACACACAAACACAATTTTTTCACATTTTTTTAAGAAATTTAGATAAATTTTTCTAAACAAAATACATTATTTTGTTTTGAAACAAAGTAAGCATAGAAAGTACTAGAAAAACCGATATTAAATCTTTATTCAAATTAAAATACATCTTAACTGAATATTTATTTCTCTTTTTTTTAAATGTTGTATGTGCTGAGTTGAAGAAGAGAAGGTGAAAATTTAATCTCTGATCACCGATAACGTCAATGAAGTCTGTCCATTAGATCAAGACATTACAAGCTATTTTTTCTCATTTCTAATATCATGTGTGTCACTATCTTGCATAGAAGGCACGCAAAACCCAAGCCACTTTTAACCTAAGCTCTTAAGCACTTTTCAATGAAATTGAAACTTGGATTTCTTTTCCATTGATGAATTGTGCAAGATATCTGTACCACAAGTTGAAATTTTTGAAGCAGCAAAAACAGACACTTCTCTTGCATTGTTAATTATTACCACTCATTCTTTATGTGGTTAAATTGTGTTTGCTGCTTGTTGTTTATGGGGTCTTTCAGTTTACATCTCCCACCCCACCCATTAAAAAAAAAAAACAATACGAAAGATTCTGTTTTTGGTGCAAACAATACGCACATGAACTTGTTGGTCTTTTCAATAACTCAAATTAGAGAAGTAACTCTCCTTTCAAATCCAACAACATTCCTTTCTCATTCTTTGAAGTAAGTGTTCAAGATTTTCTTTAGGATCTTCCTCGAAACCTTTTTGCTTTTCCTTTTGTTGATTTGTTGCCACTTAAAGATTTGGGTTTATAGTGGGATAGTGGACCTCTGTCGGTTGACATGGCACATGATGAGACTCTGACACTTGCTCTCCAATGGTTCGCCGGCACCGCCAGGTAGACTTCTCTCTTACTTTCATAGTTATGATTGACTTGGATGCTCAAAAACGTATTAATTAAGCACTAATTAGTGTTTTAGCCATTAACTAATAATTGCACTAGTGTCATGCGTAGATAAATTTTTATTTAAAAAAAAAACTTATAAACACAGCAGAAAATGACTTTTCCCTTTTAAATTAAATAGAAATAATTCTGCAAATCGATAACAGTACAATTTGAAAAATAAATTACTATACTATCATACTCATATATCGTTAATTTTAATATAAATGAAGGTATTTTATATTAGTATATTCTATTATAAATTTAGGCTCCAGCTATTTACACTTTCCTTGAAGTTTCTAACATTTCTTAGATCCTACGACATATTTATTTATTTCTTTTGTATTGATTTATTTACAAATTTAATTAAATGTATTGAAAAATAAAACATTTAACTAATTTTTTTTAAAAAAATAAGAAGAGAGCTTCTTCTAATAACTAAACATAGCCTGCATTTAATTAATTAAATATTAATATGCATATTCAGATAATCATATGGCATAAGCTATTAATGGTACATTGGCAAAATAAAAGTTAAATGCTTTTAGTAATAAATTTTATAACGAAGGATAAGGCGCGACAGGGTCTGAATTTTTGTTGATGAAAAAGCTGCGGTCACTCAAGTTCCTGTGATAATAATATAGGCAGTGAATTGTGACTTTTAAGTACTATATAATGTAATAGGCATAACCATTTATGAATAATTGTTTTCTCTTTATCTTCCTACGAATGTTAAAATGTCTGTTATAAACATAACTAATTTTATAGTTAATTATAATAATTTTTATTATAAAGATTAAAATAGTGACTACTATATAGCATTAGTTAAATTAAACAGATACATATACAATAATTGATTATACAAAATGCTAGTCATAAAAACTAAAAATTCAAGTTGTAACGAATTTATAAGGTTAGATTTAAAAAAAAAAAAAAAAAAGATATATGTGGCCAACATTAAAAAAAATAACCTAAATGTGAACTCAAGAAAATTTCATCCTACAATAAAAATAATTAAAATCTTTTATTAAATAGAAAGTAATAATTTTTTAATTAATAATGTGAACACATAATATTAACTACAAACAAACAACTTTATGACCAGCATAAGAATAAAATATGAATATAAAATTAAAAAAGTAGTATTCATGTTGAAAATAAATAAAAAAATATCTTATTTTATTTTTATTAAATAAAAATGAAAAGAGAAAGATAAAATAATTTTTTAGAAAAATATAATATTATAATGAAATAGCTTATAAAATAAAATTAAGGTTAAAATATTTAACAATTAAATTAAAACTCAATTATGGTTAGGTGTGTAACCATAAATGAGGTTTGATTTATTACTAAAAGCATTTAACTTTTTTTTTAACACCAGAGTAAAAATGATATTTAATTAAATTAGTAAATGAAACAGTATAAAATAAATTAAGTAAATATATTATGGGATTCAAGGTCGTTAAAAGTTCAGAGAGGACGTAAATAGCTGAAGGCATAAATTTAATATAAATTAGAATTTTTCATATGCTAGTATTATTCAAAGGCTTAGTGCATCATGCAGTTACTCAATTTTCACATCAATCCTTCCTTCTACGTATATAAAATCCATCATTTGTAGAAGGAAATGCCATCATACAATGAGGATAAAGCAGAATATTTTCAAACCAATTAGTAAAGAGCGGTGTGCAGTATTCAACTATTGAAGTATAGTTTCATCCGACTAATAATTCCATCCTATGTAACAGATTAAATTAATGTTAATTATCGAAATGAACTTTCGAAGCAAAGAAGTCTCGAACATCATTATATTTTTTAAATTAATATTATATTTATATATTATAGTACCAAATTTTCATTATCAATTTAAACTCAAATCAGAACATAAAATGTAACAAATCTTTTGCTGCAAAGCATCAAATTGTCATCATCCTTACCCCCCGCAGTTGTCATCAACCTCAACAACTGAAGCTGGCAGCAATTAATTCAAATGAATGTTACTTCAAAAACCATAAAATCATGTGAATGTGAATACAATGTGTGCGTTAATGCATCAAGAGAGACAAATAATATATATTTTGTATAATGATGTGTATGTGTCATTAGCCCAATGGTTTAGATATATGGGTATAATGTGGGTTTCCAGAGGTTGTGGGTTTCCAGAGGTTGAGCCTGACTAAATTCTAATCCAACTTGTAAGATTTTAGGCTTCGTTTACAAAATTAAGTCTAATTATTATTTTCTTGCAATTAAATTGTTTACAAAGCCTAAAATTTAAACCTAAATCCAAAGTCAATTAATTGTTTACAAAGCTCAGAGTCTTCCAATTAAAATTTAGGCTTTGTAAAATTTAAGTCTAATTTTTTTTACATAATAAATACTTTTAATATATATAAATGTACGACGGAGGTCGAGAAAATAAACAATGCTTGAGAGGAGCATAAAAATTTATGGAGATTTTTGGGGTTAATTTTCGCTCTTAGTATCCAATTTTTAGCAAAAATCTTACTATAGTATTTCACTTTTTTTTTGTTCCTAAAAACTACCTAACCTTTTGTTTTATTACCAAGAAAATGCTTGAACTCAATTTCCGACCAAAGTTGACTATGTGGCGTGCCACATGATATCTAACATGGCACCATGTGTCACATTTTACTGGCATGGCATCGTATGTCATACTTATATAATATGGTGACCGTGTGACACGTGACATTTTTTAATGATGTGGCACCACATGGCACGTATATGACATTTGCCTACCTAACACATTAGCATAATGAGACATTTGCTAAAGGTGAGATAACGTAGCGGGATAATCACTAAACATTTGATACCTTAAGTGAAAATTTAGTTCAATAAAAATTATTTAAAATCTATTAAAATTTGTATAATACATTAGTTGAGAATAAACTAGTTAAAGTTTAATTTGATAACTCATAAACTGACTTCAATAGTAGTTTAGTTTTGATATGAAATATATAGTATATATATTTTAACTTACAATAAATATAAAAATATTTATTTAAATTTGTTTGCTATAAAAAATTATAATTATAATTGAATATTTTATAAATTTTAAAATAAAATTTTTTAATTTTTTGATGAATTATTTTAATTTATGATTTATATTTTGTAAATCTATTTAAATTTGATTAATCTCGCGAGTAATATTAAACTCAACTCGAGTTTGGATTAATAATAAATAGTTAAGTACGAGCTAGTTAAATTATATTTCACTTGATTCGGTCACACTTTTGGTATTTGTGTATATATAAGGTCCAAAATTATTATAGGTTGATACGTTGAAAATTAAGGACTATAAAGCTGTGTGCTAATCTCCAATGTTCCTTAATTAGCCAATGGACAATGCTTTTGTTATGTCATTGTCACTACCTCCATCGTTATTACCGTTGTCAAAGAAAAAAAATATAGATTTTCATTTAAAAACTATAAAGTTCAAAATTTTATCATCAAAAAACAAAAACCAATTATGCAAATAGAAATCAACTACAAAACTAGATTTTTTCACTCATGGTATCCAACTTATAGCAATTGTCTTACTACGGTATCTCACTTTTAGCAACGTTTTCATTAGGTTGATATGTCAGGTATGCAAATAACACGTCAACGCCATGTGGCACCACATCATTAAAAGTATAACACATGGCTCTACATCAGCATCATATCATGCCCACATCGGTGACGAATGACACATGGCACCACATCAAATGCCATGCGGAATAATACGTAGTCAGCTTTGGTTAAAAATCGAGCTCAAGTACTTTATTAGTAATAAAACAAAAGGTTAGGTAGTAGTTTTAATGACGAAAAAAAGTAAAGTATTTGTAGACACCCAATTTGGTCGGCCCGTGTTAAAGGACGAATTAGGGTTACTCAGTTTGACCGGCCCATTGTCAAGCCCAATGATGAGAATGTGAAACTTGGACATGAGAATGAGGCCTGAATCTCTAGTGGAAAGTGGACTTGAAAGCCTAAAGCCTAGAAAAGCCAAAACCCAGCCCAATTATCTAGAATTGGCCCAAGCCCGCCTAGCCCAGCGCGGCCTGGGCCAAAGGGGTATCGCCTCAGTGCAATGAGGCGATCACCTCTTTGGCAGCTACTAATGAGGCAATCACCTCATCGAAGAGGCAATCGCCTCATCGAAGAGGCATCGCTTCTGTGTTAGCCCACTTACAGCTGCATTAAATGTAGCTGCAACCATGATGGACAAGTGGGTGTGGGCCCTAGCCTCCAAACTTATTTTCTTGCATGAGAAAAAGGATTTTAGGGAAGAGGAAAAGACTATGAAGGCTCATTATGAGCTAGAAAGCTTAAGGGCATGGGAAAGCTAAGGAATAAAAAGGAAAAAAAAAAGAAAAAAGGAGGATTGGCCATTATAAAAAAAAGAGCTCTAAAAAAAATAGAGAGAAAAGAAAAAAAAACATCCTCAAAGAAAAAAGGTGAGATTGAGGCAAGGAAAAGTCTACTTTTACCTAAAAGAAGAAGGAAGAAGCTTATGTCAAAAGTAGAGATCACATCCTAGCAAGGATCACAATCAAAGAATCTCTGAGGGTCTCTCATTTTGGTAGAAAACTTGCACTCAAACTCAACATGTCCTTCATTATATATGTTCTTGCTTGCATATAGCCAAGTCATTAGTATATGTTGAGTATATTTGTAGTTTATCTTGCTTCGAAACCTCACTTTATTGATGTGATATTTGAATACCTTCACATGTAGTCATATTTTGATGATTGTAGAGTGGGTATATGCATGTATTGTTACTTAGAGTAGAAGTCTGAATATTTTAAGAGTTGGAACCGACCTGTTGATCAGGTGATGCCTCTTCAATGAGGCCTGTTGATCATAGAGGCGATGCCCCATCTCAGTAAGGATGAGGTGATCGCCCCATTGACAGGCCTTTAAGAGGTCCTCCTTTTCTGTATGTGTGTTTTATGCTTTTTTTTACTTAAAGATATAGGGATCCCTGTTTATGAGGCGTTGCCTCATCAATGAGGCAATCGCCACATTGATAAGTTTAGTTTGTTTTCTATTCTATTTTTTTAACGTTTATCGTGATGTCTGCTTTGATATGTCCCCTTTTGACCTTAAACATGTCTATATCATTGCATGATGAGGTTCAATCTTGATTTTTTAATGCTTTCTTTAGTTCATAATATGAAAACCCTTTTTTATAGAGCCTCTTTGTAAATATCATTACATGTGATTTCATTTTTTGAAAGGAAGGGCTAACCGTGTGTTATCTGCAAGAATTACTTAATGATTTCCATCATTGAGTAGTCACCTTCATTAGTTATCCCTTTTATATTATTGCATTTATGTTGTTTCATCGTTTTATTTTTGGTATATGTTCAATTTATTTTCTGTATATTATTCTTTATTTAACTTAAAAGCATTATAATCCTTAATCCCTTCTCCCTATTTGATTTTGAATATATGGTTGTAATTATTATTTATTTTATCTTTGCTGAATGTTAGGACTCAAAGGAATGAAACTGGACTAATATGCAAACTTAGACTTAATTATAAAATTTGGAAAGTGAATGAAGGTAAGTGCAACTTTAAATGTAAATGAGGAAATAATCAAATAATTAAATGGTAAAATGCAAAACACAAACAAAGGCCAACCGCAAGGTTGGGTGAGCATTCAAACGCTTATACCAAAATTTTGAACCCGATCTCTAATGACGGCTTCTGGGAACCTCCGTGGGATCTAGTTATTGTACAGTGTGTCCCGGCTTTTAGCCGGGTGTGTTCTCTATCTTTGAATAGGCCCAAGACCTATATCGTATTTCCCAGTGGGCCTCGAGCCCACACAGTGTCATGGTCACCAAACACTTGGGTGCACGCTAAACCCCGTCGCCTACAATGGAAACTCTACTGGGGATAGAGAAACTGATTCCAGGGTTTTGCATTTTATTATCTTTAATTATTTTCTTATTTCTTCTTGCATTTATGCATTCACTACACATTTTGCACGCAATGAGCACTCCAGTCCCGAATAAACCCAATAATAGTCAATACTTCGCTACTTACGTTTCACTCAAACCTAGTGGTGGAATATTTGATTATTGTCACTTATGACACATGCTAATCTGCATTGTTTAACCCTTGAGTGGGGAGACGTATATGGATGTATATCATTATGGGAGCTGAAGCCTTTTTACCCAAGACTCAAGCCCATGTAATGACCTAGCAACTATCCTTAGGAATTTTCCCATTCGCATGTGTATTATGCCATATAATGGACCCTTAAAATAAACCTCGAGCCGATCAATAATCAGTCCAAAATGAAATGGGCCCTCATATCCAACCAAAAGCCCATTATAAATAAGCTAGTTAATAAAGGCCTCTCATGCCTACTTGTAACCCATTTCAAATGGGCCTTGACAAGTAAGTTTATGGTGCTAAGGATCTTGACTCATATAAAGTGGACTTAGGCTTTATTTAAAGGAACCATTACTTATTTGAATCATTTTGAGAGTTTTCTTGCAGGCGTCAGTTTTATTATCCCCCGCTGATAATCAAAACCTAGGCCAAAAATCCTAGGACAAGATACACACCATTGATTACGTGTGTGGGAGGAATAAGGGTGGAAGTTTGCACATTTAAGTTTCATATTTTGATCTTGTATATCTTTTTATGTGTGACCTTTTGTTTCTCAAATTTCTAAATAAAACAGACTTGCATATCATGCATACACGTCATGCATCATTCTAACCTACTATTTTGCAGCACTAAAGATCCTTCAAGCTCAGCAAGGTGGGTCCGAACTAGTTCAAGTCATTTAGTCAGAAATTCAGAAATTAAAATGGCAGGAGGGTTCGATCCATAAGCATTTGGGGCACAGTTGAAAGAAGAAGTAATGACAAAAACTCAGGCTATGATGAGATAAATGATAGGGGAGATTACTAAGCTTATTAGAGAGAGTCAAGCAGCACAGCCACCCAATGCACCGCCAATCGATTGGTGGATCTCGATGAGGAAATACTGATTAGAGGAAGGGAAGAAGATGATCTGACAGTGTTGGCCAATCCAGTGAATCAAAGAAATGTTATCCTAGCTAAGGATGTGGGTCAGACTGAGTGGGCTAAGAATATGACCAAAGTGATGAACCAGATGCAGGTGATGATAAAGGAGAAGGGTATGATTGCTCCTCTAGATTATGATCTGAATCTGGAAAAGGGTGATGAATCACTACCTCGTAAGTTTAAATTCCCAAACATGAAGAAGTATACTGGTGCCGAGGATCCCCATTTATATTTGAAGCAGTATATAACATGCATGAAGGCTACTGAGCTAACCGAGAGCCAAATTATTAAGCAGTTCCTTATTTCATTAGAGGGAGCGCCGATTCATTGGTATTACACCTTGGAACTGCATGTTCAGTCAGATTGGAAAGAATTGTGCGCTACTTATGTCAAGTAATATAGTCTTAATGTTCAACTAGAGGTGTCCTTGAGAGATCTACAGAATACTAAACAAAACTTTAATGAGCCTTTTGCTGATTACCTGACTCGTTGGAGGGGAAAGTTATCCTTAATGAGGCATAGGCCTACTGAGTCCGACTAATTGGTCCTGGCAATTGAAAGGTGTGTTCCAGCATTGTCTAGGAAATTGAGGGATCTAGGAATCAGGAACTTTGAAGAATTTTATAGATTTAGAGTCCAGAAAGAGTCAGATTTGGCTCAAGAGAAAAAATTCTTTGGGAGAGGATCTGGGGGCAAAGAGGGGGCCAGCTCAAGCAGTAATGTTCAGATTCACGCTATTTGACCACCAAGCAGCAATGTACAAGTCAATGCAGTTAGACAGCCTCGAAGATTTTCAAATCTGGGACATCTTATGTCCAAAGTCCTCGATAAGCTCATTGAGAAGAACCTGCTATGACATTTACCTTCACAACAACCCTTGCCTGGAGCCAACCCAAAGCTTTTCTATAAATTTCGTCAGACTATCAGGCATGACACAAATAGCTGTGCCTGGTTAAAGCATGAAATCCAAGATCTAATAGACTTAGGCAAAATTACCGACCTAAAAAATAGAAAACCAAACACGCAAACCAACCCATTAACCAATTATCAAAATGTACCACCTCCAAACCCACCCATTCTGATGGTCAACTCTAGCCTAATAAAAGAGCAAGTCCTAAACTCCTTCATTGATGTCTCTCATAATTCCCAACAAACCAAACCTGAAAACCTGAAACCAAGCAAACAACCTATGGAGTTACAGGTACAAGTATTGGACATATGGAGTTCTGATGATGAAAACAAAGAACAAGATAACCTATGGGACAACGAGGGGTGTGAGCCAAGTCAGTCTGTGAGGAAGGTCAAAGAAAAGAAAGAGGAACCTAGGGTTATTAGGTCTGAACCTGAAAAGGTGGGAGGTTGAGAAAAGGGAAAAGAGATAGAACAAAGCAAAGAGACCATTGCCAATGTTTGGGAGTTATTCATGCATTCTAGGGATCACAGGGAAGCCCTGGTCCTGGCACTAGATCAAAGAAAGATTTCCACTAATTTCACTTCATAGCAGATAGTCCAGTCAGTAATGGAAAATTCTCAAGGGATGATAACATTTTCCAACAATGATTTACCTCTGGAAGGGAGGGATCACCATAAAGCTCTATTTATCAAAGCTGAGGTAAAATGGAAGATGACCTGCTGTGTGATGGTTGATAACGATTCTGCCATTAATGTGTGTCCATTGAAGATTCTGCCAAAGCTAGGATTGATGGTGGTTGACCTAAAGCCTTTCGAGGTAGTTATCAAGGCTTATGATAACACCAAGAGATCTGTGGAGGTAACTTTCAAGGCATTGGTTAAGACATGACCTATTGAAGTTTAGGTTCACTTGTATGTGATTGACATCCCGATGACATTAGCCATTTTATTAGGGAGGCCATAGTTTCACCCTCTAAATGGTGTTTCATCCACTATTCATCAAAAGATTAAGTTTCCACATGAAGGAAGGGTTGTCACCATCTCAGTTAAAACTGAAGTCACTATAGCTGCACTGAAGTTGATCCCTAAGGAGATTTCCCTTAGCCCTAGTTTTGAAGTTTGTGTGATCTATGAGGATGAGATGGATGAAAAGGTTCTGAGAATGATGTGCAATATGAAGCTTTTGCCCGGCATGGGGTTGGAGAAAAATCAGAGCGGATCTTTAGAGTTTATATTAAATAAGATACCTATTTTGAAGCACGAGTTAATATTCAAAGAGGTTGACGGAGCTGCGAAAGAGATGAGTATATGGGACCAGTCTGAAGAAAAGGAAAAAGAGACTGTGACTAGAAAGAAAACTCTATAGGAAATCTTCATAAGGGAAGGCACTGGGCACCAATACAACGGGACTCTAGAACCTCTCCTAATGGCTGGAGGAGTTATACCAGGGTTTGAGATTTTTACTAAATTTATGAACAAAACCAAGGGAGTCGCTGTTGAGAAAGCCCTACTGAGGAGCTGGTATTGGCCAAAAAAGAGTTTAAGAAGGATGAAGCTACCTCGGAGCAGAAAGGCATTGATGATCAAAGCAAAGACATTGACTTTGAAACCTACATCCTCGAATCCATCATAGATACCCCTTATAGTGACTTTGATATTTCTTTTGCTTCTTTGTTTGAGACTGATGATCTTTTCTTTTCAAAAGTGAATACAATGAAGTCTGAATTTGCTTATTTATGTGATGTGTTTCCTAATGGTTATTCTATTTGTGATGATCATTTCATGCATATGTTTGACATTAATTCCATGCAAACTGAATCATTTAATTTAGGCACAGATGATAATCCTAAAAATATATTGGTTGCTTCTAGTTTAACTCATGGTGAGAGAAAAAAAATGAAAGAAAACTTAAAAAGGAGACAAAAAGTATTTTCTTGGATTATAAAGACATGCCCGGAATCAACAGGGAGATCTCAGAACATAGGATCCCCATATACCCCCACATAGCACCAATAAAGCAGAAGCAAAGGAGGTTAAGGCCAGAATGGGCTCTTTTGGTTAAGGAAAAGGTCGAGAAGCAGCTAAAGGCAAAGTTCCTAGAAGTGGTAAAGGACACTCAGTGGTTAGCAAATATAGTTCCAGTTCCTAAGAAGGATGGAAGGGTCTAAGTGTGTGTGGACTATTGAGACTTGAATAAAGCCTGCCCCAAGGATGACTTTCCACTACCGCACATTGATACGTTGATTGATAGTGTCACTTCCAATGCGATGTACTCTTTCATAGATGGATTTTTGAGATACAATCAAATCATGATGGCAGTAATAGATAAATTGAAGACATCTTTCATCACCGAATAAGGAGTAGGAGTATATTGTTATCGAGTGATGCTTTTTGGGTTGAAAAATGCAAGGGCCACTTATCAAAGGATGGCAACTGCCTTGTTGCATGACATGATCCATAAAGAGGTAGAAGTGTATGTGGATGATATGATGGTGAAGTCTGCAACCAGGGAAGGGCATTTCAAAGTGCTAGACAAGTTTCTGGCTAGAGCAGAAAAGTATCAGACTGAACCTAAAGAAGTGTGTTTTTAGGGTCACATCTGGGAAACTGCTGGGACATATTATCAACCAGAAAGGAATAAAAGTGGATCCAGATAAGATCAGAGAAATCAGGGATATGCCGGCACCAAAAAAAAAAAGAGGTCTGAGGGTTTATGGGGCTTTTACAGTATATCAGTAGATTTATAGCCAAATTAACAGTCGTCTGCAATCCCATCTTTAAGCTTCTAAAGAAAGACTAACCTGTTATGTGGGATGAGAGATGTCAACAAGCCTTTGAAGCTATTAAGGATTATCTGATGAATCCTCCTATTTTACAGCCATCGAGACCGAGTAAGGCCTTAACTCTGTATCTAGAAATTGAGGATGATGCAATAGGGGCAATGCTGGCACAGGAAGGTGAAAAAAAGATAGAGCATGATGTGTATTACCTGAGCAAGAAGCTTTTGCCCTACGAAACTACTTATAGTTTAGTGGAGAAAACATGCCTAGCAATAATTTAGGTGACGAAAAAAATCCGACACTATTTTTAGTCTTATAAAGTGCAGACGGTTTCTAAACACAATCCCTTCAGGTACCTTCAATAGACCCCGTCTCTTATAGGAAAATTGGCTAGGTGGCTTGTTTTACTCACAGAATTTAACATAGAGTACATGGCCAAAAAGACAATGAAAGGAAGAGTAGTAGCAGACTTCTAGGCACAAAACTTGTGGATGATGACCAAGAATGGAAGTTGGAGTTTCCCAATGAGCATCTAGGGGCGATAGAGATATAAGGTTGGGAAATGTACTTTGATGGAGCTGTCAACAACAAAGGGGCCGAAATAAGGGTAATTTTGGTTACGCCAGAAGGAGAAATGATCCTGATGGCAAAAAAACTTGAGTTTGAAGTAACCAATAACCAAGTAGAATACGAAGCCTGCTTCTTTAGTCTAAAAGCATTATGTAGCGCAAGGTCAGAAAATGTCACTGTCTATGGGGATTCCATGCTAGTTATAAAATAAGCCACTAAAGAATGGGAGATAAAAGAAGACAGATTACGGCTGTACTGGGAATACTTGGCCACCATCCTGTGCTCCTTCACTCAGTGTAAATTTTTCTATTTACTAAGGGAAGGAAACCAGTTAGCTGATGCCCTAGCCACACTAGCCTCCATATGGGAAAATGGGAAACAACCAGAAGCCAAGCCCTTAATTCTCACGAAGTCTCGAGCCCCCTGTTACGAAAAGGTAAGAGTAACACTAGTTGATGCCATTGAGAAACCTTGGTTCTATGATTTACAAAGGTATCTAGAAACTGGGCAATTCCCGGATGACGCTAATAAAAAAGAAAGGATATCCCTGCAAATGTTGTCTCGACAATTCATAAGCCATAATGGGATGTTATACAAAAGAATGTCAGTTAGGGTACACCTCAGGTGCATTGATAAGGATGAAGGCCGGAAGCTTATGAAAGCGATTCATGAAGGGGTGTGTGGGCCACACATGAATGGAACCATCTTGGCAAAGAAAATAACCCACCAGGGGTTCTTTTGGCTCACCATGGAAGTAGATTGTGTTGGATTTATGAAGAAATGTCACAATTGCTAAACATATGGTGATGTTAGCCACCTACCTTCTATGGAGCTTTAAGGAATGACTTCTCCTTAGCCATTTGTTGTATGGGGGATTGACATCATAGGGGAGGTAAGGCCAAAAGCAACTAATGGCCACCGGTATATCATTTACATCTCCAAATGGGTTGAGGCCAAATCCTATGCTACCGTGGGGTCAAAGCAGAAGTCGAAGTTCATCAAAAAGAACATAATCTGCAGATACGGATTACCGTACCATATAGTTACAGAAAATGGTGTTCAATTTCTGGCAAAAATGACCACATTATTGAAAGACTATAAGATTGAGCACCATAAGTCATCTTCATATAGGCCACAGGTAAATGGGGCGATGGAAGCAGTAAATAAGAATGTAAAAAAGATCTTGGCCAAGACGTTAGAAAATTACTGAGATTGGGCTGCATACTAAAAATTCGCATTGTGGGGGTACCGAACCACTGCTAGAACTTCGACAGGAGCCACTCCGTACTCTTTGGTTTATGGGTGTGAGGTTGTTTTATAGGTAGAGGTTGAGATAAGGTCATTAAGAGTCCTTCTGGAATCTAAACTCCCCAAGTATCAGTGGGTTGAAAGTCAGTTGGCTCAGTTGACATTGCTAGATGAAAAGAGGATGAAGGCTATGTATCATTCTCAACTGTAACAGAAAAGAATAACCTGTGCCTACAATAAGAAGATTAAGCCAGGCAAGATTCAAGAAGGGGATTTGGTGTTGAAACTTACAAGATCAGTCATGACCGATCCTCGAGGAAAGTTTAAGCCTGACTGAGAGGGACTGTATCTGGTAAAGAAGTTATTTTCAAAAGGCACTGCCATTTTATCTGACATGGAGGGAAATGAGTTCAAAAAATCATCAACCTAGACAAGCTCAAAAAATAATTTCTGTAAAAAGTCTCGCTAGGGAGAAAACCTCAAAAAGAGGCTTTCTAGGCAAAAGTTAGAGACTAAAAAGGTCCTGCTGGATTGAAAACCTCAAAAGAGGCGATCCAGGAAAAAGTTAAGGACATGTAAATGGAGAGAGAGGCATAAAATGATTAGTTGTAAAACTTGTAAGGGCCAGCCAACTAATAACATGAGATGTACCAAAAGTGAAATGTATATACGTGTTTATGCTTAAATGAAATGAAATGGATTGCTTTTATTATCATTAAACATTGCATAATGTGTCTATTACAAGCCGTTTAACTAGTACAAAAGGAAAATTACTTCTAATAAAAGGGGAAATGATGACTTCACTTTATGAGCTAATCTTATTTTCTCTTCTTTTATTATCTACCCTATGAACTTAACATTTGTAATTCTCTTATCCTTTTATATTTAATAAATTCGTCTCTTTCTATCTGTTGCAAACGAACCCATGATTTGTGATGATCATCGATAGTTTATTCTCCATCTTAGCTTAAATTTCTTTTGATGACTGTTCGAGGCCAAGTTGCCACTAGGTAGTTCAGGAAATTTTAAGAAAGGGGCCCTGGCTTGAACTTATAAACAGGCTCCACAATCAGTTATTTATAACCATATTGGCGGCAAAGGTGGGTTGGATTATAGAAAGTGGCAAAATGGAGACAAGTAACCAGGACACAATATGTATAAGACCGAATGGTCACATGCTGTAACCCCCACTTGGGGCACATCCAATGGATCAATGTATCAGGGAATATTGATAGCCAACCGTGAATGTCTGCAGGGATGGGATGTAGTTTCCTTGTTCAGTAGTGCTTCGCCTCATAGCGTATGATGTCTTAGGGAGGTTTGATCAGGCCTAACTTTTCATAAAACCACATCTACGAAATTGCAAATGATTAGATGCAGGTAGTGTGACAGTTGGAAGTTAAGGAAGGGACAACAGGAAACTTACCTCCAGTAGGAATGGACTTCCTGAGAATCATCGTATCCTCGTGAAGTCATCCAATCTGATGATAGTTTCTGCTAAGATGAAAGGGAAGGGATTGAACCCTAACTCCACTTAATCGAGGATGGAAAGGATCTTCGTATCGCAATGCCCTGAGGGAGAAACTAGTAGAAATTGAGCATCCAAACAGAGGGCTAACATGCGAGGCCAATAAGTTTCTTCCTTGTCCATATTCATGGTGACCTCAAGGAAGGACTCTAGTTTTATTTTTGAGTCAGAGATACAGTGAAAAGAAGACCGGGGTGGAAGGTTGAACATATGCACCATTTGTTGCTGAATGAAATGAGAATCCAGGTTTTCAAGGACAAGAACCATAAGTCGGTAAGCAAAGTCTATTGATGGCTAAGAATTGCCTTGAATTCCTCCAGCAGGGGACATATTTCTGTTGTGTTAAACTGAAAAATGTGCTTATGGGGATCCCAAAACTGAATCATGGCATGGAGAAAAGGGAAATTAATTCTCTTATTTGAAGACCAGAAGGTGAAACAGTTCTAATCTAGTCCAAGATTCGTTGCCTAGACCCTTCAAGATCGGTTGTAGCATCTGCAGGCTCCATTCAGTCATAGTTATAGCTTTTAGAGGTACTTAGAGAGAGAAATAAGAGGTTAGGGATGAAGGGAGCTAAAGAAGTGGGGCTAAACACCCAAATGTAGGTTTTTAAAGGGGCAGGACTGCCTGCTACTGAGGTGCTTGCCTCATTAATGAGTTGATCGCCTCATCAATGAGGCACCGCCTCAGCAGTAAGAGGCATCACCAAGGATCAATGAGGTGATTGCCTCATTAGCAGTATAGGTTGATTGTGCTTCTTTGAATCACATAGTCTAAACAGGTGCAAGTCAGAATATAGTGGGATAGATACGTATGCAAACATTGAAATTAGCTTACATGTGAAGAAATGAAAAAGCAAAACAAAAGAATTTAATTGAGGAAAATGACGAATTCTGCAAATATTCTGTCTATAAAATAAAAAAAAAAAGAATTCTTGGTTCATTATTGAAAGACTATGCAAATTTCAACCCTAATACATCAAACGTCTTACCCGATACCCTCAGGGCCAGCCTCTCCTCCGATGCCACTGCCACTCCTATCTTCGTCCTCATCAATCTGAAACACGTCAATATGATGCTCGAGAGTGGCGATCCTGGCCCTACTAGCCTCATCCTGATCTTGTTCAGACAAATCGCAAGTTAGTAAACCATGCGAGCATGCATACACATAGAAAATAAAGAGATTTTTACCCTCTACTGTTGGGTGATCTCCAACATGTAGTCTCTCTGGGCCTCTATCATACGATACATATATAGGCCCTACACCAGCGGAATCTGCATTATTGAAATAAATTTTGGGACTAACGTTTAGTTTGAGAATAATAATGAAAGCAGGTCAGGAAAAGAACTTACATGAGTAGCACCACCAGGGGTGCATGTAGTGGTTAGGTCCTCATCCAAGGTCAAGAACTGACATGACAACTCTCTAGGAGGAACCCAACATTAGGCTAAAGGGTCAAGAACATGAATGAAGCTGCCTAAGAAAAACTCAGAACCGAGCACAGTAATCGGCTTGGCTTGCTCGCTAGCCGCAGAAGTCTCCTTCCTGCCCAGATCCAGTTGACGCCTCAAAGACTCTCTCTCCAGCACTCAGGACCTAACCGGGGCCACAAGTCTAGTAGGTGCAACCTGAAGATAAATACAAAAGAAACATGTTGAGAATGTAGTCAATTTACGAGAAAAGGGAAGTCGACAAGGATATACCTGAGAGGTAAAAGCGGCCTGGAAGGGGACCGTCAGCAGAAGGTGAGTGCGGATGAACTTTGTATATCGGCTCTTCACACGAACTATGTGATCCAAAGCTGGTGAGCCCACAACAGCCTGAGCGAGGTCGTCGCCCTCTAGCTCATGAGTGCAAAGCATACTGTCAGGATGAGACCTAGGGACCCACCTAGCTCTAACACCTGCCCTCCAGTTTAGGACCCGCTCTCCCAAATACCAAGCTCGATATCTAAAGCCATAGAAGAGTACCCTCTTTCAAGCTTAGGGCCTGGAGCGAGTCATCTCAATGGTCTAAGTGTCCTCAGCCCCCCACAAGTCAATCCTGATCTGTAAAAAAATAAAAAGGAGTTATCAATATGTAAGTGAACTGAATATGAATAATTTACTAATAAGAAGGTTTGTGCTTTACAGGTACCACATCATGTGTCAGAGAGTTCAGGTGCTGTCTGTGGATGTGAATTCGCGCAAGGTGCCTCTTCATGACGCGGCTGGTGCCCCACCTGCCGAGGGCTGGGAAGTGATCCCCCACTCATGTAATGCCCACAAGTAGCTCTAGCTCCAGAGCCCAAACCTAGAAAAATAAAATAGGAGAAGTTGAGAAAACCGATGTAAGTAATGGGGGGTCAGAACAAAATAAAGAAGAAGGGGATCATAATGCACCAGAATAGCATGCCAAAAGCCACAGAATCTCTAGCCCCTCGGACCACCTCATTCATACTCCGGTACAAGTATGTCAGGGCGCAGTTACCCCAATCGAATGTGGGAATCTGGTCAAGATCATGAAGAGCCGACAGGAACATCAAGTCGATGGAGCTGGCAGTGTCAGCGAAGAAGGTAGTACCGAGCAGATAGAGTAAGAAGGGCCTCACCACTGGGCAATCTCACGGGGAGTAATCATCGTTGTAGCCCGATCCCGAGTGTAAAAACTCCTGATCGAGTCCAACTTAAGAGTATGAGTCCCCTTCATGTTAGGAGTCATCCCCAAAAGTCGCTGGATGTATGTAGCCTTATCCGGAGACAGCTGATGTAGACTCGCATCAAAGGGAATAGGATCCCCAGCTGTAGTATCCCGAGTTTTTAAATAATTTTAAACTGCATCGAGATATGCAGAGTTAATAATTTTTATACATATTTATGATATTTTTATGAGTTTGATATTTATTAAAGCTAATTTTAATTATTTTATATTATTTTAAGAGATTTACATAAAATTTTCCCCGGAATTGTATTTTCAAAAAAATTAAAACGTAAACAATTTAATATTAATTATTTTAAATAGTCTTACGAATTTTTATGAACCCATATATAATTTTAAAGTGCTAAATAAAATGTATATATGTACATTTATTTAAAATAAATTAGGGTTTAATTAATTAAATTAATTTTTATTATTTAATTTTAATGTTAATTAATTAATTATATATGTGTATATATTATTAAAATATGTGTGTGGTGTATATTTAATGTGTGTGAGATTATATATTATTATAATATATAGTATAGATGTATATATATACATATATACATAAATTATTATCAAAAATCAAAAGTTTACCATATTTACAGAAATGCCACCCGATCTTCTTCCTTACGTCCGATCGTCCTCATCTCCATTTCCGGTCGCTAAAACCTGGTCTCCTTGTCATCAGTGTGCCTCTTGGCTTGCCACCACCACATCCAGCCTTTCTCGACACCTAAAGCCTCCATTTCCGGCGTGTTTTGGCTGAAAAATCCTTGAGAAGCCGAAAACTTCCTCACCGTCGATCAAGCTGATTCTGACCACCAAACTCGACGCCACCAGTCTCTATCTTCTCCTTGAGCTCCGGTGAGTGTGATTCCAAGCTTTTTTTTCACTTTAAATGGTCTAGATTTCCCTAGGTTTTGATTTTCTATTTTCGGCCTATTAGGGTTATTAAATTTTTTGAGCTTTGATTTGAATGATTCAAGAAAACTCCCTTCACAAAAATTGATCCTAGTAGCTTAATCTACACTTTGGAATTTTTGTGGAATTTTTGGGAATTATTTTGATTTTTGTGAATTTTTAATTATTTTATTAATATTTTCTAATTTTCGAAAATTAATTAATTAAATTATGAAATTGTGTTTTATGGTAATTATAGGTGTTTAAATGCATTTTAGAAATTTATTTGTAATTTTTGTGAATTTTATAAATTTATTTTGAATTTATTTAGTTTATGTAATTTTGGGAAAATTAGATTAATTATGTGTTTTATTGAAATTAATTGGTTAATTGAGTATATTTATTGATATGATTGAATTATATGTTGAGAAAATTAATTTTGGGTAATTATATTATTTTTGGTGAATTTTTGATTAATTTTAGAGAATTTACGAAACTAGGGGTATTTTGGTAATTTGATACCAAATTGGCTAAAAATGTAATTAAATTGGTTTTACTAGTTATTTAAGGTATAAAAATGATTTCTATAAATGATTTAGTATTTTTAACTAATCAAAACTATTTTTCATAAATTATTTTCAAATTATATATAATATACGATTTTTCTAAATAAATGAATTTTTATCGGTTTTTAATGTGTTTTAGGGTTAATTATGTAATTTGGATTTATAAAATGTATTTTGGTTAATATTTATGAATTTATTGAGAATTACCGACTTTTAATAATATTTTATTAAAAATTAGGATTTTTGTGTATTTATCGATTAAATAAATATTTTTAGCATTTGAATATCTAAATTATTATATTTTGAGTATTGAAGGGTATTTTTAAAATTTTTCATGTGTTATGTATTATTCTGTGAATTGTGGACCTCGATCGGTGAAATTGTAGTTTGGAGTCCGACTGAGGGATTGTGAATTGTGTTTATTCGAAGTGTATTTTCTCTGCAGGATCGGCTCTACTCTTTGAGTAGAGAGATGTCCGTTTTACAGGGGAGGTTCAGCAGGATTTTTGGTAGAATTCTCGTAAAATGTGATATCCGGTCGAATTCTTATTCCAATTCTGTGTCTAATATTCTTAGAGTGAGACTCTAGAATGTCGATAAACTTATTTTGATTCATGTTGTCATTTGTTTGTTTAGTTGCGCCGAGACCGAGGCCTAGTGGATCAGGCCCGCCGAGTTTGTCTTGTTGAGCGCTAACATATGAGTTATTGTACTGTATATATGCGCATTGTATATAGGATGCATGACTTAGAATTTTTCATTTTCATTATATGTTTTAAACAATAATTTAATTATAATATGATTTGGTATGTTTTCAGTTTATTTTTAGTGTATCTTGATATATAAGTGTTTATATATTTTCTATATACATTTAATATATCACTGGTATATTTAGAGTTTATTTTTTATATATGTATGTTAGATATTTAGGTTTATGTTTGATATAATTTAATATCTATATACGATTTAAATCTACATCGAACCATAATTATTTTATTTAATGATTAGTTTATTTTAGGTTTATTCCTGAATAATTGCATGCTATATTATAAACCTATACTTAAATTATTATTTTTAAAGTTTATTTTTGGTATATTTTTGATATATTTTCCCAAATAAATGTATGTTTTATTATTAATTGAAACCTAAAATATTAGTGGTATACTTAGGGTTTAATTGTGATATATCCATGATAGAAAATTAAGTTATTTTGATAGAATGTGAATATATGTTAAACCTAAACACATATTTAAATGAATATTTATACATAAATATTTTATTAAATGATTTGTGTACTTAGGATGTATCTTTTGTATATTTATGTATATTTTTGAGAAAATGCATGTTATATTACTGATACGCACTTAATTGTTTTAAACTCTTTTAATGGTTTACCTTTAGTATATTTCATATTTTGTTTGACATATATATATACCCGAAATATACTGAGTATATTTAGGTATATTTTTTGTATATATATATATATATATATATATATATATATATATGGTTGATTTTATTATTATGAATATTGCTCCACATTAATTATTTTCAAAATAAAAGATTTATTTTTAGTGAAGGATATCAATAGAACGTGCTTCCTAATGGGCAGCACTAGGGTCATGTACGTACCGGTGCGATAGATAAAGGTTAAGTGAGAATTAATTATGGTGATTATAATTGATTTGATTGATTTGACTAAGATTAATGGTATAATAGGTAGTGTGATTACGGAGCCAATCACACTGACAGTCAGATTGCTGGAGCTCGGTTGACTTAGTGTCTCGGGGCCAATCTACTATCCATAGTGGAATGAATGATTTATTGGGTTGATTGAGATATGAGGTGATAGATAGTGTGATTACTGGAGCTCGTTTGACCAAGTGTCTAGGGGCCAATCACACTGACAGCCAGACTGGTGGAGCTCGGTCGACTTAGTGTCTCAGGGCCAGTTTGCTGTCTAGATTGGAATAAGTGTTCTATTTGGAATCAAGTGAGCCTGTATGGCTAGAGTGATGATGGGGTTGATTCAGGTTACTATTATTAGGGTTCTATGGATCCTTCATGAACTAAACTAAACGTTTTCTACATTTAGTATATTTATATAAGCAGAGTCGGTATATATGTGGAATGCGTGAATATATATATATATATATATATATATATATATATATGTGTGTGTGTGTGTGTGTGTGTGTGTGTGTGTGTGTGTGTGTGTGTGTGTGTGCGTGTGTGTGTGTGTGAGTGCATGATTGAATATGTTTTAGATGACATGTATATATAGTATAATAATTCACTCAGTGAGGTCTGACCCCCCTCAATTATTTTTTTCAGGAGATCCTTTATCGTCAGACCTTAGTCGTAGACTTCCTCGCCGGTGTTCTTCAGTCCCAGATATTTTATATAATGTATGTTTTGAATCTCTGATTTGTATTCTAGAAACTACAATAGTTATGTTATTATGTCTGAGGAGTATTATTTTGTTGTGGATATTTAATATTCTGAGAATTTGTATTTGATTACTATACGAAGATGTATTCATTGAGAAGGATTTGAAGTATTTATATTATTTATTGATTCAAAAAAAAATTTAATTTTAATTTTGTCGTACTTTTATTTATTTATTACATGATTTTATTTTCTAAGGCTTGCTATGGGTTCTTGATTCGAAAGAATTCTTGTTCTTTAGCGCCGATCATGACTCCTAGTTTGGGTCATGACAAAGTCAGTGCAGGCAATCCCCATGATGGCGGCAAATGACACTGGGTCTAGAGTAAGCTCACCGAACGGGAGGTGGAAGTATGGGTCATATCAAACCACCTCTCCATCAGGGCATGTAGTGGCTGGTAGTCCGTACGCCCCCTACTCGGATGGAAGCGAGAGTACGAAGTCCTCGAACCCTGTCTCCTGAATTCAGTCCCTCTGCTTATTAATCAATTCACTGTAGAAGACCCGGGCTCCATGGAAATTCCCGGCACCCTTGAATGTTTGAGCGTCATGCTATAAATAAAGAGATATGGAAGTAAAATTTATGCATTTTACGGTTTCAGGGAGAAATTCAGAATGAATGTTCATGTAAATAGCGTAGTTCGCTCTATTGATGAAGCGATCACCTCATCATAGAGGTGATCACCTCATCATAGAGGTGATCACCTCATCACAGAGGTGATCATCTCATTGAAGAGGAAATCGGCTCTGTGAAAGACTCATCGAAGAGGCGATCGCCTCTGTGAGGCACAGATAAGGAAAATTTTTAATTTTTGACAATTAAAACATAAATTTCACATTTTTTTCAATTAAACAATGTCCTAGAATGATAATTATTATGCAAGATTAATCACTAACCCAATATGATTTTGCAGGAAATTTTAGGGTACTAACCTCTCCAAATGCAGAAGAGCATATGTGAGACCCTAGGTCTGCCAGAAGAGGAATCGAGTCTCCACGGGTCAATCCCAGACTCCTAGAGGCACTAATAAAAGGCAGGATATGATCCCACTCAGGTACAAGGGGTGTTCTCTCATTCTTCATTGACTAAAAAGGGAGGAAAGATGCAAGGAGTACAAGAAGTGTAGGAGGAGGAAAGAGAAAAAGAGAGGTGACAAAAAGTAAAAGAGAAAAAGACAAGGGAAAAGCTATTTTTATAGCAAGCAAAAGTGTGGGGTTTCCCAAAAAAAAGTGTATGTTGAATGATTGAAAAATGATGAATGGAAATTAGTGTCGCATACTAGGAAGGCGGAATTCAGATTATAGATTTTTGAGATAAAGTTTTGGGAAAAATGGGCCAAGAAAACCCATACCGTTAAAAGACAAGACCGAAGCTCAAAAAGAGAGGGTTGTTCAGGTTTGAATCCCTGAAGCTTAAAAAGAAAAGGTTGTTAGGGTTTGAATCCTCAAAGTTCAAAGAGAAAGGGTTATTCGGGTTTGAATCCCCGAAGCTCAAAAGGAGAGGGCTGTTCGGGTTTAAATCCTCGAAGCTCAAAGAAAGGGTTATTCGGCTTTGAATCCCCGAAGCTCAAAGAAAGGGTTATTTGGGTTTGAATCCCCAAAGCTCAAAGAAAGGGTTGTTCGTGTTTGAATCCCTGGAGCTCAAAGATAAAGATGATTGTTTGAGTAGTATCTCCGAAGTCAAAAGTGAAGGACAACTAGGCCAGGAAAACCCGAAAGTCTGTGTCCCTGGAGAAGTGATAATCAAACCAAGAAAATCTGAAAACCACATCCCCAGTGATGATCAGGCCAGGAAAACCCAAGAATCAAGTTTCAGTATTATGAGGATTGGGCCAAGAAAACCCAAAAATCAAGTTTCAATATCGTGAGGATCAGGCCAGGAAAACCTAAGGTCGACAGTTTCTAAATTTCTTTATCAAATATTAATGAGTGGCTGATTGGGCTAGGAAAACCTGAGGATCACGGTCACATTTCAGAATAGAGAATTCATCTCTCGGGTGAAACCTGAGAGTCAGGTATGTTGCTTATCTTATTGTTTGTTTGTTGTTGTGCATGTGATTTTTTGAAAAATGGTCATTGAATGCATTTGATTTTTCAAAAAATCAAGGGGCAAACTGTAGGCACCCGATTCGGTCGGCCTTATTAGGGGACGAATTAAGGTTGCTCAGTTTAATCGGCCTATTATCAAGCCCAATGATGAAAATGTGAAACTTGGACATGAGAATGAGGCATGAATCTCTAGTGGAAAGTGGACTTGAAAGCCCAAAGCCTAGAAAAGCCAAAAACTAGCCCAATTATCTAGAATTGGCCCAAGCCCGCCTGGCCCAGCGCGGGCCCGGGCCAAAGGGGTGTCGCCATAATGCAATGAGGTGATCACCTCATCGAAGAGGCACCACCTCTGTGTCAATCCACTTGCAACTGCAACCATGGTAGCCAAATGGGTATGGGCCCCAGCCTCCAAACCTATTTTCTTGCATGAGAAATAGGTTTTTGGGGAAGAGGAAAAGGCTATGAAGGCTTATGATGAGCTAAAAAGCTTAGGGGCATGGGGAAGCTAGGGAATAAAAAAGAAAAAAAAAAGAGAGAAAAAGAGGATTGGCCATTATAAAAAAAAAAAGGAGAGCTCTAAAAAAATAAAGAGAAAAGAAAAAAAAAGGTCCTCAAAGAAAGAAAGTGAGATTGAGGCAAGGAAAAGTCCACTTTTACTTAAGAGAAGAAGGAAGAAGCTTGTGTCAAAAGTAGATATCATATCCTAGCAAGGATCACAATCAAAGCATCTCTGAGGGTCTCTTATTTTAGTAGAAAAATTGTACTCAAACTCAACATGTCCTTCATTATATGTGTTCTTGCTTGCATATAGCCAAGTCATTAGTATATTTTGAGTATATTTGTAGTTTATCTTGCTTCGAAACCTTACTTTATTGATGTGATCTTTGAATACCTTCGCATGTAGTCGTATTTTGATGATTGTAGAGTGGGTATATACATGTATTATTACTTAGAGTAGAAGTCTGAATATTTTGAGAGTTGAAACCGGCCTGTTGATCAAGTGATGCCTCTTGAGGCGATCACCCTATTGACAGGCCTCTAAGAGGTCCTCCTTTTCTGTATGTGTGTTTTATGCTTTTTTTTTTACTTAGAGATATAGGGATCCCTGTTGATGAGGCATCGCCTCATCAATGAGGCGATCTCCACATTGACAGGTATAGTCTATTTTCTGTTCTATCTTTTTAACATTTGTCATGATATCTGCTTTGATATGTCCTCTTTTGGCCTTAAACATGTCTATATCATTGCATGATGAGGTTCAATCTTGATTGTTTGATGCTTTGTTTAGTTCATAATGTGAAAACCCTTTTTTATAGAGCCTCTTTGTAAATATCGTTACATGTGATTTCGTTTTTTGAAAGGAAGGGCTAATCGTGTGTTATCTGCAGGAATTACTTGATGATTTCCATCATTGAGTAGTCACCTTCGTTAGTTATCCCTTTTATACTATCGCATTTATGTTGTTTCGTCGTTTTATTTTTCGTATATGTTCAGTTTATTTTCTGTATATTATTCTTTATTTAGCCTAAAAGCGTTGTAATCCTTAATCTCTTCTCCCCATTTGATTTTGAATGTATGGTTGTAATTATTATTTATTTTATTTTTGCTAAATGTTAGGACTCAAAGGCATGAAACTGGACTAATGTGCAAACTTGGACTTAATTATAAAATTTGAAAAGTAAATGAAGGCAAGTGCAACTTTAAATGTAAATGAGGAAATAATCAAATAATTAAACGGTAATAAAATGCAAAACACAAACGTTGGCCAACCGCAAGGTTGGGTGAGTATTCAAACGCTCATACCCAGTTTCCAAACTCGATCTCTGATGACGGCTTCTGGGAACCTCCGTGGGATCCAGTTACTGTACAGTATGTCCCGACTTTTATCCGAATGGCGACTCCATCTCCAAATAGGCCCAAGACCTATATCGTATTTCCTAGTGCACCTTGAGCTCACACAGTGCCGTGGTCGCCAAACACTTGAACGCGTGCTAAACTTCACCACCTACAGTATCGTAATGGGACTTTCATTAAAAGTTGAAATCCATGAACGAAAATCACCCAGATTTCTGGTTTGTTTGAATAAAGTGAGAGGGATGAGAAAGTTATAGAGAAGAGAAAGTTACAACATAAAATTCAAAAAGAAAATAAAAAAGGCCGTATTTTTTAAACACGAAAAAGCTAAAAATGAAAAAAAATGATCATAAATTTGAAATTTTTTTCTCAAAAATAGTGGACCATGATATTTTACCAAAAATATATGTCTGTTAAATTAAATTGTATTTGTTGAATTAAACTGTATTTAAATTTTCTTATCAATAACTTAATTTAGTGATAGAATAATACAATTTTAAGTTATATATATATATGTATATATATGAGAAAGTAAGAGAATCCTACGTTTATAAGGTTGCAAATCATCAAAAATTATAATGGGTATGTATTAATTTTTTTTCTTATTTTTCTTAATACTTGAATGATTTTTGGATCCTATTTTTCTTCTTTTATTTCGGATTTCTATTTCTAATGCTATGGGTATTAATAGATTTTTGTTAATTCATGACTCATGATTTTGTTAATTTGAAGAATGTGTGTTATTGTTGGATTGTTGTTGGTTTATGGTTGTTTCTGATTTTTATGAGGTTATTTTATAGTTGTTTGTTGTTTTTCAGTTGTTAAAGGGTTGTTGTAATGTTGTTTTGATATTATTTGTTGTTTTTGGTTAATGAGGGGTTGTTTTCAGGTTGTTATTGTTTTATGATTATTTTTGGTTTTTCTGAGACTGTCTTATAGTTGTTTGTTACTTTTTAGTTGCTGAATGGTTGTTGTGACTTGTTTTGTTGTTTTTAGTTGCTGAAGGGTTGTTATTTTTATATTGTTAAATGGTTGTTGTTGCTGTTTTATGGTAGTTTTCTGGTTTTTGTGAGGTTGTTTACTAATTGTTTGTTGTTTTTTTTTTATTTCTTTATTTTCTAGTTATTGAAGGGTTATTATGAGGTTGTATATTTTTTGTAGTTACTAAGGTTGTTGTTTTATGGTTGTTTTTTAGTTTTTGTAAAGTTGTATGAATTATGGTTGATGGTGGTGGTGATTGTTGAGAAGTTATTGTCAAGTTGTTCGTACATAAGTGAACAACACTATATTTTTGAAAAACTTTTGGTCAATACTTTATTTTTGAAAAAAAAGTCAACTATATTTAAAAATATACATATTTATTTTGATTAATTATGAAAAATTCCTTTATTTTTATAGAGATTTCATTCTTTTTGAGTTAAAGGTTCAAGTCTTCATCTTATTGCGGTTACATCAGAAAATTCTATTATTTATATTATATTAGAAAATTTTAATAATGAATATTATTAAATATTATATATTGCAATTAAATTGTGCCTTATATAAAGCATCCTTTTTATATAAAATATATTTTTTAATTAATATTAATTAAATCTTATTATTTGATTCAATTTTCGAATCACAAATTGAAAATTTTGATTATTAATTTAACAATTATGAATCATAAAGATAATAAAAAAATTTTAACAATTAATTTAATAAAATTGTTATATAAATTTGAGACACCAACCAAAAAATAATAGTCTCTCCTAGCTTGGCAACGTTGACTGGTTTATATCACAAATTTTTTTTTTAAAACGTAAAACAAACGAAACATTTCCCGTTGTTTCTGTTTCACGAAGAAAAGAGACAAAAATGTACAACTGACATGAAGGGCCGTAACAGAACTACCTGTCACTTTCTTGAGCATATATGATCAAGTGAAGTTTGTAGCCAATATCACATGTTAATTCACTTTAAGAAAACACTTCACCACTACTTCCCACAAAAAATCTATGGCCGCGGGAGTAGTAAACATCTCTCAATCTTCTTTTTTCCGGCCAATTTCCGGCTATCAAAGACCGCCCACAAGAAGGACAGTTCCCATTGTTATTAGAGCTACTTCAGAGACCCCTACTACCTCTTCTACTTCTACTGCCGCTAAAGAAGACCTGAAGAAGCCTGAGGATGTTACTTTTGCTCCTCCACCCAATTTCAAGCCGCCAAAGCCTCAGCCTTTCATGGTGAAGCCCGGCAAGACCAACGATATTGCTGGTGCTGCACTTGCTCTGTTTTTTCGGTTAGGATCAGGTCTTTTTGTTTCTGGGTATGTTAAACATAACTCTGTTTCTTGCTTATTTTTATGGTCTTATCTGTGTGGTTTAATTGATTTTCTTTTGTCGTTTTTTTTTTTAAGAAGTGAGAACGAATTTCTTGAAGAATTTTAGTAATTAGAGACGAATGCAATATAACTAAATCATAAAAGAAATAGAATTAATTACCAACCTTTGACGTTGGTCCAATTTGCAAGAAGTTTGAATTTTGTTTAAGTAAGTTCTCAAGCTCAAGTTACGTATACAGAAGAAATAAGTGTTGGAAGAGTTTTGCCCCCATAAGGTCCATCTAACAAAGTTTGAGAAAATGGCTGAATGCCCTTTCTTTGATGATCTTTCCTTTAAATAACTATTGTTGTACAACCTATTTTAGACAAGAAAATATTTACAGTAAGTACACTGATTACTGCTAATCTACTTTAGGTAAGAATGACTGATTACTGCTAATCTACTTTAGGTAAGAATGTATATACAGCTAATACACAAATTATGATAAAATCTCAGCCATAATTTCTGCCATAATCTTAGCAATTGACAGCTCATAACCTCTGCCATTGATATCCCCCCTCAAATTGATGCTGGATGATCATAAAGCATCAATTTGGTAACCAAAAAATGATGTCGTTGTCGTGAGAGAGCCTTAGTAAAGACATCAGCAGTCTGTTGAGTAGTAGTGATGTGAGGTAGAGAAATGACATGGGCATCATATGCTTCACGAATAGAGTGACAATCCACTTCTATGTGCTTGGTGCGCTTGTGAAACACTGGGTTAGCTGTAATTTGGATAGCACTAGTATTATCCGCATGAAGTGGAGTAGGTTCCATTTGAGGAAACCCAAGTTCACCCAACAGTCCTCGAAGCCAAACAATCTCAGAACATGCAGAGGACATAGCACGATATTCAGACTCAGTGAAGGATTTCGACACCCGATCTTGCTTCTTGCTTTTCCAAGAGACAAGAGAGTTGCCAATAAACATGCACCAGCCAGTAATGGAACGTCGAGTATCAGAACAACCAGCCCAGTCAGCATCACTATATGCTACCAAGTGAATAGGAGAAGCCACAGGAAAGAAAAGACCTCGGGTAGAAGTGCCTTGCAAATAGCGAACAATGCGACAAACAGCAGCCAAGTGAAGGTGCCGAGGGGCCTGCATAAATTGACTAACTTGTTGGACAGCAAAAGAAATGTCAGGCCGAGTAATAGTTAGATAATTCAAGCTCCCCACTAAACGTCTATATAAAGAGGGATCAGGCAGAAAATCACCCTCATCTCGACGATATTTAACATTCACTTCTAAGGGAGTATCAACAGATCGACCATCTTGAAGACCAGCCAATGTAATTATCTCCTGAATGTATTTATGCTGACTTAGGAAAATACCAGCCGCTGTAGAGTTCACTTCAAGGCCTAAAAAATAGCGTAAAGGACCTAGGTCCTTCATATGAAAAGAGTTTTGAAGATGCTGTTGAAGCTGAGAAATTAATTTAGAGTCAGTCCCTGTAATAATGATATCATCAACATATACTAGGAGCAAAAAAATTCCGTTAACAGTCTTGCAAAGAAACAATGAGGAATCATATTGACTCTGGACAAAAGAGAAGTTAATAAGCGTGGATCGAAACTTATCAAACCAAGCACGTGGAGCCTGTTTTAAACCATAGAGTGACTTTTTTAGTTTGCAAACATCAGAAGAGGGTGTAGAAAATAACCCTGGTGGTGGAGTCATATAAATTGGTTCCTTAAGGTCCCCATGTAAAAAGGCATTCTTTACATCCATCTGTCGTAATGACCAACCCTTAGAAGCAGCAATAGCTAGAATAAGTCATATTGTCGTCATTTTTGCTACTGGTGCAAATGTCTCCTCATAATCAACTCCGTACTCTTGTCGATTTCCAAGTGCCACCAACCTTGCTTTGTATCGGTCAAGTGAGCCATCAGATTTCAGCTTAATGGAATATACCCATTTACATCCAATGGGTTTAACATCAGTAGGACAGGAAACAATATCCCAAGTATGATTCTCATGAAGAGCTTGAAGTTCCTCTTGCATAGCTTTCTCCCAACATACATGTTTAGTGGCCTGAGAATAAGAGGTAGGAACTGTAATATCAGCTAAAATAGCAGAAAAACCATACCTATCAGGTGGACGACTGATACGAGTAGATCGTCGAATAGCTATTGAAGTGGGCACTGGATTAGGGTCGGGAGATGATGGGGGCTGTCGTCTCTGATAGACAAAACCAGGTTTAAAACGCTCAATAGAGGAAGATATATCATCAAAGCTAGGAAGAAGAACACCATTTGAAGGGAGATTCTGCTGCTGAAAATAGTACTCATGTTCAAAGAAAACCACATTTCTAGAAACACGCAGTCGATTAGTGGCAGCATCATAACACAGAAATCCTTTGTGAGCAGTGCTATAGCCCATAAATGCACACCTTACCGATTGAGCTGCAAGCTTGTGGCGTTCATGTGAAGGCAAGTGAAGAAAGCAAACACATCCAAAAGTGTGTAGCATATGATAATTAGGCTGCATACCAAAAAGACGGAAGTAAGGAGAATCAAAATTCAATTGTTGAGAAGGTAGCCGATTAATCAGATAAATTGCAGTTGACAAAGCTTCCACCCAAAATCTAGGCGGAATTGATGCCTCTAAGAGTAAAGTGCGAACCATGTCCAGCAAGTGACGGTTTTTCCGTTCAGCCACTCCATTCTGTTGAGGGGTATAAGGGCATGATCGTTGAGATATAATGCCTTTCTGTTGTAAGAAAGTTTGGAAATCATGTGACATATACTAATGACCATTATCAGACCGCAAAACCTTAATGGAGGTGGAAAATTGAGTCTCAATATAAGCCATAAAAATTCTGAAAACAGTGAACACTTCAGCTTTGGTACGCAGAAAATATATCCATGTGAAACGACTATAGTCATCAATGAATGTCACGAAATATTTATACTGCGCATGTGAAATAATAGGAGTAACACCCCAAACATCACTATGTATAATCTCAAAACATGTATTAGCACGAGTACCATAAGTAGGAAAAGGTAATACTTTACTCTTTCCTAGTTTACAAATAGAGCAATCAAGAGATAAACTATTAGAAGAACACTGATTTTTGTCGCCAAGAAAACCATGATTCATCAAATGAGACAATATCATATTATTTGGATGGCCCAATCGTTTATGCCAAACATCAGCCTTATTTTCAATAATAATAGAAGCCAAAGACAAAGTTCTAGGAATATTAAACTGCAATGGAAATAATCTGCCCACTTTAGGCCCCCTCGCGATCACCTTCCCCGACCCCTGATCCTGCACATGACAACCACGACGAGAGAAATTGACATCACAATTATTATCCACCAACTGTCCAACAGAAATTAAACTAGTAGACAATCCAGGAGAGACAAATACATGACGAAAGGAAGGTCCAATATCACCAATGGCAGTAATTGGAAGATTACTTCCATTAGCAATCTGAATATTTTGTTTTCCAGTATACTTCTGAAGATTATGTAGCCAATCAGGTGATCCAGTCATATGATTGGATGCCCCAGAATCAACAAACCAAGGAGAAGAAACAATCTTACCTTGACCATGAAGTCCTAGAGTAGAAAATGCTGTGATGATCATCTGTTGGACCATTTCTGGAGTAGCAAAAGACTGATTTATGCCAGCAATTGTGGCTGTAGAACTGATAGTGGTAGGGTCTGAGATAGCGGCCTGAAAAGCTTGGCCTCGTCGATTTTCTGGGCGTGTAGGACATTGCTTGATAATGTGTCCATTCTGTTTACAATAATTGCAGAATTTCTTACCACAATTGCGGGCAATATGCCCGAACTCCTTGCAACTATAGCACTGCATTTGTCCCTTTCCTCGGTTCTTCCCTTGAGCAGCATAAGCAACATTAACAACCTCAGATGTCTCCTTGGACGAACCTAGAGCAGCTTGTGTAGCCATTCTTTGTTCTTCACGCAACAATTCTCCAAGACATATATCCAAGGAAGGGACAGGATTTCTATTCAGTAATCCAGCCCGTGCAACTTCAAATTCTGGCCTCAGTTTCATCAAAAATTGATCGCGCCTACTATCTTCATGAATTGCTTGAAGGCTGGTTAAGGCCTCTTTAGGTATCTTTGAATAGATAAGACCAGAATATTCGCTCCATAGATTAATAAATTCAGAATAATACTGCTCAATAGAGAGATTACCTTGACTGAAGTTACCAATGTCAAGTTCTAGTTGAAATCGTCTTGCAGTGTTATCTTGATGATATATGCGTTGCAGATAATCCCACATCTCCTTAGCTGTACTAAAGGAACATAAATTGTTCACCATATGAGGTTCAATAGAACCTAAAATCCAAGAGATGATTCGAGCATTCTTTGCCTCCCATTGACTGAGTTCTGTACCTTCTTTAGGAGCAGGAGCAGACCCATCAATGTGATTCCAAAGTTCCTTCCCTTTTAGAAACATTCTAAACTGAAATTCCCATGCTGCATAATTCTTTCCTGTAAATTTGATCGCCAAAGTCTCTGTAGGCATTCTTCCAAGAAAATTCTCAGCAGACATTCTTCCAAAAAAATGAAATCTCAAAGCCAAAGTTGTTGATCAGAAATTAATCAACCAAAAAAAATATAGCAAACCAGAAAGCTCTGATACCATAACAAAGTTTGAGAAAATGGCTGAATGCCCTTTCTTTGATGATCTTTCCTTTAAATAACTATTGTTGTACAACCTATTTTAGACAAGAAAATATTTACAGTAAGTACACTGATTACTGCTAATCTACTTTAGGTAAGAATGACTGATTACTGCTAATCTACTTTAGGTAAGAATGTATATACAGCTAATACACAAATTATGATAAAATCTCAGCCATAATTTCTGCCATAATCTTAGCAATTGACAGCTCATAACCTCTGCCATTGATACCATCGAGCTCAGTCCAACTTACAAAAGGTCATGGGTTCAATCCTTCGCCATCACTGTAGGGCGAGCTTGTATGCTTTATGGTTGTTAGCAAACTACTGTCTACATCAAACAAAATAATAGCCTGTGAGTTCCATACAATGTGCATACATTAAATAAGTTTGTAGATTTCAGGCATTTAAGTTGGGATTTCGAGGCCACACATGTAGGAGGCTTTTAGAGCTCCATAGAGAAATTGTTGAGAAAAGGAAAAATGATATCAAGACAGTACTAAATAGGATTTTGATCAGAATAAAATATACAAGCAGATTTAAGCAGGAGCCTATCAGCATTATGAGAGATATGTGAAATTCATAGTCAATTAGGAGATTTGATGTTCGAGTCTTTGGCGCTCAAAATAAGGTATCTTAGGAAAAGCAGGAACATAATGTTTCATACTCCTAATATCATAAGAAAAAAAGTAGAGTTAAATGGATATGCTGCCTGGAAATTTGGAGGAGTACTCTGGTTCGTTATGGTATCAAGACTGCTATGCCTTCCCATTGCAAAGGTTTTCATTTATATACATATTTTAGATAAAAGTGATGGATAATAATGAACTTATTTTTGGCAGATCACTCGAAGCATTTAATGGTTTGTTGGAGACAATAAACTCATAGATGCGAAATTTGGGAATTTTCAATGCTTTGTTGGGGTTGACTAGAGAGAAAAAAAATGAGAATGTGGCCTGTCACTTTGTTGTAATAACGCCTTTGTGCCAAGCTTCTGTTTAATTCTTGTTTCGGTGAAGGTTTTCCACAATCCACATATCCTTTTTAGCACACTTTTTAAGCTATTTTACTTGTAAAAGAAAAAAAAATAGACATGCTAATATAGAATGACGAAAGATTGAGAAATTGAATGATATCAAACCAGCAATATCAATAAAAAATGTTGTTACGCAGACAAGTTATAATTTGCAGTACTGCAAATTTACTATGTCTTGTATCATAGTGTTTAAATATTGTATGCACTAGCTAACTTCAAGGTTCTGAATTCTCTTGTATTTTCTTTGTACTGTGGCAGGTATTCTGCATCTTTTGTTTCCAAGGATGAGATTGCATCTGACCAATATGCTCTAGAAGTAGCTGGTACTTGTCAAATTTTCAAAGTTCCTATTATGCTAAATTAAGTGTTGTTCAAATGCATGATCCAAGCAAGTAGATGATCAATTTTCAGCTCTAAATTTGGCATACATGTTTATTAAGCATCTTAGCAATTAGTTTTAATTGATAACATTAATATACAACTTCCATTTTTAACAGGCTACAAAGTGAAAGAGACCTCAAAAGTTGGCCCTCGCCCAGAGAAACCAATTGAGATATATGAGTTTGAAAGGTTTTTGTATCTCTTTTGCATCTTCTATGTGCACTACTTTATGCAGTTCTGATGAGTAAAACTGATTGCTCATATTTGGTTTGTGCTCTTTTCGATCTTCATCAATTCGCCTGTAAACTTCAGCTGTCCATTTTGCCGCAAGGTAATTTTAAACTATTCAATGCTAAAGATTTTTCTGTGCATGTCTTTTTGCTGGTTGATTGTTCTTTTCAGTGCTATGCTAGTGAATATTTATATGGCTTCCTTCTGATACAGGTTAGAGAAATTGTTGCAGTTTTAGATATTGATGTTCTGTTTTATCCTTGCCCCAAAAATGGTCCAACTTTTCGTCCCAAGGCTATTCAATTGGGTGGAAAAAAGCAGTTCCCTTACATGGTTTGTCATCATTTCTCTTGTCATTCTTAACTTGATATAGTGTTTGCAGGACATGTCAAAAGTTAACATTCCTCGACTCCTGCAGCTTCCAATTTGCTCAATTTTTTTCAACAAATTAAGTAGTAGATGCCCATTTCCTCATTGTCTCATCAATGGTCACTAAAGGCATCTTTCATTCATTAGGATGTTGAGCGTTTTGGTTTAGGCCATGAAGCCAGGGGAAACCCTTCGATTGAGGACTAGTATGTATGTATGTGTGTGTATATATATATATATACACACACACATCTGAGCTTTTATCTGTTGATGCTGGCAATGTGCAGATGATGGTTACATCACATAGTGACTCAATAACTAAACAACTTTTTTAGAACTACCCTAAACTAGTTTTGGTTTCTGAGGAGGTTGAAACTTTGCAGTCCTATTTTGTTCTGTTAAGAATATGTCAAGTGCAAATTAGCAAGACCAACGACATACTATTAAGCTGATTTGTTTATGCAACATGTTTAGGCATGATAGCTTTCTGTCATATGGACACTCAAGCGTGATAAATAGGAGCTATATGTTCATTCTACTGTTCTGCGTGCAGGTGGATCCTAATACTGGAACTGCAATGTATGAATCAGATGACATAATTAAGTATCTGGTTGATAAATACGGTGTGTTTCTCTTCAGTCATTAAGCTAAAATTAAGATATGCTTTGGTTTCTTATAGATTATGTATCTCTACAGTACTTCATAGCAGTATATTTGTCTTTCATATGCTTGATGTTTATTTAGGTGATGGAAGTGTTCCTTTCATGCTATCACTTGGCTTCTTCACGGTTAGTTTATGAAAATTCATTTACATTTTCATATTAGTCTGTAGGAAGCAATTTTTAAGGTGCATTGCTTCTTGTTCAATGACTTCTGTTCTTTGTAGACTTTGACTGCAGGGCTTGCTATGATTGGCCGAGCAGGAAAGGTAATTCACTTTGTAATTTGTATTGTTTTCACTAAATGAAGCACTGAAGATCTTTGATTATGCATTATCTGTTCTACCAGTTTGAAATGATAATTTTCAGTGCATTTAAGATAGTGATCTCCAAGTATATTTACAAATTGATTATCATATTTTGCTCATTTCAATGAGTTGTAATGTGGTGCAATCTTTTCTTTAACCTTCTCTGGGGTTTTGTGCAGGGATCATCTTATATTCCTTCAAGACTGCCTCCAAAACCACTTGAACTGTGGTCATATGATGTGTGTATAGTTCGAAATTATTATTTATGACTGATAATTTCCCAGTCAATTTTGGTTTACTTTCTTGAGTACTTCTCTTCCTGTTGTGCTATCTGAAAGATGATGGCTACATGATTTGATATTTTGTAACATCTACGTGGAGGTATGTATCACTCAACTAATTCATTTTTCCTTTCAGGGTTCCCCATTCTGTAAAATTGTTCGCGAAGCACTTGTTGAGTTAGAATTGCCACATATTCAGCGCAGGTAAAGTCCATATCTTGTCTCCATTTGGTTAGGAACCTTAGGATGAGTTTTAGATGGGATTTTTTGATTGATAATTGTGTGAATGTTCTCAACTATGTTCTTCTATTTTGTATTTGAAATGGTCTTAGCTGCCAAATGAATTGATATTACTGTGATAGCTCATTCAGAAAAGTTTACATCCAAAGGTCTGTTAAGAAAATCAAGCAAGGACAAATATTGTTAGTTTTGATTCTCTTAACAAAGGGCTCAAGTTCAAGTCTTGTATATGGAGAAATATACACAATGAGAGAACGAGGTCCAGTTTATGGAGAAACATTCATTGTGAGAGTTTTTTCTCACCTTTATGGATATTAAATACTGGAAGTCAATATTAAAAAAATAAAGGAAGAGCTCATCATTTCATGCTAACATATGCAAAGGAAATTAATTTAAAGTATTATCCACGCATCTATAACCAATGCTGCATTAATTAATTATGAGAATTTGTTCCTTTTGTTGCATGGAGAATGTTTCAATTTTATGCAGCTCAGCCTAGGGTGTTGGGTTCCAGGCCTAGTTACCAGTGTCCATCTTAAAATTTTTGCCTTTGAGACCATTTTTGCATTTTTCACGAACTTTTTTTCTGTTTCTACTATTAGTTGTGCTCGTGGCAGCTCCAAAAGACAAGCACTATATCAGAAAGCTGGACATTTTCAGGTACTTCTGCTTATTAAGTAAACTGCGCTCTGATTCTTGCACATACGTGCACATGGATGAAATTGCATTTGAGCATCTTTTTTAATGATAATGATTTACAGGTTCCATATTTAGAAGATCCGAACACTGGGGTGCAAATGTTTGAAAGTGCAGACATTGTAGAGTATCTAAGAGCAACTTATGCTCTTTAATGAGCAGAAGTTTGAAAAACACTTCTGATAATTGTTTTATACATATATAAATATGTATTTTCTTTTTCTTCTTTTTTTCTTTCTTTTAAAGGTTTTTGGAGTGAAACCAAAATCATTGACAGACACATTTGGAATGCAGATCATTTCACAGACATAGTTCCTTTTTATGTGCTTAAATACAGGAGACATCATGGCAGTGACTTTTGGCAGGGTAAGCTGTGCAGAAGTACTAAACTACTACTCTCTTCAGCAAAATTACTGAAAGGGGTTGGACCCAGTTACCTGTTTAAAACAGAGATCCTAAAGGAACAACACCCATCAGAGATCATTCTGGTAAGGTGTTGGATATGACTATAGTTACCATTGAATGGTGCATAGATGTGTATGATCTTGATAAACCAATCATGGGTCAGCTTTAGGCTATAATTAACTTTAGTCACCACTATGAGAGGACCATGTTCTATTACCATCTTCTTTAACAGATGTAACAGCCCTCCTGACTAGTTTCTTTATGTAGTGTAGGCATCTTTTTGGTATGCTTCTTCTTTTGCTCTCATAGTGGTGACTAAAGTATATTCAAAGTTGAGTAGAAGTTGACCTGCACCTCTTTTAGTGCATCAAATTCTTATCCTGTGAATGTTTTTGGAGATTTCAGAAGATCAAAGAGTTGTCAAAACAGGTAGCACAAAATCTGGCCATACATTTTGTGGCAGATGAAGGTTCCATATTGTAGCTTTCATGAACTTCAAAAAAAAAAAAAAAAAGGAGAGCTTCTTATAGTGCATTGTGATTTTTTGGGGATAGGGCATCTGATTCTGGCACTTCAGTTGTGAGATAAAACTGAACCGACCCATCTTTTCTTTGGCTGATGTGGACATGTCTATCTGCTTACCATTGTGTGTTCTAAACATATATGGTACAAACTCATCTTGGTAATGACGCCACAACTGTTGATATTAACATTTCATTGTATCTTTGCCTGCGAGTGGGTCCTTGTTACTATTAGTCCATATCTTTGCTTTAACTGGTTCATAAAATGACCAATCATGGTGTATCACTTGGTATATTATTTATCATCTTTATAGGTAAAGCTAAAGGCACAAGGCCAAGTCAAAAATTTCATCTCTTTTCTACAGTTTAAGTGCCATCTCCCATTTTACTACAATGGTATATTCTTATAGTTATTAGCTGTTCATTACAGTGGCAATGGTCTGGTTTCATGTTGGATTCGTGACAGTAACTCTTATAATTTTTATAAAAATAAACTAACAATGCGACATTTCATCAAAAAAAAAAAAAGCCAAATTTTCTTCTTGGTCTTAATTAATTAAACCTCGCTTGAGGTTCTTTTCATCATGAATTCTTTAATCTTCAAAAGAATATATATATGCAGACATCTGAGACCAAGTCTTGAGGCAACAACACTTGACAATGCACAAGTTTTTGTCCACAGCAACAAAACTTAATCACAGTATCAGTATTTATACATTGGTCCCCAGCTTCCACGTTGAGCAGAATTTAAATCCCAAAACCAAAGATAAGCCAAAAGAAAGGGACAAGGAAAAACTACATATTAGAAGATATAAAATAAAGAAACAAAGAAATAGTCAGACATGGAAATGGCCAAGTCAGAGCCAGTGATCTGCTAGCATGTGGAGCTTGGAGGGGTCTAATGATGGGTCTAAAATCCACTAAACAAATGAAATGTGCACAACAGAGGGAGATATTGCCTGTGAAGAATAAAGAAAGATAAGAGGTGTAGAGGTTTGTGTGAACTGATTGGTTGTTTCTCTTTAATTTTGGAACACAAACTTTGCGATAGAATTTTAGCCTTTCGGCCATTGAAGTTGGCTCTGTAATTTTGCCACTTTATTTGTACATTGGCTAATGATGATGTGTGCTGAGTTTAATATTTCGTGGGAATGTTTGTTTTTATTTTTATATTTTTTCCTATTTTAAATAAAATATCCTATAGATATTAAGTTATTATATTAAATTTTTTTAATATAGTGCAACCTAATACTACTTAAACGAAATGAAGGGACTCGAATTCGAGTTTTTGATATGCTTTTGAGTATCAACCGATAATTTAATGATTAGTTTTTCTATAATTATTTGTAAATGTATAATCAAAGTGGGTTCATTTAAGTTGACCCCAATTACAATTCAAACTTTTGAATCTAAAATTCTTTAAGATTGGATGATTGCAGTGAGCAATCTCCTCTAACATTCTAAGATCTTTAGCCAAAACTATTTATGTTTTGCAGAAAATGGCAAATTTGATTGATTCAACAATGTTCAACTTGGCTTCACACTTTGATCATCTTTATGATTTCAGACACCAATTTAATTGCTCAAGACCATTGCTTGTTGATCTTGAATATTGTGCTACCTAGGGAATTGTGGCATTCATTGAATTCTTTTTCCTCCTATTAGTCATATTTTTAATCTACTACATATCATCAATGTGAATTTCTTTTAAAAAAATTTATGTTCTAAATTTATATATTCACATTTTTTTAATTTCTTCTGATAATAACTTACTTTAAAAAATAATCTATTTATTAACTTACTAAAAACGTTTAATTTATATTTATTTGAATTATTTAGTTTTTGTTAAAATTAAATGATTATATATATATATATATAGCTCCATAAGTTTAGAACCGAAAAAATACAATACAAATGAAAAAAATTGCTTCTCATATGATATTATTGATTAATCAATTTATCGACAAAGATGGTTGTTTTTACCATTTGTGTACTTAATCTTTTGCTTTATCGCCTTATCGATAAGAGGTGAAATATCAATATAAATTATAAAAGGAGTTCAGAATTTTTTAATTTTAAAATAATTATTTATACTTTTTTGCATGGAAACGAAAAACTAAGTTTAAAACAATTAATTGTTTGCCGTATTGATATCGAAATCTAAGTCAAATCCCAATAATAAATACATCAAATAAAAGATATTTATTTGACCCTTTCATCATCAGCATTAACTTGTATGGATTCATTAAGAATTCCACTGTTGGTTAAACTAATATATCTCCATCCATTATCGACAAATTATTGTCTTCTTTCACATTTAATGTTTTCCATATCTGATAATTATATAAATTTTAATTATTTTAAAATTTAAATTAAATAAACTTCATAAAATGATAAAAATTATTAAATATCTATTTTTTATATATAAATTAAATTTATAATTTTATTTAAAAATATATAAATTTGAATTTAAAATTTTATTTAAAAAAATTTTAACAATGTTTTACCTGAATTTTTTATTATAACTATAGGAACCGCCCTGCATTAATTATTAGTTAAAGCTAGCTAATGGGAATTTTCTTCTTTTTTTTTATTTTTATTTGTTTGATGGAAACTTTGTTTCGATGATCTTACCTACTTACATATGGTGTCACTAGCTAGCTACCACCAAAAATTGCCTTGTAGACTCATGAATTATCCCACAACATGATTAATCTAAGTCCCATATGATGATTAGATTTGGTTCTTAAATTAATCTGAGCCTCTTCTTTTTCAAATTTATTAAATCATATTTATGATTTAAGCATGTCAATTACAAATTATTGGCAATATTAATGAAATTATTATTTTCATTTAACAAGGACCACTAAACTATTGGTTATAGTAAGAGTAATTATCCCTTAACATTCGCTATAAATTCATTTAACAAAAGCCACTATACTGTATACAATAAAAGTAATTATCCTATAATATTCGCTATAAACCGATAACTCCCATCAATATTGGTGGTGATAATTCAAATTTAAGACTTTCACTTACACCACTCAATTAATCATTGTTTAATTTGTTAAACATAATTTTCTAAAAGTATATTGCCAACTACAGAAGTAATATTTACCAATAACACAGTGATAAATCAAATATGATATAAGAAATTGGTAAAAAAATTGCTGTATTAAAAAAATTGAATGATTTATATTTTTCCAAATTTGTAACAGCAAAAAACCAAAAAAAAAATTAAGATTACAATTAAGGGAAGTAATTAAAAAACAGATTAATTTATGACATAAAACAGTTTTAGAACCCAAAAGAAAAAAGGAAAATAGATTAATTAATTAAAGAGAAACAGGACAAAAACTACTATAGACACTACTAATATAAATAGATGCAATGAAAGAAAGGTTTGGCAAAGGTTTCGACAAAACACAGGCAAGTCTTGAGCAAACTCTTTTTCTCTCCATCTATTTCTTCCTCTAAAATTAGCATATTTTTCTATAATAATTAATAGTAGCTGCTACAAAATACACATAAACATAGATATTATCTTCTTTGATTATTAATTGTTCTTTTGATATATTATTATCAGGGTGATCAGCGTACTAGGTTCAGGCACAATGGCTCGCCGGAGCTCCTTCTCGGTGTTTGTTGTGGCAATGTTATTGCTTGCTGTTGCTCCTGGAAGAAATGTTGCTAACCCCCACGAACATGCTCACCCTCGTATGTTCTTTATATATTTTTTACTTAGGCATGCACGCGCACACACGCATACACAAGCTCTAAAGGATATCTAATTATCTTTTAATTAACTTCTTCCACAAACAATTAAATGTTTGTGCTGAAACAGAAGAATTGAAATTTTCTATCATTCAAAGATAAATACTTGAATATACTAAAGATTGAATAGTTTAATGGTATAACTCCATTCACAGTATCAGTCTTAAAAAAAATAAATAAAAACGTCACTATATATATATTTGTTGTGTTTTTTAAATTAAGAGGCTTAATTCTAGGAATTTTTTTGGTTTGTTTCATAATAGATCAAGTGTCATCTCCATTCACTTACTCTGGCCAAACGGGCCCTGCCAACTGGGGAAAATTAAATCCAAATTTCACTGTATGCTCAACTGGGAAACATCAGTCTCCTGTCAACATTAACAGGACCCAAGTTGTTCTTGACAAAAATTTGAAACCCTTGATCAGGGGTTATAAGACTGCAAACGCTACTCTGCGGATCAACAACGGAGGCGTCAATGTCGGGGTTTGTGTTCTTGAATTTATACAGCTCTTTTATCTTTCAGAAACACATGGAAACACCACTTTATACCATGTTACATAAGTAATTTAAAAATATTAGACTACTGATTTAATTTCAAATTGAATGTCTGCATCGGAATGTCTGTTATTAAATAAGGAATTGAGTCTAGAGTTCTGTATAAAAATATCAGATTGATGAAATTTTTTATGCCTATCAAATGCGGAAATAATTATTGGAAAAAATTAGTTGTGGGATGTGTTTAAAAAATAGATTTTACATTTTTAATAATGCACACAAGACTTCACATGAGGTAATGGGATAACAAAAGTTCACATGACTCTGAAAATTCTGCGATACATCAAGATTCTCTGCTTGGAGAAATAATTAGATACTAATCATAATTTTGATTTCAACGGAATTATTGCCATCCAGCAGACAAAGATTGCGACATCAGACATGTTAGAGAAGTGGACTAGTGTGTAGTTAAGAGATAATTAAATTTTGCAAGTGTGCTTACAATAAAATATAGATGATGAATTTTGTTTGTGCAGATAAGTTACGAGGGTAATTGCGGAGCGATGACTATAGATGGCAAAAATTACACCTTGTTACAAATGCATTGGCATAGTCCCTCTGAGCATACCATTAATGGAGTCCAGTACGTTCTTTCTCTGAATATTCTCTCAAATGGGTGTATGCACGCATACACATATAAAAAGAGCTTTCCATAAAATTAAATATATATATATATAAATTTAAATATAGCTATTTATGATGCATAAAAAATTTTCCCAATAAATGTTTCTGCATCGAAAATTTTAAAAAACTCTTTAAAAGTGTTTTCGAACCACATATGCAAATATAAAAAATTAGAATATTTTCTGCAAAAAATATATTTATTTAATAAAACAAAAAAAATACAAATTAAAAAATAATTTTATATTTTTCTTAACTAAACAAAATAATTTCTATAATTATACTATTTATTAATAAAATAAATAAATAAATTTCAAGATTTATATATAAAATTTGTATTCATATATTTTCAATATTTATTTATATACCCTGATACTTTTAATATTTACAAAGTTTCCATTTCATATAATTTCACCATATCCATTTTCACATTTCTCCGATTACCGTTTCCATTTCCGTGCTACATACATAGCTATCATGTTGCTAGCTGAGCAATTAATTTCACATTCTATCAACAGGTATCCTCTGGAGCTTCACCTAGTTCACTACTTGGGACAAAAGCCTTCTGTGATTGCAGTCTTGTTCGAATATGGTAAAGCTGATCCATTCATCGCCAAGGTATGTATATACTTGACATTTGTTTTTATATATATGATCCAATCTTTTTGTTACAATCAATGACTGGTGTATTTGACAGTATTTTCAGTATCTAATTAATTAAGGGTTTTATGACTGCATGCAGCTGAAGAAAGGTCTGAAGAAGCTGGCTGAGGAAGTGAAAGAAGGTGATACAGAAGCTAAAGTCCCATTGGGTAACTTTGGTACTAAGCTCTTTAAGAAATATACTCGCAGATATTACAGATATATTGGTTCTTTTACTGCTCCTCCATGCACAGAGGATGTCATCTGGAATGTCATTGCAAAGGTAATTAATTGATTTGTACGCAAATATAATACTGATGGTATTGAAATCCCGCATCCGTTAGGAGTTCAGGTTTTTTATAAACCAGGGGAACAGTTCCTTGAAAACTGGGCCTAATGCAGGGGCTAATATCATCATTATCTATGAATTTATATATATTCACATCAGGAGGAGTTTTGCTTGATGATGAAACATTGATTTATATGCAGGTAAGAACAGTATCCAAGGAACAGGTAGAAGAACTAAAAGCTCCATTGGGCCAACCTTTCAAGCATAACTGCAGGCCTTTACAATCTCTAAATGAGAGAAGAATTGAAATTGCAGCATAACTTTGATTAGGTTAGAATTTTCATCACGATCAATTATGCTCTGTGAACCTGTTAATGCTGTGAATTAATTTAGCAATTGTGTCTTTTTCCATTTCAATGCATAAAGAGCTTTTTGGTTTGTCAGGATCAATATCAGTTTGAGAATATTCAATGCATGAAGAATTTCACTAGCCTTCAGCTTTTTGGTCTGTCAGGATCAATATCAATTTGAGAATATTCAGAATCTGTGAACCTGTTAATGCTATGAATTAATTTAGCAATTGTGTCTTTTTCCATTTCAATGCATGAAGAGCTTTTTGGTTTGTCAGGATCAATATCAGTTTGAGAATATTCAAATGCATGGAGAGTTTCAATTGCCTTCAGCTTTTTGGTCTGTCAGGATCAATATCAGTTTCAGAATATTCAGATTATTGAATAGGCTTCAATTAAGGATTCAAACTCATAAGATCAGTCCAATGTCCATTGCTCTAATTCATGTGTTTTTATGTGCTACATTTTGGAAACATATAGAGTTTGCTTGGTATTATCAGTTTGTCCACATTACAATGGAAATCATTAGCAAGACAAAAGAAATTCTAACTCAACTGTTAATAAAATTGAGAAGAAAAATCAAGCCCCAATAGGCAATAATTGCATTAGCAAGAAAAATTGGCTTTTAGTGGTAGGATTGAGGCATTTTTAATGAGTCAAACTCGGCAACTCTATTCAACTTTCAATAAGGAACTCCCTAGTCGAGAATTTCAACATTCAATTACTTAAAATCAAAGCTAATGAAATTTCAAGAACATAGGTTTAAGAGATTTTTGTCAATAATATTCCCAAAATTGTATCTGTTTTTTTCTTCTCCTCTACGAATAAAAAATTATACAAATATGCACAAATTTTGTAATCAAACTTAAATTATTCAAACCTAAGGTGCATGTTCTTATCGAATCATTTTTCAAATTATGTAATAGCTTCAAAGTTTTGATAAATTCCATGAACAATTGAAGGCGGAATTCAAGCTTCTTTGCCGGCAATATATACAAATTCAATATGCTGATAGGTACAGGAGTCACTATCAAAGACTATAATTTGGGTCAGGGGTCAAGATTGTAGCCAGTTTTACACTGCACAGTTACCTCCACCGCAGGAGTCAATAATGCCGATTGTCCTTGCAGAAATTCCTCGCCTGGAGCCTGCCCCACCCCTACCCCACAAAAAAAGAAAAACTCAACTCGAACAAAAGAAAATAGATGTAAAATCAATGATACAAATTGATGTATATATATAACTCCAACCTAAATTTATCTATTTCATATTGTATAGCTCTCTCCCTATCATCGCTAACTGAGTGGAGAAAAAGCGCGACATATAATAAAGTTTAAGCTGATTCGACGATTCAGAAAAAAATCATTAGCATTAGAGCAAAGCTTTTTTTTTTTTTTACTTTTATTTTAATGTAGCATATTACAAGAAAATTTACACTCATATGTATTTACAACCCTAATTGCTTGACTTTTGGCAGCCAATAAAAAGACCTAACATGATGCACTCAAAAAAAAAACCAAAAAAGCAAAATTAAAACGAGGGATAATAACTGTAGTTACCGCGCTAAATAGGAGACCGTTAGTTCAACGTTAACACGTCATCCCCAACAACCATTTAAACCAAACTGGACCCCACACATTTACCCAATCACTACTTCACTACTCCAACATGAAAATTCTCCTCTTAGCTGGACCCACAATTATTATCCCTCGCCGCACGAAATTCCCAATCAAACCGCCTTAGATCACGCCACGTCAATCCACGACTCCGATTTCCTTCCAGACGCAAACCGCTTCATTCCTCCCAAAGCAATGGGTTCAACGCCGCTGCCCGCAGAACCAGCTGCAGGCTGAATCACCGACGCATCTCGCTCCCTCCTCGGTAACCGATCTCTGATATCGCTTGTTTTCAATGTCGTCGTCTTTGAGCCTTTTCGCGACGACTCTGTTCTTTTTAGCGACGCATCTTTTCCTTTCTTAGTAGCTCTGAAAATTGCTCGAAAACCAGCAAAGAAACCATTTCTTTGCTTCCTTTCCTGTTTTTCTCTTTTACTGTCCATATCTTGTGACCGTTGCCTGTTCTTCAACCGACGGTTCCGATCTTTCTTGGATCTTACTCTTCCCATACAAGAAACTTTAGGCGAGGACGGTTCGATCACCGAAGAATCCGATTTACTATTCGAACCAGATCGTTTCGGAAACAATCGAGTGTTTCCAGCTTTACAGTGACGCCTCGCATCAACAAAGCAAGGTTTTTGCGGCTTTGGTAGGCCAATAATGGAAGCTTTTGATTTAAGGTTAGAGAACCTCTGCGAGTTTGAGCTAGGAGTTAGATTCGGATTCAAGTTAGTGGAATAAGAGTTTCCTTTCGTTGAATCTTTACGTTCGATAAAAGCGTTGCGATCGAACCAGTCGAGCTCTGCATCTTTCGACAGCCAGAATGATTCTGGCGGGAAATCCGGCTGATCAGTTTCTTCGCCGCTGTCGTCGTCGGCGCGTGGATTCTTCTGGTCGGTGGTGGTGGCGTCTGGAGCTGCTAGGGTTTCGCAGGCGATTTTATTATCGCAAGAGACGCCGGCGCAGGCTGAAACTAAGGTTTCAAGATCAACTTGTGGCATGGCTAGATTCGTGTGTTTTGTGAGGAGAGAGATGAGGATCAGAGAGAGAAATTAAAGTTATGAAAAAACTGCAAGAAAAGGATCTTTTATAAGTGAAAAATGAATGAGAGCATGGCGTGGTCTGGTGTATGGACTTTTTTTGAAGGGAGGAAATTCAAATTCCAAGCTCTTGACTAGAGCTTGTTTTTTTTTTTTTTTTCTTTTAATCTAAATTACAATATTAAAGTATACCAACTTTAATTAATTTAATTCCATTTTAATATAATTATAAGTTATTATTTTTATTTTTATAAATTAATATTTTTTAACTCAAAAAAATACATGCAAAATTATAAGAAAAATAACAAAATTTTCATCAATTATTTTAAAAATTAATATTTTAAATTAATTAAATAATTTTTAAAAATATTTACAAACTGATTATATGTACCTCAATTAATAATATAATATATTTAGAATAGATAAATCTTTTAAAATAAATTAATTTAAAACAATTTATCGTATGAGTATTATTATTTTTATAAAATATAAGAGTATTTTATTCATAAATTAGAAATTCTAATTTGTCTTGTTTGTATTCGTTTTTATATAAGTTTTATTTATGTTTATCAAATTATTAAATATACAATATATGTTTTAATATTTTATATTTAATTAATAAAAATATAGTACAGATAATATATAAAAAAAGTAAGTATAGTTTTTTTGTTTTTATTGTTTGCAGCGCGGCTAATTGTTGTTTGATTTTGTTGTGGCTCGGCTCATGAGTCGTAGCCTTTTGCACCGGCTAATTGGCTTCACGATAAAAATCCATAATTCATAGAGCAGAAGATAAGGGTTCATGGTTTCCCAATTCCACATAATCTCCATACAAAAGTCCTAATATAAAAACAATGGTAAAAAGAAGGTCCAAAGATTGCGTATGTGCAAATATCGTTCAATATTTAAGTTATTACTCTTTGTATTAATTATACCATTCGATATTATAATATATATTGTTAAAAAAAAAGATATTATAATATATAAGTATTTTTATTTAATTAATAAAATAAAAATTTATATTACACATTTAACTGTTTGGTGAATAACACACTCATTTAATTAATTAATGAAAACTCAATTTCAAAACTATTAATGAAAACCTAAGTTTATTTAATATTCATTTAAACTCTCTCTATTCTTCTAATTTCTACTGTATTCCTCTACTCTTATTTTTACCTACAGTGGCCCTTATTTTCTTTCATTTTTGTTAATTTTTATTAGTTTATGTAGTTTAATCTTTGAATAACTTTTTAGCTGCCTTTTCTTGGTTTCAATATACCTTTCTTGGATATTTTATATCATCTTTTTTATGATTTTTTTTATTTTTGCAAGAGAAAAAGCAACAACATGAAATTAAAAGAAATTTTAATTTGTTCAAGATAGATCTAGTCACTCCCATCAACTAGCGAAGGATAGCAATAAATTTGTCCGGTTGATTAGCCGAATTTTAAACTTCTCTCCATCTATCCATGGACAGTGCTGTTGTATGGGTTGACCTTCTTGCGCGGTATCGTTGTATTGACGTTTCAAGTGAACTTTTCTTTTTAATTTTTTTGATCTTATGTTAATGGTTATTGCTACTTTATTTTTCTTGATCTATCTTATTTATGTATTTTTTCTAGGTGTTGTGTTTATCTGTGCTTCTTTGTTTCAAAACCAAAAAATTTGTACTTAGTTTTGTCCAAAAGGCAGTTTAATAAATTTTAATTTATGTTGTTGATAAAAAAAAAATATGTAAAGAGAGTTTTACCTTATAAATTTATTTGGAGAACATTAGAGAGAAAAAAAAAAAGCATGTAACTTACTTATAATAAGATTAATAAGTAGAATTTGGTTCAACATTAAATTGCGTTTAATTATTACTTAGAAAAAAAAGTTCATTTAGTATATATATATATATATATTTTTTTTTTTTGAGGAAATATATATATATATATAATTTTTTCATTTTTTTTCATGAAAGTTCAATTTTTATTTTTATTTTTCTTAATCACCATAACTTAGACATTATTTCAAGTAAAAAAGCTTGATCCAATCCCAAATACTTACCCCATAAAATTCTCGTCGTGCAAAACAAGTCTTCCAATATTTTTTTCTTATCCATTAATTAATTACCTTCGTGAAGTCGTGAACGGCTCCATTGATGAGAACATCTAATAATTGCTTGTGATAGAAGGTTTTTTTTATGTATGATAATATTACTTAGTAAAATCTAAATATAATAAATTATTTTCAAAACCAATTAATTCAATAATTCAATATTAATAGTTGTATTCAACTTAACCCTTTATTATTTTTTTATATAACATAATTTATCATTATAGATAAATATTATTTTTAATAAAATAAATAATATAAAATTGGCTCTTACTACATTATACACAAATATACCTATGTCAGTTATGATAATCACTATTCATTTACATTTTAATTTGTAGCTATTTTACCTAACCAATATCCAATTTCACTTAACCCACTATCCCATATATGTTAATAATTCACCTAATTTTTCATTATTCAAATCAGAGTCACCATTTATATTGTTGTCCATTCTTCCAACATTAATAAGATTATTCACCATTTTATCTATAGTAATAGAACTAATACAATACTCTCTTTGTTGCTAATTATTTGTCGTTTAAGATTTTAAATTAAGGAATATAATTAATATAGGTCTAAAATATTATACTACTTTTATAATAATTCTCTTAACTAATTAGTAGATTTAAATAAAAGTAAAATAAAAAAAATAATTAAAATATATTGATAATTAAAAATGTTAAATAATTAAGAACAAAAATTATCGCATAAAATGTCAAATCCTGAAGTTCTATAATATTATTGGTGAGTATTATCGTTGTTATGGCTAATATTAAAAGAATGTTTATCTTTTATTATATAGTTTATGACGAATTAACCCTCTATCATAAAATAAAATAAAGATATTTTCATTGCATAGCTAATTTCTTGGCATATCTTTTTAAAAAATAAAATAAAATAGGTCCAACCGTTTTTATTTGGAATTTCATATAAAAATAATTAAATGTTGGTTAATGCTTTCATGGATTTGGCAGTGTGATTAGGTAGGTAAGTTAGGAGTTATTATTACATTGAAATAATCTCTTTAGATGCCAATTAGTTAGGTATGACCAAATTAAAGAACCCAAACATAGAAAGTCATAAATAAAATTAGATACAGCCATTTGGAAGCATTATATATATATATATATATATATATATATATATATATATATATATATGACTAGGAAGATTACCCGCAACGATAAAATTATTAAAAGTAAATATGTAATTATTATATCAACTTAATATTTTTCTAGTTAAATTTTTCAAGAAAAAAAGGAAAAATATTACATTTATCCAAGATGAAAATAATGCTAATTTTTCTTGATATCCTGATTATTAAGTCTGCAAAAAAATATATATATATAGTTTAAAATTGTAATTATTTATAAAATAATAATTAATTATATCATTTTTTTAAATACTTGATGCAGGGTTTCTCGACTGGTGATTTTTTTTGAAAATAAATCAGTTGCAATTGAACAATGGTCATTGAAGTCATCGGAGGTTCGGGCACTTGTGATGTTTCATTTGTTTGATCAATGTGTGAAACACTACTTTATGTAAAATCAAGTGATCTTTTAATAGATGAACTAACATTTTTACTAACTGGCTTGTGAAGTAAGGTCGAACTTGTAGAAAGGAATTTCATTTTTCCATAATTGATCGGAGTATCAACTTTTTCTTCTTTAAAAATATGGATGACATTAGAAGAAAAATCATATGAATCTTCAATCTTGTTACTTATGGCAACTTGGAAGATCCGTTCAACACCGAAAATCCATCTTTATAGCTATTGCTAAGGTGCTTGCTGGCAAACCTATCAAGTCAGTTGCTAATCGCCCAACTATAAGAAAAGTTGTAGTTCTAGTATCATCCTCCACTATAGTGTTTAACTTATACCTAAAAAACATGTAAATATAAAAATAAAAAAGCGAAATCAAATTATCCAAAAATAAAAAGTAATTTTTCTAATATTACCAATGAATGGGAAGTTCACGAAGAACTCTATAGTTATTGCACCGTGATTGATCATTATAATTTTGGACACTGCATCTACATTGTGGACATGCCTTGTACCACCGGCCATTTGTAACATCAACACTTTTGATTGTTGCTTTACATGTAAATTTCATATCTAAAAAATAGTTAAATTCATATTTAATATACAAAAATACATTTGTTTAATACTAAAACAAATAGCTTTTATTTACTTTGTCAGAATGAATATCAAGTGATAACAATTGTGAAACTGCTTGACGATTACACTCTTTTTCCATTTCAACATTCTTTAAATCTCAATTTGCAACTGTAATTTTTGAAATATTTTACAAATGTTGTTTGCATATGCATTAATATAATTTCAGACATTAATAAACATTTATTGTAATACCCTATATATTTACTTAAATAAAAAGGGGTATTTTTTTTATCAAATCATATTATTAATAATTACTTTTTCATCATATTTTATTTTATGATTGTTATTATTATTATTATTATTATTATTATTATTAGTGCTATTTTAAATTATATTAAATTTATTGTCTATATGTGTGTCTATAAATAAATATATATATATAAGTGTGTGTATAGTGGTAGGTTGTATGATACATATATATATGTATGTATATGTGTATATATATATATAATATATATATATATATATATATATATATATACCCATTAGAACCCGAAGAAAAACCCATCTCCTGTCTTACATCCCCTCCCTCATTCACCATCATCACCGACACTCCCTTCACCGACGCCACCCTCACCTCCACCAGAGGACCTGCGCTCTCCACTTTCTTCGAGCGGTCTGCTGCTACTACCTTCTCCTTCCTCGCGATAGGACTTCCTTCTCCTCGCACAGCAGTCAGCTCTGGTCCCCTGCGCGCATGCGACAACACCTTCCACCAGCTTCGTCTCCCTCTGCCTATCATGTGTTGTTGCCTTGCTTGAGCTGCTCCACCCTCCCTGTTTTCCGGTGACAGTGAGCCCTTGCTCCTTCTCTGTCTCGGTAGCTTGGAGGTGAGTAATGCTCACCCTATTTCTTTCTTTTTCTTCCTTGATCTTGAATATTTTTGGTTGATTATCTAAATATAGGGTGTTGTTAGCGTAATGAGGATGATAATTGCTCATTTGGATTTTTTTGGGAATTATTTGAATTTTCCAGAATTTTGTTTGAATTTTTGTCATTTTAATTACTTGATTTTATTCTATTCTTAAGTGTAATTAGTGATTAGGTTAAATATAGTTAAGTATTTTTGAGTTTATTAATTTTATTTAGGGTTTTAGAAATTTTTGGTGTTAATTAGAGATTTATGTAAATTTTAGGTATTTAATGGGTAATTATGCTAATTTCAAAAATTATGGTTAAAAAAAAAATTTATGAAATTTTAATAATTGAGGTTATTAGTGAATGTTATTAATTTTAGAACTCAAATTATAATTTTTGTGATTTTTATACTATTTTTATAAATATTTTTGAGTTTATGCCAAATGTGATTTTTAGATTAAATAATATTTTGGGAGAAAAAAATTTTGGTTGATTGTATGTTTTAATTATATTAGGAAGGTTTATTTTGAGAAAATAATTTTTGGGATGATTAAATAATTTTAAGGAATTATTTTTAGTATTAATAGCACATTATGTAATGTATGTATTTTAGGGGGATAAAAATATAATTTTACACTAAATATGGTAAAATATATATTTTAATTAGTTTTATTAATATTTAAAGGGTTTAGACAATTTTTTTAAATTAATTGGTATTTTTATTTAAGTAGTGTAAATTTTAAATATTAAATTTCAAATAATACATTACAATGGTTTTAATTTGGGTTATAATTATATTTATATTTTGATGATGGAATGCAAATTTAATTGTTTAATTTTGAATAATTGAGATTTTATATAATTTTATTTATTTTTAGTATATGTGTATGGGAAATATGTGTTTGAGAAATAAATGTTTTTAATTCTCGGTATTTTTTTGAGTTGTGATCTCGATCGGGGCAAATTGTAGTTTTGGAAGCCCGACTCGAGTGTGGGTGTTTGTGGTTATTAAAAGTGCATTTTCTATGCAGGTTTGGCTTTACCTTTGGTAGAGAGATGTCCTTTTTACAGAGGAAACTCTGCCGAAATTTTAGAAGATTTTCTCGTAAAACTTGATATTTGTAAAATTTCTACCATTAGTTAGGTTATCCTGTCTGTCGAGTCTTGTCCGATCTTCCTCGAGTCGGTCTGAAATTTTATTATTTTGTTGATTTCTGATTTCGATTCCTTAGTCATGTTTTAAAAGTCAATTATTATTTTCTTTTAGAGCATTTCGGAGCAGAAGCCGCGAGACCGAGGCAGATGCGTGGTCGTCAGCCTTCGCATTCATCTTGTAAGTCAATAGAACGATCTATGCGTGTATTTATGTAAAGAATGCATGCGCTCGTATTTTATTACATTGATTATATGATTTATTTAATTTAATGCTATTATTTAAGATTTAAATGCATTTTATTTATTTAAAAATTGATTTTGAGAAATTTTGATAGAACGAGCTACCTGGTGGGCTTCACCAGGACTATGTGCACATGGTAGAGATTGAGAGATGGATCCGTGATATATATATGATTGATGAATGTTAAACTGGGACGGGTGCCTCGGTGGAAGCCTTTGCTCTCGGGGACCGCCAGTGATTGTAAGGTTAATAATGGACTGGGATGGGTGCCTCGATCGATGCCTTTGCTCTCGGGGACCGCCAGTGCCATATATTTGGATTAAGTGAATGACTACGGCTTGGTGCCTCGGTTGATGCCCTTGCTCTCGAGGACCGATAGTCTAGTTTGAATAAGTGGGCCGGGTTGGCCATTTAGATTTTTGGGCTTAGGGTTCTACCGAGATTTTTCAAAAACTATACTTATACATTATAAATTATTTTCACTATAAACATATATAGTTTTCAAAGGTTTTCAAACCGTACAGCTCTTTTTATTGACTTACTCAGCGAGGTCTGATTCCCCTTAATTTTTTTTTTCAAGAGCTGGGAGTTCGACCTCAGACTACCTCCACGCCGGGTTTCTTTTCACCGGCTATTTTATGTAGGTCATTGTAAGTTGTACTGTGTGTTAATCTAGGCTGCTGCAGTAGTATATGTACCAAGAATTTGGATGGTTTAAGCATAATTATGTAGTTTATTTGTACGAAACACACTCATGTATAAGATTTAAATTCAATTTATAATATGAGATGTTGAAACACATTATTATTTAAGCAGTTGAATTTGTGTAATTTGAGAAAAATCAGTTTGATAATATGTTCTTTTTTTAATTGAAGTTTAAAATATAAATGGTTTTATTTTCTTTTCCTTTAGGCTTACTACGGGTTTCGGGGGTCTTATGCCTACCCATTCTCTAGTGCCAGTCACGTGCCCTCGGGTTCGGGTCGTGACATTTATGACAATAAATTTTAAAATTAAGGAAATATAAAGGAATTTTAATCTCACTTTTCTTTCATTGAAATGATCTTAGGAAGATCAAGATTAAAAGAAACCTTGTTCCTAAAGTACTATTAACTGTCACTTTAGCTGCATCAATTATAAAACGATAATAAAATTTATTATAATTATTTTAAATTTGAGAGATATCAAAGTTGCATCAATTAATAAAACAATAATAAAATTTATTATAATTATTATAAATCCGAGAGATATTAAAGTAAAAAAAAGGATAATAGTTTTTACCTATAAAATATATGATGTGGAAAAATAAATAGAAAAAAGGATAGCATATATATACTAAATACCATTGTATTTTTTTCACAGTTGTCACCAAAAAAGCAATAATGACAGGACCCAATTTTTTTCTACATCAAATATTTCATCCTCTATAAATAAAACAACAAATTTATCCCATAATGTAACATTTAGCTTGTCATTCCTAACGAAAACAAAGTTGTCAGTGATTACAAAATAAAAAATTTTACAATGAAATTTATTATTCAAATGAAAACACAAACTCTATATTTTTAATTTCAATTTGTTTTCTTTTTGTAATTCTTCCAGCTATATAAATATCTTTGATACCACCAATGCACGTCACTTGTCTAAAACATCTTTAAGATACGGGAATGAGCTAGTTATATAACTTTTGAATAGTGAATATAATACATGCATGTATACATATGTATGCGCATATATTAATATATACCTCTTAAATAAGTCTTGTCACCAACTCTCGATCTCACTTCTTTGAAGTTTAAAAACTCAAATCTATCGAAGGGCATCTGGCAATTTTCTTCATCCATTGCCTTTACAAATGTATTCTTTAACAGCTTGATACGAATGGATGATTGCTTACTTTGTAGCTAGCTTGAGAAGGTACAACAATGAAACTCATATATAATAAATTCTCCCTTCCTCCAATATCTATCTAAAATGATCTATGCCTCAGAATTGTTCCTTACATTGTGCCAGCCTATAAAAAATTAATTAACATTAAGTTGTAAAATAAAAATAAGAATAAAAATTAACCTGATTACCTTTTCATCCAACATAAAAAATTCAAGACTATAAATGTCATTAGAGTTGTTGATATTGGTTAATTCCCATATTTTTGCAATTCTGACCTTGATTCGAATGTTTTTCATTGCATTGTTAATTTCAGCAAGCAATGTATATGACATTGTTTTCTAATCAAGCTGCTAATAATTACAAAAAAATAAATGTGTTAAATTAAAAAAAATGATAATCTTGAAAATTAATCTTTCAATACATAAAATTATTAAATAAAGTAATATCATCAAATGCTTCTAAATAAAACAATATTTTTTGTAAATTTTGTATATTCAAAATCACTGTCACCTATTTTTTTATTTATTAATATTTTATTCCTTCTTGTGAAGTTACTCTATAAAATGCAACATATAATTGACCATGTGAAAAAACATTATCATGTAAATATAACTCAACTTGTTTTAATGTTTGTCCTTGACTTTTATTTATCGTCATACTATAACAAACTCTTATTAGAAATTGTCTTCTTTTTAATATAAATGGCCACTTATTATCATGATAAGAAAGAACAATGCGAGGTATAAACAGTTTTTCACCACTATAAGATCCAGTTATAATAACTACTTTAATAACTTTTGAACCTAATTAAGTTATCATTAATTGTGTTCCGTTACATAATCCAATGCTAGGATTAATATTTTGAAGTAACATAACATGAATATTATTTTTAAGATTTAGCTAATGTTATGGAAATCCATTAAAATTCAATGAATTAAAAATTCATTGAATAAAGAATTTCCAATTGCTCATGATTGTTTGATGCTTTATATATTGAATATGAACTATAATAAATTTTTTCCTCTTCACCAATCAAATTTAACATTTCTTGATTAATAATATCAACTATTTCATTAGTAGGAGTAACAATGCTCTATTTTTTATGTACGAATAATTACTATATTTATTTACAAAGTCAGGATATGTTTCATTTATTATTATTTTAATTGGATTGTCATATGTTTTTATAAGCAAGTGATCATGAATTTCAACAAAATAATCAGCTTCTTTATTATTTTCAACTTTAGTAACTGAAGCTGTACCATCACCAATAGTTAAAAGTCATTCAGAAAAGTTATTCGCTTCTATTCCTTCATTAATTAGTTGGTTTTTTTTATGTTAGTCTCATGTTTATTGTTAATTTATAGACTGTAAATGATTTCCATAAATAAGAACGTGTTATTGAAGCATTCGAAATATCTTCTTTACTACAATGCACTATAACAGGTTAAATTTGTCTAAAACCAACTCCAAATAAAATCGTTTTCCCTCCAAAAGGTTTGGTTTCTATATCAACATCTACATTACATAAAATGTCTCTAAAAGACCTACCAACTACCTCAAAACAATATCGATGACTCATTGGAGCTTCATTGCATATCACTAAACAGGTTTCTTTTATTAATTTAGCTAAATGTGTTCCTTTTTAAATTTCACGTGAAGAATATTCATTTAAATTTAAAGGTATTTTAAATCTAGAATGTGCAGTTCTACCTCCTGATAACAATAACGATGCAATATCAAATGACACAACAATTAAAATAATTCTACCCATTGATCTAAAATACAACATAATAGTTTTATATAGATAGGTTTTACCTGTTCCACCGTAGCCATAAACCAAAAAAAAAAAAAAAATCCTCCTGTATTATAATTTATGGCATCAACTACAACATCATATACTTTTCTTTGCTCAATGTTAAGTGAATGTAATAACATTATATGTCTTTATTTTAATTCTTCAACATTGTAATTCAATTCTTCAATTAATAATCTATTATATATATCACTATTTATAGAGTAATCTAGCTGAGGTAAATCAAAATTAGATAATAAAGAAGAATTATGATTAAAAAATTTTTCAAGTTCCAACAAAATTCTAATTTTCAAAAAGTCATCTGAAATAGATTCAACTTGAACTCCTAATGAATTTTGTATTTCATATTTACTATTATCAGTAAAATTCTTCCAAAATAATTCAAAAGTGATATGGGATCACTGACTTCACAAAAAAGTATCAAAACAGTAAATAAATTATGTAAGTATGAAGAAGATGCATGTAAAATTAATTCCTCTAATGCATGAATCAACTTCATATCACTCCCTAATAATCCATATACTTCACATGCTGATTCAAATGTAGAATGTAAAACTCTAGATACAGTTTTAACATCCTCAAATGTTTTTGGTCCTTTAACAATGTTCAAAAGCATTCTAAGATAATATAATTCACTTGAACTTGGATGTATATATGCTATTCTACCAATACATTATCCTCTTTTTCGTCTTGCCCATATCTTATCTTGACTTTGCCAAACTCATTTTGTTGGAAATTCAGAGTATATAAAACTTCTAGCATCTTCATGTGTGGCATTCATTTTTGTCCACTTAGTGAACATAGTATGAGTGAAATTTGTATTATTCACAATATAATTTAAATTATATATAGAACAAAAAAAAATGGATTCATATTCTCTAAATGAATAGTTAATTTTTCAATTGATGGCTCTCTATAATGTATTAGAGATTCAAACAAATGTCAAACTGCCTCACATGGTGAAATATAACGATAATCTAAATACGTTTTAATCTCATCAATAATATTATTTTGAGCATTATCAAAATATTGCACATCTTTTCCATAATTATGAATAACCGCTCGTATCTATTAGTGCCTTTATTAATATTTAAATAAATATTTAACCATTGTTGTTCGACAACAGTACTCGACACATATATGAGCTTCATTTTTACAAATTAATTTCACATTATATGGAACAACAAATCAGTTATCAATTTTCATTATTTTTAATCACAAATTTACCGTCATCTCTACATTTATACATTGCATAACCATTGCAATCAATAAATGTTTCTATTTGATAATTTTTTGGAAAATTTTTTTATCATTTATTATTTTTCATGTAGGGAGACGATGGATTAACTGAATTACATGGTCCATGTATCATAAATTTGGAAACTAAGTTATATGCTTCAGGACCCATTTATAAACAGGGAAGTTCAACAAATATTATTGAATCTATAACTAAAGGTGTTTTAGATTTAGCATCAACACTTAACCACACTAAACAATGAACATGAGGTAATCATCTTTTTTAAAATTCTATTGTATATATCAATGGTATTTGTTTCACCGAAGTGTTTATTTTTCTTAGCAATGTTATTTACATTGTTTATATATAATTTAAAATCATTGTTAATGACCAATCAACAACTAGCTATTTTATCATTTCTTTTTTTTTAAATTCATTTGTTTATTTGATTTAAAATATTTAAGTTTGTTTCCTTACATTTAAGAAATAGAATATAATTTATGTTTTTCTTTTTATTTAGATTCCTATTTAATATTGATAACTATTTTTTTAGTTATGCCACATAGGAACAGTTGTATTTTTTATTTTATTACATATATTTTAATTTTGTGTTAGATTAAATAAAAAAAATTGTATATTTCAGGTTTCCGTTGTTACACATTTAAATTTTTAAACTATGTTCATCTTTTTGTGATTAATTGCACAATGTCTTTCTAGTGAGTACATTACAGTATATGCATTTTTTAAGGATATTATATTCACTATGTTTTTTTTTATTCATGATATTTTTAAATTGCTATGTTATTTACATAGTTCATATATGGTTTAGAATCATCATTAATGAATAATCAACAACTCTTCGATGTTGATGTCCAATATAATAATGATGTTAAAGATAAAAAAAAATACATTTAAATAATGTTTTTATTAAAATAAATAGTAATTAACAAATTTACTTTTGTTTAATCTAACAGAAATATTAAATGTAAACTATGAGTGCATTGCCAATTTTTCAGAGCGTTTCTCCAATGAAAGCGGTTCATCTTTAAAATACTAAATGCAATTTGATAGATATTCCTATTGCAAGTATTTATACTTATATGCTTTTTTAAAAAAAAGTTAATTATATTTTATAATTTTAAGTGTATATTTTTAAAAAATGATACCCATATTAGGAGATCCTAAATTGTTCAACAATCTTCAACTATCCTCTAAAAGAAGAAGAGTCGTGTCTTTTAACTCTGATGGCATGTCACTTAATGCACCCAAAAAAATTAGATGCGAAACTCAACATCATAAAAAAAGTATGCACTATGAACTATATCTAAGAAGTTACATATATATTTTTTTTAATACACTATACCTTGATAGTTTTTTTTTACGGTAGTTATCTGCAAAACTCTGATATAGGAATGCCTAACAATCAATTTAACAGAGCTAAAAAATGGCTCTAGGGTTTCTTAATAAAAAGGTAATGGTAAAATGACAAAATGATCATTTTAAATGGGAATGTTTTGGGAAAAAGCCAGGGATATTATAGTCAAACTAAAAAACCAAAAGACTAAAATAAACTAACAAACGTAGTCATTTTGCAGGAAGAGAGCAGCGCAAAAAAACTAAGGAAAAAAGTGACGCCGTTTGAGTAAGATTTTCTGTTGTAGATTAAGCAGTGGCAAAACTCAAATTACTACAAAATTAGGGGCGAAAGCGACACTGTAGATAAACAATGCGAATTTGGTGTTCAATTTTATATATATTTATAGATACCATATTAAATTAATGTAAGCATCAGTCTCTACTTTTTCTGGAGTAGTTACTTATACGTTTGAATTTTTTATATATATAGTTAAACAATTTTTATTAATTTAAATGGTGAATAATTTATTTTTTAAATAAAATATCAAATTTAAGTGTTATATATTAAAATTCAGATGATGCAAAAAGTTTTATTTCTTTATGAAATCCACCTAATTCGAAATCATAATAATTAATATAATCATCACTTAGTAGAAACATTAAATTTAGAAAAAAAAATTTATATAATTGAAGGTGATAAGCAAAATCAATTAGAAAATAAAAAATTGAAAAAAATAACTTAAATTCAAGAAAATTTTACTTTTTTTATAGTGAAAACTATCAGTTCTATCTTAAACTTTAAGTACAGTACATTGATTCACAAATTATCAATTGATACAAACAAAGTTTAAATTTTATATAAAAATTTTTAAATTTATATTTAAATTTATTTCAAAAATCATAAAATTAAAACTTGAAAATATTTTTTAAATCTTATTTTTCTTAAAAAAGAAGAAAATTTGAATAACAATCAAATTTATTTTATAAGGATTTTAAAGTAATTTTAAAAATATAATAGATCCTTTAAATAAAATTGGATAGAATTGACACAATTTTATAAAATTGAAAAAATAAATTAAAATGACTTTTAAAGTAAAATTTAACTAATAATTAGCTTAAAATTGAGGATAAATTTTCCATTTTTATACGTCAAAAATGAATTATTAATAAAATTAAATATCTTTTTCTAAAAAAATTGAATCCTTCATTGGTTAATAATTAATAGTAAATCTTGACAAACAAATATTAATAGTACAATTAAGAAGTAGCAAAAAAATCTCATTCAAATCATAAAATCTTTTATTATTATTTTTAATCACATAATAGAACTCTTTTAATATGTAACTTGATGATTTGTACGCTCATTCAATATTTATATTAGAAAATAAATATTGATATGGTGTTATAGAGCTACAATTTTTTTTATTGAATATAGAATTCAATTGCATCAGCAAATGATCTAATTGATATGATATTTTATGAATCCTATTCAAAAAGGGATCCATGCCTACAAATTAGGAAGCAATTTAAAGAACTAAATTTAATTTTGAGTGGCAATTGACTAAAAATGAAGAGAACAAAACCATTATAATGCATGTGATGTGTCTCTATATTTTAATTTCATTATTATGGAACACCCAAAATGTCCAGCCAAGTTATGAGTAGTGTCGTGCAATTAACTTCATCATTTATATATATGTATATAATTAACACACCCTCACTAATTAAGATTAATTTAAGAACCATCCTTCACACTTTGTTTCTTGCTTCCTTTCCAAATATTTTCTTTAGCTTTTCTATATTTTGTATCTATAATTTTCGTCATAATTTATATTTAATATTAATCATATTTTCTTACAATTCTAAGCTAAGTCCCATATGTCGAGGTAGATTGATTTTGAAGCTAATATAAATTAAAGCCAATTTCATTAAGACAGTATGAGGCAAACAAAAAGCATCATATAAGTTCAAACAATAATGTAATTAAATTAGTTGTGGTGTATATAATCATATGAAATTATTTGTTGAAAGATTTTTATCATTTTTATAAATCTGTTCAAATTAAATCAAATTAATTAAAATTTATTAAATTCTAAATATTAGTGTTTCAGATAAAAAAAATGTCTAAAAGAAATTAATGAGGGTTAATTTAGTTTAGTTATTTATAACAGCTGATAGCCGATAACAATTGTGGATGATGGATAGCTAATAGTTGTTAGCTGATAAATATGAAGTGTTTGGTAAAATTTTATTAGTTGTTATTATTTGTATATTAAACGACCATTAATGGTATAATTTATGTGTAAATATAATTTTATATACTTCTTACAATATTTTTTTAGTTATGCAAATTATTTAATATATATATATATATAATTTATTTTCTTTAATTTATATATTATTAAAAGAATTAATAGAAATTATTTTAAAATATAAACATTATTGTATAATTTTTTTTAAAAAAATTATAAGTATAAATATTATAATTTTTTAATTATTAATTATAATTTGCAGTAATATTTATTTAATTATGAACTATAAAACATTTAGAACATATATTTAATGTAAATGAAGTTATTTGTTATTAGTTATTTTTAATAAGGTTAAAATAGTTTAAATAAAAATAAACACAAATAAACTATTAACTGATGGACAAAAACTCCAAAATAAAGCTATCAAATTAGCACTTGTTTTAAATAAAATCAACTATCAACTACTGATTTTAGAGTTTTACCAACACTTAACTTGTAGTTAATTAAGAAAAAATCTCCATCAATTATTTCAATCAGTTAAACTAAACACCTTGAAAAAGCAATATGTTCATATGCATGTTACATAAGACAACTTAATTTTGTTGCTATAATTGTTATTTTTATTAATCATGAGATTTGGCTTCAGAAATCTCAAGTTTTTGTAACAAAAATATGCTCAAAATGAGCTAAGCATAGGGCGAGTTTGTTTTGTTTCCAAATGTCACTCACATCACATGTACCATGTTATTTGTGAGTTGTGACACTGTAACTACTTGCCCATTTCCCTATTAAACTTTAAGATCTATTGAACTATCATTTTTTATTAATAAAAAAGTTAGATAATTTAATTTTTTCCAATTATAATTTTGGAGGGTGGGAGAGAAGACTCTATCCCATATCTCCTTACATGTCCATAAGAATTTTGTTCATTAGGTCAAATTAACATGAGCAAAAATTAAATAACTTCAGTATTGATAGACTATAAAACAATGAATGGTAAAATTTGATCAATTTACTATAGAGAAATATTATTCAATTAATCATTGGTTATGTGTTTTTTATTCTTAGTTCCATCCCTTGCCATAGAGCTATTGTGATATTTGCTCATCTTTTAAAAATAAAATAAAATAAAAAGGAAATGATGAAAATGACTATAAACAATTCCTTCCTTGTCGATAAACATGAAAATAGAGGGCCTATCAAACGTGCTATTAAGAAACATACTTGCACTAATTTACAACATCATCATCTTCATTCCACTTTGATAATCATGCTTTGTTTTATTCTTTATCCAATTCTACGCAATTAATTTGGTGTTTTTATTATTTATCTAGTTTTGTTATTACAATCAAAAGCTTATTTTAAGTTTACCTTACTGTTGTTTTCAATGCGTAGACTCGATATTATTTAAATTATGATCTCTTTTTCATCACAGAAAAACAATAGATGAAATATTAAAAGAGCACCTAAAAATGATGTAAATTCACTTATAATCTTAAAGTTCAATCAAGAAAAATAGAAAGTCGTCGCTCTATATTATCCGAAAAATTATCCAGTTAAAAACTAGTAAAACTCAGATCTCTTGATTAGAACTAAGTCCACCCATGACATAGAATAATTGGGCACATAAAAATTGTATATCATCAATCAGAGATGTGTAATCATGATCTAATGGTGCTTAGCTCATGCTTGTCATTTGGATAGGTGACTAGTTAATCGGTTACATATAGATTCTATAACAGTTAGTTTTGGTCACTTTGTATATATAACAAAAACAGTTATGCAATATAAGTCACCAGCTTCACAGTTTCACATATTTTCTGGTAGAAGAGGATGGTTTAATTATACATCTTAATATTAATGGTTTTATTTTTATATTACTATTGGTAATCTTATTTTATGTTAAATGAAAGATTCATAAATTTTTAAAATAAATTACTATTTGTAAGTAATCTTTGTTTTATATATCGTTTATTTCTGAATTTTTTATATTTTAATTTAGTTGCTGTTGTTAGATTAATGATATTTATTTGAGTAAAAATTTATGAATTTCTTTTCATAAAAGGTGATATATGAAGTTCTTTTTCAGTCTTTTGAGGAAGTTTTGAAGGTAATTTAAAATATATTTATAAGATCATTCTCATCTAAAAATAAAAATATCAATCAAGTAAAGTCTGCCTCTGTATTGAAATATTTGAACAAATTTTTCTCATTTATGTTTTTTATATATCTTAAATAGAATATCTTTTTAAAAAAAGTATATTTTTGTATAATATATTTTTTAATTTCAAGATATATCATTGAAATTTAATAATAAAAATTTATATTTTTGGATAAGTACAATTTATATTTTATATAAAGCATATGTCAATATTTATTAGAAACACATGGTATTTAAATATTAAAAATTTTTTAAAAGGTAAAATTACAATATCAAAATTGTAATTATGCCTATATTTTTTCCTGAAGAAAAAGAATTTCAAACACTATCGATAACTATATTAAACAGCCTAAAAAAATGTTTAAGATGCTATCATGAAATAGTAAGAATTAATTGGCGATGTTATGGTTAGTAACATGGTGACCATGACCAAGCTGGTTAGGTTAAATTTTAATTCAACCGGAACCATGTTCTAAATGCTATCGTTGACAAACTCTAGTTTTCATTCAATGAGTCTATAAATCATTTTATTTATTTGTTCTTTTTAGACATTTTAATTAAGGCTAAAGTTATAATTATCTGAAAATGTCTAATGACTTTGTAAGATTTTTTAATTTATTCCATCAAAAGTCCAAATAAGTAGTAAATTTTTATATGATGTCCTAATATTTGGAGCCTTTAAGGATTTCAATTATTTTAAAAGTGATATAATACATCTTTAACTCCCTAGCACAACTATTAGCTCGATACTTTAACTTATAGGTTTGTCATTTCAATACTTAAATTCATCTAAAATATACTAATTTAATAATGTAATATATCTGTCACCCCTTATATTTACCATTTTTTATTAGTTTAACATATCTACTTACAATGTTTGGTCAGTTAAACTCTTAAAATGTGACACGTGTTGACTCACTATGTTATATCATATATGCTGATAGAAGTTTTAGAATTACATTTTAAGCAAGTCAGTGTTTAAATGATAAAACTGTAAATTTAAGTGTCAAACTGACAAAAAATTACGAATACAAAAAGTCATTAATGTACTATACTTTTAAATTTTGAATCAAATAAACCCATAAAGAAGTAAAAAAATTTTAATATTTATTTTCTACATATATATATAAGATTAAAATTCAAATATTTAAAAAAATTTAAACTCTTTTTGCTTAGATCAATATTTTTATTAATATTTAAAATTACCACTTTGGAATTTAGATGGGTTAGTAAAAATACTTTTTTATTTTTTGAAAAAATAACATAAATTAATTTAAAAATATTTGAAACTCTAAAGTGGAGTTAAGCCAAGCCAAGCCAAGCCAAAAATAATAAAAGATTTGAAAGATTTTTATTGTGGTAATGATGACGGAGAAATTAAGGAAAATTATGGGGTAAGAGTCAAACCACGTTATTGTTGACACCTTAATTTTTGTAGCCTTTTCTATTGGTTCCCACAGAAAACCATTTTATGCCGCCGCCAAAAAAGTTGTGTTTTTTTTTTCAAGTAAAAGAAATTATCTTTTGATAAAAGACGAATTCAGTGCCTAAACTTTAAGTGGAACGCCAATTTGACCCTCTTCAGAAAACAAGGTTTATTTACAACTACCTAACTGTATTATGAACTTTTCCATATTCCTAACTTCAATTCATGGTTGGCATAATCTTGTAATCCTTATTATTTTAGTTTTAATTATGGATTTTTGTATATCATTGAATTTTAATTAAATTTTATTTGATATAATTTATTGCAATTTCAAATTATAGCTATGGTGGTAGTAGTAGTGATGAGAAGAGGATGATAACACTAATATGAAATGCATAGATTTGGATTATATCATCTAATTATTTTTAACGTAAGTGTGATTCACACTTTTTTTTAAGTGTGATTCACACATAGGGACCAGTGATTTGTAAAAATAATGAGAATTAGGTTTATTTAGCTCAAAAAGTCATAATGGGCCAAATTAGCTTTTTATGCAAAGTTTAGGAGTTTAATTGATATTTTTTATATGAGAGATATTGTATTTAAATCTTAATTAATTAATTACCAAAAAATAAAAATTTATCTAAACTATGAGTTTTACAATAGTTGGTGTGTTTCTATATTTATTATTTAAAAATAATTATGTCACATTATCTATATTTACAATTGATAAACTATTGTTGACTCATTCAATAAAATAAAATAAAAAGGAAATTAATGGGGAAAGAGTAAAAAGTTATATTGGAGATATGGTACGTGTTCAAAATGAGGTAGCTCCATTTAATTTTTATATTCAACAAACTTTTTTCTTTTCGGTTCAGTGAAATTCCAAAATTAATGAGTGGGGGATCTTCTAACTTAATTATCATATGAATTTTATGCTATTAATCTAATTTCTTCAAGAAAAAGATCATTAAGCAGTATTGCTGGTATATGTTCATATCATTTGCTATGTTTTTAGGTTGACTAAGCTCCTGCAAGTAATCTTTTTTCCCCATTTTTACTGGTTTTTATTAAAAGCTTTCCTCATATATATATATATATATATATATATATATATATATATATATATATATACATCACATATCTACACATTGATATAATATTATCCATTTTAGGTTTAAACCCTCATGAATTTGCTCTTCAACTTTATCCCAAAAGACCTCATACCAATAGAAATATTTACCTATCCTTATATACCCATGATTCTCCTCACTTTTAGCTAATGTGGAACTTTGGTCGTATAGTCAACAATCCTCCCCTCGAACAAAGGACCACCAAAACTCATTTTAAACGATAATTTATCCATCCACTTTTTACCAATTAGGATTCCGCTCCACTTCATCATGTTGGGGTTAGGTGTCATGACTCAAACTGGGAGTCATGACCGGCGTTAGGGAACGAGAATTTTTTCTAATCCGGAACCCATAATAAGTTTTTAAAAAAAAATACATGCAATAATAATATAAAAATATGTCAGAATTAAAATTTAAATCAATATAAAAATAAATACTTAAATATCATATTATAATAAAATATTCATATAGTATTATGAATACAGAAATCTCAAAACCAACCAAAACAACACACTACTAATACAATAACACTACTACTGTAATTTCTAGAGTACAACAAGAGTCGGATATAAAATATATATAACCTAGCTGGGGCTGAAGAAGACCGACGTAAAGTACTAATACTGAGGTTTGAAAAAGAATCTCCTAAAAAAATATTGAGGGGAGTTAGACCTTATTGAGTGAATTATTATAATATAAATACATGCAACCTAAAGTCATATATAGTCAAGCACCGGTATAATAATATATATATACAGGCATTTTACACATATGCTAAAATCCACTTGTATATATAATAAATGCAAAAAATATTTATTTAAGTGAAGTATTAAATAGAACCCTAATATATTCACAGCCTCACTCATAAAATCAATAGCCAACTGGCTTATCCAAAACTTCAAGTATTCATTTATCCAACTCAAGGTAATAGACTAGCCCCAAGTACACTAGGTCAACTGAAGATCCGTAATCTCACTACTGGCATGACTAGCCCCAAGTACACTAGGTCAACTGAGGATTCGCAGTCAGCCTTCCAATAACCAACATCTCGATAAATAAATATCAAAATTTCAACCTAATTCTACCATACTGTTGCACAACAATCCTAATGTAGCCCACTAGGTAGCACATTTTATTGATATCCTTCATATAAATCGTATATTAATTGGAAAATAATAAATGCATAATTAAAACACAAATGACATTCATTTTAAAAGAAATATACCAGTTATATCCCAAATATATACCAAGCATATATTAAGAATATTCCAAATATATATGCCACATATATACCAAAATATACCAAAAATATGCCAAGTGTATATTAAGAATATACTAAACATATGCATCACATATATATCAAAATATACCAGTTATATATTGAAATTATACCAAACATATACTAAATCATTTAATAAAACAATTTATGTTTAAATACATATTAAAAACATGAATGCTTATAATCATGCATCCTATATGCAATGCATATATAAAATAATAACTCACAAGTTTACGCTCCTTGAGATAAACTTGACAAGCATAGTCCGATAGGTCTCGATCTTGGTGCAGTTAGAAAAATAAATAATAACAAGTATCATAATAAATTCCTCACTTATACTTCTAGGAATTCTAAAGGAAGACTCGATCTAGACACGATTCAACCACAAAACCAAAAATTTATGATCAACCCGACGTCATATTTTACGAGAATTTTACTAAAAAATTGGTAGATTTTCGTCTAGAAAACAAATATCTCTCTATTGAAAAGTAAAGTCGATCCTGTAAGAAAACACGCTTCTATATTCACAATAGCACAACACCTCAAGTTGAAACTCCAAACTACACAATTTCCCAACCGAGGTTCACAATTAACAATAAAATAAATATTAAATAATAATATAATAAAATCATTAAAAATCCATAATCATCAATAAATAACCATAATATAATATATTTAAACATAAAAAATATTAAATATAATTTTTTTCATATTAATTAAATAAATTTCAAATAAATTATATAATATTAATACAAATCTAATTTTTCAAATATTCGACATAAAATAATAAAATTCACAATTAATTATTCAAATAGGTTACATATATAATAAAAATAGTTAAAAACTTAATTAGTCACAAAAATAGTATATAAAATTATTATTTGAATATATTTTTGAAAATAATTATTAATTAGTTAAAAATAGTAAATAATTCATAAAAATTATTTTAATTCCATTTATTATTCCAAAATTATTTAAAACATATTATTTAACTATAATTTCAATAAAAATACATAATTTACCTATAAATCCAAAATTCACATAATGCTATATATTTACTAAAAATTACTCAAAATTTCTAAAAATTATTTTCTCACTTCTAAATTTAATAACTTAAATTAACCATACAATTTATCAATATTTTCCATAATAAACATATAAAACACATAATTAATAAAAATTCATTTTAATTATCAAAAATTCAATAATTACTCATAATTCAAATAATTTCAGAAAAATAAACTAAAAATATATTTAGGAAGCTAAAGATGCATATATCAATATTACTTAAAGGAATTATCAAGAATCAAACCCAATCAAGTTTAAAAAAAATAAAAACCTAAAATAGACATAAACTAAACTTAGAGATATCTAATTAACTGGACGTCGTGTAGTTGAAACAAGTTGAGAATCGAGAAGTACGCGTCGAGAAGAGTCTAACGAGCCAAAAAACTTGAGCTAAATTGACCAAAAATTCGTCGAAACTACAGTAGCATCGACACGACAGCAAGCGGATTTTGGCATTGACAAGGCTCCAAGTGGCAATGGGAAGATGAGGGAAAGGTGGGGAAGCAACGACAAGCAAGGTGGTGGTTTATGGTGGCGCTAGTGGAGCTTGGATGTGTTGGCAAAAACAACAATGGCGGAAGAAAAAAATGAAGAAGGAAAAGAAAAAGAAAAAAAAGAAAAAAGGAATGTGGGAGAGAAAGGTGAGTTGACCCGTTTTGACCACTTTATTCTCTTAAATATAAATATATATATATATATATATATATATATATATAAACTCATCATAACATATATATATATATACATATATATTTAATACACTAACACAAATACACACATAACACATGCATAAAATAATAATACAATAATAATAAAAATAATAACAATAACAAATAATAATACTAACTCATGCATATAATAATAATATTAATAGTAATTACATTAATAAAAATAATCATAATAATAATATCCAAATATAACCTTTAAGTAAGAAAATATTTGAACAAAATAATTAAATAATATTCACCAATATTAATATTTAAAAATTTAAAATATTATTAATACTGTATATCTAAAAATATATTTTAATAATTTAAAAATATTGGATCATTACATTAAAACACGTCATTGAAGCATCCGAAGAGCACCACTTGACTCGAGAGTTTACTCTATCTAGGTTAACTCCTCTTCACCATATTAGGGTTAAGACACATCCATGAAGTATCTAGAGCACACCACCTTTTGTTTGACATTCCAAGGATTTATCGACCATAGCTAACTGCAGGGCATGACTCTGATGTCATTTGTTGGACTATAGACACCACATATCTTCACATTGGTATGATATTATCCACTTTGGGCCTAAACCTCATGGATTTGTTCTTAGGCTTTACTCTAAAAGACCTCATACCAATTGAGATATTTGTCCATCTTTATATACTTATGATCCTCCCCACTTTTAGCCAATGTGTGACTTTAGTCGTATACCCAACATATATATATATATATAGGTAAAGTGACAATTTCATACAAATACAAGTACAAATGGCTATATATATTGATAAATTGATAAATTCATGCAAGTATATGTGTTTATATAATAGGTTATAGATAAGTTGAGGTGGTAGTTTCATGCAAATACAAGTGGATATATATATATATATATATATATATATATATATATATATTTATTTATTTATTTATTGGTAATGGATGTATTTTTTTTTTTTTTTACCAAAGTATTTTATAATAAGAAATGGCATCTTTCTTTTTGTCTTATTTTTATTATATTTTATTATATGTATACATATTAACACAAACAAAAAAATTATTTGGTAATCAATTCCTTTCCTCTGGTCCTACTACAAACGCTCTAGAAGATTTAAACATTTTTCACACTAAAGTGGAAAATCCAAAATAGTCACATTTCAAGGAGGCCAATTTCTAAAAATTAAACTCCTCATGCACTTTAAAAAAATATTGATGTATTTTTAACTGGAAAAAGAGATAAAAATCAAATTTTCAACTTTTTAATATTTAATAATTACATAATTTTGATCAGTTTCTGATTTAATTTGAGTCGGTTAAAATTCATATATATTCCATATAAATAATTGTAATGAACTTTCACGGTAGAGAAATGTCATAAAAATAATCGCTTTTATTTATTAAAACTTTCTAATTTACATGGTGTAAATGGTAAAATTTATGCAGAGCTTTTTGTTTTTTTGTTGGATATAGGTACAGTCACTTATTTAAAAGATATTTGTTAAAAAAAATAACGAAAAGGTACATTTTTACTCCTAAAGTATACCAACATACTGAAATATACTCCTATACTAATTTTTAGCTCATTTATACTCAAAAATCAAGCTTTTATTGATACTTATGCTCCTAACCTAACAGCAAAGAAAATTGGGCCATTAGTAGGGCCTGCCACGTTTTGCCACATCAACTAAAAATTGGGGTTTCTTTTTTTTTTTATTAGAAAAAAATAGTGGTGTTTCTAAATAGCAAGAAGCCTCTCTTTTTTAAAATCCAAACTAAAACCTTTCATTTCTCTGTTTTCTCATCTCTCATATTCTACTTACCAATCTTATCACTACCTATTAACCTTAATTCCTCCTTCACTCTCATTTTTCTCTTCAAAACCACCCACCACCAAAATCTTTTTTTTTTTCTTCTTCTTCTAATCTATTTCCTCTCACCCATAATGGAAACTTTGACTTTGCCACTCCTCAGACCACCGTCTACGCTGGCTGCAGTAATCATATCCAAAATCATCGTTTTTCTTTCTCCCTCTCCCTCTCATAATCTTTTTTAATTCTTTATTAAGTCTAAGTTAACAACCTGATAACACATTATGCTATAGTTTGGATTCTCTATCATCATTATCCCTTTGTTGTACCTACTTATTGTTTTATTATTTAAGTACTGTTGTAACTCGTTTTACACATTCAATACAACTGATCATTCTCCAAGATCACTGACTTAGTATCAGAGCACAATAAAAAAATGATGTCCTCTTCTTTATCTTCTTCTTTAAGCACTTCTTTTTCTTCGTCTATGACTGTCACTCGTACCATTAATTTTTTGCCAATTTCAACAACAATCCCAACTGAAGTTCAACAATCTTTTTCAATTAAACTGACATCCAAGAATTATATACCTTGGAAGCTTCAACTCACCCTTCTTCTTAACTATTATAATTTACATAGAATCCTTAATGGGACTGAATCTCCACCTCCTAGAGAGATTGTCGATCCTTCAACTCAAGAAACTACTATTAATCTCGCATACACAAAATGGTTTAACAAAGACCAATTGCTTTTTTTCTTGGTTACTCTCCTCTATAATTGAAGAAATTTATCCTTAGTTAATCGGTCTCTCTTCTTTTTTAGAGGTTTGGCTAGCTCAAACCTATTAAAGGAGTCATTAGCAATGCCCAAAAGACTCAACTTCACATTGAACTTTATAACATATCAAAGGAGAACAAAATTGATTCTCAATACCTCTATCATGCTAAGTCTATTGTTGATTCTTTAGCCTTATCTGGTCAACCTATACCTTCATATGAATTTAATGCCATTATTTTTAGAAAACTTACCTTATAATACAATGGAATTATCATTGCCCTTCAACAGAGATATGATTTTCTCTCCTTCATTGAACTTCATGGTCAGCTGGTGGCTTACGAGTTGCTTCTCAAGTCTTAGGAACCAACTATACCAATGGCCAATATTGCCCAGCGTAGCTTTCCCTCATCATCATGCCTGGCACCTCACATGGTTTCTCGCCAATCTTCCTTTAGTTCCTAAGGTTGATAGACCCACGAGGAGGATGTCGAGGTTTTTATACTTTAGCATGTCAAATTTATTGTCTTACAAACCATACCACCCTGACATGTAGATGATGTTTTGATTTAAATTTGTCCTATTGGGGTCATCTTCCTTAATAAGAATTTTTCTCTTCATCATCGAACTACACAAATCATCATCAAGGTTATTTATCTAAGATGCCAGCACCATCAACAGCTCCTGGCTTACTATCCTCGCCACCATCAGATGTTTCTTCCTTTTATGTAATGATCCGATATTTTAAATAATATAAAATTATTTTGAGATATGCAATGTTAATAAAAATTTTAAATTTTATTTATATATATTCATTATTTGTGAGTATTATTCATTTATTTTACTCTAAAAGTTTTATTTAAGTAAAATAATTTATTTTGGAAGTTTTATTATTTAAAATATTAAAGCAATTACCATCATTATTATAATTATTTTCATTATTTTAGTGTGCATGTGTATCATGCATGTGCATTATTTTTATTATTGTTGTTATTATATTTATTTATGCATGTGCATATGTATATATATATATATATATTAAAAAAATAATAATAAAAGATAAGTATCTCCCTCTTTAGTATTTTCTTTTTCTTCTCTGCATTTTTCTTCCCCTCACTCCGCAACTCGGACCTCCACCTTTCACCTTACTAGAGCACCACCAACCACCACCACTTGTCATCATCAACTCCCCTTTTCTTCTCCTTCCTCTCTGTCACTTGTCTAAGCGTTGGAAGCCGCTAAAATCGCCAAAGACAAAGATTGTGTCGAGAAGCTTCCATAAACACCGGTACCATTTTCGGTCACTATAGCTCATGCTCTTGAGCTTGCTGGAATTCTTGAGCTGTATAGAATCCCTTTCCAAGCTCGGTTCAAGCTTAACTCATTCCGATTGTGAGTTTCATCTAGATTTTGATTTTTAAATTTTTTGAGCTTGAATTTGTATGAACCATGCTTAATATTTTTATAAATATTAATGTGGGAACCTTGAGCTACTTAAATATATATTTTTTTTATTTTTAGAATTTTTTAGAATTATTTGGGTTTTGATTTTCTGGCGAGTTACTGTTCCGGTGACCCTCGCTGGAAAAATTTTATATTTTTAATAAATAGTTTGGATTATTTAGAATATAGTTTATGAAGAAAGTTTATTAAAATTCTATCCCAATTCTTTTCTATACATTTTTAAAAGTTTATGTAAGAAATAAATTTTTGAAAAAATTAATATAAATTGGTGAATTTTGTATTTTAGTTGATGTTATTGTTAATTAGTATGTTTTAAGTAATTTTAGAATAATAGTTAGTATTAAAATAATTTTTAGTAAATATATAGCATTATGTGAATTTTGGATTTATAGGTAAATTATGTATTTTTATTGAAATTATAGTTAAATAATATGATTTAAACAATTTTGGAATAATAAATGGTATTAAAATGATTTTTACAAATTATTAACTATTTTTAGCTAATTAATGCTAATTTTTGAAAATTATATTCAAATAATAAATTATTTACTATTTTTGTGATTAAATGGGTTTTTAACTATTTTTATTATATATATAACCTATTTGGGGAATTAATTGTGAATTTTACTATTTCATGTTAAATAATTGAAAATTTGGATTTTTATTAATATAATATAATTATTTGAGATTTTTATTTTATTATTGTGAAAATAATTATATTTAGTGTTTTGATGTTTAAATATATTATATTATGATTATTTATGGATATTTATAGATTTTAATGATTTTTATTACATTTATTGTTTTATATTGATTTGTGGTGAATTATGAACCTAGGTTAGAAATTTATGTAGTTTGGGGTCCTATTCCAAGGTGTTGAGCTACTGTGATTTAGAAGTGTGTTTTCTTACAATATCAATTCTACTTTTTAGTAGAGAGATATCCATTTTACAAAGGAGGTTCTGTCGATTTTTTGATAGAATTTTTGAAAAACGTGACGTCGAATCGATCATGAGTTTTTGTGTTTTGACTGAGTTTTGAATTTATAGATCGAGTCTTTCTTTAGAATTCTTAAAAGTATAAGTTATAATTTATTCTTATTTTATGATTATTTATTTTTCTAATTTCACTGAGACCGAGGCCTTTCGAAACAGGCTTGTCAAGTCAGTTTTGAGGAGTGCAAACTTGTGAGTTATTTTTTTATATATACATTGCATATAGAGCATGATTATAAATGTTTTGATATGAATGATTTCATTAAATGAATAAGTATATGTTTAGTATACTTTCAAAATATTTATAGTAGATTTTGGATTATATGTAGCATATATACTTGAAATTTATTTGATATATTTTTTATATATTTCTGGTATATAAATAGTATATTTTTCTGTTATGAATGTCATTTGTGTTTAATTATGCATTTATTTATTTTCTATAAATATACGACTTTTTTCAAAGAATATCAATAAAACGTACTGCCTAGTGGGCTGTACTAGTACCGTATACGTACCAGTGCGATAGATTTTAGGGTTGAGCTATAAAATCACTTGAGGTGACATTTGATTGATTGATTATTGAGAATTGATGTGATTGAGTAGTGTGATTACGGGAGCTCGCTTGACCTAGTGTCTCGGGGCTAATCACACTGATAGTGAGACTGCTGAAGCTCGGTTGACTTAGTGTCTCGGGGTCAGTCTACTGTCCAAAATGGAATAAGAGAATTATTTTGGAATTAAGTTAGCCTGATGGCTAATGAGATATTTTGATTGAGGTTGCGGATATCTAAGGTTCTATTTGATCCTTCTTTTAAATAAATATTTTCTGCAATTATTGTATATAAAAGTGATTTCAGCATCTGAGTAAAATGCCTGTATATATTTATATATATATATATATATATATATATATATATATATATATATATATATATTGATGCTTAATTGTGTATAACATTAGGAGGTGCGTGTATATATATATATATTATAATAATTCACTCAGTGAGGTCTAACTGCTCTCAATATTTTTTTTCAGGAGATTCCTGGTCGTCAGACCTTAGTAGTAAACCTAAGCTAGACTTCTTTAGCCCGACTAGATTATGTAATTTATTTATCTAAATTTTAATTTTATTCTAGAAAACTGCAATGGTAGTGTATTGTATCAATTGAATGTTATTTTAGTAATAGACCTATCTCTGAATATTGTATGAATATTTTTACTTTATGAAATGACATTTAATTATTTATTTTTATATTGGTTTAAATTTTAATTCTGGCATATTTTTATCTATTTATTGTATGTGATTTTATTTTTGAGGCTTGCTACGGGTTTTAGATTTGAAAGAATTCCCATTCCCTAACACCGATTATGATCCCTGATTTTAGGTCGTGATAATGTTAGTATCATAGCCTAGTTTGTTAGTATTGTGGAACTAGATTTTCAGAGTCTTGTTTTCTTTGAAACTATTGTAGTGAATTAGGTTCAATTATATCTTCGATAAGTTTTTCTTGATTTGGTTTTCTACGTAATCATTAGGTTTTCTGTTTATTATCCGTTATCTGAATTTCATTGCCTTTGTCTTTTCAAAATAAGGAGGCAAGCGAGTATTGCTCCGCCAGTCATTGAGGCCGAGGATGATGAGTCCTTTTAGGATAAGGTTTTACCTCTTAAGTCACCAATGAGGTGTAGAGGTAGAGGTAGAGGTAGACCTTGAGAAGCAGCAGGTCATCGTAGATAGCGAGAGCTATAGGATGAGGAACTTGTAGAGCTAGAGTATGAGGAAGCTGAGATACCTCCAGCCACACCGTAGATGTAGTTGGCCTATCGGCAGGGTATGTTTGACCTTGAGGTAGTGTTGTTCTATGCCATAGTTGGTCGTATTGCTTTTGACGGGACTTCAGATCCACTAGATTTTCTACATGTCGTTGAGATGAGGACTTAGATTACTCACACTGAGCCAGTGGATCATGATCGTTGAGTTATCTATCGAGGGACCAACCCTGGATTGGTTTGTTTAGGTGATACAACCATACATGATGACTATGACTTAGGCTCAGTTCCGAGAGAGGTTTATGAGGAGATTCTGTCCAAAGCCACTGCGAATGAGCTATAGACTCAAATTGACCAATATCACCAGAGGTGACAAATCTATCGAGGACTACACTAGAGAGTTTCCCTAACTAGGTAGATATGTAGAGGATTTGATGTGAGACCAATATTTTTCTATCACAGCTTATGTCACTGGTCTGGGTTCTACTTTTACTACGATGCCCACTGCTAGCCTTACTCTAGAGTCGGTGATAGAGTTAGCCAAAGAGATAGAGCTAAGACTAGTCAAGCAAGGAGCTATGCCTGATTACTATCAGTTGGGTGTTCAGTCAAAAGGATTTCAGACTACTCCATATTCAACTGTTTAGATTAGTTCTAGTAGTTAGCAGAGTTAGAGGCATCAACAGAGAGTACATAGGAGTAGCAAACATGGTCGTGCTGGACCTCGTAGACCTATTAGATTTGGATCAGGTGCTTCTAGCAGTGGCAGTGGTTGGAGTTCTAGTTACGATAGCATAGGATCGACAACCAGTGATTGTCGAATATGTGGGAGAATCCATCAAGGACCATGCTACATGGCTCCTAGAGCATGCTTTAGATACGGATAAATGGGACACTTTGCCAGAGCATGTCCTTACTCTGGTTTTTAGCCATAACAGTCAATTACTAGTGCAACACCAGTAAATTTTCAGTTGCCTCTAGCTTAGTATCTGAGTTTAACTCAGATTATTACCTAGCAGGGGCGTGCCAAATGTACCAGAGGAGGTGCCAGAGGTTTTGGCCAGGCTTCCACCAGTCAGTAGGGAGGTCGAGGTCAGGCTAGAGTTTTTCACCTCACTCAGCAGGATGCTCAGGCATCTAATGCCATTATTACAAATATTATTCTAGTCTGTTACGTGGATGCTTGGGTTTTTATTGATCCGGGTTCAACACACTCTTTCGTGTCCCCTATTTTTGCTTTGAAGTCATGTTGGCAAGCTTCGAGAATGGATTTTCCTTTGTTTATCACCACTCCTCTAAGCAATTTATTAGACACTAACATTGTTCTTTTTGGTTGTCAAGTGTCAGTCAAAGGTAGAGAACTGCCAGTAGATTTGGTATTGTTAAATGTGATGGTGTTCAATGTGATTCTGGGTATAGATTGATTGTTTTAGCACTATATCGTTATGGATTATTGGAGTAAAGAGGTGATTTTCAAAATTTCATATGAAGAAGAGTTTAAGTTTACGGGTGATAAGAGTTCTGCATCTCAGAATCGCATCTTCGCTATCACAGTTAGGAAGATGTTGAGGAAGGGTTGTCAAGGATACTTAGCACTTGTCAAAGATACTTCTGTGGAGAAGTTGTCACTCACTGATGTTCCTATTGCTTGTAAGTATCTTGACATTTTTCTTGAGGAGTTACCAAGTTTACCACCTCATAAAGAGATTGAATTTTGTATAGATGTGGTTCCAAGTACCACTCCTGTTTCAATGCTGCCTTATAGAATGGCTCCTACAGAGTTGAAAGAGTTAAAGGAGTAGTTACAGGATTTGATAGATAAAGGTTTCATCAGACCTAGTATTTCTCCTTGGGGTGCATCAGTCTTGTTTTTGAGGAAGAATGATGGTATCCTGAGACTGTGCATTGATTATAGAGAGCTAAATAAGGTGACAGTGAAGAACAAGTATCCTCTCCAGAGGATAGATTATCTGTTTGATCGGCTTCAGGGTGCGCAATTTTTTTTTAAGATTGACTTAAGGCTGGGTTATCATCAGTTACAGATTAGTGAGGCTGATGTTCTTAAAATGGTATTCTGCACTCGATATGGCCACCATGAGTTTTTGGTGATGTTATTCGGGTTGACTAATGTAGCAGCTACTTTTATAGATATGATGAACATAGTATTCAAACTGTTTATAGATCAGTTTATGGTAGTCTTCATTGATGATATACTAGTGTATTCGAAGAGTATAGAAGAGCATGTATATCACTTAAGGACAATACTATAGACACTAAGAGAACATCAGCTTTACGCTAAGTTCTCAAAGTGTGATTTTTGGATAAAGAGTATTGCATTCCTTAGACATATAGTGTATTCAGGTTGATCCACAAAAGATAGAGGCAATGTCTAAATGGCCCAGACCAACGATAGTCATAGAGATTCAAAGTTTTCTAGGTTTGGCTGGGTATTATAGGAGATTTGTGCGGGATTTCTATAGAATTACAGCTCCTATGACTCGCCTAACTCATAAGAATATGTAGTTTGAGTGGTCAGATGCTTATAAGAACAGTTTTTAGTTGCTGAAGGAGAAGTTGACCACAGCTCCAGTTTTGGCTTTGCCTAATGGAGTAGATAAATTCACTATGTATTATGATGCCTCCAGAGTCGGCCTAGGTTATGTGTTGATGCATAATGGTAGGGTGATAGCACATTATAAGTACCCAATTTCGGGATGCAATTGTACACAATTGCGACGTAAGCCCCTATGATAAAATTCATTCAAAAATTGAACTTGGTTGTCAATTTTCTGGACTTTAAGGACTAAATTGCAACATTTTTTAGGATTTGATTGCAAATAAGTCAATTTTTCAGGGGTCTTTTGGTAATTAAAAGTTTTAAAAATATTTTTAAAATCGGCATTGGTGTAATGCCGATCAACATAATACAATGTCGGTCGGCATTGCACAGTGCCAACGCACAATAAGTCCTTTTTTTTTTCTTATTTTTTATCGATTTTTTTAGTGTTTTGATTGGTTGAAAATTAAAATTTTATCTTTATGATTATCTGATAAGGTTTTTTTTTAAAAAAAATGCATAAGGTTTTTTTAAATAAAAAACAAACGCTATCTGATCATCAGAGGAGTCTGTTCCTTCTTTAGAGGAAGTCAGTACACGCAAACTCTGCATTTAAAAGCAGAGTCTGCATGTGTGCGTGAAGGAGGAGGATTTTTTTCTTTCTTTAAGAGACTCACACATAAACAAGAGTTTTTACACACAGAGAAAAAAAACGCAGAAACCCTAAAAATTTAGACGTGAAGAATACTTCGCACACACCCTGCTCTTTCAAAAAACCCCAATTTTGGATACTGCCAGTGTCTTCAAAAGCAATCAAATCCCAGTCTAAAATCAACAACAAGTCAATATCAACGGTGAAAATCCTAGTTTGAGGGGCCAAAAAAGGGCATTTGCACAACATCATCACAATGTTCTTTTTTATTTTATTCTGTTCTTTCCTTAATGATTTTTATTTTATTGTTGTTATTGATTTGAGTGTTAAATTTCACTAATCTAATTTTTTTGTTTTTTGGTTCGATTGTGGATTGAGGGGGTTACTGCTTATGTTCAAATGAACAGAAGATTCATAGAATGCCATGGAATAACTTGTACTGTTTTCTAGTAGAATTTAGGGTTTTGTCTTTATTTTTTCCATTTTTGGTGTTCTGTGTAATTATTTTAATTTCTGGGTGTATAATCATTTAAATTTAATTTTTGTACATAGTTTGTAATAGCCCCAGTAGTGGGAATAGTGAAAAATTTAATTTTCTGTACTTTAAAATTAATTAGTAATTAGGTTCAATTGGGTAGAAAATTAATTAAAATCAATAGTGGCAGTAGCTTAAATTAGGGTTTGCATGTAATTAATTTAAGATTTTTTTTAGAAAATCACTGTAATGTTTATTTGATCCATTTTTTGTGTTTTATTTGTTTTGGGCTTTTTTTTTTATGTTTTTATCCTTTTGGGTCCTAAGCCCACGTTTAGGTCTAACCTACTTAATAAATAGGCTTAAAATTGATTTAGGTTTTTAAATAATTAAAATCAATTTAGGCTCATTAGGTTAATTAGATTTTAGGCTCACTTAGTTAATTAAAACTTGTCTAGACTTAGCTCAGCCCACTTAATTGCATTTCTTTTAAAATAAATAGACCTAGGCCCACATCTCATTTAAAATAAAACCAAGTTAGACTTAGGCTCATTAATTTGATTTTCCTTTAAAATTGAATAGACTTAAGCTCATTCCTTAGACATATTAAAATAAACAGATTTAGGCTCACTAATTAATAAAAATGTAGGCCCACCTATATTCCATTTCTCATTTGTAAATAATATGTAGACTTAGCTAACTTATAAAATAAAATAAACATAGTTTAGACATAGGGACATTGCCTTTTTATGCATTTTTACTTGTAATTTTATTGACTTGTTGTCTTTTGGGTTAGATGGATGTTAATTAGGGTTTAATAAAATTGCATGTAATTAGAGGATGAAATAATCATTTATAAAATTATTCTAAAAGAATAAGAGACTAAAAGAAGTTAGTATTCTGTATCAAAAATCTCCTAATTGTGGTGCTAGCTTTCTTTAGAGAATCGAGTACCACCTATTCGATTTGTCCCAATTATTACCTTGGGTGACAACTCCTCATCTTCACCCCATATCTTTATGATAGTGGTTAGCGTGTTCTCTAAGGCCCTAAGCCTAAATAGTGCCATGGTTGCTAAAATCTTGGACGCACACTAAACCCCGCCGTCTACATATATGCTTTGAGGCAATTAAACAAGCATGAACAGAATTATCCTACTCACGATCTAGAGATTGCTGCAGTAATCTTTGCTCTCAAGATTTGGAGACATTATCTATACAGGGTGACTTATGAGATTTTCACTAATCATAAGAGCCTTAAGTACATTTTTCGACAGAGAGATATGATTCTGAGGTAGAGGAGATGGTTAGAACTCCTAAAGGATTATGATTGTGAGATTCTTTATCATCCAGGAAAGGCTAATATGGTAGCATATGCCTTGAGTAGGAAGTCCTCAAGTAGTCTTGCTTATATTAGTACAGAGAGGAGACCGTTGATCCAACAGTTGCACCGGTTAGTGGATCAAGGTATGATGATGAAGATTAGCATATTAGGAGAACTATTAGCTCAGTTTAGAGTCTGATATGTGTTGAGAGATAGGATTAAGGCAACTCAGGGCTAAGATCCTATTCTAGTTGAGCTTGCAGAGAATGTTCGTGTAGGGAAGTTCACTGATTTCACACTTGATGATGATGGTGTTTTGTGGATCAATGGTAGGTTATGCATTCCTGATGTGGATAATTTGAGAGAAGATATCCTTGAGGAAGCACATTCTACAGCCTACAACGTACATCTAGGTGTCACTAAGATGTACCACAGTATTAGAGACTTAAATTGGTGGGATGGACTAAAGAAGGATATAGCTAATATTGCTTTTAGGTGCTTGACGTGTCAGTAAGTGAAAGCTGAACATCAGAAGCCTTTTAGGAAGCTTCAGCCTCTTCCTATTCCTGAGTGGTAATGGGAAACAATTGCTATAGATTTTATGGTTAGGTACCTCATTATAAGGATAGATACGATTCCATATGGGTGATTGTGGACAAGTTAACTAAGTATGCTCATTTCTTGCCTATTAAAGCCACTTATTTTGTAGCTAAGTTGGCAAAATTGTATGTTAAGCATATTGTGTGCCTTCACGGAGTACCTGTGTCCATTATATTTGATAGAGTTTCAATGTTTACCTCTTGATTTTGGCAAAAGTTACAGGAAGCAATGGGCACCAGATTTGATTTCAGTACTGCTTTTCACCCTCAGACATATGGTCAGTCTGAGAGGACGATCCAAACACTTTAGGATATATTGAGGATGTGTGTATTGGATATTGGTGGTAGCTAGGATGATCATTTGCCGCTTATAGAGTTTGCATATAATAACAGCTACCATAGCAGTATTGGGATGACACCATATGAGGCTTTGTACGGAAGAAAGTGTAGATCCCCTATGAGTTGGGACGAGATTGGAGAGAGTATTGACTGGACCTGAGATGGTTCAGGATGCCCCTGAGAAAGTTGCTGTGATCAGAAGGAGATTAGAGACTGCAATTAGCAAGTAGAAGACAATAATATATCAAATGATTTATTGATTCTGGTATTGAGGTTTCTGTGTACTCATTCACAGTTGTAATTAGTAGAGGTATTAATTGACCAGTATAGGTGTTAATTTAAATACTAATACTTTTTTAGCTTTGATAAATAGCATTTGCAAGGTTGGAAAGATGGAGGTTGCTATGGTATATGTAAGCAGGATGCAGAGCAAAGAAATTAAGCTAGACTAGGATATTTATTATGCTTTGGTTGATGGATTTTGCATTAAAGGAATGGTAGACGAGGCTTCGGAATTGGCAATTCAAATGGAGACAATTGGATTTGATGTTTATACATGTAAATTGGCAATTCAGTGCGGATGAGAATTAGTGAGTAGTTGTTCTTTTCTTGCAAGCATTCTCTTGAGTTGATATATTGCTGGCAGCAGCTTTCTGAGTAGCTATGTTTTCTGTTTTGCAATAATGTCTGCTTTTGGTTTGCATGACCCAAAAAAAAAAAAATTCATTTTTACAGAATTTATTAGCATTTGGAGGATCTTATCTATGTAATATATGTATTTCAGTATTTTTCTGTTCATCAAATGGTGATTAAAAGCTTAATTCTTTTTTATTTTTGTGAATGATGCTTCTACTATTATTAGAATCACTAGGGCAAGCTTAATGGCAAAACCAAACTCAACCGATTTGCAATCTTACGTGAAAGGTTTAACACCAACACAACAAAATGAATGCAAGAAGGCAAATAAGGACATCATGAGTAGTTGTCCTGATCAAGGTTTGTCTCATATATTGTAATTTCTTTCAATACAAGTTGCAATGGGAACAAGCGTTTTGTCTAGAAAATGGACATCCACCTGGACTTCTACTGAAAATTTAGATTTTGATGATATGTTAGTAGGTGACTCTCAAAATTTGGAATTTGATAGAAGTTCGAGGAAAGATCTCTTTATGAAATTTGTCAACAGGGTATTGTTTCTTCGTGGTGATTCATTTCTGTTGCTACCTTCTTTCACTAGAAAAAGATGACAGCAACTTCTTCTAGAAATTATTTGTCTCTCTTTATTCAAGATGATGGGTGGGTGGGCCTTTACTTTCACCTTTTTTAGGGTTTAAGTGCATATAGTCAATTGGGGGTTTTTGTTACCTACATGGCACATTATTTGGTAGAATTTTAATGGCACTAACAGACATGAGGAAGCTGGAGTATACTGCCGTTAAGAGAAGGAACAGGATTAAAAAAAAAATGATTTTTCAGTTTAATTGAGCCAAAATTTAGTTAAGGGCCTTAAATGGGTCTCAAGATAAACATTAAAGGCCAAAATGTATCTTATCCCAAAAATATATTACACGTTATGATAACAATAATTTAGTGGTATAATTTTCTTTTATAACATCTATAAATAAAAGGTTCAATTATTATCTCCCCATTAATTTGTTATTTTTGTAAATGCTATAATATCATTTATGTAGAAATTAAATTAAATTAAATTAAATTATCAGTGTATAAATCAATAAGATAAATTTTGTTTTTGAAGTGGTAAAAGGTTACTCATATATGAGCCATCCTATATCATAGAAGCTTACATATGGAAGCAATGATAGAAATTAGAAGCTTCTTCAACTTCTAGAAGATGATTTTTTATTTTTTTGAGGAATGAAGATGATGTTTATACACAACTGATCAAAGGAGACCAATTGCTACTATAACTCTATAATAATATTTTAATCCATACTAGCAATATATGTATATTTGAGTAATGACACTAAATTTGAGTCAAATTTCCATTAATTATAAAATTCAAAACCCAATTGCCAATTTATAATGACAAACAAAAAAATCCAATTAAATTAATCAATGAATTATTGTTACATCGCTTTATATATCTTTTTAATAGTATATATATATATATGGATGTTTGTGCATGCTCAAACAAAAGATTTGATAACTCTTCTTTCCCATGGCTCCCACAAGCCAACTTGAGCACTTGCAGTAGCATCTGGAAGATGAAAGCCATTTTTTGTTTTTCACATAAAGTCGAACCCTTAATAAGGACAGCTTATGGAGAGCAATTTCATACACAGTTTTTGAAAACCAGCTACAAGCTATAGCAGGATTTACTGCCCACAGTAATTATATTTACATATGTGTTTGAACTAGCTAGAAAAATAGAAATTTCTCTTTTCAAAATAATAATAATAGTAACTATGAAGTTATGACGGATTAGTCTATTCAACCTCATACTAACTCTTTAATATTTTTTTGAATTATTTTGACAAGATTCAACTTCTAACCAGCAGTGGTTCCCTTAGATAAATTATCAAATATTCTCATTTTTCTTTGAGTTAAATTAATTAGAGTTCGACCACGATATAAAAATTAATAAATTATTCTTTATATGTAGTCAACTATTTTTTATAAACTCCAAAAATTAATTAGTGGTCTAAAATAATTTTGTTTGATGATTATTTTTAAGTTTAATTTCCAACTCAAATTTGCTAGTTAAAAATTTATCCAAATATTGAATTTGAAATGCAATATTTCAAAAAATTTGCATTTTATCCAAATGAAAAATTTTAAATTGATGAATAAATTTGAAATCTTAAATAAAAAAAAAATCAAAATTTATTTCCAAATCCGTGTTGCAGACTTAATAAACTTTTCTGTTTGTCATTAATTGTTTTTGTATTCACAAACAGAAGATTTAAGATAGTCGTTCGTTCACATGGCCTTCTCACGAAGCAACTTCAGTAGTCTCTACAATCTACTTCTAGAATAATGAAACCACTTTTTTTTTTTTTTTTTATTAAAAAAAAGTTGAATTCCTAATAAAAAGACAAACTAAGGAGACCAATTAGAAATTAAACTCTTCATTTTTTTCTTACTTTTTTTAGTTTTTTAGTTTACTTCTTGATTAAAACAAAAATTGATGCGACATATAATGGAAGTTTTTCTTAAATTTGGGAAAAAAAATATTTTTGTAATAATTAGAAACTAAATTTAGTTTTATAAGATATTATCATATGGCATCGATTAATTTGAAATTCCAACCCGTGAATTCGTAAAAGGGCAACTCTTCTAATGCCCTACTTTCTCCATAGTTTTTATTTATAATATAAATTTTTTTTAGTATTTAACAATTTAATTTTATACAGTAAAATTTGCTGTAACATAAATTCTTGTTATATGAGGAACATATAAAAATATATGCTTTTATTTTTTTTTAAAAAAATAATATATGCTTTTGGATTTTAATTTCTCAAATCTAAATAATATTAATATCTTATATTTAAAAAAAAAATTCTTCAACGTAAAAATGAAAAAATAAGAGTATGTGCAGAGAATCTACGGATCAGTACCAATTACCAAATTAAAGTATTGACAAAAAAAAAAGTACCAAATTAAAGTAGCCATCAGAAAATTTTTATGGTTATAAAGAGCAACGGAAGATTCAAAGAAAAAGCAACCAAACTATTGCTTTTCCATTGTCCAAAAAAAAAAACTATTGCTTTACCTTTTAGTATGTTTGATCCAATAATCAAATTAATAAATTTGAACTTAAAATTTTATAATATATTTTTTATTTGTTATTTTGATTTTTAGTAATAACAAAAATTTTAATTATTTTAATTATTTTAAAATTAGTTACTTAAATGAACAAATGTAGGTTATGCTATTATTAACTTTTTCAATATCATTAAATTTTTACTATTTTTTTTTTCAGTGTTTGGTGTTTTTTAATATTAACATTTTATTTTACAAAGAAAAACATTATTACATTATTTATATTTTACACAAAAATAAAGGTAACTAAATGAATGATAAAATAAGGGGAAAAAAGGCAATTGGAGAATTTTTTTTTTTTTTAATTTAAAATTTTATTTGGACCAAGTAGCTAGCTAGCAATCCCAAAGGCATCTACAAGAAAACTCATGAGCGCTATGGTTTCCAACGCATATCCCAGTTCGGTTCTTTTGTTAGCATTTCTTGCCGTAATCCTCAAGTGTACATCCTTTTTTCATGCAACGTCTCCATGCACCTTCTTGCATTTGGCTGAGGTCAATAATACATCAATTTTTTAAAGTATCTAGCCATCAATAATATTAGAGAAAAAAATAGGAAAAAATTATATTTGTTTTCATTTTATTTTTACGTTTTTCTCAGTTCATCTATTGTAGTCATCAATAAATTTGTAACAACTATCTTTATAATTACATGCAAAAGGAAAAAAATTGATAAAAAAAAAAAGATATAGAGAAAATATGACGATAAAATAAGTAATTGAAGCCATTGTTTTGATCTAAAAAGTGAATATATGGTTGAAAATTTAGATGAGTACTATATCAAATAGAGATAATCTCATGAATTAAAGTCAAATTAATTACAAATTAATTAAAATTTTAAATATTGTAATATATTATTAAAATTTATGAAATATAATAAATTAAAATATAAATTTATATTAATAATAATTTAATATGTTTTTATATATAAATAAAATTGACTCTGTTTTCGATTTTTTAGTAAATCAAATACTATATTAAAATTTTTATTTTATTTACATTTTCCTTCCATTTTGATTTTAATTTCAGAATATGAACCAATCGATACTTTATTTAAATAAGATTTTACCAAATATGGGTTTATAATGTATCACTCTTATTTTAAATATTGTTATTATTATTATATAAATTTTAAAATTTTATTTGGTATATAGAGACTTTCTGTATTTAATTACTACATAAACATCATCAAAATGATGAAAAGTTTGTAAAGCGAAGCTCAGTATCTCTAGATTTTTTAACTTTTTCACACTTCGTCTTTACATATACACTTTTTGACGACAACATTATCAATTTTGCATTCACCGTCAAAAAAGGAAATCAGTTGAAAGATAATAGTTGAAGGACTCAATCAATCAAAATAGACATTAAAGACGAACTATGAAAAAATTAAAAAAATTTAGGGATCAAATAATGGGTTTTGCCTATCTTTTATTAAGAAAACAATACCATATTTACTATTGGTAGTTTCAGCAAGATATGTGTTTGCCCTATTAGCTCTTACTACCTACCGCATGGGATCTTTGGTGTTAATTATGATTATCTTAAAAAAAATTAAACAAGCTTTAATTAAAATTTAAGAGCACGGTAAGTAGCCCTCCACTTTTTTTTCAAAATAAATTAAATTAATAAAAATTTATTTTTAATGCTGTGTTATTATTTTTTAAAAATATATTTTAATAATTCAAATAAAAGTTTAAAATTTTAAACCTTATAGAAATGCTGGAAACAAAAGTTATCAAGGGCTTTTTTTCTTTTTTCCCCTTTAGTTTCAATCTTTGAGTTTAGTTTTGCTCCCTTAATCAATTTTTGTATTTTTAAAATTGGGATTAATATTCATTATATTTTAATAGTTTTAACTATATATTCTTTTGTTATGAACATGATGAAGCAATTAAATTGAATATTTCTAATTGTTCCTTGAACTTGTTCGAGTATTAAAGTAAAAAAAAAAAATTATTGAAGTAAAATATCTATGTGTTGTTATTTTTTAGATTTTAATATTAAATTGTGTTAAAAAGAAATTGTTTCTCGAGTTTTCACAAAAATAATTTCGGATGAATTCTAATATTTGATAAAAAGTTCACGTGTCAAACTTATTTTTTTTTTAATCAATTTACTCCTTTACTTGTGTAGACTAACAATAAAAAAATAATGAAAAGAAACAAGTAGGTAAAATCACCAAAACACGGGAGAAATTAAGTATAATTAATTATGAATCTACACATTGCATGAACTATAAATTAATATATGTATTATTTAATTATTTTAAAATATAAAAGTAATTTAAATATAATAATTAATTATTTAGTCCTAAACCTTTCAACTTTTTTCCTATTCATCCCTAAATATCTAATGTCCATTTTCATGGTTGAAGTGTAATGAGAATTTGAAAAGAAATAGATGCTAATCAATTGCATTAGTTTCAAGCAAATAATTAATAATATGTGAAAAGGGTTTCTAGAATTTGACATTCAAATTTGTCCAATTCCCATTTCTATATATATGTTTTCAATGAGGAAGGGGTTGATTTTGTGACATAAACTTATATTATAAAGTAATGAAGTGAATGGGACCTTATATTATAATCCTTTCCTTTTCCTATTTCATGGAGTTTACCTTATTCTATTATGTTCATATATTTTTAATGTTTTCCTATTTTCTGTTCAAATTTTCCTCTATTTTATTTTGTTTTTCTTCTTTTTTTTTCAAATATTATTTAATAATGGTATTTGAATTTTTTGGGCATTGAGTTAGATAATGGGACAAACACAATTCCACCTTACACATTCCAAATTCAAGAAATGTTGACTAATAAACTATGCTTGTAAAAAATTGAATATAAGAGTGTCAATTGTTTGATGATTTCTACTTTCTTATTCTAGTCAAATGTCTAGCTCATCAATAAATAATCTCTCCTTATGTTTTTTATTTTGGTTTCTCATATATAAGTCAAATGTCTAGCTTATAAGTTGTAATTTTTAATTTAATTTTTATTTGTTCATCAAATTTTGACTGAATTTTAAAATTCATTTTTAATAAATAATTTTAATATCATTACGTAAAAATGTCCATCGGTATAGTGTATTTTTAATAATTTTGTATACATGTTGATAAACTATTGATAATATATATATATATATATAATTTTATTTTATTTTTGAGTTGGTTGAAGTGATTTAATTTCCCACTATAAGGGGAAAGCAATTCAAATCCTACTTCTACATCTAAATGTCCATATATTTTTGCTACTTAATATGTTCATGAAGAACAAATAACACTTAGAATAATTTAAAATCAATGTTTATAATATAATATAAACATGTTTTAATAAAATTACAATTTTGGGTATGTTTTCTCATATTTGAGCTTCTCATCCATATTCCATATGTTGAGGCCATTCCTTGTGGCCCAAATCATATGTTAATTCACAAACAGAAAATATTATGAATATTTTTAGAAATAACAAAACCCAGAAAAAACTTTTAAAAATACGATTGATAATTTTTCTTTAAAAAATAGTGTTTGATAATATTTATTTTTTACAATATGGGGTTGTTTATGTCCAACTATTATATTAAAAAAAAACTGAAATAACCTTATAAAATAATAAATAATGCTTTAAATTTTTCAACCAATCCAATAAAAACAGGAATATAACAACTGAAAATAGCAAAATATAACTGGAAACTATCAAAACAAACATGAGAACAACCAAAATAATAAACAACACTTTAGATTTTTTCAAACCAATCAAATGAAATAGAAACATAATAACCAAAAATAACTAAAACAACTAAATAAAATAATAAATAACGCTTTAAATTTTTTCAATCCAATCCAATGAAAATAGAAACAACTTAACACAACCAAAAACAATCGAAAATAACTACTAAAACAATCAAAATAGCCGTCAAAACAATGAGATAAAATAACGAATCTTTAGATTTTATTAAAGTCAATCTAATGGAAATAGAAATACAATAACTGAAAACAACCGGTAACAACTATTGAAACAATCAAAACAATCGAAAATAACCAAATAAAACAACAATTACCGCTTTAAATTTGTTCAAGTCAATCCAATTGAAACAGAATCAAAATAAAAATGCAACTGAAATAGAATCAAAACAAGAAGAAAAAAAAAAGAGAACTCAAGAAAAACTTAAATATCAACAATAAAAAATAATGAAAATTCACATCTATCTATTACAATTCAATCATAAGATGATGTTCAATATCCAAAAAAGAAATGAAAAAGTGAAGATTTATAAAATGTAAATATAAAAATTTAATTAGATAGTTTCATAGGTTTGCATTGAAAGAAGAGATGAAGATAATAGAGAGAAAAAGAAAACGGAAAGAAATAGAGAAAAGATGAAGAAATCATAGTAATAAAAGAAAATAGAGAAGAGAAGAATGAAGACAAAAAAACGTAAAACTGAAAAAATACAAAAGTAACCATGTCATGTGAAAAAAAAAAAAATACAACCGTATATTTGACAAATATTTAGATCAAACTTAGTGTAGAATGTAATTTTATCAAAACATAATTGTTGGCAAGAAAAAATTGGAAAAAGAAGAAAATAAAAAGTATTAAGTTTCAGAGGAAAGAAAATGAAAAAAAAAGGAATAAGCAATTTCACATTGTTTTATTGTCATTTTTTTCCTTGTCTTTTGCAAGAATAATAATTTATCAATCATTCATAATTAACTATTCAAAACCAACTACTGCATATTAAAAAAAGAAAAAAAAAACTATTGCAGCAAGAGAACAGTATGATTTGTAAAATTGCTAACTTTTTATTTTTTTTTTCTTGGACAATATTAAAGTCATGCTCTCTTATATTGCATATCTCTTTGGTACATTCACTAATTCTCTAAAAAGATTGAAATTGTAATGGGTAAATATATTTGTGAATCTTTAAATTTAATGTATTTTGTCTATTATCCTCTTAATATATAAATTAATTACTTGAATATATCAAATTGATAGAAGTATGATTTGTAAAATTGTTTTAATAAATTTAGCTATTTAAATAGTTTTATTTTAATTTATAAAAATATCATTTAAATATTTTAAATAGCGATAAATTTTTAAATATTTAAATTATCAATTCATAAATTAAAGAGATAAACTGATAATTAATGTCAATATATAGAGTTGTTAATGCATTTACCTAATGTTAATTGATATAAGAGTATATTAATACTAATACTCTACTTAGCAATTAGGTTAATCTTGCTGGATAAGAAAGGATTTTCTATTTACCCTGACATCTATTATCTAAGCTTAATTGTAATCTTTGAGCATTCAGCAAGTGGACTTTTGGCTCCTAAAGACTAGTTAACATTTCATATGAAGAGGATTATTGATACATATTAATTAATTTTAATATTTTTTTAATTTTTAATATAAAATTAAATAAAAAATTATAGTTACTTTAGTTTCACTTTTATTTTATTACTATTGGATGAGAGTGTTTTATATTATCTAATGGTGATTATTAACAAAGTAAATTTCACTTTGTAAAAAATAAAATAACTATAAAAGCACAAAATTAATTAATAATTATAAATAAATAAAATTTAATATTTTTTAATTTTTTTTATATAAACATGCATGTGTAAACCATATAAAGAGGTAGGGGTGTGCATCGGATGGATTCGGATTGGATTTGATTTTTTTAAAAATTAAAAACCGACTCGAACCAAAGTTATTTGGTCGGATAAATTTTTAGATTAACCGAATAATATTAAATATAATAAAGGAAACAAAAAAACAAAGCTAACTGCAATAGCTAAATGGCTAAAGCGTAGACCCAGGCTCGACCCTGGACAATACTTTTTGTGAGGGTTTTATCAGTTTTTTATCAAATGAAAATTCAAAAAAATCATACTTTAATAGTTGGGAATCAAACTACTGACGTTGAAATACATATTTATTACCTCTATCAATTTGCTAAACCAATTATATTATCATATTTTAGAATAAAAATATATACAATAGAATAAAATTTAATTTTTCGGTTGAATTGGATATCGGATCGAAATTTATAAAAACTCTAAAATTAAAACTAAACCGACTTAGTTCGGATGAATTTTTAGGTTGATCGGGCTTTGCACACACCCAGAGGGGAAAAAAACAATTAGAAAAAGTTAATGTTGAGTTTTCCCAACAATTGAAAGGGGCCTCAAGCTAAGGAAAACCATTGGGCCTTGAGAAACGGATCAAATTCATGTTTTTGAAAATGTTTCTTTTTTCTTTATATTCTAATTCTAGTAGTTCTATTTTCAGATTTGATTTTTCTTTGGATAGTGATAGGTGTTGAAGTGTTGCACCCTGTTAAAAGATAAATAAAATTACTTGAAAATATGGGAAGGCAATTAATCGATAAGGAGAGATTTTTTTTTTTTTGGTAAAATCACGATTCGGGCAACGAAACCAAACATTACCGATTTTCTTTATACAAGTATTATGGAAAAAGAATTTTTTGGTGAAAAAAAATTAATATCAATTAATTTTAGTTAAGTTCATAAAATGACATAAGTGAAATCTGTGTATTTAAGAAAAATTTAAATATATCACTTATGTAACTAAAAATATTTTATAATTTTTTTAACCATTCTTATCTTTATAAGATTCTATATTTAAAAAAAATTCTAGATTTACAAATTATAAAATTTATATTTCTCTTAAAAATAGACCATTAAAAAAATAATAAACAATGAGGCAAACTAGAAGCTATAGACACCAAAAAAAAAAAGAAAGTGAGCCAAATATGTAATTTATCAAAGATAATAAAGCGAAACATAACTAAAAACTAAAAACCACAAGGACCGTTCCGACAAAAAAAAAAACGAAAATCTATTCGAAAAAATTCGACCGTTGGGACCCGTTGCAGACATACACACATTCATGACAGGGTAACGGTTAAAACATTCAAAAGAAAAAAAAAAGAACTGCCCACTCGCCCACTTCCACTTTTGTCTCTTGAAAACCAAGGAAAACTACCGGAGAGTGGAAAACAGAAGAAACAAACCCCGCAAAAGGGAAAGCTTGCAATGGGCTGCGTTTCTTCGAAACTCTTAAAGAAACAACTCCATCAAGACATCATCATCGTCAACAATGGCAGCGGCGGTTCTGGCCATTGTGTTAACCATGTTGTTTCGCTTACTTCATCCACTTATGGTGCTCTAAAACTCGACATCAATGAAAAACGCCAGCACCCTCAACAGCAACAATGTCAAGAAAATGAAGATCATCAAGAAAAAGAAGAAGAAGAAGAAGGACCCATTAAGGAAGTAGTGGTGGAGAGTAAGATATTGCAAGAAAAATCGCCTTCTTGTGATCAAGAACCAGAGGTTATTAATACTTGGGAGCTAATGGAAGGTCTTGAAGATGGAGGAGGAGTACAGAAGAAAAGCCCTAAATCAAGAGCTGCTTTGTTTCGTGGATTCGTAGATGTTGAGGTTACAAGTCCATTGAAGTTCTTGAATCAGATTGGATCTCCAAGAAAGGCTAAAACATTTGGTGGCAAAGAGAATAAAGTCAGGAGAGTGTCTGATTTTAGTCCCAGACCGCTTTTTAAAGCGAATAATTTATCAGGAAAATCTAGTAAAGCGGTGATGAGATTGAGTTATCCGATGAAAGGGTCTCCAATCAGGACGAGAACGGAGAATGCTGCTGCTTGTGGTGGTGATAATTCTGCAATTTCTTCAAGGCGGAGGAGTTTTAGTCCTTTGTTTGATCCTGAACTTGTTGCATTATATCAAAGAGAGTTGACAGAAGAGGAAGAGCAAATCAAGAGGATCGTTTCTTTGACTCCTAAGCCTCATCTCAAGTTCAAGAAGTCGCTTCAGTCAGAGTCGATTCTTGGTTCTTTTGAACAAAAATGCCCGCCTGGTGGAGATAATGCTGTTGTGATTTACACTACTACATTGAGAGGAATCAGAAAAACATTTGAAGACTGTAATACAGTAAGGTCTATTATTGAATCACATCACATTCGTGTGCTGGAGAGAGATATATCGATGGATTCAGGGCTAAAAGAAGAGCTAAGGAGGCTAATGGGTACAAAAGAGGTGCAAGTTCCTCTTGTGTTTGTTAAAGGGAGGCTAATTGGAGGTGCTGATGAAGTGGTGAAGTTAGAAGAGGAAGGGAAATTGGGGATTTTGTTTGATGGGATTCCGAAAGGGCAGTCCGGAGGATGCGAAGGATGTGCAGGGGTTCGGTTTGTGATGTGTATGGAGTGCAGTGGGAGCTGCAAGGTGTTGGATGAGGAGCAGAGAAAGATGGTGAAATGTGGCGAGTGCAATGAAAATGGTTTGGTACAGTGCCCTATATGTAGCTAATTTAGTAACTTCTTCATTAACTTATTGTTTAAATTTCTTGAATTGGTTTAGTGATTATGGGCATTTGATAGGTTTGATTATGGTATGAATACTTACTCTTGATTGGTTTTGATGATTCCACTGTAAGGACTGGACGGAAAATGATTTGTTATGATTTTTTTTCTCTGCTATATGAGGAGCTGGGGTACTAAAGTGGGTTTTAGGCCTCTCTTGTATGTTGATTCTTGATTGACCTGTTTTCTTTGTTTTAATGAATACTGTGTTTGTTCATGGAATATTTTTTGAGCTAAATATTAAACTAGTTGCCAACAAAAAAGCACAGATTAGGACTTAAAGACTACGAGCTGATTAAAAAGTTGATTTTGATTCCATTTGGAAATTTTTAGTCCTAAGCTTAATCAGATCTTCAATAAGTTGACATGGTTTTAGGAAAGAACATCTGTTGTACCTGCTCATGATCTTGAGGACTATGAGATAAGTGTAATTGCAGTTGTGCATGTACACACTCTCAGCTTTCTAGGCCCCATCTATAAGCGCTTAGCAAACGGCAAACACCATAAACAGCAACAGCAAAGAAGTGGGTGGCCAAGCTCAAATTAGTCCTGAGAGTACACCAATAGGTCCACCATTTGGGCATATATGTGTTCTAGATCATTAGATGCACTAAGGCTCCTGCCAATGTTTTTATGGTGGATGACATTGGCTGAACTGAATGCATATCCTAAAAGAAAGAGCACCTGAATCGGGTTGAGGGGCTGCAGACATGCTTCTGTTAGGCATTGTTCACATGCATCCTTTGTTGATGGCAGAAATGAAAGTGTCCAATAGCTCAGAAGGAATCGTAGATGTTGAAATACCTAATAGATGGCCCTTTAATTGCGTGTTGGTCCGAGTGACGAGAAGAAGCTCTGATTCTCCTGAGCAAGGTGTCAAGTTCGAAGTTTGTATATGGTGTGCTTGATGAGCTTTATTCTCTTACGGATCCACCCAGCTTGATTCGGATTAGTGAGATTCTTTTAGCTACCACATTCTGGAGGCTAAATGCATAAGTTGGCCATTTTGCCATTGGAATTGTCGGTAGTTTCTGGCTTGCTGATATATCTACCAAGCAACAAATTTCAGAGCTGATAGGACGGAAAAAGATTGGCGAAGGGTCTGCCAGAATAACATATCCCTGATTTGGGTCTGACAAATCTACTTCAATAATATGTACTCTTAGTATTGCATACGGCACATGTTAGAGCATACACATACATAGACCGAGAGAGGGAGAGAACCAGGTCAACTTGGCAAGGGTGTGTAAGCAAGAGCAGAACCAGCCTGAACCATTCTCACTCGTCTCCAATTTTTCATTTGCATCAACTTGGATTCCAAAACAGTGATCAAATGATGAAAAAAAGAAAAATTGTAACATGGGATGTGGAGAGATAACTCAACATTGAAAATGGTGTTAAAATCTTGAAAATTAAGATCACGCAAAAAGACTGTTGACTTTAAAATTTACAATCAGAAATAGTCAATTTTTAAGTGATTTCTTTGTTAGTTTGTAATTCCATTCTTATACAATAAACTCTTAAGTGATTCAGTTTCACTCAAATACTCAATTTTATGATATGGGTGTGGAGAAATGCACTAAAGATTGAAAATGGCGTCAAAATCTTGAATTAAGGGCAGGAAAAAGTTAGAATTAGAAATAGTCAATTTTTAAGATATTTCTTTGTTAGTTTGTTCTTATAGCTTTATATAGACTTGCTTTAACACACACGTAGTTACTTGTTTTGATTCAATTATTGATTTTTGTTTTAAATCACCCGCATTCATAATTCATTAGATTTTTAATTTAGTTTAACAGTGATAAAGATTTCTCAACAACTCATTTAATGCGAATAAGTATAAGTGAGGGTTTATCTTTTCCACTATACATTTTTTTTATTTAAATATTAATTTTCATATTTGAGTATTCACTTTAAATTAAATGTGTCAAACTTTAAAAATAAAATATTTTACCATATTTATTTAGTATTTTTTTAACTAGAACACTGTCATACATATCTCAATATCACTCAAATTCTAAAATTATTTATATACTATATATTTTTCTATCTTAAATCACTCCAATGTTTTTGTTAAACCGTTAAAAATTTTATTTTTAAAAAAATTAAAAAATATAATAATTATTTAGTATTTTTTCAACTAAAACACTTCTATACATACTATAATAGTAATTAAATAATTTTAAAAATCAATATTATTATAACTAAAAAATTATGGTAACAAAAATTGAAAGAAAATAACATTGATATGAAATATTTTCTTTTTAATTTATTAAACCAAAATTTTGACAAGTGTCCCTTATCATAATTGAACATTAACTCTTAAAAACTTATGTGTTTAATTATTAAAATTCATAATGTTTTTCTATAAAAAATTAAAAATTTCATTTTATTAAATACACATGCTTTATTTAATATATACTTTAAAACATAACTCTTCATTTTCTTAAAAAAAAAATCTTTTATTTTAACTGCAAATAAATTCACTTGTCCATTCTTTTAACATAAAAATGGTAATTTTTCCCCATTTTCTATATTTATTTTATTTTATTTATTCAATAATTATTATTAGTATGCATATTAAAAATAATATGTACTCTTAATTAAAATAATAATTCTAATTTTTATATATAATTAATTTGTAGTTTTTAATTTATTATAATTATTTAATTATTTATTTAAAAATATATATTATTTGTAATCCATGCAAAATGTGGATTTATGGCTTTTTTTTTTTTTTTAAAGAATTTATAACTAGTTATATATTAGTTTATGAGTACCAATTTTAGTTAGAACAATTAATTAAATTGATAGAAATGTAAAACCTAAAAGGCAACGGATAAACTTATTGTATCATGATTTAAAGATTTACGACTTGTAACTAATTTATTTATTATTTTTATAATTAATAAAATAATTTAGAGATATTAAAATAAAATATCACCAACAACGACATACTATTTATGTCATTAGCATTATCTTTAAACATTTTTTATTTAAAAAAATTAAAAAATACATATCAAATTTATAATTTTCTAATATTGTAAAATGAATCGAATGTTGTTTGGTAAAGGCCATAATTAACAGGCATATCCTATTTTCTATATATGTAATCTAATCCCTGCCAAAAAAAAAACAAAATTTTATGTGGCCTTGTAACATACTTTAAATCTTCAGACGCAAAGATTCTTAAACCCAGCATGTGAAATCGCTGCCACATTGTAAAGATGAAATTGTCTTTTATTATTATTATTATTATTAAAATTGTAATAATTACATTCAAAGATTTTATGTAAAAGCTATAATATATATATATATATATATATATATATATATATCTATGTATGTGTGTGTTTTAAAAAATTGATATGTAAAAGTAGCTACAATAAAACGTATTAAATAATAATTATTATTATCATTATTATTATGCTTAACTCATTTGAATAACTAGCTTTTCCATAGTCTTATAATTTTTTTTTTTGACAAAACGTAGTCTTATAATTTTGCCTCTAATAAAATTACACTCTTTATGATAACTTAATTTTAAATTAATAAATTGCATAATATTAAAATCTAAAAATAATAGTGGATTAACTTTGTATAGCACATGTTATATTTTTTATGTTTTTATATTTCTACTTGAAATATTTTTTTATATTTTACATGTGACTTGATTTCAGTAGCATCACAAGCGTTATAATTTTTATTATATATAAAAATTTTATACTCTTTACTTTACAGTGAAATTATTATATTAGTTTAAAAATATTATTTATATTATATATTAAGTGAGTAGCATCACAAGCGTTATAGTTTTTATTTATATACAAAAATTTTATACTCTTTACTTTACAGTGAAATTACTATATTTGTTTAAAAATATCATTTATATTAAATATTTATGTAAATATAATAATTTTTAAAATCTATATATATATATATATATATATATATATATTAAATGTTAAGCTTCAAAATTATTAAGTCCAAATTATGATAAGTGTCTATTCTTATAATTCATCATTCACCTATATTTAATTTTTAGAATTTGAAATATTTTTCTCTAAAAAAAATATTAAAAACCCATTTTTTTCTATGTAACTTTATTTTTTTCATATGTAAGTGTATTATTTTTTAATTTACCTAAAACACTATATATATATATATAGCTCAATACTATTCAAATTCTAAAGATATTTATATACTATATATTTTTCTATCTTAAATCACTCAAATATTTATTTTCAAACCATTAAAAATTTTATTTTTAAAAAAATTTGAAAGTATAATAATATAAGAATTATTTAGTATTAATTTTCAACTAAAACACTACTATATATACTCTAATACTAATCTAATAATTTTAAAACTAATCTTATTATAACTAAAAAATTATGGTAACAAGAATTAAATTTATAATTGTCACAACCCAAAACTAAAAGTTATGACTATCGCAAGGGAATGAGAATTCTTTCGAATCCGAAACCCGTCGCAAGTTTTAAAAAATAAAAACATGCAATAAATAAATAAAAAGTACGACTGAATTAAATTTTTTTTTCGAATCGATGTATAAAAATATAAATACTCAATATCCTTTCATCAATAAATATATTCATACAATATTCAAATACAACTTTTTGAGTGCAAAGATTCAAAACAAAACAATACTTTTCTGATACAATAACACTACTACTATAGTTTCTATAATACAAATCAAAGTTCTAAATATACATTTATATAAAATAGCCGGGATGGAAGAACACCGGCGAAGAGCTCTATTACTAAGGTCTGACAATATAAGATCTCCTGAAAAAAATAATTTAAGGGGGTCAGACTTCACTGAGTGAATTATTATACTATATATACATGCAATCTAAACCATAACAATCAACATCCGTATATATATATATATATATATATATATATATATATATACATACATACACGCATTACATACAAATGTCAAACTCTGCTTTTATATATATATATATATAATAAATGCAGACAACATTTATTTTAATACAAGAAGGATCAAATAGAACCCTATCAATCGCAACCTCAATCAACCATAGTATCACTCTAGCCATACAGGCTCACTTAATTCCAAATAGATCGTTTATTCCATTTTGGATAGTAGAAGTTAATCGAACTCCAGCAGTCTGACTGTCAGTGTGATTGACTCCGAAATACTAAGTCAACCGAACTCTAACAACCATACTATCATTCACATCACATTTCAATCAATCAATCAATCACATATCTCAATCAAATCATAACTACCACTAGTAGTTCTTACTCAACCCTAAATCTATTGCACCGGTACATATACGGTTCTAGTGCTGCCCACTAGGTAGCATGTTCTATCGATATCCTTCATTTGAAAAAAATAAATCATTCATACAGGAAAATAAATAATGCATAATATCATTTCAAATGACAAAATAAACCATATATATATATACCAGAAATATACCTAAAATAAACTAAGTATATTTTGAATATATATATGTCAAATAAATTCAAATCAATCATCAAAAATACCAAAAATAAACCATTAATGTACTTAAAAACAATTTAAGTATAAATCAATAATATAACATGCATTTATTTCAAAATATACCAAAAATATATTAAAACTATACGTAAGATATACTAAACATGCTAAGTCTATAACGAAGATAAAGCATGCATTTAATTTGAAAATATATAAAAAATATACTAAAAATATACCTAATTATATAACATGCATATATCAAAATAGCTCTAGATATTCCAAGATATAGTAAATGTGTATTGAAAATATACAAACATATATATATCAATATATACTAAAAATAAACTGAAATTATACCAAATCATATTATAAATTAAATCACTTTTAAAAACATATAATGAAAATGAAAAATCCTAAGTCATGCATCTTATATACAATGCATATATATACAGTATAATAATTCACTGATTCGCGTTCCACAAGACAGACTCAGTGGACCTGATATAATAGGTCTCGGTCTCGGTCTTGGCGCAGCTAGAAAAATAAAATAATAATAACCATCAGAATAAATATCTAACTTCAAGCTTATAAGATTACTAAAGAAAGACTCAATAAAAAATTTCAAAACTAAACTTGGACCGATTGTCACGTTTTACGAGAAATCTATTAGAATTTCAGCATAGTCTCTTTTGTAAAACAGACATCTCCCTACAAAATTAGGGCCAATCTTACACAGAAATCACACTTCTAAAATAAAAAGGCGCAACACTTCGGGTTGTGACCCCAAACTTTACAAATCCCAACCGAGGTTCACAATTCACAAACCAACAATATTAAGTAGTAAAATAATAAAAATCATCAAAAACCCATAAAAATATTTAAAAACTTTTATTTTCCAACTAAAATATAAAAGTTTAATTTAAATAATATTTGATAATAAAATTCATAAATAGAATAAAATCCCCATTTTACAATTGAATTAACATAAATTGCAAATAATATTTAAAATCACAGTTTAACATCACAAAATAATAAAATATCCATTTAGTCTCAAATAATAAATACATTTATTATTTACATAATATTCTAAAATTATCACAATTAACTAATATAATCCCAAATATTATATAATATTAATAAAAATTCAATTTTTACAATTATTCAACATAACATAATAAAATTCACATTTATTTGCTTAAATAATTTAATTATATAATAAAATTAGTTTTAAACCCCTTTTTATCACCAAAATAATAAATAATATATATTTGAAAATAATTTTCAAAAATTAGTATTAATTAGTTAAAAATAGTAAATAATTTGTAAAAATCATTTTAATACCTTAAATAATTATAAAACCAACTAAAACATAATGTTTAACTATAATCTTAACAAAATTACATATTTAACCCTATAATACAAAATATCCAATATACTAAATAATTTCCTCAAAAATTATATAAAATCATTAAAATTATTTAATCAACATATAATATACTAATATCAACCAAAACACATATTTATCCAATAATTTCAACAAAAATATATATTTAACCTAATAATTCAAAATACACATAAATTATATAAAATTTCATAAAAGTTATATAAATTCATAAAAATTATTTTATCAACAAATAAGATTCTAATATCAACTAAAACATACAATTAAACTCTAATTTCAACCAAAATACACATTTAACTCAATTATCCAATATTTACATAAACTAAAAATATTTATAAAAATTATATAAAAGTCCCAAAAATTAATTTCTCAACACCAAAATTAATAAAAATATATAATAACAATAATTTAACCAAATTCATAATTAAAATAATTAATTAACAAAAATTCATTTTTAATTATTAAAATATTCAATAATTAACCAAAAATCAAATATAATCAGAAAATAAACTAAAAATACCTATGAGTAGATTAAGATGTATAGATCAACATTTCAAAAAGAAATTATCAAGAATCAACCAAACTCAAGCTAAAAAAAATTAAAAAAAGAAATTAGACATAAACTAAAAATTACATAAAACTCACCAACGGATAACTTTGAGCTTCAATCAAGCTTAGAATCATCTTCCCCTCAACTCAAGGAGTCGACCAAGTCAAGGAAGTCAAGCTCTCACCGTCGGGAAGTCACCGGCGACATGAAGTGTAATAACCCTAGTTTTTAAATTATTTTAATATAAAACGAGATTTGCAATGCTATTAAAAGTTATATTTATTTATTTTACTATTTAGTGATTGATCGTTAATATTTTATGTTTAATTATATTTTCTACATAAATATTTTATTTTGAAACCTATTATTTTGGACATTTAAATTGCATTATTTATAATTATTATTTTGGATAGAACTATTTTAATAATATTTAATTTAGAGCATTGTTAATTATATTATTATTTTATCAAATTCTATTATATATATATATACACATGCATGCCATGTATGAGCACATACATACATACCATATATTAAAAACCAACCAAAACACACAGTAAACAAAAGAAAAGACGTGAAGAACCAAGCAAGAAAAAAACTCATAGTAGCTTTTCCTTCCGCCATCCCGTTCTCTGCCTGTCACTGTGCCTCCATCACTTTTGATCATCATTTTCTTCAATTCTTGTGTCTTTCTCTTCCTCTTGCACCGTTGAGCACTAATCCAAGCTTAGTTTAAGCTTTAATCTCCATTTGATTGAGTTTTTGTTGATTTTTGTTTATGGAGTTGTAGGGTTTTGAATTTTTTTAGCTTGATCTAGCTTGAATATTGCAAACTCTCTTTACAAATGTGATTCCTAGTAGCTCAATTTACCTCTATGAATTTTTGTAAGATTTTTGGAATTTATTTTTATTTTTGTGAATTTTTAAATATTTTATTGTTATTTTATTAATTTTCGTAAATTAATTTATTAAATTATAAAATTGATTAATTTAGTGATATTATATATTTTTATTAATATTATTGTTGAGAAATTAATTTTTGAGAATATTATATAATTTTTATGAATTTTTATAGTTTATGTCAAAATTGAATAATTAGGTTAGAGTTGGATTTTTGTTGGAATATTGGCTTAAATTTGTGTTTTAGTTAATATTAATAATATATATGCTGAGAAAATAATTTTAATGCATTTATATAATTTTTATGAAATTTTTGAGTAATAATAGGATATTATGTATATTTTTGTATTATAGGGGTAAAAATGTAATTTTGTGTTAATTATAGCTAAATAATATATTTTAGTTGGTTTTAATATTATTTGAGGAATTAAAATGATTTTTACAATTATTTACTATTTTTTAACTAATTAATACTAATTTTTAAAAATTATTTTCAAATAATATATTATATATTATTTTGGGTACTAAAATGGGTTTTAAACTAATTTTATTATATAATTAAACTATTTAAGTTATTAAATATGAATTTTATTAATTAGAATTAAGTTGTTTTGTTTGGTTAGGTTGTGAATTCAATCGGGCTAAATGCAATATTGGAGAGCCGACCCGAGTATGGTTGAGTGCATTTTTCTGTGCATGAAGGACTCTACCTACGATAGAGAGATGTTCATTTTATAGGAGAGACTCTGTCGAAATTTTGGTAGATTTTCTCGTAAAACATGACATCTTCCGTAATTTCCTAGCATAAATTAGAGTATTCCAATCTATCGAGTCTTATCCAGTTTTTCCCGAGTCATTTTAGAGTCTCGTAATTTTATTAATTTCCCTTCTTTTTCCATAAGTATGATTTTAAAAATAAATATGTTATTTTTTAGAGAGTACCGGAGCGGGAGCTTCTGGATTGAAGCAGACGCACGATCGTCAGTCATCTCGCTCATCCTGTAAGTTCATAAATTGGTATGTACGTGAGTTTTCTTTAAAAATTATGTGCACTCATATTTTTAGCATTATTTACATTATCAATTTAAAATAAATGATGTTATCGAGAATTTTATTGCAATTTATTTATTTAAAAACTAGTTTTAAGAAATTTTGGTAGAATGAGTTACCTGGTGGGTTTCACCAGGATCGTGTGTATATGGTGGAGATTGAGAGATGGATTCAAAATATATATGACTTGTGGCTATAAACTGGGATGGGTGCTTTGGTGGAAGTCTTTGCTCTCGGGGACTGCAAGTGATGTGAAAAGTTAAGAATGGACTGAGATGGATGCCTTAACTCTCGGGGACCGCCAATGCCATGTGCTTGAATTAAGTGGATGACTGCGGCTTGGTGCCTCGGTTGATGCTTCTGCTTTCGGGGACCGACAGTCCATTTGGATTAAGCGAACCCAGTTGGCCATTTAGAATTGGGTTTAAGATTCTATCGAGATTTTTCAAAAGCTATATATATATTGTAAATTATTTTCACTATATTCATACAGTTTTCAAAAAGGTTTTCAAACCGTACATCTCTTCTATTAACTTATTTAGTGAGGTTTGACTTTCTTAATATATTTTTTTTCAGGAGTTTGTGACTTTTCTGTTAGGCCTACTTCTCTTTGCCGTGTAGTGTCATCACCGGCTATTCTGCGTAGGTCTACTTAGTTGTGTTGTGTTTATTTTTGTGTACTGCAGTAGAGAAAACTGTTTAACTGAATATATTATTTAAGAGTATCATGTATTTATAATATTGTGTATTAAGACATTATTTGTATAACTGATGTTTATTTATTTTATGCACTATGATATTATGGTTTAAATTATATTGAGAAAAATCAGTTTGATAATGTGTATTGTAATTTAATTATTTATTTTAAGGTTTTAAAGTTTAAATATATTTTGCATTTTCTTTTAAGGTTTATTACGGGATTTGGTAGCTTTATGCTTTCTCATTTCCTTGTGTTGGTTATATGCCCTGAGTTTGGGTCGTGACATGAAGACCTTTGTTGATGTCGCTATTGCTTTTGTCACTTTTTCGGTGGCTCCAGATGAAGACGGTGAAGAAGAAAGGAGGAGGAGGTGATGGCAGAAGGAGGAGGATGGATGGCTGGTGTTTGGCGAAGGGAGGGGCACAACGATAAAAAATAGATCGGACTGAGCAGGGAGGGAAGTTTCTGCATTTTTGTTCTTCCCGTTTTGAAAATGTATATATATTAAATAATCTATATATTAAAAGTATATATTATAATCTTAATTCTTTATATTATTCAATCTCCACTACTCATTATATTTACATAAATATATACATAGACACACACATGCACAATAATATATACAATATAAAATTAACAACAATTAAAATTAATACTATTAATAAAATAATTGGATAATAAAAATAATATTCATAATAATATTAATCAATAAAAATAATACTAATGATAATAAAAATAATAACCATGATAATAATAATACACAACACATTTGAAAATAGCAATAATAACAATAATATTTATGAAATAATTTAATAATGCAATAATGTCAATCAATAAAAATAAAATAATAATAATGTACTTAAAATTTTAATATTAAAATAATACTATGATAATAATATCGCATGATAATTATAATAATAACTCACATAAAATAAAAATGACAATAATAACATTAATAATGGTAGTGGAAAAATTTTAAAAAAATATTAATAATACTCAAAATCATGTGAGTTAATAAAATAATGTTATTACTTAAATATAATATTAAAATATCTATGCACTAAATTAATGATATTAAAATAATAGTATTAAAAAAAATAAATATACACAATGAAATTTAAACGTCCAAAGTAATAAGTTTCAAAATAATATATTTACATAGAAAATTCAATTAAACATAAAATAATAATAATTAATCATAAAATAGTAAAATAATTAAATTTAACTTTTAAATTTTATTAACATTGTATATCTTATTATATAAAATAATTTAAAAACTAGAGTTATTACAATAACTAATTTTATTATAACTAAAAAATTAAGGTAATAAATATTAAATTTATAATTAATTTTATTATAATTATTTTTTTTTATTTGGGTAACTATACTAAATTTCTATGTAAATTTTATTATTTATATATATATTCTATAATTTAATTTTTTTATTAATAAATATATTAAAATATAAAATAAATAATTTATTAATAAATATTTCACACAACAAGCTAGTTAAATCTAATTTATATAGCTTACTTGTATTCTATTTATTGTCAAAAAATATGAGAAGTCATATTCGAGTATTTTTATTCATCATTAATAGAAGTTGTCAATATCATTTTTATATTAAATATCTATAATTTATAATTTAGAACTTATGAAAATAAAGGTAGTCTAATTATTTAATATAGAGTTAATATTTTATCAGATATATAGAGAAATAAATATTGAAAAAATTTTATTATTTATTTAGCTCAATAGTAAAACCCGTTATGTATTAAATGTCAAAATTTTTAATATAATATCAAAAAAGATTTTATAATTTTAATTAAAACATAATAATTTTATGATATAAATTGAAATTTGAGGACTATAATGACAATATATTTAAAATTAGGTATAAGTGAAATTTACCATACTTTTTGAACCATTGTTTTTTATCTTGATCTTAGCGTATCTTACCAACCGCCTTTGAACTCCAAGGCAAGGACCATAGATTGGATAAATAAATAAATAATGTATAATCCATTGCCATTATTAACCAGACAGCCTTGTAATCTAAAATTCGTTAACCGTCAGCCACGTTACATTAAAAAGTCAATAATGTACACACGTGTAACCATTTTATAACACCCTTACGCAACAGCAATGTAACTCTCAAAGTTAACCTAACCAGGGTTACAGTTATCCCTGAGCCAGAGTTAAAAACCTCCCCACTCCGTATAAAGCAGTTTATGTATATCTATATAATCTTCCTCTGCATACAAAAAAAATCTCAAATCATCCCCACCAAAAGATAATGATAATCGGAAAAGGACACCGGCTTCAGGTACCGCCGTGGACGGCTGATCTCGACGATGGCGGTTTCCCATCAGCACCTTTGAGCACCTACTCGAGCAATGTTGCTTTGCAAGAAGCAGTGGCAGCGTTAAACTGTTATCTGCCATCGAACGATCACCGTTATCTGCCATCAAACGAGCAGCAGCAGCCGGAGATGGATTTTGATTTTGAGTCTGAGGCTGAAACAGAGAGTTATGGTCTCTGCTGCGATCAATTTATGATGTTTGAATTCAAAGTCAGGCGGTGTGCTCGTGGAAGGTCACATGACTGGACTGATTGCCCTTACACTCATCCAAATGAAAAGGCTAGAAGAAGGGATCCAAGAAAGTATCATTATTCAGGCACGGCATGTCCTGATTTTCGTAAAGGGAATTGCAAGAAAGGTGACTCTTGTGAGCTCGCTCATGGCGTTTTCGAGTGTTGGTTGCACCCAGCGAGGTATCGAACTCAGCCTTGTAAAGATGGGTCTAATTGTAAAAGAAGGATTTGTTTTTTCGCTCATACACCTGATCAGCTCAGGGTTTTGTCTCAGCATAGCCCTAGAAGTGTTGATTCTTATGATGGGTCGCCTTTAAGGCAGGCTATTGATGCTAAAAGTCTGCCCTTTTTGTCTACCATTGGTTCTGGCGGCTCTGGCTCTGACTCTATTTCACCTCCTGCATCTCCGATGGCTGATTATCCATTTGGGTCTAACTCGATCAATGAAATGGTGGCCTCTTTTAGGAACCTGCAACTTTGTAAGATGAACTCTTTACCCTCTTCTTGGAGATCTGGGTTCGGGTCACCAAGGGGATCACCATCATCCATGATTAGACCTGGATTCTGTAGCCTTCCACCGACTCCGACATCTTACAGGAATATCTGGGACAATGTTGAGGAGGAGCCGCCATCAATGGAGAGGGTTGAATCAGGTAAGTGTTTGCGAGCAAAGATGTTTGAAAAATTGAGCAGGGAGAATTCTGTTGGTGTAGCAGACACGGATCCGGGACAATCTTCAAATGGTCCAAATGTTGATGATGTTGGGTGGGTTTCGGAGTTGGTGAAGTGAAGTTTGGCTGTTTTTGGTTCCTTCCTCACTACTGTAAATACTGTTTTCAAGAATGAGGAAGGAAGGTTCTGGAGGCAAGCAAGAAATTAAAGATTTTCCAGCTTCAAGTAATCAAAATCTTCACTTTTTAATTGTTGTTTCTGTGATGGGGAATTAATTTTGGTGGCTGCCTTGGCTTCAATTCTTCACTCTGACTCTCTTTGAATATAATGAATTTGTGAATTTCACATTTTGGTAAATTAGTGATGAATTACCCTTTTGTAAATAGTAGATGGGGGAGAGAGATTTCAAGAATCTCTCTTTTGTTTTCAAGAAACACAAAGAAGGTAGACAGAAAAGAAAAGAAAAGAAAAGATTGCAACTTTTGTGCACAGACAAGAAGGATTCGTAGTCCTGCTGCAGTGGAGGATGGTTTTGTTTTGTTTTGTTTTTTTCTGTTCTGTTTGTTGATCCAATTTGTCTTGAAATTGTATTTTTATCTTTCCCCATCCGGATATTAAGCTCTGTAAGTTGATATGTTCTTTCTGTGTTCAATCAATGTATCTTCATTATAATCATATACCTATATGTCTTTGTTTTGATTGTGTTCTTCTGTGATGTTTCTTTGGAACTTGGACTTGCCAAAGTGACTTTAATTTGGACATGGTATTAATCAAGATTCAAGCAAAGCAGCCCCTTTTGATTCTTGAAGCATTACTGAGACTGAAATGTGCCATCTTTCGTTTCTGTTCCTGAAAAAGATGTTCAATCTTTTTTCTTTTTCAGCTACTGATATGAACCATGTATTCCATAGAAGCTAATCTATGTTCTTTTAATTCTCTAGTTAAGATTATTTCTTTCAGATTGATCCAATCTGCTATATAAGGACTATATATCTAATACAATATAGAGAGAGCATTGCCAGGGAGAAAGTGTTTCAGTGCCACTTTCCTCCAATGCATTCCGAGGTTCAGGCTAAAAGTCGATTTACTGTTAAGTTTGAGCCGGAAGTCGTCCATACATTATTAATGCATTGTTAAGTCTGAGCTGAAAATCTTCGGTGCACTACTAAATTTGAGCTGAAAGTCGTCCATACACTGAAAATCGTCGATACTGCCAAATTTGAGCTAAAAATCGTCAATACACGATTCAATTTGAGCTGCAAGTCATTGATATGCCATTAAATTCGATATTAAAAATATTGCCGATACAAAATATTAATCGGTGGTGGCTCAGTTGGCAACACACGCTGATTGTTTATAGTGTCTCTATAAATAATATCTTAATTGGAAGAGATCAGTGCTTTAAGTGTGATTAAAATTTAACCTCGACCAAAAATTAATTTGATACATGATATAGACTTAAAAATATTTTTTACAATTATATTCATTCAAAATATATTACGGTTTAACTAAAAAAGATTTTGAGGTGAAAATCGATTCACCATTAAATTTGAATTTAATTCGATTTTTCAATTAATTTGATTGGATAAAATATTTTTTATAAAAAAAGAAAAAGAAAAAGGAGCAATGAGGTGAGTTGGTGATATTTTACTATGCCACCTTAATTAAAGAAAGGATAATGTGATATTATCCAAATGTTGATGGTATTGACGTGGATGTTAGAACTGATAAAGCCCGTCTTTATCTTCTGAAAATCTTTTCTAGTTTTATTACCCTCTTCAGTGCCACTTGTTTTCTTTCTTTTTTTTGAAATAATAGTGCCACTTGTTGTTGTTGACCAAAATTGCTTAAAATCCTTAATTTATCATATCAATCTTTTTTATTTTATGTATTCTTTAAGACAAAAAGATGGGGTTGTGTACATGTAGGACCCATCAACAAAAATCTATGGCTTGGGACTTGCGACTTACCACTCCGTATACAAATTTATGGCCCGCTCAGCTTCAATGGCTTTAGCTTTGGACAATTCGGAGGAGTTCTGTTATTTTATAATTTAGAATTTTTTTATCGCCAATATTTAAAGTTTGTAAATTTTTATTAGTATGATTCCATTTGAATAAACCTATAAAAATAATAAAATTTTTTAAAAATATAATTTTATATATTATAATTTAAATATTAAAATTTATTTAAATAAAAATAATTTTATATCTATTAAATTTTTATTAATTTAGATTGACCTATTTACAATTATAAGAGCAATAACAATTTTTTAACCACTAATTTAATATAGTTATCAAGAAATTTAATTTAAACAAAACAACTCTCTATTATATCCTAATAATATTTAAAAAATTTTAACATACACATCATGCTAACGGACAACTCTTAAATTATTGAAAAAAAATATTTTTATTTAAATAATATTTTAAATCTAAATATAATATATACAATAATATAAAATTAATTATTAAAAAATATTTATAATTTTATTTGAATTATCAGTAATTTAAATCTATATATTTGATGTAAATGATATGTTTTTTAAAGGGATTGTAGTTAATTTATTTATTTAAATAAAAAATATAAAATTAATTAATATATGTATGACTCGTATAATATAGCCCCAGATTTCATAAATTAATAATTAATAAATAAATATAATATACAGTTGAAAAGTGGTGAAAGACAAAGTGAAGGTAGTTCCAAGATGTCATTTAAAATTTTTTAAGTAATTATTTCAGTTATATAAAAATATTTTTTCATATAAAATGTAGTTACAAATTAAGTATATATTGTAGCCTTATAAAATATAGATAAAATATATGTATTTTATTTTTTAATAAATAAATTTTACAGATTATTTTATATATTTAATTAGAATATATTTTATGTAATGAAATATTTTTATAGGACGTAAACAAACATTTAAAAAGATTTTAAATAATAAAATAAAATTTAAATTTTTTTATAAAAATTTACAATAATTTTAAATACTGTAATTAACCGTAATACTGTGCTCTTCAAAACTGTTTTTTACTTTCTCTTGTGGGTCAGTGGTGGTGGTGGCTATTTACTCTTTGCTCTTTTACGACCCCATTGACTGCAAGATGGGATGGATGGGTTCTAAAAAGTTTTTGGTTGTTGTGCTCTTTAAATGGGTATGTTTGGTAGGTATTAAAATTTTTATTCCATTCCTTGATTGGAATATAGCACTATCCAAATGTGAGATAAGAATTGGGTACTTAAATAGAAGAGAGTTATTATTATTGCCAAAATATATGGAACTGTGGATAAAGGTTTGCCTCGGTGGCAATGCTATTATAGAATGTCTTGCATTGCCTTCCATGGAACCATTCTCATGCTAATTTGAGTATTAGAATAGATTAGTAAGACAATTTTAGTTTTATTATCCATCCGACTCAATATGAATTGGATGAAGTTTTATAAATATCTCTATTAGATACTAAAAGTTAAATAAAAAATATTATTATTATTCTCAAACATCTGTATTTTAAATTTTTTGAATTCTCTAATTAATTTAATTTCATTCATACATAATTATAAGTTTAATTAATTTAACGTGACTGTATATATCAATTTATTATTTTTATAATATATCAACTCAAATTATATTGTTTAGATAAATGAAAATATCAAAGTTGCAATTTGACTGACTATATAACAAAGGGAAAAATGCATATTTTGGGCATAAATTTCTTGTTGGCATTATCAAATAAATAGATGAGGATTGAAAAGTACAAATACTTGGAAATATTCTCAGTTTATCTAAATTCTCAAAAATCAATCTTTTGCTTTACACGATCAATTTTTGTTTTTTTGGAATTTCACTCACTCAATCAATTAATGTTATCCAAATACGAATGGTGGGGTTCATTGACAGGACTTGGAGGTTGTTATTGGATTAGAAATTCTTGCCGTCTTCTGATGCGGATGTATGTATGCATATAGTTGCCTTTTTTTTTTTTTTTCAAATTATTTAACTCAATATTTTTATGTTAATTTTTATAATAATAATTTTATTATATTACTAACAGATATTATTTTATATTTAGATATATATGTTTTAAAATAAATTAATAATATTAAATCAAATAACACAAAAAATTAGTGTGGAAGTATCAAATCAAATAGTTTTTTTTTTCCTCATTTTTTTCCTTCAAACAAAAATTACAAAGAACACCCTCAAAAAATTAGACACATTAAGCTTCTCTATTTGGACCAAAATCCGAATAATTTAAGGATTATTTTCAGTATATAACATTCTTAAAAAAAGGCAACAATATATATATAAGGGGAAAATGCAAAATTAAGAAAGGGTGTTCATTAATTATTATATAAAAATTGAATAATTTAATCATTTATTAATAAAAGTAAAATTAAATTAATTAAAATATAATTTAAATTTGATTGAAAGTATGTTTCCTATTTTAATTAGATTAACTTTTATTTTATCCCTAATAAAAATTAAATTAACTAAAATGTAATTCTAATTTAATTGAATATATATTTTCTATTTTAATTAGATTAACTTTTATCTTATATGTAATAAAAATTCTAATTTAATTGAAAGTATATTGTCTATTCTAATTAGATTAATTTTTATTTTATCTTTTATAAAAATTAATTTAATTAAAATATAATTATAATATAATTGAAAGTATGATTTATATTTTAATTATGTTAACTTCTACTTTATTTATAACAAAATTATATATATATATATATATATATATATATATATATATATATATATATATATATATATATAATGTAATTCTAATTTAACTGAAAGTATATTTTCTATTCTAATTAGGTTAACTTTTATTTTATCTCTAATAAAAATAAAATTAATTAATATATAATTTTAATTTAATTGAAAGTATAAATCCTATTTTAATTATGTTCTTTAAAAAATAAATTAATTAAAATTTTAGTGATAATTTTGTTAAAAATATATATATTTCTATTTTAATTAGGTCTACTTATCTTTTATCTAATATAAATCAAATTAGATAACATAATTTTTTAAGTCTTATTATATTAAATTTAATAAGTATATAATTAAAATCAAAATTAATATATTTTATGCAAATAGGAAAAGTATATAATTTGTTTTAAAGGAATATATTTTTATAAATTAAAAATTATTGAATAATAAATAGAACATATAAGTTGTTTGAAAGTATTTTTTGTAAAAAAAGTAGTATAATTATATAATTATAAAAATATTGCAGGAATATTATATAATTATTTAAATAAAATATTTTATAAAAATTATAATGAATTATAACTATATTAAATTAATATTAAATTGTTATATAAATAAATAATATTGTTATTATTTTCAAAATTTTTATTTAATAATAATAATAATAATAATAATTTATTTAATTGTTTATTTATAATATATCACGAGTCTAATAAATTTTTTATTTATATGTGAAAAATGTATAAATGTATGAAGGGGGGAGGAAGGGACATGCAAAATAATAAAAAGGTTTTCACTCATGATTATATAAAAAATTTGATAATTTAGTCATTTACTAAGTAAAGTAAATTCAATTAATTAAAATATAATTTTAATTTAATTGAAAGTCTATATCCTATTTTATCTCTAATAAAATTTAAATTAACTAATATAATTTTAATTTAATTGAAAGTATGTTTCCTATTTTAATTAGATTAACTTTTATCTTATTATAGAAATTCTAATTCAATTAAATGTATATTTTCTATATTCTAATTTGGTTGACTTCTATTTTATCTCTAATAAAAATTAATTTATTAAAATATAATTTTGATATAATCAAAAGTATGTTTTCTATTTTAATTATGTTAACTTCTATTTTATATCTAATTAAAATGTAATTCTAATTTAATTGAAAGTATATTTATTATATTAATTAGGTTAACTTCTATTTTATCTCTAATAAAGATGAAATTAATTAACATATAATTCTAATTTAATTAAAAGTATATTTCCTATTTTAATTATGTTAATTTCTATTTTATCTCTAGCAAAATTAAATTAATTAGAATTTTGTTGATATTTTTGTTCAAAAATTCATTTTTTCTATTTTAATTAAGTCTACTTACATTTTATCTAATATAAATCATAACATAATTTTATAAGTCTTATTATATCAAATTTAGTAAGTAAATAATTAAAATCAAAATCAATAAATTTTATGATAATAGGAAAAGTATATGTAGACACTCGGTTCAATCGGCCCGTGATAGGAGGTGAATTATGGATGCTCAATTTAGTCAGCCTCCAATAAAGCCCGATAACGAGAAATGTAAAACTTGAATACAATAAAGAAACCCTAAAATCTTCTTGAAAATGAGCTTGAGAGCTAGAAACCCATGAATAAGCCTAAAATTCTTTAAAAACTAGCCCAAATTGCCTAGGCCTAGTGCAGGGCAGGCCGGATAGGCGAATGCCTCTATGAAGAGGCAATCACCTCATCATAGATGCGTCGCCTCATCAGCAGCCACTTGCTTCTGCATTAAATGCAAAAATTATCATGGAAGCTAACTTGGTGGGCCTACCTCCTTTACAACTTAGCCTCTGGTTTAAAAAGATAACATTGGCAAAAGAAAGTGGATAGGAAATGAAATGATGGAGGAGTAGCAGTAGGGGTATGGGCTAAAGAGTGTGAATAAAAAGAGGAAAAAAGAAAGAGAAGGAAACCTTTTAGCATTTTTGGAAAAAAAAACTTAGCAAAAAAGAGTTACAGGGAAGAAATAGAGTTCTGAGGAGGAAGAGGAAGGGAAAAAAATGATCTAGAGAAAACAAGCTTAAAGGTTGATTTCTCTTGAAGAGGAAAGGGAAGAAACTTGCATTCAAGGAAGAGATTAACATTCTTAAACATTTCTAAGAGCTAAACAAATTTGAAAGCTCACTTTTCAGTAAACATCTTATCCCTCTTCAAGTTTGCATGATTCATTCCTTGCTTGTTTATATTTAATTTCTTGTCTTTTTGTTTACTAGCTTCTATATTCTTTCCTTTATGTTTATTATTCATAATACACATTGCTTCCTACATGATCCATTGAGCTCTAAGTGAAATTATGCATTCGACTAGCTTCTAATTATAGATCTTTACTTGAATTGAAAGATTTACCATTTTGAAAGTCACCTAAGACTGACCATCAGGTGATTGCCTTATAGTTATGAGGCAATTGCCACTTCAACAGGCTTTATAAGTTCTTCATTTAGCTAAATCATGTCACCTCATGGTTGTGAGGTGATCCCCTCTTTATAAAGACTATCACCACTCTAACAAGGCCTCGTATGATTTTGTCTCACATTCTTGTAAGTTATGAAGAGCTTCCATGTGTGTATAGTTTTTAGTATGTTTAAATCTACCTTGTACGAGTGCCCTACTATGTTGTTAAATTAAAGTTTGTGGCTTATATTTTTATGGTTTTGATTCCTTTGTTTACTAAATTGATCCATGAACTAATCTTGTGGACTTTTGTGCATGATCTTTACGTATCATAAGGAACTAACATTTTGCCTATTGTAGGGATCCATTGGTGATTTGTGATCATCAATTGTTGATCCTATTAATTAGTTCTTGAGAGGTTTTATTTGATTTGAGTAGTTTACTTTTATTTTATTGTTTATTTTTCGTTTATTACACTATTATTTGAGCATGAATCGTTGTAATCCCTAATCCCTTTTCTATTCGATTTGGAATGTATGGTTGTAAATTATATCTTTTTGTTTACTTTTGGTGAATGTTGGGACCAGTCACATGAATTTGATTAATATGCAAATATAAATAATCATTTTAAGGAAATTACAATTCGCTTGATAATAAAGAAATCATTAAATAATTAAGGGTAATAAACTACCCAATTTCTGAACCCGTTCTCTGATGACAGCTTCTAGGAAACTCTGTGGAATCCAGTTGCCGTATAAATGTGTCCTAACTTTCATCCAGGTTGTGACTCCATCTCTAAGTAAGCTTTAAGACCTTTGTCATATTTCCTAGTAGGCCTCAAGCCCACACAATACTGTGGTCACCAAACACTTAGGCAAGCGCTAAACCCCGCTGCCTACAATGGCGGCTAAATTGGGGATAGAGAAACTAATTCCAAATGTTTTGTAATTGGTCATCTTTAATTATTCTTTAATTTCTATTGCATTCACTACACTCTTTGCATGCAATGAGCACTTTATTCCTATTTTAACCCGATAATAGTTAGTATTTTGCTACCTGCATTTCATTCAAACTTGGTGGTAGAATGTCTAATTATTGTCACTCACGATACGTACTATCCACGTCGCATGGACCCTTAGTTGGAGAGATGTACACATATGTATATCATTGTGGGAGTTGAAGCCTTTTACTACCCCAAGACTCAAGCTCATATAGTGGCTTAGCAATTTTCTATAGGAATTTCCTAATTCCATGCATTTTTATACCCTTTAATGGATCCCTTAAAATAAAATCCAAGCCCATTACAAATGCCTTTCACGCCTATTCTCAACCCATTTCAAAATGAGTATTGTTAAAATAGGCTTATCATGCTCATCTTGGCTCATTGAAATGGATCTTGACAAGATAAAGCCCTGATATCATTCTCGGCCCATTAAAGGCAGACTTTGGATTTATTTAGAGGATCCATGACTTGTTTGCACCATTTTAAGACTTATTTTACATATGTCAGTTTTATTATCCCCTGTTGATAATTAAAACCTAGGTTGAAAATCCTAGGAAAAAATACTCACCATTGAACATCTGTGCAGAAGAAATAAGGGCGAAGGTGATTATCTTTGAAGTTCTGCATTTTTATACTATGTATATATTAAATGTGCTTATCTATTTTTTTATTTTTCCCCTGAATAATAAAATGAACTTACATATCATGCATACATGTTATGCATAATTCTAACATGTGGTCTTCCAGTATTATAGATACTTTAAGCTCATCCAAGTGGGTTTGATCTAGTTTTGGTTAGTTAGTTAAAAGTTCAGAAATAGAAATGGCAGGAGGTTTTGATCTTGAGCCTTTTGAGGCACAATTGAAAAAGGAGGTGTTCATTGAGACCTGGTCCATGATGAGGGAGATGATGGGAGAAATAACTAAATGAATCAGAGAAAATTAGTCGGCATAACCAACTAATCCAATTGACTTTGATGATAAAATCCCAGTGAGAGAAAGAGAAGGGGATGATGTGACAGTATTGGCTGATCCACCAAACTAGAGGAATATGAATTTGGCCAAGGACATGGAACAGACTGAGTGGGCTAAGAGTATAACCAAGGCTGTTAGTTAGATGCAAATGATGATAAAGGAGAAGAGCATGGATGCTCCCTTGGACAACATTGATTTGAATTTGGATAGGGAGGATGATCTGCTACCTAGGAAATTCATATTCTCCGACATGAAAAAATATTCCAGAACTAAAGACCCTTGTAAGCACCCAATTTCGGGATGATGAGTTATGGATACGACAAAGGACTACAATGATGAAAATGTCATGAATAGGTCTTCAATACTTTAACTTTGAAACTTCAGGGGTTTAATTACATTTTTCAAAGCAAGGATTTAATGTTTTCAAGCACTAAATTACAATATTTTTTAGGGCCTAATTGCGAAACTTAAATTCTTTTAAGGGTCTTTTTGTAATTAAAAGTTAAAAAAATTTACATTAAAATTTTGTAATTTTGATCAAAATTTTGTAATTTCAATCGAAATTATGTAATTTCAATCGAAATTATGTAATTTCAATCGAAATTACACAATTTCAGTCAGAATTTGAGTCTTCTGTCTAGTTTTCTAATTTTTCAGAAAATAAAAATACCTTTTTTTTAAATCCTAATTGGTTTAAAAAAAGACTGCTAGAATAGTCGAAAAACCAGTAAGAAGCAGCAATAACAACAATAAGCTTCAACATTGCTAAAGACGTTCCCAACGGCGGGAGCTCGACTTCTTTGGCTCGGTCAACTCCTTGAGCTGAGGGGAAGATGATTCTGAGCTTGGTCGAAGCTCAAAGTTGTCCGATGGTGAGTTTTACATAATTTTTAGTTTATGTCTAATTTCATTTTTAATTTTTTTAGATTGAGTTTGGTTGATTCTTGATAATTTCTTTTTGAAATATTGATCTATGCATCTTAATCTACTCATAGGTATTTTTAGTTTATTTTTCTGATTTTATTTGATTTTTGGTTAATTATTGAATATTTTAATAATTAAAAATGAATTTTTGTTAATTAATTATTTTAATGATGGATTTAATTAATTTAGTGTTATTATAGTATGTTGGTAATTATAATTTTGAGAAAATAATTTTTGAATATATTATATAATTTTTAGGAATATATTTTGTATTATGGGAATTTTGGAATTTTGGGTTAAATAAGCATTTTTGTTAAAAATATTATTTAATTATATGTTTTAGATAATTTTGGTATAAAATATGTTGGTAAAATTATTTTTGTGATTTTATATAAATTTTTGAGGAATTAGTTAATATTATGCCATTTTTGATTATATAGGTTAATTATGAGTTTTTGTTAAAATTATGGTTAAATTATAAGTTTTAAATGATTTTGAACTAATAATTGGTATTAAAATGATTTTCTTTTAAAAATTATTTGCTATTTTCAACTAATTAATACTAATTTTTAAAATATGGGTTAATTATGAATCTTTGTTAAAAATATAGTCAAATATTCTATTTTAAATGATTTTATGATTACATAGAGTATTAAAATGATTTTTATCAATTAAAATGATTTTTATAAATTATTTGTAATTTTTAACCAATTAATATTAATTTTTGAAAATTATATTCAAATATATATTGTTTATTATTTTGGTAATAAAATGGGTTTTAAATTAATTTTATTATATAATTAAACTATTTAAGCAGTTCAATATGAATTTTATTATGTTATGTTGAATAATTGTAAAATTGAATTTTTATTAATATTATATAATATTTGAGATTTTATTATTTAAATTGTGATAATTTTAGAAGATTATGTAAATAATAAGTGTATTTATTATTTTGAGACTAAATGTGGATTTCATCATTTTTGTGATGTTAAATTGTGATTTTAAATATTATTTACAATTTATGTTTATTTAATTGTAAAATGGGGATTTTATTCCATTTATGAATTTTATTATCAAATATTATTTAAATTAGACTTTTATGTTTTAGTTGGAAAATAAAGGTTTTTAAATATTTTTGATTATTTTTATTATTTTACTGTTTAATATTGTTGGTTTGTGAATTGTGAACCTCAGTTGGGGATTTGTGGAGTTTGGGGTCCCAACTCGAGGTGTTGCACTTTGTGATTTTAGAAGTGTGTTTTCTATGTAAGATCGGCCCTACTTTTGTAGGGAGATGTTCGTTTTACAAAGGAGACTCTGCCAAATTTTCGATAGATTTCTTGTAAAATGTGACAACCGGTTTAAGTCTAGTTTTGGAATTTTTGATTGAGTCTGTCTATAGTAATCCTATAAGTATAAAAATTAGAAGTTTATTCTGATTGTTGTTATTATATTATTTTTCTAGCTGTGCTGAAACTGAGGGCTATTGGATCATACTCGCAGAGTCTGTCTCGTGAAGCGTGAATCAGTGAGTCATTATACTATATATATATGCATTGCATTTAGGATGCATGACTTAGGATTTTTCATTTTCATTATATGTTTTAAAAGTGATTTAATTTATGATATGATTTGGTATATTTTCGATTTATTTTTAGTATATCTTGATATATATGTTTGCATATTTTCAATATACATTTACTATATCTTTGGTAGATTTAGGGTTATTTTGATATATGCATGTTATATTAATAGGTATATTTTTAGTATATTTTTGATATATTTCAAAATAAATGCATGTTTTATCTTCATTATAGACTTAGCATGTTTAGTATATTTTAGGTATAGTTTTAGTATATTTTTAGTATATTTTGAAATAAATGCATGTTATACTATTGATTCATACTTAAATTGTTTTTAAGTATATCATTGGTTTGTCTTTGGTATATTTCATGTTTGATTTGACTTTATTTGACATATATATACTCGAAATATACTTAGTTTATTTTAGGTATATTTCTAGTATAAATATGGTTTATTTTATCATGACTATTATTATGACTATTATTCTGCATTATTTATTTTTTCATATGTATGTTTTATTTTAAATGAAGGATATTATAGAACGTGCTACCTAGTGGGTAGCACTAGGACCGTGTACGTACAAATGCAATATATTTAGGTTTGAGTGAGGAATTACTTGTGGTAATTATGATATAATTGAGATGTGATATGATTAATAGTGTGATTGCTAGAGCTCGGTTGACCTAGTGTCTCAGGGCCGATCATATTGACAGTCAGACTGCTAGAGCTCGGTTGACTTAGTGTCTCAGGGCCAGTCTATTGTCCATATGGATTAAGTGAATTTATTTGGAATTAAGTGAGCCTGTATGGCTAAAGTGATGCTATGGTTGATTGAGGTTGCAATTTAATAGGGTTCTATTTAATCCTTTAATAAAAATAAACATTTTTTGCATCTTCATATATATAAAAACAGAGTTTGACATTTGTGTGTAATGCGTGTATATATATATATATATATATATATATATATATATATATATATATATATATATATATATACACGGGTGCCTAATCGTTATAGTTTAGATTGCATGTATATATATTATAATAATTCACTCAGTGAGGTCTGACCCCCCTAAATTATTTTTTTTCATGAGATCTTATATTGTCAGACTTTAGTAGTAGAGCTCTTCGCCGGTGTTCTTCTGTCCCAACTATTTTATATAAATGTATATTTTAAACTCTGATTTGTATTCTAGAAACTGCAGTAGTAGTGTTATTGTATCAGAAGAGTATTGTATGAACATTAATTTATTTATGAAAGGATATTGAGTATTTATTTTTATATATCGATTCAAAAATTTTTAATTTAGTTGTACTTTTTATTTATTTTTTGCATGTTTTTATTTTTCTAAGGCTTGCTACGGGTTCTGGATTTGAAAGAATTCTCGTTCCCTAGCACTGGTCATGACTTCTAGTTTGGGTCGTGACAAGCAACATCTCAATCATAAAATTCATAAATTGAAAGTAAATTCATCCATTTCATGAGATCATGTGCAAAAATCCTATCTTATAACCTTTGATCATAATGGCTTTCTTTTATTAGCCTTGCAGAGTTCAAATGAGCCATTACCAGTTTTATGTTGAGAGTTTATAAACTCTAATCAATCTAATACTTACTTTGCACTTAAACGAGGGGAAGAAAATGCAAAAATAAAATTTGTGGACATCAAGCATAAATTGCTTGAATTTCAAAGTATCATTTTAGTCTTTTAAATGATAAATCTGCATATAATCTACTCTAATGCTCAGAAATGAGTACGAGTACAAAATCCCTTAACGATGTCCACGCTGAGTGATACGAGAAAGGCAGGGGAACACTAAAAGGAGAATCAAAATAAGAGCAAGCATAATTTACTCCAATGCTCCAAGATGAGTAAAAGTATCAACATAAAACCTCTGGTAGTATCTATGCTGAGTAATACGAGAAAGGTGGAGGAATACTAAAAGAGGATCATGTCAAAAATTGCTCTATTTACTCTATTGCTCTATACGAGTATGACTATCCAAAGGACCTTTCCAACGGTATCCATGCTGAGTAATATGAGAAAGGCAAGGAAATACTCAGATAAGGAAGGAAAGCACAAAAATAAAAGATTATTTTGATACTTAGCATTCGATCTTTTTATGCTCAATTTCCATGAGTTTTGTTTAGCAAATTCTCTTTAAAATTAGATGTGAAAGTAAGCTCTTCACTTGGCTTCACTTGGTAAAAGATATGCTCTCAACATAAGATGGTTAACGATGCCTCTGACCTTTGCAAATGGCGAATAAATAACAGTCATGAAAATAAAAAATAATGAGATTTGTTGAGTGCATGCTATGTCATGAACAATGATGAATTTTCTCATAAATTTTCAACATTATAAGGTACTTTTATGCATTTATCATGATTGAAACTAACTTCAACGAGTCTATAGGAATTGAAAATCCAAAAGGAAGTGCACCTAACTTGTAGAGATGGTTGGCATAACAAAATTAAAATTAGTAAGTAGAGAAATTCTAATAAGTTAACACAATAAAATTCAAAGTCAGTCAGCACAAAGAATTCAAAGCATTCAACTCAAACAACCAAAGATAAAAATTCATGAGCAGTTATAGACCGTAGCATCAAATGCAAGTAATGAAAAGGTTACAACTAATTGCGAGCAATTATGGACTGTAGCATTATCATAAGCAAGCAATGAAAGGATTGTAGCCAATTCACGAGCAGTTATGGACTATAGCATTATCATAAGCAAGTAATGAAAGGATTGCAGCCAATTCATGAATAGTTATGGACTGTAGCATTATCATAAGCGAGCAATGAAAGGATTACAACTAATTGTGAGCAGTTATGGACTGTAGCATTATCAAAGGCAAGCAATGAAAGAATTGTAATTAATTTATGAGCAATTATGGATTACAGTATTAAAGGCAAGCAATAAGAGGGTTATAGTTAATTAAAATTAGCGAACAGTTATAGACTATAGCATTATCAAAGGTGAGCAATGATAGGATTGCAGTTAATTTGCAAGCAATTATGGATTGCAGCATCAAAAGAGAGCAATGAAAGGATTGCAGTCAATTTATAAGCAATTATGGATTTTAGCATCATCAGTGAGCAATGAATGGGTTATAGCTAATCGCGAGTAATTATAGATTACAACATCATTGGTGAGCAACGAAAGGGTTGCAACTAATCACGAGCAGTTATGGACTGTAGCATCATCGGTAAGCAATGAAAGGGTTGTAGCTAATCATGAGCAATTATGGATTACAGCATCATCAGTGAGCAATGAAAGGGTTACAGTTAATTGTGAGCACTTATGGATTACAACATCATCAGTGAGCAATTATGGATTACAGTATAATCACATAAGAGAATCCAGCCTATACGACCTAGTGTAATGTATTTCCAATCCAGACTATACAACTGAGTGTAGTTGACATTGTATGACCGAGTGCACTGTATTTTCAATCTAGACTATATGACCGAGTATAATTGGCATCATACGATCGAGTGCAATGTATTTTTAATCCAGACTATACGACCGAGTATAGTCAGCATTGTATGACTGAGTATAAGGTATTTTTAATCAAGATTATATGACCGAGTATAATTAGCATTATACGACTGAGTGTGATGTATCTTTCAATTTAGACTATACATCCAAGTGTAGTCAGCGTTGTATAATCAAGTACAATGTATTGCCAGCATCATACGATTGAGTGTGATGTAACTTTTTAATTTAAACTATATGCCTGAGAATAGTCAACATTGTACGACTGAGTACAATGAGTTCTTTTCACTCAGGATTATGCGTCCGAGTTTAATCAACATCATACGACTGAGTATGATATGTCATTTCAAATCAATGTTATATGTTCGAGTATAGTAAGTTCATAAGCAAAAGCTTTAAGGAGCACAGGTAAGTCTCTTAACTTTCAATTTAAAGATTGAGTGCTAGTTTACTTTGCTGCAATTTGTTAAGCAAACAGTGACAAAGGGGGGCAACTGTAAGCACCAAATTTCGAGATGATGAGTTATAGATGCAACAAAGGATTCTAATGATGAAAATGTCATGAATAGGTCTTCAATACTTGAACTTTAAAACTTCAGGGGCCTAATTGCATTTTAAAAAAAAAGGATTTAATGTTTTCAAGGACTAAATTACAATATTTTTAGGGCCTAATTGCAAAATTTAAATTCTTTTAGAGGTCTTTTTATAATTAATAGTTAAAAAAAATTTACTTCAAAATTCTATAATTTCAATAACACTAATTCTGATCGGAATTGTGTAATTTTGATTGAAATTACATAATTTCGATCAGAATTAGAGTCTTTTGTTTGGTTTTCTAATTTTTCAGAAAATAAAATACCTTTTTCTTGAATCCTGATTGGTCTAAAATTTTCTTAAAATTATTTTTTTGATATTTATTTGATGTTTTTAAGGAAATAGAATTCTTTTAGGAATCAATTTATGTGTAGGGTTTAAAGGGCTGCTTAACTATAAAAGGAGATGTTTTGGCTCCTTTAAAGGGGAAAGGGAAAGAATTTTGGCAACAAGAAATTGGATTGATAGCTTTTATTTTGATATTTGAAGATTATTCTCTACGTCAAATTGTCTTTTGGCTTGTGGATTTTTCTTGGGAAAAGGCATTGTTGACTCTTTTCTTTTGTTAATTTTTTTTAAAAAAATCATTCTCTGCACAAATTTCGCTTTTGCTTAATTGATTAATTAAAGATCTTTGGAGGATTTTTGAAGAATAAGGTTAGAAGACGTATCAAGAACGGTGATTTTACAAAATCTGAGGAGTACTCCATTAAAATCATTCACAAGCATCATCTTCTCCTTTAATCTATTTTATTTGATTTATTTATTTATTTATTTTATTATGGTTATATTTTATTCACTAATCATAATTTTTGTTTCTTTTTCCATGATGATTATGGAGAAAGATACATGACAATCATGTTTGAAGGATTAAATTCATGAGAAGTCCATAAAATGTGATGGATAAGATATTGTAGCTAGATTTAGTTTTTAGGTTTTTATTTAATTGCTTTATTTTATTTATATTTTTGGGGTTGTATTAATTATTTTTTTTATTATTCTCAATAGATTATTGTAATAGTCCTAATAGTGGGAATGATGAAATTGCGTGTGGTTGTTTGTTTACTTTAATTAATTGGTTAGTAAAATTAGGGTTTCAATTAGGTAATTAATTAAAATCAATGGAGGAAGTAGATTAATTTAGGATTGCATGTTAATTAAAATTAGGGTTTTAGAATAACTAATTAATTGGTGGTTTGATCTTTTATTTAATTGTTTTGGTATGTTTTATTTGTTTTTGGGCTTGTTTATTTATTTTTATATGTTTTGGGCCCTTGGCCCACATTTGGCTTTAACTCATTTAAATTTAGGTTGTTTTTAGGTTTAATTAATTAAAATGCATTATTAGGTCCATAATTAATTAGATTTAGGGTAGAGATAATTTAGGCCCATTTAGTAAATTAGGCTCACTTAATTTAATAGAATTAATTAGACTTAGCCTATCAAATTAAAGCCTTTTTCATAACTTGTAGATTTAAGATCACCTTAAAATTAAAACATGTAGAATAAGGCTCATTAATTTAAATACTTCATAATTTATAGATTTAGACCCACTTTTACAATTAAAATAAATAGACTTAGGTTCATTTAATTAAAATTAAAAGGAATTAGGCCCTTTAGGCTCACTTATTAAAAACATTTAGATTTATCCCATTTAATTAAAATCAATATAGATTACTCTAACTTAGAGATTGTATTGAATTCCTTATTTACTTGTATTTTTCATGACTAGTTTGTCTTGGAGTTAATTACTAAATTAAAATTTTATATGAAATCGCATGTAAATAGAGGATAATATAGTAATTCATAAAGTAATTATAAAAGAACACGAGACTAAAAGAAGTTGGTATTTGGAATCTCGTAGTTATGGTGCTTGCTTTCTTTTAAGGAATCGAGTACCACCTTTTTTATTTGTTCCAGTTATTACCTTGAGTGGTGAATCCTCATCTCCACGTCATGTCTTTGTGATAATGGTTAGTGTGTTCTTTAGAGCTCTGAGCTCAAACAGTGTCACGGTTGCTAAAATCTTGGACGTGAGCTAAACCTCATTGTCTCTAGTGGCGACTCCACTAGGGATAAGAGATACTGATTCTACTTATGTTCTTTAGAATTATTTTATTAATTATTATTTTATTCTTGCATTCATTTTTCATGTCCCTATTAACTGATGACATTGGTTTATGATTCCATGACTCCATTAGCTTCATGGAGTTATAGATTGGATAACCATTACTCTTAGCCTTAACTCAATTCAAGAGAAACTACTGGGCTTATCTTACTAGAGTCTGTAACCCAAGTCCTTAAGGGGGGTGGTCTTCTCTCGAGTTTGCATAGGATTTCGGACCCCTCTGACCTTGGCCTGTAACTTAATTCTTAAAGGAGGGCATCTTGCTAAGAGAACCTTGACTTTTCACTGGACCCTAACCACATATAATGGCTTAGTTATTTCCCTAGGATTTACCTAAATTGCTTATGAACGTTGCCATAAGGCATTTTTATCTATAAAGGCCCAAGCCTATACTTTAAAAGCCTGTTTGGACTAATAAAGATTGGGCTAATCTTTTATACCTAGAAATATTGTTTCTATATTTTATTGCTTTGAGAGACTTCACATGCACATCGGTTCTTGATATCCCTTATTGATATTAAGGCCAAGAATAAAAATCCTAGGAAAAGAGACTTGCCATTGAATATGTGTGTGGGAGGAATAAGGTTGGAAGGATGTATGTACACTTAACTTAACTTGTTACTTACTACTTGTTGCATAGCATGTGCATCATGCATACATGCATTTCACGCATTATACTAACATTTTATTTTTTAGCCATCATAGATTCATCTGGGTTTTTTTGTGTTTGGAGTCGGAAAGGTGGCAGACTAGTGAGAACGGATTTGAGTTTGTAATCGATTGCGAAAAAGATCCTCAGCAGACTGGAAAGGAGTCCCATTAATCCACTTTACGTAGAAGTTACACAAGCACCAACTTAAATAGAAGAGATGGAACAACAAAGAGGAAACTAGACCTAGAGGACATCAAAGGAGCATTGATGGATGACATGAGAGCAATGATGCAAGATGAACTAAAACAAGCTCTGGCTGTATTAATGCCACCACCTGCTGTTGTACCTTTAATTGCAACCAGTCCACCTGTTGTGGGTGCACCACCTGTTGCTATTGTGGAAGATCCACTTGCTGGGGGGCAACCATTGAATGCTGTTAGGAACATACTTACTGTGGAAATGAAGTTAAAGGTTGTTGAGAGTTACATGGTTGAAAAGGCAAGAAAGGAATCCCTTGAGCAAGTTTAAGAACTAGAATCCAAGCAGATGAAAACACTGAATTAGAAGATGTCCAAAATGGAAGAATTAATGAGAGGACAGGGCATCAGATATTCATTTGACTTTGATGATATGATGCAATTTAAGGAAGATAAGTTGCTTGATAAGTTCAAAATGCAATAGCTGCAAAAGTTTGATGGTACTGGAGACCCAATGATCTACTTTAGTCAATATACAACTACTATGAGCACCATCAAGGCTCCTTTGCTTATAGTTACCAAGTTGTTTGTATTATCTTTGGAGGGTATGGCTATTAATTGGTATCACAGGTTAGAGAAGTCCATCCGAGCAAACTGGAGAGAGTTGTGCATTACTTTTCTAAAGCAATATGATTACAACACCAGGCTTGAAATATCCATAAGGGATCTAGAATTGACAAAGCAGAATCTTAATGAATCATTTTTGAATTTTTTAATTAGATTCATAAATAAGGTAGGATTAATGAAAAATAAGCTAGCTGAAAAAGATAAGGTTAGGATGATTGTTCGAAATGTGTCACTTAATTTGGTTGAATAGTTGTAGATGATGAACCCTAAGACATTTGTAGACCTTTATGATGATAAGTTACAGGCTGAGGAGATTGAGAATGAGAAAAAGAGAATTGCTAAAAGTATCAGAGCAAGAAACTACCCAACTGGGGGCATATAATAAGGAAGCACTAGCTTAATTATGTAAGTGCATATTGTTCAAAAACTAAGGAGATTCTCTAATTTTAACCAACCTTTGTCAAAAGTCCTATAGTGCTTAATGCAAAAGGGCTTATTTCAACCTTTACCTAATCCAAACATACCAAATCCAAACACCCCATGCTATAACTCAAACAAGCACTGCCAATTCAATTCAATTAGATTCATTCAACATGGGCACTAATGCAAATTCAAAGAGCATTCATATATCACATGATATAACTTCTGAGGATAAGAAATTGAAGAGAAAGGAAAAGTGAAAATAAAAAAAAAAAAGAAAGAAAGAAAAAAGGACAGTCAGGTAAAAATGAGAGAAAAATATTATGTTAGGAAATCTAAAAGGACTAATTAGTATCAAGAGTTGTATCATCTGATGTAATAAATGTTCTCATTTTTTTCTTAATTAATGATTAAAATTGAATTTGAAATTTTTATTCAAATATCGTATATTCATCTTTATCATACTACATAAGTATCTAAATGAAAAGACATTACATAATGAAAACTAAATTAGAGCTATAAGATCACTATTTTAGTTATGTTTTTTTTTCCACCCCTTTTGTAATTTTCCTTATAAGCCTAGCGTCTCCTTATACTTTGAGAATTTAGGTGGCTCAATAACTTGTGTTGCAACCCATACCTTGTAATTGTTATAAATTATTGCATCAGCATTAGCCTCATATTCTGCTCAAGAGTTCTTTAAATTGCAAGTCCACTTGATTTCATCATTAAGAAATCACTTTAGTTAGTTCACCCACTCCTCTGCGCCTCCAATGCATGAGATTGCAATTGCACATGAAAAAAAAAAAAGACTGCTAGAATAGCGAGAATGGATCCAGAATGAAACTGGGGGAAAAATATAGCTATAGGGGCAACTTGTAGAAAAGTAAGTCTGCATTCAAAGAGCAATGATGGATGTTGAAGTATAAGAGCTAGTACTTAAGATCTCAGGCAAAACAAGCATAACAGCTAATACATCAGTTATCATACAATAAAAGTAGAAGCAAAAAGAAAAGTTTAACAATGCATCGATCAATCACAAGCTTCAGAGTAAATCCCTAGACCCCACTTGCTAGCCTAGTCATCAATCTGATGAAACGTATCAGGAAGCTTTGACATTAGAAGTACCAACAACTAAGCATTCAATGCTTATGCTTATAAGCTATTAATGAGGGACCTGATTCTCACACTCCAAGCTACGAATATAGCTCTGTTCCAAACCAGAGACCCATTAGGATCATGCATGTTATACATAACATGCATACACTTGCATATATTTGTTGTGAAATGCTTGCTTTGCATAATAAAGTCTTTAAGCTTAAGTGAGATTGTGCAAATACTTTGCTACTAACATTTAAAATTAGTGTTATAAAAGAGCAGAAAGGTATTCAAAATGTTCACATATGAGAGAAAAGGGTAACACTATCAAGGTGGACATGATGCTTAATGGGACTTTAAACCTCAGGAGCCCAATAAATCATGAGCCTATCTAATAAGGGAATATCACTGATAATGGCACTTGCAAAAGCATCATCCTGGTGACCTTAAGAGGCTGGATAGGACATTCAAGCTCCTCATATTCAACATCCATCTCCATAGTCTCGTCAGGAGCATCATCTAGAATATCTCTCCATAACAGTTAGACTAGTGTAGGGTATAGAGTATGGTGATGAGAAGGTCCAACATGTTAGCAATACATTCAACGACCCTAAAAAGGGAACAATGCACTCTGAAAAATTATTTGATCATGAAGTAAGATCTTTAACTCCTGAACCTTTTTTGCAGGAGATGTTAAGAAGAAGAATGAAGCCCTATATAATAGCATTAATAAGAATAATAGAAATACAAATGCAGCCCAAAGCCTCAACTTCAATGTTAGAGTACCATGACCCTATGATTAGAGACAAATCTAAAGGGAAGAATGCAAAAAAGGAATAACACTGTATTTTGACAAATTCTATTCATTTGTAAATAAACTATACTAACTTATGGTATTTTGTGCAAGGAAAAACAAAAAAGAATGAAGAAGGGGGAAGGAACCAATACATCAATAAGAATAGGAAAGGTTGTAAATGCTAATCATTCATCAGAAGTATCATCTTGCATGACAAACACTCATTAAGATAATAAAGGGAAGTACCATAACTCTGTTTCCTTAGATTTTGTAATAAAGTACCATCTTAATCATTAAATTCATAAATTGAAAGTAAATTCATCCACTTCATGAGATCATGTGTAAAGATCCTATCTTATGACCTTTAATCATAATGGCTTTCCTTTATTAGCCTCATAAAATTCAGATGAGTAGTTAATAGTTTTGTGCTGAGAGCTTATAAACTCTAATCAATCTAATGCTTGCTTTGCAACTAAATGAGGGGAAGAAAATGAAAAAACAAAATCTATGGAAAGCATAAATTGCTTGAATTGCAAAGTATCATTTTAGTCTTTCAAATGATAAATGTGCATATAATCTACTCCAATGCTCAAAAATGAGTACGAGTACAAAATCCCTTAATGGTGTCCAAGCTGAGTAATACAAGAAAGGTGAGGGAACACTAAGAGGAGAATCAAAATAAGAATAATAATAATTTACTCCAATGCTCCAAAATGAGTAAAAGTATCAACTTGAAACCTCTGGCGGTATCCACACTGAGCAATATGAGAAAGGTGGGGGAATAATAAAAGAGGATCATGTTAAAAATTGCTCTATTTACTCCATTACTCTATATGAGTATGAGTATCTAAGGGACCTTCCTAATAGTATCCACGCTGAGTAATATGATAAAGGCAAGGGAATACTCAGATAAGAAAGGAAAGCATAAAAATAAAAGATTATTTTGATACTCAACATTTGATCTTTTTATGCTCAATTTCCATGAGTTTTGTTTAGCAAATTCTCCCTAAAATTATATATGAAAGTAAGATCTTCACTTGGTAAAAGATATGCTATCAACATAAGATGGTTAACGATGCCTCTGACCTTTATAAATGGCGAATAAGTAATGGTCATGAAAATAAAAAATAGTGAGATTTATTGAGTGCACGATATCTCATGAAAAGTGATGAATTTTATCATAAATTTTGAACATTATATGGTACTTTTATGCATTTATCATGATTGAAACTAACTTCAACAAGTTTGTAGGAATTGCAAATCTAGAAGAAAGTGCACCCAACTTGTAGAGATGGTTGGCACAGTGAAATTGAAATCAGTCAGTAGAGAAATTCTAATAAGTCAATATAGTAAAATTCAAAGTCAGTCAACAAAAAGAATTCAAAGCATCGAAATCAAACATCCAAAGATAAAAATTCATGAGAAGTTATGGATTGTAGCATTAAAGGTGAGCATTAAAAGGGTTACAGCTATTAGCGAGCAGTTATGGATTGCAACATTATCATAAGTGGGCAATGAAAGGATTGCAGCCAATTCGTGAGCAGTTATGGACTGTAGCATTCTCATAAGTGAGCAATGAAAGGATTGCAGCCAATTCGTGAATTGTTATGGTCTACAGCATTATCATAAGCGTGCATGAAACGATTGTAGCTAATTGCAAGTAGTTATGGATTGTAGCATTATCAAAGGCCAGTAATGAAAAGATTGTAGTCAATTTATGGACAATTATGGATTGCATCATTAAAGGTGAGCAATGAGAGCATTACGGTTAATTAAAATCAGTGAACAATTATGGACTATAGCATTATCAAAGGCGAGCAATGAAAGGATTGCAGTCAATTTGTAAGCAGTTATGGATTACAGCATCAAAGGTGAGCAATGAAAGGATTATAGTCAATTGGAAAGCAATTATGGATTGCAACATCATTAGTGAGCAATGAAAGGGTTGCAGCTAATCGTAAGCAATTATGGATTGCAACGCCATTGGTGAGCAACGAAAGGGTTGCAACTAATTATGAGCAGTTATGGACTGCAGCATCATTGGTGAGCAACGAAAGGGTTACAACTAAACATGAGCAATTATGGATTACAACATCATTAGTGAGCAGTGAAAGGGTTGCGGCTAATCATGAGCAATATGGATTGCAGCATAATCGCATAAGAGAATCTGGACTATACGACCGAGTGTAGTCGACATTGTACGATCGAGTACAATGTATTTCCAATCCAGACTATTAGTCAACATTGTACGAATGAGTGCAATGTATTTTCAATCTAGACTATACTACCAAGTGTAGTTGACATTGTACAACTGAGTGCAATGTATTTTCAATCCAGATTATATGAACGAGTATAATTATCATCATATGACTGAGTGCAATGTATTTGTAATCCAAACTATACGAACGAGTATAGTTAGTATTGTACGACCAAGTATAATGTATTTTCAATCAAGATTATACGATAGAGTATAATCGGCATCATATGACCGAGTGTGATGTATATTTCAATTATACGTTTGAGTGTAGTTGACGTTGTACGATATTGTACAATGTATTGTCAATATCATACGATCGAGTATGATCTAACTTTTCAATTCAGACTATACACTCGAGTATAGTCAACATTGTACGACTGAGTACAATGAGTCCCTTTCACTCAGGATTATGCATTCAGGTATAATCAACATCATATGACAGAGTACAATGTGACATTTCAAATCAATGTTGTACATCCGAGTATAGCAAGTTCATATATAAAAGTTTCAAGGAGCGCAGGTAAGTATCCTAACTTTGAATTTTGAAGATTGAGTGCTAGTTTACTTTACAGTAATTTTTCAAGTAAACAATAACAAATGGGGGCAATTGTAAGCACCCAATTTCAGGATAATGAGTTATGGATGCAACAAATGACTCCAATGATGAAAATGTCATGAATAGGTCTTCGATACTTGATCTTTGAAACTTCAGGGGTCTAATTGCATTTTTCAAAGAAAGGATTTAATGTTTTCAAGAACTAAATTATAGCATTTTTTAGGGCTTAATTGCAAAACTTAAATTCTTTCAGTGGTCTTTTTGTAATTAAAAGTTAAAAAAGTTTACATCGGAATTACACTATTTCCTATCAGAATTGTGTAATTCCGATCGAAATTACACAATTTTGGTCGGAATTAGAGTCTTCTGTTTAGTTTTCTGATTTTTTAGAAAATAAAAATATCTTTTTCTTGAATCCTTGTTGGTCTAAAATTTTCTTAAAATTATTTTTTGATATTTATTTAATGTTTTTAGGGAAATAGAATTTTTTTAGGAATCAATTTATGCGTAAGGTTTGAAGGGCTGCTTGACTATAAAAGGAGGTGTTTTGGCTCCTTTAAAGGGGGAAGAAAAAGAATTTTGGCAGCTGGACATTGGATTGATAGCTTTTATTTTGATATTTGAAGATTATTCTCTACGTTAAGTTGTCTTTTGGCTTGTGGACTTTTCTTGGGAAAAGGCATTCTTGACTCTTTTCTTTTGTCAATTGTTTTTTTTTTAAAAGGCATTCTCTACACAAATTTCCCTTTTGTTTAATTGATTAATTGAAGATCTTTAGAGGATTTTTAAAGAACAAGGCTAGAAAACCTATCAATAAAAGTGATTTTACAAAATTTGAGGAGCACTCTATTAAAATCATCCATAAGCATCATCTTCCCTTTCATTCTATTTTATTTGATTTATTTATTTCTTTTTTGATTTTATTAATTTTTAATTTAATTTTATTATAGTTATATTTTATTCACTGATCATAATTTTTTTTTCTTTTTGCATGGTGATTATGGAGGAAGATATATGATGATTATGTTTGGAGGACTAAATTCATGAGAAGTCCATGGAATGCCATGGATTAGACCTTGTAGCTAGATTAGTTTTTAGGTTTTTATTATTTTTATTTAATTGCGTTATTTTATTTATATTTTTGGGGTTGTATTAATTATTTTCTTTTTATTATTCTCAATAAATTATTGTAATAGCCCCAATAGTAGAAATAGTGAAATTGTGTGTGGTTGTTTGTTTACTTTAATTAATTGGTTAGTAAAATTAGGGTTTCAATTAGGTTATTAATTAAAATCAATGGAGGAAGTAGATTAATTTAGGATTGCATGTTGATTAAAATTAAGGTTTTAGAATAAATAATTAATTGGTAGTTTGATCTTTTATTTAACTATTTTAGTATGTTTTATTTGTTTTTAGGCTTGTTTATTTATTTTTATATATTTTAGGCTCTAGGCCCACATTAGGCTTTAACTCATTTAAATTTATGTTTTTTTGGGTTTAATTAATTAAAATGCATTATTAGACCCATAATTAATTAGATTTAAGGAAGATAAAATTTAGGCCATTTAGTAAATTAGGCATAGGCCCAACTAATTTAATAGAATTAATTAGACTTAGCCCATTAAATTAAAGCTTTTTTCATAACTTGTAGATTTAAGATCACCTTAGAATTAAAACATGTAGAATAAGGTCCAGTAATTTAAATATTTCATAATTTGTAAATTTAGGCCCATTTTTAGAATTAAATTAAATAAACTTAGGTTCATTTAATTAAAATTAAAAGGAATTAGGCCCTTTAGTCTCACTTATTAAAAACATGTAGATTTAGCCCATTTAATTAAAATCAATGTAGATTAGACTAACTTAGGGATTGTATTGAATGCATTATTTACTTGTATTTTTCATGACTAGTTTGCCTTGGAGTTAATTACTAGAATAAAGGTTTATATGAAATTGCATGTAAATAGAGGATAATATAGTAATTCATAAAGTAATTCTAAAAGAACATGAGACTGAAAGAAGTTGATATTCAGTATCCAAAATCTTCTAGTTGTGGTGCTAGCTTTCTTTTAGGGAATCAAGTACCACCTTTTTTATTTGTCCCAGTTATTATCCTTGGTGGCAACTCCTTATCTCCATGCCATGTCTTTGTGACAATGGTTAGTGTGTTCTCTAGAGCTCTGAGCTCAAACAGTATCGCGGTTGATAAAATCTTAGACGCACGCTAAACCTTACTGTCTACACCCCCATTTGCATCTAAATCAATATGTGACTTACATGAAAGCCATTGAACTGACTAAAGCTTAGATAATTAAGCAGTTCACCATGTCATTGGAAGGTGCACAAATTCATTGGTACTATGCTTTAGAACCCTATATTCAGTTTGATTGGAAATAACTATGTGTTGTGTTTGTGAAATAGTATGACCTCAATGTTCAATTAGAGGTATCTTTGAGGGATTTACAAAACACTAAATAAGGGTTTAACGAATCCTTTACTGAATATCTAATTGGTTGGAGAGGAAAATTATCTCAAATAAGGCATAGACCTACTAAGTCATACCAATTAGTTCTGGCAATAGAAGGGTGTGTTCCGACACTGTTTAAAAAGCTACGGGATTTGGGAATTCAAAATTTTAAAGAGCTATAGAGATTTAGGATTTAAAAAGAATCAAACTTGGCCTAAGAGAAAAGGTTTTTTAGAGGGAGTTTTGGGGGCAAAGAAGGAGCTCGTTCAAGCAGCAATGTCCAGATTAATACCATTAGGCCACTAAGTAGCAATCTACAAATTAGTGCTGTTAGGCAATCCTGAAGATTCTCCAATTTGGGGTGGACTTTATATAAAGTCCTTGAGAAGTTAATTAAGAAAAAATTATTACGACCTTTTCTTTTATAGCAACCTTTACACCAACTCGAAACTTTTCTGTAAATTTTACCAAACCATTAGGCATGACATTAATATTTGTGCACGATTGAAACATGAGATCTAAGATTTGATCATTGCAGGCAAGATCACCGACCCTAAAAAAAGAAAGCCAAACACCCAAAACAACCCTTTACCTAATTATTAAAACGTGCCACCACCTAACCCACCCATTTTAATGATTAACATCATACTAATAGAAGAGCAATTTTTGACCTCTTTTGTTGACACCATTCTTAATCCATCAAAGCTTGAACCAGAACCTGAACCAAAAGACTCAAACCAAAATAAATGATCCAACGAGTTTTCTGTGCATACATTGGATATCTAAAGCTATGATAATTAAAATGAAGTAAAAGTTAATTTATGGGATGATGAGCAAGGTAGATCAATCCAATTTATGAAAAGGGTAAAGGAGAAAAAGCAAGAAGTTGAGATTGCTGAGCCTAAATCAGTATAAGTAGAGAAGACAGTGAAAAGGAAAGAAGTGAAAAATGATCGAGGAACCATCACCAGTGTGTGAGAGTTACTTATGCATTACAGGGACCATTAAGAAGCATTAGATTTGGCATTATATCAGAAAAAGATCTCCATAAGTTGCATTCTTAAGAAAATGGTCAGCTCATTGACAAAAACTCCCCAAGGCACCATAATGTTTTCTGATGATGATTTACCTTTAGAAGGGAGAGATCACCACAAAACCTTATTCATCAAGGCTAAATTTAAAGGGCATATGACTTGTTGTGTCATGGTAGATAATGGTTTCACCATTAACGTGTGCCCATTAAAGATTCTACTGAAGCTAGGATTGACTGTTGTGAATTTAAAACCTTCTGAGGTGGTCATAAAGGCTTATGATGATACAAAAAGACCTGTTAAGGGGACATTTAGATCATTGGTCAGGACAGGTTCTATTGAGACTTGGGTCAACTTGCACGTAATTGATATACTTGTAACCTTTGTTATTATGTTAGGAAGGCCATGGTTTCATCCCTTGGGTATTGTCCCCTCCACTGTCCATTAAAAATCAAGTTTTTGAAAAAGGGCAAGGTTGTCACCATCTCCGCTGAGACTGAAGCTGTTGTGGCTACCCCAAAACTAGCACTTAAAGAAATCATTATAAGTTAGAGTTTTGGGGTTTGTGTAATTTATGAAGATGAAATGGATGAGAGGTGATGTGCAACATGAAGTTTATGCCCGATATAGGATTGGGAAAGGACTAAAGCAGTCCTTCAAGATTTATTGAGCATAAAGTACCAATTTTAAAGCACATGGTAGGGTTTGAAGGAGCTGATGGTCCTGAGAAAGGAAAGAAAGGGCTTGTGGGAAACCTTTGTGAGGGAAGGCACCGGATACCTATACGATGGAACTTTAGAACATCCTTTGATGGCTAGGGAAGTTATTCTAAGGCTTGAGATCTTTGCTAAGTTTGTGAATGGAATGAAGAAGTTGTTGTTGGGAAGTCCCTATGGAAGAGTTGGTACCAGCTGAGGAGGAATTTGAAGAGAACACAGTCACTTTGGAGGTGAAGGATATTGATGATCAAGACAAGGAACTAGATTTCAAAGCCTATGTCCTTAACTCCATCATGGATGTTTTTTATAATGATTTTAATATTTCTCTTGCTTCTTTGTTTGAAATTGATGATTTATTCTTTTCAAAAGTAAATGTAAGGAAGTTTAAGTTTGCTTATTTGTGTGATGTGTTTCCTAATGGTTATTATGTTTATGATGATCATTTCATGCATATGTTTAACATTAATTCCACGCAAACTGAACCAATTAATTTAGGCACAAATGACAACCTTAAAAATATATTGCTTGCTTCTGATCTAACTTATGATAAGAGAGAAAAAATGAAAGAAATGGTAATAAAAAGATAAAAAGTATTTGCTTGGGGCTATAAAGACAAGCTAGGGATCGATAGGGAAATCTCTGAACACAGGATCCCTACATGTCATTATATATCACCAATCAAGTAAAAGAAGAGGAGACTAAGGCCAAAATGGGCACTTCTAGTTAAAAAGGAGGTCGAAAAGTAGCTAAGGGCAAAGTTTCTGGATCTGGTAGAGGACACCCAATGGTTAACCAACATAGTTTCGATCCCCAAGAAGGATGGGAGGGTCAAGATGTGTATGGACTATAAAGATCTAAACAAAGCTTTCCTGAAGGATGATTTCCTATTGCCTCACATTGACACATTGGTTGATAGCATAACTTCCAGTGCAATGTACTCTTTCATGGATGGGTTCTTAGGGTACAATCATATTATGATAGCAGTAATAAACAAGCTGAAGACATCATTCATCACTAAGTGGGGGATCTATTGTTATTGAGTAATTCCCTTCAGATTAAAAAATGCAAGAGCTACTTATCAAAGGATGGCGACTGCGTTGTTGCATGACATGATCCATAAAGAAATAGAAGTATACGTGGATGATGTGATGGTGAAGTCTGCAACCAGAGAGGGGCACTTCTAGGCTTTGGATAAATTGCTGGTAAGGGTAGAAAAGTACAATCTTAGAGTGAATTCGAAGAAGTGTATTCTCGGGGTGACGTCTAGTAAGCTGCTGGGACATATTGTTAGTCAGAAGGGAATAGAAGTGGACCCAAATAAGGTTAAGGCAATTAGGGAAATACCTGCTCCAAAGAATGAAAAAGAAGTCATAGGGTTCATAGGATGATTGTAATATATTAATAGGTTTACAGCTAAATTGACCACTGTGTGAAATCCAATTTTCAAACTTTAAAGAAAAATTAGCTTGTGATATGGAATGATGAATGTCAACAAGCTTTCGAAGCTATTAAGGCTTACTTAACAAATCCTCAAATTCTGTAGCCACCGAAGCCGGGCAATCCTATAATCTTATATTTGGCAATTGAAAAGGATGCAATAAGGGCAATGCTAGCTCAAGAGAATGAAGAAAAGATCAAACATGCAGTGTATTAATTGAGTAAGAAGCTCCTCCCGTATAAAACCAACTACAGTATGGTAGAGAAAATGTTTTTTACTGTAATTTGGGCAATGAATAAGCTCGAACACTACTTTTAATCCTACAAGGTGCAGGTGGTATTATAGACAGACTATACGACCGAGTGTGATGTCTCTTATCAAAAACAAACTATACGACCGAGTGTAGTCGGCATTGTACGATCGAGTGCAATGTGTTCCTCAATCGATTATACGACCAAGTATAATCAACATCATACGACCGAGTGTGATGTCTCTTATAAAAAATAAACTATACGACCGAGTATAGTCGGCATTGTACAATCGAGTGCAATGTATTCACCAATTGATTATACGACTGAGTATAATTGGCATCATACGACCGAGTATGATGTTTCTTATAAAAAATAGATTATACGACCAAGTGTAGTCGGCATTGTACGACCGAGTGCAATGTATTCCTCAATTGATTATACGATTGAGTATAATCAACATCATACGACCGAGTGTGATGTCTCTTATAAAAAATAGACTATACAACTGAGTGTAGTCGACATTGTATGACTGAGTGCAATGTATCCTCAATTGATTATATGACCAAGTATAATCAATATCATACGACCGAGCATGATATGCCATTTAAAATGTTGTACGTCCGAATATAGCAAATTCACCAGCAGAAGCCTCATGGAGTACAGGTAAGTATCCTAACTTTCAATTTACAAATTGGGTGTTATTCTACTTTGCCGCAATTTGTCAGGAAAACAGCGACAAGGGGGGGGGGGCAATTGTAGACACCCAATTTTGGGATGACATGTTATGAATACAGCAAAGGACTCCAATGATGAAAATGTCTTCGATGCTTAATCTTTAAAAAAATTCTAAGGGCTTTTAAAGGAAGACTTTAATATTTTCAGGGACTAAATTGCAAAGTTCTTTTTAGGACCTAATTGTAAAATTTAAATTTTTTCGGGGGCCTTTTTATAATTAAATGTTAAATAAAAATATTTATTTTTTATTCCATTTATTTTGCATATCATATTTTTCTTCTTTTATTTATTTATTTATTTATTTTTTATTCTATTTATTTTATCATAATTTATTCATTAATTATTATTTTATTTTTATGGTGATTATGGAGGAAAACATATGGTGATTATATGAGGAAGATAAAATCCATAGAAGACTATGGATAAACCCCCATAGAAACTTAGTTTCTAGGGTTTTATTTTTATTGTCTTTATTTTTATTTTTTATTGTTATTTTATTAATTATTTTGGGAATTAATGTAATAGCCCCAATAGTGGGAATAGTAAGAAAATTATGTGTGTGGTTGTATGATTTTTTTATTAAATTGGTTAGTAAAATTAGGTTTCAATTTGGTAATCATTTAAAATCCATGGAGGAAGCAGATTAATTTAGGTTGCATGTTAATAAAAAATAGAATTTTAGTGAGGATTAATTTAGTTATTTATTTGATCTTATTTAATTGTTTTTATGTTTTTTATTTATTTGATCTTATTTAATTTTTTTATGTTTTTTTTAATTTATTTTTGAGCTTATTTATTAGTTTTATGTGTTTTGGACCTTAAGCCCATTTTAGATTTTGATTTGTTTATTTTAGCCCATGTCATTTAATAATTAATTAGGTTTAGGTTAGAATAATATATCTTTAGGTCCATAATTAATTAGATTTTAGGTTAGAAATACCTTTAGGCCTATTTAGTTAATTAAAACATAGGTCCATTTAATTTAATTTAATTAATTTAGACTTAGCTCACTTAATTTAAGCCCTTTTTCATAATTTGTAGATTTAAGATCATTATTTAATTAAAACATGTAGAATTAAGCTCATTAATTTAAATACCTTCATAACATGTAGAATTAGGCCTATTTTTTAGAATTAAAATTTGTAGACTTAGGTTCATTTAATTAAAAGCAAAAGGAATTAGGTCTTTAGGTGCACTTATAAATTAAAACATGTAGACTTTAGCTCATTTGTTTAAAATCCATGTATATTAGACTAACTTAGGGGTTATATGATTGAATGCATTATTTACTTGTATATTTTATGACTAGTTTGCCTTGAAGTTTATTGTTTTGGGTTTATATGAAAATGAATGTAAATAAAGGATAAGATAGTAATTCATAAAGTAATTCTAAATGAACACAAGACTGAAAGAAGTTGGTATTCCGTATCCAGAATCTCCTGGTTATGGTGCTGGCTTTCTTTTAGGGAATCGAGTACCACATTTTCAATTTGTCCCAGTTATTACCCTAGGTGGCAACTCCTCATCTCCACGCCATGTCTTTGTGACAGTGGTTAGTGTGTTCTTTAGATCCCTGAGCTCAGATAGTGACGCGGTTGCTAAAATCTTGGACGCGCACTAAACCCCACCGTCTATAGTGCTGACTCCACTGGGGATAAGAGATACTGATTCTACTTGTATTCTTTAGAATTATTTTATTAATTATTATTTTATTCTTGCATTCATTCTGCATGTCCCTACTAAACTGATGGAATTCCATCATTCCACTAGCTTTATAGGGTTGTAGATTGGCTAACCATCACTCTTAGCCTTAACTCGGTCCAAAAGAGATTACCGGGCTCATCTGACTAGAGCCTGTAACCCAAGTCCTTAAGGGGGGTAGTCTTCTCTCGAGTTTACAAAGGATGTTGGGCCCCTCTGACCTTAGCCTGTAACTCAAAGTACATAAAGGAGAGCATCTTGCTAAGGGAACCTTGTCCTTATTACTGGACCCTAACCATATATAGTGGCTTAGTTATTTCCCCTAGGATCTACCCAAATTGCTTGTGGATGTTGCCATGAGGTATTTATATCTGTAAAGGCCTAAGCCCATACTTTGAAAACCCGTTTAGGTTAATAAAGATTGGGTTAATCTTTTACACCTGGAAATGCTGTTTCTATGCTTTTATTTTGCTTTGAGAGATTTGGTATGCGCGTCGGTCCCTGATATCCCCTGTTGATATTAAGACCAAGACCAAAAAACCTAGGAAAAGAGACTCACCATTGAATACGTGTACAGGAGGAATAAGGTTGGAAGGATGTATATATACCTAACTTGTTACTTGCTACTTGTTGCATAGCACGTGCATCATGCATACATGCATACATGCATCTCATGCATCATACTAACCATTTGTCTTACAACCATCATAGATTTGTCTGGGTCTTCCTGTGTTTGGAGTCAGAAAGGTGGCAGACTAGTGAGAACTGATTCAAGCTCCCAATCGATTGAGAAAGAGATCCTTGTAGACTGGAAAAGAGCCCCATTAATTTAGCTACGCAACCTGAATGAACTGAAAGAATGGAATAACAAGAGGGAGGAAATTGGACCCTAGAAGATGTCAAAGGAGCACTGATGGATGATATGAGAGCAATGATGCAAGACGAGTTAAGACAAGCTCTAGCGGGATTGATGCCACACCTGCTACAGCTGCACCGCCCGCTGCAGCCAACCCACCTGTAATGGGTCCACTACCTGTTAACAATGACATGAAACTCAAAGATGTTGAGAGTTACATGGTTAAAAAAGTGAAAAAGGAATCACTTGAGCAAGTTCAAGAGCTGGAATCCAGAAAAATGAAAGCATTGACTCAGAAGATGTCTAAGATGGAAGAGTTGATGAGGGCACAAGGCCTAGGATCTCCTTTTAACTTTGATGATATGATGCAATTTGAAGAAGACAGGCTACTTGACAAATTTAAAATGCCACAGTTGTAGAAGTTTGATGGTACTGGGGACCCGAGGATTCATCTCAGTCAATACATAACTACTATAAGTACCACTAAAGCTCTTTAGCTGTGGTTACTAAGTTGTTTATGCTGTCTTTGGAAGGTATGGTTGTTAACTGGTATCATGGGTTAAAGAAGTCTATTCGAGCATATTAGAGGGAGTTATGCACTGCTTTTTTGAAACAATACGACTACAATACTAGGCTTGAGGTGTCTATAAGAGATCTGGAGCTAACCAAGTAGAAGCCCAATGAATCATTTTCAGATTTTCTGACTAGGTTCATGAATAAGGCAGGAATAATGAAGAATAAATTGGCAGAGAAGGACCAGGTTAGAATGATAGTCCGAAACGTGTCACTTAACCTAGTGGAGAGGTTGCAAATGATGAACGCCAAGACGTTCATGGACCTTTATAATAATGGGTTATAGGTTGAAGAGATCGAAAATGAGAAAAAGAAGGCTACTAGGAATACTGGAGTGAGAAATTACCCAACTGGGGGCACGCAGCAAGGAAATACCAACCGATTCATAGGAGTTCATGCCATCCAACAACCTAGGAGATTCTCAAATTTTAACCAACCCTTATCCAAAGTCCTAGACCGCCTCATTCAAAAAGGTCTCCTTAGACCCTTAATCCCTTCTAGACCGCCAAACCCAGACCTACCTGGTTTTAATCAAAATAGTTATTGCAAATTTCATTAAGTCGTTGGTCACCCTACTGACTCTTGCATGTGTCTTAAACACGAAATCCAAAACCTTATAAATTTTAAAAAAATCACAGGCCGTAAAAAATCAAGCCCAAACCCAAACACCCAAAATAATCATTTTCCAAATTACCAAAACGTACCACCCCCAGCCACCATGATGATCAACTCAAGAGTGAGCAAAGAAGAGCTAAACTCTTTTGAGGATCTAAGCCTTAAAACTACTAAGAAATCTCCTATTACTCCTAAAAGCGTGAAAGTGGTAGAAGACTTATTGGGACAGCCCTCAGGCAAGTTCGATTATAAGGTGTTTTACTCCAAACCACCTTCTTTTGACATATCTATTGATAAAATCGAACCTACAGGATGGGGTGAGGAGTTCGATGATGAAAAGTTGTTGGTTAAGAATGAAAATGCACTGTCGAGGTATGGAAAGAAGGGAAGAAAGATCAGACTATAGGAATGATTGATATTTGGTATAGTTTAGATGAGGAAGGCACTGAAGGGTATGATGTATGGGTAGATAATCCAGAAGTCAGCCATGTTACTAGAAGCGGGAAAGGTTATAAGCCAGCAGAGATAGCCATAGAAAGGGAAAAAGCTGTTGAAGGAGAAGACTTGAATGAACAGGGTGATGACTTAATTCTCGAAACAACTCAAGAAAGCGAAGGCCAATATAAGCATTTGGGAACTCTTGATGCATTCGACCAGTCACAGAAGAGCCCTGGTTAAGGCCTTAACTAAGATGAACATTGAAACTACAACAACTCTTGAAGCAATGGTAGCCAAGGTTACTGAGAAAAAGCACGGGGTCATTACTTTCTCGGATGAGGATTTACCTGTGGAAGGAAGGAACCATAATAAAGCAATTTTCATTCCAGCTGAAGTAAGAGGGAAGAGGACTAATTATGTGATGGTGGATGATGGTTCTGTAATAAATGTTTTTCCACTACAGATCCTACCCAATTTAGGCGTGAAGGTGGAGGATTTGGCAAAATCGGACCTCGTAATAAGGGCTTATGATGACAGCACAAGGAGTGTAGAAGGAACCTTTGTGGCTTCCATAAAGATTGGACCTATAGAGGAAATGGTTGAATTCACTGTTCTAGATATTCCTGTCACCTATGCCCTTCTTCTGGGTAGACCTTGGTATCATGTCTGGGGAGGAGTGCCTTCAACGGTGCATCAAAAGGTGAAATTCCTACTTGATGGGGAAGTGGTGACTCTAGATGCTAGTATGGGCAAAATGGTATCTGCAGTTATTGGTAGTTAGAAACAGGTAATCACTCCCCTAGGTTATCAAGTGGCCATGATTTTAGAGGGAGTCGCAATGGATCCAAGGGTTATGAACATGATCAAGAAGATGAATTACTGACCAGGGCAAGGATTAGGGAAAAATGAGCAAGGAATCCCAGAATTGCCAGATTTCAAAACCTAGAATGACACAAGAGGATTGGGCTATACTGGAGCTGAGTTTAGTAGCAAAGGGACAAGAAGAAGGTTTTCAATAAAAACGGCCTAGGGAGTGTGGGACCCTTGAAAGGTAACTTTATTAAGCAAGGAAAAGAGAAGTTCTACCAAGGTGAAAAGGAGCCTGTCCAAGTAGTTGGTGTGGATGTTCCCAGATTTTAAATTTTTAAAGAACAGATAGTTAAAAAGTTGGTGCAAGATAACAAGGACAAAGTGATGAAGACAGTTGCTGAAAAGATGAAAATTGAAGACATCGAAGAACTGCTTTGTCTGCTACCTAATAAAGAACCATCACAGGAATTAGCTAGTATTATTAATAATAGTTTTACTAATTTTTTTATGAAGAAACAGATGTAATAACGTCCGGTTTATTTGAGGATGAAAACTTTATGGTCAATGATATTAATTCTGGTTTGGCTTACTTATATGATGTTGATTATGATGGTCTTGTGCATTTTAATAATGATCGTTCATGCATGTTTGACATTAATTCTATTCAATTAGATTCATTAAACATGGGCACAAATGAACAACCAAAACACATTTCTATATCACATAACTTAACAACTGAAGAGAGTGAAAAATTTGAGAGAATATTAATAAAAAGAAAGGTAGTATTTGCTTGGTCCTATGAGGATATGCCAGGGTTAGATAGGGGAATTGCGGAGCATCACATTCCAACATATCCTGAAGCTAAACTTGTTAAGCAGAAACTTCATAGGTTAAGGCCTAAGTGGACAGAAAAGATAAGGGAGGAAGTCGCTAAGCAAATCCAAGTTGGTTTTCTAGAAGTTGTGGAGTACCCTCAATGGTTGGCAAATATAGTACCAGTTCTTAAGAAAGATGGAAAAGTTTGAATGTGTGTAGACTTTAGGGACTTGAATAAGGCTTGTCCAAAGGATGATTTTCCTTTACCTCATATTGATGTGATTGTGGATAGTGCAGCATCTAGTGTGATGTATTCGTTTATGGATGGATTCTCAAGTTACAATCAGATAATGATGGTCGTTATGGATAAAATTAAAACTGCTTTCATCACGGAATAGGGAACATACTGCTGCAAGGTGATGCCCTTCGGATTAAAGAATGCAAGAGCAACTTATCAAAGAGCGGCCGCTGCCTTATTTCATGATATGATGCATAAGGAAGTGGAAGTTTATGTTGATGACATGATGGTAAAGTCTAAAACAAGAGAGGGACACTTTGAGGCTTGGGATAAGTTCTTAAGAAGAATAGAAAAATATAACCTAAGGCTTAATCTGAAGAAATGCATCTTTGGGGTAACTTCAAGAAAGTTATTGGGGCACATAATCAACAATAGAGGAATAGAAGTTGATCCAGACAAAATCAAATCCATTCAAGAGATGCTATCGCCAAGAACAGAGAAGGAAGTATGAGGGTTCATCAAAAAACTGCAGCACATTAGCAGGTTCATTGCAAGACTTATTATGGTCTACGACCTGATTTTCAAGCTTTTGAGGAAGAATCAACCTGTGGAGTGGAATGAAGAATGCCAAAAAGCCTTTAATAAGATTAAGGAATACCTTACTAACTCGCCTATATTAAGGCCACCAAAATAAGGTAAGCTTTTAATCTTATATTTGGCTTTAGAAGAAAAGGCAATGGGAGCAATGCTAGCACAAGAAGGGCTCGAAGGGATGGAGTACACTATATACTACCTTAGTAAAAAGTTCTTGCGATATGATGAAAAGTACAATCTTGTATAGAAGACATGTTTGATAATCTACAAAGGTCATCAAAGGTAGAGTTGTAGCAGAGTTTCTAGTCTAGAATGCAGTCAAAGAAAATGAGCAGTGGAATCTAGATTTTCTAGATGAGAACTTATAGTAATAGAACATCGAGAATGGAAACTTTATTTCGATGGAGCAGTGAATAATAGAGGAGTAGGGTTAGGAGTAATTCTTGTCACACCAGAAGGAGAAACCATCCCAATGGCCTAGAAATTAGACTTCAAGGTTACGAACAATATGGCTGAATATGAGGCATGTATTTATGGTATGGAAGCAGCATTGGCAGTCGGAGCAAAAGACTTATTGGTTTACGAAGATTCCATGTTGGTCATCAGCCAAGCTAATGAAGAGTGGGAAGTAAAAGAAGAAAGACTAAAACCTTACATCCATCATTTGAGAAAGCTAATAAAGAATTTCACCAAATGTCTTTTTATTCATCTACCAAGAGATGAGAATCAGATGGCGGATGCTTTGGCAACACTTTCTTCAATATGGGATAAACCGACGGGATCGATGATGAAACCTTTGGTGATAATGAAAATGCGAGTTCTGTGTTATAGCAAAGATCATGTCATGAACATTCGGATAAGGCCAGAAGAAAAGCCATGGTTTTATTATATCCAGAGATTTATTAAAGAAAGAAGATACCTAGATGAAGCAACTTCTAAAGATAGATATGCTCTTCGTGTTCTTGCACGTCATTATGCAAGTCATGATGGGATATTATACAGAAGGATGCTGAATGGAATACAACTGAGATGTCTCAAGAAGGATGAAGCAGAGCAGGTGATGAGAGAAATTCATGCAAGAGTCTATGGATCACATATGAATGGGATAATTCTGGCAAAGAAGATTACTTGGCAAGGATACTATTGGGGGAGCATGGAAAAGGACTGCATCTGAATAGTAAGAGAATGCCATCAATGTCAAATACATGGGAACCTCAATCACCTTCCCTCTATAGTTCTAAATAGTTTAACATCTCTATGGCCTTTTGCAGCCTAGGGAATAGATATAATAAGGGAAGTAAAACCAACTGCTTCAAATGGGCATAAATATATAGTGGTCACAATTGATTACTTTTCAAGATGGGTAGAAGCAGAGTCCTTTGGCACCTTAAAAGCTAGACAAATGGCAAAGTTCATTGAGAAGAACCTCATTTATAGGTTTGGGGTCCCACATCATGTTATGACAGACAATGGAGTTCAGTTTCAGGCAAAAACCATTGAGTTGTTACAAAGATACAAGATTGAGCATCATAAGTCCTCACCTTATCAACCTCAGGCTAACGGTGCAGTAGAAGCGGCTAATAAGAATATAAAGAAGATTCTCTCTAAGATGGTGAAGACACATAAGGACTAGTCCAAATACCTTCCTTTCGTTATGTAGGGATATAGAACTACAATACGTACAACTATAGGACAAACTCCATTTTCGTTAGTATATGGTTGTGAAGCAGTTCTACCCATAGAGATAGAAATTAAATCCTTGAGGGTGGTTATGGAAGAAAAGATTCTCGAGAGTGAATGGATGCAAAAGAGGTTTAATTACCTTGTATCACATGATGAGAAAAGGATGAATGCTTTATTCTACACTTAGATTTATCAAAGGAGAATAGCAAAAGCATTCAAAAAGAAAGTTAAGCTGGGAAAGATAAAAGCAGGGGATATGGTATTAAAGCACACAAGGGCAATGGTGTTTGACCCAAGAGGAACATTCAGACCGAATTGGGAAGGGCCGTATTTAATCAAGACAATTCTGCCCAAAGGAGCCTCAAAGATATCAGATCTAGAAAGGAATGAGTTCATTGAGCCAGTTAACCTGGATTGCCTCAAGAAATACTACCTTTGAAAAAAAAAGAAGTCCACTAACTAGAAAACCTAAAAAGGCTAGTTAGGCAAAAGTTAGGACATACCTATTGTTCAGAAAACTTGTAAAGGGCTGATCATGCAAAAGATAGGGAAATGAGAATGAGAGGAAAAATGTTCAGTTAGAAAATCTGAAAAGACTAGTTGATAACAGGAGTTATGTCATGTGATGTAATAAAGGTACTTATTTTTACCTTGGATAATGAAATAAATTGAGAAGACATTTTTATTGAATATTGCGTATTCTATCTTTATTATAAGACACAAAGACTTAAAGAAAAATAAAACACAATAAACCAGACTTATGAGACCACTAGTTATGTTTTTGTTTCTTTTTTTACTCATCTAATAATATTTGAGTTTTCTTGTACTTAATAAGTTTTGGTGATTCTATAGATTGCATAGTAACCCAAGTCTTGTAGTTGTCATTAGTAGTTATGTCAGCATCTAGGCACAAATTGCATTCCAAAGCTCTACGAGGCCACAAGTTCTTCACCTTGCCCAAGAAGTCTTGCCTTAGGAGGAAACCTTCGAAGTCAGTTACAACAACAACAATGAATTGAGGGCAACCATACTGACGGCAGAGGCGTAAAGGAGAAAGAAAGGTCGAAGAGTATAATCTGGGAATAGGGACACAGTTTTCATACAAGTTGATGGTCATAAATTTTAATCTCTACCAAGGACAAATCCAAGTAATCTCAGTATTAATAATGCCTTTCATCCAATCAACCCATTGATCTCTAGTATGTTTATTCTTTATCTTCAAAGGATAGGATTGTAGATGATGAGGTTGATAAGTCAAAGCATTGAGAGGGGCATTAAGCAGACTCCATTTCTCATGTAACTAAATCTAAAAAAAAGAAGAAGAGGGTTATATACCTGAAGGAGAAGTAGACTGCCTGAGAGCCAGTTTTGAACTTTAAAATTATCTAACCCAAAGATAGTTTCAGTAAGTATGATAGGTACATAATTAGCTACAGTTTCTATATGTTCCAAGATACTGATAATTTTTACATCAGTATCTCCATGAAAAGATCCTAGCAGAAACTAAGCATATAGGCAGAATGTGACAGTTCTAATCTAAACAGTACTGGTTTTGTCTCTAGTTTCACAAGAGGAAATAAAAAAGGGAAGACCGATGGTTTTAGCATTATGTGTATGCATGTAGATAATATTTGGAGGCATATCAAAGAATGCTATTAGTCTATTAGGGAACTCTATTTCAAGGTCTGGGAGAGTAATGGTAGCAGTTGAACTTAGTGAGCATCCTATAATAGCAACAAACTCCTCTATTAAGGGACACAGCTCTTGCTCGTTAAGTCTAAATACATGATCCTTAGCATCCTAGAAAGTGGCAGCAGCATGTAACAAATTGTCTATCTTTAGATGTTGAAAGGACTTTAGATCGGAAGGTTTGACATGAAAGCGGAGAAGTAGATTCCAATCATCTCCATTAAGGTTTTTGAGAAGTTTCCTCACCAAAATAAGCGTGGCTTATGTCATGATAGAGGCAAAAAATAGAATGGAGGCAGTATATGGGTCTTATGATTTTTTGGTTCTTATATAGGCCGCAAATCCGATACATAAAGGATTAGGATTACTGTTAAACTGAATTCGTGTCGGAAAAGGAAAAGGACCGAAGCGTAATCGAGATTTTTGATCGGATATCCCTAATTCCGGTCGGGAATCTATAATTTTGATCAGAATTCGAGATTTTCAATCGGAATTCTAAACTTCCGATCAGAAATCTAGAACACTGGCTGAAAAAAAGGGGTGGGGAAATTATAGTTTGGTCCAAAATAAAGGTTTATGGTGCATAAAAGAAGACAGTCCTGAAATATCTCAGAGTACAATCACACTAATACAACTCCTAAAGAAAGTCAGTCCTCCTGAGCTCTAATGTCTAGCCAAGGGCTCCACTCTTTAGCTAGATCGTCACCCTGATCTAGGGGCATAGAAGTCCCGACATCATGTCCATCAAAACCAAGACTAGCAAGCTGTCGCCGGAGCCTCTCATTTTCATGCTTTAAATCCTCGGCATAATTTTGTTGTATCAGAAAATAGTTAGAACCATGTATATCATGCATAGCATGCATACATTTGCATATTTATTGTAAATACTAACCCTCCAAGTGTCTGTAATTTGTGTAGTAAACAATCTCTGGGAAGAGGCGATTCCATACAAATACTCCGCTTGTGTCCTAGGGACCTATAAAATAAATTTTACTAACTCAGCAACAAGTGCAGGTTTGTGCAAGAATGGCTAGGAAATAAATTGAACTTACATGAGAAGCATCAGGAGGTGAAAAGCTAGGAATTTGAGCTGTATCAAAATACATGTGTCACTTAGTAGGAGTCTGTGCCATAGGAGCCCGATAATACATCGACCCATCAAATGGGGGCACATCACCCAGAATAATACCCGAGGGAGCCTCACCAGGAGCAGTCTCACTAGGAGGAATAGGCTCGACCTCTTGCTCAGTCTCCTCAGTACCATCCTCAGTCTCCTCTATAGCAGCATCAGGGACTCCTTCAAACTATACAGAGAATCAAGAGTCAATACTAATGAGAGAATTGGAGTAAAGTAGTGAGAAAAGGCATACCTCAGATGGATCCATAGGAACCTGCTCTAAGAGGTTCTCTTGAATATACTCTCGATAATGAAGAGAATGCTCAAGCATCGTTGAAGCGTCATATCCCTCAAGAGCAGCTCTAAGCTCCGGGCCAGTCATACTGCTACTCCGTAACATCGAAAGAGGAATAGAAGAAGGGACACGGCTCCTAGAAGGTCCCACATGCCAGTGATAAACACGCTCACTAAGATACCACATATGGTAGCCATAACCAGGAAGCAAAACTCTCATAGTCTTAAGTCTCATAGCTGTAATCATAAACTCATATCACTGAATGTCCTCAGCACCAGCCAACCAATCTGATCTAACTTGCAAACTCATTCATTTCATGTAAATTTGTTAGACTTTTGCAATTGATGAAATACTAAAAGTTAAAATTTTCTTACCAAGTCCCACTCTAAGGAATTCAACTAATCCTGATAAGTCTGCAAATCATATTTAATGCTGGCAAGACGAGAAGAACCCCATCTCTACATCAGGGGAAGACTCTTGTCAGAGCTGATAGCACTGAAACCTTAAATCACTCTAGTCTCAATACCCCATATCTGAAAAAGGGAAGATGAAGGAAATGAAAAGGGGAAGGTGGAAGTAAGTGAAAAATTAAAAAGGGATAAGGAGCATACATGCAAAACATGTTAGAAGCCACACATCATCACAACACCTCTACACACAGTATCCAATCTATAGTAGAGATAAGCAAGTGCTGCAGACCCCCAATCCAAGGTAAAGACCCTAGAAAGATCCTGGAGAGGGCCAAGAAGAGTGATGCTAACCTCATGACCAGTCTCATAAAAGAGGGTAGTGCCAAGCAGAATCAATAAGAAACATCTTGCCTTCTGGAGAATCTGGTGAGGTGTAGTGGTAGGTAGTCTCCTAAAACCCTGCACAAGGGAAGAAAGAAGCACGTTCTTCCTATTCTTCCTTGTTGGAATGAATCCGAGTAGGTCACGAACGTAACGACTCCTAGCATCCTCTGAAAGAGTGCAGTAACAGATATCAAAAGAAATCGGGGAACCTCCGAATGCAATCTCGGTAATGGTAGAGAAGCTGATCGGGGAAATAGTCAGCTCGCCCACTCGTGTGTGGAAGGTGTGAGTAGTGTCCATGCATCTCTCGATAAGTGCAAAAAGGGAATAGTGATTTGACTTACCCCGGGCAGTCGGTAAAGCAGCAACAAAGCATCAAAAGCTAGATGCCTAGATATGTTATGCTACCTCTCTAGACAAGTCATGGAACAACTCTCGCACTAAGTAAAAATAGCCCGAGAATTTCAGGGGTTTCTAAAAAATGCAAAAACAACAGGATCATTTTCTTGCCTAAACTTTTAATATATTTTCTCTTTCTTTTTTAATAATAATAATAATAATAATAATAATAATAATAATAATAATAATAATAAATTGGAAGTCTAGATTTTCGATTGGAAATCTAGAATTCCGACCGGAATTCTAGATTTTTGATCAGAAATCTAGAAACCCGATCGGATTTCTTAATTTACAGTTAAAAATTAAAGAATTATAGTTAGAAATTTAGGATTGTAATCCAGAAATCTAAACTTTTGATGAAAATCCCAGTGAAATTTAACACATTTTTAGTTTAATTTGTCAATTTTTCATGATTCATATCAATTTTAAATTGCATGCATTATAAACATTAATTTTATATACTAAAATAAATATGTTTATTGCAAGATTAAAACAGGAATAAGAAATTTACCTCATTTCCAGCTTAAGAACATCTGTGGAGGTGCAAGTGGGTCAAAGGAAATATCTCCTCATCTTCATGAAGTCCCAAATCATTTTGGGGAAAATGTGGATGTAAAGTGATGGGATCTGATTTCCTGGAGCTGCTCCCGCATAGTCTATGTTGTGGGTGGGCCATAGGATCAGACGGATCCAAAATCGAATGTCGGATGAAAGTTTAATTGAAAAGAGAAAATTTAAAAATCAAGAGAAAATGAAAGGAAAAAAAAAAGAGAAGAAGAATAGGAAAAGAGAGTATGGAATGGGAAAATAAAGAATAAAATATATAAAGGGAAAAATATCCTATTTAGTCCTTCAACTTTTATTTACATTTAGGTCCATTGGATTCTTTGTAATTTAGTCCTAAATTGAAAAGCTTTATAGTTTAGCAATTTAGGAGATGGTTAAAAGTGTCAATGTATTGATTATACGACCGAATATAATCAACATCATACGACCGAGTGTGATGTTTCCTATAAAAAACAAACTATACGACTGAGCGTAGTCGGCATTGTATGACTGAGTGCAATGTATTCACCAATCGATTATGCGATCGAGTATAATCGGCATCATACGACCGAGTATAATGTTTCTTATAAAAAATAAACTATATGATCGAGTGTATTCGGCATTGTACAACCAAGTGCAATGTATTCCTCAATCGATTATACGATCGAGTATAATCGGCATCAGACAACTAAGTGTGATGTTTCTTATCAAAAATAGACTATACGATCGAGTGTAGTTGGCATTGTATGAATGAGTGCAATTTATTCCTCAATCGATTATATGACCAAGTATAATCAACATCATACGACCAAGTGTGATGTCTCTTATCAAAAATAGACTATACGACCGAGTGTAGTCGGCATTGTACGATCGAGTGCCTCAATCGATTATACGATAGAGTATAATCAACATCATACGACCGAGTGTGATGTCTCTTATTAAAAACAGACTATACGATCGAGTGTAGTTGGCATTATATGACCGAGTGCAATGTATTCCTCAATTGATTATACGACCAAGTATAATTAACATCATATGACCGAGTGTGATGTCTCTTATTAAAAAAATACTATACGACCGAGTGTAGTCAGCATTGTACGACCGAGTGCAATGTGTTCCTCAATCAATTATACGACCGAGTATAATCAACATCATACAACCGAGTGTGATGTCTCTTATCAAAAATAGACTATACGATCGAGTGTAGTTGGCATTATACGACCGAGTGCAATGTATTCACCAATCGATTATATGATCGAGTTTAATTGGCATCATACGACCAAGTATGATGTTTCTTATAAAAAACAGACTATACGACCAAGTGTAGTCGGCATTGTACGACTGAGTGCAATGTATTCCTCAATTGATTATACGATCGAGTATAATCAACATCATACAACCGAGTGTGATGTCTCTTATAAAAATTAGACTATACGACCGAGTGTAGTCGGCATTGTATGATCGAGTGCAATGTATCCTCAATTGATTATACGACCGAGTATAATCAATATCATACGACCGAGTATGATATATGATATGCCATTTAAAATGATGTACGTCCGAATATAGAAAATTCACCAGCAGAAGCCTCATGGAGTACAGGTAAGTATCCTAACTTTCAATGTAGAAATTGGGTGTTATTCTACTTTGCCGTAATTTGTCAGGCAAATAGCGACAAAGGGGGGGGCAACTGTAGACACCCAATTTCGGGATGACATGTTATGGATACAACAAAGGACTCCAATGATGAAAATGTCTTCGATGCTTAATCTTTAAAAAAAATATAAGGGCTTTTAAAGGAAGAATTTAATATTTTCAGGGACTAAATTGCAAAGTTCTTTTTAGGACCTAATTGTAAAATTTAAATTTTTTCGGGGGCCTTTTTATAATTAAATGTTAAAAAAATTATTTATTTTTTATTCTATTTATTTTGCATATCATATTCTTCTTCTTCTTTTATTTATTTATTTATTTATTATTTATTCTATTTATTTTATCATAATTTATTCATTAATTATTATTTTATTTTTATAGTGATTATGGAGGAAAACACATGGTGATTATAAGAGGAAGATAAAATCCACAGAAGACTATGGATAAACCCCCATAGAAACTTAGTTTCTAGGGTTTTATTTTTATTTTTATATTGTTATTTTATTAATTATTTTGGGAATTAATGTAATAGCCCCAATAGTGGGAATAGTAATAAAATTATGTGTGTGGTTGCATGATTTCATTATTTTTTAGTAAATTGGTTAGTAAAATTAGGTTTCAATTTGGTAATCATTTAAAATCAATGGAGGAAGTAGATTGATTTAGGTTGCATGTTAATAAAAATTAGGATTTTAGTAAGGATTAATTTAGTTATTTATTTGATCTTATTTAATTGTTTTTATGTTTTTTATTTATTTGATCTTATTTAATTTTTTTTAATGTTTTTTTATTTGTTTTTTAGCTTATTTATTAGTTTTGTGTGTTTTGGACCTTAAGCTCATTTTAGATTTTGAGTTGTTTATTTTAGCCCATATCATTTAATAATTAATTAAAATATATTTTTAGGTCCATAATTAATTAGATTTTAGGTTAGAAATACCTTTAGGCCCATTTAGTTAATTAAGACATAGGCCCACTTTATTTAATTAATTTAGACTTAGCTCACTTAATTTAAGCCCTTTTTCATAATTTGTAGATTTAAGATCATTATTTAATTAAAACATGTAGAATTAAGCTCATTAATTTAAATACCTTCATAACATGTAGAATTAGGCCCATTTTTTAGAATTAAAATTTGTAGACTTAGGTTCATTTAATTAAAATAAAAAAGAATTAGGTCTTTAGGTGCACTTATAAATTAAAACATGTAGACTTTAGCTCATTTGTTTAAAATCCATGTCTATTAGACTAACTTAGGGGTTATGTGATCGAATGCATTATTTACTTGTATATATCATAGCTAGTTTGCCTTGGAGTTTATTGTTTTGGATTTATATGAAATTGCATGTAAATAAAGGATAAGATAGTCATTCATAAAGTAATTATAAATGAACACAAGACTGAAAGAAGTTGGTATTTCGTATCCAAAATCTCCTGGTTGTGGTGCCGGCTTTCTTTTAGGGAATCGAGTACCGCCTTTTCAATTTGTCCTAGTTATTACCCTGGGTGATGACTCCTCATCTCCATGCCATGTATTTGTGACACTGGTTAGTGTGTTCTCTAGAGCCCTGAGCTTAGACAGTGATGCGATTGCTAAAATCTTGGACGTGTGCTAAACCCTATCGTCTACAGGTATCCAGACATAATCCCCTCGGGTATCTTCAACAAACTCCCTCACTCATAAGAAAGTTAGCTAGATTATTGGTGCTGCTCACTGAATTTGACATTAATTATATAGTGAAGAAGGTGGTAAGGGGAAGGGTAGTAGCAGAATTTTTGGCTCAAAATCCAATAGTCGATGAGCAAGAATGGGAGTTAGAATTTTTTTTATGAACACTTGGGGGCCATAGAGTTACAAGGATGGAAAATGTACTTTGATAAGGCCATCAATAACAAAGGGGCTAGTATTGGTATAATCTTAATCACACCGGAAGGGGAAATGATCTCGATGGCTAAAAGGATTGAATTTGAAGTAACAAACAATCAAACAGAGTATGAGGCTTATATTTTCAGTTTAGAAGCATTGCATAGTGTGGGGGCAGAGGATGTTATCATGTACAAAGATTCAATGTTGGTGGTAAAATAGGCTTATAATAAGTGGAAAGTAGAAGAAGAGATTGAAAAGAGTCTTAGAAGGGGGGGTGAATAGGACTATCAAATAAAAATGAGAAATTAAAAGAATTCTTAATTGAATAGAAGTTTAAAAGGAAGAATGAAGAATACAAAGATTTAAGAAGTTCAGATTCAATCTCCACCTAACTTATCCCCAAGTCAGGAGTTTCAATCACCCATAATCTTATTCATAAGATTGAGATTACATAAGAGTTTTATGGCTCACTCTTATAACCTTACAACAGGAGTTTTCAAGGATTACTTAAAAAACCAAAACCCAAGTGTTTCAATGGACAACACTTAAATAAATTCCTTTAAAAATAAATCTCACTTCCCTTCTAATCTAACCAAAGATTTAAAATGTTGTCAAACAGCTATTCATGGATTGAAACCATGGTTGGCTACTCAAGACATTTGAATTTGCCCATACTTTTTTAATAGAAGTTGTAGATATTTTAATTATCTTTCTATATCATTTTTAATCATATAAATTGGACTTCTTTAGCTCAATATATGTCTAAAATACTAAGTCCTATGCAATCTAAAATGCAGAATACTGTCAGACAGCTATATACAAGTTGAACCTGTGATTTTATATTGAAGAAATTTTAATTTTCCTATAAATTTTTCATGAAAATTGTAGATATTTTACTTATCTTTCTATATCATTTTGAATCACCTAAATTAAAATTCTGTAGCTCAGGATATGTCTAAAATACTAAGAGATGTGCAATCTGAAATGCAGAATACTCTCAAACAGCTATACATAAGTCGAAGCCATGATTTTCTCCTAAAGAAATTTGAATTTACCCATACTTTCTTCATAAAAGTTGTATATATTTGACTTATCTTTCAATATCATTTTGAATCACCTTAATTTAACTTTTGTAACTCAAGATATGTCCAAAATACTAAGAAATGTGCAACTAGAGATTGCAAACATATATGCGGTTTCAACTCAAACTTTGCATACCAAAATGAACTCAAATTTTGAAAAATAAGCCCAATTCAGAAAGCTCAAAATTTCTAATTAAAATTTGAAGGAGATAACTTTCTCATTATAAAGCTCTAAGGATGTCAAAAGCCTCCTTGAATCTTAAAGGTCTAATTAGCCCAAAATAATCATACTTCATTTTAACTTCCAATAGAGTTCTAACTTATACACACTTAAATAAACAAATTAAATGCTCAAAATTAATTTTTTTAATATCAAAATTAAGATTTATTATTGCTAAGGTCAACAATATCCCCTTTTTTAATTTTGACAAACTTATTTTGAGTTTGATTAAAAAAAATATATAAAGTAAAATGTGTGATAATATTTGTGATAATAATGATACCAAATGCAATAAAATATATTTCTTTATTTCTCTCCCTATGAATATGTACATGATAAGAAATGTAAATTTATAGATTATTCCCCTTAACAAAAAAATATAAACAACATAAATATAGTAGAAGGGATAAAAACATGACATTCTTATGACAAATGTATTAAAAACTTAAAATATGATAACATGATAATTTAAATATATGTTAGGTAATATGAGGAAATAATTTCAAACATATATACATATAGTGCTACTAAAATGCATCACTTCCTATAGGAACAAAGCAAAGATATACCAAATCTTTCCAAAAATATTCATGCCTTATCAAATATCAAAACAATTCCTAAGAAGATATTCATGCCTTATCAAAGATAAAAATCATTCCTAAGAAGAAATTATATATGAATTATGCATTTATAAACACAATAATAAAATATTATATACATGTATAGTAATGCATGCCTTATCAAAGATAAAAACAATTCCTAAGAAGATATTCATACCTTATCAAAGATAAAAACCATTCCTAAGAAGAAATTATACATGAATTATGCATGTATAAACACAATAATAAAATTTTATACATATGTATAGTAATAAATAACAAACTCAAATATATTTCTCCCCTTTTGTCAAAAGCAACAAGAAAAAAGAGAGATACAAAAGGAAAATGAAAAACAAAGATACTTAAAATCTTTATAAAATTTATGTCATACATAAAGTAAGCAAAATAAGACCTTTTGTAACATACGATATACAACAAAATTAATCATAATGTTAATATGCATGCAAAAATTTAAATGAATTTTCTCCCCTATATCAAATAAAAATATAATATGTCACTAAAATAAACACATTTTTTAAGGGAGTTTTTAAAATTAAAAACAAACTAAGTACACATGTTAAAAAAAATTAACTAGGAATACATGCAAACTCAAATTATTTCTCCTCCTTTGACAAAATGCAAAAGGAAATTTAAAAAGATAAACCAAATATAAGCTGACGACAAAAAAAATTAAGATCAAAATCAAAATATTTATCAATCAAAGTAATCAATAAGCACGACATGATTTCACATGAAAACAATTCAACCATCAAGTAAAGATAAAATCAAGATAAACTAGAACCATCAATCATGCCCAGTTCATGCTTAATGAAATTTAATCTCTCTTTATTGAGAGGTTTGGTAAAGATATTTGCAAGTTGATTATTTGTATCAACAAATTCAAGTAAGATATCACCAATTTGAACATGATCACGCAAGAAATTATGTCTAATGTCTATATGCTTAGTTCAAAAATGCTAAATAGGACTTTTGTTAAGGTTAATAGCACTTGTATTGTCACATTTGATTGGAATGTGACACCACAATCTAACAACTGTTGTTTTTGCCACAAAACTTTTGGACAACAAAGGCTTGTTGCAATATATTCATCTTCAGCAGTGGACAAGGCAACCGAAACTTATTTCTTGCTAAATCAAGAAACTAAACATTGTCTCTAACTTGATAAGTTTTGGAAGTGCTTTTTCTATCTAGTAAACTACAATCAAAGTCTACATCAGAATAACTAATCAAGTCAAAGGATGAACTCTTAGGTTACCAAAGTCCTAAATGCATTGTACCATAAAGATATTTAAAAATTCTTTTAATAGCATTCAAATGAGACTCTCTAGGACTTGATTGAAATCTAGCACATAGGCGGTAGCAAACATAATATTGGGTCTACTAACAGTTAAATAAAGAAGAGATCCGATCATACCTCTAAATTGCTTTTCATCAACCAGTTTGTCATTCTCATCTTTGTTAAGTTTGGTTATGGTGCTCATTGGAGTTTTACTTATCTTAGCTCCATCCACGCTAATTTTCTTGAGAATGTCTCTTACATACTTGGTTTGGTTGATAAAAATGTCATTTTTGCATTGCTTAATTTATAGTCCAAGAAAGAATTTGAGTTCACCCATCATACTCATCTCAAATTCTCCTTGCATTAAACTAGAGAATTCCTTATACAAGCAATGGTTAGTAGCACTGAATGTAATGTCATTAACATATATTTGAATAATTAATAAATTATGCTTAGATTTCTTTATGAAAAGAGTTGTATCAACTTTTCCTTTAGAGAAACCTTTCTCTAAAAAAAAGTTGCTCAATCTTTCATACTAAGCTCAAGGAGCTTGTTTCAATCCATATAATGCTTTGGAATATTTGAATACATGATTTGGAAAATCAAAGCTTTCAAAACCTAGAGGTTGTTCAACATACACCTCTTCTTCAATAAAACCATTTAAAAATGCAATTTTAACATCCATTTGATAAAGTTTGAAATCTATGAATGATGCAAATGCAAGTAGCATCCTAATAGCTTATAACCTTGCAACGGGGGCAAAGGTTTCATCATAATCAATGCCTTCCTCTTGATTATAACCTTTAGCTAGTCTAGCTTTATTCCTAGTTATGACACCCTATTCATTCATTTTATTTCTAAACACCCATTTGGTGCCTATAGTAGGATGATGTTTTGGTTTAGGAACCAAGGTCTAAACCTTGTTTCTGTCAAATTGGTTTAACTCTTCTTGAATATCAAGGCCCAAAATTCATCACACAAAGCATCATCAATAGTTTTGGGTTCAATTTGAGAAATGAAGGCTAAATTAATAATAGACTTTAGTTAAGATTTTGTAGTTACCCCTTTTGTCGTGTCACCTATAATAAAGTCTTGAGGGTGAGCTTTCTTGAATTGTCAATCCTTTAGAAGTTCATCCTTTAAGGTAGGTTGAGATGTCTCCTCATTTTCCTCCTTGCTTAGATCTTCAAGTTCTAAAGGCTTACTAGCATTTTTTTCTTATGTTTCCACAATCTCATTGTCACCTATAAGATCATCAACACTACAAACATCCTTTTTAGGATCAAGTGAGTTTGATTCACTAAATACCACATGCATTGACTCTTCAACTTCTAGAGTTCTCTTATTAAAGACCCTATATGCTTTATTAGAAATAGAATAGCCTAGGAAAATTCCTTCATCAGCTTTAGAATTAAATTTTCCAAGATTGTCCTTGGTGTTCAATATAAAGCACTTGCATCCAAATACTCTTAGATATGAGATCTTAGATTTTCTATTGTTCCATAGCTCATAAGATGTTTTATTTAAAATTGATCTTTTGAAAACTCAGTTTCAAATATAACAAGATGTGTTAACGGCTTTCACCCAAAAATATAAAGGAAAATTATACTCATGAAGCATTATTCTAGCCATTTCCATAAGAGTTCTATTTTTCCATTCAATTACCCTATTTTGTTGAGGAGTTCTAGAAGATAAAAATGCATGAGAAATATCATTTTTATTATAATAGTTTTTGAAAAATTAATTTTCAAATTCGATTCCATGATCACTTATAATAGAAGAAATATAAAAGCCTTTTTCTTTTTGAACTCTTTTTGCAAACTTTTCAAAAGCTTTAAATGCATCATTATTATGAGCAAGGAAACATACCCATGTAAATCTAGAGTAATCATCAACCAATACATATGTATAGTGCATTCCACCGAGACTAGCAACTCTAGTTGGTCTAAATAAATCCATATGTATAAGTTCAAATGGCCCAAAGGTGGACACTACATTTTTTAGCTTAAATGAGGACTTGTATTGTTTTCCTTTTTGGCAAGCATCACAAGGTTTATCCTTAGTGAATTCAAGCTTAGGTAAACTAATCACAAGTTCATGTTTACAAAGATCATTTAAAAGCTTAAAATTTGCATGTCCTAACCTTTTATACCATGTCCATGTGTCATGGGAGATAGACACTAAGCATTTTATATCTTTGTTATCAATTTTATTCAAATCAATGACATAAGCATTTTCAACTCTTTCACCATTAAAAATAACTTTGTTTTCATCAAGACTACTAACAAAACACTTTTTAGGATAGAAAGTTACCTTATTTCCCATGTCACATAATTGACTTATACAAAGCAAATTATGTTTAAGACCATCAACAAACAACACATGATGTATAGATAAGGATTGAGGATTACCTATTTCTCTATTGCTAATAATTTTTCCTTTTGCATTATCTATGAAAGTAACATGTCCTCCATCCTTAGCATCATGTTTGTTGAATTTCTCTTTATCTCCTGTCATGTGCCTTGAACATTCACTATCGAGATACCACTTATTTTTTGTTCTTATGGATTTAAACCATATCTACACAATATAATTTAAGTGTTCTTTTGGATCAAAACATTTCTTGGTCTAGGTTGGTTAGTTTTAAGATAATTCGTAGGAAGTAAATTTATATGGAGTCTTCTATAGACACACAAATTGTTAGTATGTCCTTTTATCATGCAATAAGAACATATAATATTTTTGAATTTATTCCTTCTAGAATGAAATGCTTTCCTAGTATGTGTAATATACCTTTGGTGTTGTGTGTATCTCTTATGCTTTTGTGTCATTAAGTGAGACATGCATTAGTAATGGTGATGTGAATTTTGATAATTTTATGCAACATGTTTATGTGCATTGTATTTTTTAGCATGCCTATTATAATTGTGTCTAATGTACATATAAGCATGCTTGGGTTTAGGTGCTCTAGTTTGAGCCTTACCTCTTTGTGTTAATGAATGATGAATCTCATGATACTTTCCCTTGCTATTTATTTAACACATGAGATCTTTCAGCTTTGAATTCTTGAGTCTCATTTGATTTGGAGATTGAAGGAGTGGAATCATGTGAAGCTTTTAAAAAATTAATATGTGATGAAGATGATGAAGACATTCCATTCTTATATCCAATTTCATGGGTATCTCCATAAAATCTTTGAGAGTCAAGAAAATTATTTAAAGTTTCTTTTCCTCTTTTAAATTTAGAAATGGAGTTCTTTAATTCTAAGACCTCCTTAGAAAGCTTAATTTTCATCATTTACTTTCTTAAGTTGATCTTCCAAAGAATTAGAAGATTTTACATTACTAATAATTTTTTCGTTTGATTTAACAAGTTTATCAAAATTAATTTTTAAAATTTCTAATTCTTTATTTAAGCTACCTAATTCATGCTTATAATGTTTCTTCTTAGATAATAAACTTTTGCATTTAATAAGTAATTTACTCATAATAGAGCTCTCATCATCATCATCACTATTATCATAATAATTATCATAATCATCAAAGGAAGAATAAAAAGTAGATGGTACCTTATTTTAATTTTCAAGGGCCATGAAGCAAATATTGGCCACCTCTTATTGTTCCTTTTCCTTTTGAGATTTGGAGGAATCATTCCAAGTAGCTTTGAATGCCTTCTTCTTATCTTTTGCTCCCTTGTTCTTGAATTTAAGTTTGGGACACTTAATTCTAATATGTCCCAGTTTTTTACATTCATAGCAAGTAACCTCCTTATTTTTCTTCTTTTTATCTCCTTCGAACTTCTTATTGAAGTCCCTTGTTCTTGAGAAGTTTTTCTTTCTCAAAAACTTCTTGAAGTTCCTAGTGAGTATGGTAATGTCACCATCTTCATCACTAGAATCTTTTATGCTTTCCTCTTCACTATCTTTTTAAAGAGCTTTTAGAGCAATGCTCTTTTTCTTTTCTTCTTTCTCTTCTTATTCTTCACCTCTTTGCTTAATAGTGAGCTCATTTGTTAAGAGCTTACCAATAAGCACATCGGTTGATAACGTGGAGAGGTCTTGAACTTCCTTAATTGAAGTAAAATAAGATTCTTAATCCTTCTTAGGTAGGATTCTTAGAATCTTATTGTTTACATCTTTCTTGGAAAAATGTTTTCCAAGATTCTTGAGGGTTATGAGGAGAGCACTGAGACAATTTGTCATCTCCGTGATTAATTCATAAGGCTTCATTTTGAAGAGTTCATATTCATACATATGAAGTTGAACCTTTTTGCTTCTTACTTAAATGTTGCCTTTGCAATGGTTTTATAAGGTCTCCCATATATCTTTAACCGACATACACTATTGAAGCTTGCCTCTTTCTTCTCTTATCATTGAAGAGACTAGAGTAATCATAACTTTTTTATTTTTGTGATTTTCTTCCTTTTGATAAATATTCCATTGGCCTCTTGCAAGAGTAGTTACCATATCATCAATGATAGTTGTAGGTGGTTCCCAACCTTTTAAGATAATGTCCCAAAGTTTGATGGAATCACAATCAAGATATAATTCCATTTTGAATTTCTAATGTGGATAGTAACTACCATCAAAGAATGGTCTAAGAGAAGAGATGTTTTGTTATTCACTCCCCATGATCTTGTATTCTAGCAATGAAGCACCTAGAATTCAAGCTCTGATACCAAATGAAAAGAGTCCTAGAAGGGGGGTGAATAGGACTATCAAATAAAAATGAGAAACTAAAAGAATTCTTTGCAAGAATTGAATGGAAGTTAAGAAGGAAGAATGGAAAACATAAAGATTTAAGGAGTTTAGATTCAACAACAATCCTACGTCTCCACCTAACTTATCCCCAAGTTACGATTTTCAATCACCCATAATCTTATTCACAAGATTAAGATTACATAGGAATTTTTTGGCTCACTCTTATAACCTTAGAATATAAGTTTTCAAGGCTCACTTAAAAAATAAAAACCTAAGTGTTTTAATGGAAAAAACTTAAACCAATTACTGTAGAAATAAATCTCACTTCCCTTCTATTTCTAACACACACCCAACTCTCACAAGAGTTATACAAACAAAGAATTGTTTAAGAGAATTTGAGAGCTCAATGAATGCTTAAGAAAGAAAGAATGATAAATAAGTTACTTAACTTTCATTCATCTTTAAAGGTATTTATACTTAAAAATATAGCTTTTGGAGGTGTAAATAATGTGTCCATTGATATTTTGAATCATTGAAAGTGATGTTGTCAAATAGTTATTCATGGATTGAAACTATGATTGGCTACTTAAGATGTTTGAATTTTCCAACACTTTCTTCATAGAAGCTATAGATATTTGAATTATATTTTTATATCATTTTGAATCATACAAATTAGACTTTTGTAGCTTAAGATATGTCCAAAATACTAAGAGTTATGTAATATGAAATGCAGAATACTGTCAGACAGCTATATCCAAGTTGAACCCGTGATTTGCTATTGAAGAAATTTTAATTTGCTCATACTTTCTTTGTGAAATTTATAGATATTTAACTTATATATCTATATCATTTTTAATCACCTAAATTAGACTTTTTTTAGCTCATGATATGTCTAAAATACTAAGCATTGCGTAATCTAAAATGCAGAATACTATTAGACAGCTATACATAAGTTGAAGCCATGATTTTCTCCTAAATAAATTTGAATTTGCCTATAATTTCTTCATAAAAATTGTATATATTTGACTTATATTTATATATCATTTTGAATCACCTTAATTGGACTTTTGTAACTCAAGATATGTCCAAAATACTAAGAGATGAGCAATCTGAGATGGCAGATGTATACATGGATTTTGACTCAAAATTTTCATAACCAAATGAACTTGGATTTTGAAAAATTAGCCCAATTCAAAAATCTCAAGATGTCTACTTCAAATTTTAAGAAGATAACTTTCTTATTATAAAGCTCTAAGGATGTCAAAAGCCTCATTAAATCTTAAAGGTTCAATCAGGCCAAGATAATCATACTTCTTTTTAACTTCCAATAGAGTCCTAACTTATACACACTTAAATAAATAAATTAAATTTTCAAAATTAAGTTTTTTAATATCAAAATTAAGATTGATTATTTCTAAGGTCAATAGAGAGGCTACGTCCATGTAGGGATTATTTGGTTGTTTACTCAGTGTGAATTCATTCATCTCCTGAGAAAAGAAAATTAAATAGCTAATGCTCTGGCTACTCTGGCTTCTATATGGGAAAGTGGAAAACCAATAGAGGTCAGGTCCCTAGTATTAATAAAGTCTCAGATACCTTGCTATAAAGAAATAAGAGTGATGCCGGTGGATACCGTTGAGAAGCCTTGGTTTTATGATCTGCAGCAATATTTAGAAATGGGATAGTTCCCTAAAGATGTTGATAAGAAAGAAAGGATGTCTCTACGAATGCTATCCTGGCAGTTCATTAGCTACAATGGAATGCTATAAAAAAAATGCCTAGGGGTGTCCACTTGAGATGCATCGATAAGGAAAAAGCCCAAAGACTTATGAAAATAATCCATGAAGGGGTGTGTGGGCCATATATGAATGGGATAGTTTTAGTGAAGAAAATAGCTTGTTAAGGTTATTTTTGGATTTCCATAGAAGCTGACTGTGTCAAGTTTGTAAAGAAATGCTACAACTATCAAACTTATAGGGATATGAGCCATCTATCGTCTATAGAGCTCCAGGGAATGACTTCTCCTTAGCTATTTGTAGTTTGGAGAATCAATATTAGAGGAGCAATAAAGCCGAGGGCGTCAAATGGTCATCGATACATTATTATGGTAATTGATTATTTCTCTAAATGGGTTAAGGTTGAGTCCTATACTACGGTCGTCTCGAAGCAGATGTCGAAGTTTATTAAGAATAATATAATATGCAGATATGGGCTACCATATCACCTTATTATTGATAATGGTGTTCAATTTCTAGCAGAGATGACTATAGGCAAATGGGGCTGTGGAAGCTGCAAATAAGAATATAAAGAAAATCTTGGCTAAGATGATGGAGAATTATTAGGATTGGGTAGATTACTTATAATTTACATTATAGGGGTACCGAACTACTGCTATAATTTTAATAGGAGCCACTATATATTCCTTAGTGTATTATTTAAAAGTTGTATCAATAGAGGTCGAGGTTCAGTTGTTAAGGGTTCTCTTAGAATCTAAGATCCCTGAGTACTAATGGGTGAAAATTCAATTAGCGTAGTTGACACTGTTGGATGAAAAGAGGATGAAGGCCATTTATTATTCTCAGTTGTATCAGAAGAGGATAACCCAGACTTATAATAAAAAGATCAATTCGGGCAAGATCAAAAAAGGAGATTTAGTCATGAAGATTACAAAGCTGATGATGACTAATCCATGAGAGAAATTCAAGCTGAATTAGGAAGGTCCGTATGTAATGAAAAAATCATTCTCCAACGGTGCAGCTATCCTATCTAACATTAAAGGGAATGAATTTTGGGAGCCCATTAACTTAGATAAGCTTAAAAAGTACTTTATATGAAAGTCTCGCTGGGGATAAAATCTCAAAAAAAGGTTGTCTAGGAAAAGTTAGAGAAAAAAAATGAAAAAGATAAAAGAGTCCTACTAGATTGAAAACCTCGAAAGACACAGTCTAGGCAAAAGTCAAGGACATGTAAAAGGAGAGAGAGAGATGAAAATGGTTAGTTCGAAAACTTGCAAGGGTAAGCCAACTAATGACATGAGTTATGTTAGAAGCAAAATGTATATTCATATTATGCTTCAAGTTAAATAAAATAAATTGCTTTAATTGTTGTTAAACATTGCGTTAAGTGTCTATTACAAACTATTTAACTAAAAAGGGAAACTCTATCTAACAAAAGAGAAATGATGACGTAATTCATGAACTAATTTTATTTTCTCCTTTTTTTGTTGAATATCCTAAGCACTCGATGCTTGTAGTTCTCCTGTTCTTTTATTTCTAATAAACTCATCTCTTTCTGTCTATTGCAATTGAATATATGCCTTGTAATGATCATCAATGGTCAGATCCCCATTGTAGTCTGTGTTCCTTTAGATGATTCTCTGAGGCCACATAGCCACTAGGAAGTTTTGGATGAGTGGTCTTGGCTCGAATTCATGCACTAACTCCACCAACAGTTGTTTTTACCCATATTGGTGGTAGAGTCGAGTAAGATTGTAAAAAGTAGCAAAATGAAGGCTAAAGACAAGAACACAGTAAGTGTAAGACCGGACAGTCACATGTTGCAGCTTCCACCACAGAAACATCCATTGGATCAGGGTATCAGGAAATATGGATAACCAATCCTAAATGTTCTTTAGTATGGGATACAGTTTTCTAGTTTGGTAATGTTTGGCCCTATACCGTGGCCCATCTTAGGGAGGCTCAATTAATCTCAGCTTTTTATGAAACCATATATATAGGAGTGATCGGTAAATAAAATGCCAACAAATAAGAAAACTAAAGTTAGAAAATAAAAAGCTTACTTCTAGCAAGAATGGACTCCTGAAAAATCGCTTAGTCTCTACAAAGTCATCCAGTCTAATTATGGTTTTTGCTAGGATGAGGGGGAATGGATTAAGTCCCGCTTCCACCTATTCCAGAATGTGTAGGAGTTTTAAATCATAGTTTCTAGATGGCAAGATAAGTAGGAATTGGGCGTACAAGCAGAGAGCCATCATTCGGGGCAAATAAGCTTCTTCCCTATCTATGTCTAAGACTACTTAGAAGAAGGGTTCTAATGTAATCTTTGAGCCAAGAAGGTAGCAAGATAAAGACTGTGGTGGAAGGTTGAACAACTAGGCCATCTGATATTGAACAAAATCTGAGTCTAAGGTTCTAAGTGTAGGGATTACGAGTTGGCATGAAGAATCTATTTGATAACCTAGAAGGGCTTCAAACTCTTCTAGTAAGGGGCATAGCTCAACTATATTGAACCAAAAAATGTGTTTTTATGGATCCTAGAATTGAGCTACTACATGAAAAAATGGAAAATTGATTTTTTTAATGTGGAGCAATTTAAAGATGGACAAGTGAAATGACTCTAATTTGGCCCATGATATGTTATCTAAGCTCTTCAGTATTAGTTGTAATAGTTTAAGGCTCCTTTGTGTCATAATTCAAGCTTTTAGAGATATTTAGTAAGAGAGAAAAGAGGTTTAGGGTGAAGATGGCTGGAATTGGGACTGGAGGTAAAGGATTGGGAGTAAAAAAAAGAGAAACTAACCTGGCCATAAGGCGACACCTCATCAAAGAGGCACCATCTCATTACAAAGAGGCAACTGCCTCTTTAGCAAAATGCCATGAGATGATTGCCCCTTCAGTAGTAGGCCATATGGCAATCATCTCTTTAGTAGAGAACCATCAACTCTCCAATAGGACAGTTGACAAGCTTCTACCAAATCATAATTGTTTCAATCTCATAAACCTAAAGTACAGTAGTAAAGAGAAGGGGGAAATATCTATACAATTATTGATGCTAAAATTGTATGCAAAAAGCAAAAATTCATTAAAGTAAAAGAATTAAATATTATAAGCATTTGATTAACAAAGATAAAATGTGACAACATCAAAATAAATAGACAAGCAATAACAATAATCAAAAGAGGAATAATTCATAAAGGCCTAGTCTATCAAGAATTTAATTCGGTGCTCTCAGGGTCATCCCCTCCTTTGGTGTTGCTATCGCCACCATCCTCATCATCGTCATCGTCATCCTCATTGATATGGAGAACTTTAATATGTCACTCGAAGGTGGCAATCCTCACTTGGCTGGCCTCATCATGATCCTATTCAAGCAAATCACAGGTTAGTAAATCATACAATCATGCATACATATAAGTGTAGGGAAGATTGCTACCCTTCACTATTAGGTGATGTCTAGTATGTAATCCCTCCAGGCCTCAATCATCCGATACATGTATAGGCCTTGCTCCAGAGGAATCTATGTTATTAAAAGAATGTTAGAACTAATAAATGTGTTACGAATGGTTCAGGAAACAAGTTAAGACAAATCAAAAGAAAACTCATGTGAGTGGCATCCCCAGAGTACACGCAGGTGTGAGCTACTCATCTAAGTCAAGAACTGACAAGATAGCTCCTTAGGAGGAATCCAGTAATGAGCCAGAGAATCGGGGGTGTGAATGAGACTACCAGTGAAAAACTATGAGTTAGAGGTAATGGGGGGTCTCATCTCTTCAGCTAAGTCAAAGTCCCCTCTCTGCTTGGATCTAGACGGCATCTTAGGGGCTCTGTCTCTCACACTCGAGGTCTAGCCTGGGGTGAAGGTCTAGCCACTGTAGCCTAAAAATAAAGGAAAACTATAATAAGATATCATAATTTTGAAGGGAAAGGGGAGTGTCAATCAATTACTTGTGAAGTGGAGATAGCAGTTAAGGGAATTATGTACAAGAGGTGGGTTTGGATGAACTCCGTTTACAAACTTTTGATATGAATGGTGTGGTCCATGACTGGCTCTTTAGCAATAGCCTGATCCAATTCAGTCCCTTCCAGCTCATGAGTCCACAGTATGCTTCTCGGAGGAGATTTAGGCACATGCCTCATGCCAGCTCCCCAGCTCCCATTAAGGATCCACTCACTAAGATACTATAAAAAAGGACCCTCTTCTAAGCTAGCGGTTTGGAATGAGTCATCTCCATATTCCATTAGCCCTCAGGCCCCATAAATTAGCGTGAATCTGCAATAAAGATATTAATAAGTGAAATTTTAAAAATTACTAACATGTAATGTAGGAGTTGTAGGTACCCGCATTCTATGTTAGAGAATTTAGATGCTGTCGGTGAATGTGTACTCAAGCTAAATGCCTTTTTAAGACACAGTTGCCGCCCCACCCGCCGATGAAGGGAAAATCATCCCCCACTTGCATCACACCAACAAGAAGCTTCAGCTCCAAGGCCTAAACTTGTGAAGGGAAAGGGATAGCAGATGTCAACAAATAGATATTGAAATGATTTAAGAAGAAAAAGGAGGTAGAACTTACCCGTACATCATGCTAGAAGCCACAAAATCTCTTGGCCCCATTGACCACCTCATTATGCTCCGATAAATATAGACTAGAGCACAACTCCCCTAGTCAAATGAGGACACTTAATTCAGGTCCCAGAGAGGCAGCAGAAACATTAGATCTATCGAGCTAGCGATGTCAATAAATAAGGTGGTGCCGAGGAGATAAACGAAAAAGGCGCGCACCACCTGATCAATCTCACGAGGGGTGATCATCATTACAACTCTATCCCAAGTATAAAAGCTCTAGATTGAGTCAAGCTTAAGGTTATGGGTCCTAGAGGTTAGCTGATGAAGGCTCATGTTAAAAGGAACAAGATCTCTAACACATGCGATCCAAGTAATGGCAGTGAAGGAGATAGGGTCTAGGGTGAGCTCCCTAAATGGAAGATGAAAGGTGTGTGTCATATTAAACCACCTCTCCATTAACACATGGAGCGGTTGATAGTTTGTTCGACCTTGCTCTGAAAGGAGCGACAATACTAAGTCCTCAAACCTTGTGTCTAGGATCTAGTCCTTTTGATAGTCGAGCAAGTCATCATAAAAAACCTAGGCTCCATGAAAGTTTTTGACACCCTTGAATGTCTATGCATCGTGCTGTAAAAAGAGAAGGAATGAGAATTAGGGAAGTTGAATAAAATATTGCAATAGTGTTATTTTTTTCAAAGCAAAATGACTAAGTGGTCGTAGACAGGTTTGTTCGCCTTATCACAGAGGCGCATCGCCTTATGGAAAAGGCGATTGCCTAATCACAGAGGTGATCGCTCCTACGTATGAGATAATCACCCTTAGCCATGAGGCAATCCTCTATATGCTGCCATAGAGGCAATCACTCTTCTTCATGAAGTAATCGCCTCATCAATAAGGTGATCGCCTTATGAAGAGGCAATCGCCTCTGCGCATTGAGGGACAACGAATAATTTTTTAGTTTTGTACTTAAAAATCACAGATGCATGATTAATCAACCTAGTTTTCAATTATAAACCATAAATGGACACAAATGCAGTCTAACTCGATGTAATTTATAGGAAAATAAGAAGAATTTGGGAACTAACCTCTCCAGACACTGATAAACAGATATGGCTCCTCAAGTCTACTAAGAGAGGGATTATATCTCCTTTTAACAATCTAAGACTATGGGGTGCATTCATAAATGGCAGAATCTAATCCCATTTAGGTATGGGTGGTGTCCTCTTATCATCCATTTTTGAAAAAATAAGTGCGTAGGAAGAAAGAAGAAAAAAGAAAATAAAAGAGAAGGAGAGAACAAAAAAAAGAAAAAAGAAGAAAAAAGAAAAGGGGATGCTTTTATAGTGGGAAAGAAAGCAGGTTAGGTTAGGGTAAAAAAATGGTGAAAAATGATAATGGTGAAATGAATGATAATGATAAAACAAGATTCTCCTCAGGCGCATCCTGAATATTGAGGTTTTTGGATAAAAGTATTTTAGTTAAGTAATTTTCTTTTAATTTTAAAGATGTATTGGGTTAGAAGGACTCACAGATTAAAAGGGTTGTATCCCCGAAGCTTAAGTCGAGAAGGGCTATTCGGGTTGTATCCCCAAAGCTCAAGTTGAGAAGAGCTATTCGAGTTGTATCCCAAAAGCTCAAGTGGAGAAGGGTTGTTTGGGTTATATCCTCGAAGCCTATAGTTGAGAAAGGATTGTTCGAGTTATATCCCCAAAGCTTATGATAAAAAAAAGGACTGTTCGAGTTGTATACTTAAAGTCTGTGTTTTAATTAAATGATAATTAAGCCAAGAAAACTCAAGAGTCTTTGTTTTTATTGAGTGATGATCAAGGCAAGAAAACCCGAGAGTCTTTATTTCAGTTAAGTGATGATTGAGCCAAGAAAATTTAAGAGACTTTATTTTAGTTGAGTGACGATCAGGCCAGGAAAACCCAAGAGTCTTTGTTTAGATAAGTGATAATCAGGCTAGAAAATCTGAGACTTTGTGTTTTGGTTAAGTGATTGAATCGAGCTAGGAAAACCCGAGAATTATAGTTGTCAGGCAAATTATCAAATATCAATGAGTAGTTAATCGGACTTAGAAAACCCAAAGATCACGGTTACGTTTCCATATTAAAGAATCCACCTCCCAAGTGAAGCTTGGGAGTCAGGTATGTTGTTTATTAGTTTTTTGTGTTGTGTATGTGACTTTTTAAAAAATTATCATTGCAAGCATTTGGTTTTTCAAAAAATCAGGGGGCAAATTGTAGACACCCGATTCGATCGACTCATGATAGGAGGTGAACTGTGGATGCTCAGTTTAGTCGCCCCACAATAGAGCCTGATGATAAGAAATGTAAAACTTGAATGTAAGAAAGAAACCCTAAAATCTTCTCAAAAATGAGCTTAAGGGCTAGAAACCCATGAACAAGCCTAAAATTCATAAAAAATTAGCCTAAATTACCTAGGCCCAGTATGGCAGCTGTTGAAGAGGCAATTGCCTCAACCAAGAGGTGTTGCCTCCACAGTAGCCACTTGCTTCTATATTAAATGCAAAGATGGTCATGGTAGTCAACTTGGTGGACCCACCTCCTTTGCAACTTAGCCTCTAGTTTGAAAAGATAACATTAGGAGAAGAAAAGGGCTAGGAAATGCAATGATAGAGGAGTAGTAGTAGGGGTATAGGCTAAGGAGTGTAAATAAATGAAGGAAAAAAGAGAGAGAAGGGGACCTTTTGGCATTTTTGGAAAACAAACTTAGCAAAATAGAGTTGTAGAAGAGAAATAGAGTTATGAGGAGGAAAAGGAAGGGAAAAAATGTTCTCAAGAAAACAAGCTTAGAGGTTGATTTCTCTTGAAGAGGAAAGGGAAGAAACTTACATTTAAGGAAGAGATCAAAATTCCTAAACATTTATGATGGCCAAACATATTTAAAACTCACTTTTCAATAAACATCTTATCCCTATTCAAGTTTACATGATTCATTCCATACTTTTTTATATGTAATTTCTAGTCTTATTGTTTACTAACTTCTATATTCTTTCCTTTATGTTTATTATTCATAATACGCATTGCGACCCTTATAATCCATTGAGCTCTAAGTGAAATTGTGCATTCGACTAGCTTTTAATAATAGATCTTTACTTGAACTGAAAGATTTGCCATTTTAAAAGTCACTTGAGACTGACCATCAAGCGATCGCCTATCAGTTATGAGGCAATCACTTATTAAAAGTTCGATAGGCTTCACAAGTTCTTTATTTAGCCAAATCATGTCGCCTCATAGTTGTGAGGCGATCGCCACTCTGACAAGGCCTCGTACGACCTTGTCTCACATTCTTGTAAGTTATAAAGAGCTTCCATGTGTGTATAGGTCTTAGCATGTTTAAATCTACCTTGTATGAGTGCCCTACTATATTGTTAAATTGAAGTTTAGAGCTTATATTTTTATGGTTTCGATTCCTTTGTTTACTAAATTAATCCATGAACTAACCTTACGGACTTTTGTGCATGATCTTTACGTATTATGAGGAACTAACATTTTGTCTATTGTAAGGATCCATTGGTGATTTGTGATCATCAATTGTTGATCCTATTGATTAGTTCTTGAGAGGTTTTATTTGATTTGAGTAGTTTACTTTTGGTTTATTATACTATTATTTGATCACGAAGTGTTGTAATCCCTAATCCTTTTCCCATTTGATTTGGAATGTATGGTTGTAAATTATATCTTTTTGTTTACTTATGGTGAATGTTAGGACCAGTCACATGAATTTGATTAATGTACAAATACGGGCTTAATCATAAAATGCAATAATCATTTGAAGGAAATTACAATTAGCTTGATAATAAAGAAATCATTGAATAATTAAGGGTAATAAACTACAAAATGTAAACGGAGGCCAATCATAAGGTTGGGTGGGCATTCAAATGACCATACCCAATTTCTGAACTCATTCTTTGATGATGGCTTTTAGGAACCTCCATGGAATCCAATTTTCGTATAAGTGTGTCCCGGCTTTCATCTGAATGGTGACTCCATCTCTGAGTAGGCTTGAATACCTATGTCGTATTTCCTAGTAGGCCTCGAGCCCACATAGTGCTGTGGTTGCGAAACACTTAGGCATGTACTAAACCCCGCCTCCTACAGTATATAATTTGTTTTAAAAATAGATATTTTTGTAAATTAAAAATTAATAAATAAAAAATAGAGCATATAGTTTATTTAAAAGTTATTTTCTGTAAGAAAAGTAGTATAATTATCATTTTTAGATTTTTTTATAAAATTTAACAAAAAAGAGTTAAAATTAATTTAATGAAAATGTAATTTTTGCATAAATAAAAGTATTAATATAAAAATATTGAAGAAGTAAAGTTTCATAGCTCAAATAAAAAATTTACTAAAATTATAATAAATTAAAAGTTTAATGATTTCTAATATTTAGATCGTCATATAAAGAAAATATAACTTTTATTATTTTTAAATTTTTTATTAACAAATAACTAATGATTTTTATTGTCTTATAATTAATTATGACCATAATATTTTTTTTATATGAAATCAATTATAGAATTGAGAAAAATTAATTATAAAAAATATTAAAGTAATGTATATAATTATTTAAATAAACGATTTATAAAAATTGTAATGAATTATAATTATATCAAGTTAATATTAAAGTGTTATATAAACAAATAACACTATTATTATTTTAAAAAAATTTATTTAATAAAAATAATAAGTTTAATAGTTTGCATGAGTCAAGTAAATTTTCTATTCATGTATGAAATACGTGGTTATTCACTAGTATATATATATATATATATATATATATATATATATATATATATATATATATATATAATGCTGAGTTTTAAAGTTATTAAACCAAAACTTTAACAAGTTTTTGTCTTCATATTTGAATATTTAATCTAAAAAATAATGTGTCAAAAAACATTAAAAATTCTAATTTTTTATTAAAAATAAAATAAATATTATATTTATTGAGTATTATTTTTTAACTAAAACATTATTATTCATATCTCAATGCAACATAAGTTTTAAAAATATTTATATACTATATATTTTTTACATTAAATCAATCAAATATTTTTTTCAAACCATTAAAAATTTAAAAATATAATAATTATTTAGTATTATTTTTTAACTAAAAACGCTACTATATATACTATAATACTAATTTAATAATTTTAAAAACTAATCTTATTATAATTAAAAAATTATGATAATGAAAATTAAAGAAAATAAAATTAATATGATATATTTTATTTTTCATTTATTCAATTATACATTCTATTTAATTTATTTATTTATTGTTTTTCAATGCAAAAGTTATAGATAGCTAGCAATTATATAAACTCATATTCTTCTCATGTTTTGGCATAACATGACTAGAATATAATGATTAGATTTGAGCAAAAACCATACCAAGTTAATATAAAAAAATATTTTCATAAAAAATATTTTCACAATATTTTTTAACAAAATATTTAAAAAATCTACTTTTCAAAATAAATTAATATAGACTCTTGCTAAATATAAAACACTACATTATAGAACCAATTATAAGTAATTTTATATAGACTTCTGTTGAAATTGAAAAATGAAATATAATTCTACTAAATATAAAAATATTATATTATTTCATTAATTAGAACTCTAACTCAAAATATTAATTTTTTAAATATAACTATATAAATAAGATGAAAAAATCATTTAAACATACCTTTCATATCTAAAAAAATAATTATCTTTCGGTGTTTGTTGAACCTTAAGAGGTAAAATAATCATTTTTTTTATGGTTTCAATTAATTAAGTAAAATTACAATGAATTCTTGTGCTTAAGTGTTTATATTCAGGTTATTTAAATTTACACAAGTCAAGAAATGAAAAGTTAGTATTTTGATTTTGTCAAGTCTGCACACCTGTTATGAGTGGTGGCAGACTCATCATCAGTGATAATAAGGATGAAATCGAAAATCAAATTTTTCGTCAAGAATTTAAAATCAAATTTGGTCAAATATGATGGAAATCTTCATTACAAATAATCACAAGCAAACTCCAATCATCGAAAAAAAATTTGAACAATATTATTCCAAAATTGCACATTTCCAAAAGTGGGCGAGACTTGTCATCACCAGTGTCATCACTAGTGATCATGAAAGTGCCAAATTTTTTTAAGTTATATCTTGGCACCCAGACTATCATGACCGATGATGATTTGTCATTAGTCATGACAAGTGTGTAGAGAACTTTAATTTTGGTGGTTCAAACGGCTTAAATTGCATTAAATGCACCTCCAACAACTATTTTTCTCTATGAGGATATATATATATATATATATATATACAAGTTTGAAATCAGTTAGAGGTAATCAATATAGTTGAGCAAATATATTTAGAGCAATTAATCTTGTATTTATTCTTCAACCACCCAAATTCTCAATCTTTAATTCTTGTAATTTCTTTTTATCTCAAGAGTTTTCTTGAGTGTGAGTTGGTGAGTGTTTAATTTCTTTATTAAATAGCTCAATAGTGAGATTGAGTGTGTTGGATTACGGTTTTGAATATTTGTAAGCTAAAAGAATTGTTCTTAGTATTTAGATTAGAGTGCGAGCCTTAGAAAACACTTAGGTTTAAATATGATCCTTGTGTAAAACACTTAGATGATTTACTTCAAACTTGTAAAGGTTTAATCTACATCTTGAAGTAAATTGATAGTGGATTAAAAATTTCAACAAGTGGTTGAGAAGAGGAGTAGGCTTTAAGGGTCTAACCTCTATAAATCCTTAGAGTTTTTATCATTCTTCTTCTTCATTCTATATAACTCTTTATCATTCTTCTTCTTCATTCTATACAGCTCTTACTTTGTTTGTTGTTATTCTTGGGTATAAAATGAAAATTACTCATATTTCTTAAAAAGTCAATTCACCTCCCTTTTGGCACTTGTGGAATTACAGTGTTCTACAGAGTTTTATTTTTTAAGCTGCCTTTATTCAATAAAAAAGGTTAGTGCTTTTAAATTCAAAATACATAATGGAATATAAGTTTTGTGTTCTAAATTTTTTTTTATTTTTGGTGTTTTTGATTTTCTTACGATATCTCGAACTGTTATTTCTCTAATAAATTAAAGTCTTGTGAACAGAAAAATATTTGTGAATTCAAATGTAATAATCTGAATTTTTATAAATTAAATTAAGAAATTAAATTATGAGATTTGCAGTGTTAATAATAATTTTTATTTTATATTATTTTATTAAATTGTGATATTTAATTATTGTAAAAATTAAAAGAGTTTCCCGTGTTATTATTATTACTATTTATTAAGTAAAATTTTGAATTTTAATGAGTAAATTAAAACTATAGTTATTTAAATACTAATAAATTAATAAATAATTTTTATATATATTTTATTTTATTTTTCCCCCACTTTTTCTTCCTCCCCTCCTTTTTCTTTCCTTTTCTTCTTTTCCTTTTCCTTCATACTTTTTCCCTTCCTTTCCTGTTTTCTTCTTCCTCCTCCCAAGTACTGCCAGCCACCATTGCACACCAACCCACCACTAGCAATATGCAAGACCACCTTCTTCACGTTGTTGCTTCATCGTTCGTCACGCCAGCAATAGCAGCCGCTGGTTATCCTCTTCCTCACGGGATCTCGCGGTGACTGGAAGGAGAGAGGGAGGCCAACATGATTTCAGAGAGTTATCTGGCCAAGCTTGGGCTTCAATCAAAACTCTCGACTTGGGCTTCGATAATACTTGATTAATTTCGAGAAATTTAACCAATAACAACTCTAATTTTGCAAAATTTAATTTTGGGTATTTTTGTTAAATTATGAAATTGAATATCAATTTGATTTTATTTAATATTGATCCTTTAGAACAAATTAATGTGGATGTTGTAAGGTTTCTGAAAATAATTTTTATGAATGTTTCAAATTTTCGGGGACTCTAATTACTGTTCACGACACTGTTCCCAGGCCTGAAAATTTTTTATATTTTTATTAAATTCTACTAATTATTTTAAGTAAGGTGTGTTAAGGAAATTTATTAAAATTATGTACCGAATTTTTATTATAAATTTTCAAATGTTTATGTCGAAAATGAATTTTTGGAAGAATTAGTATAAATGAGTAAAATTTATATTTTAATTGAAATTATTTTGAATTATTATGTTTTGGATAGTTTTTGAGTAATAAATAATATTAAAATAGTTTTTATAAACTAACTCCTATTTTTTAGCTAATTATTAGTAATTATCAAAATAATGTCCGAATAAAAATTGTATTTATGATTTTTAAGATTTAATTGAGTTTTCGGTTGCTTAAATATATAATTGAATAATTTAAATGATTATCGATAATTAAAAGCTATTTAATTTCAAAAATTAGAATAAAGGCTTTTATAATATAATTTGATTATTAATGTGGATTTGATTATTTATTTTGTAAATAAATGTCTTCTATGCTTTCATTGTGTAAATAAATTAATTTTGGGTATTTAAATGGAAATTAAATTGTGATTTGTGAAATTGGTTCTTGGTTGGATATAAAGTGTAGTTTTAGGGCCCAACCCGAGATTTGGAATTATTGCTAGAATTTGAAGTGTTTTTCTGTGCAGGATTGATTCTACTTTTGTAGAGAGATGTTCATTTTATAGAGAAGACTTTGTCGAATTTCGGGTAAATTTTTTATAAAACATAATATCGGGTCAAATTTATAGAGTCGTATTCTTAATCGAGTCTCTCCTTAAAAATCTAGAATTTATAGGACTTTTTTTTTAATTGCTTTTTTTTAATTTCTTTTCTTTAGCCGCACCTTAGTCAAGTCGACAGGTCGGAGTCAAGTGCGACTACACAGAGGAGCGCATTCAACCTATAAATTAATAACTGAACTGTGTGTATGATATTTTATAGTAAAAAAATAAACTCATTGATCGTAACAAAATGGGAGGATTTATTAAAAAAATTATATTATTATAAAATATACTTGGATTAAATTCTCCTATCATTTGCTATGGTTATATAAGTATGTTTATATTAAATTTTCATATGATTAGTTAATTGTTATTTTATTTTATTTTATTGTAATCTTCTTTGTTTTATTTACTTTTATTTATTTTAAAATGAACTACGGTAGAATGAGCTACTCGATGGGTTTCATCAGGATCGTGTACGCAACGATAGGATTGAGAGTAAATGTTGGAGGCTATATGGCTCGGTGATGTTTTACTCTCGGACATGATTTTGTGAGACTGTATATAAGGCTCGGTGATGCTTTGCTCTCGGGCGTGATTTATATATTACTAGGGTCGATAGCTCCATGATGCTTTACTCTCGAGAACCACTTATAAATATTGGTTTAAGTGATTTAACTGTAACTAGTTGCTCAATTGATGCTTTGCTCTTAGAAATTGATAGTTTTTAGATTATAAAAGAGCTGAAAGGCTATTAGAATTGTGCACTAGGGTTCTACTTAGATTTCTTATAAAAATTATTTAAGAAAGTTTATTATATTTATATAGTATTTTATGATTTCAAATACTTTATTTCTGTAAAAAAGGACTTTAATAAATCAAATTTTTTAAATTATAAATTTTTTATTTTTATAAATCAAATTGTCACTCACAAATGTTCATGTTGCCTGTGAGTTTCCTGATATTTTTCCTGAGGAGTTGTCAGGTTTACCACCTCATAGAGAGATTGAGTTCTGTATAGATGTGGTTCTAGGTACTACTCCTATATCTATGCCACCCTACAGAATGACTCCTGCAGAGTTGAAAGAGTTGAAGGAGCAGTTGCAAGAGTTGTTAGATAAGGGTTTCATCAGACCCAGTGTTTCTCCTTGGGGTGCACCAGTCCTGTTTATGAAGAAGAAGGATGGTACCTTGAGACTGTGCATTGACTACAGAGAGCTGAATAAGGTGACAGTGAAGAACAAGTATCCTCTCCCGAGGATAGATGATTTGTTTGATCAGCTACAGGGTGCACAGTTCTTTTCTAAAATTGATATGAGGTCAGGTTATCATCAGCTGTGGATCAGTGAAGCTGATGTTCCTAAAACGGCATTCCACACTCGATATGGCCACTATGAGTTTCTGGTGATGTCTTTTGGTTTGACTAATGCACCAGCAGCTTTTATGGACCTGATGAATAGGGTATTCTGATCGTATGTGGATCAGTTTATGGTAGTCTTCATCGATGATATACTGGTACATTCGAGGAGTATGGAAGAGCATGTATATTACTTAAGGACTGTACTGCAAACACTGAGAGAACATCAACTTTATGCTAAATTCTTGAAGTGTGATTTCTGGATGGAGAGTGTTTCTTTTCTTGGACACGTGGTGTCTAAAGAAGGTATCCAGGTTGATCCATAGAAGATTGAGGCAATGTCTGAGTGGCCTAAACTGACTTCTGTTACTGAGATTCGAAGTTTTCTGGGTTTAGCCGGGTACTATAGGAGGTTTGTGCAGGATTTTTCCAGAATTACAGCCCTTATAACTCGCTTGACTCAAAAGAATGTAAGATTTGAGTGGTCAGAAGCTTATGAGAACAGTTTCCAGTTATTGAAGGAGAAGTTGACCACAACTCCAGTGCTAGCTTTGCCTAATGGTGTGGACAAGTTCACAGTTTATTATGATGCCTCTAGAGTTGGCCTTGGTTGTGTGTTGATGCAGAATGGTAGGGTGATAGCCTATGCTTTAAGGCAGTTGAAGAAGCATGAGTAGAACTATCCTACATATGACCTTGAGATGGTTGCAGTGATTTTTGCTCTCAAGATCTGGAGACATTATCTGTACGGGGTGACTTTTGAGATTTTTACTGATCACAAGAGCCTTAAGTACATTTTTCAGCAGAGAGATCTGAATTTGAGGTAGAGGAGATGGTTGAAACTGTTAAAAGATTATGACTGTGAGATTTTATATCATCTGGACAAGGCTAATATAGTGGCAGATGCCTTGAGTAGGAAGTCCTCAAGTAGTCTTGCTCACATAAGAGTTGAGAGGAGACCGTTGATCCAGGCGTTACATCTGTTAGTGGATCAAGGTCTGATGATGAAGATTAGTAGGTCGGGTGGACTGCTAGCTCAGTTTAAGGTGCGATATGTACTGAGAGATAGGATTAAGGCAGCTCAGAGCCGAGATCCTATTCTAGAAGAGCTTGCAGAGAATATTCGAGCAGGGAAGTTCACTGATTTCACACTCGATGATGATGGTGTATTGTGGATCAGTGGTAGATTAAGTGTTCCTGATGTGGATGATTTAAGAGAAGAGATCCTAGAGGAAGCACATTCTATAGCCTATAGTGTACATCCGGGTGTTAATAAGATGTACCACAGTATCAGAGATTTATACTGGTGGGACGGACTGAAGAAGGATATCACTGATTATGTTGCTAAGTGTTTAATGTGTTAGCAAGTGAAAGCTAAGCATCATAAACCTTCTGGGAAGCTTCAGCCTCTTCCTATTCCCGAGTGGAAGTGGGAAAGGATAGTTATGGATTTTGTTGTTGGTTTACCTCGTTCCAAGGATGGATACGATTCCATCTGGGTGATTGTAGACAGGTTGACCAAGTCTGCACATTTCTTGCCTATGAAGGTCACCTACTCTGTAGCTAGATTGGCGAAGCTGTATGTGAAGCATATTGTGTGCCTTCATGGAATACTTGTGTCCATTGTGTCAGATAGAGGTTCAGTGTTTACCTCTCATTTTTGGCAGAAGTTGCAGAAAGCGATGGGCACTAGGTTGGATTTCAATACTACTTTTCATCCTCAGACAAATGGTCATTCTGAGAGGATGATCCAGACACTAGAAGATATGTTGAGGATGTGTGTCTTGGATTTAGGAGGTAGCTGGGATGATCATTTGCCACTCGTAGAGTTTGCCTATAATAACAGCTACCATAGCAGTATTGGCATGGCACCATATGAGGCGTTGTATGGAAGGAAGTGTAGATCCCCTCTGAGTTGGGATGAGATTGGTGAGAGAGCTTTGATTGGACCTGAGATGGTTCAAGATGCTGCAGAGAAAGTCACAGTAATTAAGCATAGATTAGAGAACGCAGTTAGCAGGTAGAAGAGCTATGTGGATCCTAGGCGCAGAGATGTGGAGTTTCAGGTTGGAGACTTTGTTTTTCTGAAGGTGTCTCTGATAAAGGGTGTTATGAGATTTAGCAGGAAGGGGAAATTAGCACCGAGATATATCAAACCATTTGAGATTCTAGAGAGAGTTGGCACTGTTGCATATTGGTTGGCTTTGCCTTCGAGTATGTCCCAAATGCATCCGGTATTTCATATCTCGATGCTGAGGAAGTACGTATCAGACCCTGCACACGTGTTTCAACCCAACAGCATAGAATTGAATGAAGATCTAACATTTATGGAAAGACCTATGACGATCGTTGATTATCAAGTTCGACAATTGCGTTCGAAGAAAATTTCGATGGTCAAGGTTCTGTGGCGCAGCAACAGAGTTGAGGAGCATACGTGAGAGACTGAAGCTGAGATGCGAGCTTCTTACCCGTATTTTTCCCTTCTTGATCTTGTAATTATTCTTTTCTAGAATTCGGGGACGAATTCTTGTAAAGAGGGAAGACTGTAATATCCCGAGTTTTTAAATAATTTTAAACTGCATCGGGATATGCAATGTTAATAATTTTTATACATATTTATGATATTTTTATGAGTTTGTTATTTATTAAAGCTAATTTTAATTATTTTAAGAGATTTACGTAAAATTTTCCTGGGAATTTTATTTTCGGGGAAATTAAAACGTAAATAATCTAATATTAATTATTTTAAATAGTTTTATGAATTTGCATGAGCTCATGCGTGATTTTAAAGTGTCAAATAAAATACATGTTTGTACATTTATTTAAATTAAATTAGGGTTTATTTTATAATTAAATTATATTATATAGTTTTTTTAATATTAATTAATTAATTAATTATATATTTGTATATATTATTAAAATATGTGTGTGGTGTATATTTAGTGTGTGTGAGATTATATATTATTATAATATATATATATATATATATATATATATATATTTAACAAAAAAACAAAAGTTCTCCATATTTACAGAATTGCCCTCGTCTTCTTCCTTAAGTTCCCAATCGCCTCCCTCGCCATCACCGTTGCTACCAAGCTCCACCCTTATCGTCGGTGTGCCTCTTGGCTTGCCACCACCACCTCCAGTCTTTCCCGACAATTGAAGCCTCCATTTCCGACGTGTTTTAGTCGAAAAATCCAAGAGAGGCCAAAACTTGAGTCATCATCGTTCAAGCCGATTATGACCACCTCCATCGACACTGTCAGTCTCTCTCTTCTCCTTGAGCTCAGATGAGTGTGATTCCAAGTTTTTTTTCACTTAAAATGGTCTAGATTTCCCTAGGTTTTGATTTTCCATTTTCGGCCATTTAGGGTTTCAAATTTTTTTGAGCTTTGATTTGAATGATTCAAGCAAACTCCCTTCACAAAATTTGATCCTAGTAGCTTAATCTACCTCTGTGAATTTTTGTGGAATTTTTGGAATTTATTTTGATTTTTGTGAATTTTTTATTATTATATTATGGTGAATTTTTTTATGAATTTTTTATTAATTAAATTATAAAATTGTGTTTTATGGTGATTATAGGTGTTGAAATGCATTTTAGAAATTTATTTGTAATTTTTGTGAATTTTATATATTTATTTTGAATTTATTTAGTTTATGTAATTTTTTGAAAATTAGGTTAATTATGTGTTTTAGTGAAATTAATTGGTTAATTGAGAATATTTATTGATATTATTGAATTATATGTTGAGAAAATTAATTTTAAGTAATTATACTATTTTCGGTGAATTTTTTATTAATTTTAAGGAATTTACTAAACTAGGGATATTTTGGTAATTTGACACTAAATTGGCTAAAATTTTAATTAAATTGGTTTTAATAGTTATTTAAGGTATAAAAATGATTTCTACAAATTATTTAGTATTTTTAACTAATTAAAACTATTTTTCGTAAATTATTTTCAAATTATATATATAATATACGATTTTTCTAAATAAATGAGTTTTTATCGATATTTAGTAAGTTTTAGGGTTAATTATGTAATTTGGATTTGTAAAATGTATTTTTAGTATTAAAGGGCATTTTCGGTATTTCTGTGATTATTCTGTGAATTGTGAACCTCGATCGATGAAATGTGGTTTGGAGTCCGATCGAGGGGTTGTGAATTGTGTTTATTAGAAGTTTGTTTCTTTGCAGGACTGGCTCTACTCTTTGAGTAGAGAGATGTCCGTTTTACAGGGGAGGTTTTACCGGATTTTTGGTAAAATTCTCATAAAACGTGATGTCCGGTCAAATTCCTATTCTAATTCTGTGTCTAGTATTCTAGATCAAGTTTCTAGAAATTTCGATAGAATTCTTCTGATTTCATATTGTCGTTTGTTTATTTAGTTGCGTCGAGACCGAGGCTTAGTAGATCAGGCCCGTCGAACCCATCTTGTGGAGCACAATAACAGTGAGTTGTTATTTTATATTTATATATATGTTTTAGGGTGCATGTTTTAGAAATGTATGTTTATTTTAGTAAAGTATGCATAAATGATTTAAATATTACTTAGGTTTTTTTTTTGTATATTTTCGATATACTTTGGTATATTTTAAACTATATGCATGTTTTATTAATGAATTATACTTAAAATGTTTTTAGGTATATTTATGGTATATTTCTAGTTCATTTTGTAATTAAATTGAATTTATTTGACGTATATATACTCGAAATATACCTAGTTTATTTTGGTATATTTCTAGTATATATATGGTTTATGTTGTTACTTTATTTAATATCATGCATCATTTGTTTTATGAATGTATGTTTTATATATAAATGAAGGATATCGATAGAACGTGCTACCTAGTGGGCAGCACTAGAACCAAGTACGTACCGATATGCTGATAGCATTTAGGCTATATTACTAACCTATTTGTGGATATTGATCGGATTGATTGATTTAATGTGTGATGTGATTTGAGAGTGTGATTGCTGGAGCTCGGTTGACCAAGTGTCTCAAGACCAATCACACTGACAGTCAGACTGCTGGAGCTCGGTTGACTTAGTGTCTCGGGGCCAGTCTACTGTCCAAATGGAATAAGTGAATTTATTTGGAATAAGTGAATTTATTTGGAATAAGTGAGCCTGTATGGCTAGAGTGTTGTCTAACACTGTTTGAGGTTGCGATTTTCTAAGATTCTATTTGATCCTTCATAAACAGTGATTTTTAGTAAATATATAAAATGATTTTACTGCATCTGTGTGTATTTGCCTGTATATATATTTATTATATATACTATTGACTGTGTGCATTGTCGTGTAGTATGCATGTATATATATTATAATAATTCACTCAGTGAGGTCTGACTCCCCTCCGTTGACAAATTTTTCAAGAGAGTCATCATCTTCAGACCTCAGTAGCAGACCCATACGCCGGATTTCTTCCGCCCCGACTTCACTATGTAAACTGCTTACTTGAGTTTTATTTTATAATCTAGATACTGCAGTAGTTGTATACAGTTATGGGGTTATGTATTATATTTGTGTGAGTTATGTATTTCAAATATTTGAACTGGAATTTGTATTAAAAGTTTATTTATATATGAGATGAGTTATTCGATTTAATTTCATTTGGTGGATTATTATTTCAATATTTATGATTTTATTTCTGCTGTAAAATATTTTAATTATGTTATTATTATTATTGCATGTTTTATTTTATTTTAAGGTTTGCTACGCGTTCCGAATTCAAAAGAATTCTCGTTCTCTAGCACCAATCATGGTCCTTATTTTAAGTCGTGACATTATGTTTCATCAAATGATTGTTTTGAATATTATATTATTTGTGTTATTTATTTTATTATAAATTTTCTGTAAGGCTTACTATAGATTTCAGAAGTCTTATATTTTTTCATTTTTTAATACCGATCCCGTATTCTCAGATTCGGGTCATGACATCAAACCATACACCACAACACATTATCACTTAATTTTAAGTCCAATCTAGCGTTGTCTTTACAATTTAATCTCATTAGAGGATATAAATTCAAAGATCATTTATCATGATAGTATTATTTACTTTTTCTTTAATTTTTTTATTTCTATTTTTATTATCACATTTTAATCAATGATATCATCATAAAGGTACAGTAGAAATAAATACATAATATATTAAATAAAAAAATTAAAAATAACCTGCACAATTTGTAGATCTATGACTAGTTTATTAATAAAATTTGGACTTTATATATATATATATATATATATATATATATATATATATATATATTACATGATTTTACACGTTCAAAAATAAAATTTCAAAATATTTTTTAAAAATTAAATCATAATTAATAGGGAAAAACTTTCTTTATCAACTAAATTATTTCTATTGGATAATCTTTTGCTTCTTAGTAGTGTTGACTATTGTCAATCTAGATGCTTATCGTTTGTCACCTTCCATATAATCCAAAGTACTAAACAATCAAGAAAAAAATATGTTTATAATTGAAAAATAATTCATATATAAACTGACAGTTTTTTATTTATTTTTTTAGATAACTTTAATTTAGCATAAAAATCTTGTCTCAAATAAATTAAATCAATTAAACATTCTCCAAGTACATAAGCATGAATTAGAAAAAGAAACCACATATATAATTGCATAGCAAGAAGACATACAAAAGTGCATTATTTTATATTACATGACAAGGAAAATTTTAATTATTATTGAGCAGATAGCAATTTGGATAATCATATATAATTTGTGCTAATTAAATAATGAACCATTGTAATTAACAAATACAAAAAGAAGAAACTTGGGATAATATAATAATGGACATATAAAATCCATGATTGTATGTCCCAAATTGGGTAAAAAAAAAAGTGTATGTCCAAAAACAATTATTCCTTTTTTATATATATTTTGATTTTGATTTTTTTATTATTTTAACCAAAAGTTTTTTTTAATTTAAAAAAAATTAAATTAAATTAATAAATTTTTAATATTATAAAAAAATTTCTACCACTTAACTAATCAACTATTCATTTCATGTATAACTCAAGTGGCAGATTTACAAATTTAAAAAATAATAAAATTTCATAATAATTCTTTTGAAATATTTATAGAAAATTCATGTATTTAAAAAGGTACTTTATAAATTATTAATAAAGTATTTCAAAATGTTAACTATTTATTTTAAAAAAAGTATTCTGTGCCTTTTTATTTTTAAGTATTTATATATATTTTTTTTTGTGACAATTTAATATAATTGATTTTCAATATTATTAGCGATTATATATATATGGTTATAATACTGTCAATCGACTCTATATTTATAGTCTAAAAATTATAGGTATGTTTTAAAACCACCGATTACTGGTATTATAATTATATATTTAAACTGCTAATAATTACGAATTCCCAATTATCATATATATATATACTTAAAATTAAAAGTAAAAATCACATCTGTGTTTTTATATATTTATCATTATTTTTTATTTTATTTTATTTTTTTAAGAACACATGGAAGAAAAAGCATGGAGATTTAGTTTGGTTGGTGTCCTGGTGATGATAAGTCCTGCAAAGTTTTCAGAACCACCAACATTTTCTTGTCAGTTGAACTGAACGATTTTGGTAGTATAGTGCAGGACTAGTGCTAGATACACACTCTTCAGGCCTAGTTGAAATCACAAGGTACAATTATGTAAAAGGGCCCATGAAATTTCTCAAAAAAAAAAAAAATCAAAATTAATTGTAATAGTACCCCAACAACACCAAACTTTATTTCAAATCATGCGAAGAGGTCCAATTATGGTAGCCGAGAAGATTGCATTGTACATGTGGTTGGTCTCAAGTTGAGGTGGCTGTTGTTTACTGTATTATTATTATTATTTTTTTTAAAAATGATTATTGTCGGGACATACAATGGTAATAATGTCATCGTAAATTCCAAAATGACACTATTAGTTGATTAGTTAAAACTGTATACAAATGTTAGTTGTTAGTTGATATAAAAAAAACTAAGAGCTATTATAGTTATTAATAAGTGGAGCTAAAGAGATCCAAGAATGGTATTCAGAAAAACTTGATAACTACCTCAAGTGATAAAAGTATTTATTCTTGATATGAAGTGAGAGGTTTTAGATTTAATTTTCCACATTTTTGTTAGGGTGGGAGAACCATTTACAACATAAGCTCATAAAAATATATTTAAATATTAAATATTAACTGTTTTTCTATGCCTTTATAATACTGAAATCGATATTACTCCTTTTCACTCTAGAATTTTATCTTTTTCGTTTATTTTACACATCAATTTTTTTTAACTAATAGCACATATGAACTTCTATTTTGGACTGATTTCATCTATAGATGACATTTTTTATTCTATTTCACACATCATTTGACAGCGTGGACAAGTGCGTGAACCCAATGAATATGAGGCGAGTAGTTGGTGAAAAAAAATTGATGAATCCATGAGTGAAATCGATTCAAAATAAAAATTTATATGTTCAAGTGGTTAATTTTTAAAGTTGATGTGTGAAATAGAGTAAAGGGGTAAAAGGAGGTATTCAAACTTTTTTTTTAATAAAAACATTATATAATTGGACATTAAAAATTAAAATAAATTATTTACTAAATAAATTATAATATATTTAATAAAAATTATAATTTTATTCTAATAATATATTTTTTAAAATATGTTTACAATAAGAATTTATATATTATATATCTAAAATTAAATTATTAAATATAAAAATTACAAATTAACTCATAAATTTATATTCGAATTTGTTTGCGAGTTTTATAACTCATTTAAATTTTTTAGTTTAGTTAATATTCAATAATTTTAGCCAATTTTAATATAAAAATTCTAATAAATTATTTTAATTTAGCCAAGTTAATCAATTTTAATAAAACTATTTATCTAATTAAAATTAAATAAAAATTATTATCATAACAATAAAAAAATTAAATTCATCACTGATATTTTGTTAAATTTATAATAGAAATTCATATGTACAATTAGTTAATTTTGAAAGTTTATGGATAAAATGGATCAAAAGTGTAAAGTTTATGGGTGAAATGTTTGATATGGATGTACACATGTGTCATATTATCATGTGTCTTTCACACGTGTTTGGTTATATCTGACTATGAGTGAAATCAGTTTAAAATAAAAAATTTATATATATTATTAGTTAAAAAAAATTGATGTGTGAAATAGACGAAAAAAATAAAGTTAAAGGTTGAAAAAGAGTATAAAAAGGATTAAACAAGAAAAAACATGATATTCAAAAGTAAATAAATCCCTTAAATGATGAGTTTAAATAGGTCCAACACTGGCATTCAGAAAGAAATAATTCCCGGAGATTTCGAATCCAAAATCTTTTGCTTTGCACACCACCCCAGTCACCTCTATACTGCTTGACACCCATAGCGTTAACTTAATACTTTTATGACCCCTTAAACTTGAACTTTTTTTTTATTAGTTTTAACTTTAATTTATTAAATTTAAAAAATAACTTATAAATATTTATTTATTTATTTTAATGTTTGAATAATTTCGTATTGACTTACAAAAATTTCATTTAAACATCTCAATTGTACTAAAATCATTCATAAATTTTATTTTTAATAAATTAAGGTATTTACATAGTTAATTAGCTTCGAGAGTGTATTACATTTAGGACCACTTGTATTTGTATGAATTTGTTACTTTACCCTTTGTACTTTTAATTTTATTAAATTAACATCTCAAGTTATTTATAACTATCATATAAACACCTATTGCATTGTCGGAAAAATACTTGAAATGACATATCAGCACATATATATTGATAAAGTGACAAATTCATATAAGTATATGAGATAAAATGACAAATTCATGCAATTACAAGTATTTATGTATTAGACAAGAAACAAATTGTAGTATTAATTTGAAAAAATTGAAAGTATGTGAGATAGAACGCCAAATTATAATGTAAGTATATATGTCTGTAGATGTATTATTTCTAGCTCGGAGAGAACGAAAGCAAATTGATAAAAAGGTATCAAGTTTTAGGGAATGCTAATATATCATAATAATAATTTCAAGAAAACAGTTCATATATAACATGCATAAAATATTTGTTTCTTTGATTTTAAAATAATAAATAAAATTTATGTTCCATTAAAGCAAAAAAGTTATTAAAGTACCATTTATATGTAGGAAAAAGACTTAATTTGATTTTAAAATATATATTTTAAATATAACGTATAGATGAACTCTATATTTTTAATTAGTGGAAGATATAATTGCTCTAATTGAATATAGAGCATAAAATTATGAGCACTTTGCTTACATTGTGCATTATAGTTAACAAGAGACAACCAGCATTATCAAATAGAATGTAGTAGTTGAAATAATAACTAACAATAATACTTGTGGATAAATTATAATGATTATTTAGCTTTTTTCTTTTACTTTTTTCACATAAAATTAATTTAAAAGTTGTTGGAAGTGAATAAATTTAATTTGTTTTATTTACAAGTTCATCGGGCCATGTTTCAAGATCTTGTGTTTTGGATGTGTCAACTAAACTTGCCACATGAAGCAGAAATTCCAAACAATAAAGTTCAATCGAAAGTTTTTTTTAATATATATATATATATGTTAATATGAGGGTGTGACTCAATTTTATCTCGGATTTAGATAGGAATGGTCATGAAAAGTAGTTTTTGTTATTTCATAAATTATATAATTTATATATGTTTAAATTATTATATAATGAAATGTAATTTTGTCATATTGATTATTTTATACTTAATTAATTGAAATATAAGACACATATTAAAAATATATATAATTAAAATTTATATGATATTTTAATTGGCAAACAGTTTGAATTATTTTAGATTTAAATGCAAGCATTGAAAAATTTAAAAGTTAGAGGTTTTAAATTCAAGCGTCAAAAATTTTCGACCTCCCTCTAATTTGGTCTATAATAATAATATATAACTTTTGTGGCTGTCGGAAACTAAAGATAATTATATTAAAAAGAGAAAAAAGATTTAGGTAGCAGCCCGTGTCAAAGCGGGGGATTAAAAAATTCTTCAGATCCTGTGATTTGACTAAAAACCCACTTCACAATCAAATTGCCCCCATAAATTCCGAGAGTAATTTAGTCCAAACATTAAAAAAAATAATGCAGGCCACTATTGCCCTAAAAAAAATAAATTTAATAGTTACAAATTTTCCATAGATAATAAATGCAAGAAAGAAAGGAGAGGAAACTAATATATCATTCAATCAAATATTTTTCTTGAACATATTCAATGCAATATTTAAAAGTATCAAAGGTGTAGGGTAACGTAAAACTAAATCAATATTTTGAAACCGAATTCTTTCTACATTTAGTGTATTACATTCACCGGTTCAATATATAACATAAAAATAATGTAATATTTGGAAGTATCAAAGATTAATGGAAACAAAAGTAAAATTAAACCAATACTATGAAACTGAATTCTTATATTTCATTTAACGGTTCAATATATAATATAAAAATAATGTAATATTTAAAAGTATCAAAGATGAATGGAAACAAAATTAAAACTAAAGCAATGCTCTGAAATTGAATTCTTATCTATACTCAGCGCATTATATTCAACAGTTAAATTTATAACATAAAAATAGGGTTTAGTTCATCAATAGTATCATAATTTTAGATAATGTTTAACTTTAGTACTGAATTTTTAATTTTTTTTTTTGGTCTCAAAAATTCTATTTTTATTTCAAATTAAAATAACTCGAATATATTCTATTAAATTTAACATACATGACAATCGAAATAAATATATTTTTATTATATTCACCATATAAACATCCTTTTAAGCGGTCTAATTACCTTGTAAGCTCTATAAAATAAATTTTGCTAAAATTTTATTTTATGGGATCTATAAGAAAAAATTTTTTATAGAGTCAATAAGATGATTAAACTGTTTTAATGGTATGCATATAAGATAAATATACTAAAAATATGTTTATTCTAACTACCACGTATGTTAAATTTGATAAAATATGTTCAAAGTACTTCAACTTGAAACAAACATAGAAATTTTGGGATTGAAAAAAATAAAATTTTGATACCAAAGTGAAACATAGTTTAAAATTATGATACCAATGGTAAAACAAACTAATGCAGGCATTGAAGAAATTGCAATTCAATTCATGAAAAATTGCACTAGTGGCATTTTCATAATTTTCAGTAATTTTGGAGTTTCATATTTTGGCGTGACAAGAGCTCAATTTGATTGGAATCGGCCCAATGATTCTAAATCACGAGCTTTTCTCATGAGTTTCATTGCTTTTTGGGCAAATTTCATCGTTTAAGCCTTCAAACAGTCAATTTTCTATTTTGGTTATTTTAGGGTTTTCTTTTCCTATTTTGTTTAGTATTCTTTTGTTTAGGGTTTTTTTCCTAATTAAGTTATGTTAATGACTTTTGGCCGTATTGTTGATTAATAAGAAAATTTCGAATTCCTTTCAATTCTCAAAATTCTTTGAATTTTGATATCTATTTTCTAGTATTTGTACATAAATTAATAGGTTATAGAAAATTAGTATTTAATAGTCGTGTACGATTTAACAAATGTTAATTTCTTATTTATCACTCTTCCTATACGTCACAAACCCTATAAAAATACGTATGTTATTTAAGTGTAAAAACACTTAGCTATATATACTAAACTAAACCAATATCCACAAAATAAAACTAAAGAAAGAAAAAAACACGAGTTTGCCTCCATCTAAGCAATTAGAGCACCAGGAGATTTGACAAAATACGTTGAATTATCAGTCTTAGAGGATCAAGCAATCTTGGACTAACAGAAGCAACAACACCGTTGGGCATGATTGTAACCAAGCTAAAAACTTCACTCTTGTGGTTTGCTGTATACACAGTTCGTTTCACTGTTACCGGTCTATTCAAGTACCCTTTAACTGCAATTGAAGGATGATTGAGATTGTGTGCTGGAAGTGAAGGCATCATACCACAATTTTACTCGTAAGTTAAGCATCTGTGATCGCATCCTGTTGCGGTATTGACCAAAATAAGTAGTTCCTTGTGTGCACATAAAGCCTACGAAATTTGTCAAGCTAACCGCATACACTAATCCAGGCTGAAAACAAGATCTGGAACTATAATTCCTGCTCCAACATCAAAAGGTATTGCTGGTTTTCCACTTGCTAGTATAGGATTCCCCGTGTTATCTTCAGTTCTAGCTGTATGCAAATTAGAAGAAAATAATATTATAGAATATATTAATAAAAAAACTTGTTAGGTAGAATATATGATTGGAAAGACACTAATCTGAATAGAACAAAAAGTTGTTAGATAGAATATATGATTGGTAAGCGACAAGAAACTGTTGTTATTAAGGCAGAATTTATCCAATAAGGACTAGCATAGGGAACAACACTTTTCAAAACAGTAGCTACACCAGAAACATGAGGGCAAGCCATTGAAGTTCCAGACATAGCCCCACATCTTGGATCATTGGCTGGTATAAAAATTCGATCATTATTGCGAGCATAAAATGCTTGGCCAGGAGAAGCTGACAAGATGGTTACTCCCGGTGCTGCTATGTCAGGCTGCATCAATATGTAATATTTGAATTAATATATAATGTTGCATATATTAATTACGTACAAGCTTTATTTTACATTCAACCGGAGGGGAAATAACAAGGAGGACGCGACCCACCATGCCCGTAGTGGAAGGTTTGATTAACAGGTTAAGCACTTTTGGGCAATTATGTATAAGCTCCATCAATATATAACACTGAATTAATATAAAGTTGCATACATTAAATACATACAAGCTGCATCAATAATATTCTATATGTATACCTTGATGATTTCTGGAAATGCAGGATTAGGTCCTCTTCCAGAAAAAGTAGCCACTATTGGAGAAGGGCGAGTCTCAATCGATCCTTCTAGTTGCAGTTGAAATTGTAACAAGTTGCCTTGTGATTTAAAACAAATCATCACCAATTATTTATAAGCAAAGCAACTAAAAGGTATGTATAAGGGTACGTGCAACAATAAAGTAGTTCATCTCGCAGTTATATGTGTGCATTTGTGGAATAAAAGAACCAATTAATATGGGTAAACCGTAGAATATGGGCAATTCTTAATTTCATTTTAAATTAAATAGAAATTAATTTCAGTAGAATTTGAATCATGATGTTTGAAAATATTAAATGCAAAGTTGGAGTTGAAGGATTACGCACCTGAGGTAGGATTTTATGTACTAATCACGAGCAAGAATTACTGGAGCTTGTATGTTATTAAGGAATAACATCTTCTATTTTCAAGTGAATCAACAAATATCATTCCAGCTGCCCCTAAGCTTATGACTGTATCTGCTGCATACTCTCCATAATCTACACCATCTACAATTTTGCACACCGCCACCTTTCCTTAGAATTAGCAAAATAAGAAAATATATATATTTCCCCATTCATTTAATGTCCCCGCTATTCGGTAGTTAGATAGATTCTGACTATCTCAAAGCTTGAGTCGGGTGAACGGGAAAAACTTTTATAGTACCTTTATCACTTGTCCATTACCAAGAGTAATATCAGTAAAGTATTGACGATGAGAAGAAGTAGCAACAGTTAGAACCCAAGATGCATTATTTTGCACAGTGGAAGGGCCTTGTGCACCTTCATTACCACCAGAAGTAACAACAAGAATTCCATTTCTGTAAGAATGGAAAGCTCCTAAAGCGAGACAATCCTCGACGATAGAAGAACCAAGACGTGAGCTTAATTAGTCCAACAGACATGGTAATAATGTTAACACCATCATTAATTGCTTCGTCAAAGCCAGTTGCTAAGAACATCTGCACATGTGCATAGATTGTGCCAGCAAGTTTTGTAAATAGCTATATGAGCATTTGGAGCCCCACCCTCCACAGGGTACTCCCCAAATATATTATAATTCACATCTCTTCCAGCTGCTTTAGCAATTGTATGGGTACCATGCCCAAGATCATCTCTTGGAGACATCACATTCACAAGTGGATCGTATGTACTCGTATATCCTCTATGGTAGTAGTACCTTGTGCCAATTACTTTGCTGTATATACAGATCAAATAGGAAAAAAAAAATTCAAGCAGTTCAAATTTTCATGTAAAAAACAATTGCAATAACATTTCAATAATAGTATTTGAAGTATCTTAAACGTATGTGAGAATAAAAGTATAATGTACAATTCGATAAACCGCTAAGCTTTTAGCATCGGCTCTATATTAGTAGTATTACATTTAATTATTGAATGTGTATATTTTGAATGTTTTACATTTAGTTAATAAAAGAATAATATGTATATGAAAAATTTCGTGTGTGTTTTACATTCAATAACCAAATTTAAAATGTATCTATATACTATAAATACGTATTACAAATTTGACTGTTGTATATCATAAAATATATTCAAAATATGTAAGAATTCTATTATGTACATTATATATTACAAATTTAACTATTTAATATAATATTTTGAAAATAAAAAATTCCTTTAGCAAAATATATACATATTACAATCCTTTCTTTATTACATTTCCAATCAAGTCTAGATGTAACAAAAAGAAAGTTACATTCAATACACAAATGGATTGTTCTACACTAACATTTAAGAAAATTTAAATGATTCATCATCATTACCATTTGCATACAATTTGCATCAATTTGTCTAATTATCTTATTCATCACAAAGAGAAAACCCTAATTATCTATCTATATATGTCATTAACATATTTTAAAAAATATTTTTATAAATAAATACTTACTTATTGCAAATGGGTGGAGGTATATTGTCCTCTCTATTTGTTGGAGTGTGGACACAATAAGTAGAAATTAGGAAGGAAAATTAAGTAGGAAATTAGGGAAGAAACTAGGGAATAATTTCTGTGATTGTATTTCTAAAGATAGGTTTATGTAAATACTATACATATGTGTATCATTTACAAAAGAAATATATATGAAAAAGAGATTATTCTTCTCTCAATTCTCTTCTCTATTGTTGACATAGTATCAGAGTAGTGTCCGAACTCGTATGTAAAACCTAATTGTATTTGTATTTGGGAAGTAACCGTGGTTGGGTGCGACCCAACCCGTATTTGTATTTGGGAAGTGTAATTAGCTCAAGTGGGAGTGTTGGAAAATATATCTTATATCCCACATTGAAAAAGTATAAATAAATGAAGTGGCTCATAAGCGGTGTAGATTAAGTCTTAACACAAGCTAATTGATTTGTGTTAGATGGGTTCAACCCCATTTATAAGTCCACATATGTATGTGGGCCAACACTCTCAAGGCTCGTGGACTTGTTAACATGGTATTAAAGCGAACAATCCTAAGGCTCTAAAACCAATAACAATGTCAGAATTGACAGACCTATTGGTGGTGACAAAAGAGAAACCTTCCGCTGCTATTCTAGATGACCTAACGATGAAAATGCAATGAGCATTAACCTAGACCCCAGTGACTTTGAGTCCTGATAACTTCGATACCTAGATGGGTATCAAACTTGATGGCCACAATTATGCCCTATGGTCTTAAGTAATGGAGATGTACATAGCGGGCAAAGACAAACTTAGATACATCCTCGGTGACACTCCATAACATGCGCCAATAAATCTAGCCTTCCAGAAGTGGAGAACGGAGAATGTGGTTGTAAAAGGCTGGTTGATAAACTTAATGGAACCATCTCTGATTGGCAACTTCATCTGATATCCTCTTACCAAACAGGTATGGAACTTTATTGCTATTACCTTTTTTGATGGATCAGACACTTCTCAAGTGTACAAGCTAAAAAGATGGGTGGCTCAGATGAGAGAAGATGGGAAATCCTTTAAGACATATTACAATACTCTCCAAGGATTGTAGAGGGAGATAGATTTTCAGCAGCCAAATTCAATGAAATGTTTTGAAGATATCCATATCTATAACAACAACATCCAAGAAGATAAGTCTATACCTTTCTGGATGGGTTAGCTGATCAGCTAGATAAAGTCCGGAGTGATGTACTGTAGATTTGACCATTTTCCATAATCAAGCAAGCTATGCTCAGGTCCAATAAGAGGAAACCCGGCAAGCTGTCATACTAAGTGGAACCTCAGAAATCACACTGAGTACCACAATGGTCTCTAAAGGATATAGGCCCCCCCAAATGGGCTTACAAATGACCAAATCATTAACCAGTGGAAAGAAGAAGGGCAAAGGAATTTAAGAAGGCTGCTCCTATTGTGGGAATCCAAAACACACCCGAGAAAACTACTTCAAACTACACGAATATCTCGAGTGGTGGCAAGATTTGAAGAAGAATTGAGAAACAGACTCGCGCAAAAGTACTAGTCAAGTAGCTCTTGCTTCATACCAAGAAACCAGTACCAAGATCCTTTTGCGAAGTACCAACTCCACTACAAACACAACCGAGTCTTCTAATGGTTTAGGTAACAAAGGTTGTGATTTATCTTGTTATAATAACCCTAGTTTTTAAATTATTTTAATATAAAACGAGATATGCAATGTTAATAAATTTAAAAATTATATTTAATTATTTTACTATTTTGTGATTAATCATTATTATTTTATGTTTAATTAAATTTTCTATGTAAATATTTTATTTTGAAACTTATTATTTTGGACATTTAATTTGCATGGTTTATATTTATTATTTTTAGATAGTATTATTTAATAATATTTAGTTTAGTGCATCATTATTTCTACTATTATTTTTATCAACTTACACTATTTATTTTATTATTAAATTATTTCATTATTTGTATTATTGTTAAACTAATTCATTAGTATTATTATTATTTAATGTTAATTTATGTTATGTATATTATGTGTGTGTTTATATATAGGTGTATGTATGTATATATATATATATATATATATATGAGTAAGATATTTATTTTTATTGTGTGGTGGAGGTTAATTTGAGATAAAGTAATAATATAAAGTTATATTATGTAGTTATATTATAAAGTTTTATTCATATATATATATATATATATATACAAAAATGCAAAACACAATGTACAACCTACCTTCTCCCTCCCGCACGTCTGATCATCCCTTGTCACTGTGCCTCCATCACTTCCGGCCAACCACCACCTTCTTCGGCATCCTTCCCATCGCCGCCTGCTTGTCAAAACGTCATCGGAAAGGGAAAAAATGGCAGCAACAGTAACTCCATTTTTTCCAGCCAACCTCCCTCTTCCGGCCACCATTTCCCACACTTTCGGTATCTTTAGACTCTTTGAGCACCGGTGAGCATGAATCTAACCTTTGTTTTAGCTCTAATTCATCCATTTTTTAGTTTTCTTGAATTGTTTATTTTGAGCATTAGGGTTTTCCATTTTTTTTCCAGTTGATCTTGAATGATTCACACAATCCACCATAACAAAAGTTGTTCCTAGAAGCTTAATCTACCTCTACATATTTTTATTTTGATTTTTAGAATTTATTTGTATTTTTGTTAATTTTTTATTATTTTAATATTATTTATTTAATTTTAGTAAATAAATTATTTAAATTATGAATTTGGTATTTATTATAAATTTTTATTAATTTTAGTGTTGAGATAATAATTTTTGTGATTTTTATGTAATTTTTATAAATATTATTATATTATGTCAATATTGGAAAATTAGGTTAAAGTTTAGTTTTTTGTTGAAATTAGTGTTTAATTATATGTTTTAGATAATATTAGAGTAATATTTGTTGATAAAATAATTTTTATGTATTTATATAATTTTTATGGAATATTAGATATATTATGTGTATTTTGTATTATAGGGTTAATTGTGTAATTTTGTGATAATTATAGTTAAATATTATGTTTTAGTTGGTTTTATAATTATTTAGGGTATTAAAATTATTTTTATAAAATATTTACTATTTTTAACTAATTAATACTAATTTTTGAAAATTATTTTCAAATAATATATTATTTACTAAATTAATGATTAAATGGGTTTTTAATTACTTTTAATATGTATTTATACTATTTGAGTTATTTGAATATATAAAAGTGATTTTTACTAAATTATAGTGAATTATTGAGAAATTTGATTTTTAATAATATTATATTATTATTTTGGGATTTTTACGTAATTATTGTGAAAATAATTATTTTGAGTGTTTTAATGATTAAATATGCTATATTTTCATATTTTGAGGATATTTGTGAAATTTATTGATTTTTAGTATATTTATTGTATTATTTGATTTTTGATGGAATTGTGGACTTCGGTTGGGAATTGTGTAGTTCGGGGTCCCAATCGAAGGTGTTGAATATTTTTGTGTTTTGAAGTGTTTTTTTTTTAGGACCGACTCTACTTTTTAGTAGAGAGATATCCATTTTACAGAGGAAGCTCTGCCAAATTTTCAATAAAATTCTCATAAAATGTGATATCGGGTTGACTTTGAAATTCTATGTCTGTTTAAGTTTTCAATCCTTCGTTAGAGTCTTCTTTTAGAAATTCTTAGAATACCTGGTTAGATTTATTCTGATTTCTTTGTTATTTTATTATTTAGTTACGCCGAGACTAAGGCCTAGTGGATCGGGCCTGTTGAACCAGTCTCGAGAAACGTAAACCTGTAAGTTATTATTTTATATATACATCGCATTTAGGTTGCATGTTTTAAAATATACATGTTTTGAATTGTATTTATTCATAAATTTTTTTATTGAATGTTTAGTATATTTTAGGTATATTTTTTTATATATTTTGAAATAATTGCATGTTATACTATTAATTTATACTTAAATTGTTTTTAAGTATATTATTGGTTTATTTTTGGTATATTTCATGTTTGATTTGAATTTATCTGACATATATATAGTTGAAATATACTTAGTTTATTTTTGGTATATTTCTAGTATATATATGGTTTATTTTATCATTATGACCATCATTCTGCATTATTTATTTTCCCGTATGTATGATTTACGTTAAATGAAGGATATCGATAGAACGTGCTACCTAGTGGGCAGTACTAGAACCATATACGTATTAGTGCGATAGATTTAGGGTTAAGTGAGGATTACTTGTGGTAATTATGATTTGATTGAAATTGATTGATTTGAGATGTGATATGATTGATAGTGTGGTTGCTGGAGCTCGGTTGACCAAGTGTCTCGGGGTCAATCACACTGACAGTCAGACTGCTAGAGCTCAGTTAACTTAGTGTCTCGGGGCCAATCTATTGTCCATATGGAATAAGTGAATTACTTTGGAATCAAGTGAGCTTGTATGGCTAGAGTGTTATTGTTGATCGAATAGGGTTCTATTTGATCCTTCATAAACTCATGTTTTTTAGTATTATTATATAAGGTGATTTTCAGCATCTGTGTGAAATGCTTGTATATATATTTATTATATACAGATAATTGATTGCATTTGACATATAGGAGATGCATGTATATATATTATAACAATTCACTCAGTGAGGTCTGACTCCCCTCAGTTGATTTTTCAGGAGACTCTTCTTCTTCAAACCTCAGCAGTAGGTCTATCCGTCAGATTTCTTCAGCCCCGGCTTGTTTATGTAAATTATCTACTTGACTTTATTTGTACTCTAGATAACTGCACTAATGGGTCATACTTTGTATTTACAGTATGTTGGTGTGAATTCAAAGGCCTTTCTCTGAATATTGTATTAATATATTTTATTTTATGATATGATAGAGATTATTGTTATATATTGATTTGAGTTTTAATTATGGTGCATATTTTATTTTAATTATTGCATGTTTTTATTCTTTTAAGACTTGCTACGGGTTCCGAATTTGAAAGAATTCATGTTCCTTAGCGCCGGTTATGACTCTTGGTTTGGGTCATGACACTTATTTTAAGTAATGAACTTCGACTGATTAGATTATTAACTCTAGAGCAACAGCTGATGCAAGTCAAATATAATACCTTAGTCTCTAAGACTAAGTATAGAGTAAGTATGGTGTTGAACATTAAGGAACTTTGAGTAAATTTTGTATTAACTGAGTAAATACTTAGATGTATAGGTAGAACAATATTAAAATGATATTAATTGATTCTATCTAACTCTAAGTTACTAATTCCTAATTACATAAATTAAATAAACTATAATAAAGATGACTTTAAGCAATGTATGTTAGAATTACAATTCAGAATTAATCCAGAACTTATAAAGTTAATAATATATAAGAATTCATGTATTGATTGGAGAATAAGCCAATAGTCCTTAAAAGCAACTCTTATCGTCAATTAAGGGTATTTTTATCTAAAGTCTACAAGCACTCTCATGACAATGTAGAGATAAGTAAAAACCATTAAGTTCTTTGTCAATTCTTTAAACCCTCAAAGTGTATTTATTGTCTCCAAGTACTTTCCTAACCTTCAAGTAATTTCAATTGCATTTCCGTCAATTCTTCCCAATTCTCATTATGAACAAATTATTAACAAGTTATATATGGTGATCAAATAGACATTACACAATTCAAAACTCAATTAAAATTAAATCAATCATGAACTATAAAAGATAAAAATGTAGTTTATAGATTAATTCATCATTGTAGTTCTACATACAAGACTTAGCCAAAATACATAGTGCTCAATATCAAAGAATAATGATAAAGCATTATAAACATCAAGTAATTAGAATAAACAACAGAAAAAGGATGATATTGATAAAACCCTTTAATGCTCTCCAAGAAGTTACTTGATTGTGGTAAACTCTTTTTGATGCCTTCCTTCAATTCCTTGGATATATCTTTAAACACTAAACACTTTAATTCTTGTAATAATAAAACCAATAACGCTATTTATTCTAAATACAATACTATTTTTTTTTCATGCCTAAAATAGAAATAATTTTATAGATTTATAGGCTTTTTAGCATCCCAATTCATGCCTTATTGAATGGATGTAAAAGTGAAAAGGTGTAATGAAGAGGTTTATTGGTGCCAAGTTGTCACCACTATATCGACTCAATATAAGATGTCTTTATTATGACTCGACACAGTGTGACGAGTTGGCATAGGTTGCTTTTTTCGTATATAGTTGGTGACGAGTCAGCATAGGTTGCTTCGAGTCGGCACTAAACCTTATTGTCACGACTTGGCACAGTGTGACGAGTTGGCACCCTTCTCTAAAGCCTTATTTCAATATTGCATGCATCATTCTTCATTGTACTCCTTCCAAGTTCAATTCCATGCTTTAATTAGACCTAGAAACACCTACAAAACATATAAAATCAGTATAAGGACAATGCAAATAAAAGAAACAAAAACAATAATGCACAACTACATAAACACAAGCAATCATAACAAAACTAATGAAACTTAAACCATAATTAGCTTAAAGAACTATGCTCATTTGCATTATAACAATAGACCACATGACATTTGATCTAAAAGACTTTGTGGAATTTAATCAACCCAAATGAGCATGTATTGAAAATGCCAACGGTGTGACATACCCGGTTACAGGAGTAAAAAAAGTAGCAGTATCCCCATCATTCTCTGTAACTAACACTCTACTCATTCCTTTACTATCAAATAAATTACTACCTATAGGCTAGGCTACCGAGGAACTAAATTGTTATGTATTAATATGTCTAAATTTCTATTTATTTCAAGATATTCTCACAAAGGAGATTATTGGTCATGGTACTAAGATATGGGGGTTGCATTACATGGATGACTTTAGTTTAGGCCGAGTAAATACTGTGCACCAAACAAGCAATAAAAACCAATAGATCATATTGTGACACCAAAGGTTAGGACACCCATCAGTTAGTTATATGAAGCATCTATTTTTAAGTATGCTATCAAAGACAAATGGGTCCGAGTTTAGATGTCAAACTTATACTTTAGCAAAAATTCATCGTATATCTTATCCAGTGAATTCAAATAAAAGTTATGTTCCTTTTGCCTTAGTTCATTTTGATGTTTGGGGACTTACTCCTTGCTTAAATAATTCAGATTTTAAATGGCTTGTCACCTTCATTGATGATTGTACACACATTACTTGGTTGTATCTGATGAGATATAAGAATGAATTATTTAGTATATTTAGATCCTTCCATGCCATGATTAGGACTCAATTCTTAGCCAAACTACAAATACTTCATTCGGATAATAAAGGAGAATATGTCAACTATGAGTTTCAATAATACTTTTGAGCACATGGCCTCCATTATGAGACCTCATACTCTCAAACACAATAGAATGGCATAGTATAGCGAAAAAATAAACACGTATTGGAAATAGCCTGAGCACTTTTGATTGCTTCTCATACACTAAGACAATATTGGACTGATGTTATATGTACAACGGTCTATCTCCTGAACATATTGCCATCCTGAGTCTTGAACTTTAATACCCCTCTCTAAACATTTGCTCGTCATGTGCATCTACCTTCATTCCTTATGCTACCTCCACGAGTGTTTAATTCAATAGCCTATGTTCACTTTCCTAAAGTCTAATATATAAAACTGGATCCATGTGTCATCCGTTGTGTTTTTTTAAGCTACGGAGCTCAAAAGAAGGGATACTAATGTTATGATCCAGTGACTTAGTGCCTATACACCACTATGGATATAACATTTCTTGAATTAAAAATGTTCTTTTTTAACCGAGATACCCATTCTCTACTTCAAAAGGACAGAATAAATGAAGATCAGAATTGGGTATTAGAAAACTGGATGAATTGGGGTTCAGAGGAATATACTTTCAAGCTTAATGTGGGAAACTCATAACCTTCTACCAAGCATGATAATGGAACTGCCGAGCATAAAACTACCGAGCAAGACAATGGAACTGCTAAGTATAAGCATAAAACTACTAAGCATGAAAGAGACTTAGAAAACTTAGATGTCGAGCATGAAAGAGACTTGGAAAACTTAGATCTTCATACCAAACTTGATGAAGGGACTCCACTTCTTCATAGAGTACACAACTTATCTCTTGAGAATACTCCTAAGGTACATAATCTAAACTCCTCCCCTTTACATACCATAAATGATTCTATTAGTCATAAATTACCTTTTAGATATAATCAAGAAAAGCCACCAAACTGATACTAGCTAGACCAGGAAACTAAAAGAGGGAGGTATCCCATTGCTCATCATATATCCACTCAAAGACTTTTAAAGCCCTTAAAGGCTTTTACTCATAAGTTATCTGTCGAGTATATTCCTCATGCAGTACAAGAGGCATTTAAAGATCCTTAATGGACTTAGGCCATAATGGATGAGATGACAGCTCTACAAAAGAATAGTACCTGGATGCTGGTTTAGTTACTTAAAGGAAATAAACCATGGGCTATAGGTTTTCTCCATTAAACACAAAGCAAATGGATAAATTGAAAGATATAAGGCTAGATTTATAGTAAAGGGGTACACTCAGACTCATGATATTGATTAATAAGAGACATTCTCTCCTATTGCAAAACTAAACACTATAAGGGTTATATTATCTCATGCTGTAAATTTGGATTCGCCTCATCATCAGTTCAATATGAAAAATGCATTCATAAATGGAGACCTTGAGGAGGAAGTGTATATAGATATTCCATTGGGATTTGAAACCTCATTAAAAGTTAAAGGTGTGTGTAAATTACAAAAGGCACTATATGGTTTGAAGTAATCTCCCTGAGCTTGGTTTGGTTAATTTAGCTTAATGATGAGGAAGCATGGATGCGAAAAAAGTAACTCAGATCATACTTTATTCCTAAAACATTGAGATGGGAAAATAATAGCTCTCATTATCTATGTTAATGATATGATAATTATAAGTGATTATGAGAAGGAGATTACAAATTTACAAAAATACTTGGCAAGTGAATTTGAGATAAAGAATCTTAGAGGACTAAAATGTTTCTTAGGCATTGAAGTTAGTCAGTCAAACCAAAGCATATTTCTATCTTAAAAGAAGTATATCCTTGATCTACTTGTCGAGACCAAAATGCTTGACTGTAAGCTAGTTGACACTCAAATTGCTCAGAATGATAAGCTGAGCATTCATAACAACCAAATACTGACAGACAAAGAATAGTATCAGGGACTAGTGGGCAAGTTAATCTACTTATCTCACACGAGACTAGACATAGCATATGCAATAAGCCTCGTAAGTCAGTTCATGCATAATCTAAGCGTAGATCATATGAAAGCAGTAATCTAATTTTTTTATTACTTAAAATCATCTCCTAAAAGAGGACTCATATTCAAAAAACATAACCACTTAAATATTGAAGCATACATGGATGTCGACTAGGCAGGAAGTTCGAATAAAAAGTCAATATTTGGGTATTTCAACTTTATGGGGGGGTAATCTCATCACATGGAGAAGTAAAAAGCAAAAGGTGGTTGCATTATCAAGTGCTTACGCCAAGTTTAGAGACATATCGAAGGGTCTATGTGAATTTCTTTGGCTAAGGAATCTACTTAGTGAAGTTGGGTATCATCTAAAAAATGAAATGAAATTATACTATGATAATCGAGCGACCATACAAATTGCCCATAATCCAGTTCAATATGATTAGACTAAACATATGGAAATAAATAGACACTTTATCAAAGAAAAACTTGAGGCCAAGACAATCAAGCTTCCATTCATGAAGTATAAGGATCAGTTAGCATATGTACTCATAGAAGCTGTCTTAAGTCGAATATTCTATTAATCACATAGCAAGTCGGGCATTGGTTATATCTATACACCAACTTGAAAGGGAGAGTTAGAGTGTGAACACATTAAGTAGAAATTAGGAAGGAAAAATTAAGGAGGAAATTGGGGAAGAAATCAAAGAATGTTTTATGCAAATTAGTGATTGTATTTCTAAAAATAAGTTTATGTAAATACTATATATATCTATCATTTGCAAAAGAAAGATATATGAAAAAAATATCCTTCTTCTCTCAATTCTCTTCTCTATTGTTGACACTATTATGGTACATCCTCTACGAAAGGAAGAACGGTACCTCATCCCGTATTCCATTTGGACTAAAGCTTGGTGATTCGAACCATATACCGTAACAAACAAAATTATATAGAATACCAATAATTAAGATCATATGTTATTAAGCAAAAGATGATTAAAACAAAAAAAAAATATTTGAATTTTCTCATGTTTTTTCCAAAGTAAATATGAAGCCATGGAGTAATAAAATGTAGTTTCTTTTTTGGAACTATACGATTATATGTTGACCAAAAATATAAAAATTGTAATCTAGACAAAAATATGCATAAGAAAGTATATAATTGGAAGCAATTTTCATAATTTACTTAGTAGCATCTTTAAAAGAAAAGAAACATCATAATAAAAAAAAATAAAATTAATATCCTCATGTTAGTGAAAACATGAGCTAACATGGAATAATAATAATAATAATAATAATAATAATAATAATAATAATAATAATAATAATAATGCAATGGGCTCATAATGAAAAATATGTAAAAAATAATAATAATAATAATAATAGAGACTTCGAAAAAATTTTGCCCTCAATTTCAATTAATAGGATCTCTAATATGACATAATTTTGATTAATTAGAATTATTGTGTCTATGATTTAAATTTAAATAACTATTGCATTATCACATTTCAAATTTAAATAACTATTATATTATCTTTAGATTAATCCAGAGTCTACACTCTTCAATTGAGTTTCAACTTATACTTTATTTTAAATCACAGGAGAAAGAAAAAATCGATTTAACCTTACTTCCAATTTAATAGTGATGATGGAACATTCTCAAAAAAAAAAAAAATAGTGATGATGGAACACTTACGTCCAAATTCTTAAATTACTCACATAAATTACAAAGCCAACACAGGTCTTTTATGGAAAGAAATTAATAATAATTTATAAACAAAAAAAAAAATAGTAAATGAGCACTAGTATAGATTCAGAACACTTTTTTCAATTGAAAAATTTATTGGGCTTTTTGATTGATAAAAAATAAATGTTTCTTTAATAGAATGAAAAATATATGTTTAGAATTTGAGTATGTTCATTTACTAAGTGCTTGTTTGGTGTAATTTTTACATTTTTAGTAATTTATAATTTTCAAGATATAAGTTTATTATTTTTTTATTAATAAAAAAATTATACATTTAAATATTGATGGACTACACAATATGAAACAACTACACTTTCCCTTTAAATCATGTTAAAATTAATTTAAAAAACTAATGAAAAATTTAAATTTTACAAACTTTAAAATATGAACAACATTCAAAAGGTGGAATACAAATTTTACTTAAACTAATTGTTGGTTTGGAATTATGTTTGGAATTTATTTTTTAAATTTTAAATCTCTTTTGAATTTTTTTTAAAACTATGAATCAAAATACTTTTTATATTTAGAATATACATTTAATCATTAATCACATTAAATTTTTTATGAGATAATTTTAACAACTTGTTCTATTGAACTTTAGTATTCTTTAAATAAACTTTGTTTTATATATATATATATATATATATATGGTAAATTTTATAATTTGAAAATATCAATTTGTATGAAGAATTTTCCATGAAACAAGTGGGCACGTCCATGAACAGTGATAAGTCAAAGTTGACATCTTTAAGCTTAAAGCCGCCGTTACACCGTTTTTACAGTATGTGAACTCACTCACTCACTCAGTGAAGTCTTTTTATTCTATGTGCCAAGCCCACATGTTTTGTTCATCAGTAGATACCCACTAACTCAGCGCCACCATACACTGAGCATGACGTTGCAGAATATTATTGGCTTAAGTTAATGCATCTGTGTGTTGATGTGATGCACTGGATCGCCATGTTACTTACACGTGCAGCCTCCATTTTCTAACTTGTACAGTTCTAACGTTGTAACTTGTCATTAGAGTCACTCCTCTCATTTTCTTTTATTTACGTGTATATATAAGTGTAAACTTTTTTTTTTTTTTCTTCTTGGTGTGTGCTTGTAAAGAAGTTGAACTGAATTTGCTTTATTGGGTCTCCAGAAATGGCTGGAAGGAAGAGAAGGAAGCTGAAATCGTAAGTGGGTTTTTAAAGATGTTGACTTTAGATTAAGAAAGTTTGTGTCTTTTTTGTTGTTGTTGTATAGTTGTATGTAGTTTTGATTTGTAGTTAGGGTTTCAAGAAATGAACTTTATAGGGGATTCAGAGCTTTTTTGAATTGGGTTTTCCATGATGCGATTCTTTTTACGGATTTTAGTTGGTAATGAAGCTGAATTGTGGTGATTTATAATCCAAATCAGACAGTTTTTCAATTGGGTTTCTCTTTATATGTGTGATTTAGAATGATTGTTTGGATTTTATAGTGAGAGATGAGAAATAAGTGTTGCATTTCAAATGTTGAACTGTAGAAGAGTAAACTTTTTTAATATGTTTTTCTCGGGTTTGTTTCTAGTTTGATTTTTATTTCCTTGTTGGGGTTATGAGCCATTGATTTCATTGAATTTGAATAAGCAAGGAATGTTGGAAATTTGGAATTCGAATTTATAGGCTAGGCGATGAAAGTCTGCTTGTTTGTGTGTGGGAAGCTTGTATGAATTAACTTATTGATCCTTCATTGGGGCTTTGTTTCTTTTCATATTATAGTTGGCTTAATGTGAGTTCTTGATCCTTCATTGATCTATGTTTCTTTTCATAGTGTAATTGGCTTAATGTGAGTTCTTGATCCTTCATTGGTCTATGTTTCTTTTCATAGTGTAATTGGCTTAATGTGACTTCATCAGCATGGATTTGGTTGTTCTGATTCATGGTCTTTCATACAGTGTTTTCTGATTATGGTTGTCTTGAATGAATGAACCACTTGAACATGCTGAGCTTATATGAAATGCTTAATTAAGTTTATATACAGTTGTTCACTTATCCTGCATCTAATTCACGCTTAACGAATAGTTGTTAGATTGTTCCATTAAATTTGGCATTGACATTCATATCATTCTTGGTTCCAGTTTCAATTTTGATTCAAGAGGTTGCATTTTTCTGAATTGGTTCCAATCTGTTAGTTCCTATGATGATGAATTTAGTGGCTAAACAACAAATTCACCCACACAATAGTGACATGAAGTGCAATTTTTTTTTGCAAAGGAGATTTTGGCTCTATTTCAGATCTTTCTTAAGCTTTTATGTTGACTTTTACTGAAGGATCTTAATTGAAGTTGCTAATAATGTTTAAAAGCACTTGCCTTTTTTATCATATATATATATATATGAAGCTGATTTAGCATTTTTGTTCATTACTGTTTTTTGTTTGGCTATAGATTGGCTGCAGCGGTAATGGATACCAAAAGGGTGGCAGCCAACGATAACAGGGAGAGTTTGGAACTTCAAACTTGGTCTGACCTTCCCACAGAACTTCTGGAACTAATATTTTGCCATTTATCTCTAGAAGATAACATTCATGCCTCTGTTGTTTGCAAGAGATGGCACACAGCTGCAATTTCTGTCAGAGTGATTAACCAACCACCCTGGCTTATGTATTTTCCAAAATATGGTAAATTGTATGAGTTCTATGACCCAGCACAACGCAAGACCTATTCCCTTGAGTTACCAGAATTGTATGGGTCACGGGTCTGTTATACTAAAGATGGCTGGTTATTGCTATACAGACCCAGAACACACCGCATGTTCTTCTTTAATCCATTTTCTAAGGAAATGATCAAACTGCCAAGATTTGAATTGACTTATCAAATAGTTGCCTTCTCTTCTTCACCAACAGCTTCTGGCTGCGTCATTTTCACAGTTAAGCACATCAGTCCCACAATTGTTGCTATAAGTACTTGTCATCCTGGGGCAACAGAGTGGGTTACTGTTAATTACCAAAACCGCTTGCCTTTTGTTAGTAGTATTTGGAATAAGATTGTTTTCTGCGGTGGACTTTTTTATTGTTTAAGCCTCACAGGTTGGCTGGGTGTTTTCAACCCAGTGCAACGTACCTGGAATGTCCTTGTTGTGCCTCCACCTAAGTGCCCTGAAAATTTTTTTGCTAAAAATTGGTGGAAGGGAAAATTTATGTCGGAGCATGATGGAGATATTTTAGTTATTTATACCTGCTGTAGTGAAAACCCAATTATATTTAAGTTGAATAAGTCAAACATGGTATGGGAAGAGATGAAGACCCTTCATGGTGTTACACTATTTGCTAGTTTCTTAACATCTCACTCAAGAACTGATCTTTCTGGAATAATGAGAAACAGTATCTACTTCTCTAAAGTTCGTTTCTTTGGAAAGCGTTGCATATCATACTCTCTTGATGATTGTAGATACTATCCTCGTAAACAGTGTCATGACTGGGGAGAGCAAGATCCTTTTGAGAATATCTGGATCGAACCACCTGAAGATCTCTCAACCTTCATCTGAAGGACATCAATGTTAAAGTTAAGAATGTAAGATGCCCAACTGTTTTTCTTATAGTCATTTGGTTACTAATGACTAAATTCTATTACCTGTGTGCACTGAAACCCCGTGGTTTAATCTATGTGCTTGAAGAATTTTTACATGAAATGCATGCCATGTTTAAGCATGTCTATCTGTTGTGTTGCTGCACAAATTGGTGAGCTTTTAAATTGTGAACATCAAAATGAAAGGGCAATGTACATTTCTGTAGATACTAGTTCATAGTATGAGGAGAATGACGTCTGAAGTGGTGTCATTCTTTATCACCAAGTGCTTGGAGTGCCAGCCTTAAGAATAGCATCTTATTTTCACTTATATCTATTTGCAGTGGATTGAAGCACTCAAGGAGAGGACCCTGACCACATATTTTGTTAGTATGCTTAGGTGCAATGTTAATTTTTTGAAATTTGAGAAGGATATCTGTTTGTTCTGTGATAAACTTTGCTTAAGCGTTGATTTTGCTTGGCATGACATTTTGTGTTGCAGGTATTTGAGTGGCCGTTGCTTGCCTCTAAATGGAGCAATTGATTAGTAGGGAGTCCTCGAAAAGAACGCTTGAAGCAAGAAAGATTCAGTGTACATGCAGCATTGACAAGTTCCATTGGATATTGAGAAGTAAAATTTGTACCGTTAGGATAACAGTAAAATATTTTAGACAGCTCAAGCATATCCTTGGAGGATCTGAAATTTAGGATACCTTTTGTATGATTTTTAACTTGGAGGATCTGATATTTAGGATACCTTTTGTATGATTTTTAGTACATCTTTAACTATACAGTCATACGTTCCAAGTATATGCTAATAATATAGATGCATTTTATCAATTATAGTTTCTCTTCCTCTTTACTTGTTTATTGTGCCTTAGCTTAGCTGATGTACGCTTCTCTTATGTGTAACATTTTGATTGTCAGTTATATATATATATAGAGAGAGAGAAAGAGAGAGAGAGAGAGAGAGCCTAGCTTGATATGAAGCGAAACTGAGCTCCTCACCGAGCACATACCTCGGGGCAGGATTCCATTGTTAGATACTGCTGCAAGTACGAATGATATGGCTTCAAATTAATAAGGCAACTTCCTCCTGGGATCCTACTTTCAGGTCATATGTTGCTTTTGGAATAACTTCAATGAGGCAAGTCTCTTTGTTGGCATTAAACAGGGGAAAACCAACCGTATTTGTTACTCCTCGCACACCAGCTAAGTTAAAGCCCCACATTTCAGCGTTGATCCAAATGCAGCTAATGAACCCTAAAGGAAAGTATATGGGGCTGAACTGCTGGCAGACAAAGGATTTTGTTTCTTTTTCATGTAAAAGCAATTAAACAAAAGAACATGGTGGAGGATTTGACTAGGAATCAAAACTTGATATAATGTGACCAGGAGGGTGAAAAGTGATTTTCATTAACCCTTTTGGACAAATAAATTAGTTTACACAAGTGCATTCGACATTGACAAGCTATTGTCCAGCAAGCTCTAACCTGAAAGCAACAAGCAAAGGACTAAAAATTGTGAAAGCCACATCGGCAGTTAATACATCTGCTCTATCTCATTATTGTTTCATTGATTGCATTGAGTTTAAACTCCACTTGTATGCATAAAGCATTCTGTTTCTTGGATGGATAACGCCTTTATTCAGTGGTGAACACAGTCTATCTCAAGCAGAAATGTTTTCCTCATTCCCTTGGCAGTTGCTGTACTAAAAGGCAATCAAGTTAGTATGGGTTATACCGGCTGCGGCCACGGCTACTCTCATTGCTACGTCTTCCACCACCTGAGCTACCGGTACCACCACCCCTACCAGACCTGGGCTGTGATGGAGAACTCTGTGGTTGCATTCCAGGTTGTTGCCTATAGCCAAAATAAAAACAATAATAAAAGGTTTGTATCATGCAATCATCCATTCTCCAGGGCTTAAGGATGAAACATTACAATGCAGGGAACAAAATACATCCTTCAACTATGCCATAAGTTCAATTAGCATACTTATGCCTTGGTCATAAAATATGGTTGAATGCAGTCAATTTTCAGTTTTCGCACCTCTCCTCAAGATTTTTAATTCAGTATGAGAGAAAATAGAGAGGAAAAAATGCCAAAGAAAAAAAAAGAAAAGTAAGACATGCGCAAATCCTCATATCGGGTAAAAAAAACTGAAAGGAAGCATGTCTTTCCATGGGCACATATAAGATTACAGCACTTACAAGACATATCCAATCCTTCCATCAGGCAAAAGCATTGGCATCATTGCCATCCCAGCAGGTGTTGGTCCACGACCATAGATCATAGGCTGCATGATTTCACCATATCTATTAGCAAGATACAAAATTTTACAAAAATTTCAATATACACACATAAAAGAGATCAACCTAATAATTCATGAGTACAAATCTTAGACTGCAGACAATCTATTTTTTGTGGCTTGGTAAAAAATTACTATAATCAGATATATTTCCCATTGTCGTTAACATATATCCTATTGCATGTTTTAATCAAGTTTTGCTTATTGTTATAAACAAAATCACAGCTTTTTATTTAAATAAATATGGTAGCTTTAATGAATCAAAGACCAAAAAGAGTTAGCAGTTAGCAATGCATTAGAGATAAAATCACAAAACAATTCAAGGTATCATTTTAACTTTTTCCTACAAAGCATGCATGTTGAATAAAGAAATTCAAACATATGATATGATATTTAACACCTAAAATTCATAATCTATAGTCATAAAAACAAAAAAAAGAAATGAGCCACTCCCAGCTAATGAAAATGTACCCTGCTGAAAACTAATACTTGAGTCCAATTACGGTAGGTTTATCCCAGTAAAATTGTGCTACAAAAATGTAATTGTTGCATAATTGTTATGCCAATTTATGGCATCTCAAGCAATAAAAAAGTTGCATGAGAGGGTGGTCAAAAGGATAAAGAAATGAAATAATAGCATTGTAAAATGACCAAAAACCAAAGACACTAGTCCATAAATGGTCTAACTCCAGCTCAAGGGTCAGTTCACCTCTCAGTATAATTAGGTTTAAGCTACCCAATACTAGACAAAACAATAATTAGAACTTCCGTACAGTTGGTGAGGTCATAGTTGGATCAATTCTTGAGAGCAATAGAATAATCCACACATCATTATTCACCATTTACACTCATAGTTCTTCATTACCTTCCCAAATATTTAAAAATGAAACACAAATTATTGTGTTGATAAATTGCAGAACATTTCACAATTGAATGTGAACATATGCACAAGAAAAAATATAGAGAAGCACACGCTTGTAACTTGTGTGTACTATGGAGGTGGAAGGGGGAAGGAAGACAGCATTTTCTTACTTGTGCATAGCCTGCAGCACCATACCCTGCACCCATAGCACCATATGTACCCCCAACTAAACCATAACCAAGACGAGGCGGGAAAGTTGGAGGCAAGACAGACTTCTGCAAATTTGGCCCTCCAGAAGACTTCTGTTCTGCTTGAGGCTTTGCAAGGGAGCACTCCAAAACTTGTCCTGCCAACCAGAAATGAACCAAGTAAAATCTAACATACTGGCGCTTATCAGTGTAAACAGAGTACAAAAGAGGAGGGAAAATTACCATCAATTTCATATTTCTCAGTGTTTTTCAATGCCTTCATGGCACTTGACCTCTCGGCAAAATGAACAAAAGCAAATCTGCTCCTTTCATGGCCAGCTTTTGCAGGTGGAACAACCACTTTTGTAACTTTTCCATGACGTTCAAATAGCTGCCTCAGCCGGTCTTGAGTAATATCATGTGGCAGGTTCTTGACATACACTGCCTTAACCTGTATCAGATGTAAAGGATCATAACTAGAGGACATTTGAAAAAAAATTGCATGAAATATAACAGTAGTATCTCCTTCATAATGCTGACAGCAATAAGATATGAATAAAACTGCCTGAAGAACATAGAAATATCACAATAAATTGTTTCATTAAGCAAATTGTTCTACATGTGGATGGGGTTGGAGGATGCAAGAATCCAATTCCAAGATATGATCCACAATCAATTGTACTGAGGACAAGAACATTAATCACCATGGCCACAACCTCTAATAATCCAAGATCACAACCAAACTCTTAAGAACTAGAGGACGGAAGGAATAATGGTAGTTACACAGAGAAAACATAGTAATTGGCACTGATACAAGAAAGCAATATGGGTCAAAATGGAAACGTTAAAAGCCCATAGGTTTCATAATACTTAGACGTATGAATTCCCAAAATAATATTATGTAAGATAAACAAAGAAAAAAATAATATGAAGACCTGGGAAGTAGAAGAAGATCCTGCATTTTTAGGGTCAGCCCAGCTCACTGTTGGAGCATTATCATCAAGTTTAAATGTGGGATTTGACATCTTTTTTCTCGAGTATTCTGCACAAGCATGATTATAATACTCTATAAAAGCAAATCCACGATTCCGGCTAGAGTTTTGTGCATCCTAAAACCATTAAGAATGAAAATTAATAAGCTTAAACAGTTGAGGGAACATTTGAAGAACCACCATGGTGAAAATACAACAACATTCAAGTCAGTCTCAGTATAAAAGCTTAAAGCACACAACCTTTAGCAATTCCACAGAAATTACTCCAGGCCCAGTCTTCATAACAACCTTCCTCATATCTCCCTCTTCCCAGTTTCTTGGAACATTACCAATAAATAACCGATGATTTGCTTGAGATGACGAGCATCTTATCTTCCTTCCCTGGAAAAGAAAGTGGCATCAAAGCAAAGGTAAATCACCAACGCCCAAAAACTTCAGTATTTTCCCAGATAATTAATATCCTTTTCAAACAGAGAACAGAGCATGCAAATCCACATGCAGCTCTGGCATAAGCTGGGATTGCATCTCTGCCGTATTATCTATAGGAAGAGAAACCGATATTTAGATACCTTAAAATCAGTGTTGTTCAGCTCCTCCATGGCCTTGGAAGCTAACTCCTTTGATATGAATGTCACAAAAGCATACCCCTTGGTATCACCTGATGTTTTTCCCTTCATTATCCTTACCTGATCTCAGCAAATGCATAGATTTAGTCATTCTAAATATGGAACAAAGAGGCAAGGTATTTAAATAACAACATAACTTACTTCTGTGACTTCACCAATAGATTCACAAAAGTGTCTAAGATCCTCTTCACTAGAATCAATAGGAATGCCACCAATATACACCTCTGATCCATGAGGAGGAAGTGAAAGAAGCTCAGCATGTTTTTTTTCCTCATCCTCCTCCTCTTCATTGTCTGAACCTTTTTGTGCACCCTCCTCGATTTCTTCCTCTTCTTCAACCTCCTCTTCTACTTCTTCCTCTTCCTCTATCTCCTCCACTTCCTCTTCTTCCTCTACTTCTTCATACTCAACCTCTTCCTCCATTGTCTCCTCTTGTTCATTATCTCCATCAAGGTCTACCACCTCATCAGATTCCACAGGATTTTCAGGTTCATCTTGTTTATCAGCAGAATCAACACCCCCCCTTGTTCTCGGCATAATATCTGTCTAAGAAAACAAGCTTGCAAGGCAACTGTGAAGGAAGCACAGAAGCCAGAAGCATTCACAAAAAGAAGAGTACAAGTATGGAAAGGTGGAAACAAAATGAGAGGCCAAATGGAGTTGCAGATCAAGAATCTCAAATGAAAATTTTCCATAAGATATGGATCCAACGAGTTGTAATGTGAATGATAAGCAACTATGGGATATGATTGAGTCACAATAGCTATAGAGACAGGCAAGAGAGAATAGCGAATGATAATGAAGAGGATGATGATGCTCAGCAGGTGAGAAAAACTACAAATAATGGAGCAGTGAAATTCTAAAAACTTAGATACTGGCAGTGGGCCAAAAACAACAGCCAGTCGATTGTTTAACTATCTATCTGGAAAACACATCCAACAGAAAGGCAAAAGAAAATAAAAGAAATGAGAAATTGAACTAGCTTGATTCATATTACAAAGCATAATCTGAACACAGAATTAAGTTGTTTCAAAAAGGAAGATGCAAGATAATACAATCCCCTAAAATTTATAATCGATAAAACGCATGCAGGCATAGATAGTTGCTTCATTGAATCTTTGTTCAACCATGCAAGCTTATAAAGCAATCCTTGCTTTATGCTTATTTTGAATTTATTAGGGTAGGTGTCATGTCTATCATATTATTGACTTGCACAATTCCATAAGCTCAAAATATCAAAAATGCTAGAATTCAGTCTTCACTCCCCATCAAATCCAATATGCACAAAATAAATGTTGGTGCTGCTGCTTCACTCAATTAAATGCAGCAAACTTGTCTAACTATTGTGAAACTGAGAACCCTTCAATCCTTCTTCATTCCTCATATTAATTTGAGCCCCAATAACAAAATTTTTTCCATAAGTGGGTTCAACCCAAATCTACTCTTATGACCAGGTACAATGCATGCACAATTTTTCTCATTAACAACAATTAAAAACTAACAACTGAAGTATTTAACCAAGGTTCATACAATTCTCATGTTTTAAAGCTCTCATACCATGTAATAATCAAAAATTCAAATTACTTCACAATTTTTCCAATGTTTAAGCTTAAACTTTAACCTCTCAATAACCCACTCCGCCAGGAACCATTTCTGAACAGCAGCATCAACCTACAGCCATCAACCTACAGCCTAAACTAAAACTACCCATTAAGCTACATATACTAAAACAACAAAAGCAACCAAACCCATCAATTAATTTCACCTTTTTCAGCTCCCCATAGTAATAAATACAAGAAATTTTGACACAATTGATGTAAGAAGAAGAAGAAGAAGGAACCCCACAACAACAGCATTAAATCAAACAACAATATGGAGCAATAGAGAGAGAGAAAGGTACCGGGAGTATTAGCAAAGGAAAATCTTAGAAATGAAGAAAGTAATTAGATTGATTGTTGCTCAACAAAACCCTAATTTTGGTAGCTCTCTCTGTTGCGGAGCGCTTTTGATTCTCTTAGCTTTTCGCGGGTCTGCGTTAGAAGATATAGATAAAATGTACAGAGAAACAGAGAGATATTACTTTGTTTTAATCTAATGGTCCAAAACGAGCTAAGATTTTGGTTTAGACTACGATGGACCACGTGTAATAATTTCTCTTCTTTTTTTTTTTTAACCACAACACCACTAATAATTTTTTTAGTTAAACATATTATTTTAATTTTGTACGGTAAACATTTTTTAAAATTACTAAAAAATATTTAATTTCAATTAATAAATAATTTTATAGGCTAAAGAAAGAAAAATACTGAACTTCAGATAAAAATTATTAAATCGATCAATTTTAGTGTCTCATTCTATTTTCTAATTTTATATACTTTTTATTTATAATTGTATTATGAAAAAACATATATTGTATTATTAAGGATAAAATAGCAATTTGTCCACTGAACTTTGACGCGATGGTGCATTAGCTAAAAAATTTGATATTTTCGCCAATTATCCTAGTAACTTAGTAAATGCGGTTAATTAGTCCAAATTAGCTTTTCAGAAAAGTTCAATTTAGTCTAAAATAATTTTTATGAATTAATTAACCCAAAACTTTTATATATTAACTAATTAGTTTCAATTTGTCAAAATTTAAAATATGTACAACATAAATTAGTAAAAATTAAATTTAAAATTTTTATTTTAGAAATGAATATACAGTTTAAAAATTAAAATATAGAATAATATAATTAATTTTTAATTTTTTTTACAAAAATTTAAATTAAAATGATATTTTTAAAATAAAAAACTAAAAAATTAAGTTGCTTCTGTTTAACTTCTTAATTATGACTAAATAGTGCTCATGTATACAACAAATATTAATTTTAAAATTTTAAAATTTAGTTAAATTTAAATTATTTTTTCACTTATTTGAAACAAATTTTTAAAAATAATTAATTTAAAACATTTTAACATTTTAATTTTTAAAATTATGTATCTAATATGTTTTTAAATTTGATATAAACTCAACCTAACTACTAATTTATAAAATATTTTAGATTAACAAATTAAAAAGTATAGTTTTTACTAAATTTAATGTTATTTTATATAAAAAATAAATCTTCCACATTGTGCAGGTAGGTCACATCATTATTTAATTAAATTTATTAAAAATATTTTAAAAATTAGTAATTAGATTCAATATATATTACATTTAAAAATATATAATATGCATAATTTTAATGATTAACTTTTTAAAATTTTTAAATTAGAACTTTTCACATTTTCTCTAATTCTTATATATTTTTAAAATTTTCATGTTATCAATCTCTGAATATTACTAATATATATATTTTTTATATGTCCTAATATTTATGAATGAAAAATTATTTTTAAATATAATTTATTTAAATTTTTATTTTATATTTATTTTTAAATGGAATATTAAATTCTAAAAGAATAAAAATTTTAAATTGAATATTTACTAATTCATGTCCTAAATATTTTTAAATTTGATAAATTGAACCTAATTAGTTATCATATAAATTTTTAGGGTGAATTAGTTAAATAAGTTATGTTGGACTAAATTGAATATTTCTGAAAAGTTAATCTAGACTAATTAGTGAAGTTAGCCAACTTGGTGGAATAATTGGCTCAAAAGTTAATTTTTTATTATGATCCGATATTTTAAATTATAAAAATATATTTTGAAATATACAGTATTAATAATTTTAAAGGTTAATTATGTATTATTATTGTTAATTACTAATATTAATTACATATTTTATTTTAAGAGAATTATTTACGTAAAAATAATTTATTTACGCGGGATTTATATTATTATTATTATTATTATTTGTAGTTAACTATTGTTATTTTATGTATATAAATTTTCTTACATAATATATATTTTTAGAAATTTATTATTTAAATATTAGGGTTAATATTATTGATGTCATTTTTAATAGTGTTATTATTAATATTATTATTTTAAAAACATTATTATTATTTTTGTTGTTTGATATTATTATGAATATTATTTTTACTATTAAATTATTTTATTAATATTAATAATATGATTATCAATTGTTAATTTTATATTATGTATTTTTATTAGTGTATGTGCGTCTATATATATGGATAAACTATATTATGTGGTGGAAATTAAACTAAACTTAAGATTATATTAAAGTAAATATATATATATATATATATATATATATATATATATAAACAACGCAGAAACCATCACCCTCCCCGCACAGTCCCATTATATTAAAGTTAATTTTTGCACTAATTTAGCATTGCATCCAAGATCATTAGACAAATTGCTACTTTAGCCGTATAACTAAAAAAAATTCTTTACATATATATATATATATAAAGAAAATAAAATCTTTTATTATTATATTGACAGTGCATTGTTTAAATATATTTTAAATTAATAATTAACTTTAATATATTTTGAATTATTAAGATAACTTGTTTTTACATAATAAGTTAGTTTTTAACCGTTTCTTCCCTCTTCTTTTTAAAATTTTTCATAAAAAAATTTTTTAGTCATAATCGATCATCTCTTAAATTAATAGTGATTTATTATATAATGTTCTTTTATATTTTCTTTAATTTTTATTTTTTTACATCTAATAAATACAAAATCTCTAATTTGTATGGTTTTTTTTTTATTTTGAATTTTTTTATGGATTTATTAGTACCCATATGAGATTTTGGTGGTTACTTTTTATAGATTCTATACTTCTCTCGGCTGTGAAACTTTTGTTGATATTTTTACAATTAAACTCAATATAGATTAAAGAGTCATTTATGGCTACCCAATAATATACATATACACATATCCATCAAGCTACAAAATAAAAATAAAGAACCAAGCAAAGCAACCAAATCAATCAAATTATATGCATCTTTTCATTGATAAAATTTTGATAGAAGTAATGTTAGATTATATGAGATAAATCAACAGTCTAAAACAATAAGCCACATAAATAATTCCCCTAGGATTTAAAATTTTGGTTGAATTAATCCTTTTTCCATATATTGCATCTAAAGAAACTTATATAAAATGGGATTTTAACTTTGTAAAAAAATCACGATGAATAATGATGAATTTTTTCATTGATTATTTGGAAAATGTTTTATAATTAGTTTCAAATTTAGGTTAAGTATATGCATATTTGAGACGAAGTGAAAAATATTTTTTAAGAATTTAATTTGAATTTTGAGGCATATACCATTTCATATTATATTTTGGCTTTAGGAAAAATAGAAATTAAAGAGGTGAAATTGAACAAAATGAAAAATGAGAGGTGACATATAATAATTGAGTAAGATTTAGGGGTGAAATTGTATATTTAGCTTTTATAATTGTTGCTGTTTTTTTTTTTAAAGAAAAATACAATGTTGCTGTTTAAATTAGCGGGAGATGACTTAAATCATACTATTACATCGTCATTAATAAGATGATTGCCTTATCTAATTAGGATATGAACTTCTTATAAAAAAAGCTTCCAATATGGGAAAGATAAAATTATCGAATTTGAATATCAATTTATATATTAAAATAATTTTTCTAAACTTTGTAGCCTTTAAAAAATAATTTACCGTGATTTTTACTCTTTAAATAAAAATTATTATTATTATTATTGCTTGTAATTCATAAAATTTAGTAATGAATTTAAAATTTACTTATTTATATTTACTATTTTTCTTTTCACTAACCTTGCACCTTAAAATATTTTTAAACAGAAATTAGCATTTGAGTACTCATGTTAATGACATATTATTAGAAGAATTTCATGCCAAAAGAATAAATTTTTATTATATATTTATTAAAATGTATTATTAATTTTAATGAATGAAATATTTATTTTTATTTTTTTTTTACAAAAACAAAACTATCTTAAAAAGTCTATTCGTTTGCCATTTTGAATTACAAACCATTTCTAATTTCAAGCCAATCCAACTTGTTGTACTTAGACTCTTTGTTACTAAACACCCCAATACAAAATAGGAATAATTACAAATTTGGTTTATGAAATTTTCAGTTTTTTTTTTATTTGAATGTCTAATTTTTTTGGTAATCAAGTGTTTGAAATTTTAAAAAATACATTAATATAGTGTCTCCGACTGATTTGACGTTGACTAGGTTATGATCAAATTAAATTAAATCTATTTTTATTTCTGATATTAATTATGTCATGTGTCATGTATATTGTATTATTTAAAGGATAAAAATATACTTATTATTTTATTAAATATTATGAATTGACAAAAATAGTTTTAACATTAATTTCTGCAATAGATATAAAGTATGGTTGAATAAAAATTATTTTATCTTTTAAATAATACAATATATGTGATAAGTAATATGGTTAATAATTAAGATAAAAGTATATTCTATTTATTTTGACTCATTCATCAGTATTAAATCGATCAAAAATATTATATTAATATGTTTTTCGAAAATTTAGGTATTTAATTGTAAGAAAGAAAAAGATTAGACACATAAAAGTGTAAACACAAAATTTGTAATTTTTACTAAAAAGGAAAAAGTTTAAAGTTTTGTAAAAAGTAGTGACTCTCGAGCAGCCATTTCGTTCTCTTCAGTCCATCTTTGTCTCTGCATTTTCAGAGAATATGGAGCCAAAGATAGATTCCGGTAGCTCACACCGTTCCAAGCCGGGTATACCCATTAAGAACACTTGCTTGCATTTAAAGTTTTATTCTCTTTTATCTTTCAAAATACCTGCTAAAAGACCCACTTCTTTTTTATCATATGTAAAAGTTGAGAACTTTTTACCACTCATTATCAAATTTGTTTGCTTTGATCATCCTTATTGCTGGAGATGTTGGGAAGAGTAAAACCCATTATCAGATTTTTTATTTTTTAAGCTTTTAGATTGAGTGATTCTTTTATATATGAAACTTTGTTTTGGTTGAAAAGTTTCAAAGTTGGGTAGGGGTCTCCCCTTGATGGAAAATGTATGCATGTATATATTTATTTATATATATGTTACCATGTATTTACGTGTTTGTTGGTGTCTATTCCTTTGGTCTTTACAAGTTTTGTTTTTGAACAGAGTGCTGATATGTTAAAAAGAATTCATTCTTTATTGTGTGTGATTGTTTATACTTGTTATGCAAGCATTTAGTCAAAATCAAAGTGTACTTTTTTTTTCTTTCTTTTAATTGCTGTTTGAAAGTCAAAAAAAAAAAAAAATTGAAACTTGGAGATGGGTTGTTAATTGTTTGCTTATTGTCTTAATTTCAGATATTTGCTTTGAGTTTTTAGATTGAGTGATTTTGTTGTAGGTTAAAAACTCTGTTTCGGTTGAAAATTTTAAATTTATTTTCATGATAAATTGGGTGGATGTCACCTTGGAGGAAAATATATGTGAATGTTACTTGCACTATTGTTGATGTTCATTCCTTTGTCTCTATATGTTGAAATCTGAAAAGTTTCTATTTTTGTTTTAATTGTTCATTCATGTTGGGGTATGCAAGCATTGACTGAAAATCAACTTTTATTTTATTATTTTATAATTGCTGTTTGAAAGTCTAAAAAATGTCAAAATGAGATGGATTATTCACCTATTATTGTTTGGTCAAGGAAAAATAATATTGTTGTCTCTGAAGCAATCTCTTAATAAGCAATCTCTTTGCATTTGAATGGAGATGGATTATCAACCTATTATAGTTGTAGAATTGTTCTTATGTCTGAAAGTTCTCTCTGAAGCAATCTGTTAATAAGGAAATGTTCCTGGCAAAGGATTATATCAGAATGCCGAAGATGAAATTTTATGAATTTTCTTCTTAAATTTATTGTCTTTTTTTGTTCTCTTCTTTTTCACAAAGAAGGAGAGTGAAAACTTGAACTTGGGTCTTTGTCTACGTTTGGATAAGCACAAACTACTAAGCTGAGAATATGCACAAACAATTATTTTCTTTAGAAGTGCTAGTACTAATACAGTGTGGTTATTTAAGGTTAATGGTAACATGAAGCTTCAGAATGCAATTGGAAAAATGGAGTAAGAAAATGATTGCAACATTTATAGAAGGTTACAGCAGATGCATTTTAATTTAAGTACTTAATTTTCTTTTTCTGTGCATATTAGTATTATCATTTCAACAGCAGGCTTGTGTTTATGTTGTTGCTGTTCTTGTATTAGTCAGTTATTGGGTTTTCAGGAAGTCAACAGATTGGGATTCCCTTTAGTAAGTCTATACTCGAATAAAAAGTTTTGCATCTATACACAAAATTAAGCACTTGGTACTGCCCAATTTTAAGCACCAGGGAATGGTGTTTGAATGCACATAGATTGTTTTTTTTTTAGTATTGTTATTATCTCTTTTCATTCATTAAATTTTGTCATTTAATTTGCTTTGATATGTGATATTTGTTGTCATGTTGCTTGTTATAGACTTTCTGTTCATGTTCAATATTCTTTTTGGTGACATATGTATATGCACATAAATGTTGCAACTTGTTCTCTCTGAGTTTTGGTGTTAAGAATTAGGAGAAATTATTTGGTGTATCTGTAGTTTTATTCTGTACTATTTGATTGTCTTCATTTGTTTCCAAATCTGGTTACTTATTATTTTCATACCGGAAACAGTTTTGTGTTCCAGAAAATATAAAAGAAAGAAATTTCTTAGTGAAGAAGATGACTCGAGTGCTACAGCCTCTTCTGTAAATGCTCATGATCCTCGAAAAATGAAGCTACAGAAAACATCAGAGGCATCTGCTATCTCTAATGTGCTGTTTGATAAAAGTGAGTTTGGCAGTGTGGCAGAAGAAATAGAAGTTCTTCGTGCTCGAAGGAAGTCACACTCACATCTGTTAGAACTTTGTTCTCAAATGAATTCTTCAATTCCAGCTATGCGTTTAGATGTTGAAAAGAAGAGGCTGGTGAATCAGAAGATAACCAGTGTGCTGCAGTGTGATTTTATCAATTTGGAAGATGGTTGTCCTCAAGGACATGTTGCAGCAGTTGATATACCTGTAGGAATCCTCGATTTGGATGAAGACAGTGAATATCAGAAGCATTCTCATCTGCATACTGCTAACAAACTTTCAATGAAGGATTTAACTGTAAGTTTACTTTCCAATATTTCATGCAGTCATAAAATTGAAACCTATGCAGCTTAAGTAGAGGAACACCAATATGAATCCAGATGCTGTTTAACTACACTGGCATTCTCACTTTTAAGTTCATAGTGCAGAACTGCAGATTGATTAGTTAGTTTTACGACTATATTCAGGTAGAGAATTTTCAAGAGGTTCAAGCACCAAGGAAAGCTGGAAGTTCCCCAGCTAATTATGATGTCCAAGTGGATGAAAATGCATACACTGCTATAAAGAATGATATGAAAATTGTGGAGAGTGAAAAGGTCAAAGCTCCAAGGGATGATCTTGGGGGTTCACTAGCTAAATGCATTATCCAGTTAGATGAAAGTGGATCTTCTGAAGTGGAAAGTGATGTTCAAATTGGAGACAGTGAAAAGGCTACAGATTCAAGAGATGCTTCTGGGGTTTTGCCTGGTAAATGCAAGATAGTGGTCGATTTAAGTTCATATGATTTGATGGAAAATGATCTGACCATAAAAGAAGATTATACCCAGGCTGATGAAGGTGCACATTCTGTCATGAAATGTGATATGGTCATAAAAGAAGATTCTCATCAAATTTTTGTGGAAGATGATGGTTTGGCCAAATGTAAATTTGAAGTCAATAATTTGGAAGATGGCTGTTCTCAAGCTCATGTCATAGCAACTGATTTGCCTGTGATAATCCTTGATTCAGATGAAGAAGACACAGGATGTCAGAAGCATTCTCATCTGTATGAGAATGATGCCTTGGGTGGGCATGCCCACGAACTTTCAATAAAGGATTTAACTGTAAGTTTCCTTTTTCTCTCATTTTTGCATTAATAAAATGCAGCTAAAAAAGAGGATTACAGAAATGAATCCAGACCCTAATGATAAATTAGAATGACATGAACATTTGCCATGTTCAGTTTGGAAATTGATTAATGTGATGGCTGTTTTCAGGTAAAGGATTGTCCAGAGGTCAAAGATCCAAAAAATGAAGCTAGAATTTCCTCTGCTGATTATGATGTCCATGTAGATAAAAGTGGGTGCACTTGTCCCAAGAGTCAAATGAAGGACAGTGAAGCTTCAAGCTGTTTCGTTGGGGGTTCTTTTGTTGAATGCAATACCCAGGTATATGAAGGCCCATATTCTTGCATGGAAGATGTTACAATTTCACTTGCTAAATGCAGTATGCAGGGAAAAGAAGTAACCTATGCTGGTATAGAAAATCATAAGGTGATAAAAGAAGATACTCATCCAGTTGATGTAAAAGATGATAGTTTGGCCAAAATTGCTAGTAAGGCTGGTGTTCAAGTTAGGGACAGCAAAAGAGGCAAAACTTTAAGGGATTCTATTGAGGGTTCACCTGATAAAACCAGTATACAGGTAGATGAAAGTGGATATGCTGGCACAGAAAATCATATCGTGATAAAAGAAGATACTCATCAAGTTGATGTAAAAGATGATAGTTTGGCCAAAATTGCTAGTAAGGCTGGTGTTCAAGTTAGGGACAGCAAAAGAGGCAAAGCTTTAGGTGATTCTGTTGACGGTTTACCTGATAAAACCAATATCCAGGTAGATGAAATTGCATATGCTGGCGTGGAAAATCATATGGTGATGAAAGAAGATACTCATCAAGTTGATGTGGAAGATGATGATTTGGCCAAAATTGCTACTGAGGATGGTGTTCAAGTTAGGGACAGTAGAAAAGGCAAAACTTTAAGGAATTCTGTTGAGGGTTCACCTGATAAAACCAGTATCCAGGTAGATGTAAGTGCATATGCTGGCACGCAAAATCATATGGTGATAAAAGAAGACACTCATCAAGTTGATGTCGAAGATGATGCTTTAGCCAAAATTGTTACTGATGATGGTGTTCAAGTTAGGGACAACATAAGAGGCAAAGCTTTAGGGGATTCTGTTGAGGGTTTACCTGATAAAAAAAATATCCAGGGAGATGAAAGTGCATATGCTGGCACGGAAAGTCATATGGTGATAAAAGAAGATACTCATCAAGTTGAAATGGAAGATGATGCTTTGGCCAAAATTGTCACTGCAGATGATGTTCAAGTTAAAGACAGCAAAAGAGGCAAAGTTTTAAGGGATTCTGTTGAGGGCTCACCTGATAAAACCAATTTCCAGGTAGATGAAAGTGCATATGCTTTCGTGGAAAATCATGTGGTGATCAAAGAAGATTCTCAGGAAACTAATTCTGAAGATGTTGATTCGGCTGAAATTAATGGAAGTACATACACTGACTTGGAAAATGATTTGTTCATAGAAGAAGTTAATTGTCAAATTGATGTTGAAGATGATGGTTTGACTGATATTTGGAAGGAGATGACATTTGCATTAGAGTGTTCCAAGGTATTTTTGTTGGCATTTACTGTTTAATTAGTAACAGACTAATGGGAGTCTTATTGTCATATCTGTATCTTCTTTCTATGTTATTACTCTGGAGTCGGGATCATTTGCCAAATTATTTATAAACAATTTCTGGTGGTCGTGCTTATCTTGTTTAAGCTTCTAGGTGCTATCCATTTACCACCATGCAGGGAGTTGAAATTTTTTTTTTCCCTAGATGGCCAAGCCATTTTGCTTAAACTATGCTAAACGTTCTACCTGTCTCATATTTTCTTTTATGGTTAGCTCAGTTTTAAGCTGTTTTTGCTAGGACTCTGCTGCGGATCCTGCCACTTATGAATGTGCAGAAGACGATGGAGAGTGTGATCATTCGTTTGTCTTGAAAGATGATCTTGGCTATGTCTGTCGCATTTGTGGAGTAATTCAGAGAAGCATTGATACCATATTTGAATTTCAATATTTTAAGGTACAGGAGTTCTTTTGAGAATCTACTTCATATTAATGTTTACTTTCAAATGATAAAGATGGGGGAAAATAGGTATTTATATAGTGAATCATGACTCTGTAGACAGTTTAAGATGTAGATGTATTACATATCAAGGAAAAGGAAGGTGAGGTTGTTTTTACTAGCAGAAGTATATTTAGTTTTGAGTGGCATCCTGTTGTATAGCTACACAAATGAAACACATTTTTATTTGTTACAGAAAGTTAGATGATGCTGAAATTTCTTTTTAGACATCTAATTATTGCCTTTGGTTTATTTTTCTTATGTTCCAGAGAAGGAGTACTCGAACTTATTTTTATGAGCCTAAAAATACTAATAGCAAAGAGTCAGTTGATGAAATTCCAGTTGGAATTAAATCTTCTGATTTGATGGTGACTGAAATTGCTGCTCATCCAAGGCATAAGAAAAAAATGAAACCCCACCAAGTAGAAGGCTTTAATTTTCTTTGTAGCAATCTCGTGGTGGACAACCCAGGGGGTTGCATCTTGGCCCATGCTCCTGGTTCTGGAAAGACATTCATGATCATAAGTTTTATACAGAGTTTTCTAGCCAAGTATCCCAATGCCAGACCATTGGTGGTGCTGCCTAAAGGAATTTTGGCTACTTGGAAAAAAGAATTTCAGATATGGCAGGTGGAGGATATTCCATTGCTTGATTTTTACACTTCAAAAGCAGAGAACCGATCTCAGCAGTTGGATGTGTTGAGAAGATGGGTAAAAGAAAGGAGCATCTTGTTTTTGGGTTATAAGCAGTTTTCTGTTATAGTTTGTGATAATGGAAGCAGCAAGGTGGCAGCTGAATGTCAAGATATACTACTAAAGATACCTACTATTCTTATTTTGGATGAAGGTCACACTCCAAGAAATGAGGAGACTGATGTACTTCAATCACTTTCAAAAGTCCAAACCCCTCGGAAAGTGGTACTTTCAGGCACCCTTTATCAAAACCATGTGAAGGAGGTGTTCAATATTTTGAATCTTGTTCGCCCACAGTTTCTGAAGTTAAATGGTTCAAGAATGATTGTTAATCGAATAATGGGCAGGGTACAAATATCAAGTGTGAGGAAGCACTTAAAACATGGTGCAGATTCAGCTTTTTTTGACTCAGTAGAGTACACACTACAAAAGGATGAAGATTTCAAAAGGAAAAGGGCTGTGATACAAGATCTCCGTGAGATGACCAGCAAAGTCCTTCATTACTACAAAGGGGATTTCCTTGATGAGCTTCCTGGGCTTGTTGATTTCACTGTTGTACTCAATCTCAGTGCCAAACAGAAAGATGAAGTTCAGAAGTTAAGGAAGTTGGACAAGTTCAAGAGAATATCGTTGGGAAGTGTTGTGTATATGCACCCGCAGCTCAAAAGTTTTTCCCAGATGTGTTTTACAGCAGGAGAAAAAGGTTCAAATATTGATGATAAGAAGATGGATGCAATGTTAGAAAAGTTTGATGTGAGGGAAGGAGTGAAAACAAAGTTTTTTCTCAATATACTTAGATTATGTGAATCGTCTGGTGAGAAGCTGCTAGTTTTCAGTCAGTATATATTGCCTCTAAAACTATTGGAGAGATTATCAATGAAGGTAAAGGGTTGGAGTCCTGGAAAGGAACTTTTTATGATAACCGGTGACTTAAACACTGAACGAAGAGAGCAGTGCATGGAACACTTCAATGGTTCCCCAAGTGCCAAAGTCTTCTTTGGATCGATCAAAGCATGTGGAGAAGGGATTTCTTTGGTTGGTGCATCCCGTATTTTAGTATTGGATGTCCATCTTAACCCTTCAGTAACGCGTCAAGCAATTGGGCGTGCATTCCGGCCAGGGCAAAAGAAGAAGGTGTATACATATAGATTGGTTGCTGCTGATTCTCCTGAGCAGGAAGACTACCTCACCTGTGCAACGAAGGAGGTGATTTCAAAGATGTGGTTTGAATGGAATGAAAATTGTAGAGACCATGACTTTGAAGTGAAAACAGTTGATGTAAATGAATGTGGTGATATATTCTTTGAAAATCCAGGGCTGAGAGAAGATTTGAATGTCTTGTACAAAAGGTTAGTGCATTCATTTTTACTCTGTCAAGTTCTATTATACAAAACATTCAGCTTTTCCTGCATTGATGTTTAAAATTTATGCTTTTCAGGTAATTTTCATGCAAACCAGGCTAAAGGGTATAAATATCAGTAACTCAGTTTACCATTACCATCTTCGCAGTTCAATCTGTAGTGATATCTCCTATCTACATAGGCATTTAACGTCCACAGTGAAGCAACATTAGGAATGGTAGAAATGATTTTATTTTTTTGGCAACTTTCCTAATTTTTGTGCTTCAGTCAGGCGAAGAACACTACTGCAGTAGAGTGGAACCAGAATCTTTAACCATAGATGGTTAGTGATGCATTTAGTACAGCTGATTATTAGGTTTTGTTGCTGTATTGTAAGCCAAGCTCATCTTAAATTAATGTCTTTCTCCAAGGAATAGCGAACAGCTATCAGTGCATTTCGTACAGCTAGGTTTTGTTGTAACGCAAGCCAAGTTTATCTTAAATTAGTGCCTCTTAATCTGAAAGTATAGCTTAATAGTTTTTTTATTTCCTTTTCAAAACTTAATAGTTGAATTTTTTAGAACTTTAACGGACGAATAAATTTGGAATTTTGTATGCCAGAAATTTTGCTTACTATTTTGGTTGAAAATGGAGAATTGTAATGTTAGCCAAGTTTATCTTAAATTAGTGCCTCTCTCTTAATCCGAAAGTATAGCTTAATAGTTTTTTATTTCCTTTTCAAAACTTAATAGTTGAATTTTGAAAATGCTGACTGAGGAACTTAAACGGACGAATAAATTTGCAATTTTGTATGCCAGAATTTTTGCTTAGTATTTTGGTTGAAAATGGAGAATTGGACATATAGACTTGCAACAAGGTCATGTAATGTTGATGTTGAAGGACTCTATGTTTCTGCTGTTGAATATGCTTTTCATCATAAGCCATGCAATGGGAGGTGTGGAACAAGTTCATTGCAATCCAGCATCAGAAATATTTGAAGGCAGTGATGAATCCAAGCTCTAGCTAGATATGCAACTATGAATAAACCATGAATATTTTTTACACAACAAACTTTTCATCATTCTTTAAACATTACAAAACAATAAAGGTAACAGAAACCAGGATTCAGCTGGTCCATCCATAATTGTTGCAAGGGGCAAAACATAAGCTCTAAGACTCAACAAAACCTTGATCACTGTTTACTCAAAATACCAAACATTGGCTCAAACAAACATTCAAAAAAGGAACGAAAAACTACGAGTGTCTAAATCTGTAAACTTGTACTACCTCCTAGTGTCTAAAAACCACTTAAAAGACTCCACTGCAAATAAGCCTCTTACCACACTTTAGAGGAACAAAGGCTGATATTCACCATTTGCAAGCTGACAGAGCTGGTTGTAGGAATGTGCATCTGCAATAGAAGGTTCATGTTAAAAAAAAAAAAGAAAAAAAAAGCAAAAATGTTCCAAAATCTAAGGAAAAAATGGTTGTAACTTGAAATCAACTTCAACCCAACAACAGAGTCACCACAAAGTCCAGATTTTGAAGTGACCCAAACAATAAACAGGACAGTAAACACAGCAAACAGAAGAAGTTATGACGGGAATTTGCATATGTAAAAGAAACTAGTTTCATTAACACATTGAGCAATTGAGGCCCACAAAAAGAAATTACCAAAATTGTCACCAAAATTGGTCCAAATTTCAGCTTGGATAGATTTGTCAGTATCAGCAATCCCAATAATTTCAACAAAATTCGAAAGAGGGGTGGATGGTGGTGGAGTCCCTTTCACAGTAATCTGATGATCATCGGTTGATTTTCCGATCACAGCTCCAAGATCAGATCCAGTAACTTGTATCACTGTACGGACTCTCTTTCTTACATGCATCGGTAGTAAAGCTCCGTTCACAAAGATTGCAGGCCTTGAAGTATCCATAAATCCTAACTTTACAAAAAAAAAAAAAAAAGGCAGTTTAAACGCTGATTCAGGCATAATATCAAACAGATTGAGTGCAATTTTATATTTACCTGATTTCAGAGAACGATCGATTCCAGGAAGAAAAGAGATTTAAGAAATATTATGGGTGGGTTTTCTGGTATTTATATTTAGAAATCAGAGCTTAAGAGAGGGAAACAAAGAAAGCGCGGGAAAATTAGGAAGAGCGCGCGGTTTATTTTTTTGTTATTATAATCTTTTATACTAGAATCTTTCAAAAATGTCAATTTGTAATGATAAAAACAAAATCTTTCAAAAAATAAAATTTTGATAAAAAATTTATTTATTACCTCTAAATTGAAATTATTTTTTTCTTTTTGAATAATTTATTTCTCAGTTATATTTATTTACATTTGGTGTAAATCTCAAATAATCGGCTAAATTATTCCAATTTGCTTAAAATTTAAATTTAATTTGCTTCTATAAATTATATTTAATTATTTTGAATAAGAAATTTAAATATGCAATTAATTTCCAATTCCATTCTCATTATTTCAATTTAATTGCAATTTCACAGGTAAATTACTTCTCTCCAGTCAAGTTTCACTACCAAAGTATGTCATTGAGTTCTTGATTTTTGCCTTCTCAAACTAAGACATGAAACAAATGGTAAACAGATTTCTAGTCATTTACAATCCCCAGTTGCTATGAATCAAACGGGGAAGTCCATGCTGTACAAAATATGCGGTACCTTCTCCATGGCTATAGGTAATGCTGCTTCTGTACTCCAAGCAATTGAAAATGGTCTAATAAAACTTTGGTGTGCTGTATTTTATGTATATGCCTATCTATGTGATCTGTAGTGTACTGTCTGTTCAACATATTGCAATGCCCTCAAATCACGAGTTCCGTTGCAGATAGGGAATTGCTATGACCATTCAAAAGGTTCGAGCGATTCAGCTCCTCGAGTTTGCCATTGTCTAAAATTAATATGCGTTTGGCCATCAATACTGTTTCCAGCCGGTGAGCAATGACAAGCACCTGTTCGCATATAAACTTGGTTAGATACATGTTCAAGACTGCTTCCTGCTCGTGTTCCTCGACAATGAAAGAGTACCAATGAAGAAAAGCAACTGTTTTGAAGAAGAAAAAAAAAATATATAGAAGCAGTAACCTAACTGTATGATTTTTCATTAAGCGCTGCAGTGCTTGCCTCACCAATAACTCGGACCTACTATCCAGAGCTGAAGTTGCTTCATCCAAAATCAATATAGAAGAATCCTGATAGAGTGCCCTAGCAATAGCTAGTCTGCATAATGAAGGAAGCAGAAATATGAGGAACAACAATACAACATGACTTTACAGTCAACTGGATATTTAGCAAACAATTGACTCCAATAAATGGAAGTTAATCAGATGTCTTAATTTACACCTATGTCCACCAATTTACCGAAGACAAAATCAAGAGTTTAGATTGAAAGTTTGACCTTTGTTTCTGGCCTCCACTTAAACTTGAGCCCCTTGGTCCAATATTTGTTTTGTACCCTTTAGGAAGCATTCTAATAAATTCATCAGCATTTGCTGTTTTTGCTGCTTTCTCAACCTTCTCCATGTCTATTTCTGTCATAAGGTCCCTATATCCAATGTTTTCAGCAACCGTTCCTGAAAATAGTGTCTGATTCACATAAAAACACGATTTAATCACCATTTGGACATAATTCAAAGCATTATTATCATGTGTGTCTAATCAATTTGCATTTTCTAAAACATTGTTAACTACAAACCATTCCCAGCCCCAATTACAGATGATACAGACATAAAAAAAACTAACTAGAAAAACTGGCAAGGTTATCAAAATCAAGAGAACCCTCACAACCAGGTACAGGATTGTCGACAAACATCCAGCCACTCCTCAGCAGCTAGACACAGAATTTATTATTTTTCACATATACAATCAAATTCTTTTGCGAACAAAACTAACATTATTATCTTAAAAGTAGAGCAACACCTAGCAATTCCTAGTTGAAACAACTTGCTAACAATCTCTTCCTCATTTAAATTGATATCTTGAAGCCGAATAAAGATGTTGATTTCAAAATCATGCAATCAAAAGCTCTCTGCTTTCTTTTAATTATTCCTTTCTCTTTTGAGAGAAAAAACAGTAGGGAACTTTAAAATACTTAAGAGGAAATTTCAAGTTACTCACTGTATCTTGAGAAACCAAACCAACATGCCTCCTCAAACTTTCCAACCGAATGTTTTTTACATTTTGGTTTTCAACAAGTACACAACCTGTTGGCATGGGACAATCAGATAAGTACATTCTTTTAGAGGAACAAATTTAATGGCCAAACAGTAAGTGATTAACTGGCCAAATTTGTTGAAAAATGAATCAAAACTACAGATCCAGACAACTCACCAGATGAAGGATCATAAAGACAAAGAAGCAATTTGACAAGGGTTGTCTTTCCCCCTCCAGATGGCCCAACAAGAGCGACTGTCTCCCCAGCTTTAATATGAAGGTTCACTCTGTTCAAGACAAGAGGCCTATTGTCTGCATACTTGAATGAGACATCACAGAATTTGACATCTCCAGTAACATTGTCCAAATCAACAGCATCTGGTTTCTCAATTGCCTATATTCACAAGTCAATTAATTTGAGACCACAACACAACAAACAATTACTTAACAATATGATTATGTTAACGATGGCACAAAACAAAGCAGAACTGCATCTTCAACCAAGACACCCTGGCATTTATTGTGCAATTTGACTTTTGAGATATTCAACAGACTACATTTCAACCATTCATAAATAATTCTATCGCAAAACATATCATGCAGTTTTAATAATGTGCATCATCATCCCAAAAAATAAAAAATCATCAAACTGATCAGGAAAATAAAACTGTTGGCAAATAGACACTGCTCACCCTAGTTCAGATGAAAACCTCTGCAAGACTTTCTTTTTTCAACTTGCATATGTCACAATTGCTTAGGAGGAAAACGAAAAAGCAATGCATTAAGTAAATATATGGAAAAGATGGCAGTAAGGATTAGTGTTTAAATAAAAGACAGACAAATTATATCTATTTAAATCTAATTTTTCTCTATGGTAAATTCATTTCATGCAGAAAGATGTGATCAGAATGATACACAAAATGCAACTAATTAGGTGTATGATGGCTTAAAATATCACAAACCAGGATGTGTTTTCAATTCAGTTGCAAATAACATGATGCTTGATAAAACTAGTCCAAAGGATTGTTACAATTTAATAAATCATTGATTTACCTTAGATTTTAACCTAGTCAGATCAAACAACCGTTCAATAGCAGGTTCTCCTTGCTTCCACTCATTGTATGCTTTTCCAACATCCTGCAAGGATCTTCAGATTTAGACAGACAACTTAAGACATATCTAAAATAGCTGAAGCAAAGTGACATGTAACCAACAACAACAAAAAGCTGTATGCATCTTATAATTATAATGAACCTTTTTCCTATGCTTTGGAACAAGCTATACGAGAAGAGACTGACACAGTCCTTCCTAAAGAGTTCTTATCAACATATGAGTTTACCTGGATTGGCTCGACCAAGAAAACCAATGATGTAACAAAAGAAACCATACTACATCCATCAAAACAGCCGCATGAAATCACCAGTGATCCACAACAAAGTGTAAATAATGCTCCAAAATAAATAATCTGAATGATCTGGGGGATGAGCACTTTCATATTCTTCTTTTTAAGATGTTCAGATAGGTCAGCATAAGCAAGCCTTTGAAATCTGGCACTCTCACACAACTCCGCATTATTCGCTTTCACAAAAAGAATGGCCGGGAGGACCTATGACATAAAAGGTATACATGAAAGAAATGTAAAAGCCAGTGATAAAGGTTGTTGGCGTTAACAAGAACAAGCATACCCAATAAAAGTTTAAATGTAGTGGGTTTGAATGTATTCATTTTTCTATATGAGTATCTACCTATATCCAACAGTTCCGATAGGATACCCACAAAAACAAAATAGCACACGAAAAGAATAGAAAAAAAAGGGACTTAACTGAGGAAAGGGTATGAGTTAAAGCAACTAATGAACCAGATCAAACAAGATTTTGAGTAAAGAAATGAATTGAAAAGATACCTCATTGAGGTAGGCAGACAGAGTTGAAATGCTGAGATGTGCCTTCTTAGATATCTTACGAAGCTTTCCACCAAGACATGCAATGGCAAAAGCCATACATGGTATGATCTATAGCAAGCAGATAAAAATTGAGGACCCAAGTTATTATACATGCATAGGCATGCATACATCCTAAATGGAGGAAAGAAAAAAAAAAAAAATCCTTACCATGGCTGAAATCAAGGAAAGGACAGGGCTAATAGCCAACATTCGTGATGCCATAGCAGATAACTGTAGGGCACTAGGCACAATTGTCTGCGATATACAATAAATTTATAATTAATTAATCAAGCAAAAGCACAAAACTCTTTTGGTACAAGCTTGTGTGTAACAATCTATCTATCCATGGCCATGTTAGTTAAAAGTATCAGACATATTTATTACACAAACCATATAAACAAATTCATACTCAAGTAACTCTTACAATAGAGACGTTACTTCAATGTGCATTTAAACATTAATTTGGTAGTTTCTGCACCAATATACACAAAAAAAAACCCATTTTGAACAAAAATTGAATTTTAGAATAATTCTGCACAGCCAAGGAACGATAATTTATCAATTACCACAAATAGTGGAACTCACGTTTAGAAGAGCATAAAGGGTATCAGAAACATCAGCAGCCTCGGCAGTAATCCTGTAAGCAATATCCCCACTAGAAACCCCACTTCCACCTTCAAAAAACCCTAATTCCCTTTGCAAAACCCTTCCAAAAACATGAACCCTAATATCATAACCAGCATTGAGGGCTGCCTGCCACAAAAGTGAATGCTGCCCATAAGTAGCAATCAATTTAGCTAAAAAAAGGGCAGCAAGCACGAGCCCCTCATTCCTCAATCTAAAGGCATCGATTTTACCAATATTTGAAGAGAACTGACCAATTCTAGGGACAATTTGGGACAGAGAGACGACAGAAATAAGGCTGCAGAGCCAGCCAAGGAGAATTGGCTTGTGCTGAGACAAAACGTAGGGTTTAACAGCGGAAAGAGAGTTGAAACTATGAGAAGCTGAATTGGGTATCCATTTTTGTTGTTGTTTGTATTGATTGGGGTCTTTATGAGTGGAAAAAGAAGGAAGAAGAGAAGGGAGTTTAATGGAATTAATGGGTTTAAGAGGGGTTTTTGAAGGGAGATTAAGTGTAGGATTTGAAGGAAAAGTTAAGGGCTTGAAGTGGAGAGGAGAGAAAGGGAGATGGGTTTTGAGTTGGAGGTGAAGAAGAGACATGATTGTTTTGTGTTGATGAAGGACGGAGTGGAGGGAAACTCATACCCATGCTCAAATACTTGATGCAAATGCAGAAATTTTTGAAGGGAGAATTCTATGATGAAGAAGGTAAGCTTCCATGACCTGGCCCAGGGCCTTCGATGCCTTCATTTAAACACATTAAAATTTAATATTTAACAGGCGTCAATCCGTATTTTACAGGCACCGTAAATAATATGTATATTTTAAAATAATTAATTAAATATTTTAATAAATTAAAACTACCACCACAAATAATGAAAAATTATATGGTGATTTTATTTTTAATTACTGTTATTTTACTTTATATTTATCACCACTGGATGTAAAATTTTAAAAATTATTTTTTCATTAAGAGTACATATATTTTTTAATAATGATAATAATTGAATAAAGAAAAGAAAAGAAAAAATTGAAAAAAATATTTCAGTTTAAATAAAAGAATGAAAAGTACTGTTTTAAATGTAATAAAATTAGAATATTTCACATAAAATAGAACATGGGTAATCTAAAATAAGATTTTTTTGTTAAAAATTTATAGAAAAATATTACAAATTTTAATAATTCAACACATAAATTTTTAAAGGTAAATAATGAATTATGAAAAGAGACACTTGTTAATTAAATTTTGGAGTTAACACTATATATATATATATTTTAAAATAATTAATTTAACAATTTTAATAAATTAAAACTACAATTTAATTAAATACAAAAATGAAAATTTTAAAAATTATTTTAATAAATTTTATTTTATTATTTTTTATTAAGAGTACATATATTTTTTTTATATGTATAATAATAATAATAATTATTATTATTATTATTATTGAATAAATAAATAAAAGAAAAAATTGAATACAGTTGAAAAGCAAGATTATTATCAATCCTGTGGTGCTTATTACGCAGTTTTATCAAGTGATGATTTGCTTGGATGGTGAAATGTTTTGTACTGTTACAGGACAGCAATTTAATTGCGGTGCCATATGAATTTATTTCAAACTACTAATCTATTACATATATGCATTAAATCGAAATGATCAAAACCCACAACCTCAAAACATTTGATATTTGCATCCTATAGCCCTCAACGAAACTTTGGTTGCAAGAAATAATGAAATATACTGGATTTTTATACAAACACAGAGAGATTGGTGAGAGGACTTTTGTTAATGGTTCTTGGGATGGGTCTCAGCTTTAGTAATTTGTATTTTGTTTTTGGCACTAATTTGAGATATGACACCGGTGTCCTTTTGCTAAGCATTGTTGGTTGAACAGTCGTGTTGGGTACAGACAAGCGCATGGCATTGATATGATGGAACGGATAAAGCAAATTTTCACAGAGTGCAATAAAGAGGAGAGAAACATGTTTGCTGTCTTCCTTTGGGGCACACGAAAAAGCCAAAATGAAAGAATATGGAATGGTGTTGTTCAAAACCTGCAGCAGGTGGAAACAGAAAGTTGCAGGTTCCTATCGACATGGAAAAAATGCACAAGTGAGGATCAATGGGTGCCCGGCATTGAAAACAAATCAAAGGAGATGAAATGGATGAAATCTCCTCCTGGTTGGCTCAAGTGAAACGTTGATGCAGGCCTTTTTAAGGAAAAAAAAACCACATGGTTTTGAGTTGTGTAATTCGAGATTCAAGTGGTGTTTTCACAGCAGTAAGACAACGGTTAATTAATGGTGGGGTGAATGGAACCAAAGGTTGCAGAAATTTCAAGTTTTAGGAAGGCTTTGAGTCAGCTCATGAAAAACAGATGTCGAAGGTTATTGTAAAAGCATATGCAATGACAACACTAAATGGGTTGAGAGAAACTTGTGATAATGCATCTGCTTTTGGGATGTGGGTTGATGATTGTTGCAAAATTCTTTTAGAATTGGACAATGTTCGAGTAAAGCATGTGATGAGATCAGTAAATTCTGCAGCTCAAATCTTGGCTAGAGAGGCAGGGTGTAAGTCTGATATGTACCGCACCCTTATAGGGGATTTGCAATAATATTATTGTTGAAAAAATTAACAGAGTTGGTGCAGTGGAAAAATTTTACAGAAGTAAAATAATATAATTGTAGAAATAATTAAATAAGTAAATTAAATAGAGGCGGATAGACTAGTCAATAGGTGAGTAAAATAGATTGTTAAATCAGCCAATAAATGTGTAAAATAGATGGTTAAACCGATCGTATAAATAATAAAAATGATATCAATATTTTAACGTAGTTCACCCATAATTTTTGGGCTACGTTCACGGGATAAAAATAGAATAATTATTCTACTATAAAAATAGTAGGTACAAGAGAAAATTTTCTCTAGATCAACACTAGAAGTATACAAAAAATCTCACAAAAATAGTGACACTCAAAGTGTTTCCCAAATACCCCAAAATAACTTACTCACTATTTTATCACTCATCTTTTGAAAAAAAAATTCTCAAACCCTTTTAAAATATTCTCTCCATTCACAAACACACATAGCATTCAAATTATGCTCACTCGTTGCTCTCTCTAATTTTTTTAGCTCCCTTGCTATATTCTCATTTTTTTGCCTTTTGAAAATGGCTATTTATAGCCATCTGCATGCATATGAAAAAAAAAAAAATTCAAATGGTAGGCACTGAATTTGGTATCTACCTTTTTAACTTATTTTTTTTTTCTTTACATGTGGATCCCACACTTGATGTGGGACCCATCCAACAAATCTACCCTCACGCCTCAAGTAGGGGTCATCATCATTCCAGCAGCTAATCGACAAAATTCAAACTTCTCCCTTGGTAGAATTTTTGTTAACATTTCTGATCTATTTTCATCAGTATGGATCTTTTCAAGCTCCAATAGCTTCTTCTCTAATACATCTCGTATCCAGTGATATCTCACATTAATGTGCTTTGATCTATAATGAAAAGAGTAATCTTACCAAGGGGGATAACACTCTAACTATCACAAAATAGCTCGTATTTGTCTTGCTAAAAATCGAGTGTATTTAAGAACTTCTTCATCCATAGCAATTCTTTACAAGCTTCAGTTGCTGCAATAAATTCTGCTTTAGTGGTAAACAAAGCAACACATTTTTGTGATTTTGACTGTCATGCCACAACTCTCCTTATAAATGTAATCAGGTAACCAGACATTGATTTTCTCGAGCCAATATCACCTGCCATGTCTGCATCTGTGTATCCAACTAACATAGGTTTGGTGTCTCCAAAACATAAGCATATTTTGGACGTTCCACAAAGATACCTAAAAATCCATTCTACTACAGCCCAATGTTCCTTTTCAGGATTTGAAAGGAACCGATTCACAACTCCAACTGAATGTGCAATATATGGCCGTGTGTATACCATGGCATACATCAAACTACCAATTGCTGAAGCATATGGAACTATATCCATCTCTTCCTTCTCATTATTAGTGGAAGGGCTTTGCTGAGAAGTCAATTTAAAGTGATTAGCAAGAGGACAACTAACCGTTTTAGCATTGTACATGTTGAACCTCTAAAGTACCTTCTCAATGTACTTCTCTTGTGACAACCATAGTTTCTTGACACCTCTGTCTTTGATAATTTTCATGCCAAGAATCTGCTTTGCTGGTCCCAAGTCTTTCATGGCAAAAGACTTACTCAACTGCTTCTTCAAGCTGTTAATTCTGGAAACATTTCAACCAATTATCAACATGTCATCCACATAAAGCAACAACACAATAAAGTCATCATTAGAGAATTTCTAAACAAATACACAATGGTTTGAAGTGGCCTTCTTGTAGCCTTGCTCCCCCATAACATACTCAAACTTCTTATACCATTGTCTTGGTGCCTGTTTCAAGCCATACAAGCTTTTATTTAATTTGCAAACATATTCCTCTTTTCCTTTTTCTTTAAAACCCTCTAGCTACTCCATGAATATTTCTTCTTCTAAATCACCATGAAGGAAGGCAGTTTTAACATCCATTTACTTAATCTCTAGATCAAAACTTGCTACCAAACCCAGCACAGTGCGGATGGATGTCATTTTCACAACTGGAGAAAAAATCTCATAAAAGTCTATGCCCTTTCTTTGGTTAAATCCTTTTATAACTAGTCTAACTTTGAATCATGGCTGGAGACTGTGTTCTTCATGCTTGATCATAAACACCCACTTATTCTTCAAAGCTCTCTTGCCTTCAAGCAACTTCACCAACTCAAACGTCTTATTATCATGCAGAGACTTCATCTCATCCTGTATGGCTTCAAACCATTTCTGCTTGTGTTCATCATTCACAACTTCTTCAAAGCTTTCTGGCTCTCCCCCATCAGTTAGTAACATATACTGATCTTGAGGATATTTGGTAAAATGTTGTTTGATTCTATCAGATCTCCTTAGTGGCACTAGAGAATCCTCTTATACTGGTGGTTGATCATGAACACCAGCATCATCATTTGTAGATAGAATCTCAATGGGAGCATCTTCATCACCTCCATCTGGCGAAATAACTTTATTTTCATCCTCAACTTCCCTGGGCACCGTTATTGGAGGAACTAACTTCAAATTTAAATCATCTTCAGAGTTGTGGATGTCCTTCTCAACTATGGCAATATCTTCGATTGTCTTGTCTTCAGTAAACACAACATCATGACTTTTGATAAGCTTCTTCTGGACTAGATCATAAAATCTATAGCCAAGTTAATTTTGACCATAGCCAATGAACACACACTGTCGTGTCTTGACATCAAGCTTGGACCTCTCATTTCTAGGAATATGCATAAAAGCTTTGCACCCAAAGACCTGTAAATGACCATAGGAAATATCTTTTCCTGACCACACCCTCTATAGAGTGTCAGACTGTAGAGAAACACATGGTGAAAGGTTCAACACATGCATTGCTATAAGTAAAGCTTCACCCCCAAAATGTTTTAAGTAACTTTGACTGTGAGAGTAGAGCTTTGACTCTCTCCATCAAAGTCTTGTTCATCCTCTCAGCTAAACCATTCAACTTTGGCATCTTTGAAGGTGTCATTTGATGTCGAATACCATGCTCTTTATAATAAGCATCAAATGGTCCAGAATACTCTCCACCGTTGTCTATCCGAATGCACTTTAGCTTTTTTCTATTTGTCTCTCCACCAGGGTATGAAATTTCTTGAAGACATTTAGTGCCTGATCTTTTGACTTTAAGGTGTATGCCCATGTCTTTTGAGAATGATCATCAATGAAAGTTACAAAGTACTGACAACCACCAAGTGACTTTGGCATTGGCCCACTCAAGTCTAAATGAATTAAATCCAGCACATTCTTCATTCTAAAAGGAGGAGAACTCCTAAAAGAAACTTTATTTTGCTTTCCTGCAAGACAATCAAAACATTTCTCCAGATGCACAAGATCTACTCTAGATAACACATTTTTCTTGGCTAGCACTGTCATCCCTTTCTCATTTATGTGGCCAAGTCTTTTATGCTATAACTCAACTGTACTATTTTTTTTCACAGCATTCATTTTGTCTTTGTAGATGTTTGCATGCATAAGTTACAATGCTAAGTCCTTTTTACCTCTAGCCACCACCAGTGAGCCTTTAGTGAGTTTTCATTGACTGTTATGGAAGGTGTTGCAAAAACTTTCATCATCAAGCTTGCCTGTTAAGATCAAATTCAAGCGAATATCTGAAACATCTTTGATATTCTTCAAAATTAGTCTCATTCCATTTGCCATTTCCAAACACACATCTCCTTCACCAGCAACTCTTGTTCGATTGCCATTTCCCATCTTTACAAATCCAGAATCTCTTGGAGTGTAGGATGAAAAGAATTTTCTTTGAGATGTAGCGTAAATGGAAGCACCACTGTCAATCACCCAATTGGTCTCATGGGTAGTAAGATTAACAGTATCATCATAAAAAAGAACATTGAATTCTCCGAGAAGATTTGCTTCATCATCATCATCATTGCTGTCATATTTTCTCACATCTTTGCCTTTGTTCTTGCCCTTAAAATTTTGACAGAACTTCTTGATGTGGCCTTTCTTTTTGCAGTAATGACATTCAATATTTGCATACTTATTTGACTTTCCTCTGCTCTTATCTCTTTGCTTTGAGCTTCGAGTCTCACTTCTCCTCTTGGAATTTACAATAAGGATATCTAAATGTGTTGAAGAGGCACCTTTTGATCTACGTCTCATCTCTTCATTCAGAATACCACTTTTGACAAACTTCATATTTACTACACCGTTTGGTGCAAAGTTTGTAAGTGAAATCTTCAAAGTCTCCTATGACTCTGACAGAGAAGCTAGTACTATAAGAGCAAGAATTTCATTGTCAAAATTTATGCCCATTCTTGATAACTGATCCACAATCCCTTGCATTTCATTCAAGTGATTGGTGAGAAGAGCCTTCCTGATATTTTATATGCATTAATTTTATCAGATAAAATAATTTATTATTGCTGGTCTTTGAAGCGTACAACTCCTCAAGCTTATTCCACAACGTCCGTGCATGAGTTTCATTACAAATGTGGTTATACACATTGTCTTCAACATATTGCCGGATGAAACCACACACTTGCTCATGCTCAAATGCCCATTCCTCATCCACCTTCCCTTCGGATTTTATTGCAGCAAAAATCGGTAGATGCAACTTCATCACAAATAAGAGATCCTTTATCTTGTTTCTCCATATGTGTTAATTTGTGCCATTTAAATTGGCCATCTTGCTAGTCTTAGTTTTCATTATTGCAGTATTTAATAATACCTCAAGAACAAGAACCAACAACTCTGATACCACTTGTTGGGAAAATTAACAGAGTTGGTGCAGCGGAATGATTTTACAAAGGAAAAATAATATAACTGTAGAAATAATTAAACAAGTAAACTAAATGGAGGCGGTTAGACCAGTTAATGAGTGAGTAAAATAGGTGGTTGTACCAGCCAATAGGTGAGTAAAATAGGCAGTTAAACCAGCCGTATAAATAATAAAAATAATAAAAAAGGCACCAATATTTTAACGTGGTTCATCCTTAATTTTTGGGCTGCGTCAACGGGACAAAAATAGAATAATTCTTCCACTATAAAAATAGTAGGTACAAGAGAGAGTTTTCTCTAGACCAACACTAGAGGTACACAAAAAATCTCATAAAAATAGTGGCACTCAAAGTGTTTCTCAAACACCCAAAAATAATTTTCTCATTATGTTGTCACTCACTCTTTAAGAAAAATTTCCTAAACCCTTTTAAAATACTCTCTCCATTCATAAACACACAGAGCACTCAAATTATGCTCACTCGTTGCTCTCTCTAATTTTTTTAAGCTCCCTTGCTATATTCTCATTATTTTAATAGCCATCTGCTTATAAAAAAACAAAAAAAAAATTTCAAATGGTAGGCACCGAATTTAGTGCCTACCTTTTTAACTTATCTTTTTTTTTCTTTACATGTGGATCCCACACTTGAGGTGGGACTCACCCAACAATTACCACATAATTCCTCAAACATATCGAGATATATATATATATATATTATGTTTGTGATCGTAGAGTGTCATCACAACCTGCGAAAAAACTCTTATACCCTTCGCATTAGTAAATGGCCCCTTCGTATTGGGGGGCAAAATAGATAATTTTTTTTTTTGAGAATTACTTCGGCAACAGTGCCACTGCAACCTTGTATCGACATCCATATATATATATATATATATATAAAATTCCTACCACTCAAATATAAAAGAAATAGTACTTTTCTTCAATTATGCTAGCAAAAGTAATATATAATTGTATTGATTATTTAAAGTACTGACTTGAGTATAAGGTACTATAATATCTGTGAAATCACCATATGAAGTTGAAGTGATCGTAGTTTTTATCCCAAAGAGGCTCGTCATCGTCCGAATTGATTTATGGAGCACTAGCGTCATAAGTCGTTCCATCCATAATTCTTGCAATCCAATAATGCTTAAGGCAATAAAACTAGCAATGTTGCTGCTTTGTACTAGTTGAATTGGAGCTAATTTCTCATCTCTTCTCTATTAAAAAGTGTCGCATGCACACACTGCATCAAATTTAGAATAAAATCACGACTGTAATTGCACTTTCACAACAATATATAAAAATTTTATATGTAAAGAGATTATGGTCATATACAATTGTAAAAGCATATTTGGCTAGCTAGAAGTCATATCTGAAGTAAAATCTATAGTTAGTGTCTGAGGATTACAAATCCATGGTAAGGCATCAATGAATCTGTAGTACTTTTCAGATGGTAGATTCTCATTGTGATTTGAGGGTCTTGAAATTTTTATATGTAAATGCTCTAGTGATCATTGGATGGAGGAATAAATGAGCATTTGGACCTGTCTCATTATCATCGAAAGCAACATCAATAAGATAATTCTTGCTAAGAAATCAAATTTATACCAAGTGAGCTCTTACCCAATTTGCAGCACCCTTTTAACCTCAAAATGGTTAAGGATTTGGCCATGGAAGCGAAGGTTTCCCTAGGAAATGAATACCATATTTTTCTTCTAACTTGGACATTCTTTATGGAAAAGATGCAAAAATCAAACACTTAGAGGTCATTAGTCCTAACCATTTGCACCCACTTATCAATGTAAGAAGCAAACTGATCTACGTATTGGATCATAACCAATTTAAATTTTTCCAAGCTTATGTGCAAGTTTTGGAGGTTTAAAAGAGAGTTTCTTAGGAAGTTAATATACTCATCATGTCTCACCGCAACATTTGTTTACGAAGTTTTTAAAATTAAATAGTTATTTTAGTTTTTTTTAATTAAAAAAGAAATTGCCCTAAGGTCATAGATACCATTAGGCCTTGTAGCTAATTAAACCCCCCCTCCCCCTAAAAAAAAATCACAACACTAAATAATAAATTTTTACGTTGACTTCCCACCCTCCATTGAAGTAATAACAAATAAGTGTGGTGCCTTTAAGACGGAGCTACATTATCTCAATTTCTTGCAAAAGCTAATGAGCTCAACTGACTAAGGCTGTGCAATATCCATCCGAACCCGCAAAACTGCACCGATCTGAACCGAACAATTGTAACGAATCTGCAAGTTCGGATTAAAGGAAGTAGTCAGCAGAGAGGAAGGGAAAATAATGGGTTTCAATTTGCGGTTTGAAGTAGGGTTACTAAAACCCAAACTGCCCGAATATCCAATATTATACACACACACACACACACACACACATATGAAACATTGTTGTTTTGCCTTTGCCCTATAAATACGTCTTAAACTAACTAACCCTAAACCTAATTCATTTCTTACTGCATTTGTTCCTTCTCTCCAGCCGTCATCTGACCTCTCAAGTCTCGCCCCCTCCCTCTCACCTCTTGGCCTTTCCTTTAACCCTAAATCCCTTCATTGTAAACCTTAAATCCCTTAGTTTAATCTTCAAATTTCTTCATTCTAACCCAAAATATCTTCATTCTAACATTAAATCTCTTCATCTAAAGTGTTATTTTGTAGTTTTTACTATCTTTGACCTTTGATAGTGTACTCAGTACTGTCTCAGACTAAACTGGTTTCAGTTATGCTCTTTTTTGTCCATCGACATCGCCATTGATCTTGAATTTCTTTTGATGTAAAGAAATTTAAGGGGTGACAGATCATATAGATTCAAGATTTTTTTAGTAATAATGAATTTTTTATTTAAGATATGATTGCATGTATGTTGTTTTAATATATCTGTTGTGATTTAGGATTTTTGTTAACTTTTTTTCATCTGCTGTGATGTGGTTGCATCTTTTATAAACATTGAAGCCAGAGATTTTTAAGGTGGAAGCCCTAATATAGTAATATTTAGGACTGGTACGTGGATGCCTTGAATACATACTATGGTGGAAGCTCTTAAATCTCTTATTCTGTTGTCACTTTTAAATAGTTAATATGATTTCTCTGTTGTTTAGTTTTTTTATATTAATACATAGTATATCTTGAAACTATGTGGATCTGTATGCATCAAAAGAGATCTCAATGGATTTGTTAAGGATCGAAAGGGATCTCATTGGATCTGTGTAGATCAAAAGGAATCTCAATGGATTTGTGGAATTTGTTTTTTTATGGAAAAAAATATTTATATTTTTTCAGTAATTATTAATTTAGTTTAAAAATATATTATTATATTTTATAACTTATATGAATAATTGTATATTAAATAGATGTTTAAAATGCAAAAGAATATAATATTTTTTAGTATCTAGTTAGAAAATATATATTTGTATATATTTTTTATTTTTTATATATTTTTAAAATGATAAATATATTAATAAATAAAGGCTTATTTAAAAATAAATTATTAAATATATTTAAAATATATAAAAATTATTTATTTTTTAAATAAAAAATAATTTATTTGATTTCAGTAATTTAATTGGTATTACCATTTTGCTTTTTTTTTTTGTTTTATAGTTCTAGTCCTCTGTTATCTTTTATTTATTTCAATGAACTTAATTTATTACGTGTTAATTGCTTTCTTTTATGTCTTTCAATTGTGTAGATGGACACTCATAGGGATGCCAATGGTAGTTCAACTGCTACTGGTGACCCCGTGGCTCCTAATAATGAGGTGGAAGCAAATAAAAATTCCTATGAGCAGTCTACTGCTCCTTCTCAGCCATAATGGCTGCTTCATCAGAGCAGTCTGGGAAGCAATTAAAAAAAAGGAAACAAGCTGAAACCAAATCAACAGTCTGGGAACATTTTGAGTAAATAAGGGAGAACAATTTGTTGGTAAGAGGCAAATGCATATATTGTCCTAAAGAAATATGTGCTTAACCTATAAAACATGGCACTTCATCACTTAGGAACCACATGCTTAACTATACCAAAATGCCTTATGATAAGCAAACATGACAATCACTTCTTAATTGGGACTTGGAAATTTGACCAGGATTTAATTAGAAAAGCCTTTGTTAAAATGATTGCATCTGATGAGTGTAATATCCCGTGTTTTTAAATATTTTTATACTGCATCGGGATATGCAGTGTTAATAATTCTTATATATAATATTGATATTTTATGAGTTTGTTATTTAATTAAAGCTAATTTTAATTATTTTATATTATTTTAAGTACTTTACATAAAATTTTTCCGGGACTTGCATTTTCGGGGAAATCGATATATAAATTATTTATTATTAATTATTTTAAATAGATTTCCTCATTTGCATGAACTCATATATATTTTTAAAGTACTAAATAAAGTGTATATATGTGTGTATATATTTAAATTAAACTAGGCTTTAATTAATTACCCTAATTTTTATTATTTATTATTTAGTTTTAATATTATTTAATTATTTTTAGGTGTATAAAATTGTTAAAATATTAAATTATGTGTGTGGAGTATATTTAATGTGTGTGGAATTTATATTATTATAACATATAGTGTAATAATACATATACATATATATATACATATTTTAGTGTTAAAATCAAAAATTTTTGCCAAATTACAATTCTGCCCCTCCCTCATTCTTCTTCTCTCCCAACGCCCTACCCTCACTGCGCCTCCCGTTCTGGCACGCCGGACCGCCCTTCGCCACCATCAGCTGCCGCCAACCTCCTCCCCCTTCCTTCCTCTTCCTCTCCGACGTGACCAAGTCGCCGGAAGCTTGCTGGAACGCCCGAAATTTACAGTGGCAGCGAGTGAAGCTCTTCGCCGTCGATCGCGATTCCGGCCACCATTTCGTGCACCACCAATCTTCATCGACTCCTTGAGCTCCGGTGGTTCCTATTCTAAGCTCCTTTTGATCGGAAAACAAGTGGTTGATGAGGTTTGAGCTAAATCTTCAATTCGGCCATTTTAGCTTTTCAATTTTTTTTGAGCTTCAATTGATCAATTCATGAAAAATTCCTTAACAAATGTTGATCCTAGTATCTTAATCTTCATGTGTGAATTTTTTTAGAATTTTTGGAATTTATTTTGATTTTTGGGTATTTTTGATTATTTTATTATTATTTTCTAATTTTCGAAAATTAATTAATTAAATTATGAAATTGTGTTTATTGGTGATTATAGGTATTGAAATGAATTATAGAAATTTATTTGGAATTTTTGTGTATTTTTATGTATTTATTTTGAATTTAATTAGTTTATGTAATTTTGAGAAAATAGGGTTAATTGTGTTTTTAGTTGAAATTAATTAGTTAATTGAGTTTATTTATTGATATTATTGATAAATATGTTGAGAATATTAATTTTGTGCAATTATATTATTTTTGGTAAATTTTTGGATTAATTTTAATATATTTATATATATAGGGGTATTTTGGTAATTTTACCCTAAATTGGCTAAAAATGTAATTAAATTGGTTTTAATAGTTATTTAGGGTATAAAAATGATTTCTACAAATTATTTAGTATTTTTAACTAATTAAAACTATTTTTCGTAAATTATTTTCAATTATATATATAATATACGATTTTTCTAATAAAATGAGTTTTTATTGTGCTTTAGGGTTAATTACGTAATTTCTACTTATTCAATGTATTTCTATGATATAAGGGTATTTTCAGTATTTCTATATTATTTTGTGAATTGTGGACCTCAGTCGATAAACTGTAGTTTGGAGTCCGACCGAGGGGTTGTGATTGTGATTCTGTGTCTATTTTTCGAAGTGTGTTTCTTTGCAGGGCCAGCTCTACTCTTTGAATAGAGAGATATCTGTTTTACAGGGGAGGTTCTGCAAGATTTTCGATAGAATTCTCGTAAAACGTGATGTCCGATCGAACTCTAATTCTGATTTTGTGTCTAGTAATCTAGATCGAGTTTTTAGGAGTTTCCATTAGATTTATTCTGATTCCTATTGTTATTTGTTTGTTTAGTTGCGCCGAGACCGAGGCCTAATGGACCAGGCCCATCGGACCCATCTCGTGGAGTGCAATAATTGTGAGTTACTATTCTATATATATATATGCTTTAGGGTGCATGATTTAGAAATGTATGTTTTATTTTGATTAAATATGCATAAATAATTTAATCAGTACTTAAGTTTATTTTTAGTTTATTTTGGTTTATTTTTTTGGTATATTTTAAATTATATGCATGCTTTATTAAACATTTATATTTAAAATGTTTTTAAATATATATTTAGTTTATTTTATAATTATATTGGATTTATTTGACGTATATATACTCAAAATATACCTGGTTTATTTTTGGTATATTTCTAGTATATATATATAGTTTATGTTGCTATTTTATTCAATTCATGCATCATTTATTTTTATGAATGTATGCTTTATATTTTAATGAAGGATATTAATAGAACGTGCTACCTAGTGGGCAGCATTAGGATCGAGTACGTACCGGTACACTTATAGCATTTAGGCTATATTACTAACCTGTTTGAGGATATTAATTAGATTTGATTATTTGATGTGTGAGAAATGATTTGGGAATGTGATTGCTGGAGCTCGGTTGACCAAGTGTCTCGGGGCCAATCACACTGACAGTCAGACTGCTGGAGCTCGGTTGACTTAGTGTCTCGGGGCTAGTCTACTATTCAAATGGATCAAATGAATATATTTGGAATAAGTGAGCCTGTATGGCTAGAGTGTTGTCTAACACTATTTTGAGGTTGCGATATTTTAGAGTTTTATTTTATCCTTCATAAATAGTGATTGTCAATAAAAATATATAAAATGATTTTATTGCATTTGTGTGTATTTGCTTGTATATATACATATTATATATACTTTTGATTGTGTGCATTGGCATTTAGTATGCATGTATATATATTATAGTAATTCACTGAGTGAGGTCTGACTCCCCTCCGTTGACTATTTTTCAGGAGAGTCATCTTCATCAGACCTCAATAGCAGGCCTGTATGCCGGATTTCTTCCGCCCCGGCTTTACTATGTAAACTGCTCACTTGAGTTTTATTTTATTAATCTAGACACTGCAATAGTCGTAAAATTGTTAAAAGATGTTGTATTATATAGACACTGGATTTGTATTAAAAGTTTATTTATATATATGAGATGAGGATTTGATTTAATTTCATTTGGTGTAAATATTATTTTGATATTTATGATTTTATTCCGCTGCAAATTATGTTATTATTATTATTGCATGTTTTATTTTATTTTAAGGCTTGCTACGGGTTCCGGATTCAAAAGAATTCCCGTTCCCTAGCGCCGGTCATGGCCCCTGTTTTGGGTCGTGACAATGAGTTACCTATTAGATTTGTTGAGTCTGTTGGGTTTAATCAGTTCATGTCTGTTGCATGCCCTCATTTTAAAATGCCATCTAAGTGGTCTGTGAATAAAGATATTTTCAACATCTTTGTTGAAAAGTGGCTTAATTTGAAAAACTTTTTAAAATCAAATTGTCAAAGAGTCTTCTTACAATAGATACATGGACTTCGATCCAAAGGATCAATTACGTGTGCATAACTGCTCAATTTATTAACAACGAGCGGAAGCTTAATAAAAAAATTATTGCATTTGTGCCTGTGAGTTCACATAAAGGTGAATACATTACTAAGGCACTTGAGAACTCTTTGCTTGAATAAGGTTTCAAAAATTTTTTTACTATCACTCTTAATAATGCTTCAAGTAATGATACTACCATGTCTTTTTTATTTTAAAAAAATTACTAAGTTGGGGGGCTAGTGGGGCTAGATTTAAATATGCACATATGAGATGTGCTGCTCATATTATGAACTTAGTGGTGCATGAAGGGTTAAAGGATTTGAACATATATGTTGAAAGGATTAGGGAGGTTATTAGATACATAAGGAGCTCACCATCTAGATTAAAAAATTCAAAGAATTTTCAAACTTAATTGGTATTGAGTCTAAGACTACTCTTTGCCTTGATATTGTAACTAGATGGAATTTCACCAATTTGATGTTGAAATCTGCTTGTGAATTTGAGAAAACCTTTGAAAAGTATGAAGAAAACAAATCAAGTTTAAGGGTTGATCTAGGTGATGATATTCCTGATTACTCTAACTAGCAATGTGCTAATCATATGGTTAAATTATTATAACAATTTTTAAAATGACATTGAGAATCTCTAGTTCTCAATATGTGACTGCCAATACCTTTTCTCTGAAATAGCTGATCAATCTTGCACTCTCACTGATTGGAAGCAATCTGATGATTTATATATGAGGTCCATGGGACTTAGAATGAAAACTAAATTTGAAAAATACTGGGGGGATCCACATAAAATGAATTATCTTATATTCATTTCTTATATTTGGGATCCAAGAGACAAATTAGCATATCTTCAATTTTCTTTAGAAACCATTTATGGGGAGTCAGATGGTTATAACTATTCATTCATGTTAAAGATGCTCTTCATGATTTATTTGAGGATTATAAAACTACCTATGAAGCATCTTGTCCTTTTAATGTCATAACTGGTGGAAGCCAAAATGTGAACTCAACTGATGTGTAATCAAGTTCCAAATCCATTTTGGTGTTAAAAGCCAAATTTAAGTAGTAGCAATTCTTGAGTGGCATTAGTGGAAGTAGCAAAAAGAATTAACTTGATACATACTTATCTGAGTCAGCCTTAGAATATTTAAATGAGGGAACATTTGATTTGTTGAGGTGGTGGAAGCTCAATTTAGAGAGGTTCCCCATTCTTTCAAGTCTGGCTCGAGATGTATTAGCCATCCCAATTTCTACAGTTGTATCTGAATTGGCTTTTAGCACTGGTGGACGAGTGCTTGATTCCTTTCGAAGTTGTTTAATACCAAAGCTTGTTGAGGCCTTGATCTGCACTCAAGATTGGCTTAAAAAGCCTCACCAATAACACATTTCAGTTGAATAATCATTTGAAGATTTAGAAAACTTTGAAAAATGTACTTTTTTTAATTTTGTTGCCTTTTCAAATTCTATATTTTTTTCCATTTTTTTGATTTTTTTTGGTTTTTTAAATCAGATCTCCCTCCATTGGGTGTTGGTCATGTTGGCCCTTTTATGAACTCAACTAGTGCTAGCTAATCAGAGAATGCTTATCCTGTCTAAGAAAAATTTTGTTAACAATTATGTTGAAGCTCTGCCTTAATTGTCTAAAAGGAAAATTTGAACTCAGACATTACCCTTTCTCAACTTCTTTTCACTGTATGTTGCTTGCTACTTTGCTGGTTGCTTGCTTGTTTTGCTTTATGGTTGCTTACTGGTAGCTTTCTGATTGTTCCTCTATCTGTTGCATCATGCTTGTGGGGATTATAATTCTTCTGCTTTTGTTGGCATTTGATGTTTATGTTTGTCTGTGACACTTGTTATGTCATATTTTTGTTACAACATTTTTAATAGTAAATACAACAGATGTTAGGGTTGTGTTTTTCTAAAATATAAACCCTCAGGTGGCTGTTGTGTATGGTTAAATGTTACAATTCACTAATTTGGTGCCTGTGTTAGTAACAGTCTTTAATCTTATTCATTATTTAAGGCAATGATAAAGCTTCCACCAAATTATCTAACAACTGGTTTAATACAATGCTATTTGTTTCTTAGGTAGCAAATGGTTTGCACTTTGTTGCCAGAAATTGAGCATGCATTAATCCAAAGACATGACAATTTTGATTCTGAGCCTCACTTGTTGTTAACGACTTATTAGTTGTTAACAACTTATTAGTTATTATTTTCTTTTTTATGCACTAATTGATATACCCTTTTTAATTTTGCAGGTTGTAAAAATCTGTGAATGCAAGCAAGATTGCGGTTTGCCTTTTTTTTTTGGCTTGTACAAACTCTGTTTAACAATAAATCTCTTCTCTTTTTTTTAAATGGCATAAATAGTGTGTAAATTCCAATGGCAAAGTTATGATTTATTTTGCTATATATTTTTTGTTAATGGTAGAAATAGTGTGTATATTTTGCATAGATTTAGAACTTTTGAATAGAATAGATTGTTTTTTTGTTTTTGGATCAAATACCTTATTATTTTGATTTTGTAATTTAAAGGGCAGGACCCATATTTTGTAATGGGTTCCACCCAAATTATTGGAAAGTTACAATTTAATTTTGGACTTTTGATTTTAAGGCCCAACCCATAAAAGCCCAACCCGATATGCCTATCCGAAGAAACTCGAATATTTCAGTTTTTTGACTCGCATATTTTTGTTCTATTTTACCGTCAGTTCGGTGTCCATATTTAGCCAATCAAACCTGTAAGGTTATCAGTTCCATAAACCCGAACCCGCCTGACCCACCTGATGCATAACCCTATAACTGACAATCTTGATCGATGAATGTTTGTATAAGTTCGATTGGCCCAATTCAGAGGAGCCCAAATTGCAAATCAATTTTTACATATTGGACACTCACTCTAAAAAAAAAAAAAAAACTCTTTTATAAGAGAATATTCTTCAAATAGTAAAAAGAAAATGCATGCATATAGCAAAACTAAACAATACATAAAAGACAAGAAAATCCAAGGACCCCTAGATTGGATGGTCTAGGGTGAGGCCCTAAGACCTTAAAGTCACAAGTTTAAACCCCCGCGGCGCCTACCAAGGTTTAACCTTGGACTTCACTGCAAGGGGGGGTTGGTGGGACCCACTTATATGGTGTCCCACCGTAGGTAATAGGTATGCCTCCCTCCTCTCTAACACTAAAAACTAACTAATCGTGGCCTATGATAATTACATAGTGGTTTTAATAATTTTTAATTAAAAAAATTATCTTAAGGCCATAAATACCATTAGGCCTTATAGCTAATTAAAGCCCCTCCCCCCCCCCCCCCCCCCTAAAAAAAAATTTAAATCACAACACTAAATAACAAATTCTTACCTTGACTTCCCACCCTCCACTGAAGTAATAACAAAAAGGTGTGGTGCCTTTAAGGTGAAACAACATTATCTCAATTTCTCACATAGGCCAATTGAGTTCAACTGACAATCTTGAACGATGGATGTTTGTATAAGTTTGATTGGCCCAATCTATAAGAGCCTAAATTGCAAGGTGATTTTCATATATCGGACACTCACTCTAACACAGACCAAAAAAATCTCTTTTATAATAGAATATTCTTCAAATAATAAAAAGAAAATGCATGCATTTAGAAAACTAAACAAGACATAAAATAGAAGAAGAAGAGGCAACTCCTAAGCCGAATGGTCTAAGGTGAGGCTTTGGGACCTTAAAGTCCCAGGTTCAAACCGCGATGCCTATTAAGGTTTAACTTTAGATTTCACTATAAGGGGGTTCATGGAACCCACTTGTGTGGTGTCCCATCCTAGGCAGTAGGTATGTCTCCCTCCCCTCTAACACTAACAATTAACTAGTTGTATGATAATTAAATAGTAATTTTGGTAAGTTTTAATTAAAAAAATTGTCATAAGGCCATAGATACCATTAGGCCTTGTAGCCAATTAAATCCCCTCTCCCCCTCCCCCCTAAAAAAAGGAATTTTAAATCACAACACTAAATAACAAATTCTTACCTTGACTTCCCACCCTCTATAGAAGTAATAATGAACAAGTATGGTGCCTTTAAGGTGGAATTGCATTATTTTAGTTTCTCGTATAAGCCAACCAAACTCAACCGACAATCTTGACAATGGATGTTTGTATAGGTTCGATTGGTCCAATTCAGAGGAGCCCAAATTGCAAAGCGATTTTCACACATTAGACACTCGCTCTAACAAAAAAAAAAAAAAACTCTTTTATAATAGAATATTCTTTAAACAATAAAAATGCATACATGTTGCAAAACTAAACAAGGTATAAAATAGAAGAAGAGTCAACGACCCCTAGATTGGATCATCCAAGGTGAGGCCTTAGGTCCCAGGTTCAAACCCCCATAGTGCCCACTAAAGTTTAACCTTAAATGTCATCACCAAGGAATTAGTAGGACCCACTTATGTGATGTCCCACCCTAGGTAGTAGATACGCCCCTTTCCTTTCTAATACTAAAAACTAACTAGTCATGGCCTATGATAATTAAATAGTGATTGTGATAATTTTTAATTAAAAAAATTGATCGAAGGCCATAAATATCATTGGGTGTACACGGTACGGGGGAATTCAAGGATTTAAAATCTCCAAATTAATACTAAATTTTGGAGATTTTAAAAATTAAATATCCAGTACTAGTATTAAATTTAAAAATCTCCATATTGGTACCATACCATTTTCAGGGATGGTTCGGTATAGAGATTTGGTTCTTTCATAATTAATCAGTATGATACAATCTAAACAGGAATTTGGAAATTTATATTATACACAAATTTATACTATTTATTGAATCTATATTCATTATTAAAAAATTGATATGATATATAATTGAATTTACTTTTCATTTATTATTTTTAAACTTAATTCATATGATTGAGAACTAAACTAAAAATAATTTCTAAACCATTAAGCTCACTTGAGAACTTAGGATAATAGAGAAAAATTATTTAACTATTGAGTAGCCATGAAAAAAAAAAAGCAGTATGAGCTTGTATATAATCACATAATGGAGATCAACATATGATCCAATTCATTTAGGCCAAGCCAAAGTGGCTGCACCAACGGAAAAAAAAGCATTAAAATGGTCCCTGGATAAAAATTAACAACAAACCAAAGCAATTTGGTTTACAATTGTCTTTAGCAAAGAAGACATATCATTCCATTATCCTCTTTTGGGTGAAAGTTGACCTAATCTCTATCCAATATTCTCTTTTGCTTTTATTGTTTCAACAAAAACATCGTAGTTTTGAATAAAAGCATGTCGTTTTGGTTACTATTATTTATATATTTATTAAATATATTAAAAGATTATTTATAATAATCTCATTTAATTCATTAATTTTAAATAATATTTATAGAATTAAATTACTTAATAAAAATAAATTTATTTATTTATAAGGTTATTAATTTTATTTATAAGATTAATTATTACATACTTTGATCAAAATGATGTAGTTTGAGCAAAACTATGTCGTTTTAGTTGTCCATAACATATATCTATTAATATACAAAAAATCATAATTATAATAATTTCATTTTGCTCATTTATTTCAAATAATATCTATAAATCTAGATTACTTAATAAAAATAATAATTATTAAATATACTAAGATTGGATTGTATTTTAATTAATATGAATGACTTAACTTTTTTTTTCAAAAGGTTATTGTTTATTTTAATCAAAATGACATAGTTTTAGACAAAACTCCATCATTTTAGTTATCTATGATATATGTTTTTATATATTAAAATACAATAAAAGATAATATATATATATATATATATATATATATATATATATATATATATATATATATATATAATTTATTAAATTAATATTCGGTACTACATTCGATTTTTGGTTCGGTGTGGTTTCGGTATGGTTCTCGATTCATTTTTTATAAATTTCCAGTACCATACCAAATTATTCGGTACTACATTCAATTATTGGTTCGATGTGGTTTCGGTATGGTTTTTAATAAATCTCCAATAACATACCAAATTAATTATAAAATTTGGTTCAGTTTGGTACGGATTTAATATTGTTCGGTTTGAGTATTTTCTCTATATTGTGTATAGCCCTACCATTAGGCCTTGTAGCCGATTAAACCCCACTCCCTCCCCCCCTAAAAAAAAAATTAAATCACAAAACTAAATAACAAATTCTTACCTTGACTTCCCACCCTCCACTAAAGTAATAATGAATAGGTGTTGCACCTTTAAGGCAAAACTGCATTATCTCAATTTCTTGCATAGGCCAACCGAGCTTAATTGACAATCTTGACCGATGGTTGTTTATATAAGTTTGATTGGCCTAATCTGGAGGAGCCTAAATTGTAAGGCGATTTTCACATATCGGACACTCACTTTAACACAAACCAAAAAAATCTCATTTATAATAAAATCTTCATCAAACAGTAAAAGGAAAATGCATGCATGTAGCAAAACTAAACAATACATAAAACAAAAGAAGAAGAGGCAATGACCTCTAGACTGGATGGTCTAAGGTGAGGCCTTGGGACCTTAAAGTCCCAAGTTCAAATTACGGCCCCACTAAGGTTTAACTTTGGATTTCACCATAAGAGGGTTGTGGGACCCACTTATATGGTGTCCCATTCTAGGTTGTAGGTATGCCTCCCGCCCCTCTAACACTAATAATTAACTAGTCGTGGCCTATGATAATTAAATAGTGATTTTGGTAATTGTTAATTGAAAAAAATTTAAAAAATTTCCTTAAGGCCATAGATACCATTAGGCCTTATAGCCAATTAAACTCCTCTCCCCCCCTCCCGCTTAAGAAAAGGAAATTTTAAATCACAACACTAAATAACAAATTCTTACATTGACTTCCCACCCTCCACCAAAGTAAAAATGAATAGATGTGGCGCCTTTAAGGCGGAGCTACAGTTTCTCAGTTTCTCGTATAAGCCAACCAAGCTTAATTGACAATCTTGGCCAATGGATGTTTATATAGGTTTGATTGGTCCAATCGAGAGAAGCCCAAATTGTAAAGCGATTTTCACACAGTAGACACTCACTCTAATATAAAAAAAAATTATAATAGATTCTTCTTTAAATAGTAAAAAGAAAATGCATACATGTAGCAAAACTAAATAAGGTATATAATAGAAGAAGAAAAGCCAATGACCTTAGATCGAATCATTTAGGGTAAGGCCTTGGGTCCTAGGTTTAAACTCCCATAGCGCCCACCAAGGTTTAATCTTGGATTTCACTGCAAGGGGATTGGTAGGACCTACTTGTTAGTGCCTTAGCCTACGTAGTAAGTATGCTCTCCTCCTCTCTAACACTAACAACTAACTAGTCGTGGCCTTATGATAATTAAATAGTGATTTTGGTAATTTTTAATCTTTGATTATTAACTTTGTTTTTTTAGACTGCTTGTGAAGGATGGCGACAGAGGATTTATGTCAAGCTAATTGGTGAAGGATTTATCCAGAACTTAGTCTTCTTCTTCTTTTTTGTCTTTTGCTTTATACTTTGTTTAATTTTGCTACATGCATGCATTTTTTTTACTTTTTGAAGAAGATTCTATTATAAAAGAGATTTTTTTTTTAGTTTGAGTTAGAGTGAGTATCCGATGTATGAAAATCACCTTATAATTTGGGCTCCTCCAGATTAGGCCAATTGAACCTATACAAATAAATATCGATTAAGATTGTTAGTTGAGCTTGATTGGCCTGTATGGGAAATCGAGATAATGCAGTTTCACCTTAAAAGGTGCCACACCTATTCGTTATTACTTTGGTGGAGGGTGGGAAGTCAAGGTAAGAATTTTTTATTTAGTGTTGTGATTTAAATTTTTTTTTTAAGGGGGGGAAAGGGGGGTTTAATCGGTTACAAGGACTAATGGTATCTATGGCCTTAGGGAACAAAGAATTTTAGCTCTTTTTCTTTTTTTATTTTTCATAAAAAAGCAAGTCTTTTTCTTGTAGTTCCCATGAAAGAATTTAGTTTCCATCGGTCCTCCATAACTTGTAGTACCCTTCACCCAAATCGGCCATGATCATCAAAGAATATATGCTATACATTGTGAACATAACTGTGTTTTTATCTCAAAGTCAGACTTGTATATTTATCATATGTGGTGAAGAGGCAATTGATAGAACTATAAATATGCAACATTTTCTTTATTATTTTTTATTTTTTAATCTAATTATTTGATTTTCCTTCCTCTTACATATTTAGTTAAGAGAATATCATTTCTTTTTTTTTTTTTTGCTTTAAGCGGTTAAAAAGAAAATTATTTCACTCAAGAGATCCTTCTCCGGTTTAGGCCTTATTCCAAGTTTGTCTTCTTTGGGACCTAAATCTGCCCTTGGCCAGGGCTATAATCTCGTATGTATATATATATATATATATATATATAATCGGCCAGGAATCGAAGAAGGATCTCTTGAGTGAAAATAATAGCAAGTAGTGTATGCATATAGCCTTAGCCAAGGGCTGGTTCAGGCCTAAAATTGGTCAAACTCAGAATCGGACCTAAGATACTTTAACAAATAATGTAAGAATGGACAATAATTCCAAATTCTAACAAATCCATAGCTCCTAAATTATCAACATCAACAAGAACCTTATAGTCCAATTCTACTATTACTTGGAATCAACCATGAGAATAAATCCAACTTAAGGCTTCCTTATTTCACTATATATACATATATTTTTTGTAATAATCCTAATTTTTTAATAATAATAATAATAATAATAGTAATAATAATAATTATAATAATAATAATAATAATAATAATAATAATATTATTATTATTATTATTATTATTGATATTTATTATTATTATTATTATTATTATTATTATTATTGTTGTTGTTGTTGTTGTTATTAGTATTATTTTATTTTATTATCATTATCCTTATTATTATTATTGGTATTATTATCATTATTTTGAGATCCCTAATGTTAATATTATTATTGCTATCATTGTTATGATTATGATTATTATTATTATTAGTATAAGTATGGTTATTGTTATATGTATGTTTTGAAAGAGAAAAAAAGGGAAACCACAAAATTTGGACTCATGGAAAATGTCCCTCCCTTTAAAAAGGGAAGTGATGGTCTGCGCAGGGAATGATGGGAGAACAGTAGGGAAAGTTTGATTTTAGTGAAAAATTATAGTTTAGTATTAATACTTTTCTTTCCTTCTGTTCAACCCCAAAATGACCTCAAATTTGAGTTACAGAATCATAACAACGTGCTCTTCCTTCTAGTGGTGTCTGTTTTTCAAGAAATAACTCAGATTGGTGCAGAATTATCACTATTTAGTCAACCTAATTTCTCCAATATGCACTGTTGCGGCAAGTTTCAGGCAACATTGTTGCTTCCTTTGCATTCCTCATATTACCAGGATTTCGTAGCCACCAACCATGCATTTGAACTCCATCCATAGACTATTTGACAAATATTTTTAGATAATTTTTATTTATTCTTCATTTCAGTTATTCATTGCTTATTTTGGATTTTTTAAAGCTTTGGTTGTGTCCTATAAATTATTAAAAATGTTTTAGTATATTCTGTTTTATCAGATATCGTGTTTTTCCGGTGAAGATATTGCGGATCCCACCTGAAATACAGTGAAATTGGGATTGATTCAGAAAATTATAGAATTATTTTTATTATTTATAATAAATTATATTGATCGATTTCTATAATTGGACCAAAGTCCAATTCCTCACGGATTTCGAAAAATAAATTCTGAAAGCATTTTAATGGAAATTTCTTAATTTCTATTTAAATTGGTTAAATTGCTAGAAATAAATTCCTTTAGCCTCAAATATCATATTTAAGATGTTTCCATGTCTATTTTATTAATTCATTGATTTTTATAATTTTTCAGAATTTTGGAGAATTTTATGAAATGTAACGGGGCGACAAAAGGGACCCTAGGGGCCATGCACCCTTAGAGTCTTTAGCTTATCCCAAGGACATGGTGGAACAATAAAAGTATAATATGGCCGAGCAAGGACGTATGTGAAAGGAAAAGTACAACAAAGGGCATTTTGATAAATATGAATAAATACTATTATTTATATATTTATCAAGGTGTGATGGGTGGAACATTCTGATGTCTCCTCCTACCAACATTCAAGGTGCTCCTCATACTCTTTAGGGGGTACCTTCGGTGTAAGCTCTCTACCATCCCCGAGGCTTATGTGTACGTTCGATGACACAGCCTTAAGTGCTCCCTAGTGTGAAGCTAGGTGACGAACATCGAGTTCAGGAAAGAGGAATTCGGTGTCTCCATAGAGAAGGAGCTCTATGGACACTATGAGGTCGAGGTGCTCGTGGTGCGTGGTTCTCCTGGACCCGAGGTTACAATATAACTTGTGCTATGCGCAAGCATATAGGGGAATTCCGAGGCGCTGTGGGATTTGAATATATGTAGGAATTACAAAACAAGTACATGACCCTTGAATATGCGAGAGCCATAAGGCTAATGCAGGATTCAGTAATATATGGGAACAGTGAGGCAAATGCGAGGCTTAAGATAAGAATAAGGTTTGGATACATGTGCGGGATACAATGCGAGCATAAGCCTTGAACGTATACGAGAAATATAGGAACAACGATAGTAGTGAACATGCGGGGTTGGTTAGGTTCACCAATACTTTATTATAGTCGAAGGACACTCAGTATTAATGCTAAGAGCATGTTCATGAGGCTTAGCTGGCCTAAACTTGGGAAATTTTAGGTGCCACACGGGTCGAGTGTTATGCATAAACATGTTTTAAATAAATATCATTTATTTTAGAGAGTTCCGGAATGGGAGCCATCACATTTGGGCAGCTGAGAATGCATCGGTCGACACGCTCCACGTGTAAGTGACTGATTTTATTAAATTTTTGTTGAAATTATAATATTAAAAAATTGAATGTTTGATTTATTTTGGTAAATATAGTATAAATATTATTCGAAGGTTATTGGCCTTGCATTTTATATAAATACCATGTGAGCTATCATTCCATGTTTATCATTGATAAGAATTCTAGAAAGATGCTTTTAGCTTTTTATATTTTATTTAAATATTTCATGTGGTTAACATAATATTAAATTTGAATATATATATTTATACATGATTTATTGATTTCTTTTATCAGGAATAATATTTGGAAAGATGCTTTAGATGAATTTATTTTATTCGGTTTATTTTATTTTACTTAGTTTATGATACAAATGTGTTTTAGAGAAATGGTAGAACATGCTATCTAGTGGGTGTCATCAGGACCATGTGCATACTAGTAGTGATTATTGAGTTGGGCCCTTGATTGGTTATGGTATTGAAAGTTCGGTTGATGCATAGCTCTCAGGCGTGTGTTAGTGAAAGGCTCGGTTGATGCATTGCTCTTGGGCATAATTTGGTTGAACATTTGCTGGGATCGGTGGCTTGGTTAATACTTAGCTCTCGAGAATCACTAACAAATATTGGAATAAAAGAAGGACTGAGGCTGGTAGCTCGATGGAAGCTTAGCTCTCGGGAACAGGTAGTCATTGGATAAATAAGAGAGTCAAATAGCTTTTAGATTTGTGATTTAGGATTCTACCATGATTTTCAGTGAAAGGTTTTATTTACTATAAGAATTATTTTTCAATGAGTTACCTTATTATAAGTTAAAGGGATGAATATTTATGTACTTTCTTGAAAGGTATTTTCATAAAAAAAATTATATATATATATATATATATATATATATAGCTTTGGCAAAAATAAAAGAGTTTTTGGACTAATTACTTATTTAAGGGATTTAAAGGTTTTAAACAACTGTTTTAAAATCAACATGCATTTTATAAAGTTAGTTTACTCAATAAAGTCTGATTTCCATTAATTTTATTTTTCCATGATATCATAGTCAGACCTATCCTAGTCATCGTCTATGTCGGGTTTCATCTTCTCCGACCATTTTGTGTAGGTTTATTTGATATAAATATTGTGTATTTAATTTTTAAATATCGTGGTAGTTAGTTAAATGACTTATATAATTTGTTTTGGGACTTGGTATTCTTAAATGCTATTTTGTATTGTGGATTTCATTGTGATGGAGATATATGAAATATGATGATGGATTATTGGAGTATTTGTGAAGTAGTATTGATTGGAAATTATTTTGGAAGTGTCATTTCTTTTCTACAGGTTGTGGTTTTGTCCCGGTATAAAGAAAATTCTACTGGATTTTCATTAGAGGTATAGTATTGATTCAATTTTATATTGAAAATTTTCTTAGACTTACTACAGGTTTCAGAAGATTTATATTTTCCCATTTTCTAGTGCCGATTATATGCCCATGGAGGTTTGGGTTGTGACATATATATATATAACATGTAATTAATATTACTAACTAGCTATAATAATTATTTACTTTTTAAAAATTTTGCTTTAAGTAGCTTAAACAAATAAAATAACATAGATATATCAAGAAATTGTAAATTAATTAAATTCCTATAGTAAATTATATACATTTATATAACATGTATAAATTGTAAATTAATAAAGTTACTATATATATATACATATAAAAGATTTTATATAGTTTTAGTAGTAGTAGTAGCAATAACAAGCAAGTAGTGAATTGTTTTTTTTTTTTTTTCAAAAAAGCAACAGCAAGTAAGTAGTGTGTGCATCTTGCCTGTGAGTGTAATCGAGCCAAGTTGAGTCGGCTTTAAAATTTAAAGTTCAAACTTGACTCGAAGTCGATTGACCTATTTATTTCAAAAATTGAGTTTGACTCGATTAAATAATTCATATATTCAAACTTAATATGGCTCTGCTCGATTAATTAAATAACTTTTTTTAAATATATAGTTTAAAATATTCAAACTTGAGCTCGAGCTCGAACTCGATTCATTTATCAAAGATATATTTATAATTATATTAAAATAAAAGGTAAATAGTAAATATATCAAACTCAACTCGTACTCTATATGTTCGAATAAACTCGCGAACCTATGGAATTACATATTTAGAAGGTTAAACCCATACTTAGCCCCCTGAACTTTTAATCAAAATCTCATTGGCCACCTAAACTTTTAAAATGATCTTATAGACACCTCAACTTGGTAAATGTGACCTTATAAATATCTCAACTTATAAATTTTATATTTTTAAACACCTCCATGTTTTTGCTCCACTCTCCTTAAATAAAAAAAAATTCTTTTGATCCTCATAAGTTTTATAACTTATCATTTTGATCCTCTAATTTTTTTTACGTTCTTTTATTTTTTCAAGGCATACTTTTGATTAACATTATTAACTTATATACAATTGCATAAATTATTTATTTATTTTTTTAAGAACAAATTAATTATTTATTTAAATTTTTTAAAAATACTAGAAAATTAAAAATTATAATTCTGATCCTCTAATTTTTTTAACATTCTTTTATTATTTAAAGGCATAATTTTGATTAATATTATTAATTTATATACACTTACATAAATTATTTATTTATTTTTTTGAACAACAAATTATTTATTTATTTAATTTTTTTGAAATACTAGAAAATTAAAAATTATCATTTTGATCCTCTAATTTTTTTTGACATTCTTTTATTATTTCAAGGCATTATTTTGATTAATATTATTAATTTATATACAAATACATAAATTATTTATTTATTTTTTTAAACAACAAATTAATAATTTATTTAAATTTTTTTGAAATACTAGAAAATTAAAAATTAACGTTCTAATCCTCTAATTTTTTTAACATTCTTTTATTATTTTAAGGCATAATTTTGATTAATATTATTAATTTATATACACTTACATAAATTATTTATTTATTTTTTAACAAAAAATTAATTATTTATTTAATGATATGCATATTCTGTAGTGTCTTGTAGAAAATTTTCAAGTTTTATATTGCTTTAAGCTAACCATGCATCAGTTTTTTTTTTTTTTAAGAAATCTATCCATGCATCAGTATTATGATAAGAAGCTATAATGAATGATAAATGATTGCAATATAGTATACTATCTCCTCGATACAAAGGCATTTTTCTACATAAATTATACTAAATTTTCTTTTAGATTCTGAAAATGGATGTATCAGATGTTGAAGCATCGGAATGGAATATACTGGTGTTCCTACTCATAATTCTTTAGCCTCAATATCAGAAATAGAAATTGAGTATTTTGGTCAATGTATCTCTGGCTTAGATGATGACAAAATAATTTTTTGATAAATAAAAAATATTTTTTATTTTTTTAATGAGATTGAATGTGAATCTGCAAGTGAAGGTGAAGATGAATGTGAATGAACTTGCAGGTGAAGATGAATGAACTTATAGGTGAAGGTCAATGAACATACATGATATCATCCAGTATGTTCTCGTTTAGTTAGGGGCTCCTTACCTCTTAAATAGGGACACTTGGATTAGCAAGAAAACAGATCCGTCCAGAATGTGGACTGCCCCAAAGTGGAGCCCTAAGCATAGAAGGAACACTCTCCTATCAAGATTATGATTCACTATCCCACACGAAATTTGACTCCTCCCATGTTTGAGTATTACAATATATAGAGCCCTACATCCCTCACAAAGGGACATCTTATTCTCACATATTCTAACCATCTTGTGTTCTCCTTACTTCTATTCTCTAACTTAGGCATCGGAGTGTTTGTGGGGACTCTCCCCACCTCTTACCTTGCCTCCTATTCATGGATTGTAGGATACCAAGCCTAAGAGTTCTGAAAATCAATTATCAAGTGGTGCCGTCTGTGGGAACTCCTTGGGAAAAACCATTCATTTACTTGCTAAGCTAAAGACATCTTTACTATGACTTTTAGCCCACCACTAGACCTGACTCCTGAAGCCGACACCAACCCTTTTGCACCTATCCTTTCAACCGACCTCTTAGACACTCTCCCAGCAATAATGCTTCCACCCACCTTACAGCATGTCGGAGCCTCATCCGGATGTATACCTTCACTCCCTGATAACAATCTGAGATGCCCGTCCTTAGGCACAAACCTCCCGTATTACGGTCCACTACAACACCATCAATCAATACCTTCTATACCTTTATACCAGAAACACTAGCAATAACCACTCCAAATTTAAACATTGTAAACTAAACACTCAGCCTTGATCAAACTAGCAAGGAAGCCATGATAAAAAATATTCAGGCGCAGATAGCTTTGATGCAACAACAACTAAATGCTATAATACAGAGTGGGCGCTCTGAGCCAGCTCAAAACAATGATAACACAACACCCTGGCAGGCCCCAGGAACGAGTATAGGGAAGGGTAAAGCACCAGAAGGGGAGTGTAGTTCAACCATTATGGCCCTTGATGATTCGAAATTAGCTCAGAAGGTTGAAGAAGCAATATGCAAAGCCCAGACCAAATCTAGAAAGGAAAAAGAATGTGTTATGGATAGCAGAATTCCGTTTATCAGCAGAATAATTTAGACAGAGATCCCTAGTAAGTTTAGAATCTCGTAGCTTGATCAGTACGATGGGACGGGAGACCCTATCAGTTATATATCAGCGTTCCGAACAAAAATGCTACTCCAGAATGTAAATGATGGAATCATGTGCAGAGTCTTTCCAAGCACGATCATAAAAAATGCTCAAAAGTGGTTTCAGCGACTCCCGAAGAATTCCATCACTTCTTTTAAGGATATGGCAGAACATTTTCATATCAAATTCATCACCAATATTCCCCCAGCAAAAAAATCAATGATCTTCGGATGTGCCGGTAAGAAGTTAACGAACCTTTAAGAAGTTACCTTGACTGTTTCAATAAAACAGCCATGCAGATTGAGCATGTTGTTGATGAAGTTGCCATAGAAGCTTCGAAAAATGGCACCAGACTTGGCAAGCTTAAAGATAAAATAATGACTAAAGAACCGAGTGCCTTTGTAGAAGCAATGGCAATGGCGGTCCAGATGATAAAAATAGATGAAGATAAAAGGATGCGATGGGAAGAAGATAAGCCATCGATCAAGGATGAAGGACCAAAACAAAGATGAGCAAGCTTCCCAAAAATGAATTTCAGAAATCCGACAAAGAGATTTGACAGGGAAGCAGACAGATATACACCCTTGAACACCTCTCAATCCAAAATCCTCATGTGGGTCAGGCAAAATGGAGTTTGGATCACCCCAGCCAAGAGAATCAGCCCAAGCCGAAGATTTACCCAGGATAGAGGACAGTACTGCAAGTACCACCGGGAATACGGGCATGACACAGAGGATTGCAAAGAGCTAAAGAATGCCATAGAAAGACTGGTGCAGAGGGGAAAGCTCAATAATTTCACAAATGCACCGAGGAGAAGCGAAAACTCTAAAAGCCAGGAGCAGGATAGACCCGAAGCAAAGAAAAATCGAAAGGAGCTGATTGGAATGATCAACATGATCATAGGGGGAGAAAACACCAAAAAGAGATTAAAGCGTAGTAGAGGAGAAAAATCAATACCTGGGAGAAGCGATATCATGTTCAATTCAGAAGATGATTCGCATGTACACCACCCTCATTATGATGCTCTGGTAATAACTACGTACATAAATAAGTATCGGATCAAAAGGCTACTGGTAGATAATGGAAGTGCTATCAATGTATTATCCTGGAATGCGTACAAAGCATTGGGCGGCTCTGTCACTAACTTGAAAGCCATCACGACTTTTTATGGTGGAACCATGCAACTAATGGGGATTGTCGAATTGAACCTATAATTTGGAAACCAAGATGATGAGGAGACAAAAGTCATCCGGACTGTATTCAATGTGGTGGATATACCACTGGCTTATAATGGGATTATAGGAGGGCTGACACTTTATGAGGCAGATGCAGTCACCAGCATCCGACACTTAACCATGAAAGTTCTGATCAAGAATGGAACCCTTACTATTCAGGGAGATCAATACATGGCCAGACAGTGTTATCAGATGGCCATGAAGCCTCAAGCAGAGGCTTTTCCTTTAGAGGCGTGGGAAGTTGAGAAGCAAGGCGCCGATCCACAACTAGTAGAAGACATAAATACATTACAAATCATGGAAAAAAAGATCGTGAAAATTGGCAATGCACTCAACCGAAATATCAGAGATGAAATAAGGGAAGTCCTTACCAGACACTTAGAGGATTTCGCTTCACAAGCATCCGAGATCGTCGGCTTGGACCCACAGGTTGCCTATCACTGCCTAAACATTAAACCAGGAGCCAAGGCAGTAACATAAAAAAAAAACCTTTGCCTATGAAAGATAGAGAATCATTGCTGAAGAAATAACAAAAATGCTAGCAACTGGGTTCATTAAAGAGGTTACTCACTCAGAATGGGTAGCTAACGTGGTACTCGTCAGAAAAGCAAACGGGAAGTGTAGAATGTGTGTAGACTACACCGACCTCAACCGAGCATGCCTTAAGGATAGCTACTCGTTGCCCATGATTGACCAGCTCATCGGTTCCACCACTGGTCACAGATTATATAGTTTCATCGATGTGGCACAAGGTTATCACCAGGTTCTAATGAAGGAAGAGGATCAAGAGAAAACGTCCTTCATCACCCATGAAGGGTTGTACTGTAACAAGGTGATGCCCTTCGGATTGAAAAATGCCAGGGCCATGTATCAGAGAATGATGAACCAAGTCCTCCAAGACTAGATTGGAAAAAGTATAGAGGTATACATAGACGAAATCATTATCAAAAGTAAACATCTAGAACAGCACCCAGCGGACTTGGATTGGGTTCTCTAACTACTGAGCAAATCCAGGATCAAGTTGAATCCTAAGAAATGCATCTTTGGAGTCTAAGCAGGAAAATTCTTGGGATTCATGATATCTCACCGGGGCATTGAAGCCAATCCAGAAAAGATGGAAGCCATACTCAACATGGAAGCACCGAAGAATATCCATGAGGTACAAAAGTTAAATGGCAGAATGACCGCATTAGGGCATTTTATTTCTTGCTCGACTAGGCGATGTCTACCATTATTCCGAGCTCTTAAAAATTTTGAGAAGTTTCAGTGGTCTGCTGACTGTCAAGCGACATTTGAAGATATTAAAAAATTCTTATCTTCACTACCCCTACTCAGCCGGTCGGTCCCAGATAAGACCTTGTATTTGTACCTTTATATTGGCCGAGAATGCATCGCTTCAGTACTGGTAAGAGAAGAAGGAAGCCAGCAAAGCCTTGTCTATTACGTCAGTAAGATGCTCCAAGGACTTGAAATTCGGTATCCCATGTTGGACAAGTTAGCCATGGTTGTGGTCCACGCCTCTCAAAAGCTTCGACATTACTTCCAGGCTCACCATGTCATTGTCCGATCCTGCTTCCCACTATGGAAAATCTTACAAAGATCGGAGACTTCATGCAGGCTAGTATAATGGTTGGTCTTACTCGGTGAATTCGATATTGACTATGAGCCCTGGCAGTAGATGAAAGCCCAGGCATTAGCAGATTTTGTGTAAGAAATGGCTCCAGAAGGCATAGCCTTGACCAAAGCACCGGAATGGAAGCTCTATGTTGATGGAGCATCCTCAGCTCAAGGTTCTGGTGCTGGAATAATCCTCAGAGGACTGCATAAGGTTCACATCCGATACGTAGTCCATATCTAGTACAATGCCACCAACAATGCAGCCAAGTACGAAACACTCATTACAGGTTTGAAGTTGGCCACCAAAGTCAAGGTTGAACACCTCATCATATACTTGGACTCCCAACTGGTAGTTAACCAAGTCAGTGGAATGTTCTAAGTTAAAGACACCTGCATTGCCAAGTATGTAAACAAGGCCAAGTAGCTTTTGCAACACATCGAACGAGATAGAGGCCGATGGGAGATCGTCCAGATTCCTAGGGAAGAAAACAGTAAGGCCAACTACCTTGCCAAATCTACAACTAAAAATAGTCAAGCATTTCGGGATATGAATTTCACCGAGTCGCTAACCAGTCCCAACATAAAAGACATCGAAGTTTTAGAGACACGAGTAGTCTCAAAATGGATGCGATCGATAATCCAATATCTGGAACATGGAACACTCCTAGAAGAAAAGCTGAAGGCTCGGAAGCTCAAGACCAAGGCCGCCCACTATTCCATCCATCAAGGGGAGCTCTACTAAAAATCCCTTTCACACCCATGGTCCAAGTGCGTTTCACCAGAGGAAGGAAATTACATACTCTGAGAAATCCATGAAGGAATTTATAGAGCGCATGAATCTCACTATTCACTCACTCGAAGGCACTACTCTAAGGGTATTACTAGCCCACAATGTCTAAAGATGCCCAACAGCTAACGCAAGCATGTCCCCAGTGCCAGCACTATGCCCGACTCAGTCATAAATATTCTCAGCCCCTGCATCCTATCAGCAGCCCTTGGTTATTCGCTATGTGGGGGATGGACATCCTTGGTCCTTTCCCTCCCTCTACCTTATAGAAAAAGTTTTTAATTGTGGCCATTGACCATTTTACCAAGTGGGTAGAAGTAGAAGCAGTCCCAACCATTATAGAAGCCTGGATACAACACTTCTTCTAGAAGGAGATCATTTACAGGTTCAGCATCCCCCACACTTTAATTACAGACAACGATAAATAGTTTAATAATAATAAATTCAGAGGTTTCTGCTTAGACCTTGGTATAAAGCTACGCTTTACCTCAGTAGCTGACCCGTAGACAAACGGACAAATGGAAGTCACAAACAGAATTCTTATGCAAGGATTAAAGAAAAGACTTGACGAGAAAAAGGGAAATTGGTTCAAAGAACTCAACAATGTAATCTGGGCCTACAGAACCACACCTCGATCATCCATTGGTGAGACACCATTCAGAATGACTTATGGCATGGACGCTGTAATTCCCATGGAAATTAGGTCACCAAGTTACCGGGTAAGCCAGAATCTCGATCACACCATTAACAACGTTGACACCTGGATATGCCTAGACCTACTAAAGGAATGAAGAGAATAAGCTGTAGCCACAAATGAAGCACATCGACAAAAGATAACAGGTACCATCATCAACGGCATCGAGCAAAACAATTCAAGTTAGGAGATTGGGCACTCAGAAGAGCAGATATCGACAAAGGCACCTCAGGAATCGACAAGTTAGGTCTAAACTGGGAAGGTCTGTACCAAATCTCGGCAAGCACAATGAAGGGAGCATACAAACTAAGAGAAAGAGGAGGCAAAAAACTACCACAATTTTGGAACTCAAACTCTCTCAGAAAATACTATCAATAAAATTGTATTCAACACATGATTCAATAAAGTCTCTCTTCATTAATAAAATGCCTTTACATGTGATCAGTTACAAAAAAAATGAGAAAAGGAATGTATACATATCTACTCCACTATATGTACACCCGGACCCCTAGGCCTGAAAACAGAGGGGGAAACCTCATCAACAGTCTCTGGATGCACTACAAAACCAATAGCAATAGCAGCCTCTGCAGTCTCCCTTGTCGAAATAGAACTGGCATTTCGTTGGGTGTCCTCCTCTGCAGCAAGTTTGGCAAGGTCTGCTGGCATTATTCGATCTAACGCCCCTAGATCCAGTCCCGTCTTGAGAGAGAAGGATCCTCTTACACTCAGCCCGATAAGCTTTGAGAAACCCTCCTACCATGCCTTGGTACGCCTTCTTATCATTTGCTCAGGATTTCTCAAGCTCCGCCAACCTCCCCTGGAGCTCAGTGATTTGAAGATCCTGCTCTTTGATCCTCCTTGTCAGCTAGGCTTAGATATGTTCCAGCTCAAAAACTTTCTTCTGATTCGCCTCAGCATCAGACTTAGCCTCAACATATTTTGTCTGGCAGTGCTCCAGGGCTGCCTTTATGCCATCCAGCTTCTTCTCAAAATCGATGGCTATGGTCCCCACCTCTATTTCCTTTAGGCTATATTGGCTTTTCAGGTAGAAGTACTAATCCTTCAACAGCAGTAAGGCCTAAGTCATCTGCTAAAAATAAAAAGTTAGCTTCAACAAGAAACACATACGATAATAACATCAGTGGCAGAAGCTAGCTTACCTCTAGTGACTGGCCAATCATGGAGTCAAACAACCCCTCCGGGCCCTCATCGAACCAACGTTGCATATCACCAGGCAGCCCTAGCGATTCTACGTACTTATCCCGCACTTGGCTGTTGGAGATACTCGAGGGCTTCATCCGCTTCAATATCTAGCCCTTCACATCCGGACACCCAGATAACCATGAGCGCTGAATGTAAATCTCTTCATCTAGCCCCTCCGCATCAGACTCCAGATCAATCAACCGCCTTTTTCTTCGGCCAACCTGCTCCGACTGTTCAATTTCCATCATCACTTTGCCCTTGGGGTTGGCAGGAACCGCTTCAAGGGTCGCAGGAACTTTAAGTTCAAGGGAAGGAGAGGCCCGCACTTCCTTCATAGCAGCCGACTCATCAACTAAAGAAATCCCGCCTGCAAATTAAAAAAGTCAGCCATTTACAGTCATAAAAATAGAGCAAGTCAAAAATATTATACAAAGTGAAACAGACATACCAGGGGAGTGAACGCGACTCAGATAAACTCTCCATAGGTACCTTCAGAATGCATCCTCCATCGATCGAGCTTTGGCAAGCCCATCGAGATCTAGTCGTAAAACCATCTTCGTATCATGGTCGGAAAGTTTCGCATGATGGGTCACTTTATGACACTCTTTAGACCACATCCTCCGGACATCCAAGAAGTCTGACTGATGCTCTACAATAAAAAAATGGTGGCTCCACTTCTTGTGGAGATCCGAAAGCTTTACAAAAAGGGTATGGTTGGGTACAGCCGACAAGGAGAACATCAGCTCTCCCTTCTTTCTAGTCAGCCTGTACAGATATCGAAAAACATCTAGATCGGGTTTCCTCCCTTCTTCATACATCAGTTGGATAAACCCGGTCAGTATCCTATAGCTATTCAGGTGAAGTTAACTGGGTGCTATGTTATTTCTATTTAGAAATTCTTTTACAAAGGGATCTAGAAGAAATTTCAAACCCCCCTCTAACTGGTCAAAATACACTACTAATTTACTTAGCCCTAACAAGGGGGTATGGGTCCTAAACCTCCTATCTACGATGTGAAGTGCGTAATCGGTAGGGATACAGAACCACCTCTGATACCACCCTAGTAACTCACTATCTACATTGAAGATAAAAAGGTCAAAACTAACTTCTTCCCTTAGGGCCATAGTGAAGAAAGGAAATAAACAATAGCATAAATGAGGAAAAAGAGGAAAAAGAAAGACAAAAAGAATCACCTGGTTGCCACAAGTAAGAATTACGACAGGTAGAAATGAAAACAGCAGAGGCAATATCAATGCAACGAAGGAAAGAACAACAGAAAAGCAAAGAAGCAAAATACGCCAGTTAACAAGCGCAACAGTATTTATAAAGACACGAAAGGATTTGAAAGCATGCAATTAACTGCCCTCATTATTGCTGCGTTCCTCCTTAGGCCACCATGGGCCTTTTAGGAATAAAAAAGCCCATTAGACGAGGGGTTGCAACAATGGCGACAAAAATGCTTTGTTTTCTGACATACAAAATGATGCATCACTCACGCGATTTCACTTATGAATCCCTAAGAGTTGAAGCGATGCCACCACGTGTCAACCCGCCCACATTTCAACTGGGCCGCTTCATCAAGTGACTCGGAATGCATTTCAAGCAATGTTTTCAGCCCATTCCAAGTATCCGAGCATCTAAGTCTCGCGCATCTAAGTCCAGTGACTAAAGCTGGCACCCTTAAATCGCTTCTATAGTACTGAGGTTCCGAGCATGTAAGCCTCACATCCCTGAATTGAGCGTCTAAGTCTCACACATCTAAGTCCAGTGACTGAAGATGGCACCCTCAGGTCGCTTTTGTAGTACTGAGGTTCCGAGCACATAAGCCTTGTGTCCCTAAATCGAGCGTCTAGGTCTCACACATTTAAGTCTAGTGACTGAAGCTGGCACCCTCAGGTCGCTTCTATAGTACTAAGGTTCTGAGCTTGTAAAGCCTCGCGTCAATACACCGAGCATCAAAAATCCAGTGACGACTGGTTCTATCATATCATTTTCAAACAAATGGGTTAATCTATTGTTGTGCTCATACACACTTTATAGATATCCCAGCTCTACAGATTACGATTCAGCAACACCATCCCGATACTCAGCATCGAGTTCTACTCATTATGATTGAGGCTGGCCACCTCAGCTCACTTGCCTCTATTTTCGTATTATACCCCTTATGAGAAAGCATCAACATCCTACTCGGACGCGACAGACATAAATATCCAAATATCCCGGGGGGGACTCTTGATACCATCCAGTATGTTCCCGTCTAGTTAGGTTCTCCTTACCCCCTAAATAAGGACACTTGGATTAGCAAGAAGGCAGATCCATCCAGAATGGGGACTACCCCAAAGTGGAGCCCTAAGCACAAAAGGAACACTCTCCTATCAAGATTATGATTCACTATCCCACAAGAAATTTGATTCCTCCCAAGTTTGAGTATTACTATATATAGAGCCCTACATCTGTCACAAAGGGACATCTCATTCTCACATATTCTAGCTATCTTGTATTCTCCTTACTTCTGTTCTCTAACTTAGGCATCAGAGTGTTCGTGGGGACTCTTCCCACCTCTCATCTTGCCTCCTATTCATGGATTACAGGATACCAAGCCCAAGAGTTTCGGAAACCAATTATCAATACAAGTGAAAATCCGTAAGTTTATTAATCTTCACCTTAGGTTCAATGAATATGTAAGTGAAAGTTAATGAACATGTATTATTTAAATAATAACGCTACATGGTTTATGAATATACATTATTGTCACGACCCAAAACAGGGGCCATGACTAGCGCTAGGGAACGGGAATTCTTTCGAATCCAGAACCAGTAGCAAGCCTAAAAATAAAATAAACATGCAATAGTATAAACAATATCAAATTTGCAGCAGAAATAAAAATCATAAATCAAATCATAAATATAATAATAACATTTTCACCACTGGATTTAAGTCAAATCTCATCTCATATATATAAATCTCTTAATACAAATCCAGTTCAAATAATACAATATCTCACATAAATAAAATACATAAAATCCCACAATTAATTTACAACTACTGCAGTGTCTAGATTATAAAAATAAGACTCAAGTAAGCAGTTTACACAAAGAATCCGGGGCGAAAGAAATCCGGCGTACAGGCCTGCTACTGAGGTCTAAAGATGTTGACTCTCCTGAAAAATTGTCAACAGAGGGGAGTCAGACCTCACTGAGTGAATTACTATAATATATATACATGCATACTAAATGACAATGCATACAGTCACAGTATATATCTAATGTGTATATATACAGACAAATACACACAGATGCAGTAAAATCATTTTATATATTTCTATTGAAAATCACAGTTTATGAAGGATCTAATAGAACCCTAGAATATCGCAACCTCGAAAATAGTGTTAGACAACACTCTAGCCATATAGGCTCACTTATTCCAAAATATATCCACTTAATCCATTTAGACAGTAGACTGGCCCCAAGACACTAAGTCAACCGAGCTCCAGCAGTCTGACTGCCAGTGTGATTGGCCCCGAGACACTTGGTCAACCGAGCTCCAGCAATCACACCTCCAAACCATATCTCACACATCAAATAAATCAATTCCAATCAATATCCACAAATGGTTAGTAATATAGCCTAAATGCTATAAGCGTACCGGTACGTACTCGATCCTAGTGCTGCCCACTAGGTAGCATGTTCTATTGATATCCTTCATTAATAAATAATAAAACATACATTCATAAAATAAATGATGCATGAATTTCAATAAAATAACAACATAAACCATATATATACTAGAAATATACCAAAAGTAAACCAGGTATATTTCGAGTATATATATGTCGAATAAATCCAATACAATTACAAAATAAACTAAAATATATCAAAATATACATAAAAGCATTTTAAGAATAATTTAGTTATAAAACATGCATATAGTTGAAAATATACCAAAATATACCAAAAGTAAACCTAAGTAATACTTAAATCATTCATGCATATTTTATTAAAATAAAGCATACTTTTCTAAAACATGCACCCTAAAACACATATATATAAAATAGTAACTCACCCTAGTGCGCTCCACGAGACGGGTCCGACGGGCCTGGTCCACTAGCCATCGGTCTCGGCACAACTAAACAAGCAATAAATAATCGACATTAGAATAAACCTAACAGAAAATCCTAGAATTCGATCTAGAGTACTAAACACAGAAACAGAATTAGGGTTCGACCGGATATCACGTTTTACGAGAATTCTACCAAAAATTCGACAGAACCTCCCCTGTAAAACGGACATCTCTCTACTCAAAAGAGTAGAGCCGACCCTGCAAAGAAACACACTTCGAAAAACAAGCTCAACACTCAACCACAACCCCTCGGTCGGACTCCAGACTACAATCTATCGATCGGGGTTCACAAACACAGAACAATTATGAAAATACCAAAAATACCCTTATAACATAGAAATACATTTTATACGTAGAAATTACATAATTGACCTTAAAACACTGTAAAAACCGATAAAAACTCATTTTATTAGAAAAACCGTATATTATATATATAATTGAAAATAATTTACGAAAAATAGTTTTAATTAGTTAAAAATACTAAATAATTTGTAGAAATCATTTTTATGCCTTAAATAACTATTAAAACCAATTAAATTACATTTTTAGCCAATTTAGGGTAAAATTACCAAAATACCCCTATATATATAAATATACTAAAATTACTTCAAAAATTCACCAAAAATTATACAATTATCCAAAATTAATTTTCTCAATATATTTATCAATAATATCAATAATTAAACTCAATTATCCAATTAATTTCAATTAAAAACACAATTAACCCAAATTTCCCAAAATTACATAAACTTCGATAATTCAAAATAAATACATAGAAAATCATAAAAATTCCAAATAAATTCCTATAATTCATTTCAACACCTAATTTAACCATAAAACACAATTTCATAATTTAAATAATTAATTTCCGAAAATTAGAAAATAATATTAAAATATTCAAAAATACCCAAAAATCCAAAAAATCTCCAAAAATTCCAAAAAAATTCACACATGTATATTAAGCTACTGGTATCAACATTTGTGAAGGTATTTTTCATGAATCAATCAATTCGAAGCTCAAAAAAATCAAAAACCCTAATGTGACCGAATTGGAAAATTTGAAACCTAAGCAATTCTAGACTATTTAAGCTCAAACCAAAGCTAGAATCACACTCACCGGAACTCAAGGAGAAGAAAGAGACCGGCGGTGTCGAAAATGGTGGCCGGAAGAGGAAGAAACGGCGAGGAGAAGGATTTCGGCCAAAAATGGCAAAAACCGAGCAAGCCACTGTCGGAGAAGACGATTGGGATGGCGAGGCAGCGGAGGAGAACGACGGCACGCAGGGGAAGGCACTCTGACGGCCGGTGATCGGGGTAGCAGCGGGGGAGAGGGAAATGGAGGAGAGTCGGGCGCGCGGGGAAGAAGAAGAAAAAGAAGAAGAAAAAAGAAAAGAAAAAAAAAAAGAAAAAAGAAAAAAAAAAGAAAAAGAAATAATAAAATAATATGTATATATTAAAATATAGTGTATAAATAAAATATGTGGGAAAAATATACACCACATATTATTATATTAATTTAAATAAACAATTAATAATAAAATGATAAAATATTAGGGTAATATATATTAAACCCTAATTAAATAAATATCGCACACATACGCGATGTTTAGTAATTTAAAAATACGTATAAGTTCATGCAAGTCCGAAAATATATTTAAAATAATTAATAATAAATTATTTACGTGAAAATTTCCCCGAAAATGCGAGTCCCGGGAAAATTTTACGTAAAGCACTGTAAATAAGACACAGTAATTAAAATAGGTTTTAAATACATATCAACTCGTGAAAATATCGTAATATATATACAAAAATTATTAACACTGCATATCCCGGTACAATGTAAAAATATTTAAAAAAACACGGGATATTACAATTATTTAAGTAATAAACCTATATTATTTAACTAAAAATAAAAAATACAAGTAAAAGTTTATTTATCATAATTAAAAAATAAAAAAATAAAAATTTTTCAATGAATAAAGATTTTATTTTGACTAAAGTTATGAAAAAAAAATCAATAGTATATACTATTTTACAAGTAAAAGTTATGAAAAAATACAAGTTATTTTGAGTAAAGTTATAAAAAATATTAAGTGCGCTAAAAAAATAATATTTCACACGTGTAAAGCTTTTTAGTTCTTGTTGCAATATGGACAAGGGTTCAAGGTATAACAATAAGAAGTGTTCATTAACTTTAGTCAAAATAAAATCTTTATTCATTAAAAAATTTTATTTTTTTATTATAATAAATAAACTTTTACTTGTATTTTTTATTTTTAGTTAAATAATATAGGTTTATTACTTTATATTCATAAAACATATAGGGTTATTATTTAAATAATACATATTCATTAACAATCACTTATATATTCATTAACTTTCACTTACATATTCATTAAATCTGAGGTGAAGATCAATAAACTTGTAGGTTTTCACTTTTATGTTCATTGACCTTCACTTGCAAGTTCATTCATCTTCACCTACAGATTCACATTTAATCTCATTAAAAAAAATTAAAAAGTGTTTTTTATTTATCAAAAAATTATTTTGTTATCATTTGAGCCAGAGATACATTGACCAAAATTCCCAGTTTCTACTTCTAATATTAAGGCCAACGAACTATGAATAGGAACACCAATATATTCCATTTTGATGCTTCAACATCTAAAACATCCATTTTCAGAAGCTAAAAGAAAATGTAGTATTAATTACTTAGAAAAATGCCTTTGTATTGAGGAGATAGTATACTGTATTGCAATCATTTATGCGTGGTTAGCTTACTAAAAAAAAATATTGATGCATGGTTAGCTTAAAGCAACATAAAACTTGAAAATTATGAAATGAAAATTATTTAATATTTTATTTTTTAATTATAATAAATAGAGTTTTACTTGTATTTTTATTTTAGTTAACTAATGTAAATTTATTACTTCAAAAATGTATGTTCATAACATAAAACATGTAAAGTTATTATTTAAAAAATGCATATTCACTGACATTTATCTGCAGATTCATTGATTTTTATCTGCATGTTCATAGATACTCACATGTATGTTCATTGACCTTTGAACCTGTAGTCTCATTGATCTTCACCTACAGATTCATTAACATTCACCTGCAGGTTTATTGACATTCATCTGCAGGTTCATTGATATGTACTTGCAGATTCTTTTATATTTTTCTTTCAATCTCATTAAAAAATTGAAAAATATTTTTTATTTATCAAAAAAATTATTTTTTCTTTTTATTTTATTAATTACAATGGTTTAATTTAATTTTTTATTCATAATTTTAATCAAAATAAAAAATTTTATTCATTAAAAAATTATTTAATTATTTAATTATAATAAATTGACTTTTAATTACTTGTATTTTTATTTTAGTTAAATATTGTAGATTCCTTACTTGAATAATATAGATTTATAAGATAAAACATGTAGGTTCAAATGAATTTGACAAACAATATATTAAAATTATGATGGACCTCCATTCGATAAGAAATGAATTTTTACAATATAACTAATGAACATATATGCACAAACTAATGAATTTAAAGTTATAAATTTAAAAAATTAACAAATCTCCACTCACATAATGCTACAATAGTAGTCAATGACAGTATTGCAACAATTTGATAAGAGATGTTTTTATATATGAATCTTTATGATGATTTTCTTTTTTCCCTTGATTTTGTTTTGTAGCCCATGTATTTCAACATTCTGAAATTTAACCTTGAGTAAACTTGTATCGAAAGAAGACTTCTACAGTTGGAACTACTTTGTAGGAGCAAATCATCTACCCCAACCTGCTTTAAGTCTCAAACTATCCAAAACTTCCAAGCAAATCTGCTAAAGTTTATATTCATAAGTTCATTTTACTTTTAAGGCATGTTGCTGGGTGCTTTGATAATGGTGGAAGTAGAGGAGAAGCAGCATCTTAGCAACATTTCATCAACAAATGCAGACAAAAACAACAACAATAGTAAGAAACGAAAAAGAAAGAGAAACAACATGAAGAAAGTTGCTACAATAGTAGCAGAGCAACAAGAATCTGATCAATGATAGACTCAAATTGATGATGAAGAGGAACATGAAGAGGAAGAGGATTAAATTAATGAGAAGATAAACAACAATAATAATGAGCCTGAAGACAACAACAATGATAAGAGGAAGTGTTAAAAAAAAAGAAAGCATTAAAAAAAAAGAGAGAGGAAGCCTTTATTAGTTTCACACATGTGATGGACTCTTGGTTCATATTGCTATACGAACAGGGGTCCATGATATTATTTGCCCATACCTTGTTAGTGGGTCAAAAGTAGAGGGTAGTCCAAATGATGATGATGATGATAATGATGATGATGATGATGATGATGGTGATGAATAAGAAGAAAAAGAAGAAGAAGAAGAAGAAGGATGAGCTTGAAGACAACAACAATGATAAGAGGAAGTGTTAAAAAAAAGAAAGCATTAAAAAAAAAAGAGAGAGGAAGCCTTTATTAGTTTCACACATGTGATTGACTCTTGGTTCATATTGCTATACGAACAGGGGTTCATGATATTATTTGCCCATACCTTGTTAGTGGGTCAAAAGTAGAGGGTAGTCCAATCGAATCGACAATTGTCGAGTTTAAATTCAATTTAATTTTTAAATTTGAAGTTGGAGCTCAACTTGAAGTGGATTGATTTTTTTTTTTTGAAATTTATACTCGGCTGATAAAATAATTTATATATTTGAACTCAATTCAACCCTATTTGATTTGATTAATTAAATAAATTTTTTTAAATTTAAAAATATATATTTTAAAATATTTAAACTTAACTCAAGTTTGAATTCGACCCGTTTTGATAAATATATTAAAATAAAAGGTAAAATAGTAAAAATACATAAAATTCAATTAGATTTGATTAAGTTTATAAGTCTATCAAGTCACATATTTAGGAGTTTGAGTTCAATTCAATAACTTACTTGAGTAGCTCGAGCTCAACTTAACAATGATCAAACTGATTTTAAATTTTTTTCAATTCAATCTAATATAGCTCACGACTTAGTTTAACTCGGTTACTAGAAGTACTTGTATTTAAATTGTTTGTGTTTTTGAGTTTACCTTTCCTATCTATCATATGTATCTTAAAAAAATTCAAATGGGGTTGTAGTCTTGCTGGCTGATTCTTTTCCCTAAGGATATTCATTTTCATATTAAGTGTGACCGGTCAATCTACTCGACTAGCTCGAATTGAAATTTGATACAATAATAATTGAATTAATTTTAAATCTTTTTGAGTTAATTTTAAATAACTTAATTTGTTAGTCGACTTCATTTAATTATATCTCTATCAATTATCACTGTATTTTCATATTAAGTGTGACTGATCAATTTACTTAAATAATTTGAATTAAAATTTATCACAATAATAATTAAATTAATTTTAAATCTTTTCGAGTTGATTTCAAATAACTTAATTTGTGAGTTGAATTCACTTAATTATACCTCTATCGCTAAAATGGAAGTTGACTATTTTACTTGTTTTAGTATTTGCCGAAAAAGAACATAGCACTATCCTTTTCACCGGTTCTCTCTCTCTTTTTTCTTTTTCCTTTTCTTGCTTTAAGTGGTCAATTTGATCAACAAAGAACTAAATTGTCATCTTCTTCCAGCGCCACAAGGACATGTAGATGACTCGAGTCATGGAGCCATTAGTCCATGGGGTATGTCTCAAGTTAGTGTGAAAGAAGAAAAACACAAATTAATAAGGTCGTTAATGTTGACATGAAAGAGAACCACCAACAGCCAGAGTCTCTGTGTTTTCTTGTGTATTGAACCAAACCCCTCGGATGAGGATCCAATTGATACCCCCCAAAAAGAAATAATTGCTAGTTTTATTCCATTATTATTACAAGTAACAAACGAATATTTTACTGCTTCCATGACAATAATTAAGTGGAAATGAGTATGGCTATATATGAGCTCAAAGCATAGTACTTATCATGATGATGGCAAGAAAAAAATTCAAAAAAAAAAAAAAAGGCATAGTTACACCATGCATATATATATATAAAGGCACATTAATTTAAGTTCATTTCTGTCTCAATTTTTTGGTTATAGCAAATGCTGCTCCTGCCACAGCAACAATCACTGCTGAAACTAAAATGGTTGCTTTCAGTGCCTGCATTGCACCTCTTTTTTCCCTTCCCTTTTTCCTTTCTGTTCCAGCTCCTCGTTCCTGCACAACAAATTGAATATTGAAATTTAAATAATGCACCAGCAATTGTATTATATATTTCCTCTTACAATAAGTTTCTCAGCATACGATTAACAAGCACAAGGGGAAACTAATATATTCAAAAAGCTATTTAATGTATTATTACTACTATTACATCATAGTATATACTATTTTCATGATCTAAGTTGCTAGGGTCACAACTTTTTTTTTTTTTTTGAATTATATGTAGTGCACACATTGGATTAGAGACAGAACATATTAAAAATCATGACAACTTTTCTTTTATATAAATGAATTTAATATGTAAATAAGTTTCGTTGCGTTTTTTTCTTTATTAAGAATTGAATAACTAGTAATTCTTACCAATTCTATGACCTATTGAATTTTATTTGAATTTATAACCATTTTCTGATTGGATAAAAATTGAATCTGTAACTCTCATGTGGGTTAACATATGAAAAAAAAAAAACTAGATGGATCAAGTGAATATTTAATCTAGTATATAAAAAAATATTTAATACAAAATAAGAAGAAATACTGTTTATGGTTATTTTTGTGGTTAGATTAAGCGGCAAAACTACCTTGATCTCTTTTGAGGCAGCAATTTCAGATGATACAGAATCAACTTCAAAATTCTGGTTATGGCCTGGATTTAATTCTTTCTCAACATCTGCAGGAGGAAATGTGGACGATTCTGAAACTCCTTCTGTTGCCATTGTTCTTAACTGTAATTTTTTTTTTTTGATTGAAAAATGTTTGATTTCTCTATTTCTTTTGTCCAAGAAATGAAAAGAGGAAAACAGAAAAAAATTCCCGAAAAAACTTGACTTTAATAAAATCTATGTTTTGACAAGTGTCATGTCCCAAATGATAAAAGGTAGTTATTATTTTATGGGTCTTAACGACTACCTGTTATGGCTTACAACTGCCCGAAAATTATGTCGAAGTCAGCCATTTCATTTCCTAGACATTTGCAAAAATATGTCTTGCATATAGCTTATGTGATTACTATTTAACTTGCTTTGCCACCAATAATTAATTAGCTGATTTTCTGCCTCTTTCCCCTCTTGATGATTTCTCAGGACTTCAATGGCATCAGGTGATGAAAATAGCTTCTCTAATTGCATCAAATAGCCCCTAGCACAGGCTGAAATTGCACCAAGGTTTCTCTGATTGAGCACGCATTCAGCTATGCTATGGCAGTGCGCGTGTGTCGATGTTATGGATATGATCTATAATCTTTAAATCCATACGACCCCTTTAAGATTTCATGTAATGCTGCTTTTTGGTCTCTGATTCTTGTTTCTTAATAATACACATTTGAATTCCTAGGCAGCCTACAGACATTAATATGTAGTGTCTGGTTACAGTGACTAGCGAAAAAAAAAAGAAAGTCTTACGAATGTGCCGAAAATGAGAAGAGAAAGAATATCAAGCAGAGAAATCGGTGAGCAGGTATAAAATTTTTGAGGTATATGATTGAATGCCGATTGGTTTTAAGTGCCCAGTATCTTGAGTTCCTAATTTCCTGACCCGAAACCGCGAGGACTTGGCCTTGAAGATGCTGAGTCTGCAAATTGCCTTCTGGATTCTGACCTCCTCTTCCTCCTTGCAGTACCAGGAGGAGCCTTATCCAGGAGAAACACAAATTGTCAAATAATTATATTAAGTTCAAACATTAAAACATAATTGCAGAAATCAATCTAAGAAGCAATAGACAAATAAGCATATACATACATTACATATGCACAAATAGGCATGCAAGTTGTTTTTAAAGTATAATGCCCTACTAGATAAGGTACCTTCTGTTCAGCTTTAAGTGCATCCTCAAGATTGCTCAGAGCAGGAATGGATCCACCCTCCATTACACCCATTAGATTCTTCATGCGGACACGCATTTGGAAGAGTTGAGCAACAAGTTGGCTCACCTAATATTGATAAAACAATTGACATACCATAGAAAGAAGTACAAAATAATACTTTGAAGTTAAAACATCCTCAAAAAATTTCAGGGTTTATTTATCCATACCTGCTGCTCTGTTTTCCCAGAATCCTGAGCAACTCTCTTCCTCCTGGCAGGAGATTCTGCCAACAGTTCTGGCTTCTCCCTTTCCTCTATAAATGCACTCAAGATTAGAAAGATTTGAAAGGACTGGACATTTTGGTAGTAAAATTTAAACACAGTGACCCTTTCTGACATGAAAACAAGAAACAATTATTTTTTTTCTAAGTTTGAGGTGAAGAATTTAATTAGTATATGAAAAGGAAGGAAGTGAATTGCATTTCTCAATGGTCGCTTGACTGAAATAAACCATTTTATATCCTATTTTCCATTTCTTCAGCATCTCAATTTGCTACCATAAGTAGCATTCAACATTTTTCTCAAGTTATGTTTTAGATATCAAATGCAGTTATCATAAATGGCAGAGAGAAGATACCAGGAGTCATTGCTTCAATCATCGATTCCATTATCTTTAAACTCTTCTCTGCTTCTCGAATTTGTGCGGGAGTAACCTGTTTGCATACACATGAAAACGTTATTGAAACTTCTTCCAACAGTGTGTACAGCTAAAAAGTGGCTAACTTTGAGCAACTTCCACTTTTCAGTTCGTGGACTGAACTTGAAAAATGGACACCAAGTACTGAAGGTATAACTACCCCTATAGGTGACCCAAAAATAGGAGCAAGAAGTAATACCTACCAGCAAACATAGTAATAATAGTGAAACAGGAAAGCAGACTTTTATACCTTTCCCATTCCCGGGATCATTCCAATGACACGAGTCATGGAACCCATTCGGGCAACAGCACGAGTTTGCTTTAAGAAATCATTGAAGTCAAACTTGGCACTCATTATCTTCTTTTGTAAATCCTCAGCATCTTCTTGCCGCATCTGTACAGATTACAGAATAGTCAACAAAGAATTGCACCAAATTTTAAGGAAATATGAAAGTCTCATTCCCACAGTTTGTTTTCAGCACCCTTAGAATTTTCCAGAACTTACAACTTCTTGTGCCTTTTCTACAAATGAGAGAACATCTCCCATTCCTAAAATACGCCCAGCCATACGATCAGGGTAGAAAGGTTCAAGATCCTCCATCCGCTCTCCCCGCCCTACAAGCTTGATTGGCTTCCCTGATACCTGTTACAAATTGAGCTATTAAATAATACAGAAAGAAAAACTTTTATCTGGCAGATACTTCTCAAACAGTAAAACTGCCAAATACTGAAAATCTGAAAATGCCACAGAAATGCAAAATAACTGCTTGTGCAAGTATCAGGCATTCTAACAGAATTTGCTTCAGATGAAGACACAGTTCTTTCTAATGGAATCTAATCAGCCTCTCTGACAAAATGCTTAAATGGCATGCCCAAAAGCAACATTGACCTCTTATGTACTTGCCGCTAATTACAGGATAAACGAAGCCATTGTTTATGGTGTTTCTGAAAGATGAGAACACATAAAACATTCAAAATCTACATTTTTTGGAATCAGTAGCTTATTCAAGAAATTAGTTGCTCTGTGCTCATGTGTTAACAAGAAATAATTTTATTTCCAATAGCAAATATATGCTCTCTTTCCCCTGCAACCTTGCCTCCTTTCTCACCATCTCTTCCACTCATTTCTCAATCAAGAGTCTGAAGAGCTCAGTCAAATTTGACAAGAAGCAGCTTCCTATTACAAGAAAACCAAGAACCAGTTTCTGGTCAGATCTCTTGCATTTAGGTACAATACTTCCAATCAAACGGAGGATGCAACATCTCAGGCCTGACAGCTCTATATTTCTCTATGTCAATCAGATATTCATGGGCTGACTACATTTCCAAATTTTTCAAAGCACCTTTTTGCCCTCTCTATCTAACCTAAGACCTTATCATATGCTGACATCTATCATAATTCATCAGAAAAGCATTGACTTTATATGATCCCAACCCAAACTTAACAAAATATATACAATTATGTAGCTCTGCTGGCTACTAAATGCTTGCTAATGGAGTTGCAAACACCAATCACAATTCCAATAATAGATTCTTTCTTCAAGAAGAAGCTCTAATGGAATAAAGTAATTTGATGAAAATCTAGGGAAATGATAAAGCAAACCTCTTTAACACTCAGAGCTGCACCACCTCTAGAATCTCCATCCAGCTTTGTCAAAATGGCACCCGTAATTCCAATTTCAAGATTGAAAGTTGTAACCAATGCTGTGAATTCGCAAGAAGAAACACACAATGAGGTGGAATTGAAGTAGTTTACTGTTGAAGTAAGCTTAGTCCACTATTGTGAATTTTAAGCAGGATGGTGAAAGGAAAAAATGTGGGACTGGAACCATGATACAGGTATGAAATTACAGAATGAACTTAGTTGACCTACCAAAGAAAAGAGGCATAGCAATTTTACTTTTGGAGGCAGAGCTAAAAAATGAAGAAAATTATTAGAAAATAATTTACCAATAAAATCCAATCAACAATGAGTAGAAACTGCTACTTATTTTCATTCACTATGTTAACTGCTGTCAGTGATATGTGAACTGGAAAAAAAAGGGCTTTCTAAACCATAAAAAACACTAATGAAAGGATTTAAATAAAAAATTTTTAAAAAAAAGCTCATAAAAGGGAAATGGGACTGTTTCCCATGCAATGCTATAGATTTGTGCAACCTTAATCTATGTGTTTTTAAAAGCAGTATGGTTATTAGTTTTCCTTGTATATGCATCATGTTCCTTGTTATGAGAACCAGAAATCCTAAAAGGAATCAGAAGTATGTATGTTCTGTACATCTGCATTCATGACAATCCAAGGTAGCCATCATTAAAAATCATGTGCATTGACAAACTTAGCACATTTGACTGTCAAATGGAACTTTAGCAAACTGACCATGCATAAGCTGACCGGAGAACAGGAAATAAGTATAGCAGAGCTCCGACGAAGTAAAATAGTAAAACCTAAAGGCAAATGACTATGTCCATGGTCCCATATGCAAACTCAACATTTACTGCACCCAGTATACTCCAAAAATCTTGTTTAGGTGTCATAAAGAAGAGAGAAATAGTCGATTGTGATGCAAGAAGACTTATTAACTAGCCATACTATTTGACAATCAAAATGAAGTATAAAAGTTGGGTACCTGCAGCTTCTTGGCCAGTCATTGCATCTACAACAAGCAAAACTTCTGTTGGATTTAGTACACGCTTCACTTCTTTTAGCTCATCCATCATTCCTTTATCTATCTATTGAAATTTAAGATAGAAAAATAAATAATTAATGATCAAGATATGAGAACTTATGAACAAGAAATGTCAAAGGCAACATGATCAACTAGAACACCCTTAAATGTGTTTGAACAATTATTATTACCTGCAGTCTTCCTGCAGTATCTACTATGACTACATCAATGTTTTTCTTTTTGGCCTCCTCTAAGCCTCTTTTAGCTATTTCCGAAGGTTTAACCTCTGTCCCCTCCATATAAACAGGGACACCTACCTGTCACAAGCTATAACTAAAGATGAGAATGAATGATTAATTGGTAGCCAATTATAGCACACATAAATTATGGAAATAAAAATAGTGAGCCATATAAAGCAGACTTTTAGTCCTGTTACAATAATTTTCATATCACATTGTAAATAAGGGCTGCTAAATCATATCAAGCTAATAAGAACCACAAGTGAACATATTTAGTTTTAAAAATTGGAGTACGAAATATGTGCATCTACTCATCAAGATTAACATCTATAGCTGATAAAGTGCCTATTTTTGCCAATAGAAAGAGTTGATATATTTTTTGGTGTTTTTGATTTAACATCTTCCACAAAATGAAAGGGCATACAAGAATGCAAACCAGCCAAATGTTCCAACATTCAAATGGGTGGCAAAAGCACTTGTTTGAAACTGAGATTCCAATACCTGTTTGCCCAAAATAACAAGTTGGTCAATAGCAGCTGGTCTATACACGTCTCCAGCAACGAGCATGCAAGACTTCCCCTGCAGAAAACATCATGTACATATGAGATTAAGCATAATTGCTCCACCCTCAAAGAACAGTGCAAATGCATGCATCCTCTACCAAAAATTATAGAAACAAAGGCTAAGAGCCCCAAGCACTGCACCTGTTTCTTAAGATAATTAGCTAACTTAGCACAAACTGTTGTCTTTCCAACTCCTTGTAGACCAGCCAGTAATATAACAGTGGGACCATATTTTGCAAAAACCAGTGTAGACACCTCTCCACCCATCAATTTGACAAGCTCATCATGTACAATCTGCAGGATCAAGAAAACAAAACTATCATCAAACCAGTTATAAGAAAAAGATCAACAAAATAATGAATAATTCAACCATAAAAAATGATTTGTGCACAGGTACTTGTAATAAAAATAAAATCGCATAATTGACACTTCAGAGCTACATAAACTTATGACGTTCAACAGATTCTAACCAAACAAATTATTAACCAAATAGTTAATCATCAACATAAGAAGTAAGGGTGTAACGGAGTCAAGCCAACTCGCGAGTTACTCAGGATCAACTCGGAAAAAACTAAAAATCGACTCAATTATTATCAAGTTGAGCTTGAGTTCGAGCTCCTAAATATGTGACTCGATAGGCTTGCAAGTTTAATTGAGCCTATCGAGTTTGAGTCGAGCTTGTATATATTTATTATTTTACTCTTTATTTTAATATAATTATAAATATATTTTTGCGAACTGAGTCGACTTCGAGATCAAATTCAAACTCGAGTCAAGTTTGAATATTTTAAAATATATATTTTTACAAATTTAAAAATTTTATTTAAATAATCGAATCGAGCTGAGTCAAACTCAAGTACATGAATTATGTAATTGAGTCAAGCTCGAATTTCAAAAAAAAAAACTCAACCAAGTTTGAGTTGAGTTCGAGCTTCGAGTTTGAAAGTCGAGTCAAGCTCGAGCTTGTTAGTGTGTCAACTCAACTCAGCTCGATTACACCCCTACGAGAAGAAAACCCCATTAAATTGATAGAAACACACACCTTGACCATCTGTTGATCAGGTTTCACCCCTCGTATAAGGCCAACACCAATGGCCTGATCGCTAACTGATTGAACAAATCTTCTAACAACAGGAAGACTCACCTGAAACACACAGAAACCAATCTTTATTACTCCATTTCTACACATTTAAACACGACCCTTATTTGGAATAAATCATAGGCAACAATTCAATTCATTTCCTGAAACCTCATCAATTGTGACAAGACTTTTTTCATTCTGAATTCTAATAACTAGCAACATCAAAATTAACTAAATATCATTCAATTAAATTAAATTCTTGCATCTTTAGACTAAATTGCAACCGTTATATATATATATATATGAAAGCAAAAACTTTCACTTACGTCTGCTTCTAGAAGAGCTCTCCTAATATCTCTCATAGGCTCCACAATATTTTCCTTTGTCAAAGTTTCTGCAAAATTCAAGAAATCAAGTAAATAAAAGAGAAATCTGTCAATAATAGTAATAAATGCACATTATCATATCAGATTAACCTGCTCCTCTAAGCTTGCTCCAAGCAGATTCGAGTCCGCTTGTTAACTGTCCAAACATTTCAGCTTTCACTCCGCCGTTATGAAAATCTCTTCTGAGAGTAGTAACAGTACTCTTGCAGTTCACCATCCGCCATAGCTCCCTCTGTCAAAAAGGCAAAAGAAAAATTAACCTAGGGTGAAGAAGACTAAACTAGAGTAGCAAAAATTAACCTACTGTGAAGAAATTTCCGGAAGACAGTGAAGCGATGCTGCTTGAACCAGTCCACGAGCTACGAAGCTTTGAAGAAGAAGAAGAATTTCTTGCGCATTTCGAGATGTTTAAGTTTGTCGTGTTGGTTAGAGATAATGATGCGGCGGAGAAATGGCGGGAGGCGACAGTCGGTAACTGTACAACATCCATGACCTCCGACTAAGCTCTCTCTAACTGTCTATGAGTTGAAGAAGTAACTGTCAAGCTGATTCTTTTATCTGCTAAATCACTCACTCTATCCTGTTGGAATATGATAATCTGCTTCGCGGTCTATGCTACTTGGTTGAGTTCCTTTCAAAATGATCTAATCACTGACCGTTGAAATTGATGAAAACAAGTATCCCATTTAGTCCCTCAATTATAGCTGAAGTTAACATTGAATCTAGGGTCATGCTTGGTTCACATAATAGACCAATAATAGAATAGATATTCAATAAGAAATAATTATTTTTTACTTTAATTCAAATTTTGTTATACAGTATCAATTACATAGAATAACATTTCTATAATTTTTGAACAATAGTTATTCTTTCAAAAACTAAAGAATATGTACTCTTTACCTTTAGAATAGATTGTTTCTACTTTTACTCCTCTCTTTATGTTGAAACTCTTATAATATTTATGTTCTTACTTTTTTTTAGAATAATTTAATTCACATTTTTCAATATTTTTTTAATTTAATTTAACTCATTTTTGATAATTATAAATTATATGAAATTTATTTATTTTATATATTTGTATTTTTATAATTTTAAAATTTTAAAATATTATTTATTTATTTATTATGCATTTATATTATTTTAAAGAAATAAAATATACTTGCTAATTTTTTTATATATCATATATTTTTTTTAATCTAAAACATGCTAAAATTGTATGACTATTTAATTTTAATACTAATAATAAAATTCATTAATAATGGTATTAAAGTCATTTATACTTAAATCTACTTATCTCTCATGGTAATTTTAAGTCATGAATCAAAATATGAAATAATAATTATTTAAAAATAGTTATTTAAGAAATACCTATTATATTTCTTAAGAATTACAATTATATTCCACATTTATTTAATTTCATAAACAAAATATGGCTAAGGTGTTTTTTAGGTTCTCATTTTGACTTTTTCTTAAAAGAAAATTTAAATAATTTGTATTCATTTTTAAAAAGTTTTCCAATAAGATTTTACAGTACAAATATTTGTATCTATACAAATAAAATTATAACAGTTAGAACATTATTTATTTAACTATAACTATTGATACATTTTATAGGTGTTTATACACACAAAAATAATCGATAATTGTAATTTAAAAAAAATTAATCAAACAGTTCTAATTTCCATTATATAAATATAAACATTTGTACTATAGGAAGAACCAATTTTTTTTATATATAAATTAATAATTTTGTAAATATATGAATTCTAAAGAAAAATAATTATTGATAATTCACATGTCATATAGGCTGGAATTATACATCTAATTACAGTTTTTTTAGCCAATAATTTTATATTTATTTATTTATTTAAATCACTAATAATCAACATTTAATTTTTTTTTTAATTTATAGGATTTGATTGTAAAATTATTTTAAAAAGATAGAATTTAATCTAATTTTAAAAGAAAAGAATAATATATTTGTCAAATAATAATTTAAAGGTTCAATGTTAACATTTGACAATAATTTTTTTTAAATGACCATTTTTGGAAGGAAGTGCTAGTAGGGCTGTAATTGAGCCGAGCTAAGCTAAACTGAATAATTGAAAGATTTAGTTCGACTCGACCTAATGGAAGCGAGCTCAAGTCGAGCTTGAGCTCGGTTGCTTTGGAAATTTTATGTTTGAGCTCAAGCTTAGCTTGGGATTGTCAAACTCGGGCTTGGCTCGTTTAAGCTTGTTTGTGTTAAGCTTGAGCTCATTCGTTTAAAAGCTTGTTCGTTTGAAAGCTCAAGCTCGTTTAAAAGCTCGTTTGTTTAAAGCTTGATTGTGAGCTTGTTTGTTTAAAGCTCAATTTTGAGCTTGTAACAATTTCGAAAATTGTAGATGATAATCAAAATTTAACATTAATAAAAGTAACATCTTAAAAACCTTACAAACAACCCATTTAAACAAACTAAAAAGTACTAACCGAACAAAATAAAAATACTAAATTACAAACTTACAATCCAGAATAAGAAATTTAATGTCTACATTTAAATGGATAAAAAAAAATAAATAGCAATTTCACCATCTTGTAACAAACCTATTATCCTGCAAAAATTACAACATTTAAAATTCTTCAGTATTAAGAAATGCATACAACAACAAATTAAACAAATTAATACAACTACTTGCACACTAAATTTGAAGAAAAATCCATTTGCACATCAAACCTAAACTACAATCTTCATAAGGTAGGTATTGTAATCTCTTTAATATCCTCTTGATTCTATTAAAAAACCAACAATATAGCAATATAAAATTGACAATATAACAATAAACATTATTGAAAATATAAATATAAATAAATAAATAAATAAATAAATATATATATATATATATATATATATATATATATATATATATAACAACAAAAACTACTTAAAATAGAATAAAAATTAGCAAAAATTAAATAAATATAAAACTGAAAATAAGATATTAAGTTTGAGATTGTACTTTTCTTTTTCGTTTTATCCTATAGAAGGCACACAACCAATCTTCACTGCATAATAAAACTTGAATTATGTTTGCTCCTAAAGATGCACGGTATGGATCAATAACTCTCCCCTCGGCACTAAATGTGGACTCCGAAGCTACAATTGTGATTGGAATTGACAAAATATCGTATGCCATTTTTTATAAGACCTTAAACTTTAGAGTGTTCATCTTCCACCACTCTAACACGTTAAACACCGAATCATCTTCACAAATATGCACACCTTCCTCTAAATACACATCTAGTTCATATTTCACTTGTTCAATAGATGATTCCACATTTCTTATATAGCCCTCCCCTTAGGTTTTCCTTTCACACCACAATTAGAAGATTCAACCTATTTTCATTTCGACTTTTTTTTTCACCACCACTTGCTTTATAAGCATCAAGATACTCTTTATAAAGCATCTTTAACATCTCACGAATAGTAGTAATTTGCTCAATAGAATCACATCTTGAATAGATTATAGGGAAACACCAATCATTCAATTGCATTTTATTCCTAGGATCTAAAACAACAACCATAGATAGAAATAAATTGCAATCACCCCAATATTTATCAAATTTGTTCTTCATCTTTGTCATTATTGCATGCATAAATCCATTTTCAACATTATATTTTTCATCCAATAAATTTTTAATATGATAAAGCTTGGGAAGAAATAAATTGGATGTTGGATGTTCAAAACCTACAACAATATATGTATGACATTATCAAGATGAAATTAAATAATTTTAAAAGTAACTACATCACAAAAATTTGAAAGATTAATTATATGAGATGAATAATACCTGAAATGATATTGGTAATTTCATTAAACTCTTATAGGACAGAGCAAACTTTAGTAACTTTCCTCCAATCCTCCTCACTAAGTAAGAATAAGTAACTCGATTCTCTTTGTGCATACCTAGGAAAAATATCCTTGAACTCCAAGACAGCTTACAACTTGAGATATGTTGAATTCCACCTTGTGCAATAATTAAGAACAAGCTGTTTTGAAGGCAACTTCAATTGCTTCATAATTTCCCTAAAGATATTCAATCAACTCTTAGACTGTGTGACATGTTTAACACTTTCTCTCACATTCTTAATTATATCTCCAATCTTAGATAATCCATCTTGAACTAGAAGATTTAGAATATGAGTACAACACCTCACATGTAATAACTTTCCACCAATAGCAAGTTGATTTTTGTAAGACAAATTGTCTTTTAACATCCGGATAACAACATCATTATATAATGTATTATCAATCGTCATAGTCCAAACCTTATCTTTAATTTCCCATTCAACTAAGCACTTGTTTAATGCATCACAAATGGCAATTCCGAAATGAAGTAGGGGTACATTACAAAAATTAATAATACACTTTTGAAGTTTCCAATTAGAATTTATAAAATGACATGTGACGACTATATATGAAACCTTTTGGTTGCTTGACTTCCATATATTGGTCATCACACTCACTTTATTTATAGATTTCAAAAGTGTGGACACTTTTTTCTTCTCCACTTCATAACTTAAAAAGCAATCTTTTCTTACAGTTGCCCGATTAATATTTTGATAATGTAGAGTAGTTGTCCTCATTAACAAATTAAACACCTCATACTCCACCAATGAAAATGGTAGCTCATGGACCATGATCATATGAGATAAAATCTCTCTAATCTTAGCTTGCTCATACTTGAAATTTTACACTGCAGCTACCGTTTTAGACTACGATATAAAGGTCTTTAGTGTAAGTTCTTTTTGTCCTGACAACTTCACTTGCCTCCTCCCATAACATTTGAGGTGCCTATGATAATGAGTTATAGTACCCCCTTTGACAAATGCAAGTCACAATTGGCAATGGATGCATTATGTCTTTTGTGATTTATCGGGGAGTGTGACTATTTTAAATTCAGCCCACACATTAGAGGTGCGCTTTCTTTTCTTTATAGAAAAAGGGTTATCTTCATTATCTTCCACATTTTCAACTTGATTTACACCCTCAGTTGTAGAAGAAACATTATTTTTATTCAAAATCTAATAAGCCCCCGCAGTTGTGACATCATTTTCTTCAGTATTTTCCATTATTGGACTTCTATGTAAGTCTTCTTGGGATAACAAATTCATAGAAGGAAGGTCTGACATTTTGTTTAATGAAAAAAAACATTTAAAAAATTAAATAATTTGTTTAACAATCTTAATTTAATCTATTTAAGGCTAACAAAAAATAACCTCAGCCTATTCATCACAAAACAAAAATAAGGCTAACAACATAAATCAATAGGACAACACAGACAATAATAGTTAAGGGAAAAGCAACAATCATAATATAATTGCAAAAAAAGTTATGCATAATCAGTTCAACATCACAAGATAAGGAAAACTTAGTATTTTTAATAGTATATCAAAATCAAGATCCTTAGCTAGAATTTGATTGACATAAACAACCAAAGACAAATCACAACATACAAACCATTGAAAAAAGAAACTAAATTTTATCATATTAAAGAAAAAAATTAATTATAAGTTTCTCTTTTAGTCCTTCATCTCCTAGGTTATTGAAACATCTAACTCAATGCCTGTCAACGAGATCTAACCAACAATTCCAAACTTTGCAAAACAAAATCATTATAGTGAACAAAAATAAAACATCATATTATGATTCACTGCATTCATCTCTATGCTAAAAAAGAAAAAATTTTGAACTTTTGACAAAATCAAAATAAAAAAAAGAAATGGTTAATCAAAATCAAAATTTTGAACTCCTATTAACAAACCAAAATTAATAAAATTCAATGCTAAAAAAGAAAAAATGCTACTGCAAGCACAGAGGAGATTATAAGCAAAGTGGCGATACTTGATCTGAGCAAAATGGCGAGCTCGGAGCTTGAGATAAGAGATATGGCCTGCAATTAAACCAATCATTATAAACAGTAACTAAATCATAAGTATGACCAAGGCATAAAATTCAAAGAAAAAATTCAAATTTGAACTTTATTATAGCAACAGCTAGTCAATAATAAATGGCAGGTAAACATGCTTATGTACATGATAATGAAACAGAGAGAGTTTAAAGAATATGAAAAAGAGAACTGCATTTGTTTTCAAAAATTGAACTACAAATAATATTCTAGAAAAGAATGTAACTCACATGATAAAAGAAAAAAGAATTCATACCAACTAGAATAGAAGGATCTCAAGTGTAGAAAAAATACAAGCAACACATCTAACAAATATACATGCTACCAACAAATCAATACCCATGACTTTACACAATGTTATAATGAAAAAGGTCCTATCTATATAAAGTAGAGCTCACAAATAACTTGGAAAGAGTGACCAATTCTTAAAAAGCATTATATCACAATATTACATATAAATCAAATTTGAAATCTATCTTGTCTTAGAAATAAAACTTGCAATAATGAATTAGAAATAAAGGCAAAATGAACCAGAAATAAAGGCAATAGGAAAGAAAAGAAAATATGAATGAATCCTCTAAAAATTTGCAAACAAAGCACTGTAATAAATAAAAAAGGCTTCCTAGCTATAATAAGAAGTATTGATAATCAATATCCCCATTAAAATTGAAGTTCAACATACAAATTAGTAATACATAACCAATAAATTATCCTAATGAGTTGTTTCAGTAATTTAACTAAAAGTTCAGTTCAATATTGTCATGCCCTTTTTCATCAGCAAATAACAAATAAAACTAATTAGTGTCCCTTCCCTCAAAAATAACAAATAAAAATAATCAGCATCAATTACAAAAATAATGTGGTTGAAAAATTCATGGTTGACATTCATAATCATGTAAACAATGTAGCTTCATATAAAAGGAATTGACATTCATAATCATGTAAACAATGTAGCTTCATATAAGAAGAAAATATATTCCCAGTAATGATACTTGATACTTGGTAAGCTTCCTGTGGATGGATTTGGTCTTCTTAGGGCACAGATCTAGGGGCAAGAACTTATTGTTCTTATATGCTTCTCTTAGTGCAGCCTTCTGCTTTGTGAAATAACAGTCAATACTTGTGCAATTTGCAACCAAACCACCTTACTGCACCCAAATAGATAACCAAATCCAAACATTAACGAAATGAACCAAACAAGTAGTAACAAATTGAATGCCTTAGAAAAAACATAAGCCTTTTTAGATTATATAACACCTGTATTAACAACAATGGCTTATAAAAGTAAAACCCTTTTCAGCAAAAAACAGTAGAGCAATTAAGTATCTTAAATCTTAAATCAAGCTTAACATAAAACTACTAACTCCTTCAATTTAAAAAAAAAATAAACCCTAAAATACTAAAGGAAAAAAACCTTAAAAAATTCTAAAAACAACAATAGATCACCAACATTGAAAATTAGAGGAAAAGAAGAAAAAAAATTTAAAATTTTGGAGAGCTTATTAGGAGCACCACTGGTAACCTTAGCAATGCAGAGGAGAGAAAGCTCACCCTTAAGATCCTTCAACTGATTCAAAAGCTTCGTATTTGTCTTCTATCTTAGCTCATGAACCTCTTCTTCAACTGATTCAAAAGCTCCGCCTTTTTCTTTTATCTCAACTTATAAACCTATTCTTCAAGCGTAGCAATCTTCTTGAGATGAAAACCACCTAGGGTAGGAAGCAACGGTAGTAGTAGAGAAAAAGGGGTGGGTGTGTGAACTGTGAAATGAAACAATTAGGTTAAAGATTGTATGACATTAGGTAAAAAGTTTTTTGTGTTTTGACATCAAAACTACATAGTTTCGAGTTTTGAGTTATATAGTTGTATTATTATAGATATTGTATTATTATAGATTATAATTTTTTTGAACAAATATATCGGTTATAATTAATATTATATTGATGTAATTAGTCAAATATGATATTTATTTAATTAATTATTAATTATTAATTTAATTATTTAATTTTAATATTGATATTAATTTAAAATATAAATATTTGTGTTTTTAGGTTTTGACAATCAAAACTATGTAGTTTTGAGGTTGTATAATTATATTATAAAAGGGATATGCACACTTGAACTTTAAGTGGGTGTAACTTGCAGCTCTGATTGAATCACGAGGCTCATAATGTATCAAATTAAAGCTAATTTAGAGCTCCATAACAGGTGCTACCTAATTTTTTTTGGAGCAGTCTAACTTTATGCCCAAATTCCATTATTTAGGGTCTTAAAATTCAATTTAAAGTTTATTCCTCTTTATTTTTGGATTTTTTATTCTTTTTTTCCTTTTTTGCTTTAGGGTTTTTCATAAACACAATTTATTTGTCTCTTTCAGTTGTTTTGAGATAGTTTTTGTTGAATTGATTATTCAGAATTATTATTTTTTCCTTAAATTCGGTATTTTTATGAATCAACAAATTCTTGAATGCCTATTTTTTGGTATTTGTGCACAAATCAATAGGCTGTAGAAGGTTACTAGATGGTCAATTGTGTGTGATTCAATAGCTTGCAACGTTTATCCCCTTTATCCTTTCTACTAGGCTTCCGCTATGTCAATTTAATTATTAATTTTAATATCGATGTTAATTTAAAATACAAATATTTACAAATATAATTATATAACTTATATTGTGATTAGATAATTGTAAACTATGTGATTGTATAGTTAGATATTTAATTATTTAAATATATGTAGTTTACATTGTGATTATATAAATATAATATACATTTTGATAGTTTGAAGATTGTTTGTGTTTTTAAGTTTTGACAATCAGAACTACATAGTTTTGATATGAAACTACATAGTTTTGATGTTATATAGTTATATTACTTTAGATTATATATTATTTAATATTATATTTACTTAATTATTCAAATAAGATATGTATCTACTTAATTTTAAATTTAATTATTTAATATTTCTCCAATATTAATGCTAATACTAATATTAACGTATAATTACATAATTTTTATTTTACTTAATTATTTTTTTACTACATATTTAATTAGTATTGTATTGTATAATTTTTATTCTTAATATTAATCGTAATATACATTAAAAAAATGATGTGATTTTATCATAAATGTATAATCTTGTCATATCTAATATTTTTATATTAGTTAATACTAATTTAATTAGTATTATCTTTACTTAATATTCAATTAACATTATAAAATATTTACTTAATAAATTACATTATCTTTATTTAATATGAATATTTAAATTAAATTATGCCTATTTAGTGCTACTGCATAATGTTAATATTTAAATTAACAAACTAATAAACAAACTTATATAAATATATATATATTCGAGCCCATTCGTGAGTTTTGTTCACAAACCTATTCGCGAGCCTTGTTTATGAGTCCGTTCCCGAATTCGTTTGTGAACCTCTTAACTAGACTGTTCGTGAGCTTTAATAAGTCGAGCATTAAGATGTTTGGGCTTCGCTCGTTTATCTTACAAGCCTTAAAATTTTCTTTAAACTCATCTTGTTTAACTAACGAATGAACTCAAATAAACTTTTACCGAGTCGAGCTCCGAGTAATTCGCGAGCGACTCTATTCATTTACAGCCCTAGGTGCAAAGGAAGGGATCTAAAATCTTTTATCTCCAAAGGAGACCAATTCTGTAACTGAATTGAATCAACTTTAAACAAATAACTTTAAACTATTTTTTTTAAGGACGTCGCCTCTACAAATAGGTCATACGTTCACCCCATTATCACCAAACGAAGTGGGGGCATCTGAAAATAATTGAGTCTAACTTGACCCTTTGCCGGTTAGTGTACCTTTTAATTTCCATGGGTACCCGCCAAAAATAATTAAATTTCGGTTCAAGCAAGAACCTCCCTCAGAAATCTTCTAGTAATTAATGTCTAGCAGAACAAAAAATCTATGCCAAAACCTGCAATCATACACAACCAAGATCTCCAATGCATCAAAATGGAACACCCAACTAAGAGAATTAGCAAACAAATCACTCTTCAACGATGCACTCTCTATCTACCTTCAAATGCTTCGCTCTGGCTCTTCTCCTACTGCATTTACTTTCCCATTTGCACTCAAATCATGCGCCGCGCTTTCTCTTCCATTAGCTGGGAAACAACTTCATTGCCATGTATTTAAAACTGGGTGCTTATTAGAACCCTTTGTTCAGACCTCGTTGATTTCTTTTTACAGTAAATGTGTTTTAATTGATGATGCACGTAAAGTGTTTGATGAAAATCATGAGTCACGTAGATTAACTGTTTCTTATAATGCTTTGATATCTGGGTATGCGTTGAACTTTAGAACTAAAGATGTGTATATGTTGTTTAATGAAATGAGAGAATTGGGTCTGGAAATAAATGGGGTTACGATGCTTGGTTTGGTTCCTCTATGTGGACTTCCGGGGAATTTGGAGCTGGGGATGGCTGTTCATGGTTTTTGTGTGAAGTTTGGGTTGGATATGGATATTTCTGTTGGGAATTGTTTGCTTACGATGTATGCTAAATGTGGAGAAGTGGATTTTGCAAGAAAGTTGTTTAATGATGTACCAGGAAAAGGGTTGATAACTTGGAATGCAATGATAAATGGCTATGCCCAAAATGGTCTTGCTACTGATGTATTGGAACTTTATAGGGAGATGGAATCATATGGGGTTTCTCCTGATCCTGTAACACTTGCTGGGGTTCTTTCATCTTGTGCTCATCTTGGTGCGCAAGGTGTTGGCAGGGAGATAGAAAAGAGAATGAAGGTTGGTGGATTTGCATCCAATCCATTTTTAAATAATGCTCTGATTAACGTTTATGCTAGGTGTGGTAATTTGGCAAGGGCTAAGGACATTTTTGATGGCATGCCTATGAAGAGTGTTGTTTCATGGACGGCAATGATAGGTGGTTATGGGATGCATGGAGAAGGAGAGATTGCAGTCAAGCTCTTTGATGACATGATCAGGACTGGCATTAGACCTGATGGAACAGCATTTGTGAGTGTTTTATCTGCATGTAGCCATGCAGGATTGATTGATAAGGGGTTGGAATATTTTGGTGTGATGCAGAGTAAGTATGGTTTGCAGCCTGGTCTGGAGCATTACTCATGCATGGTGGATCTTTTAGGCCGGGCAGGTCGGCTGCATGAGGCAAAAGAGCTCATTAGAACCATGCAAGTGAAACCCGATGGTGCAGTTTGGGGAGCTCTTTTAGGTGCCTGCAAGATCCATAAAAATCTAGAGCTAGCAGAGCTGGCTTTTGACCGTGTTGTTGAGCTTGAACCTACAAATATTGGTTACTATGTTTTGTTGTCTAATATATATACTGATGCAGGGAATTTGGAGGGGATGTTAAAGGTTAGAGTTATGATGAGGGGCAGGAAGCTTAAAAAGGAACCAGGCTGTAGTTACGTTGAATTTAATGGGAGGGTTCACCTCTTCTTTGCAGGACATAGAATTCATCCTCAAACCAAGGAAATATACAAAATATTGGATGAGTTAGAAAATTCAGTGAAAGAACTTGATGGATTTAACAAGAATGATCAAGAAAGAAGAAATGAAGAACTTCTAAATGGCATGGGCGTGCATAGTGAAAAGTTGGCGATTGCATTTGGGCTCTTGAACACTACAGAAGGGTCAGAGATTGTTGTGATTAAGAATCTTAGGATATGTGGAGATTGCCACTTGTTTATAAAGTTGGTTAGTAAAATTGTTAATTATCGTTTTGTTGTTCGAGATGCAACCCGCTTCCACCATTTCGAAAATGGACTATGTTCATGCAAAGATTATTGGTAATACCCATTTATGTTCTTATATTTGCTTACAATATTTAAGCCAAATTGTGGAAAAATTTTCATGCAACTCGAGCATGTGTAGGAATGGGGAAAAGTTTGATGTGCGGAAGTGGAGGGTCCTACTATCAAGAAATCATAGTAGATGGTGACTGGGAAAGATAACGAAGAAAAAGAAATCCATGTAACTGTCATTAAAGGGAAAGGTTGCCATACCGTGCAGCCTTGAACACGAGATCCAGTTCCTGTCGAATCTACTCTGTCATTACACTGCAACAATTAATTTCACAGGAGAAATCCTTGATAGGAATATATGATATAAAAACAGTGCAGTTGGTTTTGGCAGATTGATATTCTACAAGAACTAGCAAAAGTAGCCAACATTTCTGTGTTTGGATCTTTTACAGACTTTTGTCTTCATGAACTCCAGCTGAGAGTTTATTTATACAAAACTGGCGAACTCTTTTGTTTCTAATGCTATCTCTGGCCATATTAGTGGGTTCAATGAAGCTGACCAAACCCACAACCTCAAAAGGATTTTATTTGGAAGGCACTTAACAAAGCTTGAGCATAGAAAGTCTATCTTAGCTTGAGCAAAGGATAACGGAGTAACTGTGATCCAGGGATTAAAGGGGCAGCTGGAGAAAGGACATGGTTGGCTTGGCGTGCACTTTTTAAATGGATTAGGTAACACACGAGATTGACTGCAACTTGAAGACAGATTTAAGATTTAAGAATTGAGTTAGAGCTATCATTTGTCGTTTTAGCTATAATGCTTATATAACACTTATACATTTCAGTTATAGGCACAGATGCAAGCACCCGTTCATTGTTGCATTGTTTAATTGGCTCAAGAGGAAGAGATGAGCCTGATCTCGGCGTATGAGGTGATAAAGCTGCACAGAGAGAAAAAACTCACCAAGTTGTAGAAATTTTGCTTGGGGAATCCAGCGTACAACTTAAGCCTACAACTGTAGGATTTAACTCCGCGATGTAAGCCTTTTTTTTTTTTTACATAATTGAGGCCTATGATTCAGACACCTATATTAGTTGGCATTTTTCCGAATTTGTACTACTTAAATATTTCAATTTTAAAAGATAAACACTTCAATTAATATTTCAATTTTGAAAGATAAATACTTCAATTTCCCTATTTCCATTTTCCGTATTCCTATGTCCATGCTACCTGGATCGAGGCAATTAAAATCAGCCACTGTTTTTTTTCCCTAATACTTTGTTCTTAAGTTGCATGAGGAACAGCAATGGATACTCTTTTCTTAAGACCTGATCTCTGTTGGCTTGTTCAGCCTCGGAACCAAAATAATAATAATAATAATAAAAATAATATGAGATTTATTGGATACACATGCAGACTTTTTTTTTTTTTGGTATTTTTGTTTTTGTTTTCGACTTCAAAAAAGAAAAGCTTATTGGGATATAGTCATAGTCCTTAGGCTCAAGCCACTGATTCGAGTACAAGGGTGAAGGCACACGCCACCCAAACACCAGGAGTTCTTCCAGGTTGACTTGGATAGCTGCAAGCCTGCAACTACTCATGCAGTGAGGCTCCGAAAGGGTTATATGCTCATATTACATTGCTAATTGAAAAGAATTGCTCTGCATTGCGCAAATATGAATCAACGTGGATACATAATGCTCTATTAAAAATAATAAACTAAAAAATGGATACATCATACCATCAAAATAGTTTGACCACACCTCCAATGGGTACAACCAAGTTAGTTCCAGAAACACATTCATCTTCAACAAATGGAACGGTTCTCCATGCTGTCAATTTCGTTGGAACTTCCGTTCCAACTTCATTTGTTTTATCTTTTTGCATACAAATGGCAGCGTAATGAGAGCCGGCCAATTCCAAGAGAGCAAACTGCCAATTGTTTGTGAGATTCTTTGGATCATTGGAAGATTCAACTATTATCTCAGACGCCTGGTTGCACACAGCAATATGAAATTTGAAAAGAAACTATCAGAAATGTCATCATTTAAAGAAAAAAGACAAACAAAAATAAGTGGGAATGATGTAAAAGGTACAAAATTTTAATCAATTCAGCAGTGTGAGACAAGGCTTAATGGGTTATTACATAGAGAATGAAACTGCACAGTACTGGTTTGTTAAGGTGAACCATGGAGAATTTTAATAGATTATTCAATTAAAGGTGCAATATACATTTAAATATACTCAGATCTTGTTACTACTCAATTCTTGTGAACTGGTGTATTTTGAAAGAAACGACACAGATTGAATGTTGCAGTTGCAAGGCCTATGCACATTCTGTAGTTTTTGTTATTGTTTATACAACCTTTGTTTACTTGCTGCATAAAACTTTTAGCAAAAATAAAACTCAACTATATACCCCACCTTGCATGCACACATTGTAAACTGATTTCTGCTTGGGTGGTCAAGTGTCCAACAATAGTTTATTGGTTTGCATTCATTTCTTGCTCAAAGAACTTTTGCATCATACCTCATAATCTAAATCATCAGAAAGAACAATTGGGCCTCCCTTACTGGAAGTCTTCATGTGAATGGTGAAAGTCTTGAAAGGTGCAGCAGAGAAGCCTTTTCCTAAAGCTTTAACATATGCCTCCTACAGAATAAACTTTAATTAATCAAAGGGCATATCAAAAGACACCTTGAGAGCTATTAATTATGAATTTATGAATTACAGCACTAGGAAAAGAATAAGCCCTCTACATATGATAACCACAAAAAGTGAAATTCAAATCTTTCCTCAAAGAAAGAAAAGGAATGTGTATGCATATTTTCACTTCCAATTCCAATTCCAATTCTATTGAGATTAAAAATAAGATTTAGAAAACAATTCCAGGAATACCCAAGAGAAGTTCTATCATTTTCCACAAGAAAATGATCCAAAATAAATAAAGCAAGCAGAATTTCAACACCATACTCACCTTGAGGGTCCATAATTTTATGAACTCCTGGCGCTGCACTTCAGAATCTAAAATAGCACTCAAATATTCCACTTCATAGGGAGACAAGTAACGCCGTGCAAAAGCTAAGACATTATGTTTTATTTTCCGGTGCTTCTTTTCCACATCAATACCAAGCTACAATTGCAAATTAAAACAGGTTCCTGTCATTATCTTGTTAATAACGACATATAACTAGATAAGCTGACGAAAAGGCCTCATGTTACATCAGCCAAAAGTAGGATGAATTAGTCAGGGTACATACCTGTGAATTCATAGTGACACCACAAGCTATCATAGAAGAAGTATGTGAGATATTGAAATGTAATGGTGGTGGGGACCAGCTGTCATCGCTTTGCCACTCCACCTATGCTATGAAAAACATCAAAGTTAAGCATGAAAAAGAGAGTGAGTTTCAGAAAAGATAAGAAGAAAGTAAGCATATGCAGTGGAACAAAACTTTCATCTAGTAAATAATTAAAGCAGAAAAAGCAAACTAACCTCAGGCTTCCCATGAATATTCTTCCTGAATTTCAAAATTCTTGGATCAACATGGCGATTTATCTGATCTAGGAATAAGAAAAACAACATTGTTTAAAAACCCACATAATTCCTGTCAACTCCAATTTCTTAAAAAATCAAAAGTGGAAACAGGTTATCCATGAAGGAAAAAATAAAAAAAATAATAATGTAAACTATATTGAAAAGTGCTAGTTCAGTAGTTTTAACATGAATACAGGTGAAAACCAAACAAGGTTCACAGCCAACTGCAATAAAGACTACATAATTCATAATCAATTCATATGCCAAAACCCATATTCAATCAACATCTGATGCAGAAAAGCTTACCCTAGATCTGTCCTACATTCATATCTCTACAACCTGCAAAACACAAGTTTCGAGTGTACTTTTTATAAGCTCACAATGTTAATATATGCAAAAATTATAAGATCCTAATAATTCAATTTAGCTTGTCTTTTGGTATATCCTCCAAATTTAAACATAATATTTGCCTAAGAGAAGCACACAGATGTGCAGATGATCAAATTAACACAAGCAAAAACAGCATTTCAATAACATTAACTATTAATTAAATCTCTCCTCCAAGCAGGACTATTAGATAAGTTTGAACACCACCACTCAGATAGGGCACTTGTTGAAAACACCCAGATAAATTAGAATGCAAAAAATGCAATCTTTTATATAGGAAATATGCATAATTTCAAAAACATTGAATAAGAACATTGAATTGTATTCACTATAAATTAACAAACAGAAAAGGGACAAAACATAAAAGAGAGAATAAGAGAAGAGAAAAAAGACATACATCTAGCTATAGTAGTGCGAACCAAAGCACGAGCAAGCAGTGCTCTTTTTTGAAGGTGATCACCAGGCATACACAGAACATTTTGCTTCTCAACTGGAGATAAAAGCTCCATGTATTTCTTTAAAAGACACTCGCTCTTTACTTCATCAGGCACAACATACCAAAAATGAGTTTCCCTACACAGAGAGACACACCCACAAAAAATCAACACCAAAAGCTATCATAATTCAATTCCAATCACATTATAGCATCATCAGTTGAATTCATGAAAAGGGTATACTGAAAACGCCAAAATTAGATGGATTAAAGGGTTTGTGGTGTGGCATACATTGGAGACGGAAGCTGTATGGGGAGCAGAGGAGGCGCAGTACAGACAGTCCTTTGAAAGCAGCGCATTTTGATGGGGAAATTTAATCTACACACGATCATATCATTCTTTAAGTTATTAAACAGAACAACTACAGTGGCTCAACTATCAATCTTGAAATCAAACGAAATTCATCGTTAGAGAGAGAGAATAGAGAGCACTATTGGACGAGGAAAACAATGGCGGAGAAGAAGAAAATATGAAGCCTTTTCATTAGTTAAGGCCCAGCCCCTTTCTTTTGGCTGCTGCTCCTACTACTATTATTATTTTAATAAGAAATTTATTAATATTATAAGCAGCAAAGTTCAGTATGCCTAAATATTTGACGATCAAAATACTTTATAAATTTGAGACTCATAAAAAATATAAAATAGATTATAAAACCTAATTAGATATAAAATTTTCACTCGGATAAAAGTCAGAATACATTATATAACAACTGAATTTTATAAAAAATTTTAAAAGTCATCATCAGAGATTCATGTTCGGTAACTGGGTATGAACTTTTGAATATTCACCCAACCTTATGATTGACTTTTCATTTGTATTTGTGTTTTATTACCTTTAATTATTTAATTATTTCTTTATTTACATACAAAGTACAATTTTATCAAAGTAATTTCTAAATTTTACAATTAAGTTTAAGTGTGCATATTAGTTCAATTTCATGTTTATAGCCCGACACACATTATATACAAAACAAAATAATAATAATAATTTATAATCATACATTCCAAATGAATGAAAGAAGAATTACATATTACAATCCATCATATAATTAAAAGTAAAATAAAATAAATAATACGCACACGAAGAAAGGAGGGAAGAAAAATTATTACAACCTTTTTAATCATGCAAAAAATAGTAATAAATAAATAAAAAAAAACTAATTGCAGGATAAAAATCTAAATATTAATAGGGATAAATATTTAATAATTAAAAATCATTCAGACGATTTCTGCAATAGATAAAAAATTATTCTCCCACAAATATATAAAATTCTACAAAAGAAAATCACAAAGTTAATTCATAAACGAAATAAATATAATAAAGACAATAAATATTTAATTAAGCAAAATAATAAAATGATTGCACAAATAAGATTGAAATATAGAAAATAATCATGCAAAAAATATAAAAAATTAAATCCAAAAATTATGTAAATTTATAAAAGTGTAAAAAAATCAAACCTAGCAAATTGAACTGAATTGGGCTAAACTTAACAGTATCGTTTCGATTTTTGGTTTGGTCTCCTCATGAGTGTTACTATTCACATGGGTGTTTTAAAATAGTTTGCCCTAAAAAAGTGTTTCAAAATGACAGCAAAGTGAGTCTTAGTAGTGTAGGAGTCTCCTTTTATCTTTGTTTCTCTATCTCGTCTCCTCTATATTTCTTTTTTTTCTTTCTTAGTCTCTCCTCTACTCTGTCTCCTCTCCTTTTTTCTTCAGCTCCTTCTCTCCTTTGTCTTTTTTTTTTCTCTGCAGCTTGCCTCCTCTCTCCTTGTCTCTTTCGCTCAGTCTAATCTTTTATATACCCTCTCAATTCCTTTCCTCTCTCCAGTCAATCCCCTTTTTTTCCTTCCATCAATCCCTTTTTTTTATCTCCTAAAAGTCTATCACATGCACTTATAATCACAGCGTGCATGTGCTCCCTCTCTAGCTGTCTCCATTTTTTTTAATAATATATATATTAGGCTTGGGCTTTTGGCCCATTAAGGAAAAAGCTAGACTTTGCACTATTGAGATCATTTTACTTAGATTTTCATCATTTAGTTTTGTCTTGGATCGATCAAACTAAGCGTCCACAGTTCTCCTTCTATTATAGGCTGATTGAACTAGGTATCTACAGTTTGCCCCCTGATTTTTCGAAAAACTAAATGCATACAATGGAAATTTTTTGAAAAATTAAATGCATAACAAAAGAAAAATATGTACCTGACCTTTGAGGTTCACTCGAGAGGTGAATTCTTCAACTTGAAACGTGACCATGTTCCTCGGGTTTTTCTGACTCGATTAACCACTCATTATAAATTTGTCTTGAATCTCGAGCATAGCCCAATCTTCACTTAGTAGAGACAAAAGAGAAATATAGCCTAATCCTCGAGTTAAACTAACTCGATCAGTTACTCATTATAAATTTAGAGTGATTCTCAAGCATGGCCCAATCTTCATTCAATAAAGGACAAATGAAAATATGACCGTAATCCTATAGTTTTCCTGGCCCGATTAGCCACTCATTATAAATTTATCATGAATCTTGAGCATGACCCAATCTTCACTTGGTAGAAAAAAATGAAACGTAATCGTGTTCTTCAAGCATGACCCGATTAGTTACTCATTATAAATTTATCATGAATCTAGAGCATGGTCCAATCTTTACTCAGTAAAGAACAAATGAAAACATGACCGTGATCCTTGGGTTTTCTTTGCCTAATTAACCACTCATTATAAATTTTTCATGAATCTCGAGCATGGCCCAATCTTCACTCAGTAAGGATAAAAGAGAAATGTATTCGTGATCCTCGGGTTAAGCTAACTCGATCAGTTATTCATTATAAATTTATCATGAATCTTGAGCATGACCTAATCTTCACTCCGTAGAAAAAGATGAAACATAATTGTGTTCCTTAAGTATGGCCCGATTAGTTACTCATTATAAATTTGGCATGATTCTCGAGTTTTCCTAGCTCGAAAAGTCACTCAATAAAAGACAGATGAAAATGTGATCACAATCCTTGGGTTAAGCTAACTTAATCAGCAACTCATTATAACTTTGGTAAGATTCTCAAGCATGGCCCAATCTTCACTCAGTAGAAAAAGATGAAATGTAACAGTGTCCCTCGAGCATGGCTCGAGCAACCACTCATTATAAATTTATCATGAATCTTAAGCATGGTCCAATCTTTACTTAGTAAAGGAAGATGCACTTCGGGGATTCAAACCCGACTAGACACTTCCTACGATGTGCACTCGGGGATTTAAACTGGACCAGACACTTTTTTTTTGCGCACTTCAGAGATTCAAACCCGACTAGATGCTTGTTCTTTTGCGCACTTCGAGGATTCAAATCTGACCAAACGTTTCTTCTTTCATGCACTTCAGGGATTCAAACTCGACCAAATGTTATTTCTTTCACGTAGTTTAGGGATTCAAATCCGACCAGATGCTTTTTCTTTCATGCACTTTAGAGATTTAAACTCGATCAGACATGCACTTTGGGGATTCAAACTTGACCAAACATTTCTTTTTTTATGCACTTTGGGAATTCAAACCTGACCAGATGCTTATTCTTTCATGCACTTCGAGGATTCAAACCCGACCATATTTTTTTTGTTGATGTGAACTTCGGGGATTCAAACTCTACCAGTCACTCATCACACTCTGATAAGTAAACATGGGGCAAGAAAAGAGAACAATAAAGGGAGTCATATATCCAAATAAGCATCAGGCGAAAAAACACAAAAGAAGCCGTATAGCCACGTAGGCATCAGGTGAGAAAACATAAAGGAAAAGCCATATAGCCACGTAGGCATCAAACAAGAAAACACAAGGGAAAGCTATATAGCCATGCAAGAATCAGGTGGCAACCATAAAGAAAAGCCCTATCGCCACACAAGCGTTAGATGAGAATAACAACAAATATTGTATAGCCTCAGAGGCACAAGGTAAAATTAACAAACAAATAAAAACATGCATTAAGTAAGATTAAACAAAAAATGGCATATAGCCTCTAGGGCGTTAGGCAGAGAAACACATAATAAAAATCATTTAGCCATGCAGGTATCAGACAGAGAAACACATAATAAAAATCATTTAGCCATACAAGCATCAGAAAAAGAAACACAAGAGAAGCTATATAGCCATGCAGGTGTCAAGTGAAAAAATACAAGAGAAACCACATAGCCATGCAGGCATCAAGCGAGAAAACACAAGGGAAAGCCATATAGCCACATGGGTGTCAGGTAGGAATAACAACAACGATGAATACCATATAGCCTCGGGGGGCATCAAGTAAAATCAATAAACAAATAAAAATATGCAACAAGCAAAGATAAACAAAAGGTGCCACATAGCCTCGTAAGCGTCAGACGAAGATAATTAAACAAGATCAATTCAAAATAAGCTGTGTAGCCTCACAGGCGTCAGGAAAAATCAACATAGCAAGATTGTATCTTATGAATTAGAGATATCACACTTTAAAAACACATTGAAAAGATTCAGTGTTGATGTTTACATGATCGTGGTCTTTAGAAATCCTCAAAATAATATGACAACACAATCTTATGTGGTTTATGCGACATTTGTAAAAGACATGCATTATTCTAATGCACTTAAGCATGAAGTTCAAATATGTCTTTTGTAGAAATACTATGTATGTATGAACTAATTAAGAAAATAATCAATAGCCAAACACTTTTTCTGTTTAGAGTTAATCTTTGGGAATTGGCCCTTGTTATATTAAATAACACGAATTCAAAACTTGAGTATATTAAAGACTATCATTAAAACAAATTTATCTAAATAGAGCATAAATTGAGACCCTCTCATGGTTGAATTGGGGTAATGACAATAGATGCCCCCTTGTTTGGTCACCTTCATGGAATGCTTTGCTGGTGTAGGACAATTGTGCTTGACTCTTAAGGTGAGGAAAGATACTATGTCTACCCCTTAGTTTAAGGATTTGTTGAAAATTTCTATTACTCATAATGAAGCTCAACTTATTTAAAAAAATTTCCCTATAGTTGAGAAGTAATGGACTCTCTTGCTTTTACACCACAAAATAAAATGCCCCCTAGTTTAAGGATTTATTGAAAATCTCTGTTACTCATAATTAAGCTCAACTTATTTAAATAAATTTCCCTATAGTTGAGAAGTAATGGACTCTCTTGCTCTTGCACCACAAAATAAAATTCCCCCTAGTTTAAGGATTTGTTGAAAATCTTTGTTACTCATAATTAAGCTCAACTTATTTAAAAAAATTTCCCTATAGTTGAGAAGTAATGGACTCTCTTGCTCTTGCACCACAAAATAAAATCTCATGATCTCTTAAACTACTCTTCTTAGAATGCAATTGATTTCATTTTATATTCCCTCTTTTGCCTAGGCCACCCCCTTTCTGGGAGTTTTCGAACCTAGCTAGGTCTTCCATTTTTTTCTTTTTTTTTTTATTTTCCCTCTTTTACCTAGGTTGCTCCCTTTCTAGGAGTTTTCAACTTAGCTGGGTGGTTGTAAATTCATGGTGATGGTCAATTAATTTTGTTATCCTCGATGTTCATGTTATCACTTTAGCTGCTGACTGTTCTTATTACTGGTCGTCGGACGTTGATGTCACTCATACTATTGATTATTGTAAAACTGATGAGTCTATGTCTAACACTTCACATGCTAACAATATGTTAGTTATGAATATTTTCACATGATTACTCCTCTATTATAATTCGGCATGCCACATTATGCTTGTCATTAGTCAGCCCTTTACGGGTTTTCTGACTAATTATTTTTCAGGTCATAATTGGTAGGAGTTTTATTTAAGAATAAGGACTTTCAAAGGATTGCTCAAAATTTAATTTTTAAATGTTGGTGGCACAAACAAAGATTTTCCTTTTTCTTTCCCCTCATTTTCCTTCTTTTTTATTATTTTTTTATGAATGTGAGGAATTTATTTTAGGGAAAACTGAGGTTAAATATGCCTACAGGAAAGTTTGAAAGTCAATTATGACATTTTAGTTCTCTCATTTTATGGGTTTTTTTAAATCTCTCTCTCATTCAAGCATAAGATTGCATGCACAATTATAATAAATTCATACTTATGTAAATTAGTGACGTGAGAAATCCAAAAGTGTACGAAGTCGGTTCAAGTAGTAAAATAAAGTATTGATCCTATAGAGATTACAAATTGAGTATTGAAATACTAAAAGTGTTTGTTTGTTTAAACACCGAATTTTAGTTTGAAATCAAATAAAAATAAACAAAACAAATTTAATTAAAACTTAACAATCAAATGAAAGGCTAGGGTTCTTATTATCATTTCAACCTTTTTTAAAAGTTAATTAAACATCCAAGTCTTTAACTAATCTTAATTTAATTTGAAAGCATCTTTAAAACTATAGATTTTCCTCTCAGATAAACGTATAATTAATTAAGTAGAATTAACACCTAGTTTACTAGCTCTTACTAACTAAATGTTTCTTAAATCCAATTTAGAGTCCAGCTTTTTAATCAATATTAGTCACTTAAATGTCTCTTAACTAAGTAAGTGACTAATAGGTTATTATTTTAATCTAGTAGAACCTATCTCTCAATTAAGTTCTAAAGTTTAAATTTAATCTAAGGGTGATCAAGTCTAAGATGACATTAAGTTTAACAATAACCAAATAATTAAGATTAAAGACTTAGATTTTAATTCAAAAAAAGAATTACATGGTTAAAATGAAATAAGAACCTTAAAAATATGCTTAGCTACGCATGTTAAGAGAAAGAGAAGAAGATGAAGTAGAGAAGAAATAACCAATCATTACTAAGTAAAAGAAAATAATAAGCAAAGAGTTTAAATAAGAAAACCCCCTTTTCTACTTCAAACAACTATAATATAAGGTTTAGTTCCTTCAAAACTAATTCTCTACTTAATATGAATAAGAACTTGAATGAAAATTAACTTTCATTCTTTAAAGTAAAAATGTAGAGAAAACTAAGTATAGCCCCCTTTGCTCTTATGAAGGCCTCATATTTATAGCCTTTAGCCTCCAACAATTTTGAGGTTTGTTACAATTCAAATCCCATAAAATCCCCTTAAATCATCATCTCAAAATTTGAATTTAAGAAGTTGTTGCAACAACTTGTATAGTTGTGCGCACCTAGGCACACAACTATGTCGCAGGGTGTGTCAGCTTTCTAACACTCAGGCATAGTTGTACACACCCAATCACACGGCTGTGTCATAATAGGCTACTTTTAAAACTCCACTTTTCTTCAAGATTTTGACTTTTTGTAACCTCTAAATCCTATCTTTGACTTGCTCAAATCTTCCAACTTCCTTCATGCATCATTATTTCAAAAATTAAATAAAGATTAACTAAATAAACTTAAAAATAAACAAAAATCCTAACAACTAAACAAAATTAACAAAAATAAATCAAAGATCTAGAAATTAACTAAATTAATTAAAAATGCAACTAATTAGATTCTATTCCCATAGAAAAGAGTGTTCAAAATATAAAATTTTTCTCACTCATCAAATTCCCCCACACTTAAGTTTTGCTTGTCCTCAAGCAAATAAAAGAACACCTCATTCATATAAAGAATCAAAATCATCAGCTGGTTTTAATTTGACTAACCATTATAATCTTCCTTTAATATAAAACTTAAAGACTATAAATTAAAACAATAACTCGAGGTCAAAGATGTAGCATTTACCATATGAAGAGCAAACTATTCCATTGAATTCATGTAAATGAACAATTAACACCTAAGAAAATTGAAAGTAAATACAATTATCTTTATACTTAAGTATTCCAAAAATTCATATATACAGGCAACCATATGGCACTCAACTTATTTATTTAATCAAGGTTTTCCCAATCTCAGTAACCCCCACCTTTCTTGCACTACTCAGTGTGGATACCTCGAAAAAGGGTCCTTTGGATACTCTTACTCTATAAAAGAGCATTAGAGTAGAAGAAGCATATAAGAATTTAGATTTAACATTTCATCTCCGAACGAGTGCGTTTTATGCTCTATCTCATTATTTTTTTTAGAGAAGAAGTAGCTCATAGGTGCCTAAATACATATGAACTAGACTATCGTAAGCAAAGAAACTTAATTCCTAATTACAAGCATATTTGTTAAACATCAAGCATTCAAGTTTAATCATTCAATGGAACAATAAGTATTAAATTCATTAAAAATAAAAAAATCCCTAACCACAAGTCATTTTTCTAATTTAAAAGTCAAAACAAAATATCAAAGGAAGATAATTACACTTTCTCGAGAAAACCATCTCTGATGAAATAAACTCTTTATAAGAATAGGTTCAAAAACTCAAATCAAATGAATCTAATAACATGCATGACTCTAATTTATTGAAAGAAAAATAAACATAAAAACTGCAAAAACAAAAACCAAAAAGAAAAGGAAATTGTACTTCTGTAATGACCTTGTATTTTAAATAATATAAAATTATTTTGGGATACACAGTGTTAATAAAATTTTAAATTTTATTTATATATTATTATTATTTGTGTATATTATCTATTTATTTCATTCTAAATATTTTATTTACGTAAAATAATTATTTTGTGAGTTTTATTATTTAATGTATTAAAATCATTTTCATTGCAAATATTTTTACATAGCATTATTAATATTATTTTTATTGTTATTAGTGTAATTATTTATATTGTATTATTATTTTATTGCTATTATTTTTAATAGTATTAGTGTTATGATTTTATTGGTATTATTTTTATTATTTTTATTGTTGTTATTATTATTATTGTTAGTATTATTATTATTTTATTACTATTATGCATGTGATAGTATTATTATTATTATTATTATTATTATTATTATTATTATTATTATTATTATTATATTGTGTTAATAATATGTGCATGTATGTGTTTGGTCCATGTGTTGTATATATATATATATATATATATATATATATATATATATATATATATATATATATATATATATATATATATATATGTATGTATATATATATATGCAGATGTGTGACAAGTGGTTGGGTTGTTATATATATATATAAGTAAAGTGCAGGATCATTATTTTCGGGATATACTATTCTTTCTCTTCTCTATTTCATTTCTTTCTCTTTTCCTTACCTATTTTCTTCCTTTCTTTGTGTCTTCCTATAACTTTCATTGTGCCACCCATCCATGTCAGATGCCACCATTGCCACCAACCATCACCACCATCATTTCTTCTTCTTCCTCTCGTCCTCACCATCACCTGTTCGTTGCCTGAAGCTCACCGGAGTTCCTGGACAATAGCAGTGGCCATGAGACTGCCATTTTTTTTGGTAGCTTTTTCAGTCACCTTAACTCCTCATTCCTATGTCAGTCGACTCCTCTTGGATCGGTGAGTCCATATCTAAGCTCCTTTTAAGCTTAAACTCTCTAGAATTTAAGTTATATCCAAGTTTAGTTTAGATGACATTAGGGTTTTCAATTTTTTTGAATTATTGACTTTGATCCATGAATTTTCTCTTTGAGAATGTGTTTGTGGATAGCTCAATCTACTCAAATATATTTTTGGTTTATTTTTTGAATTCATTTGAATTATGGGTATTTTTTATTATTTTAATATTAAAATATTAAATGTTTGATAATTATGTTAATTAATTATTTTTAATAGAAATTTGGTTAAATTAGTGTTATTAATTTGAGTTAATAATTTTAGAATTTATAAAATAATTTTTCGTGAATTTATATAATTTTTGAGAAATATTTTTGTATTATGTGAATATTGGATTTATATGTTAAATGTGTATTTTTGTTGAAAATATTGTTAAATAATATGTTTTAAATAATTTTGGAATAATAAATAGTGTTAGAATAATTTTTGTAAATTATTTACTATTTTTAACTAATTAATACTAGTTTTCAAAAATTATATTCAAATAATAATATTAATTACTATTTTTGTGATTAAATGAATTTTAACTATTTTTATTATATATATAACCTATTTGAGCAAATAAAAGTGAATTTTACTATTTTATGTTAGATAATTGAAAAATTAGATTTTTATAAATATGATATTATTATTTGAAATTTTTATTTAATTATTGTGAAAATAATGATATTTAGTGTTTTAATGTTTAAATAAATGATATTGTGATTTATTATTGATTTTATGGATTTTTAATATATTTATTATTTAATATTGATTATTGGTGAATTGTGAACTTCGGTTGGGAATTTGTGTAGTTCGGGGTCCCAACTCGAGGTGTTGAGTTCTGTGATATTTGAAGTGCGTTTTCTTGCAGGATCGACTCTACTTTTCAATAAAGAGATATTCACTTTACAGAGGAGATTTTGCCAATTTTTCGGTAGAATTTTCGTAAAACTTGTCGTCGGGTCGATCTTGAGTCTTTGTTTGTTGACTGGATTTTAAATTCTTAGATCGAGTCTTTTTTTAGAATTCTTAGAAGTATAAGTTAGAATATATTCTGATTTTTATGATTATTTATTTTATAGCTGCGCCGAGACCGAGGCCTATCAGACTAGACCCGTCGATTCAGTTTCAAGGAGCGCAAACTTGTGAGTTATTATTTTATATATACATTGCATGTAGATGCATGATTATGAGTTTTCATATTTTAATATGAGTTTAAACATGAATTATTTTATTAAATGAATAAGTATATTTTTGGTATATGTGACATTTTACTTAGTTTGTTTTGGCATATCTTTTGTATATATGTTAGTATTTATTTGGTATAAATTCAATACGTTTGACATATAATCAGCATATTTAATTGGTATTATTTTGGTATATAAGTGGTATATTATGTTTTAATTATGCATTTATTATTTCCAATATATATACGTGATTTTACATGAAGGATATTGATAGATTGTGCTACCTAGTGGGTTGCATTAGGACCGTGTACATATCGGTGCGATAGATTTTAGGGTTGAGTTATAAAAATCACTTGAGATGATATATGATTGATTGATTATTGAGAATTGATGTGATTGAGTAGTGTGATTACGGGAGCTCAGTTGATTTAGTGTCTCGGGACCAATCACACTGATAATAAGACTGCGAGAGCTCGGTTAACTGAATGTCTCGAGGCTAGTTTACTATTTAAATGGGATAAGAGAATTGCTTTGGAATTAAGTGAGCCTATATGGCTAGTATGACATTTTGATTGAGGTTACGAATACTAGGGTTCTATTTGATCCTTAATTTAAATAAATATGTTCTACATTTATTATATATATATATAAAAGTAGAGTTTGGCATTTATGTGAAATGCGTGTATATGTATATATCTATACTGATGCTTGATTATATATAGTTTAGTTTGCATGTATATATATATTATAATAATTCACTCAGTGAGATTTGATTCGCCTCAATATTTTTTTCAAGAGATTCCTTGTCGTCAGACCTCAATAGTAAACCTCTACGCTGGACTTCTTCAGCCCCGGCTAGATTATGTAAATTATTTATTTGAACTTTTGTAGTATTCTAGAAAACTATAGTAGTAGTGTTTTGTATCAGTAGAATGTTACTTTAGTAAGAGACTTGTCTCTGAATATTATATGAATATTATTATTTTAGGATATGTTATTTGAGTATTTATTTTTATATCAATTAAATTTTTTAATTCTGGCGTATTTTATTTATTTATTGCATGCTTTTTATTTTTTAAGGCTTGCTACGGGTTCCGAATTCAAAAGAATTCCCATTCCTTAGGACCGATCATGACTCCCGATTTAGGTCTTGATGAAGTTAGTATCAGAGCCCTAGGTTATTAGTGTTGTGGACCTAGATTTTTAGAGTTGTGTTTTCTTTGAAACTACTGCAGTTAATTAAGTTTAATCATGTCTTCGATAAGTTTTCCTTGATTTAGTATTCTGCGTAACTGTTAGATTGTCTGTTTTGTCTAAATCTTATGGTTTTTGTCTATTCAGAATGAGGAGACGAGAGTGTGTTGCTTCGCCGATCATTGAGGCTGAGGATGATGAGTCCTTTCAGGATGAGGTTTTACCTCTTAAGCCACTATTGAGGTGTAGAGGCCGAGGTAGAGGTAGACCTTGAGAAGCAGCAGATCATCGTAGATAGAGAGAGCTACAGGATGAGGAACCAATAGAGCTCAAATATGAGGAAGTTATTATACCTCCAGTTGCACCGCTGTTACAAGTTATCTATCAGCAGGGTATGTCTGACCCTGAGGCAACACTATTCTATACCAGAGTCGGTAGGATAACTTTTGATAGAACTTCAGATCTATTAGACTTTCTGCACGCTATTGTGACAAGGACTCGGACTGCTCACACCGAGTATCGGTGGATCATGATAGTTAAGTTATTATCGAGGGACCAACCCTGGATTGGTTTATTCAGGTTTTTCAGCCGCACATGATGATGATGACTTGGGCCCAGTTCAGAGAGAGGTTTATGAGGAGATTATGCCTAGAGCCATTGAGGATGAGTTACAGACTTCGACTGATGAGCATCACCAGAGGTGATAGATCAGTAAAGGACTGCACCAGAGTTCCTTATACTGGGTAGATTTGCAGAGGATCTGATGTGAGACCAGTATTTTACTGTTATGACTTATGTCACTGCTTTGGGTTCTGCTTTTACTGAGATGCCTATTACGGGCCTTACTTTAGAGTTGGTGATAGAGTTGGCCAAGGAGATAGAGTTGAGATTGATCAGACAAGGAGCTATGCCTGATTACTATCAGTTGGGTTTTCAGTCATGAGGATTCCAGAATACTCTGTATTTGACTTTTCAGATTGGTTCTAGTAGTCAGCAGAGAGGCTTAATATAGTAGAGTCAGAGGCAGTAACAAAGAGTACATAGGAGTAGCAGACATGGCCATGCTAGAACTCGTAGACCTATTAGATTTAGGTCAGGTGCTTCCAATAGCAATAGTGGTCAGAGTTTGGGATACAACAGCAGAGGATCAGCAGCCAGCGCTTGTCAAACTTGTGGTAGAGTCCATCGGGGACCCTATTACATGGCGTTGTTGACATGTTTTCGATGCGGATAAACAGGGCATTTCACTAAATCATGCCTATATTCTAGTTTTCAGCCATAGGAGTTTCCGTAACAATCGATTACCAGTGCAACACCAATGCCTTTTCAATTGCCTCTAACTTAGTATCCGAGTTCGACATAGATTATTGCCCAGCAGGGGCATGGCAGAGGTACTAGAAAAGCTGCTAGAGGTTTTGGCCAGGTTTCTACCAGTTAGCAGGGAGGTAGAGGTCATGCCAGAGTTTTCCACCTCACTCAGCAGGATGCTTAGGCATCTAATGTCATTGTTGTAGGTATTATTCTAGTATGTTACTTGGATGCTTGGGTATTGTTTGATCCGAGTGCCATACATTCATTCATGTCCCCTATTTTTGCTTTAAAGTCGTGTTGGCAAGCTTCGAGGATGGCTTTTCCTTTGTCCGTCGCCATTCCTCTAAGCAATTTATTAGACACCGATGTTGTTCTTTTTGGTTGTCCAATGTTTATGGGAGGTAAAGAATTTCCTGTGGAATTGGTGTTATTAAACGTAATGGAGTTCGATGTTATCCTCAGTATGGAATGGTTATCTTAGCACTATGCTGTTATGGATTGTCGGAGTAAAGAGGTGATTTTCAGAATTTTGGATGCAAAAGAATTTAAGTTTGTGGGTGGTAAGAGTTCTGTACTTTAGAATCTTATCTCCGCTATCATGGTTAGGAAGATGTTGAGAAAAGGTTGTTAGAGTTATTTGGCATTAGTCAAAGATACTTCAGTGGAGAAGTTGTCTCTCACAGATGTTCTTGTTGCCTGTGAGTTTCCTGATATTTTTCTTGAGGAGTTACTAGGTTTGCCACCTCATAGAGAGATTGAATTCCGTATAGATGTGGTTCCAGGTACAACTCCTATTTCTATGCTCCCTACAGAATGGCTCCTGCAGAGTTGAAAGAGTTGAAGGAGAAATTGCAGGATTTGCTAGATAAGGGTTTTGTTAGACCCAATTTTTCTCCTTGGGGTGCACCAGTCCTATTTGTGAAGAAGAATGATGGTACACTAAGACTGTGTATTGATTACAGAGAACTGAATAAGGTGACAGTGAAGAACAAGTATACTCTCCCGAGGATAAATGATCTGTTTGATCAACTTCAGGGTGCACAGTTCTTTTCTAAGATTGACTTAAGGTCAGGTTATCATCAATTGCAGATTAGTGAGGCCAATGTTCTTAAAATGGCATTCCACACTCGATATGGCCACTATGAGTTTCTGGTGATGTCATTCGGGTTGACTAATGCACCAGCTACTTTTATGGATCTGATGAACAAGGTATTCAGACCATATGTGGATCAGTTTATAGTAGTCTTCATTGATGATATATTGGTGTATTCGAAGAGTATGGAAGAGCATGTATATCACTTGAGGACTGTACTGCAGACACTGAGAGAACATCAACTTTATGCTAAATTCTCGAAGTGTGATTTTTGGTTAGAGAGTGTTGCTTTCCTTGGACACATGGTGTCTAAAGATGGTATCCAAGTTGATCTATAGAAGATTGAGGCAGTATCTGAATGGCCCAGACAAATGATAGTCATAAAGATCATAGTTTTTTGGGTTTAGCTAGGTATTATAAGAGATTTGTGCAGGATTTCTCTAGAATTACAGCTCCTATGACTTGTTTGACTCAGAAGAATATGAAGTTTAAATGGTCAGATTCTTGTGATAACAGTTTTTAACTACTGAAGGAGAAGTTAACCATAGCTCTAGTTTTGACCTTGCCTAATGGAGAAGATAAGTTCACTGTGTATTATGATGTCTCCAGAGTTGACCTAGGTTGTGTGTTGATGTAGAATGGTAGGGTAGTAGCTTATGCTTCAAGGCAGTTGAAGAAGTGTGAATATAATTATCCTACTCAAGACCTAAAGATGGCTGCAGTAATCTTTGCTCTCAAGATTTGGAGACATTATTTGTACAAGGTGACTTGTGAGATTTTCACAGATCACAAGAGCCTTGAGTACATTTTTCAACAGAGAGATTTGAATCTGAGGCAGAGGAGATGGTTAGAACTCCTTAAGGACTATGATTGTGAGATTCTTTATCATCCAGGCAAGGCTAATGTGGTAGCAGATGCCTTGAGTAGGAAGTCCTCAGGTAGTCTTGCTTGAATTAGTGTGGAGAGGAGACCTTTGATCCAAGAGCTGCATGAGTTGGTGGATCAGGGTCTAATGATGAAGATTAGTAGATCAAGTGGACTGTTAGCTCATTTCAAGGTTTGATCAGTGTTGAGAGATAATATTAAGGCTGCTCAGGGCCAAGATCCTATTCTAGCTGAGCTTGTGGAGAATGTTCATGTAGGGAAGTTCATTGATTTCACACTCGATGATGAAGGTGTTTTGTGGATCAATGGTAGATTGTGCATTCATGATGTGGATAATTTGAGAGAAGAGATTCTTGAGGAAGCACATTCTACATCCTACAACGTATATCCAGGTGTTACTAAGATGTACCACAGTATTAGAGATTTATTTTAGTGGGATGGATTGAATAAGGATGTAGCTGATTTCATTGCTAAGTGTTTGACATGTCAGAAGGTGAAAGCTGAACATTAGAAGCCTTCTGGGAAACTTCAACCTCTTCCTATTCCTGAGTGGTTGCTATGGATTTTGTGGTTAGGTTACCTCATTCTAAGGATGGGTACGATTCCATCTGGGTGATTGTGGACAGGTTGACCAAGTCTGCTTATTTCTTTCTTATTAAAGCCACCTATTCTGTAGCTAAATTGGCAAAGTTTTATGTTAAGCATATTGTGTGCCTTTATGGAGTACATGTGTCCATTATATTTGATAGAGGTTCAGTGTTTACCTCTCATTTTTTATAGAAGTTGCAAGAAGCGATGGGCACTAGGCTTGATTTCAGTATTGCTTTTCACCATCAGACAAATGGTCAAACTGACAGGACGATCTAGACACTTGAAGATATGTTGAGGATGTGTGTATTGGATCTTATAGGTAGCTAGGATGATTATTTGCCACTTGTGGAGTTTGCATATAATAACAGCTACTATAGCAGTATTGGGATGGCACCGTTTGAGGATTTGTACAGAAGGAAGTGTAGATCCCCTCTGTATTGGGATGCGATTAGAGAGAGAACCTTGACTAGACCTGAGATTATCCAGGATGCAGTAGAGAAAGTTATTGTGATCAGAAGGAGATTAAAGACCGCAGCTAGCAGACAGAAGAGCTATGCAGATCCGAGATGCAGAGACGTGGAATTTCAGGTTGGAGACTATGTGTTCCTGAAGGTGTCTCCAATAAAGGGTGTGATGAGATTTGACAAGAAAGGAAAGCTAACACCGAGATATATTGGACTGTTTGAGATTTTGAAGAGAATGGGCATGGTTGCATATCAGTTGTCTTTGCCTCCGAATTTATCTCAAGTGCATCCAATGTTCCATATCTCAATGCTGAGGAAGTATATTTTCGACCCCTTCGCACATGTTGTAGCCTGATAGTGTGGAAGTGAATGAAGACTTGATGTTCGAGGAGGAACCAGTCGTGATAATGGACCATCAAGTTCGACAGTTGCATTCAAAGCAGATTCCGATGGTCAAGATATTGTGGTGAAACAACAACATGGAGAAGCACACTTGGGAGATAGAAGCTGAGATGCGAGCTGCTTATCCTTACCTTTTTCCTCGATAATTCTTGTTTCTATTCTTTTCTTTGAATTCGAGGATGAATTCTTATAAGGAGGGAAGATTGTAATGACCATGTATTTTAAATAATATAAAATTATTTTAGGATATGCAGTGTTAATAAAATTTAAAATTTTATTTATTTATTATCATTATTTGTGTATATTATCCATTTATTTGATTCTAAATATCTTATTTATGTAAAATAATTATTTTGTGAGTTTTATTATTTAAGTATTAAAATCATTTTCACTGCTAATATTTTTAAATAGCATTATTAATATTATTTTTATTGTTATTAATGTTATTATTTATATTGTATTATTATTATTATTATTATTCTATTGTTATTATTTTTAATAGTATAGTTTTATTAATTTACTGGTAGTATTATTATTATTGTTGTTGTTATTGTTATTATTATTATTGTCAGTATTATTATTATTTTATTACTATTATGCATGTGATAGTATTATTATTATTATTAGTATTATTATTATATTGTGTTAAGAATATGTGCATGTGTGTGTTTGGTCCATGTGTTGTATATATATATATATGTATATGCGTGACAAGTGGTTGGGTTGTTATATTAATATATATATATATATATAAGTGCAGGATCATTATTTTCGGGATATACTATTCTTTCTCTTCTTTATTTCATTTATTTCTCTTTTCCTTACCTATTTTCTTCCTTTCTTTGTGTCTTCCCGCAACCTTCATTGTGCCACCCATCCACGCCAGATGCCACCACTGCCACTAGCCATCACCACCATAATCTCTTCCTCTTCCTCTCGTCCTCACCATCACCTATGCATCACCTAAAGCTCACTGGAACGCCTGGACAGTAGCAGTGGCCGTGAGACTGCCATTTTTTCCGATAGCTTTTCCAATCACTTCAGCTCCTCATTCTAGTGTTGATCGACTCCTCTTGGACTAGTGAGTCTATATCTAAGCTCCTTTGAAGCTTAAACTCTCTAGATTTTAAGTTATGTCCAAGTTTAATTTATATGACATTAGGGTTTCAAATTTTTTTTGAATTATTGACTTTGATCCGTGAATTTTCTCTTTGAGAATGTGTTTGTGGATAGCTCAATTTACTCAAATATATTTTTGGTTTATTTTTTTGAATTAATTTGAATTATGAGTATTTTTTATTATTTTAATATTAAAATATTAAATTTTTTATAATTATGTTAGTTAATTATTTTTAATGGAAATTTGGTTAAATTAGTGTTATTAATTTGAGTTAATAATTTTAGAATTTATAAAATAATTTTTCGTGAATTTATAAAATTTTTGAGAAATATATTTGTATTATCTGAATATTGGATTTATATGTTAAATTTGTATTTTTGTTGAAAATATTATTAAATAATATGTTTTAAGTAATTTTGGAATAATAAATAGTGTTAAAATAATTTTTATAAATTATTTACTATTTTTAACTAATTAATACTAATTTTTGAAAATTATATTCAAATAATAATATTAATTACTATTTTTGTGATTAAATGGGTTTTAACTATTTTTATTATATATATAACCTATTTGAGGAAATAAAAGTGAATTTTACTATTTTATGTTAAATAATTGAAAAATTAGATTTTTATTAATATTATATTATTATTTGATATTTTTATTTAATTATTGTGAAAATAATGATATTTAGTGTTTTGATTTTTAAATAAATTATATTGTGATTTATTATTAATTTTATGGATTTTAAATGATTTTTAATATATTTATTATTTAATATTGATTATTGGTGAATTGTGAACTTCGGTTGGGAATTTGTACAGTTTGGGGTCTCAACCCTAGGTGTTGGGTTCTATGATATTTGAAGTGTGTTTTCTTACAGGATCGGTTCTACTTTTTAATGGAGAGATGTCCATTTTACAGAGAAAGTTCTCTCGATTTTTCGGTTGAATTCTCATAAAACATGGCATCGGGTCGATCCTGAGTCTTTGTGTTGACTGAATTTTAAATTCTTAGATTGAGTCTTTCTTTAAAATTCTTAGAAGTATAAGTTAGAATAGATTTTGATTTTTATGATTATTTATTTTCTAACTGCGCTGAGACCGAGGCTTATCGAACCAGACCCATCGAGTCAGTCTCGAGGAGCGTAAACTTGTGAGTTATTATTTTATATATACATTACATATAGATGCATGATTATGAGTTTAAACATGAATTATTTTATTAAATGAATAAGTATATTTTTGGTATATGTGACGTTTTACTTAGTTTGTTTTGGTATATCTTTTATATAGATGTTAGTATTTATTTAGTATAAATTCAATACATTTGACATATATTCAACATATTTAATTGGTATATTTTTGGTATATAAGTGGTATATTATGTTTTAATGATGCATTTTATTATTTCCAATATATATACGTGATTTTAAATGAAGGATATCAATAAAACATACTATCTAGTGGGTTGCACTAAGACCGTGTACGTATCGGTGCGATAGATTTTAGATTTGAGTTATAAAAATCACTTAAGGTGATATATGATTGATTGATTATTGAGAATTGATGTGATTGAGTAGTGCGATTGCGAGAGCTCGATTGACCTAGTGTCTCATGGCCAATCACACTAACAGTGAGACTGCGAGAGCTCAATTAACTTAGTGTCTCGAGGCTAGTCTACTGTCTAAAATGGGATAAGAGAATTACTTTGAAATTAAGTGAGCCTGTATGGCTAGTATGACATTTTGATTGAGGTTACGAATATTAGGGTTCTATTTGATCCTTCATTTAAATAAATGTTTTCTATATTTATTATATATATATAAAAACATAGTTTGACATTTGTGTAAAATGCGTGTATATGTATATATATATTGATGCCTAATTGAATATATTTTAGTTTGCATATATATATATATATATATATTATAATAATTCACTCAGAGAGGTCTAATTCCCCTTAATATTTTTTTCAGGAAATTCCTCGTTGTAAAACCTCAGTAGTAGACCTTTACGCCGAACTTCTTCAGCCCTGGCTAGATTATGTAAATTATTTATTTGAAATTTTGTTGTATTTTAGAAAACGCAGTATTAGTAGAATGTTACTTTAGTAAGAGACTTGTCTTTGAATATTGTATAAATATTATTATTTTATGATATGTTATTTGAGTATTTATTTTTATATTGATTAAAGTTTTTAATTTTGGTGTATTTTATTTATTTATTGCATACTTTTAATTTTTTAGGGCTTGCTACGGGTTCTGGATTCAAAAGAATTCTTGTTCCCTAGCACTAGTCGTGATAACTTCCCTTATTTGGATGCACTTGGAGGCGAGGTAAAGATGAACTCTACTAGAGATTCACTTCGTTCCCTTGATCTTTTGTCTTGAAATATTTTCTTTTTAAGCTCTTTGGTTTGGGTTAGCATCTTCTCTACTCTTGCTTCGCTCCTCCTTTCAAAATGCTCAATCTCATATGACAAGTCCACAATTAAGTTCCCAATTCTATTATCAGAAAGGTTGATCATCTCTTTTACTTTCTTTATGATTTTCTCAACCGGTTCATCTACTCTCTTTCTTTTTCCTAAATAATCTACTTGATATTCTTGATCCTCACTGACATCATCATATTCTTCTATAGCTCTTGGTAGAGGGATTTTACTAAGCTTCAATATGTTTTACCGAATCATATAGCATCTCCTAAGATCAGGATCCTCTAACTCTCCCCATTCAGTAATGATTTCAACTTTAATGAGTACTCTTCATCAAACAACTTCGGCTCTAATGGCTCAAGCTTATGCCTAGCAACTTTGAATGAAGCGAAATACATGGCTAAAAACATAACAATGTGTCCCATTGATATCAATGCTTTCTTGGCTTGCATAGCTCACCACATAGAATGAAAAAAAAGGCACTACACACCTTTGTGTTAAAATGCATGCACCATAATAAAAATAATTCATTGGGAGATACTTTCCTTTTTCCTAAAAATTGTGTGTGACATGAATTTGTGCATTAGCAAACATAACTGACTTTGAATTAATCCACTAGTTAGAATCTGTCCATCATAAATTTTATCTTCATCAATGATTTCAGATCAAAATTTACTCATATTAAAATCGGATGGAGGTTGACAAATACCTCCATTAGGAAAGCCAAAAATTTTAGAAATCAGTTCATAGTCAAAAGTGTATTTTTGCCCAAAAAATCTACAATAAAAAATTCCTTGATTTTCATATGAAATCTTTAATGTAGTATAAAACTCAATTGTTAGCTCAAAGAATACATCATATTGAACTGAATTTAATTTCATCCAACCCATTCTTTCACACAACGCATTGATAGAATTCTTCATTCCTATACTTTCTAACACATTATTTTAAAAAAAATTTAGGTTTGCTAAATTGTCTTTTAGTTAAGGAGCAAAATCTCTTACCTTCTTCCTGAGAATAAATGGAAAAGAAAATGTCATACTCATCTCTTAGATCAAGTGGCTCACCTTTTCTTCCAATAAGCTTTTTTCCCTTAGCAGTGGGTTGTTGGTTCTTTATTTTGGCCATACTAGAGAGATACGTTAATTTGCAAAGGAACAAAAAAAATAGAGCAGAATTAAATGAATGCAGAAAGATATAAGTAAATTAAAAAAGATTAACTCTTTAAATAAAAGAGAAGAAAAAAATTGGGAAACCTAATCCTAATAAGATTAAAAAAATTAAACCTGTTGACTAAAATTTAAAGATAAACAAAAAATAAATAAATAAAAATCTGAAAAAAATAAAATTTAAAATTTACATTTACAACAAATAAGAAAATTATAGATAAAAAGATAAAGAGAATTAAAGTCCTAAAAAAATTAAAATTCAAAAATTTGAAAAAGATTAAAAATTAAAATTCAACAATTTGAAAAAGATTTTATATGTATATAAAATTAAAATTCCTGCAATGTCAGCATTGTTTAAATTTTTTTTTAGAACCAAGTTGCATGGCTGTGCGAGAAAATTGGCACAGCCGTGCCTGGTTTTCGGACTGTAGTCCTGTTCACGCACAGGCTGTGCACGCGTTTGGCACAGCTATGTCTGCGGCCTCTCCTGGCATTGCACAGTTATGCAAATAGGTAGCACAGTTGTGCCTGCTTTTTGCTTCTTGATGGCTTAAATATTGACACTCTATTACATTAAATAGATGTAGCTTGAACCTATACTACACTTTAGCATCACTTTGCACTTCATAAATAAAGGAGAAATTAAAATTAACTTGATCAACAATTAATAGCAACATAACTAAAACATGCTTATAACATAAAATAATTTAAACATAATAGAATTTAAATTCCACATACACAAAATATTTTTTTAAATAAGAAAAGAACATTACTTAAAAATAAAAATAACACTCTATTCTTCAATCATCTTTTCCTTTTTCAAATGATGACTCTTCTTTATGCTCAGCTTCTTGATCAAGCAGTGGGTATGAAGGTGGAATAAAATTTTGAGCTTGAAAGAAAGCCATGAGGTTATGATTAATCATGCTCAACCTATAATTCATTCCAATCATAGTATCATCCATCCTTGTTGTTAGTGAAGTTAATTCATCAACATTTGAGTCAATGACTCCCACTTTAAGTTCTAATTCATCCAAATGCTTTATTACTTCATTGAAATCCATCTCTTGGTCTTTTTCCTCCCTTTCTTTTGGAACTGGTGGTGGTTCATTGGAAAGAATAAGACTGGATCTCCCCTTAAAATCTCTTCTAATTAACCCTATGGCCTCCATCATGTAAGAATCAATTGAGGATCGACCCCTAACCATATCAAATGGCATATTCTCCACATAAAATCCTAGGTAATTAGCTATAGTTGTAACCATACCTCCCACCCTAATTGCTTCGATCATCTTGGTGGCCACATCCCTCAATTTGGAAGCAATAGCATGATAAATATATAATTTTCTATCATTAACCATGCAATATATGATATTAACTTCATTTTTAGATACCATAACATCTCCTTCTTTCCTTGAAAATAAGGAATGAGATATGAGCCTATGCAAATATTTTAAAGCTAAGGATCGAATTTGAGATTCTTTTGCTGATCTAGCTTCATAAAACACGTCCTTTTGTCCTGCGATTTCTCTCCAAAAGACATCTCTATCATACACAATATTGGCATCTTGGTCTTTAGGAAAATGAAATATATCATTAAGTGTAAACAAACCAAGCTTATGCTCTTTATTTCTTAAACAAAATTTAAGCTTAAGACTTTGCTCATAAAAGGTAAAAGTTGATAGAAATTCATAAGTTGGTCTTGCAAAGGTAGGACTTTGCATAGTCACAAAATCATCCCAACTTATCCTATTCACATTCATGTTTACCTCATCTAGCAAATTAACCTTTTATAGAGCATAAGCATTCATGTATCTATTTAGGACAATTTTCCTAGTTATCATTTGCTCAAATTTCTTCCTATGCCCCTTATGCCTAAAATGAATAAGTTTTGGGAAGGGTTTTACCAATCTTTCCTCATTTTCACCACCTGGATTGTTAGAAAGACCACCACGATTTCTTTGGAAGGCCATGCTTCTTGCTTGCAATTGACTTTCTTCTAGGCTCTCCTTCCATAGAGAGAAGGAAAAGTGATGGAAAGTCCAAAGAAGAATGGAAATGTTGTAAGAAAAAGTAGTGCCTTTTGTAGAGAAAAGAGTGTGTATAGAATGAAAATTTAAAGAATAAAGTGAAGAGTGAAGAAGATGGATGTTTAAATAGAATGAGGGAAAAGAGAAAGAAAAAAATTAATAAATAAAAAAAAGTAACTTGAAGAACCCTAGAAATGAGTAATTAGGAAAGTAGTTAAAATTGTGGAGTTCTAAAAATTGGGAAATAGGAAAACATGGAGAAGTAAAAAAGTTATGGAGAAATGGGAAAGAATTATTGAAAAATGCTAAAGTGGTCAAAGTTTAAAATCCTAAAAATAGTAAAGAAAAGACATGGGAAAGTGGCAAATTGATTCCCATTAAAAAAATTCATGTAAATTTTTTTTTAAAATTAATAGTACGCACAGTTGTGTGCGCTATTTAACACAAAATATATATTTTTTAATTTTGGCACAACTGTGCATAACTACACACACAGTTGTGCCTGAGTCGAACTTCAACCTTAGAATTTCACCTGTTTAGACACGGGTGTGTGCTTTAATGCACACAGCTGTGCCTGAATGTTATTTTTCATATTAAGATAATGTCCATCAAACCATACAGCTATGCAGTAGGTGTGCAACCTGATATCATGGTCATCTAAGGCTATTTTTGCATTTTGCACACATAATAGTACTCACACATCTCCCATATACAAATCACATATTTTTCCACAAACTTTAACTTACAAAATGTCTTCTACAGCTCATCTTTTTTATGATTCCTGAAAATACACAATAAAACTTGAATTAAAAACTTGACAAATTAAAATTAATTAAAACAACAAAAATTAAATTTAAATAAAACAAGCTTGGTTGAGCCCCCAAAAAGTGCTCTTTAAGGTCCATGAGCTAGACCATAATGCTCATCATTCAATTGAATCTTTTAAATAGGCAACTTGGCAAAAATTCTTTAATGTGCCTCTGTGATACAACTTTAATATTTGTCCATTCACTTTGAATTTTTCTCTTTAATTGTTGCATAATTCCACAACTCCATAAGGATATACATGAGTCACCATAAATGGACCTAACCATCTACTCTTAAGTTTTCCTAGAGATAATCTAAGTCTTGAATTAAACAACAACACTTGATCACCCTCTTTAAACCTTTTGCTCCCAACTTTTGCATTATGCCACCTTTTTGTATGCTCCTTGTAAATCTTTGAGTTCTCATATATAGCTTCTCTAATTTCTTCAAGTTCACTCATTTGCAAAATTCTCTTCTCTACTGCTTTCTTGAAATCATAATTCAAAGCTTTTTTACCGCCCAATAAGCTTTGTACTCGAACTCAATGAGAAGATGACAAGCTTTTCCATAAACTAACCTATATGGGGACATTCCAATAGATGTTTTATAAGTAATCCTATATGCCCATAAAGCATCATTAAGCTTCCTTGTCCATTCCTTTCTTGACTTATTGACCGTTCTTTCCAAAAGTTTCTTTAACTCTCTGTTGCTAACTTTAACTTGCCCACTCATTTGGGGGTGATAAGGTATTGTAACTTTATGCTTTACCCCATAACGAGCCAATAAATTTTTCATATTTTTTTTGCAAAAATATGTTCCCCTATCACTTATAATAGCTTTAGGCATACCAAAATGAGAGAAAATATTCTTTAAAAATTTATAAACAACCCTTGCATCATTTACAAGCTTCTACCTATTTTGACACATAATCTACACAAACAAGTATGTACTTGTTTCCTTCTGACATAGGGAATGGTTCCATGAAATCAATGCCCCAAACATCGAATATCTCGACTTCTAGAATTCTCGATTGAAGCATCTCATCTTTCTTTGAGACGCTCCCACTTCTTTAGCATGTGTCATAATTGAGTATAATATTTTGAGCATCTTTTAAGAGTGTAGGATAAAAGAAACCTACTTCAAGAACTTTAACAATTGTTCTTTATGGATAAAATGACCACCGTTTACCATACCATGACAATTTTGCAATATTGACCAGATTTTGCCACTTACTACACACCTCCTTATCATGCCATCATTGCACAATTTCCATAAAAAAGGATCATTCATCCCACAAATAGGATTTGGAGTCATGGATTAGCTTTTTCTTTTGCTTGTTAGTGAATTCTTCTGAAAATTCACCACTTGAGATAAAGTTGGCTATATCAGCAAACCAAGGAGCACTTGAGCTTTCAATTGCCAAGAGCATCTCGTTTGGAAATATTTCCTTGATAGGCTTTTCCTCTCCTTCCTCTGAATCTAACTCTAATCTTGAGAGATGTTCAACTACAACATTTTCTGATCCCTTCTTATCTTTAATCTCAATATGAAATTCTTACAGTAAAAGCACCTATTTAATAAGTCTTGGTTTAAAATCCTTCTTTTTCATGAGGTACTTCAATGTTGTATGATCTATATACATAATAACTTTAGAACTAAGAATACAAGATCTAAATTTGTCAAATGCAAAAATAACCACCAACATCTCCTTTTTTGTTGTTGTATAATTGAGTTATGCCTCCATTAACATCCTGCTTATATAGTAAATCATATAGAGCTTGTTCTCCTTCCTTTGGCTAAGTACTTCTCCCATTACATGATCACTTGCATCACACATTAATTCAAACAGAAGGTTCCAATCAGGTGCTACAACTATAGGAGCGAAAATGAGTGCCTCCTTCAACCTATAAAAAGCCAATTTGCACTCATCAGTAAAGTCAAAAGGTGAATCTTTCTCAAGTAAATTACAAAGGGGTTTAGAGATTTTTGAAAAATCATTAATAAACTGTCTGTAGAACCCTACATGATAAGGGAAGCTCCTGACTCTTTTCATATTCATTGGATATTGCAATTTTTCAATAATCTCCACCTTTGCTTTATCAACCTCAATGTCTTTAGCTGAAATCTTGTGGCCAAGAACAATTCCTTCATTAACCATAAAGTGGCATTTTTCCCAATTTAGTACTAAATTGGTTTTTTCACAACATGCAAGTACTTGCTCTAGATTTTCTAAGCATCCATCAAAAGAATTTCCATAGACTTAAAAGTCATCCATGAAAATGTCCATGATTTCTTCTACTAAATCTAAAAATATAGCCATCATGCATCTTTGGAATGTTGCAGGAGCATTACATAATCCAAATGGCATTCGTCTATAAGCAAATGTGCCATAAGGACATGTAAAATTCATCTTTTCCTAATCTTCTGGAGCTATTGCAATTGGATTGTATCCTGAATATCCATCCAAGAAACAATAAAAAGCATGTCCTGCTATTCTTTCTAATATTTGGTTGATAAATGGTAATGGGAATTGATATTTTCTTGTAACTGAGTTCAACTTCCTGTAATCTATACATACCCTCTATCCATTCATGAATTTTATAGGAATTGCTTCCCCTTCCTCATTTTCCACAATGGTCGTTCCTCTTTTCTTTGCTACACATTAGATTGGGCTCACCCATGAACTATCTGATATTGGGTAGATAATTCATGCATCTAATAGTTTGACCACCTCCTTTTTTACCACTTCTTGCATGTTCAGGTTGAGTCTTCTCTGTCTTTCAATAGTTTGCTTGTATTATTCCTCCATCAAGATTTTATGCATACAGTATGTAGGGCTTACATCTCTAATGTCAGAGATTTGCCAACCAATTACTTTTATCCTTCTTTTGAGCATCTCCACAAGCACATCCTCTTGATCTTGGGTAAGTTTAGAGGATATAATTATAGGTAAGTTCTACCTTCTCATAGAAAAGTGTACCTCAAATAATTAGGCAAAGGTTTCAAATCCAACTTTAGTGGGTTTAAGGTCAAAGGTGGTGTTGGTTTAGTGTGTGGTAATTGTATATAAGGTAAGTGGGATTGGTGTTTGAGGTGTACTTCATCTTGAGAGGATTGCTCCTGAAAACACTTCTCTATATTTTCAATTTCCATAAATTTTACCAACCTCCTTCGTTGGACTTCACTTACACATTCATCCACAACATCAACTCTTAAGCACAAATCATTATCATATGGGAATTTCATACCTTGGTAAACATTGAACTTGTAACTTTCATCTCCTACTCGTAGTATGAGTGTCCTATTAAAGACGTCAATTATGGCTTTGTAGTGTAAAGAAAAGGCATACCAAGGATTAGGGGAACATCCTTATCCTCTTCAAAATCTAGCATTACAAAGTCAACTGGAAAAATAAATTTTCTAGCCCTTACTAACACATCTTCCATTAAGCCTTCTGGTTCTTTTATTATTTTATCTGTAATCTGCAAGCAGATGCTTGTCTGTTTTGCCTCTCCTAATTCTAATTTCTTGTAAATCGACAAAGGCATAAGATTAATTGAAGCTCCATAATCACATAAAGCTTTTTGAAATTTTAAATTTCCAACAGAACATGGAATAGTGAGACTCCCTAGATGCTTCCTTTTTAGAGGAAGTTTATTAGAGATGATTGCACTACATTCTTTATTAAGTGTGATTGTCTCAAACTCCTGCATTTTCTTTTTGTTAGAAATAAGCTCCTTTAAGAATTTTGCATACTTGGGCATTTGAGATAGACACTCCATAAGAGGCATGTTGATATTCAGTGACTCAAATCTCTCCAAAAATCTTGCAAATTATTGGTCATGCTCCTATTTTTTCAACCTTTGAGGATATAGAATTGGAGGTTTATAAGGTTGAATTCGTGGAGACTTTGGCTTCTCTTGCTTTTCATTATGAACTTTTAGCTTTTTCTCTACTTCAACTTCTACCCACTCATCATCTTATTCTTTCTCCCTTTCGTTTTGTTTCTTCTCATATTCTACTGTTGCTTTTAGGGTTTAGATCTCCATTTCGCTTCTCAAGGTAATTGATTTCAACTGCTCCTTTGGATTCTTCTCAATGTTGCTTGGCAATGAACCTTGGTTTCTTATTGATAAAGAGTTTTCCAATTGCCCTATCTGCATTTCCAAGTTATGAATAGAGGAAGAGTGATTTTTGAACATTTAATCAAATCTCTTTGTAACCTCATCCTGTTGGTTCATCTTTGTTGTCATTACTTTCATGAACTTCTCCAATTTATTCTCTAGAGATACTCCTGAGGGTGAACCCTTATCTTGATAGATTTGAGATTGGTAATGTTGAGCATTCTGACCTTTAAAACCTGGTGGTGCTTGTGGTCTCCATTGGTTATTCCCTTGATTACTCTAAGAAAAGTTAGGATGATTCCTCTAACTAGGGTTGTAGGTGTTTCTATACACCTGATTTTGTTGGCCCTTGTTGAAGTTATTCATATAGTTCACATTCTCCATTGATAATCCTTGCATCATTTGGCATTCTATAGTCGGATGATCACCCTGACAAAATTCATAAAAAGGAGATAAGTTAGATATTGCATTAACACTTATCTTGTCCATCCTCTTGGATAAAACATCCATCTTTACATTAAGCATTATTAAACTATCAACTTTAATTGATCTACATCTTTTTAGAATAGTCCTCTCATTAGACTAGAGGCTTTGTGTGTTAGCCATTTCTTTAAAAATCTCTAAAGCTTCTTTAAGTGTTTTTGACATTATGGTTCCTCCAGCTGATGCATCAATGTTCACCCTAACTGATGGATTGACACCCTTATAAAATGACTAAACCAAATCCCATGATGGTATCAATTGAGGTGGACATTGCCATTGAAGATCCTTAAACCTATCCTAACACTCATAGAAGCTTTCATTCTCTTTTTGATAGAAAGAATTAATCTCATTTTTTATTTTCAAGAATTTAGCTGGTGGGAAGTAATTATTGAAGAAAGTGTTGTAAAGCTCTTGCCAAGTGTTGATGGAGTTGGGTGGTAAGCTTGTAAACCACCTTTTAGCTCTATCTATAAGGGAAAATGGAAAAAGAATAAGCCTGATTGCTTCAGGTTATACTCCATTCATCTTGAAAGTTGAGTAATACTTTAGAAATCAGGTCATGTGACCAATTGGATCCTCGTGTGGCAATCCACTAAATTATGAATTTTGAATCATCTAGATCATGGCGGGTTTTATCTCAAAATTATTTGCTGTAATCACTAGCCTCATGATCATATTTTGATTACCTTAGACGTTAGGACTCACATAGTCCCTCATAATCCTTTGCCCATTCTACCCATTTTGTCCATCTTGGGCTGCTTGTTGTCTCAGATTTCTTTCTTCTTCCATTCTATTTCTATGTTGTCTCCTTCTTCTTCTAAATACCTTTTCAAGTTCTAGATCAATTGGTATTAGTGGAACTCCTTGTTTACTTGCACTATGTATTGTGTGTATACACTAACACAAGTCCCTATAATACCAAAAATGAAAACAAAATTAAAAATAACATCTAAATCAAACAATACAATTTTCTTAGCAATATTAATTTTGGCAATCCTTGACAACGAAACCAAAAAATTGACGTGCAAAATCCGTAAGCATATGGAGTCGATTCAAATAGTAAAATAAAGTATCAATCCTATAGAGATTGCAAATTGAATATTGAAATACTAAAAGTGTTTGTTTATTTAAACACTGAATTTTGGTTTGAAAATCAAATAAAAATAAACAAAACAAATTTAATTAAAACTTAACAATCAAATGAAAGGCTAGGGTTCTTATTATCATTTCAACCTTTTCTAAAAGTTAATTAAACATTTAAGTCTTTAACTAATCTTAATTCAATTTGAAAGCATCTTTAAAACCATAGATTTTCCTCTTAGATAAACCTATAATTAATTGACTAGAATTAACACCTAGTTTACTAGCTCTCACTAACTAAATGTTTCTTAAACCTAATTTTAAGTCTAGCTTTTTAATCAATATTAGTCACTTAAATGTCTCCCAATTAAGTAAGTGACTAATAGGTTATTGTTTTAATCAAGTAGAATCTATCTCTCAATTAAGTTCTAAAGTTTAAATTCAATCTAAGAGTGATCAAGCTTAAGATGACTTTAAGTTTAACAACAACTAAAGAATTAAGATTAAAGACTTAGATTTTAATTCAAAAAAAGAATTACATTGTTGAAATGAAATAAGAACCCTAAAAATATGCTTAGCTACGCATGTTAAGAGAAAGAGAAGAAGATAAAGTAAAGAAGAAATAACCAATCATTATTAAGTAAAAGAAAATAATAAGCAAAGAGTTTAAATAAGAAAATCCCCTTTTCTACTTCAAACAGCTGCAATAGAAAGTCTAGTTCCTTCAAAACTTCAAAACTAATTCTCTACTTAACATGAACAAGAACTTGAATGAAAATTAACTTTAATTCTTTAAAGTAAAATTGTAGAGAAAACTAAATGTAACCCCTTTTGCTCTTATGAAGGCCTCCTATAAATAGCCTCCAGCCTTCAATAACTATGAGGTTTGTTATAATTCAAATCCTATAAAATTCCCTCAAATCATCATCTCAAAATTTGAATCTAAAGAGTTTTTGCAACAGCTTGCATAGCCATGCGCACCCAGGCACACGGTTGTGTCGCAAGGTGTGTTAGCTTTCTAAAACTCAGGCACAACTGTGCATAACCAAGCACACGACTATGTCAAAATAAGCTGCTTTCAAAACCCCACTTTTCTTCAAGATTTTGACTTATTGTAACCTCTAAATCCTATCTTTGACTTGTTTAAATCTTCCAACTTTCTTCATGCATCTTTATTTCAAAAATTAAATAAAGATTAACTAAATAAACTTAAAAATTAACAAAATTAACAAAAATAAATAAAAGACCTAAAAATTAACTAAATTAATTAAAAATGCAACTAATTAGATTCTATTCCCATAGAAAAAAGTGTTCAAAATATAAAATTTTTCTTACTTATCAATTAGGTAATCAAACATTCATTAGCACTAAAGACAAAATGGTGCAGTAAAATATGGTTCTAAGTTATTATAGCCTTAATTAACAAACAAGTACTCATGAATGTGCAAATTCATGTTAGCTTCAACTTGCACTCCAAAGCGGTATAACTCTTTAAAGTCCCTTATGCCTATGTCCTTTAACTTGTTAGCCATAGGTGGAATGCAGACTTTTATGGCTATAATCAGTTGGTCTGATTCTGCAAGTCTGTTCTTCATCTGAGCTACCTTTCCTCTTTATCTATTTAAAAAGCTTGTGAAAGGTTCATCTGATCCTTGAGTTGTATTTATAGCTCTTGAAGGGAGACTTCAAATTGTGAAATCAGCCCATACTGCTTAATGAAAGTGGAACATAGCTTCTCCCAATCTTGTTGAACATGTGGATTCAGAGTGTAGTACCACTTAATAGCAACTCCTTCCAAAGACAATGGAAACTGTTTAACAATATGGGTTTTTGACAACCCAATGGCCTTCGTATACGTAACATACTGCTTCAGGTGCAAATGAAAATCATCAATGTCAGGGTGTTTTTTATATTCGAAAATTTATACTTTAGGACAATGGTTTTTTCTTCTCCAAATCTAGATCCAGCTCGACAAAGTTAGGATTGAATCCATGCTTCTTCAGTGCAATTTACAGTTGATTCATTTGCCTTTGTATGTCTTTCATCCATTCTGAATCTATTGGATCTACCAATGTTTTCAATTTTTCTTTGAATGGCTTGCTAACAAAGTTCTAGCTTCAAAGTCTTCTCTATTCGCAGACATCTTTCCTATCATCTCAATAAACATGTCTTCAACCATTTGTCCCATGTCATCCCCGATTTCTTTCAATAATTTTTCTTAAGAGCTTCAACATCAAAATTAGAGGGTGCTGCCATCTTGCTCTCTTTGTTAAATAATCTCAACTATTTAATTGGATCTTTGACATTGCTAGACCAAATTTCCTTGATCTGCTTCCAAACAAGAAGAGGTTTATGGCTAGAAAAAATGTTTTTTTTTTGTCTTTATGTATGCATGAAATGCAAGAGATTTTTTATTATTTTTTTATCTTTTCAAAAATTAAAATGAATGTCATGTATGCATGAAATGCAAGAGATTTTTTTTTGTCTTTTTAAAAATTAAAATGAATATCATGTATGCATGAAATGCAAGATTTTTTTTATATCTTTTCAAAAATTAAAATGAATGTCATGAATGATGAGACGCAGGTTCAATAAAAAAAAGGAAATAAACATATACATAAACAACAAAAAATAAAATATAAAAGCTCTCAAACAGTATATCCACCCTTATTTCTCCCGTTTGCATATTCACTGGTGAGTTTCTTATCCTAGAATTTTTGTTCAGGGTTTTGGTTATCAATAAGGGATAACAAAACCAACAGATGCAAGATAACTCTCAAGACACAGCAAACAAGTAGGAATTTCTTTAAATAATTCCAAAGTCCATTCTTAATGGGCCAAGTCCAACATTAAGAGTTTACTTTGTCAAAATCCCCTTGAAATGGGCTAAGAATAGGCATAAAAGGCATATTTTGACAAGGTTTACTCATAATGGGCTCAAATAGGCATGAGAGGCCCACTAGGATAAGGTCCATTTACAATGGGCTTGGGCTTTATTTGTAGGTTCATTATATGGCACAAATCGCATGCATTTGGGAAAAATCTTAATGGAAGTTACTAAGTCACTACATAAGCTAAGTATCGGCTCTCACAGCGATATACCTTTATTACGTCTCCCCACACAACGTGCGATATGGATAAGTACGTGTTATAAGTGACCATAATCAAATACTCCACCATTAGGTTTGAGTGAAACACAAACAATATAGCAATGACTATTGTTGGGTTATTCAGGACTGAGTGCACATTATGTGTAAAAGTGCTATGAATGCGGAAGATGCAAAAAGAAATAAGAAAATAATTAAAAATTATAAAACACAAAACACTTAGAATTAGTTTCTCTATCCCTAGTGGAGTCACCACTATAGGCGGCAGGGATTGGCGCGCGTCCAAGTGTTTGACGACCACAGCACTGTGTAGGCTCAAGGCCTACTAGAAAATACAAAATAGGTCATAAAGCCTAATTGGAGATAGAATTGCCACTCAGATAAAAGTTGAGATACACTGTACAATAATTGGATTCCACAGAGGTTTCCAGAAGCCGTCATTAGATATTCGAGTTCGGAAACTGGATATGGACTTTTGAATATCCACCCAACCTTACAGTTGGCCTGTGTTTATGTTTTGTGTTTATTATCTTTAATTATTTATTTATTTACATGCAAATTACAATTTTTCCAAAGCAATTTCTAAATTTTACAATTAAGTTCAAGTGTACACATTTGTCCAATTTCATGCTTATAGTCCGATACACATTATATACAAAAAATAATAATAATAATTTACAACCATACATTCCAAATGAATGAGGGAAGGATTAGGGATTACAATCCATTATACAATTAAAAGTAAAATAAAATAAATAATGCACACACAAAGAAAGAAGGGAGGAGAAATGATTACAACCCTTTTAATCATGCAAAAATAATAATAAATAAATAAAAATAAAATAATTGCAGGATAAAAATCTAAATATTAATAGGAAAAAATATTTAATGACTAAAAATCATTTAGACGATTCCCACAATAGACAAAAAATTATTCTCCCACAAATGTATAAAATTCTACAAAAGAAAACTACGAAGTTAATTTATAAACCAAATAAATATAATAAAAACAATAAATATATAAATATTTAATTAGGCAAAATAATAAAATGATTGCACAAATAAGACTGAAATACATAAATATAGAAAATAATTATGTAAAAAATATAAAAAAAATTAAATCTAAAAATCATGTAAATTTATAAAAGTAAAAAAATCAAACCCGACCGAATCGAACTGAACTGAACTGAATCGAATAGTATTGGTTTGGTCTCCTCGTTAGTGTTACTATTCACATGGGTGTTTTAAAATAGTTTTCCCTAAAAAATGTTTCAAAATGATAGTAAAGTGAATCCCAATAGTGTAGGAGTTTCCTTTTACCTCTATTTCTTTATACGACTTGTCTCCTGTATATCTCTTTTTTTTTTTTTGCACTCCTCCTCTCCTCTCTTTTTTTTCCTCAGTAGCTCGCCTCGTTTCTCCTTGTCTCTTCCTCTCAATCTAGTCTCCTATATTCCCTCTCAATCCTTTTTCTCTCCCCAATCAATTCCTTTTTTTCTTTCTATCAATCCCTTTTTTTTTTACCGCCTAAAAGTTTATCACATGGACCTATAATCACGGCGTGCACGTGCTCCCTATCCAGCTGTCTCCATTTTTTTTAATAATATATATATATATATATATATATATATATATATATATATAAATAAAATTTTTAGACTTTGAATTTTTAATGGGCTTTTGGCCCATTAAGAAAAAAAAGTTGAATTTTACATTATTGAGATCATTTTACTTCAATTTTTATTATAGGAATTTGTTTTGGACGGATCAAACTAAATTCACCCCCTATCATAAGCCGATCGTATTGGATATTTATAAATATTATATATATTTTTTAAATATGGTTGTGTATAAAAATATTTAAAATGAATTATATGATTAACTAACAATTACTAATTTTAGTAAAAATATTTTTTTAGTCAAAACTAATATATTAAGAACTCGGTGAAAACTAATTAGGATAAAAAAATGAAGCAACTTAGAAAGAACTTTTTTCGTTGACGAATTGATATTAATTGCCTTTAATTGGCTATGCGGCGGCAAAAATGTATATAGGATTGAAGTTTCGACCCGGGAAACATGTACAATTGGGTTGTTACGAGTAAATGATATGCATGTGCTAAGCTTCTTTTATATTTTTATGCTGTTTTTGCCAATCTCTTGGCATAAAGAACATTGTTTTCCGAGCAATCAAATACGAGTCTGGACGAGCAACTCATAATGCAACATAGCAATTGTCCATTTGCACTGACACTACAAGTCTGCAGCAGTTCAGATTAAGTGGGAATTCAGTTTGTGTTCAACAAAGTGGAACGACCAACCACGACACCAGTTAAAAAACAAAAGAAAGAATTTCCATTAATTAGATTGCTGTACTATGTAGCAGTAGCAGATGATGTTAGAGAAGGTTAAAGAAATTAAACATGAAGTATAACAGGGTTAATGAACAAACAAAATCATACATAAAACCACACTGCAAATCATACACAAATATTTCCAAAGGAAATTTAAGGCACACAATGCGCCAACTTGTTTCATCCGTTGGCCACCCTATACAGAACAACCTTCACCGCCAAGCTTCGGACAGCTCTGTCCTTGGATTTATAGAACCTACTATCCCGGCTCCCTTGCTCTTATCCACTGTTCCTGCTTTAGCGGTTGCCTGCTCGTTCACCCTTTTGTTTCCCTTTCTGAAATTTGAATTACTAGACTGGCCACTCCTGTTCTTGCCAGTTCTTACTTGAACACCTCGGCTCGCTCTTGAAAGGCCACCCTCCAGGTTTTCATTTGTTAATGCATTTACATGAGATACAACTTCACAAGGACAATTATCAACAAAAGACCAATTTCCTCCAGTGGGGATGTTTTCAATAGAACTCAGGAAATTTTGACATCTACTTCCAGATGTAGAATCATCTTGACTAGGTGGAGGAGGGCTCTCATTAGCAGGTTCTTCAGAGACAAATATTTTCTCCTCTTCATTCCCCTCAGCAGCCTCCTCGTTAGTCTCTGGAGAAAATGGTTGACAAGATCTGTGATGTCCATTCTCATCAGAGGGCTCGAAGCGGGAAGCAGGAGCTGGTTCTATCACAGATTCTTCTCTCTCCCGAAGTGTTCTTACAATAAGAGTCTTAAGAAAGTTCATCACTTGGACAGCATACATCAATGCAGTTAATGGATCTGACATCTGCAATAATAAAAAAAAAATAGCAAGTTAAAAGACAGCAACTGCAAGTGTTCAAAAGTGTAATTCAGCATAAAAGACTTGACAACTGGATTTAAAGATACAGGCATATTGTTATATCATCTTAAAATACTATCTTGAAAGTTAGTTGCATGAGAACAAATGGGTATGCAAAGTTCTCTCAGTAAGCAATATTTCCACACATCCCATAAGTTTGCCCAGGAAGAATAAATAAAAAATCATTCTTCATGAAGTTGAATGCAAAACATTATCAATTTTCAATAGAAGTCTTAGCAATTTGGTTAGGATAGCAACAAATAACCAGAATGGTGCATGGAGTTGGATGTTTGTGTCCCAAAATTTGCGCAACACACAATATTTACTCACTTGAGTCATGTTTGGTGCAAACACCATAGCAACATTGCGCGCATTCATCTTGTTCAGATGTTCCAGTTGGGCAACATCAGCCATTAAGTTTATAGCCCAATCCAGCAGAGCAGATTCTGTTGGGGGAAGGAGCCTAGTAAGATGAACACAGTCTTCCTCTGACTGAGATTGCATTACTTGCTCTTGTGAAAGAGAGTCCAAGACACCAGTTGGGAGTTCTCTAAACCAAGCCTGCAACATCAACAAATACAGCAAGTTATCATGTCAACCAGGCATAATTGTCAATATACAGTTGACAGAGCTTGAACCCAAGATCTTTGAATTTGGGACATTGGTCAGAACAGGTATGTGCAAATGTAATCATAGAGGACATTCTAAATTACAAAATGCTGCAGGATGCATAAGAGGAAACTTTATACATGCATGGTGCACAATTAAGGTGTCTTAAAGACAGCATTTGAAAGAAAAAAAGTTTGAGAACAAAAGAGCCAATGATACCTTTATAAGACCTGCCAAGCAGTGCACATCAATGTCTCCTGGGACCACTCCCCTATTTAATTGTTCCCTAACATACTCCTCCTGGCTGTTCTCTGCATTAATTCTGAAAATTCCTTCTGCCTGCAATTCAAGTCAATAAGTCAGAATATCAATTCCTTTTAAATCTATGTATATGTATGTTTGTGATTCCAAGACCAATATTATCAGGATCTCTCTTCCTTTTTTTCCAAAAGAAATCATCTACCTACTTTTCATGAAACTTGGAAAAAACCAAAATGTGCACAAAAGATGACTCTACACCAAATCAACAATGTTATGTGGTGCATCTAGGAGGTAGCTGGCTCCATTCAATTTAAATGGCATTCATGAAACGGAAGCCAGAAGGGAGATACAAATACCTGCAAACCTCCCTGGACATACAGTTGTCTTTGCATCATCAAGAGTATTGTGGGCACACTATTTCCTCTGGAGTCATATGAAAGCTGCATGGACTCCGTCGAAACCCCAAAAACAGTTGCACTACAGATAGAAGGCAATTTATCAATAATAAGAAATTAGCTTAGACACAAGTGCACAGCCTCGAACAGAAGAAATGAACTCTATATACACTTTTGAATGGAGAAACAAATCCTTGCATCTTGTTAATCCTTCTAGAGCAACACATAGACACAAGTTGAGATCAGAAGATGATATGCTGCCTACACACGAATATGATTTGCTTCCAATGTTGGGAGTGTGAGTTTCTATTAATTATCCAATTATGTAATTAGTATATGACTCAAAAAAAGGAGGAATTTAAGAGAACTGGACAATAAAATACCATGGACATGATGATGCCATTAAGAAGGTATGGCTTATTATGAGCTCAATTATGCCTTATCATCAGCTGAATTATGCCTTATCATCAGCATAGTTTTCAGAGCAGATAAATGATGAAAATCATGTGAGTTAAACCAAGATAAGCTACATATGCAAGTTAAGCCAAGGTCTCAGATATAAATTCCATAATACTTCATCAATTTAACCCATGGCATAATCCAGAAATGCTAGCTGTAATTTATGATTCAAGACCCTACATCATTTATCAAATTAATAACATACAAGGAAACAAGACATACTAGATAAACATACGAAAATAGGAAGCCCATGATGTAAACAAGAGGAAAAACAGGAAAAAAAAAACTTGGACTTGTGATCCAGACCTGTTTCTAAGCAATTTAATTCAAAAAGAGAAGCCATCCCAATTTTATTCAGGAAATTTAGCAGACAAATCTAATACCAGGAATAGAATTTCAACAGAGGTATAAAAATTGAACAAATAAAAATAAAAACAAAACAAAATAAAATTCACAACCAAAACTGAAGCCCAGAACTCTCAAAAGACACAAAGAAAAGAAAGGAAACTGACCTGGCACTAGGAGCTCTCCTTGGAACTTCAGGCTCAAACTCAACAGGCAAGCCAAGAAACCCATTAAACCTATCAAAAGTGACATGAGCAACATGTCTAACATTCGTGGGCACACCAATCTCCATTTTACAAAGCTCCTTAGTCCCAGCAGCAGCAGCAGCAGCAGCAGTAGTGATGCTACAACCAACAACAGACCTCCTAAAAACAGTAACTAAAAGTTCAAGAAGTGACAGCTGATCCCCTTCTCTCTCCCTTTCTTTTCTCTCAACAATATGCTCAAGTTCCTGTTCCTGCTCTTGTACTTGTACTTGCTCTTGTTCTTGGTCTATTTCTTGAATTCTTGTAGTGGGGCTAATTGAAAGTTGTTGCTGCTGTTGCTGTTGGCGTTGTTGTTGGTGTGAGATATCATTGTTTACACATGGAGTTGAAGAAGAACTTGAAGGAGAAGGGAAGTGATGAGATGGGGATGATTGGAGTACTTCAGTCATTGTAAAAACAAATTGAAAACAAGAATTGGTCCTTTTCTTTTTGGGTTTTTATTTAATTTTCTTGATTTGTTTTGAGATTATAAGAGAAAAAGTCAAGATTTTTCTATGTGGGTATTGCAATGTAGAGTTGGATTGAAGAAATGGTTTTGTGGGTATTGGTAGGACGTGACTATCATCACTTTTCTTGATGTTTCTTTTTGTATTCAACCCCTTTTTTTTTCTTTTTTTCTTTCTGTTTTCTTGGCTGGCTGGCTGGCTTACAAAATAGATATTGAGGCTTCAAGAAGGAAGCATAAAGTTACAGTCTTTGATGGTAATGTTAATGGTTTTTAAAGAAAGAGATAAAGAAATAGATATGTATCTTCTTCTTCTTCTCCTACTACTACTACCTCCATTAACCTTTGAAGGAGTTGAGCATTGCTTCTTTTCAAATCAACTGTTGATTCTTGTAATATTTGAAACATCAGCTTCAACATCTCCATGGATTCAAAAAAAAAAAAAATGTATTTATTAAAGAAAACAAAAAATATTTAATAAGTCATCAGGTATGTTGCCACATGTGATTGGGTTCTGTTTGGAATCTTAAAAAGAAAAGTAATTTTATGAATGGCCTTTGAATGATATAATAAATAACCAAAAATCAAAAAATATCTCAAATTTGAATTTTATGTAAAAAATAGTTGTATGGACTTTCGAGAATTTTATTATAGCTATTGGGTATAGAAAGTCTTAGATAATAATAATAAAGTTTAATTATTATATAAATTAAAAATTATATAAAGAAAGTTATAAATTTTCATTTATTACAATAATAGTTATATAAAAAAAATTAATTTTAACATTTAGAATGTTATTTTATTTTTTAAATTTGAAGATAAGGGTTATGTAATTTTAAAATGAAGTGTTAGATATTTAAATTTATAATAAAAAATAAGTTATTTATAAATTATTTATTATAAATGTAATTAAAATTTCATTAACTTTTTACATTCATTAAAAAATAAATTTAATAATATGATTGTTCTAATATGGAAGTTTGATTTCAAAATTTTACAATCTAAAAAGTTTCCATCTAAATCAATTAGATCTCATAATAAACTATATAATTTCTATCATCAAAAGCATTTGATGACTAATCCTAGTGCCTTTGAATCACAAAAGAAATTGAGAAATGAAAAAAAAAAATCAATATTCAATAGAATGATTCCAAAAGTTTATTAAAAAACAAACAAACAAACAAATCCTTAAAAATTGAGAAGAAGAAAACATGGAGGGAGGTCTCAAATATTCATTCATATTCTATAAAAAAATATTGTCTTACGTAAACCCAACTAGTTATGACAGTTGTAACTCCAAAGGACCACTTCCTTTTTTGTTTATTAACCTAATTAAATTATTATACTACAAAGTATTATTCTTTTAATTAAACTTCATTAAAATACAATAATTATGTCAGATTTTTGGACCCACCACTTACCTAATCCTTCAACCAGCTCAATTCTGCACATTACTACTACATTCTTCACTTTTTGATTTATTATCAATCTCAGAATATTTGGTGATATAGATAAGGTTTATGGGGTTAAACTAGAGAAACTCTCTTTCATTCTAGTCTAATGATTATGATTGATTTTGTATTTTGAATTATTCTTCACATATCAAATAAATTTTATTATCATTCTAGATTCAAATTTATGTAAAAAATAATTTGTAATTGCATAAATAAAATATTATATTGATAAATTAAATTAACCACATATGAATTAATTTAAATAATAGCAACATTTCAATATTTAAACTGTAATATATTCATACCTATAGCAAATTATTTTTTTAGAATCAGGATGGTAAAAGTTTAATTACAATTAATTTAACATAATTATATATATTATGATTTAAACTTGAGACGTCATTTAAGTAAAAATAATTCTCTATCGTTGATCCAATAATTATCGGTACCAAATGACAATTTTTTTAATTCATTAACTAAATAATATGTGCTGTATTTTGATCATTGATATTTACATGAATGTAATAGTGCATTCACTTGAAAGAAAAGGAGGAATTTTAATTGACAGTATTACAATAATTAAGAAAGAGAAGGAGGGGAGGGGAAGAAGTATCATGATTCATCATAATTAAGTAGTTAAAATTCAAAGATGATAATGCAATCAATATCATTTACTTTAAATATTGTGTTAATGATCATTATTTAGGACTTATCATAGTTTGAATCATTATGTTTTCGAGAGGTATACTATGTACATACTATTGAAATTAAAAAAAAAAACAGAGAGATATTTGGTTATGGTTTAGAAATTCAATTAATCTATTTAGGAATTTAGTCTATATACATGATTAAAGCAGAATCTTTAGGTAATCAATGTTAAATAATTACACACTAGACTATTAACAAAAGTATCATTAATGGTCTTATTGATAAAAAAAAAAAAATGTATCGCTAATGGAGCAGCTTCCAATGATACTACGAAAGTCTACTAATTAAAATAAATCAAGAACTGCAAGAAGAATATAAGAGGAGACAGGTTGAAGACAAAATGAAAGTATTGTTTAAGTAAAGATATGTTATAATTAAGTACAATTACAAATATACTTTTATCATCACTAACGCTATAATTATATACACTTCCACCAAACACATTAATCACATTTCTTTAACTATTCAACCTGATTTAGCAATTGATTTTTTTTTTTTTTGTTCTTTTTGCCTAAAGAGAGATAAGTTATAGGTACAATTACAATTGAATTTCTAATTTGTTGATTAATATATGATTTATTTGTTATTAAATTAGTATATATGATACCTCATATCATTATCTAAGCTCATAATGGAAATCCAATACTTCAAAGTGCATAAAGAAGTTCAAATTCAAAAATTACAGAATTCCAATTCAAGAAAGCATGTGTTCTATATGCTTATATATGCCACTCATTTTTTCTCAATTTCATACATACACATACAAAAATCTAATTTTAAGTATCAGAGCACTTGTAAAGAACTCCACGAGTTCACTTAACTTTTTAACACTTATAGATTCTTGTAGGTTCAAAAGATATACGAGTATTATTTTTATATAGTTTGATTGATGTTCTTACTTATAAAAACGGTGTAGATATCAAATTCAAATCATTCACTAATATTAATGTGAATATATCACCATTACTATCAGTGGTAAGAAAAAAATTATCCCATATGTAATCTACAACCCATTGAACCTCTCTTGAACAATCCAACCACAAGCTACTCGTCTAAATTCATTTAATATGAATTTGGAATTTAGTGAAATTGAACATTGGATTTTTCTTGAACCTATTATAGAGCCTACTAGTTTGATAAAGAAAAGGAAAGAATTGTAAAAGGAGAAAGCATAATAAAAGATTAAGATGGAGCTGTTATAGAATACTGGAAAAGAAGCTTTTGCAGGTTATACCGTTATAGATAGCTCCTTGTATTGTAAAGGCACTGTTTCAAATTCAAACTCAACTTAGCGGGGCAGCTGTTTTGGCATCCTACCCAATTTACAAGAATAAAGCAGAAAAATAAGAATGATTGATTCCATATGCGGGGGCACTTCAGCTTTTAGGCTAAAACCATGGAAGAAATGAAATTTGATAAAGGGTTATTGTAATTTCATGGGAAGTTTAAAAGCATGTAAAATGTGTCAAATTTGGTTAAGGTATAATTATTACGTATTGATAAGTACATTATAATCCTTAATTATGTGTAAAGTTATCCGTTGATAACTTATTATATGTTATAGCCTTCTTTTTAATCCTAGTCTTAGAGTCATTGTCATTTGATGCTGGAATACCATCACAAGTTAGGTTGCCAAATTCAAGTTACAAACTTAATTAGTACATCAAAACTAGCTGCATTTGGTTGCTTCCTATCTTAATCATGCCAAAGTTGACTTAGAATTTCTTGGTTAATTTCTAATTAATCAAACCAGGACTTGTAAGTTGTAACATATATATTATTAATTCTTAAGTTTAGTTGAGTTGTTCATGAACAAGAAAAAAAAGGGATAGCTTTTTTAATAAATTTGAAACTAGATTTAATGAGTTAAGGTTAGCAATCACTGGGAGAATCGAAACCCATGTCTCATGAAGTATTTGGTGTCATTTCACTGTTGTGGTGCTGCTCCTTTTGATATCGTTTGACCATAGAAGAAGCAATGTTGTCTAGCATAAGCAAGAACTTGACATTGTGAAGATGAGCACTATGTCCATACTGAAGCTAGTTTAAGCCCTATTTTCAGCAATTGTGTTGGCAATCTGGTAAACTAGCCACTAGTTGTTGGCTATTGCCTTGGCAAGGGAACCAAGATAAAAAAAAAATGCATTTCTTAAACAATCTATAATCTAAAATCTGTATAGCATTCTTACACTTAAATGACTATGTTGACATAATTTCATAAAAACATTTCTAAGGCTTAATTAATTTAAAGATTGGACTAAGATGAACTTTCTTTCAATAAGAAATTTAAATGACATAAATTTCATTATTATTTGGATTCCCATGGAGTCTATATAGATGGGAGGAGCAGCAAAAAAATGTGAAGAAAAAGTTTGACAATTGCAAATCGGTGAACCACCAAACGAGCCAGGAGCTAGAGATTAGAAAAAAGCAGGCTCTTAGATAGGGCAAAACACTTAACTCCAAGCCTAAGGAAGCAGGCTCTTATATAGAAGAGCATAACCCCTTACTAGCACGAAAGTGACGACAGATTTATAGAAAAATTGGCCGCTATAGGTATGTTTAGGTAGCCAGTCTTTGCTTAGCTCGGCCTAAATACTTAATATGGGAAATTGACATTGCCAAATCTTTACCAAACCTTTGGAAAGCATGCAAAGCTGCTCAGGACTGGTACGTAACAACAATTGCTAGGGAATCACCCTGCGAAGTCCTTGAATGCAAACCAAGGAATCGGTTTGATAAACAACCAGGTTCGCAGCAGGAATTGCAGTTGTCAGAACAAAATGTTAAGCAAACTAGTAGATATAACAAAAATTCTAAACAGGAGCTCCACTTCCTCATATCCTAACCCCCAAAATGAATCCGTAAAAAATTCTGGGTTTGTAACAAAGTCACCATTAATTTTGCAAGAGATAATCATGGTAATTCCTGCAGAACCAATAACAGCCTATTCTCAGTAGAAATGTAAAATATAGGAAGGACTGATAAAATATAAGGATATCGGAAAACAACCTAGTATTTAAAATATAACAGAAGCTACAAACCATAAGCAGCCACGCCAGTTAAAATACAGAAAAGTTAAAGCTACATTAGACCAGACTTAATACAAATCATAATCACTGCATCCTGTTTACAGGTTCTAGCGCTTCAACAGTTACAACGCTGTTTCCTCTAATGACCTGCAGTAGCAAAGTGGAAAAAATTTAACAGGGCTGATAATACAAGACTTGTCAACAATTTAAGAACTCAGAAAACAACAAATTAAAGCACAAATGACTTACCACCATGCCAATATCATTCTTCTCATCACCATTTACCTCCACAGTGTTGTCAACCACCAAGTTCATGAACTGGTCAAATCCACGAAGTGTTCCAACCACCATCCTGTTTGCATTGAGCTTAACTGCAGAAGAATATAAACAAACAAACAAACAACAACAATTTTTTAATTACAAAAATGGCAAGATGAGATTTCAGTTTTAATGTGCACTGAGATAATGTCAATGCATCATAATCAAACACCTAATATAAATTAACCGATGAAAATTATCAAAAAAAAAAAAAAAAGCAAATGCACAACAAGAATCACCAAAATGCCCCAAAACACTAAATTATAAGATACTCTAAGATTTCAAGAAATCCATCATTCAGACAAAAAAACCAACACAAAGCAACAAGGTACAATAAATCACACAAATTTGCATACACAAAAAAACTATTACACAATAAATCCAAGGTTTCCTTAAAACAACTAGCATTCTCTCGCTCTTTAAGTTTGCACTTCCTATCTGGGGTCCAAGTCCAGCTTTGAGTAAAAGTGCTAAAACTCTGAACATCAATATATCACCTGCCTAAAAGAATTTTTCAATAGCTTTTAAACTTACTAAGGACATAATTTCCCAATGAAACCGAAGTTTAGAAAAACTTCACTCTGAACAAAATTTCACTCTGATAATTTCCAATTTTTTACAAAAACTGATGCACATATTTCATTCACAGTTCACCTTCAAAAGCATAAAATTCATCAATTCTTTTATGTAGTAGTCACTTACAGTACCACAACAAACAAAGAAAGCTCCAAAATTCAAAATCATAAAATTTCGCACATCGCACTTTTTTCTAAGCCTGATTCCCTAAAACCCACGCAATAACTAAAAGCACCAACAGCTTTTTTTTTTTTTTGTGCACGATGACTCGGTTAGCTTAAACCCTAAAAATAATTCTACACCAAGTTTGAGCAATGAATAACAGGAAAATAAAATGAAAAATAATGAAGAAAAGTGAAAAAAAAAAAAGGTACTTACTTTGAAGCTTCTTGTCCATGTACCTGAAATCCCCAAATTCCCATAAGAACAAACAGAAATTAGAAAAAAAAAAATTCATCCATGAACGAATATGATTGAGAAAATAATCAAAAGAGAAGAAGAAGAGAGAAGCGCTTACTTTTTCAGATCTGGCGGCTGACCCGACCGACTCATGGTGATAGGAATTGAGTGTAAGAGTTACGAAGCCGAATGAGCTAAACAAAAAACACTGCAAAAAAAAGGACTGAGCTGAAACAGAGAGAGATGAAGAAGAGGGTTTTTAATTAATTAAACCCTAGAGAGAGAACTTGGAGGTCCGTGGGCTTAAAACTAGCAGGAGATGGGCTACAAAACTGCATATGAAATATATAGTAAAAGCCCAACTCAAGGGGTGTTGCGAGAATCGAACTCGCGACCTCTCGCACCCGAAGCGAGAATCATACCACTAGACCAAACACCCATCTCCATTAACTTCTCTGTTCAATCTATAACATTAATTTTATCATTATATTTTGATTTCTTTTATGATGAACCAAACAGATTTTATTGATTTTTTTTTTCTTCATTATAAAGTAATGCAAATTATAAATTTATTGAAGGCACATGTACCCCTATATAGTTTTTTAATTACTTTTTATTATTTATTTTATTATATTTATTTATTTATTATTATTATTATTATTATTATTACTATTAAGTTACTATGACTAATATTAATATTATTATACTATCACTACTACTATTAAAATATTATTTAAATACTTATACTTTTTTATTAGTTTCACACTTCAACTTAAAATTTTTTTATTTGGATACTTAAATTTATCTAAAATGCAATTTTAAAACTCTTATCAACACACATCATATAATAACTAATCAACATATGTCACTTTTTAACAGTTTTACTAATCAAAATTTGCAAATAAAAATGTCAAACTAATAAAAACTGCAAGTAAATGGATAACAAATGTATTATGTCATTAGATTAGTGCATTTTAGACTAGTTTAAACATTAAAATGACAAAAACTGTAAATTGAAGTATCAAACAAATAAATTGTACAAAATACAAAGTCGGGGATGTATTATGTTTTAATTGAATTCAAATTTGAAAAATTAAGATCTACGTTGCATAGACACTTCTATAAAAGAGTTGTGTATTGCATTGAACACTTTTCCAATACTTACACGTCTCGAAAATTTATTTGACACGTTTTTAGGGCGTTTCTAAAAATAAAAAATATGTAAGGGTTTTTTTAAAAAAAGGGGAAAAAGGATACTTGTATCCTTTTCAAATATATGTATCTTTTATAATTTGATGAACCAAAATTATAGACAATTGTAAGTGGCGGGGTTTAGCGCGCACCCAAGTGTTTAATGACCACAACACTATGTGAGATTGAAGCCACTAAGAAATACAAAATAGACTTAAAGCCCAAATTGGAGAAGGAGCTGCCACTCAGATAAAAGTTGAAACACACTGTACAACAACTGGATTCCATGGAAGTTCCCAGAAGCCGTTATCAAAGAATGAGTTCGAAAACTGGGTATCGGCTTTTGGAATGCCCACCCAACCTTGCAATTGACCTTCGTTTATGTTTTATATTTTATTACTTTTGATTATTCAATTGTTTGTTTATTAACATGCAAATTGTAATTCCTCTAACCAATTGTCGAATTTTATGTTCAAGTCCAAGTTTGCACATTTGTTCAATTTCATGCATTATTATACGTCTCGACATTCATCACAAATAATCACCAAATAATACATTCGACCAAAGTGGGGGAAAAGATTAAGGATTACAACACTTTATGCAAGTAATAATAAAATAAACTAGAAATAAACTAGTTACAATATAAGTAAATCCATAAAAAAATTGGGGAAATTAAAGATCGATGATATAAATCATCCTAAAATTTCTACAACAAACAAAATGTTAATTCTCACAACTAGAAATACTACAAAAGAAATAATGAGATTAAATTATATATCAAATGGATATAAGTAGATAGACATAAATAAATAAGAAAATGGGCATACAAATACTAAGTTGAATAATACATCATAATAATCATATAAATATTGAAGCATGGAGACGCATGAAGGAAGGCTAACTATATAAAATGAGCATGAATAATGAAGACAGAGTTAAATAAAACTCTGTCACTGTGGCGATGCCTCCTCAATGAGGTGTCGCCTTTATACATGGAGGTGATATGAGATTGCCTCAACACGAACAAATAACTCATCTTTAAAAAGGCATCGCCTATTTGACAGGAATAAAGACAATAAAAAATTTACTTTAATCTTAAGGCAAAATCATATACAAATAACTAAAGACCTGTAAATATACTTAATGGTTTAAATGATTATATCATAAATATAGCATGGGACAAATAATGAATCTAAGAAACAAATAAACAAGTAAATAAACAAGATGCTTATGCAAATCTATAACTCAATATTCAAGAAGGATGAAATTATTACTGTTTTATGAGCTCTTTTTTAAAGTAGTTGGCCCTCAAAGGTTGTTTTTGGTCCAAAGCATAACTTGAATGTAAGATTTTCTCCTTCCTCCTTCAAGAAGAATGAATCTTTTGGCTTGGTTTTTCTTCTTTTCTCTAAAAACGCACATTTCTTCTTTTTGTAGAACTCTCTTTAATTTTTTTTAGAGTTGCTAAATAGTTGCTCTCCTTTTTCTCTCTCCAATATCCCTTTTTTTTTAGAGTTGCTAAATGGTTGCTCCAATATCTCCTTTTTCTTTCTCCATCATTACTCTTTTTTTCTTTACCTTTTCTTACATAAAAAGTCTTATTTTCACGCAACATTCAGGCTTGTAAGGGTGTGGGGCCCACCCACCAGACCACCATTGTCACATCTGCATTTAATGTAGATGCAAGTGATTGGTTAAGAGGAGGCACCTTATTGTTGAGGTGTCATTTTATTGGCCTTGACCCAGAATTGGACCTTTTAGGTCCATTTTCAAGGAGGTTTTGGGCTTCTTTTGCATTCAAGCTTCGCACGTTCTCATCATTGGGCTTCATTGTTGGCCGATTAAATAAAGCATCCATTGTTTACCTCTTATTACGAGCCAATCGAACCGGGTTTCTACAGTTTGCCTCTTTAATTTTTTAAAAAACTGAACTCATACGATCAATTTTTTTTGAAAAAATAACATGCACAACACAAGTGATAATCAATAAAGGATGTACCTAACCTATGAGCTTCACTTGAGAGGTAAATTCTTCAACTTAAAATGTAATTGTGATCCTTGGGAGTTCATCCCAATCAGCCACTCATTAATATTTGAATCATGAATCCCAATTTCTTCGAATTGAGAAGCCACTTATTAATATATATGAAATGTGATCCTCGGGGAACTCTATCAAGTCTAATTGCTCACTCATTTGAAATGTGATCCTCAGGAACTTTATTAAGCCCGATTGCTCACTCATATGAAATGTGATCCTTAAGAACTCTATCAAGCCTGATTGCTCACTCATTTGAAATGTGATACTCGAGAACTTTATTAAGCCCAATTGCTCACTCATTAAAAATGTGATCCTCGGGAACTCTATTAAGCTCGATTGCTCACTCATCTGAAATGTGATCCTCTAGAACTCTATCACGCCTGATTGCTCACTCATCTGAAATGTGATCCTTGGGAACTTTATCAAGCCCGATTGCTCATTCATATGAAACATGATTATCAGGAACTCTATTAAGCCCAATACACCATTCATCATAAATGGGAAACTCATGCCGTCATCCTTGGGTATACAAACCTGAGAGAAAGTCCCTCAATTCTAACGCTTAAATCAGAGAAAATCCACAACTCCCTCTCAGTTACAGGCCAATTAAACCACAGGCTTATTAAACTGGGAAATGAATTCTTCAATTTGAAACGTGACTGTGATCCTCGGGAATTAAAACCCGATCAGTCACTCATTAATACTTTGACAAGACAACTTTCATCTTCTACACAATCAACTTTAGGACGCACTTGAAAAATAAATAATAGTAAAAAAAAATTCTTTCAATTTTAATTTTTTTAAATTCTCCCTTTCTTTTTAAATTCCCAAAAAGCCACTCTTTTTTAATAAGGACCTTCTTCTCCTTTTTCTATTCCCACTTCTTTACGAGCTAGCTTTTTCAAAAGCTTATTCTCTCAAAGTTTCATTCTCTTAAAGGCCAATCCTCTTAAAAGCCCACTCTTTTATTTTATTCTTATATAAAGAAAACTTATCCATTTTTTCATTCTTTCACCATTCTCTTTTCTCTCTTTTCTATTTTAGTTCTTATCCTTTCTTTTCAAACTTTTATACCATGGACGCTACACGGACCCTAGATCTCTCAGAGTAGGACCCAATACCACCTTCAATACATCCTTTGCGACACTTTGGCCTCTCTATTGGAGACGAGATCCCCCTTCTAGCCAATGTGTGATCTCATATTTATTGGTTGGCTATTGGAGAGGTTAATATGTAATTTATTTGGTTTTTCCTACAAATAACATCGGGCAATATCAGGTTATTGTTAGAAAATATGTATTTATCATTAGAAATAAGAATGTACTTGATTTAAATAAGAAAATAAATAAAAAAAAATGCGCATTAAATCATCGATATGAAGGAGCGTCGCCTCTTCAATGGGGTGATTACCGCTTCATTAGGGTAATCACCCTTTTGAAGAGGCAGTCACCTTATCATGTTGAGGTGATTTGCTAGGGATATGATCACCTTTACATGAAGTGACGTCATCTTTATGATAGGTTTATTCAAATAAATTAATAATTCAACTCCCTATTTATCTCGTAGCTTGATGCCCATACTCTTAAAGATGCCAGGAATTTTAGCGAGGCATGAGCCTGGTACCTTGAGGTTACAGATGAGGTTAGGACTCATATTTGGGACATCAATTTTTTAAAATTTATCCTTACACTTCTAGCACAGTAGGGGCATACAAACTATTAGCCTCTTCACGCTCTGATATAGAGATGGTCTGACACTACTTACACATTCCATCTCCTCTTTGGTGAGTTTACTTTAGAGCGGGTCTTTTTTACTGTTGTCACCGACATCGCCTATGCAAGAGATTCCGTTACTCTTGATGCAAGTCTCCATCGACTATCTCCAGATCATTTTGCTTACATCGAGTGTCTACTCGGTATGGTCCTAAATATGAAGGGGACACACATAATGAAGCTAAATTCCATCCATAGCTACTATACCCATACAAAAGTTGAGGCAGCTACCATACCTTACGAGATTGATCAGGTAGTAAGGGCATTCCTGGTTTACCTGCTAGGCACCACTCTATTTATGAACACTATTAGCTCCATAGATATGATTTTTTTTATATCTTTGAGTGATCTAGACCTGGTGGCTTCATATGATTGGAGCAGTTGTGGTTTAGCCTAACTGTATAAGAGTATAGATGAGTTGATGCATAGAGCCATATGACTCTGCAGTTTCTAGCATGCTATTTTAGTATTTTCCCTTTCCTTTATTTCATTGGGTTCATCTCAAATACCATTATCATGATTTGCTAACCATCCTCTTCTTTTTTACAAGATTGGGTTTTAGAGTTAGAGTTGATTGTCAGGATATCCCGTATTCGTGACACTCCCTTCCCTGCCATGGTAAGATTGGGCCCCAATTGTGCTTGGAAGAGGCCTGTTGCTTGTGTGGACATCCAATGTGAGTGGCTGAACACTTTAACATATGATGAAGTAGGTACCTACAAATATAATTATAATCAGTAACACATTTGTTACTCCAATTCATTCACTTACTAACTTATTTTCAAAGTTGTGCCCGAATTTGTGGGGTCTTTAGGTTGGATGGTCCCAAGTAATAATTCACTCAATTATGCTATCTAGGAGATGAGTCTTACTCAAAGGACCTAATAGCAGAGTTTGGTACCTCGGCGAGAGGATATATAATTGGCGCCAGCGTGCTCAGGTAAGACAACCACCCCTTTCTCCTCCTCGATCCATTTTTCAGGCACACCTATTAGAGGGAGATAAGATTGACTAAGCCTTAGAGTGGGAAGATGCAGAGGATTACTGTGAGAGGAGGAAGTCCCGATATATAGAGTTTGCATGGACCCAGCTCTTATAAAGTGTGCTTCTACTTGTATCTACATCTCAAGTAAGTATGTCATTTTATTAAGCATATAATTTCATATTCACATATGTGAATAACTTTTTCTTAACTTAGTCTCCTCCTCAGGCACTAGTTGTTCATCCCAAGCCTACTACACAGGAGAGACCTCCTCAGTGCCCATGTATCATACCTAGTAATTAAGGACTAATGAGACTTCTTGATGAGCATGACACAATAATGGAAGGTATTAATTGTTTCCTATTCCTACATGTATGCATGCTTTCATGATGTCTTACCTCTTGTTGTACTTTGACAGGACCAATATAAGGCTAGTCAGGCCACAATCATTGCTCTAGAGTGCTAGCTGGTTGCCTTTTAGGTTGATAATGATAATGAAGATGATGAAGAGGGTAGTGCTGAAGAGGAGGAGGAGGAGCCTACCAATAATCCCATGGATGAGGGAGATGGTCACGAAGATGATCCTACAGATGATCCTACTAGTAAGGGAGATGATGAGCCTGAAGATGATGAGTAGAAGACTACGTCATATGAGTGTTAGCATAGGATCAATTTTATCATCTTGAATTGTTGTTTGTATGTTGTTCTGACATTTTAAATTGATATTTGTTTTAGAAGTTTCACATTTTGTGTTGACTGAATGCTGAGCCCAAATTTCCTTCAATTGAACTTGAATCGACTAAAAACATTTTTGCTTATAAATGTTCTGCTTCTTGATAACTGCTTTACATTTTCAGGTCAATCATTCAGTGTCAGTATAATAATATATTCCCAACCTTATTATTGGAGATACGTCACCTTAACATTAGGGCGTCACCTTTTTATGAAGGGGCGATAGGGAATCGCTTTAATAAGAAGAGGCATCGCCTGATCATAGAGGCAACTACCTCTGCACCAACAATTTGGAGCTATTTAAATCCCTAACTCTCCTCTAAAATTTCCAAATCCATATTTTTGCCATTCTTCTTAATTCTTTCTCTCTAGATAACATCCCTACCTCTCAAAATGATCGAAAGAAGCTTGAAACAACTACAGTCAATTTTGAAAAGCTTAGACGGGAAATCATGGGAAAATTAAAGCCATTTCACTTATCAATCTTCAAATCTCTACACGCTAAGAGAATCAATTTCCCTTTCCTCCACACTGTAACTTAATTCTGGGATCCTCAAAAGCATGTATTTTGATTCAATACAGTGGAACTATGTCCCCTACTATAGGAATTTGAAGCTATTTTGGGTTGTCACATGGATTCCACTTATTAGATTGCAATCCCTTAAGTTGGAACCCTAAACTTGCACTTCATTCAATATCAAATGACTAGGTTATTCAATCTTTTACCTTAGTCTTCCTTTTGTCATATATTTGGTAATGAAGTATTGGTAGGGCCTTTCCTTAAGCTCATTATAACCATAGATAAAAAGGAGGTCTACTGGCCATGGATGCTTGCTCTTATATACTCAATTCCTGCTCGTTTTGCCTTCTAGAAATTGTGATTCAAAAATCCTCCACATCCTAAATCAAGTGGAAGCCGAGCTCAATCCTTTCCCTCTCATCTTAGTAGAAGCTATCATTGGGCTAGATAACTTCATAGCAACCAAGTAATTCTCTAGAAGTCCACTCTTGTTCTTTTTCTCTTATTCTTGTCTTTTGCTTTTTCGACATTTTTACTTACTCATCACTTTTAAAGATGTGGTTTCATGAGAAATTAGGATTGTTGAGACTACAAAGCCAAGCATTGTCGAATTAGAAGGCTGCATCCCATACTAGAAGATGTTCAAATCTGGCTGTTGATATTTTTCTCGATACTCTGATATGGTGATGTGCCCATGGTGGAGATTATAGTACATGACCATTTTATCTTATACCCATTGTCGGACTCCACTTTACTACTTTCTATAATCATATTTGTCTTTGTCAACAATATGGACAAAAATAGTTGATCGTGGGACCAGTGCATGAGTTTGAACCAGGACCTCTCTCTTAAAATTTTTTGGATAATTTAGTTGCTACCTGGCCTTACAAAATCATTCAGAGGTTCATTAACTACGACGAGGATCAGTCCATTGATGATCAGTACAAGGCATGGATTCAATTGCAATAAATAGAAAAAAATGAGTTCATTAGAAAAAAAGGACAAGAGAGTTGCAAATGTCGAATGCTCAAGGTATTCAACAAAATAAAAGGAATCAAAATTAGTTTATGAATTAAGTCGTCGTTTCCCTTTTGTTTGATAAAATTTCGTTTTTAGCTAAACAGTTTGTAATTGTAATATCCCGTGTTTTTTAAATATTTTTATACTGCATCGGGATATGCAGTGTTAATAATTTTGTATATAATTATGGTATTTTTTTACGAGTTGATATGTATTTAAAACTTATTTTAATTATTATATATTATTTTAAGTGCTTTACGTAAAATTTTCCCGAGAATACTATTTTCGAGAAAATTTTCACGTAAATAATTTACTATTAATTATATTAAATAGATTCCGAACTTGCATGAACTCATATATATTTTTGAAGTACTAAATAACGTATATATGTGTATTTATTTATTTAATTAGGGTTTAATTAATTACCCTAATATTTTATTATTTATTAATTAGTTTTATTGTTATTTAATTATTTTTATTTAGTATTAAATTTTAAAATATTAAATTATATATGTGTGGTGTATATTTAATGTGTGTGATTTTATATTATTTTAATATATAGTGTAAAGTATATATATATACATATTATAGTGTTAAAAATCAAAATTTTTAACAAATTATCATTTCGCCCCCGACTCCTCCTCCTTCTTCCTCGATCACCTCTCATCGCCAACCACCGTTTGTCACGCCGTTCTCTTACCGTCGGTGTGCCTCCCGGCATGCCACCTCCTTCCCCAACCTTCCCCGTCACCTGCTGCAGCTGTTTCCGGCGTCAGGAAGCCTGTTTTTGGCCGGAAAGCCGAAAGTGGAAGCTAACGTCGATCGACGTGATTCCGGCCACCGTTTTTGACACCGCCGGTCTCTTTCTTCTCCTTGAGCTCTGTTTAGTGTGATTCCAAGCTTTGTTTCACTTAAAATGGTCTAGATTTGCTCAGGTTTCAATTTTGGTAATTCGGCCATTTTAGGGTTCTTGATTTTTTGAATTTCGAATTGATTGATTCATGAAAAATCCCTTAACAAATGTTGATCCTAGTAGCTTAATCTTCATGTGTGAATTTTTTTAGAATTTTTGGAGATTATTTTGATTTTTGGGTATTTTTGAATATTTTATTATTATTTTCTAATTTTTAAAAATTAATTAATTAAATTATGAAATTTTGTTTTATGATAAATATAGGTATTAAAATGAATTATAGGAATTTATTTGGAATTTTTATGAATTTCTATGTATTTATTTTGAATTTAATTAGTTTATGTAATTTTGAGAAAATAGGGTTAATTGTGTTTTTAATTGAAATTAATTAGTTAATTGAGTTTAATTATTGATATTATTGATAAATATATTGATAAAACTAATTTTGTGCAATTATATGATTTTTGGTGAATTTTTGGAGTAATTTTAGTATATTTATATATATAGGGGTATTTTGGTAATTTTACCCTAAATTGACTGAAAATGTAATTAAATTGGTTTTAATAGTTATTTAAGGTATAGAAATGATTTCTACAAATTATTTAGTATTTTTAACTAATTAAAACTATTTTTTGTAAATTATTTTCAATTATATATATAATATACGATTTTTCTAAAAAAATGAGTTTTTATTGGTTTTTACTGTGTTTAGGGGTTGATTACATAATTTCAAATTATTAAATGTATTTCTGTGTTGTAAGGGCATTTTTGGTATTTTCATAATTGTTATGTGAATTGTGGACCTCGGTCGGTAGACTGTAGTTTGGAGTCCAACCGAGGGGTTGTGGTTGTGTTTTTATGTCTATTTTTTGAAGTGTGTTTCTTTGCAAGGCCGGCTCTACTCTTTGAGTAGAGAGATGTCCGTTTTACAGGGGAGGTTCTGTCGAATTTTTAATAGAATTCTCGTAAAACGTGATGTCCGGTCAAACCCTAATTCTGATTCTGTGTCTAATATTCTAGATCGAGTTTCTAGGATTTTCTGTTAGGTTTATTCCGATGTCTATTATTTATTGTTTGTTTAGTTGCGCCGAGACCGAAGCCTAGTGGACCAGGCCCGTCGGACCTATCTCGAGGAGCGCACTAAGTGTGAGTTACTATTTTATATATATGTGCTCTAGGGTGCATGATTCTAGAAATATACGCTCTATTTTAATTAAATATGCATAAATGGTTTAATTATTACTTAAGTTTATTTTTAGTTTATTTTTGGTTTATTTTGGTATATTTTCAAATTATATGCATGTTTTAATAATAAATTATTCTTAAAATGTTTTTATGTATATTCTTGGTATATTCTTAGTTTATTTTGTAATTATATTGGATTTATTTGACGTATATATACTCGAAATATACCTGATTTATTTTGGTATATTTCTAGTATATATATAGTTTATGTTGTTATTTTATTCAATTCATGCATCATTTACTTTTATGAATGTATGCTTTATATTTTAATGAAGGATATCAATAAAACGTGCTACCTAGTGGGCAGCACTAGGACCGAGTATGTACCGGTACACTTATAGCATTTAGGCTATATTACTAACCTGTTTGAGGATATTGATGAGATTTGATTATTTGATGTATGAGAAATGATTTAGGACTGTGATTGCTGGAGCTCGGTTGACTAAGTATCTCGGGGCCAATCACACTGACAGTCAGACTGCTGGAGCTCGGTTGACTTAGTGTCTCGGGGCCAGTCTACTGTCCAAATGGATCAAGTTACCATATTTGGAATAAGTGAGCCTGTGTGGCTAGAGTGTTGTCTAACACTGTTTGAGGTTGCGATATTCTAGGGTTCTATTTGATTCTTCATAAACTGTGATTTGCAATAAAAATATATAAAATGATTTTATTGCATCTGTGTGTATTTGCTTGTATATATGCTTATTATATATATACTATTGACTGTGTGCATTGTCATTTAGTATGCATGTATATATATTATAGTAATTCACTCAGTGAGGTCTGACTCCCCTCCGTTGACTATTTTTCAGGAGAGTCATCGTCTTCAGACCTCAGTAGCAGGCCTGTACGCCGGATTTCTTCCGCCCCAGCTTCTTTATGTAAACTGCTTATCTGAGTCTTGAGTTTTATTTTATAATCTAGACACTACAGTAGTTGTAAATAAATTAAGGGTTTTATGTATTATATTTGTGTGAGTTATGTATTTTAAGAATTTGAATTGAAACTTGTATCAAAGGATTTATATATATGAGATGAGGATTTGATATAAATTCATTTGGTGTAAATGTTATTTTTGATATTTATGATTTTATTTCCGCTGCATTAAGTGTGGTTATTATTACTATTGTATGTTTTATTTTATTTTTAGGCTTGTTACGGGTTCCGGATTAGAAAGAATTCTCGTTCCTTAGTGCCGGTCATGGCCCCTGTTTTGGGTCTTGACAAAGTTGGTATCAAAGCGGAGTTTTATGTCAGGGATTAGTTGTGTGAGTCGTGGCCCTAGTTTTTGAGTTATGTTTTCTGTTAAACTACTATAGTGAATTAGGTTCGAGTATGTCTTGATGAGTATTCCTTGCTTTAGTTTTCTGCATTATTCCTCCGTTGTCTATTTTGTCTGAATCATTCTGTTGTCTTTTCAGAATGAGGAGGCGAGCACGTGTTGCTCCACCGGTCATTGGGGCCGAGGATGACGAGTCTTTTCAGGATGAGGTTTTACCTCATGAGCAGCCAGTTGGACGTAGAGGTCATGGCAGAGGTAGACCTCGAGGAGCGACAGGTCGCCGTAGGCAGAGAGAGTTACAGGACGAGGAGCCTGTTGAGCCTGAATTTGATGTTCCTATGCCTCCAGTTGTTCAGCCTGTTCAGCCTGCCTATCAGCAAGGTATGTCTGACCCTGAGGCAGCTTTATTCTATGCTAGAGTTGGCAGGATTGCGTTTGATGGGACTTCTGACCCGCTAGACTTTCTGCACGCGATCGAGACTCAGACTCGGACTGCTCATACTGAGTACTAGCGGATTATGATCGTCGAGTTATCTGTCGAGGGACCAGCTTTGGACTGGTTTATTCAGATGATCCAGCCTTATATGATGACGATGACCTGGGCTCAGTTCAGAGAGCGGTTTATGAGGAGATTCTGTCCAGAGCCTCTCCGAATGAGCTATCGTCTCCGATTGACCAGCATTTCTCGCAGTGATCGATCAGTAGAGGAGTATACCTGAGAGTTTCTTCGGTTGGGTAGATATGCAGAGGATCTGATGCGAGATTAGTACTTCGCAGTCACTACCTATGTCACCGAATTGGGTTCAGTATTTGCTGGTATGCCTACAGCAGGCCTTACTCTAGAGTCTATGATAGAGTTAGCCAAGGAGATTGAGTCGAGGCTAGTTAGGCAAGGAGCGATGCCTGATTACTACCAGTTGGGAGTTTAGTTGAGTGGATTGTAGACTACACCGTACTCTAGTTTTCATGTTGGTTCGAGTAGTCAGCAGCGAGGTCCGACTCAGCAGAGTCAGAGGCAGCAGCAGCGAGTGCATCGGAGCATTAGACATGGCCGTGGAGGTCAGCATAGATTGTTCAGATTTGGGTCAGGTGCTTCGAGCAGCAGTAGTGGTCGTAGTTCGGGATCAACTGCCAGTGTATGCCAGACCTACGGTAGAGTCCATCAGGGACCGTGTTACTTGAAACCACTGACATGCTTCAGATACGGACAGACAGGACATTTTGCCAGATCGTGTCCTTACTTCGGGTATCAGTAGCCATAAATTCCGTGATTCCCACAGCAGTCGATTGCTAGTGCTGCACCCGTGCCATTTCAGTTACCCCCAGCCTAACATCAGAGTTCCACTCAGTTTGTCCCACAGTAGAGTCATGGTAGAGGTACTAGAGGAGGTGCCAGAGGTATTGGCCAGGCTTCTACCAGTCAGCAGGAGGTCAAGGACAAGCCAGAGTCTTCCACCTTGCTCAGTAAGATGCTCAGGCATCCAATACAATCGTGGCAGGTATTGTTTCTGTCTGTTACCTGGATGCATGGGTTTTGTTTGATCCGGGTGCCACGCATTCGTTCGTTTCTCCCGTTTTTGCTTCTAAATCTTATTGGCAAGCTTCGAGGATGGCTTTTCCTTTATCTGTTGCCACTCCTCTGAGCGATTCCTTGGACACAAATATTGTTCCTTCTGGTTGTCCAGTTCTCGTGGGAGGTAGAGAATTACCCGCTGATTTGATTCTATTGGATGTGATGGAGTTTGATGTTATTCTGGGAATGGACTGGTTATCTCAGCACTATGTCGTGGTAGATTATCGGAATAAAGAGGTGACTTTCAGAATTCCTAATGAAGAAGATTTTAAGTTTGTGGGTGATAGGAGTTCCGTACCTCAGAATCTTATTTCTGCTATTACGGCTAGGAAGTTATTGAGGAAAGGATGTCAGGGATATTTGGCATTAGTCAGGGATACTTCAGTGGAGAAGTTATCACTCACAGATGTTCCTATTGCTTGTGAGTTTCCTGATGTTTTTCCTGAGGAGTTGCCAGGTTTACCACCTCACAGAGAGATTGAGTTATGTATAGATGTGGTACCAGGTACTAGTCCTATATCTATGCCACCCTACATAATGGCTTCTGTAGAGTTGAAAGAGTTGAAGGAGCAGTTGTAAGAGTTATTGGATAAGGGTTTTATCAGACCTAGTGTTTCTCCTTAGGGTGCACCAGTCCTGTTTGTAAAGAAGAAGGACGGTACCTTGAGACTGTGCATTGACTATAGAGAGCTGAACAAGGTGACAATGAAGAACAAGTATCCTCTCCCGAGGATAGATGACTTGTTTGATTAGCTACAGGGTGCACAGTTCTTTTCCAAGATTGACTTGAGGTTGGGTTATCATCAGCTGCAGATTAGTGAAGCCGATGTTCTTAAGACGACATTCTGCACTCGATATGACCATTATGAGTTTCTGGTGATGTCTTTTCGTTTGACTAATGCACCAACAGCTTTTATGGACCTGATGAACAGGGTATTCAGACCATATGTGGATTAGTTTGTGGTAGTCTTCATCGATGATATACTGGTTTATTCGAGGAGTATGGAGGAACATGTATATCACTTGAGGATTGTACTACAGACACTGAGAGATCATCAGCTTTATGCTAAATTCTCAAAGTGTGATTTCTGGATGGAGAGTGTTTCTTTTCTTGGACACGTGGTGTCTAAAGAAGGTATCCAGGTTGATCCACAAAAGATTGAAGCAGTGTCTGAGTGGCCTAGACCAACTTCTGTTACTGAGATTCAGAGTTTTATGGGTTTAGTCAGGTATTATAGGCGGTTTGTGCAGGATTTTTCTAGAATTGTAGCCCCTATGACTCGCTTAACTCAGAAGAATATTAGATTTGAGTGGTCAAAAGCTTATGAGAATAGCTTCCAATTGTTGAAGGAGAAATTGACCACAGCACCAGTGTTAGCTTTGCCTAATGGTGTGGATAAGTTCATAGTCTATTGTGATGCCTCTAGAATTGGCCTTGGTTGTGTGTTGATGCAGAATGGAAGGGTGATAGCCTATGCTTCAAGGCAGTTGAAGAAGCATGAACAGAACTATCCTACACATGACCTAGAGATGGCTGCAGTGATCTTTGCTTTGAAGATTTGGAGACATTATCTGTACGGGGTGACTTGTGAGATTTTTACTGATCACAAGAGCCTTAAGTACATTTTCCAGCAGAGAGATCTGAATCTGAGGCAGAGGAGATGGTTGGAATTATTAAACGATTATGACTGTGAGATTTTATATCATCCGGGTAAAGCTAATGTGGTAGCAGATGCCTTGAGTAGAAAGTCCTCAGGCAGTCTTGCTCACATCAGTGTTGAGAGGAGACCATTGATCCAAGAGTTGCATTTGTTGGTGGGTCAAGGTCTGATGATGAAGATTAGTAAGTCAGGTGGACTGCTAGCTCAGTTTAAGGTGCGATCTGTACTAAGGGATAGGATTAAAGCAGCTCAGAGCCGAGATCCTATTCTAGAAGAGCTTATAGAGAATGTCAGAGCGGGGAAGTTCACTGATTTCACACTTGATGATGATGGTGTGTTGTGGATCAGTGGTAGATTGTGTGTTCCTGATGTGGATGATTTGAGAGAAGAAATCCTAGAGGAAGCACATTCTACAGCCTATAGCATACATCCGGGTGTCACTAAGATGTACCACAGTATCAGAGATCTATACCGATGGGATGGATTAAAGAAGGATGTCGTTGATTATGTTGCTAAGTGCCTAACGTGTCAGCAAGTGAAAGCTGAGCATCAGAAGCCTTCTAGGAAGCTTCGGCCTCTTCCTATTCCTGAGTGGAAGTGGGAAATGATAGCTATGGATTTTGTGGTCGGTTTGCCTCGTTCTAAGGATGGATGCGATTCCATCTGGGTGATTGTAGACAGGTTAACGAAGTCTGCACATTTCCTACCTGTGAAAGCCACTTATTCTGTAGCTAGATTGGCAAAGCTATATGTGAAGCATATTGTGTGCCTTCATGGAGTACCTGTGTCCATTGTGTCAGATAGAGGTTCAGTGTTTACCTCTCATTTTTGGCAGAAGCTGTAGGAAGCGATGGGCACTAGGTTGGACTTTAGTACTGCTTTTCATCCTCAGACAGATGGTCAGTCTGAGAGGACGATCCAAAAACTGGAAGATATGTTGAGGATGTGTGTCCTGGATTTGGGAGGTAGCTGGGATGATCATTTGCCACTCGTAGAGTTTGCATATAATAACAGCTACCATAGCAGTATTGGCATGGCACCGTATGAGGCTTTGTATGGGAGGAAGTGTAGATCCCCTTTGAGTTGGGATGAGATTAGTGAAAGAGCTTTGACTGGACCTGAGATGGTTCAGGATGCTGCAGAGAAAGTTGTCGTGATTAAGCATAGATTAGAGACCGCAGTTAGCAGACAAAAGAGTTATGCGGATCCTAGGCACAAAGATGTGGAGTTTCAGGTTGGAGATTTTATTTTTCTGAAGGTATCTCCGATGAAGGGTGTTATGAGATTTAGTAGGAAGGGTAAGTTGGCACCGAGATATATCGGACTGTTTGAGATTTTAGAGAGAGTAGGCACTGTTGCATATCGGTTGGATTTACCTCCGAGTATGTCATAGGTGCATCCAGTATTTCATATCTCAATGCTGAGGAAGTATATCTCAGACCCTTCACATGTGTTGCAGCTCGACAGTGTAGAAGTGAGTGAAGATTTGACGTTTATGGAAGAACCTGTGGCGATCGTTGATTATCAAATTCGACAGTTACGGTCGAAGCAGATTCCGATGGTCAAGGTTCTGTGGCGTAGCAACAGAGTCGAGGAGCATACGTGGGAGACTGAAACTGAGATGCGAGCTTCTTACCCGTATCTCTTCCCTTCCTGATCTTGCGATCATTTTCTTTCTGGAATTCGGGGACGAATTCTTGTGAGGGGGGAGACTGTAATATCCCGTGTTTTTTAAATATTTTTATACTGCATCAGGATATGCAGTGTTAATAATTTTGTATATAATTATGGTATTTTTTATGAGTTGATATGTATTTAAAACTTATTTTAATTATTGTATATTATTTTAAGTGTTTTACGTAAAATTTTCCCGAGAATACTATTTTCGGGGAAGTTTTCACGTAAATAATTTACTATTAATTATATTAAATAGATTTCCGGACTTGCATGAACTCATATATGTTTTTGAAGTACTAAATAATGTATATATGTGTATTTATTTATTTAATTAGGGTTTAATTAATTACCCTAATATTTTATTATTTATTAATTAGTTTTATTGTTATTTAATTATTTTTATTTAGTATTAAATTTTAAAATATTAAATTATATGTGTGTGGTGTATATTTAATGTGTGTGATTTTATATTATTTTAATATATAGTGTAAAGCATATATATATACATATTATAGTGTTAAAAATAAAATTTTTTTGGCAAATTACCATTTCGCCCCCGACTCCTCCTCCTTCTTCCCCGATCACCTCTCATCGCCAACCACCGTCTGTCACGCCGTTCTCTTATCGTCGGTGTGCCTCCCGGCGTGCCACCTCCTTCCCCAACCTTCCTCGCCGCCTGTTGCAGCAGTTTCCGGCGTTGAGAAGAATTCCTGTTCCCTAGCGCCGGTCATGGCCCCTGTTTTGGGTCGTGATAGTAATAAACATTTAACATAACATTTAATAGTAATTAAGGCAATTTATTTTATTTAATTTAAGCACAATATGTATATACATTTTGCTTCTGTGATATCCCATGTCGTTAGTTGGCTTGCCTTTACAAGTTTTCCAACTAGCAATTTTTCTCTCTCTCTTCTTTCACACATCCTTAATTTTTACTTGGACCCCCTCTTTCAAGATTTCAATCCAGTAGGACTTTATTTTTATTTTTCACTTTTGGTCTCTAATTTTTGCCTAGACATCCTCTTTTTGAGGTTTTCTCCCTAGTGAGACTTTACATAATGTACTTCTTGAGCTTCTTCAGGTTAATGGGCTTTATGAATTCATTTCCTTCTAAGTCTGATAGAATAGCAGCTGTAATATCCCGTGTTTTTAAATATTTTAATACTGCATCGGGATATGCAGTGTTAATAATTTATATATATATATTACGATATTTTCACGAGTTGATATGTATTTAAAATCTATTTTAATTATTGTGTATTATTTACAGTGCTTTACGTAAAATTTTCTCAGGACTTGCATTTTCAGGAAAATTTTCACGTAAATAATTTATTATTAATTATTTTAAATATATTTTCGGACTTGCATGAACTCATACATATTTTAAAATATTAAACACCGTGTATACATGTAATTATTTATTTAATTAGGGTTTAATATTACCCTAATATTTTATTAATTATTTATTAGTTTTATTGTTATTTAATTATTTTTATTTATTATTATATTTTAAAATATTAAATTTTATGTGTGTGGTGTATATTTAATGTGTGTAATTTAATATTATTTTAATATATAGTACAAAGTATATATATATACATATAATATGTCAAAAAACACAATTTTTGGAAAATTACGTTTTTGCCCCCGACTATCTCCTTTTTTCCCGATCACCTTCCCTCACCGTTCCGATTGCTGCCGTCCCGTTCCCTTGCCGTTGGTGTGCCGTCCGGTGTGCCACCTCCTTCCTCAGCCTCTTCCGCCGCCTGTGGTAGCCGTTTCCGGCGTCTGGAAGTGGATTTTGGCCGAGGAAGCCGAATTTCCTTCCACCATCGATCACGACGATTCCGGCCTTCAACACCACCGGTCTCTTTCTTCTCCTTGAGCTCTGGTGAGTGTGATTCTAGCTTTGGTTTGAGCTTAAATGGTCTAGAATTGCTTAGGTTTTGAATTTTCCAATTTGGTCACATTAGGGTTTTTGATTTTTTTGAGCTTTGAATTGATTGATTCATGAAAACTCCCTTCACAAATGTTGATCCTAGTAGCTTAATCTACATGTATAAATTTTTTTGTAATTTTTGGAGATTTTTTGGATTTTTGGGTATTTTTAAATATTTTAATATTATTTTCTAATTTTTGGAAATTAATTATATAAATTATGAAATTGTGTTTTATGGTAAAATTAGGCATTGAAATGAATTATAGGAATTTATTTGGAATTTTTATGAATTTCTATGTATTTATTTTGAATTATTGAAGTTTATGTAATTTTGGGAAATTAGGGTTAATTGTGTTTTAAATTGAAATTAATTGGTTAATTGAGTTTAATTATTGATATTATTGATAAATATGTTAAGAAAATTAATTTTGGATAATTGTATAATTTTTGGTGAATTTTTGAAGTAATTTTAGTATATTTATATATATAGGGGTATTTTGGTAATTTTACCCTAAATTGGCTAAAAATATAATTTAATTGGTTTTAATAGTTATTTAAGGTATAAAAATGATTTCTATAAATTATTTGATATTTTTAACTAATTAAAACTATTTTTCGTAAATTATTTTCAATTATATATATAATATACGATTTTTCTAATAAAATGAGTTTTTATCGGTTTTTACAGTGTTTTAAGGTTAATTATGTAATTTCTACCTATAAAATGTATTTCTATGTTATAAGGATATTTTTGGTATTTCCTGAATTGTTCTGTGTTTGTGGACCTCGGTCGGTGGACTGCAGTTTGGAGTCCGACCGTGGGATTTTGATTGTGCTCTTTGTGTAGTTTTTCGAAGTGTGTTTCTTTGCAGGGTCGGCTCTACTCTTTGAGTAGAGAGATGTCCATTTTACAGGGGAGGTTTTGTCGAATTTTTGATAGAATTCTCGTAAAACGTGATATCCAGTCGAACCCTAATCTCAATTCTGTGTTTAATACTCTAGATCGAATTCTAAGATTTCTGTTAGGTTTATTCTAATGTGGGTTATTTATTGTTTGTTTAGTTACGCCGAGCCCGAGGGCTAGTGCCCGTCGGACCCATCTCGTGGAGCGCACTAATTTGTGAGTTACTATACTATATATATATGCTTTAGGATGCATGATTTAGAAATATATGTTTTATTTTGATTAAATATGCATAAATAATGTGATTTGTATTTAAGTATATTTTTGGTTTATTTTTGGTATATATTAAATTATATGCATGTTTTATTAATGAATTGTGTTTAAAATGTTTTCAAATGTATCTTTAGTTTATTTTGTAATTTAACTGGATTTATTTGACGTATATATACTCGAAATATACCTGGTTTATTTATGGTATATTTCTAGTATATATATGGTCTATGTTGTTATTTTATTGAAATTCATGCATCATTTAATTGTGAATGAATGTTTTATATTTATTAATGACGGATATCGATAGAACGTGCTACCTAGTGGGCAACACTAGGATCGAGTACATACCGGTACGCTTATAGCAAATAGGCTATACTACTAACTATTTGTGGGTATTGATTGAATGTGATTATTTGATGTGTGAGATATGGTTTGGAGGTGTGATTGCTGGAGCTCGGTTGACCAAGTGTCTCGAGGCCAATCACACTAGCAGTCAGACTGCTGGAGCTCGGTTGACTTAGTGTCTCGGGGCCAGTCTACTGTCCAAATGGATTAAGTGGATATATTGGGAATAAGTGAGCCTGTGTGGCTAGAGTGTTGTCTAACACTATTTCCGAGGTTGCGATATCTTAGGGTTCTATTTGATCCTTCATAAAAGATGATTTTCAGATAAAATATATAAAATGATTTTATTGCATCTGTGTGTAATTGCCTGTATATATATATATTAGATATATACTGTTGACTGTATGCATTATCATTTAGTGTGCATGTATATATATTATAGTAATTCACTCAGTGAGGTTTGACTCCCCTCCGTTGACTAATTTTTAAGGAGAGTCAACATCTTCAGGCCTCAGTAGCAGGTTTATACGCCGGATTTCTTCCGCCCCGGCTTCTTTGTGTAAATTACTTACTTGAGTCTTATTTTTATAATCTAGACACTGCAGTAGTTGTGAATTAAATTATGGGATTTTATGTATTTTATTTATGTGAGATATTGTAGTATTTGAACTGGATTTGTATTAAGAGATTTATATATGAGATGAGATTTGATTTAAATCCAGTGGTGAAATTGTTATTATGATAATTATGATTTTTATTTCTGCTGCATATAATATTATTATTATTACTATTGCATGTTTATTTTATTTTTAGGCTTACTATGGGTTCCAGATTCGAAAGAATTCCCGTTCCCTAGCACCGGTTATGGCCCCTGTTTCGGGTCATGACAAAGTTGGTATCAGAGCGAGGTTCTGTGTCAGGGCTTAGTTATGTGAGTTGTGGCCCTAGTTTTAAAGTTGTATTTTCTGTTGAACTACTACAGTGAATTAGGTTCGAGTACGTCTTGATAAGTATTCCTTGCTTAGTTTTCAGCGTTATTCCTCCATTGTCTATTTTGTCTAAATCTTTCCGTTTGTCTTTTTAGTATGAGGAGGCGAGCGCGTGTCCCTCCACCGGTCGTTGAGGCCGAGGATGATGAGTCTTTTCAGGATGATGTTTTACCTCCTGAGCAGCCAGTTAGACGTAGAGGTCGTGGCAGAGGTAGACCTCGAGGAGCGGCAGGTCGCCGTAGGTAGAGAGAGTTACAGGACGAGGAGCCTGTTGAGCCTGAGTTTGATGTTCCTGTTCCTCCAGTTGCTCAGCCTGTTCAGCCTGCCTATCAGCAGGGTATGTCTGACCCTGAGGCAGCTTTGTTCTATGCCCGAGTTGGCAGGATTGCTTTTGATGGTACTTCCGATCCGTTAGACTTTCTGCATGCAATCGAGACTCGGACTCGGACTGCTCATACCGAGTACTAGCGGATCATGATCGTTGAGTTATCTGTCGAGGGACCAGCCCTAGATTGGTTCATTCAGATGATCCAGCCCTTTATGATGACGATGACCTGGGCTCGATTCAGAGAGCGATTTATGAGGAGATTCTGTCCAGAGCCTCTTCGTTTGAGCTATCGTCTTCGTTTGACTAGTATTTCTCATGGAGATCGATCTGTAGAGGAGTATACCCGAGAGTTTCTTCGTCTGGGTAGATATGCTGAGGATCTGATGTGAGATCAGTATTTCGCTGTTACTACCTATGTCACTGGTTTGGGTTCTGCTTTTGCTGTTATACCTACAGCAGGCCTTACTCTCGAGTCTGTGATTAAGTTAGCCAAGGAGATTTAGCTGAGGCTAGTTAGGCAGGGAGCGATGCCTGATTATTACTAGTTGGGAGTTCAGTCGAGTGGATTGCAGGCTACTCTGTATTCGAGTTTTCATGTTGGTTCTAGTAGTCAGCAGCGAGGTATGACTCAGCAGAGTCAGAGACAGCAGCAGCGAGTGCATCAGAGCAGTAGACATGGCCGTGGAGGTCAGCGTAGATCGTTCAGATTCGAGTCAGGTGCTTCGAGCAGCAGCAGTGGTCGTAGTTCTGGATCAGCGGCCAGTGTTTGCCAGACTTGCGGTAGAGTCCATCAGGGACCGTGTTATCTGACACCACTGACATGCTTCAGATGCGGGCAGACAGGACATTTTGCCAGATCGTGTCCTTATTTCGGGTATCAGCAACAGCAGATTTCATGATTCCCATAGCAGTCGATTTCTAGTGTTGCACCCGTGCCATTTCAGTTACCACCAGCCCAGCATCAGAGTTCCACTCAGTTTGTCCCACAGCAGAGTCGTGGTAGAGGTACTAGAGGAGGTGCCAGAGGTATTGGCCAGGCTTCTACCAGTCAACAGGGAGGTCGAGGTTAGGCCAGAGTTTTCCATCTCACTCAGCAGGATGCTCAGGCATTTAATGCAGTCGTGGCAGGTATTGTTTCTGTTTGTTCCCTGGATGCTTGGGTTTTGTTTGATCCGGGTGCCACGCATTCGTTTGTTTCTCCTATTTTTGCTTCTAAATCTTGTTGGCAAGCTTCGAGGATGGCTTTTCCTTTATCTGTTGCCACTCCTCTGAGCGATTCCTTGGACACCGATATTGTTCTTTCTGGTTGTCCAGTTCTCATGGGAGATAGAGAATTACCCGCTAATTTGATATTGTTGGATGTGATGGAGTTTGATGTTATTTTGGGAATGGATTGGTTATCTTAGCACTATGCCGTGGTAGATTACAGGAATAAAGAGGTGACGTTCAGAATTCCTGATGAAGTAGAATTTAAGTTTGTGGGTGATAGGAGTTCAGCACCTCAGAATCTTATTTCTGCTATTACGGCTAGGAAGTTGTTGAAGAAGGGTTGTCAGGGATATTTGGCATTGGTCAAGGATACGCCAGTGGAGAAGTTATCACTCATAAATGTTCCTGTTGCTTGTGAGTTTCCTGATGTTTTTCCCGAGAAGTTGCCAGGTTTACCACCTCACAAAGAGATTGAGTTCTGTATAGATGTGGTACCAGGTACTACTCCTATATCTATGCCACCCTATCGTATGGCTCCTGTAGAGTTGAAAGAGTTGAAGGAGCAGTTGCAAGAGTTATTGGATAAAGGTTTTATTAGACCTAGTGTTTCTCCTTGGGGTGCACCAGTCTTGTTTGTGAAGAAGAAGGATGGTACCCTGAGACTATGCATTGACTACAGAGAGTTGAATAAGGTGACAGTGAAGAACAAGTATCCTCTCCCGAGGATTGATGATTTGTTTGATCAGCTACAGGGTGCACAGTTCTTTTCTATGGTCGACTTGAGGTCGGGTTATCATCAGCTGCGTATCAGTGAATCTGATGTTCCTAAGACAGTGTTCCGCACTAGATATGGCCATTATGAGTTTCTAGTGATGTCTTTTGGTTTGACTAATGCACCAACAGCTTTTATGGACCTGATGAATAGGGTATTCAGACCATATATGGATCAGTTTGTAGTAGTCTTCATTGATGATATACTGGTATATTCAAGGAGTATGGAGGAGCATGTATATCACTTGAGGATTGTACTGCAGACACTGAGAGATCATCAGCTTTATGCTAAATTCTCAAAGTGTGATTTCTGGATGGAGAGTGTTTCTTTTCTTGGACACGTAGTGTCTAAAGAAGGTATTCAAGTTATCCACAGAAGATTGAGGCAGTGTCTGAGTGGCCTAGACCTACTTCTATTATTGAGATTCAGAGTTTTCTGGGTTTAGCCGGGTATTATAGGCGGTTTGTGTAGGATTTTTCCAGGATAGCAGCCCCTATGACTCGCTTGACTCAGAAGAATGTTAGGTTCGAGTGGTCAAAAGCATGTGAGAATAGTTTCCAGTTGTTGAAGGAGAAGTTGACTACAGCGCCAGTGTTAGCTTTGCCTAATAGTATGGATAAGTTCACAGTTTACTGTGATGCCTCTAGAATTGGTCTTGGTTGTGTGTTGATGCAGAATGGAAGGGTGATAGCCTATGCTTCGAGGCAGTTGAAGAAGCATGAGCAGAACTATCCTACACATGATCTTGAGATGGCTGTAGTGATCTTTGCTTTGAAGATTTGAAGACATTATTTGTGCGGGGTGACTTGTGAGATATTTACTGACCACAAGAGCCTTAAGTACATTTTTCAGCAGCGAGATTTGAATTTGAGGCAGAGGAGATGGTTGGAACTGTTAAAGGATTATGACTGTGAGATTCTATATCATCCGGGTAAAGCTAATGTGGTAGCAGATGCTTTGAGTAGAAAGTCCTCAGGCAGTTTTGCTCACATCAGTGTTGAGAGGAGACCATTGATCCAGGAGTTGCATCTGTTAGTGGATCAAGGTCTGATGATGAAGCTTAGTAGATCAGGTGGACTGCTAGCTCAGTTTAAAGTATGATCTGTACTGAGGGATAGAATTAAAGCAGCTCAGAGCCGAGATCCCATTCTGGAAGAGCTTGCAGAGAATGTTCGAGCAGGGAAGTTCACTGATTTCACACTCGATGATGATGGTGTGTTGTGGATCAGTGGTAGATTGTATGTTCCTGATGTGGATGAATTGAGAGAAGAGATCCTAGAGGAAGCACATTCTACAGCTTACAACGTTCATCCAGGTGTTACTAAGATGTACCACAGTATTAGAGATTTATACTGGTAGGACGGATTGAAGAAAGAAGTCGCTGATTATATTGCTAAGTGCTTAACGTGTCAGCAAGTGAAAGCCGAACATCAGAAGCCTTCTGGGAAGCTTCAGCCTCTTCCTATTCCCGAGTGGAAGTGGGAAAGGATAGCTATGGATTTTGTGGTCGGTTTACCTCGTTCGAAGGATGGATACGATTCCATCTGGGTGATTGTAGACAGATTGATAAAGTCTGCACATTTCTTGCCTATGAAAGCCACATATTTAGTTGCTAGATTGGCGAAGTTGTACGTGAAGCATATCGTATGCCTTCATGGAGTACCTGTGTCCATTGTGTCAGATAGAGGTTCGGTGTTTACTTCTCATTTTTGGCAGAAGTTGCAGGAAGCGATGGGCACTAGGTTGGATTTCAGTACTGCTTTTCATCCTCAGACAGATGGCCAGTCTGAGAGGACGATTCAGACACTGGAAGATATGTTGACGATGTGTGTCCTGGATTTGGGAGGTAGCTGGGATGATCATTTGCCACTTGTTGAGTTTGCATATAATAACAGCTACCATAGCAGTATTGGCATGGCACCATACGAGGCGTTATATAGAAGGAAGTGTAGATCCCCTCTGAGTTGGGACGAGATTGGTGAGAGAGCTTTGACTGGACCTGAGATGGTTCAGGATGCTGCAGAGAAAGTCGCCATGATTAAGCGAAGATTAGAGACCGCAGTTAGCTGACAGAAAAGTTATGCGGATCCTAGGCGCAGAGATGTGGAGTTTCAGGTTGGAGATTTTATTTTTCTGAAAGTATCTCCGATAAAGGGTGTTATGAGATTTGGCAGGAAGGGTAAGTTAGCACCGAGATATATTAGACCATTTGAGATTCTGGAGAGAGTTGGCACTGTTGCATATCGGTTGGATTTGCCTCCGAGTATGTCACAGGTGCATCCAGTATTTCATATTTCGATGTTGAGGAAGTATATCTCAGACCCTTCACACGTGTTGCAGCCTGACAGTGTAGAAGTGAGTGAAGATTTGACGTTTGTGGAAGAACCTGTGGCGATCGTTGATTATCAAGTTCGACAGTTGCGTTCGAAACAAATTCCGATGGTCAAGGTTCTGTGGCGTAGCGATAGAATCAAGGAGCATACATGGGAGACTGAAGCTGAGATGCAAGCTTCTTACCCGTATCTCTTTCCTTCCTGATTCTGTAATCTTTTCTTTCTGGAATTCGGGGATGAATTCTTGTAAGGGGGGAAGACTGTAATATCTCGTGTTTTTAAACATTTTAATACTGCATCGGGATATGCAGTGTTAAAATTTTTTGTATATATATTATGATATTTTCACGAGTTGATATGTATTTAAAACCTATTTTAATTATTGTGTATTATTTACAGTGCTTTACGTAAAATTTTCCCGGGACTTGCATTTTCGGGGAAATTTTCACGTAAATAATTTATTATTAATTATTTTAAATATATTTTCAGACTTGCATGAACTCATACATATTTTAAAATATTAAACACCGTGTATACATGTAATTATTTATTTAATTAGGGTTTAATATTACCTTAATATTTTATTAATTATTTATTAGTTTTATTGTTATTTAATTATTTTTATTTATTATTATATTTTAAAATATTAAATTTTATGTGTGTGGTGTATATTTAATGTGTGTAATTTAATATTATTTTAATATATAGTATAAAGTATATATATATACATATAATATGCCAAAAAACACAATTTTTGGAAAATTATGTTTTTGCCCCCGACTATCTCCTTCTTCCCTGATCACCTTCCCTCATCGTTCCAGTCACTGCCGTCCCGTTCCCTTGCCATTGGTGTGCCGTCCGGTGTGCCACCTCCTTCCTCAGCCTCTTCCGTCGCCTGTGGTAGCCGTTTCCGGCGTCTGGAAGTGGATTTTGGCCGGAGAAGCCGAATTTCCTTCCACCGTCGATCATGACGATTTCGGCCTTCAACACCGTCGGTCTCTTTCTTCTCCTTGAGCTCCGGTGAGTGTGATTCTAGCTTTGGTTTGAGCTTAAATGGTCTAGAATTGCTTAGGTTTCGAATTTTCCAATTCGGTCACATTAGGGTTTTTGATTTTTTTGAGCTTCGAATTGATTGATTCATGAAAACTCCCTTCACAAATGTTGATCCTAGTAGCTTAATCTACATGTATGAATTTTTGTGGAATTTTTGGAGATTTTTTGGATTTTTGGGTATTTTTGAATATTTTAATATTATTTTCTAATTTTTGGAAATTAATTATATAAATTATGAAATTGTGTTTTATGGTTAAATTAGGTGTTGAAATGAATTATAGGAATTTATTTGGAATTTATTTGGAATTTTTATGAATTTCTATGTATTTATTTTGAATTATTGAAGTTTATGTAATTTTGGAAAATTAGGGTTAATTGTGTTTTAAATTGAAATTAATTGTTTAATTGAGTTTAATTATTGATATTATTGATAAATATGTTGAGAAAATTAATTTTGGATAATTGTATAATTTTTGGTGAATTTTTGAAGTAATTTTAGTATATTTATATATATAGGGGTATTTTGGTAATTTTACCCTAAATTGGCTAAAAATATAATTTAATTGGTTTTAATAGTTATTTAAGGTATAAAAATGATTTCTATAAATTACTTGATATTTTTAACTAATTAAAACTATTTTTCGTAAATTATTTTCAATTATATATATAATATACGATTTTTCTAATAAAATGAGTTTTTATCGATTTTTACAGTGTTTTAAGGTTAATTATGTAATTTCTACATATAAAATGTATTTCTATGTTATAAGGATATTTTTGGTATTTCCTGAATTATTCTGTGTTTGTGGATCTCGGTCGGTGGACTGTAGTTTGGAGTCCGACCGTGGGATTTTGATTGTGCTTTGTGTAGTTTTTTGAAGTGTGTTTCTTTGCAGGGTCGGCTCTACTCTTTGAGTAGAGAGATGTCCATTTTACAGGGGAGGTTCTGCTGAATTTTTGGTAGAATTCTCGTAAAACGTGATGTCCAGTCAAACCCTAATCTCAATTCTGTGTTTAATACTCTAGATCGAATTCTAGGATTTCTATTAGGTTTATTCTAATGTCGGTTATTTATTGTTTGTTTAGTTGCACCGAGACCGAGGGCTAGTGGACCAGGCCCGTCGGACCCATCTCGTGGAGCGCACTAATTTGTGAGTTACTATACTATATATATATGCTTTAGGATGCATGATTTAGAAATATATATTTTATTTTGATTAAATATGCATAAATAATGTGATTTGTATTTAAGTATATACTTGGTTTATTTTTGGTATATGTTAAATTATATGCATGTTTTATTAATGAACTATGTTTAAAATATTTTCAAATGTATCTTTAGTTTATTTTGTAATTTAACTGGCTTTATTTGACGTATATATACTAGAAATATACCTGGTTTATTTGTGGTATATTTCTAGTATATATATGGTCTATGTTGTTATTTTATTGAAATTCATGCATCATTTAATTGTGAATGAATGTTTTATATTTATTAATGAAGGATATCGATAGAACGTGCTACCTAGTGGGCAGCACTAAGACCGAGTACGTACTGGTACGCTTATAGCAAATAGGCTATACTACTAACTATTTATGGGTATTGATTGAATGTGATTATTTGATGTGTTAGATATGGTTTGGAGGTGTGATTACTGGAGCTCGGTTGACCAAATGTCTCGGGGCCAATCATACTGGCAGTCAGACTGCTGGAGCTCGGTTGACTTAGTGTCTCGGGGCCAGTCTACTGTCCAAATGGATTAAGTGGATATATTGGGAATAAGTGAGCCTGTGTGGCTAGAGTGTTTTCTAACACTATTTCCGAGGTTGCGATATCTTAGGGTTCTATTTGATCCTTCATAAAAGATGATTTTCAGATAAAATATATAAAATGATTTTATTGCATCTGTGTATAATTGCCTGTATATATATATATTAGATATATACTGTTGACTGTATGCATTATCATTTAGTGTGCATGTATATATATTATAGTAATTCACTCAGTGAGGTCTGACTCCCCTCCGTTGACTAATTTTTCAGGAGAGTCAACATCTTCAGACCTCAGTAGCAGGTCTATACGCCGGATTTCTTCCGCCCCGGCTTCTTTGTGTAAATTACTTACTTGAGTCTTATTTTTATAATCTAGACACTGCAGTAGTTATGAATTAAATTATGGGATTTTATGTATTTTATTTATGTGAGATATTGTAGTATTTGAACTGGATTTGTATTAAGAGATTTATATATGAGATGAGATTTGATTTAAATCCAATGGTGAAATTGTTATTATGATAATTATGATTTTTATTTTCGCTGCATATAATATTATTATTATTACTATTGCATGTTTATTTTATTTTTAGGCTTGCTACGGGTTCCGGATTCGAAAGAATTCCCGTTCCTTAGCGCCGGTCATGGCCCCTATTTCGGGTCGTGACAGCAGCACCTTTGAAAAATAACTTCTTTACTAGATACGGACGTTCCTAATTTGGCTTGAACTTACCCTGCGGGTCAATCATGATTGGCTTAATGAGTTTTAGTACTAAATTAGCCTCTTTGATCTTTCTTGGCTTGATTTTCTTATTATAGGCCTGAGCCATTCTTTTCTAATATAGTTATGAGTGATACATAGTTTTTATTCTCTTCTCATCCAATAATGTCAACTATGCTAATTGGCTCTCTACCCATTGGTACTTAGGGATTTTGGATTCTAAGAGAATTTTAATGATCGAATCTCAACCTCTATTCGCAATACAACTTAACACCTATATACCAAGGAATATAGAGTGACCCTAGTCGATGTCCTAGTAGTAGTCCTATATCCCTACAATGCAAATTGTAATTAAATCACCCAATCCCAGTAATTCTCCATTATCTTAGCTAGGATCTTCTTTACATTTTTATTTGCAGCTTCCACCACCCTATTTACCTATGGTCTATATGAAGATGACCTGTGATGCTTGATCTTGTATTCTTTTAATGGTGCAATTATCTCCACTTGAAATTATACACCATTATTAGTAACAATATGATAAGGTAACCCATATCTGCAAATTATATTCTTCTTTATGAACCTTGCCATTTGCTTCGAGCTAATAGTAGCATAAGACTCAACTTCAACCCATTTGGAGAAATAATCAATTGCCACTATAATGTATCGAAGACCATTTGATGCTCTCGGCCTTTTCTCTCTTATAATATCAATTCCCCAAACTGTGAATGGCTAAGGAGAAGTCATTCTCTGAAGCCTCATGGGGACAAGTGACCAACATCCCTATAGGCCTGATAGTTATAGCATCTCTTTACGAACTTAACACAGTCTATTTCCATGGTTAGCCAAAAGTAACATTATCGAGCCATCTTCTTTACTAGGAGTGTCCCATTCATATGTGGCCCATATACTCTTTTATGCACAACTTCCTTAAGTTTTTGGGCTTTATCTTTATCAATGCATCTCTGGTGAACCCCAGTTGGCATCCTTTTGTACAGCATCCCATTATAGCTAATGAATTATCGTGATAATGTCCTTAAGGACATTCTTTCTTATCAACATCCTTAGGGAATTGTCCTATTTCTAAATACCATTGCAAATCATAAAACTAAGGCTTTTCCAGAATATCAACCAACATCACCCTTATCTCCTCATAATAAGGGTTTTAGGATCTTACTAAAATAAGGGGCTTGACACTTACTGGCTTTCCACTTTCCCACACTAAAGCCAAAGTAGCTAAGGCATCAGCTAGTTATTTCTCATCCTGGGTAGGTGAACAAATCGATATTAGGTAAAAGATAACAAAATAGTAGCTAAATAACTCTGATATAGATGCAACTTATCTTTTTTTACTTCCCATTCTTTAAAAGCTTGCTTTACAACCAGCATAGAGTCCCCATACATGGTGATATCTTCTGCCCCGACATTCTGAAGTGCCTCTAACCCAAAAATGCAGGCCTCATATTTAGCTTAATTATTTGTTAACTCAAACTCTAGTCTTTTTGTCATCAGGATCATCTCTTCTTTTGACATGATCAAAATTACACTAATGCCTACTCCTCTATTGTTTACAGCTCCGTCAAAGTACATTTTCCATCCTTGGACCTCTATTGCCCCCCCCAGATGTTTATCTAAAAACTCTGGCTCCTACTAATGTTCATCATTTACTGGATTCTGAGCCAAAAAGTCTGCTACTACCCTTCTTTTCACTACTTTTTTTACTATGTAACCATCTGATAATTTTCCTATTAGTGAGAGAGTTTGTTAGAGGTATCTAAGAGGGTTATGTTTAAAGACTGCCTGCACTTTATAAGATTAAAAATAATGTCAAAGATTTTTAGTTGCCTAGATTACGGCTAAGCATGTCTTCTCTACCAGACCATAGTTGGCTTTATATGGTAGAAATTTCTTACTCAAGTAATACACTACATGTTCAAGTTTTCCTTTACCTTCTTGATCTAACATTAAGCCTACTATTTCTTCCTCAATTTATAGATAGAGAATTAAAGATTTTCCTGGCTTTAATAGCTATAAGAATAGAGGATTCATCAAAGAATTCTTAATAGTTTCAAAGCTTATTGACACTTATCATCCCAGATCACTAATTAATTGTTCTTTAGAAGCTTGAAGATTGGCTCATAAATATTAGTCAAATTAGCTATAAACCTACTAATATACTGCAATTGCCTAATGAATCCTCTAACTTCTTTTCATTTCTCGGTGTAAACATTTCCTTGATTGCTTTAACTTTGTCTGGGTTCACTTCTATATCTTTCTGACTAATGATGTGTCTTAGTAGTTTTTCAAATGTTACCCTAAAAATACACTTCTTTGAGTTTAATATAAGATTATACTGGTATAAGTCAAATATAAAACCCTAGTCTTTAGGACTAAATATAGAGCAAGTAAGGTGTCGAACACTAGGGAACTCGAAGCAAATTTTGTATTAACTAGATAATTACTAAGATGGATATGTAAAATGATATCAAAATAATAATAATTTGTTCTAACTAAAAGGAAGTTCTAATTACTAACTAGTCTACTAAATTAAATGTACTAATAATAATTTATAGCAAAATATATGAGAGAATTATAATTCAGAAATAATTAAGAACTTTAAAAGTAATTTATCGTATAAATAAACATGTATTGATTGGAGATTAGTCAATGATCCTTAAGAGCAATTCTCATTGGCAATTAAAGATATTTTCTCTTGGAGTCCATATTCATTCTCATGAAATTGTAGAGATAAGTAAAAATTATTAAGTGTCATACTAATCCTTTATTCCCTTAAAGTGAATTTCTTATCTCCAAGTGTCATTCTAACTTTGAGTAATTTCAATTACATTTTCACCAAATTATCCCAATTCTCATTATAAATAATTTGATTAACAAGTTATATATAATGATCAAACATACATAACACAATATGCACTAATTGAAATTAAATCATAAATAATGAAAGATAAAAACTATAGTTCTTAAATTAATTCATCATTGGAAATCTTCAAACAATTGCTTAGCCAAGATACATAATGGAATAAGTTAAAGAACAACAACAAGAGAAAACATCAAATTACTATATAGAAAAGGGAAGGAGGAAGTTTGAATGAATAAACCCTTTTCTAATTCTTCAAGGAATCCATTAATGTTGAATATTCTCCTCTTGAACTCTTGGCTACTTCTTTAATAGAACTAAAGCTTTTAATACTAATATTTAAACAAAAACTAAGTATTTTTTATAATAAAAATAGAGCCAAGAACATATGTTTATAGTGACGAGTCAACACCACTGTGCCGACTTATGAGGAACTTGACACACTGCTTTTCTGTGACGACTAGGCATAAGGTGATGAGTCGACACACTAAGCCTCTGTCATGACTCAGCATAAGGTGATGAGTCAACACACTTTACTTGATTCTTCTCTTGGCCTTTCTCAACCCATTCTTCACTTTAAGACTCTCTAATGCACTCCTATTTACGAACTAAACCTAAGAAAACCTACAAAACACAAAATTGAATTAAGAACAACACAAATAAAGAAAAAAATGCAATAGTTAAACATTTATAGTTAAATCAAAGAAAATGTATAACATAACTACCCTTAATGACTATGCTATTTTGCATTATAATAAACTCCCCCATACTTAGACCTTGTTTGTCCTTAAGCAAGAAGTAAAGATCCAAGTTGAAAATTTAACAAAATTTTCATCTTCTCTAAAATAAGTTTAGCTACCTCAATAAATCATTTGAATAATGAAAGAAATTAGAAAAGGATGGTTTAATAATTAAACTTCCAATGCTCAACAATGGTAGAATAAAACAAGCTTTATAGTGTAAGAAACAAATTTAACAATTTACCTCAATCTATTAAGAATAAAATCAAGAATACAAAGTTAAAGTACTAACCAAGCTACATAGCTAAAATGGTCACTCTTCAAACTTAGGAATTCTAGGAACAAAAGTAACATTGGGACAATATTGAGCACACGCATTAACTTATATTTCTCATGGCATTTTTAGACATATTTATTCATATATATATATTCTTTTGGATGCATTCTTTCCGAATGAATGTAACCAAGGAGCATACTTAATTACACATAACTTACTTAAAGTCCATCTACTTGTGATGTTACACATCCTTTCCAAATGAATGTAACTAAAGAGTATTTTCAATTACACACAACTTACTCGGAATGCCTTATGTTAATTAAGAATTACTTTATATATATATATATATATATTATTTTTTTAATTTTTTTGGAAAGATAAAAATATGAACAAGGTCCTCATCCATTATCGAAAAGAAAGTTCCATGCGTATTATGGCTATAGTTTCCCTAAGGCTACTCAAATCTCTAATAAAACCTAAACTTAAATCTTTATCACCCTAGCCTTAAGCATAGTTAGTAAGTTAACTAACCGTTCTCTAGATTTTAAAAATAAAAAAAAAAGATAAAAAGAAAAAATTAAAACTTATACTAAATGAAACTTTAACTTCTACCAATTGGGCATAAAAAGCTAATTATTAACATTTAAAACAAACTTAACCTTAATCAAAATAAAAAAGATTTATAAGAAAACTACTTATTAGATATAGGAGAAGAAGAATGATGCAAAATGTAGTATAAACACATAAATGCATAAAATAAAATACACACATAAACAATAGCTACTAATAATATATAATATCCCTTCCCCACACTTAAAAATACACATTGTCCTCAATGTGAGAATATTAAAGTAAGGAAAGGAAAGTAGTACTCCCTTAATCATCGATCGAGGAAGGTGGAGGAGACTTGATATGATATCCGGAATGGGTAAAGAATTGGTTTAGCTTGTTCTCCATTTTTCTTTGCCTATAATCAAGTTTGTGGTTATGAATCTCCATGTCATTCAACTGACACTGCATAACAAGTTACGTATCCAAAATTTGATTCCATATAGGAGGCTGTGTGCTTAAAGAACCACTGGATTCTCCTTGTATAGGATAAGTGAGTAAAGGAACATCGCCTAATGGTGTATATTGATGAAACTCCTCCTCAGGATCAATATCTTGTTCCTTTCCTTCTTGGAATTCTTTAATCGATGGTGTTTATTCAATTCCTCTTTAGCATGATCATGATCTTATGAGAACCAAATAGAATGCAACGTCCACAACTTCTCCTCTTACAAATGCTTGCTTTATAAAGTAAGAACACTCAACAATATGAGTATAATTATCAAGGTTAATATTTAAAGCCTTAGCAATAATAGTAACCACATGACCATAAATAAAAGGTGCATCTTTACATTCCGCACAAGTTAACAATTGATTAAAAATCCAATAGGTCCAACATTCTTATTTCTTATTGTGAATGCACCACATTAAAAATAACTTTTGTGTAGAGATGTGATTGAACTCAATTTTGTGAAAAATGACACATGCAAGAATCTTATGCAATAACCAATATTTTAAATCCTTTATAAACATAACATTTCTTTTCTTAGGTTAAAATGGTGTTTGCAAATCAGTTAGAAAGGTCCAAAAACTCATTCAATTTAAAGGATGATGGGGGATCACATAAACCATCCTTTTTGAAACCAAAGACACGTTGTATAAAAGAATATGTAAGTTGATGTTTATTTCCTTACATGCGAAATTCCAAAATTTGAGAGTTGTTTGAATTCACATCCAAAGTGGTGTAAAATTCTGTAATCAATTCCACATATGTATCTTCATGCATTGATACAAACTTCTTAATGCCAAATTATGTCAACATTTGATTAAAAGACTTAGTCATACCCACATTTTTTAGGAGAGAGTTAAGAATATACTTACAACTTGTAATCTCTCTAAACTTAATGGTTATAAACTTAACACCTTCTTTATGGTAAATGATTGGAAACTTGGCCTTATAAGTATATGCAATATCCTCTTGTTATTGATGTTCTTCCTTAATGTGTGGTCGTTTGGAAAAGGAACCCCTTATCTTACCCATTTAAAATGTCTTTCTTGATGGAAACTAGAAGTGTAGAGAAAGTGTAGGGATTAAAGAAAATGTGATGTGAATGTGTTTTGGGGTAGAAGGAGAGAGTAAATATGAAGAAGAAATGAAAAATAAAGAAATTAGAGACATGAAGGATGGGATTTAGTTATGGTAAAATGAAAACATAAAGTTAATGAAATAAATAATAAGAAGAAAAAGGAGAAAGGTATATATAGAAGAGTAGGGAAATGTATGGGAATTTGAAGAAATTGGTAATTGAAAAGTGTAGTCAAATAGGACATATATAGGGGTAGTAAGGTAGGGGTGTAAGGTGATAGTGAAAGGTCTTGAAATGTAAGTGGATAATGAAAGGTAATGACCTTTCTTGGAAAAGGACACAACTTTTTAGTATTTAGTGTGTGCTTGTTTAGGTAATAGGTATAAAAAGACAAATGACCTAATAATAAGAATTGTGTAATATACTAAAAATATTAACATTATGAGTATTATATATGTGTGTGTGTGTGAGTGTGTGGAAATCAAATTGATGGCACGAGTTGCACCATTGGTGTTGACTCGACACTATACTTTGATGTGACGAGTCATCCCATGAGTGATGACTTGACACTTATATGTTTTGTCATGAGTTTTCACATGCATGATGACTTGGTACCAAGACATTCTGTAATGAGTCATCCCATTAATGATAACTCAACACCTTGATTCCTTAAATGATAATGAGGAATGGAATTGCATAAATCAAAAATCAAATAATAGGATAATACTAATACTAAAGATAAATAAATGTATATGCACTTGGCAAATAAATGACTAATACTAAATATAAAAACAAGAAAAGGAACCAAAACAAAATTCAAAATTAATATTATAAATAAAGATACTAATTTTAATAATATGAATAAGTGAAAATAAAATAACATGAAATATGTAGACATATAATATAATACAAAAAGAAAGAAAGAAAAGAAGGAAAATAAAAATGTGTAATTATTACTTTGCTAAATTTAAAGGTCTATAGCTCGACCTTACCTTATTCTAATAGAGGTGTAGATAAAGAGATAGATCGGCTTGGATCAATTGCTTTATCGATTAAATAAGACTTAAGACAATGTCCATTAAGCTTAAAGATTTCCCCCTTTTCATTAGCAATATCAAATGCACCATGAGGATGAACTATGACGACCTTAAAGGGGCCTAACCATCATGACTTCAAATTTCTTAGAAATAACTTGAGTCTTGAATTATAAAGGAGAAAAAGCTCTCCCTCATGAAATTCCTTTTTAGATAAATGTTTATCATGCCATAATTTGGTGCCATCCTTATACAACTTTACATTTTCTTAAGCATTCATTCTTAATTCATCTAATTCATTAAGTTAAAGTAATATCTTTCTTCCAGCCTTATTTAAGTCAAAATTCAAAGCCCTTGTTGCTTAATATGCCTTATGCTCTAATTTAATAGGTAAATGACAGGACTTCCCGTATATTAATTGATATGGAGTAAAGCCAATTGGGGTTTTGAAGGTTGTCCTATATGCCCATAAAGCATCATCTAACTTTAATGCCCAATCTTCCTTAAAGAAGATACCATTTTCTTAAGAATCCACTTAATCTCCCTATTACTCACCTCAACCTGCCCACTTGTTTATGGGTGATATGGAGTAGCTACTTTGTGTGTTACCCTATACTTATTTAAAAGAGACTCTATCACATGATTGTAAAAATGTGAACCTCCATCACTAATCAAAGCTTTAGGAGTACTAAACCTTGGAAAAATATTCTTTTTAAGTATCTTTTTAACCACCTTTGCATCATTAGTAATGGTTGGTATTATTTCTACCCATTTTGAGACATAGTCCACCATAACCAATATATACTTGTAGCCTAAAGAACTAGGAAATGGATCCATAAAATCTATGCCCCAAACATCAAAAAGCTCAACTTCAAGAATTCCTTTTAAAGGCATCTCATGTTTCTTAGAAATATTATCCATTCTTTGGCACCTATTACATGTAAGCATAAAATCTCTAGCATCCTTAAATAAAGTAGGCCACCAAAAACCAGATTGAAGTACCTTAAATGTTATTTTAAATGTACCAAAGTGTCCACTAACATCCAAAGAGTGGCAATGCCTCAAAACATCTTGAACTTCATCTTGATGGATGCACCTTCTAATTAAACCATTTGCACATCTCTTATAAAGTAATGGCTCTTCCCAATAATAAAACTATCATGTAAGAATTTCTTTTGTTGTCTATAATCCAACTTATAAGGAAGAACACCACTACCAAGGTAATTTGCAATATCAGCAAACCATGGAAGTTACTTTGACATTAAACTAAATAGGTGTTCACCATAAAATGTCTCATGATTGTCACACCATCGTCATGCTTCTTTAACCCTTTTTAATCTAACCTTAATAGATCATCTGCAATAAAGTTCTCACTTCCTTTCTTTTCTCTCACTTCCCAATTAAACTCTTGAAGCATTAGAATCCACCACAGGAGCCTAGGTTTTGCATCCTTTTTGCTTAGAAGGTACTTGAGAGCAGCATGGTCTGAATGGACAATCACCTTTTGGCCCATAAGATTTACTCTAAAATTTTTAAATGCATAACAATAGTAAGTAACTCTTTCTCCATAGTGTTGTAGTTGATTTGAGCATCATCAAGTAATTTGCTAGCATAGTAGATCACACACGACTTTCCTTCCTTCCCTTGACCCAAAACATCTCCCACCGCAACGTTACTTGCATTTCACATAATTTCAAATGGTTGCTCCCAATTAGGCGGTTGCAAAACTGGTGTTGAAATAAGAGCTTTCTTCAAGGTTTTAAATACATTTATACATGCCTTATTAAACTCAAACATAACATCTTTAGCAAGTAGTTTGCATAACGACTTTGCAATCTTGGAGAAATCTTTAATAAACCTTCGATAAAAACCTGTATATCTAAGAAAGCTTCTTATATCCTTAACACACTTCGGGGGTGGTAAATTAGCAATAACCTCAATCTTTGCTCTATCAACTTCAATGCCTCTTTTTGAAACTGAATGGCCAAGCACAATCCCTTCTTATGCCATAAAGTGGCACTTTTCCCAATTCAAGACTAAACCATGCTCAATACACGTATCAAGAACTTTAGAGAGATTGTCTAGATAATGAGAGAAGTGAGTACCATACAATCATCCATAAAAACTTCTACACAATTATCTAGTAAATCACTAAATTTTGAAAACATGCATCTTTGAAAAGTCATAGGTGCATTACATAGACCAAAGGCATATGCCTAAGGGCAAATGTACCATATGGACATGTAAAAGTAGTCTTATCTCAATCTTCAGGATGAATATGAATTTGGTAAAACCACTAAGTCCATCTAGGTAATAAAAATAGGAAAAGTTAGCTAGTCTCTCTAGAACTTGGTCAATAAAAGGTAATGGATAATGATCTTTCCTAGTTGCTTTATTTAACTTTCTATAATCTATACATATATGCCATCCTGTGATAGTTCTAATGGCTATTAAATAATTAGATTCGTTCTTAACAACGATTAAGCCCCCTATCTTTGGAACAAATTGAACGGGGCTCAACCATTTACTATCACTAATGGAATATATGATTCTATTATTAAGTAAGTTAGTAACCTCTGTTCTAACCACCTCTTTAAGAGTGGGATTTAATCGCCTTTGTCCTTCAATGGAAGGCTTGGCATTATCCTCTAAAAGGATTCTATGCATGCACACATTAGGAGCAATACCCTTCAAATCACTCATGGAATAACCAATGGTGTTCTTATGACTAAGCAACACATCACATAAGGCATCAACATTATTACTAGGCAAAAATGAATTCACAATAAAAGGAAATTTAAAGTTAAAGTTAAGAAATGCATATCTTAGATATGATGGTAAAGGCTTAAGCTCTAGCCTTCCTTCTTGATGTTGTTGAGTAAACTTTGGATCATCATCCTTCCTTAAAGGTTCAAATCTTGAAGTCCTATAAGGAGGAAGGTATGGAGTTGACTCCAAGGATCTCACACTAGCTTCTTTCATTATATATTGTTCAATAGGGTCTTGACTTAGACATTCATGTATCACCTCATCAATGCATTCACCATAATGTCAACTGAGTCAATTCTACTTACTACTTCCATAGGTGTTGACTTCATTATTTTGAATACATCAAATTACATCGTCATTGTTCACTTCTAATGTAATCTTGCCACTCTTCATGTTAATGATTGCACCCATTGTCCTAAAAAATGGTCTCCCAAATAAGATGGGGATTTCAATATCCTCCTCCATTTCTAAGACAATAAAATCTACTGGGATAACAAATTTACTCACCTCAGTTGGCACATTTTCAAGAATGCTAAGTGGATAAGCTATAGATTTTTCTGCCATTAAAAGACACATATTTAAGGGCTTAAGCTCTCTTATATCAAGCCTTTTATAGATGGAGTAGGGCATAAGACTAACACTTGCACCCATGTTACATAAAGATTCACTAAAGTGAGTATCACTAAAGATACAAGGAATAGTAAAATAACTAAGATCCTTAAGCTTTGATGGAGATTTAGAATACATAGCCTTAGATTCTTCAATAAAAGAAACTAAACCATAATTTTCAAATTTACTCTTATGACTAATAATATTCTTCAAAAACTTACCCCATGCTGGCATATCTCTAATGGCATCCATAAATGATAGTAATGGTGATTTCCTTAAGGTAATTAAGGAATTTACCAAATTGCTTATCTAAGCTACGTCTAATGAACCTTTGAGGAAAAAGGAAGTGCTTTGAAGTTTACCTTAAGTTCATCTACCTTATATGGTATGGCATCTCTTTTTTATCCTTCTTTGTAGCCTCAATATTATTCTTGCTACCAACAACCTTATCATCATTCCCCTTACTAGCTTCTATCTCTACTTCTTCATCATCCTTAACCACTTTTTTATTCTTATTAACAACATTTTCAATAAACCAAATTGTTCAAGTTTGGAGTTAATTTGCTTAAATTGCTCCTCACTTTGTTTATTTATGGTTAATTGTTAATTGATAAATTGTTCCATAAGTGTTTCAAGGTTGGATTTGGGTTGGGTATAATTGAAGCCTTGTTATTTCATGGGAAATCCTAGTGGATTATGAGGCTTATTGTTTGGGTTAAATGGAGGGTTTATTTGTGAGGATTTATTTGACTATGAAAATCTTGGATGGTTCCTCCATTGAGGGTTATAAGAATTTGAGTTTAGCCTCATCCTTTGGTTAAAAGCTCCTTGTACATAGCTCACATCTTCATTAAAACTCATATTATATTGAAAATATGAATGGGATCCTCCACACAACTCACAAACAACATTAGTACTTTCCACAAAATTAGTTTGAGTTTTACTTACCAACTTGGTGAGAGCATCTACCTTTGTATTCAATAAATTGATGGTGTCAAGCTCCAAGACTCCTTTTGCTTTTGCCATTGTTGTCTCATCACCCATGTATCCTTGAGATGCAAGTTCTTCAAGTAAAGTAATGGCTTCCCTAGCCGTTTTGTCCATCCATTTCCCACTAGAGGCTGCATTAACAATATTTTTATTCTCATATGTTAACCCATTATAGAAAATTTGAGGTATCATCCAATCCAGCAAGCCATGATGTGGACATTACCTTTAAAGCTCCTTAATCCTCTCCCAAGTTGAATAGATTATCTCATTTCCATTTTATTTTGTAGGTTGTAATCTCATTACGAAACTTGGCTATCTTATGTGGTGGAAAATATTTGTGCAGGAGTGCTTGCTTTAATTGGTCCTATGTTGTGATTAATTCAATAGGCAGACTAACAAGCCATAGTTTTGCTTTATCCTTTACTAAAAATGGGAAAAGCCTAAGCCTTATTACATCATCAATCACTCTATTTATCTTAAAAGTTGCACACACATTTAGGAAATTCAATATATGAACATAAGGGTCCTCTCCTTGTAAACCCCCAAACTAATTATTTTGCACCATTTGAATGATGCTTGGTTTGATTTTGAAATTATTGTTAGCAATAGATGGTGCCACAATCCCTTTAAAACTGCCCAATATGTTGAGCATAACAAAATTGCCTAATGACCATCTCATTAGTTTAGCCATATTAGTTGATTCTCTTTGATTCACTCTTATATATCTTTGTTCCTTGCATATAGCACATAAAGTTAATTCAATTTCAGGATCAAAGTAAAGAGTATTATCAATAAGACTTTTAGTCATCATCATAAAAATTCAAACATGAAGTCAAATAATCAAAATCTTATAAATAATAAATTATAAGGCAAATACAAAATGAAAACCTAAAACAACTCTTCTCTATCTTAAGTTAATAAAAATTACCAAACAAGTTCCTTAACAATGATGTCAACTTCTAATGTGAGTTAGAATGTATACCTTAGCTTCTATGGCTAAATATAGGATAAGCAAGGGGTCGAACATAAGGAATAATGGGAAATCAAGTATTAACCAGATAAATACTAGGATGAATAGGCTTACCAATAATTAAGTAGTAATTAATTAAATTATAGATCTAATTTAAATACTAAAATCCTAAACTATGCAATTAGTAAGAAATAAAATAATAACAAACAATATTCAAAGAAGTGGAGGTGGAGATTACAATATAGAATAGAATAATAAATTATTAACACAAAATAATTATATTAACTATAAATGCAATGATTGGAGAATATGACCTAAAATCTTTAAGAGCAACTCTCCTTGTCAAATAAGGGTGTTTCCATTTAGAGTCTATAAGCACTCTCATGTCATTGTAGAGATAAACAAAAACCATGAAGTTTTTTGCCAAATCTTTGATCCCTCAAAGTGGATTTCTCATCAAATATCCTAACTCTCATTGTGAATATTTGACTAAAACATCATATATGGTGATCAGGCATATATAACACAATTAAGTACTCAATTGAAATCAAATTATTTATTTAATAATGCAAAAGAAATAATATAATTCATTGAAACTATCATCCATTGTAATTCCAACCTCCTAAGCAATTAGTCTTGATACATAATTAATAATAGTGTAAACACAATAAAATAATATTCAAACACCAAGAGAATTATAGAAAGGAAGAGTTAGAAAGACCTTGAAATCAATTTAGCGTCTCCAATAATCTCTTTAGATAATAACTTGATGAATGTAAATGTTTACAAGGCAAATGCTCTTTTGATCTTCCTTCAATATCAACTTCAAGTTCCAACTATAAATGTTCTCATAATCCTATTTTTCTCTCTCTAATTTATAATTATATCTATCTATATCCTTTACAGAGACAAATAAAAAGCTATAATTCTTGGTGAAGGATCACATTGCTTCAACATTAGTAGTTATGTCAAGGGCATGTTTGGTAATCTAAATGAGTGAATTGAGTATAGATGTCTTCATAAAAGTTATAGCCTTTTGAATTAGCTTTATATAGCCACTTGAATCCAAGTTTTGTAGAGGAAGTTATGGTCAAAAGAGTGCAACATGGTCTGGAGGGTTATGTCTCTTCACACCTTGCCAACTCGTGACGGAGACATCTTATGCTGAGTTGGCATGGTGGTGATAACTTGTGATAGAGACATCTTATGTCGAGTAGTGACAGTCCAAAAACACTTTAAAGCTTGCTTCCTTCATTCCTTTGACCTTGAATGACTTCAATATGTCCATATAACTTTTATAAGCTTCAAACAAACTTTAAAAACATCTATAAGTCATTCAAATTCATATAAATTTACCAAGAACAATGGAAATCAAAAGCATTTGTAATTATGAATGAAATGCATGAAAACTAAACTAAAATGTGTACTAAATGTAACCTAAATATGCATGAAATATCCTAAAACTACTATGCTAATTGCAATGTATCATATACTTTTCAGCTCTCACAAGGAACTTGTCTAAGGCTTCAAAATGCCCTTCTCTAGTACGATATTTTACCATTATATCATCCATGTATACCTCTATCTCCTTGTGAATCATGTTATGTAGTAGGGTTATAGCCATTCTCTGATAAGTAGCCCCTGCATTCTTTAATCCAAACAGTATGACCAAGTAATAGTAGATACCCTATTCGGTAGTGAAGACATTTTCAGTTTATTAATTACTGTTATCATAATCTATTTATATCCCGAAAAACCATCTATGAAAGAATACATCACATTGGAAGTCGTACTATCAACAAGTGTGTCAATATATGGCAGTGGAAAGTCGTCTTTTGGACAACCTTTGTTTATATCTCTATAGTCCACACACATCCTCACCCTCCTATCTTTTTTGGAGAATAGAGCTATATTTGCTAACCATTGGGTGTCCTTTACTACCTTCAGGAACTTTGCCTTCAGCTACTTCTCAACTTCTAACCAAAAGATCCCATTTCAGCCTTAACCTCCTCTTCTTCTGCTTTATCAGTGATGATATGTAGGGATCCTATATTTTGAGATCTCTCTGTCGATCTCAAACATATCCTCATAGCCCCAAGAAAATACTTTTTACCTTCTTTTTAATGTTTCTTTCATTTTTTCTCTCTCATCATAAGTTAAATTAGAAGTAATCAATATAGTCTTAGGGTTATCATTTGTGCCTAAATTAATTAATTCAATTTCTATAGAATTAATGTCAAACATATGCATAAAATGATCATTACAAATAGAATAACCATTAGGAAACATATTACAAAAATAAGCAAAGTTAGACTTTATTGCATTAACTTTAGAAAAGAACAAGTTATCAGTTTCAAACAAAGTAGAAAGAGAAATATCAAGATCATCATAGAAGAGATCCATGATAGAATTCAGGATATAATTCTCAAAATCTAGCTCCTCATTCTGATCAACAACATCCATTAACTTCAAAGTAGAATATCCTTCTCAAATTTTTCTTCAGTCAATACTAACTCTTCTATAAGACTTTCCTTAACAGCAGTTTTCTTCACCCTATTCACATACTCAGTAAAGATCTCAAAACCCAGAATCACTTCCCCAGCCATTAGAAGGGGCTCAAGAGTCCCCATGTATGGATAATTAGTGCCTTCTTTAGCAAACACATCCCAAAGTCCTTGTTTTCCAATTTTAGAGGCAACCTTTTTTAATCTTTAAACCCAGAATACCTAATCCCATACTTCAAAATATGGACTTTCAATTCCATAAACTCAGGAGGCCTATTTTGATCCTTTCCTAGTCCCAAGCCAGGCATGAACTTCATGTTCTTTATCATGCTCACAAATTTCTTATTTAGCTCATCTTTATAAATCATGCAAACTTCAAAACTTAGGCTTATAGGAATCTCCTTAGGGGCTAGCTTTAGAGCTGCTATAGCAGCCTCAGTTTTCACTAAGATGGTAATGACATTGCCATCATATGGGAACTTTATCTTTTGATGGATGGTGTATGACACACCACCCAAAGGATGAAACCACGACCTTCCTAGTAAGATAGCAAAAGTTATAGGAATTTTAATCATATATAGGTTGACCCAAGTCTCAATAGGTCCAGTCTTGACTAATGCTCTGAATGTTCCCTCAACTAGCCTTTTTGTATCATTATAAGCCTTAATAATCACCTCATAAGGCTTCAGGTTAGCCATAGTTAATCTTAACTTTGGTAGAATCTTTAACGGACACACATTAATGGTAGAACCACTATCCACCATCACACAGCAAGTCAGTTTCCCTTTTACCTCAACTTTAATGAATAAGGCCTTATGATGGTCCCTTCCTTTTAACAATGGATCGGCATCAGAAAACACAATAGCACTTTGGGGTGTCTTCATTAATGAACTAATCATTTACTCAGCAGTGCAGTTTATACATATCTTCTTTTAATCCAAAGCCAAAACTAGTGCTTCCTGATGATCCTGGGAATGCATAAGCAATTCCCAAACACTAATAATAGTCTCATCTTTCTTCACTTCCCCTTTTGAACCCTCTTCCTTCTTCTTTGGTTCTGATTTGGCTAGTTTAGTTTTTTCTTCATTCATTTTAACTTTCCTTGTTCTCCTCATTTTCCTATAGGTTAATATATCCTCCCTCTTCATCATCAGAACTTTAAATATCCAAGACATTCATACTAATTCCCAAAGGTTGCTCATTCTGATTTAGGTCTTTAGGTTCGGGTTTTAATGAGCTAGTTGTAGCATCAATATAAGAGCTTAAGACTTGCTCCTCCATTAGACCCGTGTTGATCATAAGAATGGGTGCGTTCGGTGGTGAGACATTTTAGTAGTTGGGCAAAGGGTTTTTTTGAGTGTTTGGGTTTCAGGTTTTAGGGTTGGTGATCTTACTTGAGTCAATTAGGTCTTAGATTTTGTGCTTCAGTCAAGTGCAAACTTTAGTATTATGTCCAATGGCTTAGTGGTATTTATAATAGAATTTTGGGTTGGCATTTGGTAAGGATGGTTATTAGGGTAAAAATTGCAAAAGGTTCTTCTCCATCAGTTTCTCCATAACTTTCGACATGGGCCTACCTAAGTTTGAAAACCTCTAAGGCTGTCTGATAGTATTAATCTGCATGTTATTGCTCTGTTGTATAATAACACTAATTTGCACATTGCTGCTTGAGCTGATTGCTTCTTTGCCCATGGATCTTCCATTAAAAACTTCTTTTCTTAAGCCAAGTCAGACTCCTTTTAGACCCCAAACCTATATAGTTCATCGAAACTCCAAATCCTTAGATCCTTTAGCTTTTTAGAAAGTGGAAGGACACATCCTTCCATTACTACTACTAGCTGATTAGCCTCAGTGGTTCTATGTTTCATCTGTGCTAATTTTCCTCTCTATCTAATCAAGTAATCAATAAATGATTTGTTGAATCATTGCTTAATATTTTGCAAGTCCTTGAGAGATACGTCCATTGAGGGGTTGAGACTATATTGCTTTACAAATACAACACATAACTCCTTTCAGTCATTTTAGGCATGGGATTCTAAAGTATAATACCATCTTATCAATGCCCTTTCTGGAGACAAAGGAAATTATTTCACAATTTATGCCTTAGTCAAGCCAGTTGTTTTTATGTGAGTCACATACTGCTTTAAATGCAAATAAGGATCATTAATGCCAGTGTACTTCTTTATATCAAGAAATTTAAACTTCCAAGGCAAAGGATCATCATCTCCATCTAGATCCAGGTCAGCATAATCCATCGGGGCATCAATCTCTTTTTCTTTCATCATCATCTATACCTGAGCCATAGCTTTGGTAATACCCTTAGTCCAATCAATCTTTTCCATATTCTTAAAGAGATTCATATTCTCCATTAGATTGGCTACCAAAGTCTCAAGATCATCTTCCACCTATTGCCTTTCAGGAATTTTGGCTTCCAGATCTAAAAGTGTGGCTATTGTGCTGGTGGTTACTGTCTAGCTTGTCCCATTATCTCTATCATTCATCTCCTATATAATTGAATGAGCTTGTTTAACTATTTACACTTTTAATAGGTTCCTAAAAAGCTTTAGGATTGAAACCACTTGCCATCACTATTTTTTTAGGAGTTCTAACTAAACGACCACTACCAGACCGTGTCCAAGTCTAAAACTATCATGGATCTATATCTGCAACCACCACTGGTTAGAATTAATGCATAACGTGTATGCATGATATGCAAATCCATTTTATTTTAGTATTTAAAGATAGAAAAAGAAACATATAATCTATCTACACATAGCAAAACATAATTATAGAAGGATAAACTTCACCCTTATTTCTCCTACTCACATATTTAATGGCAAGTTTCTTTTTCTAGGATTTTTAGTTTGGGCCTTAATCATCAGCAGGGGATGGTAAGACCGATGTACATATGAAAGCTCTCAAGACAGTTCAAATAAGTAGTGAATTCCTTATATAAATCCAAATTCCATTAATCGGCCAAAATTTACCTTTAAAGGTCCAACTTGTCAAGGTCCATAAGGTAAAATAAGCATAAAAGATCCACATTGACAAAGTCCATTTATACTAGACTTGAATAGGCAAGAGTGGCCCATTTTGATAAGGTCCATTTAGAATGGGCTTTGGATTTATTTTGAGAATCCACTATATCATAAAACACATGCATTTGGGAAAAAACCTAAGGGAAATTGTTAAGTCATTACATAAGCTTGAGTCTTAAGATAATAGGCTTTGGCTCGAACAGTGATATACCTCCATTATGTCTCCTCACTCAATGGTCCATATGACATGGATAAGTATGTGTTGTGAGTGATAATAATCAAATACTTTACCACCATGTTTGAGTGAAACATAAGCAGTAAAGCAATGACCATCATTGGCTATTTAGGGACCAAAGTGCTCAATGTGCTCAATATATAGTGAATGCAACAAAATACAAAAGAAATAAAAGAATAATCAGAAATGATAAAATATAAAACACTGGAATCAATTTATCTATCCCTAATGGAGTCACCACTGTAGCCGACAGGGTTTAGTGCACACCCAAGTGTTTGGCGACAATGACACTATGTGAGCTCGAGGCCCACTAAGAAATACAAAATAGGCTTAAAGCCCAAATTGGAGAAGGAGTCACCATCAGGATAAAAGCTAGGACACACTGTATAGAAACTAGATTCTACAGAGGTTCCCAAAAGCCGTCATTAGAGAATAAGTTCAAAAATTGGCTATAGCTTTTGGAATGCCCACCCAACCTTATGGTAGCCTTCATTTATATTTTGTATTTTATTACTTTTGATTATTCAGTTGTTTCTTTATTAACATGCAAATTATAATTTCCTCTAACCAATTGTCGAATTTTATGTTTAAGTCTATGTTTGAGCATTAGTTCAATTTCATGCATCATACGTCTCGACATTCATCATAAATAATCACCAACTAATACATTTGAACAAAGTGCAGGAAGGGAATAAGGATTATAACACTTTGCGCAAGTAATAGTAAAATAAACTAGTTATAACATAAGTAATTCCATAAAAAATGGGGGAAATCAAAGATCGATGATAGAAATCATCCTAAAATTCTTGCAATAAACAAAATGTTAATTCCCACAACTAGAAAAACTACAAAAGAAATAATGAGATTAAGTTATATATCAAATGGATATAAGTAGATAGTCATAAATAAATAAGAAAATGGACATACAAATACTAAGTTTAACAATACATAGTCATAATCATATAAATATTAAAGCATGGAGATGCACGAAAGAAGGCTAACTATATAAAATAAGCATGAATAATGAAGACAGAGTTACACAGAACTATATCACTGTGGCAACACCTCATTAATGAGGTGTTGCCACTATGCATGGACATGATACGAGATCACCCCAACACGAAGAGACGATGCCTTTTCAAAAAGGCATCGCCTGCTTGATAGGCACAGAGACAATAGAAAATTTATTTTAATCTTAAGGCAAAATCACATGCAAATACCTAAAAGACTTGTAAATATACTTAATGGTTTAAATGATCATATCATAAAAATAGCATGAGATAAATAATGAATCCAAGAAACAAACAAGCAAGTAAACAAACAAGAAGCTTATGCAAATCTACAACTTAATATTTAAGAAGGATGAAATTATTACTATTTTATGAGCTCTTTTCAAAGTAGTTGGCCCTCAAAGGTTGTCTATGGTCCAAAGCATCACTTAAATGCAAGATTTTATCCTTCCTCCTTCAAGAAGAATGAACCTTTTGACTTGGTTTTCCTCCTTTTCTTCAAGAATGCCCCCTTCTTTTATTTCAAAGCTCTCTCTTCTTCCTTTTTTTTAGAGTTGCTAAATGGTTGCTCTCCTTTTTCTCTCTCTAGTATCTCCTTTTAAGGCCCCATGCTTAGACAATACATTCACTTTTTCATTCCCCATCAGTACTCTTTTTTTTCCTTACCTATCTTTACCTAAAAAGTCTTATTTTCATGCAACATTCAAGCCTATAAGGGTATAGGACCCACCCTCCATACCACTTTTGTCACCTCTGTATTTAATGCAGATGTAAGTGGCTGGTGAAGAGGCGATGATGAGGCGTCAGCTCATCCTATAGAGGTAGAGCCTTATCGTTGAGGTGCTGCCTTATTGGCTTTAACCCAGAATTGGGCCTTTAGGCTAGAATGGTCTTGGCCTCTATAGGGTTAGAAATCGGGCTTTTAGGTATAATTTTAAGGAGGTTTTAGGCTTATATTCCATTCGAGCTTTACACGTTCTCATCATTGAGCTTCATTACAAGCCGACCAAATCAAGTATCCACAGTTCACCCTCTATTACGAGCCAATCAAATCGAGTGTCTACAATGGTATTCTTCATTAAAGATGTCAATGATAAAATTGATAGTGAAAATATTAATTAAGTAGAAGATTCTATAAACTGTAATTTATAATAAAAATTACGCATAATACATTTATAGTCCCTTGTATTTGGCATAATTTGTCACTTTAACACCTCAACTTACAGTTTTGTTGTTTCAACACTTAAACTTGCACAAAATGCACTAGCATGCACTAATCTAATAACATAATGCATCTACCACTCCCTGTACTTGTCAATTTTTATCATTTAGACATCTCTACTTATAATATTTAGTCAGTCAAACCTTTAAGATGTGGCACATGTTGATTTGCTATTCCATACCACATGTGCTAACAAGGGTTTCAAAATTGTATTTTTGGCAAATTCAGGTGTTAAAATGGCAAAATATAAGTTGAGGTGTCAAACTAATAAAAAGTGACAAGTACAAGGGGCCATAGATGTATTATGCCTAAATATTATGAATGAAGTCTTGATATATTAATGTAGCTTATAAGTATTATGATTTTCTTATTAATTTTAAGTAAGATTAGGTGGAAAATTCTTTAGTTGTTATTGAAAAATTTTTTATAATTCAGGTGTTATTGTTTTATTTATGTTACAAAATAACATGATTATATGTTTTTTTTTTGTGTTTTAGAAGTATTTTTAGTATTAAAAAATATTAATAACCTTAAAAAGTACATTTTTGAATTGAATCTAATTTTTAATTTATATAAAATGAACTATATAATTTTTCATATTTATAAATTAACCTCTATATTTATAAATTAACCTATATATTTTTAATATTTATAAATTAAACCCAGTGTTCGTATCCTATATTTTTAAAAAAAAGTCATTTTTCCTTGTTCGTATCCCTATTTCTGGTGTCTCTGTTCTCGTGTCCGTGCTACCTAGATTAAGATTTACATAAGAACATTTAATAAGATTATTATCTCTTCCTTTGACCAATTTCATTTCATTAGAAAAGAGCATAAAGATGTAACCAAGATCAAAAGCTAAACTCCTAACTAGGTAAAGTCAGTCACTATTTTTACTTCTACTAATATCATAACCTAATGTAGAAGTAAATAATTATGACTAACTATTTCAAAAAGACCAATAAAGATAAACTCTAAGCTGCCTACACAGTATCGAAGGAGTTGGCTGAATTAGCAGAAGGGACTTCATTTAGCCTTGCCATAATTAGATAGGAATGAGGTAATTCTTTCATTTGAAACTTTCTCTCCTTATGAGTATTTAATTTCCCTCCAATGTTAGAGCCTTTAAACTTCTGCTCATTACTAGAATTGCTCCTTAGATGAGCATCCATAGTAAGCATTACTGTTTTGAATTTTTTAGCCAAAGAAATGATGGGCTATCTATATTAAGGCCAGGAGGTTAGGTTGGCCTAGCAAACTTTGAGATTTGAACTCTTAGGGGAGGGGAATTCTTCATTCATTTGGGCTCTCACATCTTGACGGGCCTATAACTCCTTCCTTTTTGAACTTGGCCTATTAGAAGTGTCTGTTATTGTTCCTATAGAAACTCCTACCATCCTATAATTGCCCTTCAGTATCTATCCTATTGCACTTACTACTGGTTCATTATTGCCACTTACTTGTTCAGTACGATGCTGTAGGGAACCTTCCACCAAGATCACAGTAGACATAAGGTGGAGAGGATGCAACACTAGGAGAGAAACAACACTCAAAGACAATTTTTGAATGGAAGTTGATATATCAGTAGCAGAAGAACTCTTATTGATGTGAGTTAAAATGTATACCCTAGCTTTTATGGCTAAATATAGGATAATTAAGGGGTCGAACATAGGGAATAATAGGAAATCAAGTATTAATCGAATAAATACTAGGATGAATAGGCTTACCAATGATTAAATAGTGATTAATCAAATTATAAATCTAATTTAAATAGTAAAATCCTAAACTATGCAATTAGTAAGAAATAAAATAATAACAAACAATATTTAAAAAAGAGGAGGTAGAGATTACAATATAGAATAGAATAATGAATTATTAACACAGAATAATTATATTAACTATGAATGCAATGATTGGAGAATATGACATAGAATCCTTAAGAGTAACTCTCGTTGTCAAATAAGGGTATTTCCATTTAGAGTCTATAAGCACTCTCGTGTCATTGTAGAGAGAAAAAAAAACCATGAAGTTCTTTGCCAGTTCTTTGATCCCTCAAAGTGGATTTCTTATCTCCAAGTACTTTCCTAACCTTTAAGTGAATTCAATTGCTTTTCCATTAAATATCCCAATTCTCATTGTGAATATTTGACTAAAACATTATATATGGTGATCAAGCATATATAACACTATTAAGTACTCAATTAAAATCAAATCATTTTTTTAATAATGTAAAACAAATAATATAATTCATTGAAACTATTATCCATTGCAATTCCAACCTCTTAAGTAATTAGTCTTGATACATAATTAATAATAGCGTAAACATGATAAAATAATATTCATACACTAAGAGAATTATAGAAAGGAAGTTTAAAAACACTTAGAAATCAATTTAGAGTCTCTAATAATCTCTTTAGATAATAACTTGATGAATGAAAATGTCTACAAGGCAAATGCTCTTTCAATCTTCCTTCAATATCAACTTCAAGTTCCAACTATGAATGTTGTCATAATCTTATTTTTCTCTCTCTAATTTATAATTATATCTATTTATATCCTTTACAGAGAAAAATAAAGTACTTATATGTTATAAAGTTGATAACCATAGGGTACAAGTCATGACAGACAAAAAGCTACAATTCTTAATGAATGATCACATTGCTTCAATATTGGTAGTTACTTCAAAGGAATTTTTTATAGTCTAGATGATTGAATTGGTCTAGGTGTCCTTAAAAAGTTATAGCCTTCTGAATTAGCTTTCTAAAATCACTTAAATTACTTGAATCTGAGTTCTATAAAGGAAGTTATGGTCAAAAGAGTGCAACATGGTTGAGAGGGTCATGTCTCTTCACACCGTGCTGAGTCATAAAGGTTGGTGCTGACTCATGACAGAGACATCTTGTGTCGAGTCAGTATAATGGTGATGACTCATGATAGAGACATCTTGTGCCGAGTAGTGATAGTCTAAAAACACTCCAAAGCTTGCTTCCTTCATTCCTTTGATCTTGAATGACTTTAATATGTCCATATAACTTTTATAAGCTTCAAATAAAATTCAAAAACATCTATAAGTCATTCAAATTCAAATAAATTGACCAAGAATAATGGAGATCAAAAGCATTTGTAATTATGAATGAAATTCATGAAAACTAAAATGTGTATTAAATGCAACCTAAATATGCATCAAACACCCTAAAACTACTATGCTAATTACAATGTATCAAACTCCCCCACACTTAGACTTTTGCTTGCCCTTAAGCAAGACATAAGACCTAAGTGAAAAGAGAACAAAAATCTTCTATCTTCTTTAAAATAAATGTAGCAATCTTAACAAATCATCTTAATCAAAAAAGAAACTTAAGAAAAAGAGAGTTAGTAAGATAATAAGCTTCTAATGCTCAACAATGATAGATAAAGCAAATTTCATAGCATAATCAATAATTTTAACAATTTATCTCAAAATATTAAAAACAATGTCAAAGAATGTAAAGTCAAGGTGCTAATCAAGCTTTCTAACTATAATGCTCATTCATCAAACTTAGGATTGTTAAGGACTAAAAAAAGCCATGGAACAAAGAGTAAGCACATGCATTGACCAATAATTCTCATGGAATATTTAGAGACATTTATTGCATTTATATATTTTTTTATAAACTAATTGCATTTATTTTTAAATGAATGTAATTAAGGAGCATACTCAATGACACATAACTTACTCGAAATACAACTCATACATTCTTTCCAAACACAACTTACTTAAAATGCATGACATTAACAAGCATTTTTTTCATTTTTTTTATTTTTATTATTATTTTTTTATAGTGTCCTCATCCATTATTGAAAATTTGGTAACACGTATTATGGCTATAGTTTCCTAAGGTCACTTAAATCTTAAAAACCTAAGATTACATCCTAACCAACATAGCTTAAAGCATAACTAGAAAGTTGACTAAACATTCCTTAGACTTTGAAAATAATAATAAAAGATAAAATGGAAAAACTTAAAACCTATATTAGATGAAATTTTAAAATTCTACCAATTAAACATAGAAAGATGTACTAAAATAGTAATTTAAAGAAAAGTCAATCAATATCAAAATGAATTTGAAGAGAAAACTAATTAAAAAAATAGAGAAGATAAAAGTAAGCAAAATTAAGCATAGATAACAATAATCACTAAGACACAACATTCTCCTCCCCCACACTTAAAATGAACATTGTCCCTTATGTGTCACTATAAAAGTAAGGAAAGGAAAGTAACACTCCCCTAGTCATCCGAAGGGGTTGATGGTGGAGACTCGATAGTGTAACTGGAATAGGAAAAGAATTAATTTAACTTGTATTCCATTTTCCTTTACCAACGATTGAGTTGTTGGTTCCTAGTCTCCATTATATTCAGTTGACGCTTCATATCAATTTGATTATCAAGAATTTAGTTCTAAATATGAGAATGTCCACTTGAAAAACCACTGGGTTCACCTTGCATAGGATAAGTTAGTAATGGTACATCACCAAATGGTGCAAAAGTAGGAAATTCCTCCGGGTCCTCTTCCTCATCCACCTCTTAAGATTCTTTAACTTGTGGTGGATGTTCTACCCCTCGCCAACAAGATTGTGACCTCACAACCTATAATTCTTTAAACTTAATGGTTGTGAACTTTGCACCATCCTCATGTGATAAAATTGGAAATTTAGCATTGTAAGTATGTGAAAGGTTCTTTTCCTTTTGATGTTCTTCTTCAATATGTGGTTTTTTAAAGATGAACCTCTTGTCTTACCCATCTTCAGAATGCTTCAATATGATAGTGATAAGAGTAATAATATGAAAAAGGAATATAGGAATGGTGTAAAAATGTGAAAGCAAATATGAATAGAAAATGAAAAGAAAAGAAAATGAAGGGAAGAAGATAAGGAAAGTGGTTAGGGTAGCAAGGGGATATGAAAAGGCAAAAGTTAAAAAAAGAATGAAATAAAAAGAAAGTAGAGAAGGAGATATGTGTAAAGATAGAAAAATAAAATGGATAGGAAATTGGAAAAGCATGTAAAGAGTGTAATAGTCAATAAAAAAATTGTAGTCAAATAAGAGATATATATATATAGTAATTAATTTTTTTTTTAAAAAAAAGGTAAGAGAGGGCACGAGATACCGACTCGGCACAAGTGCTGTTGGTATCGAGTCGTCAAGGTGTGACAACTCGACACTATTAGTTACTGTTACAAGTCATCACCAAGGGATGACTTAGAACAATAATATTAATATCATTTTTTAAAAAAAACTGGGTATATATATATATATATATATATATATATATAAAATTGATAAGATAAACTAAAATACATAAAAGAAAATAAATATAATTAAAATAAACTAAAATAAAATAACATGTATATGTGTTTTGCAATTAATCTATAAATACAAGATATAAATAAAAGAAAGTATTAACTAATTTAAAGAAATTTAATAAAAGAACTATGAATAAAACTACGAATATTAAAATGTTGTTCAAATTAACCAAAATGGCCTTAAACATAAAAAGAAAATAATATTAAGATATCCAAAAACTATAAGCTCAATTCATTAGTCCAAATTAATTAATTAAAGTGATTAAAGATTTCAAAAGAAATAACAAAGGGCGAAAATCACCATCAAACGTACACTACCTTGTCACAATTCTTAGCAAATAAGGCAAGAGAAGTAAATAATCAATCAATTTTTAAGATGTTTCTAAGACATAGTAAATTAATGAACCAAATTAGAACAAAATCATTCCAAATAAAAAAAGAGTATAAAAATTAGATAAAAAAGATTGTTTGAAATAATGCAACCTAGCATAGTAAACTAAAAATGCAATACAATACTTAAACTAAAATTGCAAAACACATATAAATGCAAAAGACATAAAATAAACATATGACTAAAATAATCAAAATAAGAAAATTAGAACAAAAAATAATTAAGCTATTTAAAATCCTAAAGTAATTGTTCTCTATCCTAAACTAATATTAATTTCAAAACCATTATTCCTCGGCAACGGTGCCAAAATTTGGTGTGAGTCAAATATAAAACCTGAGTCTCTAGGACTAAATATAGAGCAAGTAGGGTGTCAAACACTAGGGAACTTAGAGCAAATTTTTTAGTAACTAGATAATTACTAAGATGGATAGGTAAGATGATATCAAAATAATAATAATTTTTTCTAACTAACAAAGGAAGTTCTAATTACTAACTAGTCTACTAAATTAAATGTACTAACAATAATTTATAGTAAAATATATGAGAGAATTACAATTCAGAATTAATTAAGAACTTTAAAAGTAATTTATCATATAAATAAACATGTATTGATTTGAGATTAGTCAATAGTCCTCAAAAGCAATTCTCATTGGCAATTAAGGGTATTTTCTCTTAGAGTCCACATTCATTCTCATGAAATTGCAGAGATAAGTGAAAATTATTAAGTGCCATACTAATCCTTTATTCCCTTAAAGTGAATTTTTTGTCTCCAAGTGTCATTCTAACTTTGAGTAATTTCAATTAAATTTCCACCAAATTATCCCAATTCTCATTGTGAATAATTTGATTAACAAGTTACATATGGTGATCAAACATACATAACACAATCTGCACTAGTTGAAATTAAATCATAAATAATGAAAGATAAAAAATATAGTACTTAAATTAATTCATCATTTTAACTCTTCGAACAATTACTTAGCCAAGATACATAATGGAATAAGTTAAAGAACAACAATAAGAGAAAACATCAAATTACTATATAGAAAAGGGAAGGGAAAGGTTTGAATGAATAAACCATTTTCTAATTCTTTAAGGAATCCTTTGATGTTGAATATTCTCCTTTTGAACTCTTGGCTACTTCTTTAATAGAACTAAAGCTTTTAACACTAATATTTAAACAAAAACTAAGTATTTTCCATAGTAAAAATAGAGCCAACTTTATGTATTTATAGGCATCTTAGCACCCCATTTCATACCCCTTCGAATGGTTACAAAATGAAAAGGTGTGTGAAAAGGTGTGAGGTGATGAGTTGGTACCCCTGTGCCGACTCAAGAGGAACTCGGCACACTGCTTTTCTGTGATGACTCGGCATAAGGTGACGATGCGGCACACTTTGCTTGATTCTTCTCTTGGCCTTTCTCAATATGTTCTTCACTTTAAAACTCTCTAATGCACTCCTATTTATGAACTAATTTCAAGAAAACCTATAAAACAAAAAATTGAATTAAGAACAACACAAATAAAGAAAAATAACGCAATAGTTAAACATTTATAGTTAAATCAAAGAAAATGTAGAATATAACTATCCTTAATGACTATGCTATTTTGCATTATAACACTTATCCATGATCATAGGAGGATGAAATACTACTTTTCGTAGTGGTTCTACATGGAGCCAAGGTCCATAGGCATTGTTATTATAAACTTGCTCAATGATTGTCTCTTGAGTAGTGAAAATAGGGCAATTTTTAGTGATAAAATAGAAAAATATAAGCATATGGCAAAAACTAGGGAGTTTCTCATACTGGAAAGCTACCCACTTATTTCTACCATTCACCTTATTCATGAAACCCTAGGAAGAGGGTAAATTAACTTGAATTTAACTCAAATTCTCATAATGTGAATAGTATAACAATCCAAGTACATTTTTTCATTAGTTTCAACTAAACCAACAAAAAGAGTTTAAGAAATTTTACCTATATTTTCTTGAATGATTTGGTTCAAAAGAAGTCCATATATTTGCATCCATAAAGTCTTAGTTAAGAAATCCAATTCTTCCAAAGACAAGGAAGGATCCCATTTAATCAACACCATTAAAGCACGATGAATCGACCACATACCTCCTTTTTTTACCCTTTCTTTATCTTCATGTTTTATTGAACCTTACGGGGTAAAATAATAATTTTTATGCTCATAAGTAATTAAGTAAAATTATATTTAATCCCTGTATTTAAGTATTTGTATTTAGGATAATTAGAATTGCAAAATATTTAACTCCAGGCACAAACAATGAAAATTCAAGATGTAGATTTTCCAAGTTTGCATCTTTGTCATAAGTGGTGACAGACTCATCATAAGTGGTAACATGGGACAAAATCGAAGATTGAATTTCTCGTTAAATTTTAAAGTCAAATTTGGTCAAATATGATGGGAATCTTCATAACAAATGATCACAAGCAACTTTCAATCATTAGAAAAAATTTTCAAGCAAAATTATGAAATCAAAAGTGCAAATATTTTAAAATTCCTAAGACCAGTCATGAACAGTGTTACCACTAGCATCATGAGCAAGTAAGTCATGACACACTTGTCATAAGTGGTGGCATAGCTATCATAAGTAATGATGTCCAATATTGAAAAGTGGCAAAAAGTTTCATGACTAGTGTCACCATCAGTGTCATGAGCAAATGAAGTCATGATCCACTTAAATTTGAATTTTCTATTGGCACCCCAACTGTCATGACCAATGATAATTTGTCATAAGCAAAAACGACGTGTAGACCTACTTTTTTCTTTAGTGGTTAAATGGCTCTATTTGCATTTAATGCACCTCTAACAACTCTTTTTCTTTTAAAGGGTTTAAATACTACTTAGAATAAAGCTAGAATAAAAAAGAAGGAAGTTGAGCAAACACATTTAGAGAAATCTTTGAGCATTTAATCTTCAATTAATCCTTTAACCACCAAAATCTTCATCTTTAATTCTTGTAATTTCTTTCTATCTCAAGAGTATTCTTGGGTGTGGGTTGGAGAGTGTTTATTTTCTTTATTCAAAAACTCAATAGTGAGACTGAGTGAGTTGGGATTGTGATTTAAACACTTATAAGCTAAGAGGATTGTCCTTAGCATGTGGGTTTAAGTGTGAGCCTTGTGAAAATACTTGGGTTTGAGTGTGAGCCTTATGAAAACACTTAGGTTGGAGTGTGAGCCTTAGAAAAACACTTAGGTTAGAGTGTGTGCCTTAGGAAAATACTTAGGTAACTTTGATATAAGCTTGTAAGAGATTAATCTACACCTTGAAGTTGATTGATAGTGGATTGAAATTCTCAACTTGTGGTTGAAGAGAGGATGTAGTCTTGGAGGCCGAACCTCTATAATTCCTTATGTTTTTCTTACTCTTATCCTTCATCTTTTAGTGCTTAAATTTTTTTATTAGTTTACTCATTGTTAAAATTTGAAACTTTCCTATCTAACTCAAAAAGCCAATTCCCTCCCCTCTTGGCACTTATGGAATTACATGTTTTTTAAAACGAAAAGAAAGGTGTTCTTCTTTCCCAGCATTTAAACTGGTAACTCTAAGACAAAACTCCATGCTTGAGAGAAGATAGGGGGAACAATATTAGATGTGTAAATCCTAGAGCTAATGATTCTACCAACCAAATGATTTTTCAGATGGTGTGGAAGAGGATCTAGTGATGTGTTTAATTCCAAAAAGAGCACTTTGTCATTCTCTTTTAAGTTTTGAGTGGATTGATTTATAATCTATTTTGTAGAGCTTGAATATGCCATTAATAAGATAAGAGGATAGTAGATGAAGACACAGATTGGAAATTTAATAAGAAATAAAGTTAGAAATAGTAAAGATTATAGGAAGAAGACTGTAGTGATCTAAAAGTTACTATATTATACTATACTATTTAAGAGCTATCTATGACTATTTCCTATCTCTTCCTTTGAAAGTAAACAAAAAAATTATTTGAAATAATTTCAAAGTTCCTACTAAGATTATGATAAGAACACTCATTTAAATGCTCATTACTCTTGATTTAAAAAAAACATAATTAACAAACATTCATTGTTTCAACTAATTAGAAATTTAAATTTTTTAAAATAAATTTAAATTTAAATTTTATATAAACTTAACTTATATAAAATTTCAATTTTATGTGTAATAATATAAGGAAAATTTAGCTCCTATAAATAAAGGTCAAAGTCATAGTCATATAGTGAGTTAGCATGACTTTAACCACACTTGATACCTGAGTCCTTCTACAGATAGTGTGACTTGTGACCTAACACCTGTGGAGTGCAAAAGTCGCCCACTTTCCCCATTAACTCCACTAATAGTTAGTTCTTATTTTCACTCTTACATGCTAGCATTACTGCTATTACTCCTAAGAATCACTTTACAGATGGTAACTACTTAGCATATGTATAGAATCATAATCAATAAGGTAACTCAAGCTAACCCAATCAATTTAATTCCCTTTTTAATATTAAATACATTTCCAACTTAAGCATTAGAGTGGGATCATTTAGAACCCACCTGACTTTTCCTCTTTTGCAGATCATCTAATCTTCATTCATTATCCCTATAAAGTAGGAGCTCAAAGAGACTTCTTTCATCATTGGTGCAGTGAGCGTGGACTTTGCTCACTTTTTCACTGTTTCTTTAATGCTACTATCTCATGGTAAAACATTCCAATAATGACAAAACTCAACCACTGAGGGTGGATCCACCACTTACTGGTTCCTTAAGTTAATACCCTAATGATTCTCAAGTCATTAACAATAACAAAGTTGCAATAGAAGCTGCAACAACAAAGTTGCTAAAAAGGCTTGATTAAGTAACAACTACTCCTAATGGCATACCACCAGAAGTAAAGGAGTCCTTAATTCTAAAGTACTGCACTCTACAGGTGCAGAAAGATAAGGAAACCATGGAAGAGTTAGTAAGCCCAGTTATCTCTAGTGAATATTCTTCATCATGATGAATTAAGTGACATGGAATAAAAAAGTTTTGAGGTTACTAATACTAAAATGGAGAAGAAAGTAATGGAGGCAATGAAGAAATACGAAGCTTTGGCACCTAAGGAGATAGATCAGGATTTAGCTCATACTTTGCCTTTAGCTAAGCAACTTCTACAGGTACCTTTCCCATCTAAATTCAAAATGTCACAGTTAGAATCCTATAATGGAACCTCTAATCCTCAAATTCATTTGGCAAAATTCTATATGGTGACGCATCCCCATACTTCAGAGGAGGCCTTACTGTGTACAGTGTTTCCTACCATTTTGAAAGATGTGGCCTAAGAGTGGTACTTAGGGTTGGATGAAGGGTTTCTCACCTCATTTTCCTAATTAGAAACTATATTTAAAGCAAGGTTTATCATTAGCATTTCTACTAAGAGGGTAATTATAGACTTGTGAGAAATTGTACAGGAGGAAGGAGAAAGTCTATGGAGCTATATCAACCACTTAAATAAAGTAGTTATGCAAATAGAGAACCTTAGTCATATAAAAGCTTTAACTGCTTTACAACAAGGCACCAAGTATGGCAAGTTAATAGATTCACTTTGCCATAATCCTTTTAAAAGCTTTACTAAGTTAATGAACAGAGCACAAAAGTTCATAAGGTTGGATAAGGCATGGCACTCCTTAAGGACATAAAATCAATTCACTAATAAACGACCTAAAGAAGATGATGGTAGAAAGAACTAAAAAGAAAGGAGGCAAGTTCGGGATCATAGAAGAAATTTGTATCGACACAATAACTACACTTTGCTCAACACCTCCAAGGAAGATGTACTAATAAGGGTCAAGAAATCAAGAGATCATGTTCACTGGCTAAAGTAAATGAGCCACCATTCTATAAAAAAAAAGAGATCGAGATAAGTATTGCAAGTTCCACAGAGACATTAGTCATGATATTGAAGAATGTAGGCACTTAAAGGAAGAAATTAAAAGGTTAGTACAGAGAGGAGCCTTAAATAAATTTGTTCGCTCTAGAGTCGTAGGTTACAGGAAAATAATACCCACAGAAGTTATAAATAAACAAACCTAAAAGGGGATAAAAATAGAACCTACATGAGTGATTAACATAGTGGCAGGAGGATCTTCCCTAAAAGATATGGTAACAAAGTGTAAGCGACATGCAAGTGAAGTAATATCCGTAGGTCTTAACCAGCTGCAACCTATGGCACCAATTATATTCATTTTAAAAGATGGAAATAAGGTAACATCTCCTCACACATATGCATTAGTGGTGGAATGTATGGTTAAAAACTTTGTCTTAAAAGGATGTTAATTGATGATGAAAGTGTGGTTAATCTACTAACATTTAAAGTGTATGTAGCTTTGGGTTTAAATCCTAATAAGCTTTGTCTAGTCTACACTCCTCTTACTAGGTTAGAAGGAAAGCAAGTACCTATTGAGAGAGCTACAGACCTGATGATTAGTTAGGAGATGAAGAGCATGTCAAGAGATTTAAAGTAGAATTCATGTTTATTAACATTCTTCTCTTTTATAATGTAATCATTAAAAGGCCAATTCTCTATGATATAAGAGCCTGCACGTCCATCCGATACTTAACAATAAAGATACCTATGGAAACATGAGTAGCTGTGGTCAGAGGAAATTAGAAGGTAGCAAGGGAAGCATACCGTGTACATTGAAAGATGCCTCATAATCTCTAACTGTGGAGACTCTAGATGTGCCGAAAAAAGTCAACACTGAGCTTTCAAATGAGAAAAGGGAGTTAATATTTTTAACCAAAGGAAAAAAAAATTTTATTAGCTCACTTTTATAAGAACATATAAGAAATCATATTTAAGAAGTCTTAAAGGCAAATGAATCTGCATTTGCTTGGGACTCATCTGATATCACAGGTATAAGCCCAAACTTGATATACCATATATTAAATATCGATCTGTAGGCAACAACTATAATTTAGAAAAAAAATGAAATCATGCACTTGAGAGGCAAGTAGTCAAATCTGTGAAAATTAATAAGCTAAAACATGCAGGTTTTATAAGGGAAATTTTTTACCCTGTATGGTTGGCCAACGTGGTGTTAGTTAAAAAACCTAATGGAAAATGGTGACTTTATGTTGATTTTATAGATTTAGATAAGGCATGTCCAAAAGATTGTTATCCTCTTCCTAACATAGATCAACTTGTTGATTATACCACAGGTCATGAACTCTACAGCTTTGCAAATGCATTTACTAGATACCATCAAATACCAATGTGTAAAGAAGACAAAGCCAAAATAGCCTTCATAACTGATAGAAGTATATATTGTTATCAGGTCATGCCTTTTGGGCTAAAAAATGTTGGAGCCACTTACTAAAGGTTGGTAAACATGATCTTTAAAGACATAATAGCAAGATCTGTAGAAGTCTATATGGATGACATGATTATTAAAAGTTTGAAGGCCGAAGATCACGCAAAAGACCTACACCAAGTATTTGAGATCCTCTCAAAGCACGGGATGAAATTAAATATCTAAGGTTCATGGTGTCACAAAGAGGTATAGAGGAAAATCCTAAAAGATTCAGGCTATCATTAACATGACACCTTTAAAGACAATCAATGAAGTTCAAAAGCTAAATGGAAGGATTACAGCCTTGGGAAGATTTATTAGTTGTTCAGCCCATAGGTGCATGACTTTTTTTTAGACATTGAAAGACTTGAAGTATTTCAAGTGGACAGATGAGTGCTAACAGGCTTTTGAAGACTTCAAGAAATTCCTTAGCTCCCCACCTTTGCTAAGCAAACCTACTTAAGGTGAAATCTTGTATTTATATTTATTTGCAACCAATGATGTTATAGCTTTGGTATTGGTTAGGAAGGAGAATAATGAGCAAATGCCAATTTACTATGTGTCCAAAGTGTTAAGAGGTGCTGAACAACGATACATAATAATTGAAAAGAAAGCATATGTAGTGGTGATTTCAGCAACAAGGCTTAGGCCTTCCTTCCAGGCACACATAATTGTTGTTAGAATCGATGTGCCACTATAGATGGTATTATAAAAACCTAAAACCTCTGAAAGACTTATGGAATGGGCAATCTGACTTAGAGAATTTGATATTCGATATGAGCTAAGAAAAGTATTAAAAGCTCAAGTTCTAACTAACTTTATGGCAGAAATGTCATATTTATAGAAAGAAACCATAAAGCAATAGCAGTAAGCAAACGAGAATGGAAGATTTATGTAGATGAAGTTGTGGTTGTAAAAGGAGCTGGCGCAGGCATTATTCTTGTAATAACCCGAGTTTTAAATGTTTTTATATTTGTCGGGATATGCAGTGTTAATAAATTTTTAATATATATTTTTTGATTATTTAATGATTTTGTTAATAATTAATGTTATTTACATTTATTTAAAGTTTTCTATGTAAAAATTTTTTCGAAACTCATTATTTTAGGAAATAATATTTTATTGTTTAATTTTATTTTATTTTATTAAATTATATGGTTCCATGCATAATCATTATTTTGTGTATTAATATACATACATATACATGCATATATATATATTTATTATTATTAGGGTTATTTTATATATATATATGTGTGTGTATATATATATATATATGAGTGTGTGTGCAATTAAATGTGTGGTGTGTGAATTTTGGTAAAAATATAATAATGTATATTATATTATATAGTTTATTAAATATTTATTATAAAGTATTATGTGTATGTATACATATATATATATATACAAAATATCAAGAAAACCCCCCCCCCCACATCTCTTTCTCTCCCGATCACTCTCTTCCCTCACCCTCACGGTCTGTTTCTTCCGTTCACCGGTCGGCAAAGTGCCTCCCCCACCTACTCACGTCGCCGCCGCCATCAGCCTTCTTCTCTGACGATGTTTGGTACATTTGAAGCTGGAAACCCGCAATTTCTTCTCCTCCTCCGTTCTCCTTTGTCCGGCCACCATTCTTCGCTTTTCCAGTGCCGTTGGACTCCTGGAACTTCGAGGAGAAGGAATCCAAGCTTCTTATAGCTTGCAAAAGATATTTGGTAGGGTTTCTAACTTGATCTCATTTTCGGCCATTTTTGGTTTTTTATTTCTTTTTTTATTATTTTGGTTGATTCATAAAAAATCCTTCACAAATATTGTTCCCCTTAGCTTAATCTACATGTGGTAATTTTTGTGGAATTTTTGGGAATTATTTTCATTTTTGTGAATTTTTTATTATTTTATTAATATTTTCTAATTTTCGTAAATTGATTAAATAAATTATGAAATAATGATTTATGGTGTTTATAGGTGTTAAAATGAATTTTAGAAATTTATTTGTAATTTTTATGATTTTTATATAATTATTGTGAATTTATTTAGTTTATGTGATTTTTAGAAAATTAGGTTAATTATTTATTTTGTTAAAATTAATTGGTTAATTGAGTATAAATATTGATATTATTGAATTATATGTTGAGAAAATTAATTTTTGAGTAATTATACTATTTTTAATGAATTTTTGTATAATTATAGTGAATTTATATATAGTAGGGGTATTTTCATAATTTGACACTAAATTGGTTAAAAATATAATTAAATTGGTTTTAATAATTATTTGAGGTATAAAAATGATTTCTACAAATTATTTAGTATTTTTAACTAATTAAAAACTATTTTTCATAAATTATTTTCAAATTATATATAATATAGTATTTTTCTAAATAAATGAGTTTCTATCGGTTTTTAATATGTTTTAGGGTTAATTGTGTAATTTGGAATTTTAAAATGTATTTTGGTCAATATTTATAAATTTATAACGAATAGTTGATTTTAATAATATTTTATTAAAATTAGGATTTTTATGTAATTATCGGTAAAATAATTATTTTTAGTGTTTTAAATACTTGATTTCTATATTTTGATTACTCAATGGTATTTTTGGTATTTTTTGGCATTTTAATGTATTATGTAATTATCTCGTGAATTGTGAACCTCGATAGGTGAAATTGTAGTTTGGGAGTCCAACTGAGGGGTTGTGGTTGTATATTTTCGAAATGTCTTTTCTCTGTAGGATCGGCCCTACTTTTGTAGGGAGATATCCGTTTTACAGAGGAGACTCTACTGAAATTTTGGTAGAATTCTCGTAAAACGTGACAACCGGTTCGAGTCTAATTCCGAATTCTTGATTTAATATGTCTATAGTAATCTTAGAAGTATAGAGTTAGAAGTTTATTCTGACGGTTATTATTATTTTATTTTTCTAGCTGCGCCGAGACGAGGCCTAATGGATCAGGTCCACCTAGTTTTTCTCATGGAGTGCTAACATGTGAGTTATTTTACTGTATATATATGTATTGCATATAGAATGCATCACTTAGGGTTTTTCATTTTCATTATATGTTTTTTCTAAGTCATTTTAAATGATAATATTTTAGGTATATCTAGGGTTATATTTTTGGTATATATGCATGTTATTCTGATATGTGCACATTAAGTAATTAGGTTTAGGTTTGATACATTTTAGTAATATATAAATGTTTTAAATGTACACTTAGTCATAATTATTTTATTAAATGATTGGAATACTTTAGCTATAATTTCAGTATATTTTAGATTTATTCTTAAATAATTGCATGCTATATTATGAACCTACACTTAAATTGTTTTTAAGTTTATTTTTGGTGTATTTTAGATATATTTCCAAATAAATACATGTTTTATTATTAATTTAAACCTAAAACATTAGTGGTATATTTAGGGTTTATTTTTGATATATGCATGCTAGATAATTAGGTTTATTTTTAGTATATTTGTGAATATATATGTTAAACTTAAACACATATTTAAATGAATAATTATACATAATTATTTTATTAAGTAATTTGTGTACTTAGGATATATTCTTTGTATATTTAGGTACATTTTTAAGTAAATGCATATTGTATTATTGATACACACTTAATTGTTTTAACTATATTAATGATTTACCTTTAGTATATTTCATACTTTATTTGGCATATATATATATATATATATATATATATACTCAAAATATACTAGGTATATTTTTTGTATATATATATACGGTTGATTTTACTATTATGAATATTGTTTTACATTAATTATTTTCAGAATAAATGATTTATGTAAATGAAGGATGTCAATAGAACGTGCTTCCTAGTGGGTAGCACTAGGACCATGTATGTACCGGTGCGATAGATAAGGGTTGAGTGAAAATTAATTTTGGTGATTATAATTGATTTTATTGATTTGACTAAGATTAATGGTATGTTAGATAGTGTGATTGCGGGGCCAATCATACTGACAGTTAGACTGCTGGAGCTCGGTTGACTTAGTGTCTCGGGGTCAGTCTACTGTCCATAGTGGAATAAGTGATCTATTGATTTGATTGGGATATGAGGTGATAAATAGTGTGATTGCTGGAGCTCGGTTGACCAGGGGTCTCGGAGCCAATCACACTGACAGCCAAACTGCTGGAGCTCAGTCGACTTAGTGTCTCGGGGCCAGTCTGCTGTCCAGATTGAAATAAGTGTTCTATTTGGAATCAAGTGAGCCTGTATGGCTAGAGCGATGTTGGGATTGATTGAGGTTGCTATTATTAGGGTTCTATGAATCCTTCATGAATCAAATTAAACATTTTCTGCATTTAGTATATTTACACAAGCAGAACCGGCATATATATACATATATATGAATGCATAAGTGGATATGTTTTAGATTGCATGTATATATAATATAATAATTCACTCAGTGAGGTCTGACCCCCCTCAATTATTTTTTTTTAGGAGATCTCATATCGTCAGACCTTAGTTGTAGAGTTCCTCGTCGGTGTTCTTCAGTCCCAGCTATTTTATGCAAATGTATATTTCAAACTCTGATTTGTATTCTAAAAACTGCAGTAGTAGTGTTATTGTATCAGAAGAGTAGTATTTTATTTTGATATTAAATACTCTGAGAAATTGTATTTGAAACCGTACGAATATGTATTCATTTATGAAAGGATTTGGAGTATTTATGTTATACATTGATTCAAAAAATTTTAATTATGTCGTTCTTTTATTTAATTATTGCATGATTTTATTTTCTTAGGCTTGCTATGGGTTCTGGTTTCGAAAGAATTCCCGTTCCTTAGCACCGGTCATGACTCCTAGTTTGGGTCATGACAATTCTCTAAGGACTAAAACGAATCAAAATTGAGTATATGGTATGTTTAAATTTTCCTGCCACTAAAATGTTATAGAATATGAAGCCCTTATTTCAAGATTATTTATAGCTAAGGAAGTACATGCAGAATGTCTGGTGATACATTCTAACTCCCAACTTATGGCTAATCAAATGAAAGGAAATTTTTCTGCAAAAGAGTCATAGATGATAAAATATTTGACAAAGTTAAATAGTTAATGCAAAAAATGGAAGAGGATGCAAAAGAATGGGCCTCAGAGCAAATACCCAAAGCAAAAAACATAAAGGCAAACACTTTGGCAAAGATTACAGCCTTAGATGCACAACCTCTTAAGGGTGTTCTTAAAGAAATCCTAAGGCACCCAAGTATGGTAGAGCAACAAGATCTCATGATAAATGTAATTGATAATCAAATACTTATCTGAAGGTATTCTCCTTACAGAAGATAAGGAAGCTTAGAAAATCATTCATAAATCTACCAACTATTCTTTTATTAATGGAATATTATATAAAAGAACTTTTAACCAACTAAGGTAGAAATGCATTTCTGTAGATGAAGGCACTTATGTATTGATAGAAATACATGATGGCATCTCTGGAACTTATGAAGCTGTAAACTTTTTTATAAGAAAAGTAGCTCTGGAAGGATATTTTTAGCCTACAATGCTTAAAGATGCTAAGGAACTGGTCAAAAGGTGTGGAAAATGCCAAAGCTTTGGTAGGGTTATACATCAACCTGTGGCAAACCAAAGGCCCATCAGTAGTGCTTAGCCTTTTGCATAATGAGGTATGGACATCTTAGGTCCTTTTCCAATTATTGCAGCTTAGAGGAAATTCCTGGTAGTGGCCATAGATTATTTCACTAAATAGGTGGAAGTCGAACCTTTAGCCACTATTACACCAAGTAAAATCAAAGACTTTTTTCATAAAATCATCTTATGTAGATTTGAAATTCCTCATATTTTAATTATAAATAATGGAAAACAATTTGATTATAAGGATTTTAAAAGTTTTTGTAATGATCTTAATACGTTTCTCATATGTAGCCTATCCATAAACCAATGGAATGACAGAAGTTACTAATAGAACTATCCTTTAAGGCCTCAAAAAAGGCTTGATTAGGCTAAAGGATCATGGGCAGATGAACTATAGAGCATCTTGTGGGCCTATAGAACCACGCCTTGATCTTCTATAAGTGAAACACCTTTTTCATTGACTTATAAAATTGAAGTAGTCATACCTATAGAATTAGAAGTCCCAAGTCATCGAACCTTGCACTTTCACAAGCTACAGAAAGAAAAATGTCTAAAAATAAACTCAGACCTTCTGGAAGCCAAATGAGAGTAGGCAGTAGTTTGAATGGCAACTTACAAATAAAAAATGGCTAAATACCACAATCACAAGGTTAAGAAAAGAAAATTTTCTAAAGGAGACCAAGTGATCAGGAAAATAGAGATCACTAAAGGAAGTGCAGGTTTAGGAAAGTTAGGGGCTAATTAGGAAGGTCCCTATAAGGTCACCACAGTAACTGGGCCTAGCACCTACAAGCTGCAGACTATGGAAGGGAGAGACCTACCAAGAACTTAAAATGTGGAAAACCTTAAAAAAAAATTTCAATAAGCTATCTTTAGAATTAGATATTAGCTTTAATTTCCTTACCTTTGATGTTTTCTTTTTGGTTGGTGAGAGCAATCTTTGTTATTATTTTGAATTCCCTAAAAGGGTTTATTAAACCTTATAGTTGTATTTAAATCCCCTAAAAAGGACACCTTGTTCTAAAGGTCCTGATGTATATACTTTGATCATTAATATTAGTATCTTCCTTTCATCTTTAACCTATAGAACATTTATGCTTATGAAAGTATTTTCCTTTCATCTTTAAATTATATAACATTTATGTTCATAAAAGTATATTCCTTTCATCATTAATGCAAGTACCTTCCTTTTAGTGTTGGTTTGCATAATATTTATACTTATATTTGTGTAGCTCAAGGTAAAACTATGCCTTAAATGGTGGAAGGAACTTTACCACCACAGGTAATTGCCTGTGAGTACCAATTGGCTCCTTGTGCACACATGAGCAAGCCACTATGGGTCTCCTCCATAAGACTAAAATAAAATTAATAAAATGAGCTTAAGGCAAATAATATGCCTAATCACCAATGGACCAATAACATTCATATAAACTTATAAACATGTCACAAATCTGTTGTAAACACATTATTACTTTACTATGATAAAGGATAATATAAAATTACTACAAGCATGTTAAAGTAATTTCAAAAGCATAAATTGCTCAAATACATCAGGTGCACCGCACTAATAGAAAACACCATAACATGAGCTAGTGGCATATAAACACTATAAATATTGTTCATAATTTTAAAAAATAGAAATAAAATAAGTTATGGGGTAGGATTATTCCTCGAATCAATATCAACGACATCTTTGTTGGCATTTTTTGCAACTTCCTCTTTATTAGGAAGATCAACATCATTCACAAAGCCAAAGTTTCCATCAGAAAATTGCTTCTGGCACTCTCTAACAATTTTGGATTTGTAATCATCCAGGTTTTGTAATAGGTGCTTTGTAACTACAGCCTCTTGGCATTTGGCAAAATCAACTTCTTTTAGTAAAGATGCCTCTTTGTCTTCAAGAATGACAGCCTTCCTAATAGTAACAGATAACTCCTCTTCCAGGCATTCAATCCTTTTCCATAGATTAATTTTAAGTAAGGCTTTATCATGCTTCTTTTCATATTCATTCTTTTACTCATTTAGATATGTAGTAAGCTCATCGATATTATTCCTATATGCTTGAGTCATACTTGCAATCAAGGTTAAGATATTGAACACCTAAAACTACATCAAAAGGTTAGATATATCTGTGTAAAATTTATTTTAAAAAAACAAAATAAGGAGTTAAAATGTCACAACTTAAAGAAATTGGCTTTAAGCAGTAGCTATCAAATTTGCATCCTATTGCATAACAAGTTCAGTTTTATCTTGTGGTAACTATGAAAAAGCTAAGCACTAGTGACAGGAGACATGCAGACTAAAGCTTTCATACCATATTGCTTGTGAAATGAAGAATGTAACCTAAACACTAAAATAGTTGCAGCACTAAAGCTTTCAGAAACCTCCATCTTTAACTTCTTTGAAGCAAGGAAACTTAAAGGCAACTCATATGTTGGACTGGAGGTAACATTTAGAGGGCTTGTCAAAATGCTTAGTTTTTCAGAAGTTACTTTTTTAGAATCCTAAGGAACCTTAGCGCTAGTGGAAGTAACACTAAAAGTCTTGTGCACCTTCAGAAAATCATTAAGTTTTTTGTAATCCATATTTGTTGATAAAACACTTGATGAATATATTAAGATTAATACACTTATACCAAAAAAAAACAAAAAGTAGAAATAAAAATACCATCATTAGAAGGATGAATTTTCTTTTTCCCCTTCACTGGGTCCCTCGCAACACCAAAAGGAATTTTTTACTCAACCAAAGCACAAACATCTATAAGTCTGGGTTAAGATAGCTTTACAAAGGAATCAATAATCTCTAAGTCTCCTTTTCTAAAATAAGCTCTTTCCCCAAATCATAGGATGTAGTTCATCCAGTGCTAAAATTCCAATCATCATCACTTTCTAAAATAAAAAACTTCTCCTTCCAGCACTTTAGGTATAAGGAAGTTTAATAAAAAGACCTTTAGTGTGAGGTAGCAAGAAAAGCAAAACCTCTCGATCAACTAAAGTATAAAAAGCTCTGATAATCCTATAATTTATAGGAATGCCATGTTTTACAGATAGCAAACACAAAGCCACCAAAATTCTCTAACTATTTGGATTCAACCAACTTAACGTAAGATTAAATTTCTTCAAAATATATATGTAAAATGGAGCAAGAGGAAATCTAACACCAACTTTCAATATTTCCTCATAAACCAAAAGACGTTTAGGTCCTAAATCATCAAAAATCCTAATTAAGGAATTAGGAACAAACATTTTAAAAGATGAAGTAGTCAAATATGTTTGCCTTAAAGTTTTTAGATCATCAACATCTAAAATAGAAGGAAAATCTATAGCATGAGGACCCCTAGAAGACATGGCAGTGTCACTAATCTTTCCACCAACATCAATGGAATCAGATTGCACCCTAGACCCTCATCAAAGTTAAGATCTAGTCCTATTGGCAAGGCCAAGGGTGGAAGAAACTTCTAAAGACCCCATCTCTATTATGGCTAATGATCCAGAAGGATCTTATTATTAGTTATTAATAATCTTATTATTAGTAAATATATTTGTTAAAGGTTGATGGTTTAAAATGTATTTATTTTAAAACCAACAATGGTTATTATTACTCTTAAATATAAACCATTAAATTCAATGGTTTATATTTAATAAGTTATTTTTTAGTTATCCATTTTTATGAACAAACTTATATGTGTGTGTGTGTGTGTGTGTGTGTGTATTCATTAATGAGAGGTATATAAGCAAAAAAACGTATTTATTTTAGCTTAATACACATCTTCTCCAAAAGTTGTCTTACTTTTCTTTGAATTAAAGAAGTTATTTTCCAACTTAATAGAAATTAAAAGCTCTATCACCTAGAACTTTTAGCTCAAATAGTACTAGAGCACTAAATCCAAGAAGGGAGAAAACGGTTCATGGTCTTAACTCGCGGCCAACATAAAATTTCAAGAGAAGAACTTAATGGTCCTTTGTGCGTACATCAAAAGTCAAGATCAAAGAAAGGAGAAATGTCAAGAAAAATAATTGAGAGTAGTAATAACAATGATCGTATCACTAAGCTTAAAGAACATATGCAATTATTATCAGCATCTATTTCTAAACCATTAGAAAATTTAAAAACCTCAAAACATCCACATGCATCCCCTTCAAAGAAAAAGGTTATAGATGATAGTGAGAATGAGGAAAACACCATCCAAGAAAACAACACCAAGGAAAAAAGAAATTAAAGAAATTTAAGTGCCTTAAAAATTGATTTTAAGGTTGAAATTCCTACTTATAACGGTGTTATAGATGCAGATAGATTAGATAATTAGATGGATACATTAGAAACTTATTTTAATATACATAAGTATTCTAATGCTAAAAAGATCCAATTTGCAAGCCTGAAACTATCAAGCCACGCTATTACATGGTGGAAGTCATACAAAAAATGGTACAATATTTCAGAGTTGACTTAGAGTAAATTCAAGAAATTATTAAGAAAATAATTTTATCCTGTCGGCTATGAGGAAGAAAGGTGGTACAAATAGCAACACTTTAATCAAAAGCTTGATCAATCAATACAAGACTATACCTTTGAATTCCATAATCAACTTTGGTATTAAATATAGACATTAAAGATTATAATGTCTTTATGAAATATATAAGAGGACTTGTCGACTATATACGGAAAGAATTGAAATTATTCATCATGGAATCAATTGAAGAAGCTACAGTCAAAGCCATTGAGGCCAAATACAAAAGACTTGATAAGAAGGATGATAAACATATAGCTATAAGTAGATATTATTGGAAGAACAAAGGCAAGCAGATTAAGGATGGCCCAACATAAAAAAATACTATGATCACTGTAATTCTAGTAGACACATCAAGATTAGGTGTTGGATACTTTATCCTAAGTTAAGGCCCAAGAATCAAAGGAACAACCAGGGAAGGAATGATAATAAGGCGATATTGACAGTGCAACAGGCAGAAGACCTTCCAAAGTCAAAGCAACCAAACACTACACTTGCCTTAATAACTTCATCAATAAATACTATATATGCTTAAAACTATGAAGAGCTATTCCATTTGAATATTCAAGTGAAATAAAGTATTGTATAAGCAATTATTGATCCTGGAAATTAGAAGAATTTGATTTCATAAGATTCAGTGAAGAAGGTAGGCTTAGAAATAATGCCTTACCCTAAGCCTTACCCACTAGGCTGGATTCAAAAGGACATTGACATATAGATTACAAAGTAATGTACCTTCAAATTTGCAATCATTAATTATTACATTGATGAAGTGACATGCAAGGTGGTTCTGTTGGACGTATGCTAAGTTATATTCGATAGTCTATATCTATAGGATCATGATGCAATTCATTACAAGAGGCTTTATAAGTATCATTTGGTGAAGGATGAAAAGGAGTTCCATGTCAATGCTTGTAAACCCTATACTATGGAAAATTTATTAACAGTTAACTAGACCAAGCAATTAGTTAACTCTTGTGAATGATTCATCTTATTAATGATTTGACCACAAGATTAATGTACTGATGTTGTGAATTTATTAATGGTGACTCTAACACCTTCACAATGGTTTGATATTGGAAAATTGTAGAAGGATTTTAAGGATCTTTTTTAGGATTATAAGGATTAGCATCGCAAAGAGCTATAGAACATGAAATTCAGTTGGTAGGATATTCACCTCCACTAAACTTAGGTTTATATTGCACCTCTCTAATGGAAAGTGAAGAAATCAAGACGTAAATACAAATACTTCTAAAATAAGGAGTTATCAAGCCCAGTTGCTCACCATGTGGTTCACCAATGCTACTTTTTCCTAAGAAAGATAGAGGATGGCGCATGTGCTATAGAGCACTTAATAAAATCACTATCAAGAATCAATATCTGCTATCGAGGATTGATGATCTCTTATATCAACTGTATAGTGCTTACTTCTCACTAAACTTGATCTAAAATCAGGTTATCATCAGGTACACATCCATGAAGAAAATACTTGGAAAACTGATTTTAAGACTAAGCAAGGATTATTTGAGTGGTTGGTTATACCATTCAGACTATGTAATGCTCCAATTACCTTTATGCGACTAATGAATGAAGTACTTTGCCCTTTCATTGATAACTTTGTCATTATCTATCTGGATGACATACTAATCTATAGCATCATATGGGAGGACCATCTCCATTATATTACTCAAGTTATGGAGGTTTTACAAGCTAGTCAACTATATTTGATTATGAAGAAATATGAATTCGAGAAGTAAGAGCTTGTCTACCTAGGGTTCATTATTGGTGCAGGAAAGCTCAAAGTGGATCCAGAGAAAGTACAAGTTATCAATCAATGGCCATACCTCATTCAATGACCAAACTTTGAAGCTTTATAAGTGCATGCCAATATTTGAGAAAGTTCATTAGATATTTTTCTCTAATTGTAGCACCATTATATTCTCTCACGAAGGCCAATCAAAAGTTTTAACGGTCAAAGAAACATGAAGAATTCTTCCAGTTATTGAAACAATAGATTACTGAGGTCTAGTGTTAGCATTACTAAATCTACAAAAAAAACATTTAAAGTAGAAGCAGATGCATCTAATTATGCAATGGGAGCCGTATTACTTCAGGATGGAAAACTAGTTACATACCATTCTGAGGTGTTAAGTGGACCAGAACTGAACTATCTAATTTATGTCAAGGAGCTATATGTCTTTCATCAAGCAGTGAAGTATTAGAGAGCTTACTTATTAGGGAAGGAAGTTATGGTACACTCTAATCATGAACCTCTTTAGTATCTAACTACATAGTCGAAGTTACAGCAAGCTCAACATATGAAATGGATGTCTTACATACAACAATTCAGTATTTTCATTAAGTATAAGAAGGGAATGACTAATAAGTTGGCTTATATGTTATCTCAACCCCCTACACCAGTATGTTTCGCATTTATTCGTGGCTATGCAGATCTAGCCTATAGTTCCTTTTGACTACGCAAAAAGGTATGACATAGACACTGATTTTCGTTCAGCCCATGCTAAGCTACAACAATAGAAGACTGGTGAGTTTCAACTGAAGGATGGATTAATGTACAAAGGAGCATAACTATCCATACTATAAGATGGTGATAGATTGCAGTGGATTTGTGAAGTTCATACTTCCAAAGTTGCAGGATATTTTAGAGTAGGGAAAACTTTACTGAATCTTTATCGATATGTCTTTTGGCCAAACATGCACCTAGATGTCACTCGGTACATACAAGGTTGTGTTCTTTGCAATGCCTCCAAACCTTTTAATAGGAAGTTAGGACTATATCTTCCACTACCAGTACGTAGTCGACCTTAGGAGAGCATTTTAATCGACTTTCTTAGAGGATTGCCTAAAACTAAGTCCGAAAATGATTACTTATTCATAATTATGGATTGTTTTAGTAAGATGGTGATACTCATTCCATACAGGAAGACTATCATAAGAGAAGGGGTAGTTAAATTATTTTTCCATAATGTTTAGAAACATTTTGGCCTCTTAATATCGATTATATCAAACATAGATAGTCAATTCTTAGGCTATTTCTGAAAGTCCTTATGGGGAATGATGGATACCAAGTTAAAGCATAGTACTGCTTTTCATCCATAGACGAATAGACAAACAGAGGTTATTAATCGAACTATGGTACATTTATTAAGGGGTTATAACTCTAAGCATCCAAAAACGTGGGATGAATGTCTCCCCTACTTACAGTTTATTTTTAACCGAGCAATTCATGGACATTGAAATCTCCTTTTAAAGTCTGTTTGGTTTACTTACCTCAAAGGGGCATTCACTACAGGTTACAAATCATTAAGTGGAAAGGAAGAAAAAGAACATGTTCAAGCATAGAAATTTCTCGAATGAGTTAGAAAGATTCACTCAGAAGTTGAAGCATAACTATAACGTTCTGTCATGACTCAAAACAAGGGCCATGACCGGCGCTAGGGAACGGGAATTCTTTCGAATCTGGAACCCATAGCAAGCCTAAAAATAAAATAAAACATGCAATAGTAATAACAATATATAATGCAGCAGAAATAAAAATCATAAATATAATATTAGCATATGCACCAACTGGATTTAAATCAAATCCTCATCATCACATATATATAAATCTTTTAATACAAATCCAGTTCAAATATAATACAACATCTCTTTAAATATTTAATGACTACTACAGTGTCTAGATAAAATAAACCCAAGACTCAGAGAAGCAGTTTACATAAAGAAGCCGGGGCGGAAGAAATCCGGCGTACAGGCCTGCTACTGAGGTCTGAAGACGATGACTCTCCTGAAAAATAGTCAACGGAGGGGAGTCAGACCTCACTGAGTGAATTACTATAATATATATAAATGCATACTAAATGACAATGCATACAGTCAAAAGTATATATAATATATATATATACAGGCAAATACACACAGATGCAAGAAATTCATTTCTATATATTTGACTGAAAATCATCGTTTATGAAGGATCAAATAGAACCCTATGATATCGAAACCTTAAACAGTGTTAGACAACACTCTAGCCATACAGGCTCACTTAATCCAAATGTATCCACTTAATCCATTTAGACAGTAGACTGGCCCCAAGACACTAAGTCAACCGAGCTCCAGCAGTCTGACTGCCAGTGTGATTGGCCCCGAGACACTTGGTCAACCGAGCTCCAGCAATCACACCTCCAAACCATATCTTACACATCAGATAAATCAATTTCAATCCATATCCTCAAATAGGTTAGTAATATAGCCTAAATGCTATAAGCGTACCAATACATACTCGGTCCTAGTGCTTCCGACTAGGTAGCACGTTCTATCGATATCCTTCACTTTAAATATAAAACATACATTCATAAAAATAAACGATGCATGAATTTCAATAAAATAACAACGTAAACCATATATATACTAGAAATATACTAAAAATAAATCAGGTATATTTCGAGTATATATACGTCAAATAAATCCAATCAAATTACAATTTAAGCTAGAAATATATTTAAAAACATTTTAAATATAATTTATTAATAAAACATGCATATAATTTAATATATACCAAAAATAAACCAAAAATAAACTAAAAATATACTTAAATACAAATCACATTATTTATGCATATTTAATCAAAATAAAACATATATTCTAAAATCATGCACCCTAAGCATATATATATAAAATAACAACTCACATTTAGTGCGCTCCATGAGATGGATCCGACGGGCCTAGTCCACTAGGCCTCGGTCTCGGTGCAACTAAACAAACAATAACGACAAAAATCAGAATAAACCTAACAAAAAATCCTAGAACTCGATCTAGAATATTAAACACAGAATCGAAATTAGGGTTCGACCGGATATCACGTTTTACGAGAATTCTACCGAAAATTCGACAGAACCTCCACTGTAAAACGGGCATCTCTCTACTCAAAGAGTAGAGCCGACCCTGCAAAGAAATACACTTCAAAAAATAGGCACAACAACTCATCCACAACCCCTCGGTCATACTCCAAACTACAGTCTACCGATCGGGGTCCACAATCACATAACAATTTCAGAAATACCAAAAATATCCTTATAACATAGAAATTCATTTTATAAGTAGAAATTACATAATTAACCTTTAAACACAATAAAAATCGATAAAAACTCATTTTATTAGTAAAATCGTATATTATATATATAATTGAAAATAATTCACGAAAAATAGTTTTAATTAGTTAAAAATACCAAATAATTTTTAGAAATCATTTTTATACCTTAAATAACTATTAAAACCGATTAAATTACATTTTTAGCCAATTTTGTTTAAAATTACCAAAATACCCCTATATATATAAATATACTATAATTACTTCAAAAATTCACCAAAAATAGTATAATTATTCAAAAATTAATTTTATCAACATATTTATCAATAATATCAATAATTAAACTCAATTAACTAGTTAATTTCAATTAAAAACACAACTAACCCTATTTTTCAAAAATTACATAAACTTAAATAATTCAAAATAAATACATAGAAATTCATAAAAATTCCAAATAAATTCCTATAATTCATTTCAATACCTATATTTATCATAAAACACAATTCCATAATTTAAGTAATTAATTTTCGAAAATTAGAAAATAATATTAAAATATTTAAAAATACCCAAAAATCAAAATAATCTCCAAAAATTCTACAAAATTTCATAAATGAAGATTAAGCTAAGGGTAACAACATTTATTAAGGGACTTTTCATGAATCAAACAATTCAAAGTTCAAAAAAATTGAAAACCCTAATATGGCCGAAATTGAAAATTCGAAACCTAAGCAAATCAAAACCATTTCAGCTCAAACCAAAGCTAGAATCACACTCACCAGAGCTCAAGGAGAAGAAAGACACTGACGGTGTCGAAAATGGTGGCCAGAATCGCGAGGTGTGAAGAAATGGAACTTTCGGCCAAAAATGGAGGAAAGAAAGCTAGCCGGCGCCGGGGAAGGAGGCTAGGGGCGGCGGAGCAGCTAGCTGGGGAGGGTGGAGCTGCTGGTGGCACACCCACGGTAGGTGGTCGGGATTTGTAGCGGGAGGGGGAGAAGGGACGGGTTCGGGAAGAAAGAAGGAAGAAGAAGAAAAGAAAAGAAAAAGAAAAGAAAAGAAAAAGAAAAAAGAAAAAAGAAAAAGAAAGAAAAAGAAAAAAAATAATTTTAATAAAATATTTGGGAAAATTCACACACCACACACTTAATATAATAATTTAAAATTTAATAAATAAAAATAATTAAATAACAATAAAATTAATAAACAAATAATAAAATATTAAGGTAATTAATCAAACCCTAATTAAATAAATATATACACACATAGGCTTTATTTAGTAATTTAAAAATATGTATAAGTTCATGCAAGTCCGTAAATATATTTAAAATAATTTATAATAAATTATTTATGTAAAAATTTTCCTAAAAATAAAAATCTCGGGAAAATTTTACGTAAAGCACTGTAAATAATACACAATAACTAAAATAGGTTTTAAATACATATCAACTCGTAAAAATATCATAATATATATACAAAAATTATTAACACTGCATATCCCGATGCAGTATTAAAATATTTAAAAACACGGGATATTACACGTTCGCAGTAATGGTATAAAAATTGCCATGACAAACATCACAAACCATGTAATTTTAAAGAAGGTGACCTAGTATGGCTACACCTCGGTAAAGAGCGATTACAAAGAGAAGGGAAGAAATTTAAGCCTATCAAATGTGGACCATAAGAAAATTGGTGATAATGCCTTCCAAATTGACCTACCACTATACATGCATATGTACTCGATCATTAATGCCAAGAACTTAAAGCGCTTTAAACCATCTTTATTGGATGATGATCCTGATGAGGACGCCCATCTTCCCACAGTCAATGACTTGAACATGGAGTGAGAAGATCCTTTAGAGGATGACTGTATATTGGAGCAAAAGGTTCATGAAACTAAACATAGAGAACGAAAGTATTTTCACATTGGCAGGAAAGGGCAACTTCTGCATAAGTCCAAGTGGTATATGTAAACACCCAATTTCGAGATGATAAAGTGTGGATGCGATGGAGGACTCCAATGATGAAAATATTATAAATAGGTCTTCAATAGTTGAAGTTTGAAACCTCCAAAGTCTAAATGCATTTTCAAAAAGAGTTTATTTGGTTTTTTAAGGACTTATTTGTGATATTTTTTTAAGACCTAATTGAAAAGTCTAAATTCTTTCAAGGGTCTTTTTATAATTAAAAGTTAAAAAAAATATTGAAATTGTGTATAAAATTATGTAATTTCGATCAGAATTAAACATGTTTCATCCATTTTTAATTTTATTTTATTTTTTACAATAAATAAAATTTGGTTTCTTGAATTTTGATTGGTCAAATAATATTTATCTGAATTTTTAGGAAATTAAAGTCCTTTTAAAATCAAAACTCTAAGAAAAATAAGTCACAATAGGATACGTTTTAGGTAAGGTTTTTCTATAAAAGCTCAACTTGAGCTCTCCTAAAGGAGACAGCTCTGAGACTTTCTTTAAAGGACCTTTCTCTTTTCTTGGGACTTTCTTTGGAGACCTCTCTGGAACCTCTCTCTCTCTCACCTCTCTCTTTTCTTTCCTGCACTTTTAGAGGCTTCTCTTGGCTTCTCTTTTGTTCTTACGTAGTACATAAAAAATATTTTTCTGTGATTTATTCATTTTTTTAGCAAGGAGCAATAGGCTTTTGAAAGGAGAACAACAAATATTGAAAACCTATTTAACAAACAACAATGATTTTTACTAGTATGAGGGGTCAACCCATACTACATCTATTATCATCATCATCTTTCTTACCTTCTTCTATTTCTTATTTTATTATTTTGGTTTTATTAAATTTTAATTTTATTTAGTTTTTATTATTATTTTATTCACTAATCATTGTTTATTCTTTTGTGTTAGCGATTATGAAGAGGATTACATAATGATCTTACTCAGAGAATAAAACCCATGAAGTTCTATGGAATGCCACGGATTGAACTTTGTAGCTAAATATAATTTCTAGGTTTTTTTTTATTTAGTTGTTTATTATTTTTTTGATTTTGTTTTGTTTTTTATTATTTTTAGGATTGTATTAATTTTTTTCTTTTCTTATTATTTTCAGTAGAATATTATAATAGTCCCAATAGTGAGAATAATGAAATCATGTGTGTGATTATGTGTTTTATTTTAATCAATCGATTAGTAAAATTAGAGTTTTAATTAGGTAATTAATTAAAATTAATGGCTATAGAAATCATTAGGGTTTATTTTAATTAAAATTGAATTAGACTTAAGTGGATAGAATTAGGGTTGTTTGATATGGTCACTTTAATTAAATTAGGATTTTTTATGAATAAGTTTAATTGATTGTTTGATCTTTTTATTTGATTGTTTTTGTTATTTTTTTTATTGTTTTTGGGCTTGTTTATTTGTGTTTATGTGTTTTAGGCCCTAAGCCCATATTAGGCTCTAACCAATTTAAATAAATTTAGGTTTTTTTTAGGTTCAATTAATTAAAATGAATATTAAATTCATAATTAATTAGATTTAGGATAGAGATAACTTAGGCTCATTTAGTTAATTTAGACATAGACCCATTTAGTTTAATTAAAATTAATTTAGACTTAACCCATTAAATTTAAGCCCTTTTCATAACTTGTAGATTTAAGATCACTTTAGAAATAAAATATGTAGAACTAGGCTCACTAATTTTAAATACTTCATAATTTGTAGATTTAGGCCCATTTTTAGAATTAAAATAAATAGACTTAGGTTCACTTAATTAAAATTGAATAGGAATTAGGCCCAATAGTTTTTAGGCTTATTTGTAAATTAAAACATATAGATTTATCTCCTTTAATTAAAATCAATGTATTTTAGACTAACTTAGGGATTTTAAGTTTAAATGAGTGCATTGTTTACGTGTATTTTCATTACTAGTTTGCCTAGAGTTGATTGTTTTAATAAGGGTTTATATGAAATTGCATGTAAATAGAGGATAAAATAGTAATTCATAAAGTAATTCTAAATGAACACAATACTAAAAGAAGTTGGTATTCTATATCCAGAATCTCCTGGTTGTGGTGTTGATTTTCTTTTAAAGAATCGAGTACCATCATTTTTTTATTTGTCATAGTTATTACCCTGGGTGGCAACTCCTCATGTCCACGCCATGTCTTTGTGACAATGATTAGTATGCTCTCTAAAGGCCTAAGCTCAAACAGTGTCACAGTTGCCAAAATCTTGGGCGCGCGCTAAACCCCGCCGTCTACAGTATGCCCAAAATAAAGCAGCTCAATAATTTCCTCATCTTACATTCTAGCTTAATCAGGATGTCAAGTCACTTAAATGGGAGAGCCATGATCCAAGAGGATCTTATTATTAGTTATTAATAATCTTATTATTAGTATATATATTTGTTAAAGGTTAATGGTTTAAAACGTATTTGCTTGAAAACCAACAATGGTTATTATTGCTCTTAAATATAAACCATTGAATTTTTTAGTTATCCATTTTTAGGAACAAACTTATATATATATATGTGTGTGTGTGTGTGTGTGTGCGCGTGTGCGTGTGCGCACGCGCACATGTGTGTATTCATTAATGAGAGGTACATAAGCAAAAAACGTATTTGTTTTAGCTTAATACACATTTTCTCCAAAAGTTTTCTTTCTTTTCTTTGAATTAAAGAAGTTGTTTTCCAACTTAATAGAAATTTTGGATCAGCTAAACTATCAGAAGAAGATGCAACTAATTTCTCTATTTTAGCCATAAAAAGAAAAGGCAAGGCAGGAACACTAATAGATTCAATAGAGAGTTTTTCTCTAAAAGAATGACTTCTTTTTCTCCTATGAAAGCCAGAATGAAAAGGGATAGAAATATTGCAATAAGTAAACTTGCTGAAAAGGCATAATTGAAGTTAGTTACACATGATCATCTACTTTTGAAATTTAAAATGATTACTTACCTTGGTAACCGATCAAGATAAAATTTTAAAATTCAAATTTCTGGCACACGTGGCAACACAATAAAATTTAACTTAAATGCCACCTGTAAAAATAAACAAAAACAAATGGAGAGTCATTTAATGAATCCTACAATAAATAAGGCAATGATACATGTGGCATGTTAGTAATTTTATGGAAGCAACAATTTCTCTTTCCTTGATATTTAATTTTAAATCATATTTATCTGTGACACATGGAGCCTTGAAACATAGTAAAGAACTAGCATCAGGCTTCTTGTGGAAGTTAAACTTGATGGAAGATGAAACAACCTAATAATTTGATTATTATTTACAATTGGCAACATTTATATCACCTAAAGTTAATTCTTTCCAAATAGTAAAACAAAAAAAAAAGAAAAAGCCAAAAAATGAGATTTTTTTACTTTTTGGGTGGGGGACATCTAATAACATAAGGAAAATTCAGCTCCTATAAATAAGGGTCAGAGTTATAGTCAAACAGTGAGTTAGCATGACTTTAACCACACTTGATACCTGAGTCCTTCTGCAGATAGTGTGACCTATGACCTGACACCTGCGAAGCGCAAAAGTCGCTCACTTCCCCCATTAACTCCACTAACAGTCTGGTTCTTATTTTCACTCTTACATGCCATCATTACTGCCATTACTCCTGAGAATCACTCTATATATGGTAACTAGTTAGCATATATATAGAATCCTAATCAATAAGGCAACTCAAGTTAACCCAATCAATTCAATTCCCTTTTTAATATCAAATACATTTCTAACTTAAGCATCAGAGTGGGATCATTTAAATCCCACCTGACTTTTCCTCTTTTGCAGATCATCCAAACATATCATTCACTAACCCACAAAAGTAGGAGCTCAAAGAGACGTCTTTCATCAATATGTAATTAAATTTTACTAATTTCTTTTTATAAAATGATGGCAATTTCCATTTTAAAATAATTAAAACTTGTCGTATGTGCACATTTATTAGATAGTAGAAAGGATAAACCCATTATAAAGTTCCTAAACTTTGACACTTTATCCTATTGAGCCCTCAATTTTTATTATATTTTATTAAGTTCTCAATCTTTTATTTTCATATATATTAAGGATAAATTAGATTGAAGTAACGAAATTATGAAATAAATTTTATTTATTCTATCACAATTGTGATATCAGTGGTAAGTTTTAACAGCAAGTGTGTTATTATTATTATCAATTGAAACAAATAATCCATGGACATTTTTTTTACACCTTGTCCTCACTTTTTTCTTTCATTTTTCACAAAACATATATCTAAACCTTTTATAATAGCAAATTTAGCAACATCAAACTTGAATTATTGCAAAAATTTGTTACTTCAATTTAATTTGTCCTTAATCTATATAAAAATAAAAAATTGAGAGTTTAATGAAACACAATAAAAATTGGTCTAATTTATTCTTAATCTATATAAAAATAAAAAATAAAAATTTAATAAAAACATAATAAAAATTAAGGAATTCAATAAAATAAAGTATTAAAGTTTAGTAGTTTTATTATAGTTTCTTCCTAGTAGAAACCTCTCTCAAATCGGTGAGCTTAAAAGGAATTAAGAGATTGAAGAAAGCGGCTGGCACGTTCACAAGAAGATTTGAAGAAAATGTGGTTGTAGCGTGCGACATATTGACTTCTGGAGAGTAAAGCTTCGATTCCATTCTATTTTGTTTTGTTTTGTACTCAAAATTTTTATAATAATGTCAATAAAGTAAATTCCGTGATTGGAGAGTACTGATTTTTGCACATTTGGGGCATTGACGCAATCACTACGAACATTAATAGCACTTGTCAAAAATAATTAATAATTATAATGACAATAATAGTGTTAAGTTCCATCAAATGATAAAAAATTTAAATTTTTTATATAAAAGTGTAATATTAAATATACAAAAATATATATATAGAAAAAATAAATATTAAAAAAATTTAATATTTTTTCAAATTCGTCCAATCTTTCCTAAAATTTATACCGATATAAAGAATATGCAATGAAATAATAATAATTATTATTATAATAGTTTTTAAGTCATTGTTTTGTTCAACGTTAATTTGTCAAGTCCTCCCTATCATCACCCACAACCATGAGGCCTGCTTTGTCTTCTTGTCAATGGAATCATTCCCATTTTCCATGTCAACGACACCGGCTTCACCACTTGCCTCTTTTACATCGAATTTCAATTAATTTATAGATTTTTTGTCAATAATTTTTTTCTCGATTGGAATTTATTTTTTTCATTAGGTTGTCAATAAATTTTTTGAAATAAAAAATTTTAAATATAATCTATAAATTGCAATCAGTTATATTTTTCAATTCTATTAATCACTTATGATTTAATTTTCAGTCTAGTCAATGTTTTTGTTCAGTCATATTTACAAGTTTATTGGTAAATGAGTGATGAAAATAAAACATTATTATTAATTTCAAAATATAAAAATAAATAATTATATATAATTATTTTTTTTTAATTTTTTTAATGTAAATTATTCATTTATTGTATTTTTATCGATCCAATTCGATAAAAACAAGATAATTACGACAACAAAAATTCTTCAATAACTAATTTAATATAACTATATATATTAAAATTTAATTTTGAATTATAATTTAAGTAAAAATAGTTTTCTATCAATTGATTTCAACAATTATTAATTTTTTATTTTTTATTTTTTTATTATCAACTTGCGACAATAGAGGATGAATAATGTACATTTCAAATGGATGGCACTGAACTTTGATACATTTTAAATTATCAATGCCCAAATCAATTGTCAAGAAAAAGCACATACCCTTGTTGATTTATTTACTAATGCTTTTCGAATATTACCATTTTGTAGGGGATCAAATTTTATCTCTCAAAAGTTGTAATTAGCAAAAAAAAAAAAAAAAAAAAAACACATTTAAGTATAAAAAATATTATAATTTTTATATTTTAAAAGAGAATATTCACATTTAACTATGTAAGCTTAATTTGACAAAATGTTGCATTGTTTAAACTATGAATCTTATCCAAAAATGTTGTGCAAGAATTTATATAGACATTATTGTTACTACCTCCAACACTATTGTTTATGTCACATATCAAACAAGCCGACCTTCGTAGACTATGTGTTCTCATTTACAAAAAGAACATTCCTTTGTGAAAAAAAAAAAAAAAAAAAAAAAAAAAAAAAAAAAAAAAAAAAACCTTATCTTTCCTCCTCACACGTTGTACATACTGCCAATAAAAAGAGTTGATTTTTTTTTAAGGGCATTGGATTTATATATATATAACCAATAATTAGAATAAAACATTAAAATTAACTAATAACACCAACTAATTCATTTTATCTATTTCATGACACCCACACACTCATTTCACTCCTTTTGTTTTACAGGTTGAAAAGAGAAGGATGGTATAAGATGACAAATCTTCTCTTTATTATATACCATCCATTCATATTAATTTTTTTTTAACAATTAGTACAATTGATTAAATTATTAATCGGTGGGTAATTCGAACTTGTCCTTCTCAATTGAATGTCTATATCTTTTACTACTTGAGCTACTCATGAGAGACTCTATTTATATTTGTTAAGCTTAATAAAATTAAGTATAAAAATAGAATTGGTACTCAACTTATAGAGGTTTAATTAAGATTCCACTTCAATAAATAAATGATTGAAAAAGACAGAAGTAGTTGATTTTCTTTATATATATATATATATTCAAAGAGGTTGGCATGTCGAAAGAAATAGTTGGGTATGTTAATCACACATTCACAACACCTAAAATGCTAATCATATCACTAAATATAGTGCTTGTCATTGTTTGATTCAATGATGAAAATTTTGATTTTTTAGAAAAATTTGAAGGTTGTTGATATAGCCACCAATTAAAGCAAATCATTAATCAATATTGTTTTTATTATTTTATTTGCAATTTTAAAGCCGTAATTTGATAAAAATGAGATTTATATTTATAGTAGTCTAAACTGATAAATAGGAATTAAAATATTTTTTTTATTAACACTAACAACCATTCGATTGTAACTTATATAAAGAAAAAGGTGTAATTTGATGACCAATCACTATTTATGGTCTAATATTTGGTTGGTATATGACTAAAAATGAATGTGGGGAGTATGGTGCTATCCCATCATTGATATATATGTTCAAATCATTTAAATTTAGATTAAACTTCTTAATTGCCATTAACCACTATTAGTAGGTCAAAGTAAATGAATGCACTGTCTATAAGACCAACTTACCATAATCATGAGATTTAGATTCTTAACAAAGTCAAACAAATCACAACAAAGAAGACCCATTCTTGAAGAGTGAAGACATTGCTCTCCAACCACAATAAAAATCCATTCTCCCTCACAACCCTATGCCATAGCCATGACACCACAACTTCTCTTATAAACTCTCTCTCTCTCTCTCTCTCTCTCTCTCTCACTTTCTCACAATCTTTTATCAATATCTTCAAACTCTCAATATTTTTTCTTGATCTTCCCTCAAAAAAATTAAAGATTAACCAAGAAAATTGAAGGGTCAAGAAAATGTTGGGCAAGAAAATGGTTTCATTCAAGAAACTTGCCAAGAAAGTGAGGGTAATCGGTAGAGGTAATGAGTACGAGGCATCACAACAAGAAAGTTTGCTTGAAGGGTATGAGGATGAATCTAATTCCTTGAATAAAACTACAACACCAACTGGTTTTTTTGCTCTATATGTTGGAGAAGAGAGGGAAAGATTTGTTGTTCCAACAAGTTTTCTCAACCATCCACTCTTCAAGATGTTGTTAGAGAAATCATTCAATGAGCTAAATGGATTTGAACAAACCGACAAGCTTGTTGTTCCATGTAGTGTGTCCACATTTCAAGAAGTTGTAAATGCTATTGGATGTTGTAATGGTAGGTTTGATTTTAGAGATTTGGTTGAGGAGTTCATTTAATTATATAATTAGATCAAAAGATTAAGAGTAGAGAAGTATTGGGTTTGGATAACAATATGAGGTAGAGTTTTGTATATGTAAAATATTCATATACTCATGACCTCTATCATCATGTCTAGATATAGGCTAGATTTGATCTTATTATATTGACAATGCTTAGAAAATGTGAGAAGCTTTTGTTTCCTTTTCTCTTTTATCTTTTTCTGGGTAGAGGGTGTTATATCCATGGATATAACAACATGCAAAAAAAACAAGTTTTGATAAAGTTCTGTAGGTTGTAATTATAGTGAATGAGCAGAAACCCCCAGAGTGTGATGATGCTTGGTTTAAAAGTTTGAACTAAGCATGCTAATTTCTTAAACTCCTCTTGCTCCCTTCCATTTCATTACTTCCATTTTTCATTCTAGCAAGATAAGATCCAGGCATGTAAAAAATGGAAAAGTCTTTCCTACTCCAAATGTATTACTAGTGAAGCATAAAATATCAAAAATTCCCATTATAAATCTAATGCTTGGATATAATTAACATTTATACGGACAATAATAAATATATCGGCCTGTAATACACAAATTTTTAAAAAAAAAATTATACTTTTACCTTTTTTATTTTTTTTACTCATGTTACATGGATAAATTCGCTACTGTAATATATATATATATATATATATTTTTAATATTTTAAGTCTAAAAAATATTTTTTCTCAAAAAAAATTTGTAGGGTTGGTATTCAGTGACTACAAAGTACCAGGAAAATGGAATATTTGCATTGCTCTAATAATAAGTAGATTACCTCAATTGATCGATAATTGGAGTTATATGAAAATAAGTAGATAGGTAAGAAAGCATATATAGGTTGTTGAAGCTTGAAGACATAATGGAGATTGCAATAGCAACTTGTATGGAAAATTAGGCGCCCACGTTTGACCCTTCCAATTCAGAGTGTGCAAAAATGTTCAAAACCAATTAACCAAACTGAACTGGTCGGTTCGATTATATATAATTCAATTCGGTTATAATATTAGAAAATATAAAATTAATTAATTGGTTCTGTTATCAATTTTGAAGGTGAAAATTGAGAAACTAAATATTTATGTATATATTATAAAATATTATATTAAATACATTAATTTGAAAATATGTTTAATATTAGAATTATGAGTAAAATAATATTTTTAGTTATATTATTAATGAATTAATTTAAAAAATATTAAATTAATAAATAAAAATTTAGATATTATTTAGAGATAAAATTAATAAACTGATTAGCCAGTTCAATTCAGTTCTTGTACATATTAGGTTCAGTTTCGATTTTGATACTCATCCTACCTCCAATTGCTTTGCTTAAGACTTAATAGTCCAGAGGCTCTCAAATGCTTGTTTGTTTCACTCTACTTCAAAGTAACTGCACAAAAGTCAAATGGAACTAACCTTCTAAGCATATTGTTTCTACAAACTTTTTCTTTTATCATCCCAAATATATTGAAACTTAATTACATCATTCACTTTGATGAAGATGTTCAACTTCCAACTTAACGAAATGTAATAGATTATATGATCATTAAGATATAGGAGGACAAGTAATTAAACTTCATGGCTTATAAAGTATCCTCTAAACCTCTATTGTCTATGTGAAGCTTTTATTAGGGGTATAATTGCATTTTAATGTTAAAAGGGTGGCTAATAATCATTTATTAATAACCCTTCATTTGGATAATCAAATGGGCAAATCCCTTCGGCAAAAAGACGGCCTAGCCCAATGAGAAATAGTCCATCTCATAATACTTGGTGTTCACAAATGATTTAGGAGCTCTCACTTTCCACAAGCATTCTCTTCATATCATCAATCAATTTCTGTATTTGCTCCCTTGAATGCAATGGTGATGGATATACACAAGCACAATCCAACCGTCCTTCACGTATTGTGTGGAATAATGCGAGGGACGGACCAATGCCATGTACCGAAGAACATCCTAGATAATCGTCTACTGCAAGCTCTTTAAGCATTGCATTAGAGTCATCAATCACAGAGTCCTCGAACACTGATACGCAGGCAGTTCTAGATGATGCTGATGGAGTTAAACCTGGATTATCAATTGCCCTACACATTAGAAAGTTCAGATCACCCATATCCGTGAAATGCTTGTTGTTTTTCTTTGCATTTGCAAAAGACATGTAACATCTCTTTGCTACTTCCCATAGCTTGTCACCTCCATTTATGTCATGTGTATTCATGATAGCAGAGTGGTAAAATCCTGACACAATGTACATTCAGGGAGTCAATTGTTAATGATTTTTTTGGTAATAAAAATATGACAGAAACAAACTGCGAAAACATGCACTTGCATTACCAAGATTGTGGCTGTTGAGAACAGGATCAAGAATGGAACGACAATCTACAAGGGTTATAACACCATACTTCTGAGTTTGATCATCAGGAAGGTCTTTAGAGGAATGCGCTGCAATTAAACCAGCAGCTGCTAATGCTGCACAGAGTTTAATCCCTCTTGACTTGCAACCCTTCAAAAGTAAGAACGATTAGGAGCTAAATTAATGTTCCTTGGCTCACCTAACATTTATCAAGAATTCTCACAATGCAGGATCAAGATCCTCTAAACAATATGATGTAATTGTAAAAGAGTGCTGTTAAACATACCATGGGGATCAAACATACCCAGATTGACACCACTTTGGTGGATGTCTTACTACCATACTAAAGTTGTCTGGTATACGGATTAGTTTAGTTGACGGAGAGTTAATTCTTATTGAAGTAACATCTTGAGTTTGAGTCATAGTATATGCAGTCGCATTAGTTGTTGGGAGACTCATAATTCATGCGGTACTACCAGATTGAACTAAATCCATCAAAATCTGGTAAACTATGACTATCATAATTTAGACCAAAAAGCTGTATGGACCATATATGTGTCATTTGCATTTTCAATTTTGTTCTGTTAGTTGAAAAGGTCTATGTATTGCTGCAGTAAGTGAACAGTCAATATCATCGTTATCAATTATTGATTATTGAACAAGCCTTAAATGAATATGCTCATTAATCCACATCCACCCAACAGTGTCCCCATGTGATCATGTCTATGGATATAACCAGTTTCACTTTCCAAATACGAGAAAACAAGCATGGCAAAATTAAATTCTTAAGGGGGGCCCATGGCCCCTAGCCCTGCAACTCCCTCATTGTGTAAGTTCGCGATGTGCCAACTAAGAAAATTTTAGCCATTAAAGCTTGCTTTACATGTGTAAAAGCCTAAATCTTTATCCACAACATTGAATTACTCCAATCAAGCAGGGAAATTTTTTTTTGCCCAATATATATATATATATATGTATGTATTGCTTGATAGACTAATAAATAATAAAAATAAACGTAAATTATTTAGATATATAAATAGGCTTAATATATGTGTAGACTCTTAAATTTATTACGTTCTCCTCAACTTACAAATTGACCATTTTGACATTTTAATTGGTTAAAATATGACTTGTAAATATTTTTTTTTAAATTAGTACAAATAATTAATTCTCAACACCACAAGAGGAAAGTGAGGGGAGATGAGGAGTTCTAACCCTGCTTTTCTCAAATTAGATGTCCATACCTTTTGCTACTTGAACTACTCGTGGCGGACGACTTGTAAATGACTTTTAACTAGTTTAAATATATAAATAACATACAAAAGTATCATTTGGAAACACTAATAATACTGAAAAATATGAATAAATCTTATTTTTATCAAATTACAAACAGAAATAAATCAAGTAAATCAAGCATATATAATATTAGACTAATAATTAAAACTTCAGTAAAAAGATTTTTTTTTTTTTTGGACAATTCAATAAAAAAGATTACACTAGACAAGAAAAAAATGTTATTATTTTTAAGGAGAGCAGGGAATTTATCTTGATTTCTTCAGTAACATGTTCTTTTTTTTTTTAACCACAATTTTTGGAAGGAGGTAAAGAGAGAGGGGAACTGAATCCTCTACCTCTAAAGAGGGCTAATCCCATGACTAAATCGAGTTAATATTACACGGATGACTTTAAACTTTTTTTTTTTTTTTCCACGTGCTGCTGCGCTAACTAATTTTTTTTTACACTGACTAATTGGTCCATAGTAAAAACATATATATTATATTGTTTTAATTAATAATTAAAAATCGAAGCTCACATAGAAGTACCTAATTATGCTGACACCAATTTAAAGAAAAAAAAATTAAAGAAAAAAAGGCAAAAAGCTTTTTTCTTTCTTTTTTTGGTTAACATTCCTGTTATGTCTTCTAGCTAGCTGGGACTCCTCAATAATAACGGAAAACAAATGAAAATAAGATACGTGTCCTTGTACTGCATATCCACCAGTAAATTGCAACCCACCTTCTAATCCTAAGGCAGGCAAATGCATTTGCTGAAAGGATAAAAAAACAAAAGATGTGGGCATGAAACTACACTGATTCTTGATTGAATTCCAGATACATCAAGCAAGAAAGATCACAATTGTACCATATTGAAACAAACTCATAGAACATAATAATAATAATAATAATAAAGTGAATCACACTAACCTCAACAAGCTTGAATGTTTGATCAGAATTCATCTGCAGTCTAATCACTTGAGAACATCTTGCAGATTCAGTATCCACAAATTTCAAATTAGCCAATCTGAATGCATTTAAAGAGTACCCAACAACATCTATTCCTCTAGTCCAAAACCATTTATTGCTTTTCCCATTTGGGATACAATCCTCCACTGTTCTTCCAATTTCTTCCTTATAATTCTCCGTTTCACCACCACCCATTAGCTCTAGCAGCTCTCTCAGCAGCGTTGCAGCCGATGCGCGGTCACATACCGATGTATGCAGCCGGAGAACCAATACCCACTTGGTTTCGCTTAGAGTATACACACTAGCGAAGAATAAATCTTCTTCTGATGGCGATGATGACCATGGGTTCTTATTCATTTCATGCTCGAGAATGAGATGGTGTGGAGCGATTTCATTATTACTATTATTAGTGGTAATCGATTGGAGTATAGTTGAGGTTGATGGAAGATCGAAGAGTTGGATTTGGAGATGAGGAGAGGGTGGAATTATGTAGGAAAAAGAAGCATTGGCGGTGTCAAAATGGAGCTTGGAGCGGAGTATGGGGTGGAAGGATTGGAGCAGGTGCAGAGAAGTTTGGAGAGATGGGATATCTGGTGGTTTTGAAAGGAGAAGGGCTAACACTGTTATGCCTGTGCCACCAGGAACTGCTCTGCACCAACTGTACTCGGTTCCACCTACTGGCCGAGACATGGATTCAGGGGCTTGTGAGTTGGTACTGTTAAACATGGTGTTGAAGATAAGGATTTTGAGAAGAAAAGGATAGGAGGAGAGAAGCACAGAAGAGTGATTTTATTTTTATTTTTTTTAATGGAGTGTTTGGCAAGTACAAATGTTGAATTTGGTGGAAGGAAGTCAATTAAGTGTAAGTCTAAAAAAAAAAAATTGTTATAGTAAGGACAGGTATTGTGCAAGTTATGAACAGGTGCGCCCTTTTCAATCTCATATTCCCATTTCCCAAAAACACAAATAAATTAATAAAATTAAAAAAATGTAATTGTTAATACATTTGTATATTTCATGGAATATGAGAATAATGTTTACTAGTAATGCTGAAAAAAAAAAATGTTTACTGATACTTCACAATTAACGTTAATCTAGAAAAATTAACTAACTTTTAAATTAATTAAAATGGCTTAAAAATTATCTAACTTCCACATTAGAATCAATATTTATAGTTTTTTTTTTTTTTGTCTAAAACTAACTACATATATTAAAATTTAAATTCAAGATTTCGTTTAAGAGAATAATCTCTACCAGTTAATTTTATCAGTTATTTTTTATAATTTTTTTAAATATATTAAATTAATTCTAAAGATCATTGGTTATAGTAATTTTTTTTAAATAGATCAATTTAGTCTCAAAACATTTATAGACTATTTAAAGAAATATGAAGTGTTAAATACAACAACTTCATCATCTTTCATTCCACTTAAAATATATTTTTTCAAAAAGTCCTTATTTAGAATTTTACTATCACTTTAATATAAGCAAATATATAGGTGAATATTTTCAACATTTTTCATTCAACTTAAAACACTTAAAAAAAACCCTCATTTAAAAATTTCACTAGCGCTTCAATATAGCCAAATGTATATATGAACATTTTCATTATCTTTCATTCCACCTTGAACATTTTTTTTTTTTTAAAAACCTCATTTAAAAATTTCACTACCACTTCAATAGAAGATTTTTTTTTAAAGAAAAAAACTCTCATTTTGGAAATTTTAGTAGCACTTCAATATAAACAAATGTATACATAAACATTTTCATTATCTTCCATTTCACCTAGAACACCTCTTTTTTTTCAATTAAAAAAAAAACATCATTTAGAATTTTGCAGGGCAATTTAGTATCAGCAAATGTATACATGAACAATTTCATCATCTTCTATTCCGCCTAAAATACAATATCATTTTCATCATATATCATTCCACTTAAGACATTATATATATATATATATTCATTGGTGTTGTAAAATTATTTAGAACCTAAAATTTTTATATTATTGATATTGTAAAATATTAATTTTATTATTTTATTATTCTTTTTATTCTTTTTAGCACTTAATTATTATTTTCTTGAGTGATTTTAATGGCACACTTCTCGTATTATCCATTTAGAAAACTTTTATTTTTTAATACTAACTGCAAAATTAAATTCAAATTATTGAGAAAATAAATAAAATTTTTCAACCATTAAAACTAATCATATTCAAAATTATATGTTTTGAATAATTATTTTATCTTTCACTTATTTTTTTATATATATTAAAATTTTAACATAGTTGATATCTAGATAAAAAATAATAATTGCATAACATGTAAAATAAAATATATAATTTTAAATAAAATATATGCTCATGTCATGTGTTTATGAAAAAAGAAAAGCATATGCTGCTTGAATATTCTCATTATGAAAAAGACAAATATTACATTATTTGCAATTTCAGAAGCGAAGATATTCACTTTGATGCACCTTAGCACTTTGGAGCATCTCTACCCAATAATTTTAAAATAAGGCTTATATTAAAATAACATAATTTTAGTAATTTATTTTGATCTAACTTAGCTTGTCTGATGAAGGATTTGGGTGACACACACTTGATTTCCATGAATTTGAAAGCAGAGTTCTTGATAAGGAGAAGGGTCTTCGGGGAAAATTCTTGCAGAGGGCAAGTAATCTTCTGGGTAGGGTTTTGATAAACCAAAACTCCTATGATGTTTAAGTCAGTATTGTGATCAATATAAAAGAGGATTGAGAGTCTGAACATTAAATAAAAAGATGAGAAGATGATGAATAATAGTGTTTATGTGTGTATGATGTGAATAGTAATTGTTAGGATATAATAAATAGAGAGAAAAAGTAAAGGAAGAGAAGAGAGGAGGAGGAGCCTCTATTCAGCAGCTGGAAAAAGCCTTTTATAAGTTTGGTAGGTGGAAATGGATGGCTGAGATTAATGAAGATGGACAGTTAAGATTGCCTTTGCAAGGGTATGGGGAGTGATAGGTGTAATGAGTGGATTTCTCGGGAAAGATAACATGTCAGCTACAGTGACTAGTGGGTGACGGCATTTAATGTTTGTCAGGAGAAGTACAGCTACCTCTGTATTGGTGAGAGGATTTATTTAGAGAAAGGGATTTCACTCCCAGGACTTTAAGCAACTTGATAGAAGGTACAAAATGTTTTTTGAGTAGGTTTTCCCAAGTAGGACTTTTCTTGCATAGACGTCCTATATAGGAATTCGCTTTCCTTAGAGAGATGCTCCATTTGAGTATCAAGACTTAGTGTCTTTAGTAGAAAATTCCCTCTACTGATATTAAACTCATTGACCATTTGCACGATTAAACTCCTAATTTTGGACTTTGACGAACAATTTTTATACTAACAATTTCAATTAAGTGTGTAGGGAATTATATACTAAATATATACCAAGCATATACACTTCTGGATGAATAGTGACTTTTTGAGTTGATTGAACCTCGAAGATTCAAAAAGGCTTTTGACATATTTAGAGCTCTTAAATGAGAAAATGAGATTCTTAACTTTTGAAGTAGACATCTTAAGATTTCTAAATTGAGCTTGCTTGTCAAAATCCAAGTTCATTTGAGTATGCAAATCTTCAGTTGAAGTCAGCATATATAGCTTGCATTTTAGTTTGCATAACTCTTGGTATTTCAACAAAATATTGAGCTACAAATGTCCAATTAAGGTGATTTAAAGTTTTATGGTAGGCTAAGATAATTATCTACAACTTTCATGAAGAACATTTTAGCTGAATTGATCGTCTTCAGTCCCGTTCACGAGCATCTTTTGAGATGGTCATGAGTTGTCCTTGAATGGAGCCTTTTGAGCACATTTTTGCCAAAAACTGGCAATACCCCTCACGAGCATGAGTGCTCATGAGCACACCTCTAATAGCATTTAAAGGGAAAATTTGATGCAATGGATATATCTTTGCTCCTCATGAGCACTGTTCACTCTTGAATGGCCCGTGAGCATCCTTTGAGCTACCAAAAGTCAAAGAATTGATTCAAAATCAATTATAAACATTGGAGACATAATTGATACATCTAAAAACTATATTTTTAATTGCTTTCTATATAAACACAACTTAGAATTCAATTGAAAGGTTAAGAAACTTGTTTATCATCGATTATTTTCTTAAACATTCAATTGAGCTCTTAAACTTTCCTTTAAAAAATTCTTTGTGTATAACTCTTGTGAGAGTTGGTAAGTGATTAGAATAAAAATTCTTATTCTTCTATTTTTTGGGTTTAGAAAATAGGAAGTGATATTCTATTCTAAAGGAATTGGTTTAAGTGTTTAGCCATTAAAACACTTGAGAATTTGATTTTAGTGTGAGCCTTAAAAACATTTGTAATTTGGTTTTTGAGTGAGCCTTGAAAACTCAAGTTGTAAGGTTATAAAAGTGAGCCATAAAACTTTTGTGTGTTCTCAATCTTATGAATAAGATTGTGGGTGATTAAAAATCCTAACTTGGGGATAAGTTAGGTGGAGACGTAGGATTATTGTTGAATCTGAACTCCTTAAATATTTGTGTTATTCATTCTTCCTTCTCAACTCTTACTCAATTCTTGCAAAAAATTCTTTTAATTTCTTATTTTTGTTTGATAGTCCTATTCACCCCTCCTCTAAGACTCTTTTAAAACTTTAACTCGATTCTTAAAGGTTGAAAAGTCAAATGGTCTAATGTGTCATATAATACATGGTTCTTCTCCACGTGTCGAACTTCCATATGTATCATCATATAATATTTATATATAAAAATGATAATTTTCACACACACTATATATACATATATATATTCACCACTCAAATTACTAAAATAAAGTACATTTATTTCAATTATGCTTACAAAAATAATATGTAATTGTATTGATTATTTAAAATACTATCTCTAATATAATATGCCGATGAGACTAAATAAAGTGGTTTAGATGGAATTTTATAATTGAACCTCCAATATGCTACTAAAAATAAATTTTGAATTATCACCATAGAATAGAGAATTTTGCTAGAACATACTTATATGGTATTTCATGTTTAGGCGAGATCCACTAGTGTGATGTTTTTTTTTTTTGAGATGGAAAGGACTTCATTCAAGAGCTCTCACAAGCAAGTACAAGAGAGATAAGGTATGGGTTATTCCCCATTCTATATGATCAGAAATAAAATGGGCAGCTCTAACATAAAGATGAGTTGTCTCATCGTAGATCGACAAACAAAATGAATATACATTTGATTAAAGTATTTAATAAGGAAACAACAATCATCAATAATTAAACCTAAATAATCAACATGATTAGGATTTTCTAAGCATCTAACAACTTATAATGCATCAGATTCCAAAACAAAGCGATCAAGCAGGAGAGATTTCACTAAACTGAGAACTTTTTTGACAAACAATGCTTCTACTTCCTTGGATAATACTAAGTATGATATGATAGACACTAATAGAAAATAACAATTTAGCTATCACGACCCAAACTGGAGAGTCATGATTGGTGTTAGGGAACGAGAATTATCACGAATCCGGAACCCGTAGTAAGCCTTAAAAATAAAAACACATGTAAACATAACACAAAAATACATCAGAATTAAAACTTTAAATAATATAAAAGAAATTCTCATATCATAACATAAATAAAATATCTTCATACAAATCTTTAAATACAGAAACACTGTCTAATACAATATCAAATACTACAACAATAAGCACTATTGCTGCAACGTTTACTAAAATACAAGAAAAGAGATGGTTTAATATTTACATATGTCAGTCGAGGAGGAAAGAGTCCGGCAAATAGGTCTAATAGAGAGGTTTGAAGTAAAAGATCTTGAAAAAAAATATTGAGGGGGCTTAGACCTTACTGAGTGAATTATTATAATATATATACACGCAACCTAAAATATATAGATACTCAAGCATCAGTATAATAATATATATTTTTATTTATATATACATGCATTTCATACAAATGCTAAAAATTTATTTTATTTTAATAATAAATGCAAAAGAATTTTGGGTGGAGGATCAAAGTAGAATCCTTAAATTTTCGCAACCTCGATCACTGTATTTACTTAGCCAACAAGCTTTCCATAACTCTAAAATATTTCTTTTATCTAACTTTTGGCAGTAAACTGGCCCTGCGTACACAAAGGATCAATCGAGGATCCGCAGTTTCACTACCGGTGCTAACTGGCCCAGAGTACCCTACAGATCAACTGAGGATCCGCAATCACAACCTTTATCATCCACAATTCATTAAAAATCATAATTCCCATATCAACATTCACAGTCTAATTCTAACGTACTACTGCGCAACATCCTTAATGTAACCCACTAGGTGACACATTTTACAACTATCCTCCAAAAATAATGTTTCATAAAAATATAATGAAAATCACAGTAAACATGAATAGCCTTCATTTTCATAATTTAATAATCGCATGTAAATATATATGAAAATATATAAATTCAAAATAATCATATGATAATAATTAATGAATTAAAGCATAATGAAATTCACATTTATTCAAAATATGGATGCTCACAATATATGTCATACATGTAATGTATACATAAGATAATAACTTATAGTTTAAGTGTGTTTCTCGACCTTGGCTCGACTGACCTAGTCAGATAGGCATAGCACGTAGAGCAACTAAGAAAAATAATAAAATAATTTTTTCGAATCAAAATCTTAATTTATACTTCTAGAATTTCTAAAGAATGACTCAATATAGGATACAACTCAACAAAAATTCAAAACTCAGGACCGACCTGATGTCACATTTTACGAGAATTCTACCAAAAATTTGACAGAGTTTTGTCTGTAAAACGGACGTCTCTCTACTAAAAGTAGAGTCGATCATGCACACAAACATACTTCAAATACACAAAATGCTCAACTTCTCAAGTTAGACTCCCGAACTACAATTATTGCTCAACCAATAACCAATATACCCAAAATCAAGAATATAATAATAAACATTAATAATTCACTAAAATTTATAAAAATCAATAAAATACCACAATTTAATTTATTTAACTAATAAAAATATCAAATATATTTATTTTCAAAATAATTAATAAAATTTCAAATATAATTAAATAATATTAATAAAAATCCATTTTTCAATTATTCACAATCAAATAGCATAATTTACAATTAATTATTTAAATTGCCCTAGTATATAATAAAAATAGCTAAAAATTCATTTAATCATAAAATAATAAATAAAATTATTATTTGAATATATTTCCAAAAATTATTATTAATTAGCTAAAAATAGTAAATAATTCATAAAAATTATTTTAATACTATTTATTACTCAAAAATTATCCAAAACATAATAATTAACAATAATTTCAATTAAAATGCAAAATTTACTAATTTATATTAATTTTTTCAAAAATCTAATTTTTACATAAACATTCAAAAATTCATAATAAATATTCAGAACATAATTGCAATAATCTTTTTACACAAAATATGCTTAAAATCACTAGTAGAATTTATTAAAAATAAAACACATTTTCGAGCCAGGACAATTCCCATGAACAATAACCGAGCTCGAAATAGTGCTCAAAATTCAACTATCTCCAAAATTGAATTTAAATATATTTTTGGAAAGCTTACAACTTCAATTTAACTAATCTAAAGTCAATTTAACATGAATCAAACCAATTGAACACAAAATCAACAATTTAAGCCAATAACCCTAGATTGACTTATTCAAAATTGAAGTTAAATTTGAGTTTAATAAGACGAATTACCTTAGGGGAAATGAAGCCCACGATGAGAGCTTTCAAATGGGACTAGTACAAGCTCTAACCATTGCCGGAATCATCACCGACGGCCTTTGGAAGCTCTTAGCATCGAGAGGAAGAAACAAGGAGGAAGAGGAAGGAAAATAGCGGCGAGAGGAGGGAAAGGCAGTGGTGGCGAGCTAGAAAGGGGTGACAGTGGTGATGGTGGTGTTGCCAGGCAGTCAAGCGACGACGAGGAGCTAGTTCAGACTCTGCATTTCACGTAGAGAAGAGGAAGAAGAAAGGAAAGAGAGGGAAAGGGCAGGAAGGAAAGAGAAAGGGGGGAAGGAAAATTATATATATATAATCAAAAAGTAGAAAATGACAAAATAATATAAAAATAATATTTTTAATTTAAATATCTTATTTTCTAATTAAACCCACCACAATATTAGAATATATAAAATTACACTACAATAAATAATTCGTAAATAATAATTATATTATTATTATTAAATAATTTAAGTTTTAAATTTCAATTTAATATTAATACCATAATACAATAAAATAATTAATAGCACTTGAATTTAATTTAATCACACTAAATAACCATAATATAATAATTAATAAAATATTTATTAACACTGTAAATCCCTGAAATTAATTTAATAATTTATAAAAATATCGGGTTATAACAATCTTTTTCTCTTATAAAAATTAGTCATCAAATTTCAAATAAAAAGAATATAATACAAGAATTCATCTAGGAAAAAGGTAAGGGTAGGTCATTCACATCTTAGTCTCGGTCTCCCACGTGTGTTCCTCCACGTTGTTGCTCCTCCACGTCACTTTGACCATCAAAATCTACTTCAAACGCAATTGACAAACTTGATAATCCACAATCACAACTAACTCTTCCTCGTACATCAGGTCTTCATTCACTTCCATACTCTAGGGCTATAACGCATGCGAAGGGTCTGAAATGTACTTCCTTAGCATCGAGACATGGAACACTGGATGCACTTGAGACAAATTCGGAGGCAAACCAAACTGATATGCAACCATGCTCACTCTCTCCAGAATCTCGAGAGGTTCAATGTATCTTGGTGCTAACTTTCCTTTCTTGCCAAATCTCATCACACCCTTTATCAATGACACCTTCAGAAATACATAGTGCCAAATCTGAAACTCTACATCTATACACTTCGGATCCGCATAGCTCTTTTGTTTGCTAGCTACGGTTTCTAATATTCTTCTGATCAAAGTAACATTCTTAGCTATATCCTAGATAACCTTAAGTCCAATAAACTTTCTTTCTCCAATCTCATCCCAACACAAAGGGGATTTACACTTCCTTCTGTATAGAGCTTCATATGGTGCCATTTCAATACTGCTATGGTAGTTGTTATTGTAAGCAAACTCTACTAGTGGCAGATGATCATCCTAACTACCTTCAAGATCCATTACACACATTCTTAACATATCCTTAAGTGTTTAGATCGTCCTCTCAAATTTACCATTTGTTTGAGGTTGAAAAGCAATACTGAAATCAAGCCTGGTGCCCATTATTTCTTGCAACTTATGCCAAAATTGAGAGGTAAACACTGAGCCTCTGTCATATACAATAGAAACAAGCACTCCATGAAGGCATACAATATGCTTAACATATAGCTTAACCAACTTGGCTATAGAATAAGTAGCTTTAACTGGTAAGAAATAAGCTGATTGAGTTAACTTGTCCATAATCACCTAAATGGAATCGTATCCATCCTTTGAATAAGGTAACCCTGTCATAAAATCTATAGTAATTCTCTCTTATTTCCACTCAGGAAAAGGAAAAGGCTGAAGTTTCTCACAAGGCTTTTGATGTTTAGCTTTCACTTACCAATAAGTCAAGACTTTAGAGATAAAATTAGTTACATCCTTCTTTAATCCATCCCACCAGTACAGATCTTTAATGATATAGTACATCTTAGTAACACCTAGATGTACACTATAAGCTGCAAAATGTGCTTCTTCTAAGATCTCTTCTCTCAAATTATCTATGTCAGGAATGCATAATCTTCCACTGATTCATAAAACACCTTCATCATCAAGTGTAAAATCAGTGAACTTTCCTTCATAAACATTCTCCTCAAGCTTAATCAAAATAAGATCTTAACTTTAAGTTGCCTTAATCCTGTCCCTCAATACTGATTTGACTTTGAACTGAGCTAGCATTCCTCCCGATCTGCTTATCTTCATCATTAAACCTTAATCCACTAACTCATGCAACTCTTGGATCAGAGGTCTCCTCTCCACACTAATGTAAGCAAGACTACCCGAAGACTTCCTACTCAAGGTATCTGCTAGCACATTAGCCTTGCCTGAATGGTATAGGATATCACAATTATAATCCTTTAAAAGTTCTAACTATCTTCTTTGCCTCAAGTTTAGATCTCTCTGCTATAAAATGTACTTCAAGCTCATGTGATATGTAAAAATCTCACAAGTCACTCCATATAAATAATGTCTCTAAATCTTGAAAGCAAAGATCACTGTATCTATCTCTAGGTCATGAGTAGGGTAATTTTGTTCATGCTTCTTCAACTGTCTCAAAGCATAAACTATCACCCTACCATTCTACATTAACATATAATTAGGCCAACTCTAGAAGCATCATAATACACAATGAACTTATCTTCTCTATTTGGCAAAGTCATAACTGGACTTGTGGTCAACTTTTCCTTCAATAATTGAAAATTGTTCTTATAAGCATCTGACCACATGAACTTTACATTCTTCTGAGTTAGGCAAGTCATAGGTGCTGCAATTCTTGATAAATCTTGCACAAATTTCCTATAGTACCCCGCCAAACCTAAAAAACTTCGAATCTCAGTACCTGATGTCAATCTGGGCCATTCAGACACTGCTTCAATCTTTTGTGGATCAACTTAAATACCATCTTTAGATACCACATGTCCAAGGAATGCAATACTCTCTATCCAGAAATCACACTTCAAGAATTTAGCATAAAACTGATATTCTCTTAGTGTCTGTAGTACTGTCCTCAAGTGATATACGTGTTCCTTCATACTCTTTGAATATACTAGTATATCATTAATGAAGACTACTACAAATTGATCCACAAATGGTTTGAACACCTTGTTCATTATATCTATGAAACAGTTGGTGAATTAGTTAACCTAAAGGACATCACAAGAAACTCATAATGACCATATCTAGTGTGGAATGTCATTTTAGGAACATCAGCTTCATTGATCCATAATTGATGATAGTCTGACCTCAAGTCAATCTTGGAAAAGAACCATGCACCCTGAAGTTAATCAAACAAATCATTTATCATCAGAAGAGGATACTTGTTCTTCATTGTCATCTTATGCAGCTCTCCGTAATCAATGCACAATCTTAGTGTACCATCATTCTTTTTCACAAACAAGACTGGTGTACCCCAAGAAGAAACATTGGGTCTAATGAAACCCTTTTCCATTAAATCTTACAATTGCTCTTTTAATTCTTTTAACTCTAAAGGACCCATTCTATAAGGCAACATCGAAATAGGACCTGTGCTTAGGACCATATCTATATAGAATTTGATCTCTCTATGAGGTGGTAAATCTAACAATTCATTTAAAAAAATATCAGGAAACTTATATGCTATATGAACATATGAGATAGGCATATTCTCCATCGAAGTATCCCTGAATAATGCCAAGTATCCATGACAACCTTTCCTCAGCATCTTCCTAGCTGTGATAGTGGAGATAAGATTTTGAGGTTCAAAACTCTTGTCACCCATAAACTTAAACTCTTTATCATTTGAAATTATGAAAATCACATCTTTTTATATCTCATTTTATATTATTTATACGAAAAATTTTATGGTAATTTTATTTTTTTAATTACTTTTATTTTATTTTGTCTTTATCACCGTTGGATAAAAATGCATTTTATTATCCAATAATGATTATTAAGAAAAGAAAGTGTATTTTACTTTGTAAAAACAAAGTAATGAAAGAATGAACCTATTTATACATTTTACACATTACACCCAATATTTATATTTATTTTATATATTTATTCAATAAAATATATTTTATTATTTAATAATTTTACAAGTAAATAATAAATTAATGATTTCTTGATAATTATAAGACAAATTAGTTGTGAGTTAGTGTTTTGCGTAGAGGGTAAATAATATACATATTTTAAAATAAATAATTTTAATAAATTAAACTAAAATTTAATTAAATGTACAAATTAATTAAATATAAAAATGAGAACTTAATTTAACTAATTAAATACAATTTAATTAATTAATTAATTTCAAATTAGAGTATTTTTTTGTTTCCAAAATCAATAATTTTGGCCCAAAATTTCAAAAACAAAATTGGGCCAGACTCTTGAAATTGAAACATAATGATCAGGCCTGAAAACTCTATCGATCCACATAAAGGACAAAAGTTTCAGACCGTCAGATGAAGATACCATAGCTCAAAATATAACCGTTAGATTAAATTCGAAGCGAGCGGGTCTCTAAAAATTCAAATTCGCCATCTGCAGCCCGCTCTTCACATCTCGCGTTCTGAAACTAAGCACAAACGCTACAGTTTCAAATTTTTTCTTAATTTTTTTTTAAGCGATTAGAGCAGTGGATCTAACACTGTGCACTTTCCTGAATCGCCTGTTTAACCGTAAATCGGAGATCTTGAAAAGACGACGCCATGTCCGCTCGTCACGAAAAAGAGAAAGGCGTTAATGTTCAGGTTCTTCTTCGTTGCAGGTACCTCCTCGCTAGGGTTTCTCTGGTGAACCTTTTTTTTTTTCATGATGGAGGATTAATTGAAGTGTTTTTTTTTTTTTTTTTTTAATTTTTTTAAATTTATTAGGCCATTTAGCGACGAGGAGTTGAGGAATAATGCGCCTCAGGTTGTGACCTGCAACGAGTATCAGAGAGAGGTCGCCGTCTCGCAAAGCATTGCCGGCAAGCATATAGATAAGGTTTTCACTTTCGACAAGGTCAGTTTTTTGTTTTATATTTTTGAAATGAATTGTGTTGAATTTGATGGTGTAAAAGGAAGGAACTTGAAGTGAAACTATAATGGTGTAATTGATGATTTATGTGGCGTAGGTTTTTGGTCCTTCAGCTCAGCAAAGGGAGCTTTATGAACAAGCAGTGGTGCCAATTGTAAATGAAGTTTTGGAAGGTTTTAATTGTACCATTTTTGCATACGGTCAGACTGGTACTGGTAAAACATACACAATGGAAGGGGAATGCAAGAGGTCAAAGGTATATACATAAGTACCTTGTGGGCGATGTTTGTTTGTGGTATGGTGTTTTTGTTTTGTATCTATTGTTGATTGATTGATTGCTTGATGTGATAAACCAAATTTGACAGAGTGGGCCTAATGGAGAATTGCCTCCAGAAGCTGGGGTTATCCCCAGAGCAGTTAAGCAAATTTTTGATACACTTGAAAGCCAGAATGCTGAATATAGTGTCAAGGTTACATTCTTGGAGTTGTACAATGAGGAGATCACTGATTTGCTTGCCCCAGATGAAATTTCTAAAGTTGTTTTGGAGGAGAAGCAAAAGAAGCAATTGCCTTTGATGGAGGATGGGAAAGGTGGAGTTCTTGTAAGAGGTCTAGAGGAGGAAATAGTAGCAAGTGCAAGCGAGATATTTACACTTCTTGAACGAGGGTCTGCGAAACGTCGCACTGCAGAAACTTTGTTAAACAAGCAATCAAGGTAATTGAACAACCCTTCTGTTGTTTACATGGTTAAGTGCCATTGATAGTTAACCCTTTTTTTTTGTTGTAATAATATCCTTTCTGTTTAATGTTTTAGTCGGTCGCATTCTCTTTTTTCCATTACAATACACATCAAGGAAGCAACTCCTGAAGGTGAAGAATTGATAAAATGTGGCAAGCTGAATTTGGTTGATCTGGCTGGTTCTGAAAATATCTCTCGTTCTGGTGCCAGGGAGGTATAGTTTAGCAGCAGCTTTTATGTGAATTTCAGTTCATGTGTAGTATAAAGAGAATGTCAAGCTATAAACAATCATGTTTATCATCTTATAGGGTCGTGCAAGAGAAGCTGGTGAAATCAACAAAAGTTTACTTACTCTGGGTCGTGTTATTAATGCTCTTGTAGAGCATCTTGGGCATATTCCATACAGGTTTAATATGCTTTCTTGTTTTATTCTTCCATAACCTATAACAATGTTCCTCCAGGTTTTATATACGTGCTAGATTTTCTCCAGGGATAGCAAGCTCACAAGGTTACTTCGTGATTCACTTGGTGGAAGAACCAAAACATGCATTATAGCAACAGTTTCACCTGCTGTTCATTGTTTAGAAGAGACCTTGAGTACACTGGATTATGCACACAGAGCCAAGAATATAAAAAATAAGCCTGAGGTTCGTTGTTAAATTTTAGACTTTACTTAATTGAGATAATGAATTATACTGTACCTCCCTGTTTTGGTAAGTCAACCAGTTTCTTTCGCGTGATTTTCTTGGTCTAGATAGATGGCAATAATTCACTATCCTTTTATGTATTTACTTTGTGTTCAATAAATGACCTGCTACACTGAACACAAGAACAAAGAAATCTGATGTTATAAATTCGACTGGCAGGTCAGAGGATACTGGGCATTGCCATGCTAATTTTTTATCCCTATAAGCAAACAATTTTACTGTCATTCTTCATTCTTTTATTTGATATTAGGTTATTTTATGTGCTTGTGTGTGCAAGTGTTGCGTGTCTCTTGCATTGTCAAATTGTTTTAAATGGGTGCAGCATGTTTGATTGTTTTCTCTTCAGATATCTTCCCCAGGAAGCGCTGTGATTGGCAGTCTAGTTTAATATTAGAGAACTCATAAGCGTATTGCTAACTCTAACTCTTTGGAGCACATCTTGTACTTGGCTGCATGTTATAGCTTTGAAACTAACTTAGCTGCATGTTGTTGTGGCTTTGAAATTAGCCTTGTCATTTGCAGTTTCTTTTCTTAGGTTCTATACTTATTATGGTCATTTGCAGGTGAACCAAAAAATGATGAAATCAACTCTCATCAAAGATCTCTATGGAGAAATTGAAAGGCTCAAATCAGGTGCGATGCTTTTGGAACAGCAGGGCTAGTAAACACAAAATTATGAACAGTAGTTACCATACTGCTCTGTATGCTTAATGTGTTAGTTTACGCCATTTTGTTCAGAGGTTTATGCTGCACGCGAGAAAAATGGGGTTTACATTCCAAAGGAGCGATATTATCAGGAGGAGAGTGAAAGAAAGGTATTCCGCTATTTCCCTTGTAGATTATGTATATGCCTTTTCTGTGACATTCTAAATTCTTTATTGTTTTTGAGGATGTTCTGTTGATTAGTTGCTTTGTTAGCTTTTCTTGACGAATTTTGACTTTTTTTTTTAACATCTGTCCTAAAGTAATAACTGGATACAAATTAACCCTTATGGATATGCCTTTTGCATATAATTTCTCAGCCCAATTTTCTGTTGTGTTCAGGCCATGGCAGAACAGATAGAACAAATGGGAGTAACAATAGAAAACCATCAGAAGGTTAGTGTGTTTACTGTCTCTTTTAGAAGTTAGGAAATAATTTGCCTTTTGACATATGACATCTATATTAACTTGAAAGTGTCTACCACATGTTTTAAAACAGCAAGTGGAGGAGTTGCAAGTAAAATATGATGCCCAAGTTCAACAATGTTTTGAGTTGAGCAGAAAACTTGATGCCACTGAGGTAAGTTAATTGTCTATGTTTCTATGTATGGATAGAATGCTTGAGTAGACTTGTAGTGACATAGGCAGAATGTGCAGAAAAGCTTGAATCAAACCTGCAAATTACTCTCCAGTACTGAGGAGGAATTGAAGAAGTATCGTTATACTGTGAAGGAGAGAGATTTTATCATATCTGAACAGAGGAAAGCAGGCATGTTTAGGCATCTATTTTGTTGGATTTTGTGCAGTTTAACACAGCCTTCGCTAACTTCAGTTCTGTTCGATTGTATTTAATTTTTGTTTTTATTTGGTTGCACATTAATGTTTCTGTGGGATATTTGAAACAGAGAATGCTCTTGCACATCAAGCTAGTGTTTTAAGATCTGACCTCGAGAAGGCTCTTTGTGATAATGCCTCTCTGTTCCAAAAGATTGGTATGTTCTTAACTTTGTCATCCATTCTTAGTTTTATGGATAGTTCACTTAACATTAGTTATTCTCTGTTGTTATATGTTGCATAGGTAGAGAAGATAAGCTGAATGCTGATAATAGAGCAGTGGTTGGCAATTTCCAAGTGGAGCTCTCCCAACAAGTTGGTTGTCTCCGGAACATGGTGGCTTCCTCGATGTTAAAGCAAGATGAACACATTCAATGTGTTGAGAAACTTTGTCATTCTTTCCTAGACATCCATGATAAGGTGCAAAAAAATCTACATGCACCAGTTTCTCTATTATTGACTTTCTACTCCATTCATGTTTTCTTTTGAATTGTATTGTCATTGTCTTAGTTTGGGTTTTGAGTTCCACTGCCTTAATTCTATTCCATTCCTTTTGTATAATTTACTACAGGCAGTCAAGGATATGAAGAAAAAATTGAGGGATTCAAGGGCTTTGTATATTTCCCATATTGAGGCGGTACAAAATGTTGTAAGGTTGCACAAGGCTAGTTCTATTGCTAGCTTAGAGGCAATTTCATCTTCAGTTTCTTCTAATGCACAGTCTATTGAGGATGTAGGTAGCAGGAAAGAGTATATTTTTATATCTGTCACAATTTAATTAATGCATGACTTTTTTACTTAGCATTCATTTTTGTATCAGTATCTTGCATCGGAGGCTGGTCAGGCTTCTTCTATATTTGATGATCTTCAGAGTACACTTTCAACTCACCAAGGAGAAATGGCTCTTTTTGCCAAGGAAATGCGTCAGGTTTGTTCATTAACGTGATGCATACCTTGGCATATTTACTGGATTATCATTTTCTGTTTTCTTAATATATTTATTGCTGTTTCTAACTCATGGTTCCTTTTGTTTGGATCTGAATGGCTTGGAATCCAATAGAAATTTCATGTTAGTGGTGAGCGCATGAAGGAGATATCTGACTATATGCATGGATTTCTTCAAAAGCTTTTAGAACAATCCGAAGGACTTCAGAATCATGCAGCACATGCTGATGAAATTCAATTAAAGAGCATTGCAGATTTTCAGAAAGCTTATGAGGTATGTTAGACATAAGATTGCACAGGCACTCCATGCTCTATTGGGACTCAGACACTGCTCACATCAAAATTTTTCACCTGCAGAAGCAATCAAAATCTGATGCTGAGAAGCTTGTTGCGGATATTAGCAATCTTGTCTCTAACCACATTCTGCGTCAAAAGGAGCTGGTTTGCTTCTTTTTTGGAGCTTCTATTTTGATGTTGTGTCCATTCTCAAAATTGACTGAAGTTGTGCTGATAGGTGGATGCAAGGCTTGTTCATCTCAGAGAAACTGCTAAAGGAAACAAGGGAACTTTGGATGGACACATATCTTCAATGGAGGGTGTAACAACAGATGCAAAGCGAAAATGGGAGGAATTTTCTATGCAAGCAGAGAATGATGCTAAGGATGCTGCAGATCTCTCTGCTGCCAAGCATTGTCGTATGGAGTTACTTTTACAGCAGAGGTATTATGGGTCTTTTGTGGGTTCTGTGTGGATATGTTAAATTGAGTTTTGCTTTTACTAGTGTGTTGGCATGAAAAAAAAAGGATCTTGTGCAATTTATTTGACAACAATGATTGATAGCAAATACGATCAATAATGAATTAATTGCAAGCATTTTGTACTTTGTAATGCGGAACTTCTGTCCTAGAAAGAATTCATATTCTCTATTTGACCTTTCTGTTGCCCTTTCTTTGATTTAGTTTAAGTACTACAGAGTCTGCTTTCAAGCACTGGAAAATGACACACGAGTCGGTGAATGAGATTGGCCGTAAGAATGTTTCATCTCTGTCGTCACTTGCCAGGTAGGAAAATGCCCCTTTTGTTTAGATGTTCAAATATATCAACTTTCAAACTGTTAAATGATTAATTTCGACATCAAATTTTCATAGAACTAGTGGCTGTGGTTTAAAAGAAGCAACTACCGATAAGCAAGGCTTCAGATACATAAGCAAAGTGTTGCATTGCTGTGGATTTATTGAACTCATATTTGTTTCATTCTGCTGATATATTCATCTTATCTAAGATCGTTCTCTTGAAAAATTTTTTGGACAGAAATGCATGTGATAGCATCGATCAACATGATACTGAGATTGGTTCTGCAAGGGTTGCAACTGAGCAAGATGTGACAAGGAATAGTGAAGATTTCATTCTGCATATTGACAGTGAGTATCGTTTTGTTGTGCTTTGAGTTTAAAAGATAATCTGCGTTCCTATATTTGTTATAATGATGGCTATTAAAGAGATTGTGGGTTCACTTTCACATTTGCTTGTCTATTATCTACCTACTTTAATTTTCAGAAAATCATCTTTGGGGCAAAGTGAGAAAAAAGTATTTCCTCAAAATATGTCTTTTACTGAACAGATATTTTACTGAATTTTGTAGTGGAGAAATGGCCATTCATTATGAAGTTTATTTTTCTCGAGTTAATTTTCTATGTATGTTTAGGTTAATATGTCAAAAATCAGTGTTCATGAATAAAGTTCGAGCTTTATAATCGTAGTTATTTCGTTGATTAGTGCTTGAAAATGTAGTTTGCCATCCTACCCCAAAAAAAAGGGAGTCCAGAGCTCCAGATCATGACATTTTAGATTGGTACAGATATGTCAGAGCAGGAGCGGGGTTCTATATCTGGAATCTTGGAAACTGTAAAAGCTCAGGCAGATACACTAACGAGTTTCAGGGAGGATCATTCTGGCCAAGCTGCAGCCATTGAACACAAAGCACAGGAAACCTTCGCGCAACATTACATGGTAAGTTGGTGTAGAATATGACCTGTTGCACATTTTTGTTACTTTATATGCAAAGTTTTTGATTGTCACGGGTATACAAGAAATATTAAATGATGCTAAGTGGAGTTGGTCCTTTTTATGTTCTGGTGTAAAGTAAACCATTCTGTTAGTTATACAAGGGGAATCAAAGCTGAAAATTAGTTGGTTCTGTGATGCTATCAGAAACTTATTCGGACTTTGGAAATAGAAATTTTGACTTCAATCATATGCTTTGTCCTCAAATTTTCTTGGGTATTCATGTTTGTGTTCTTTGCTGAAATTTGATGCATTGCTTTCAATAATGTGCAGGATTATGAGCCAACTGGTACGACACCATTGAGGTGCGAGCCAGACCTCCCAAGCAAGGGGACAATTGAGTCACTACAAGCAATGCCAATGGAAACTCTTCTTGAAGAATTCCGAGAAAACAATTCTTACGAATCATTTGAGGTGAAGGAGTTGAAACCATCTTTAATACCACGGTCACCTCTTGTACAACTGAACTAGTAAATGGTTTATTGTTCCTCATCTACTTGCCAGTGAAAGCCCATTTGTATCTGTACGAATAGTGTACATTGTCATTATTTTCATCTGAAAAATTATTAGATTGCAGCAGTGGTGAAAGGTGGTGGAGGGTGTATTGCAATATTTCTGGTGTCTAGGATATAAGTTAATCCCACCTTGGGATTCAGTAATATGTAGCTTAGTAGAAGGGATGTAAAGTGAAGCAAGCAATAGCTCCACACTTGGTGATGATTTAAGTTTTATTTTGGGATACTGGGTCTGTTAATCAATTTCTGCACAAATATATGGCATTACATTCTTGGTTATTTGAGAGCAGATTACTTTTGGTTGCGACACTTGTCATTACTCTACAATAATCTCCACCTTTTCTGTTCTACTGCAGAATGAGACCAATATAGTACCCTGCTTACAGACAGTGGCTTGCTTTTTAGACGAGTTTGTTGTTCCAGTTTCCTGCATTACAGACAGTATGTGTGCATGTATGATGATGTTTGGTCTTAATGCGTTCAATGTTTGGGCGTGTCACGAAAATCCACTAATGGGCGTCTTGGCTTATAATAGGATTGGTCAACTCCTAAGTTAGCATTTTCAGATGGTAATCAGCCCATGACAATGGCACTTGTTCTTAAACTTCCCATTCTATGTCAAAACTTGCAAAAATATCAAACAATTAGCATTGTCCTTAACCATGTTTGTCTCCGGTCCTTTTCTACTGTTGCAGCAATGTCAGATACCATTTCTCAACCTCAGTCTCATCAACAAATAGACCCAATTACTCAGATATCCACAATGCCAAACCCTAATTTTATAAACCCGAAAACTTTAATGTCCATACTCATGAGCTGTAAAAACATATTCCAAATTAAACAGGTTCATGCACTGATAACAACAAATAGCATGCTTCATAATAGCCTCAATGTAGCTAACAAGCTTTTACATGTCTATGCTCAAAAAAAATATGTGGCTGATGCTTATATGTTGTTTGATAGAATGCCGGAAAGAGACCCTTTTTCTTGGAGCGTAATGATTGGTGGGTTTGCTAAAGTTGGTGACTTTGTGCATTGTTTTACCACTTTTAGAGAGCTAATAAGAAATGGGTTGGAAGTGCAACCTGATAATTACATGTTGCCTTTTGTGATAAAAGCTTGTAGAGATACAAAGGAGCTGAATGTGGGTAGATTGATTCATTGCATTGCTGTTAAACATATGCTGCATTCGGATCGATTTGTTTGTGCCGCTTTAGTTGATATGTATGCTAAATGCAGAGTGATTGACGATGCTAAGCAGTTGTTTGATAAAATGCCAAGTAAGGATCTTGTGACATGGACAGTTATGATTAGTGGGTATGCTGAATGTGGAAATGCGAAAGAATCATTGGTTTTGTTCGACCAAATGAGAGAAGAAGGTCTCTTTCCTGATAAGATTGCTATGGTGTCTATTGTAAATGCTTGTGCTAAATTGGGTGCTATGAATAAGGCTGGGCTTGTTCATGAATATGTAAGTAGAAACAAGTTTTCTTTGGATGTTATACTGGGAACAGCAATGATTGATATGTATTCTAAATGTGGTGATATTGATTCTGCAAGAGAAATCTTTGATAAGATGCAACAAAAGAATGTGGTTTCATGGAGTGCAATGATTGCAGCTTATGGATATCATGGGCAAGGCAAGAAAGCTCTTGAACTGTTCCCTGTGATGTTGAATAGTGGGATATTGCCTAATGAAATCACCTTTGTTTCCTTGTTATATGCTTGTAGTCATTCAGGCTTGGTTGAAGACGGTCTTCGGATTTTTTCTGTGATGTCGGAAAGTTATGGTGTTAGGCCAGATATAAAGCACTATACTTGTCTGGTTGACCTCTGGGGTCGAGCTGGGAGACTGCATGAGGCATTGAGATTTATTGAAAATATGTCAATTGAGAAAGATGAGGGTTTGTGGTCTGCTTTTCTTGGAGCATGCAGGACCCATAAGCGTATAGAATTGGCAGAGAAGGCAGCAAAATGGCTTCTTGAACTACAACCCCAAAATCCTGGGCACTATGTATTGCTTTCAAACATTTATGCAAATGCAGGTCAATGGAAAAATGTGGCTAAGATTAGAGATCTGATGACTAAAAGGAAACTAAAGAAAATTCCGGGTTATACATGGATCGAGGTGGATAACAATATCTATCAATTTAATGTTGGAGATAGTACTCATCCTAGATCGGAGGAGATTTACGCGAAACTGAAGAGTTTGAGTGATAAGTTGAAGCTGGCTGGTTATGTTCCAGATACAAACTTTGTGTTACAAGATGTTGACGAAGAAGTTAAGCTTGGAATACTATACACACACAGTGAGAAGTTGGCAATTGCTTTCGCTCTTATTTCCACACCCGAGGGAACTCCTATTAGGATGTCAAAGAACCTAAGAGTTTGTGGAGATTGTCACACTTTTAGTAAGATGGTTTCAGAAATTACACAAGGGGAGATCATTGTCCGAGATGCTAATCGCTTTCACCACTTCAAAGAAGGGGCTTGTTCGTGCAGGGACTATTGGTAATCAATCTGACTGAGCGAGGGTACATTTTCTCAACATATACTGTGTCATAATCCACAAAAGTTGCAGTCTTGGATATTAATTCAGATAATTTATATGGCCTACCTGTTGAATTTATGGCAAACATCTAAGTTGATGTGATGTTAACAAGTTGCTATGTTTTTAACCAGTTTACTGCATGATCTAACCAGTTTACTGCATGATCATACCTATTTGCTATGATTGGTCATTTGTCCATTGAAACCCAATTGAAGTATGTGTTTGCACTTGCAAATACTAAAAATTTTTTTGCAACTAGATGCAATTTAAACTATGAACCATTTCTTTGCTCTGTTGAAGGTGTCTGTCAAAGGCTGCTGTTCTGATTGTTTTATGGTGGTATTCAGTTGAAACGAATGCATCTAAGGTACCAAAACAGGTAGCACATTTACTCATAAAACCCCAAGGATGCCAAGGCAGATCCAAGGTAAATGCATGGAGCCTAGCTCTTCACCTGGAGCCTGTGGTATGTTGTAATCTTGGAAAGCCTTCAAAAATATTTTTTTCAGGGATGCTAATAAACTTTCTGCATAAGCCTGAGACAGGGAACGGGGTGTCCACTCTTTTCAAGTAGGATGCAACCATAGGATCAGTCAGTAAATAGCCGACCGCTCTACCATTTTATATCTTATAGAGTTCAATATCCTATCTCAACCCATGACCAATAATGAGCCAAACTTTCGGAACCATTCAAGGGCAACTCAATTTCAATAACAGTTGTTAGCAACTCAAAATTGACAAAATTATATTTTAAATTTGCATTAAATATTTATAGAATTATTCCTCCAAATTCTTTAAGAAGTCATTTAATTCATATTTCGAAATCGAAATCAGAAATAAAATAAAAATTTTAACAAAATATTTAGTTTATAGAGAAAACAAAATTGAAATAAGAATTAATTTTATTCATATATGAAAATATATTAAATAATTATTTTTATTAATATATATATTTTATTTCACTGCTTCCAAAAATATATTCTATTTCATAAAATTTAATGATATATGACAATATTTAAATGTCTCACTAATTTATAATTAGTTTAACTTGATTTTTATGATAATATATTCATTCCTTATTTTCATGAAAGAATAGTGATTTCTATTGATTAGGGAATCCATTCCCATAAAAAATTTTAATCAACTAAATACTAGAAATTAAAATCACTTATTTCGATTTTGATTTTTACTCTTATTTTTCATGAAATAAACGATTTATAAATTAGTGGAAGAATCACAGGAAATAATGGAATTCCAAATAAATTTGAATTCAAAAATTTATCTCCTTATGATGCTTCACCAACAAATGAAGTTCAATCAATATGCATTAGAAATATCAGAAATTTGAAAAAAGGTTTGGATTCATGCATTAAAGCACGAAATTATCAATGCAAAGATAAAAGCCTCTTTTTTCTTACGGCACCGACATGCACATACTATACGCATACATATGGAAAAGTTCTCATTTTTTTTTTAAAAAATAAAATGCACTACCAAAATGTGAAAAAGCTGAATGAATTATATATTATTGTATCTGCTTGGAATTCTTTTATAAGTATTACTTTTAAATGAGATAAAAATAAATTTCATAAATTAATGATGATAAATTTAAATCTTACATTTTATGATATGATCATTTAATTATTTTTTATGATCATATAATAATTATTTTTATATATAAAAATATTATAAAATATATTATTTAAATTTTATTTTATTAATTTATAAAATTAATTTTCACTCGATTTAAAAAAAAAAACTCTTATTGTATTGTGAATTGAAGTTATGTGCTCATTTTATTAATTAAATATATTGAATTTTAATTCAAAAAGTGATAAAATTAAACACGACAATGTCTAGGAGTCACCAATTTGGGGCTATGGATGATGATGATTTCTCAGAGTCAACCACTTATGATATTAATTAGAGTCCACAACTAATGTCTTGGCATATAAAAGTATGCCATTTAATATTTGGATGTACGGTCGAATTCGAGTTGCGAAAATTCAATCTTTGATTATTAGTAATATGAAAATTCAAAACTGTCGTAGTGGAAAAGGAAATGCCAATTAATTGATGCATGTGTCATTTTGACTATTAAGTATACTCTAATTCCCCCCTTTTTGCCTTTCTTCTGCTTCACTTTTATGAATGGAGATTCAATGGCGTGCCATATAAATAAACCTACATATATGTATATAATAAAAAATTCATCCTAAAATTTAATTAAATCTGCTAATTCATCTTTATATTTTGAAAATTAACTAATAACTTTTTAAATTTAATTTTATTAATTATTTCCTCTTGTTGATAATTAAATAAACCTTTCAGATTGATATTTTTCTTGTAAATTGAAAACGTATTAAATCAAACATCCTTTTAAGAGAATATTTAATTCAACATGAAAGAAAAAATAATTGATAAAATCAAACATCTTTTAAAAGAATATTTAATTAATTTAAAAATAAAGAGAAAAACTAAGAAATTAAGATAAATTTCATGTTAGTAAATTACTTTTATATATATATATATTATCAAGTCAAATGAAAAATAAAAAAGAATTAAAGGGTAGAAATCGAATTCCACGACATTTTTTTTTTAGCAGAGATATTTTAATTGGAAATTACAGAAAAGAGACCGTAGGAATTCAACGAGTTACAAAAAAAAAAAAACACAAAAAAAATGTCACATTAGTAAGAATTAACCATCCAGACATGACTATTAGCTCAGTATTGTAGTGCGGCAAGTTGAGCTCTGAAGATTTTCAGCCACGTAGTTGAACCTGCACAGTGGTCACTGCTTCACCTTTCCTGTTATGCACATATATATAGAGAGAGAGAGAGAGAGAGAAAGAGAGCCGCCATGAATGTGAACAATCGATGGCATTAAATAGTAGTCAAACTCTGAACCCTAATCCTTTACTGTTCTTGCAGAATCTTTTGACAATTCTTCTTTTTTTTTTTTTTTGATTGTGATCTTTTGACAATTTTGCAGGTTTATATGATTTTTCTTTTTTTTTTTTGTAAACTTTTATTTTTTTATAATATTAGTTAAAAATTAATTTTATCAAAGTTTATTTTCATTAATAATTAAGTAATTCAATATAAAATATAAAATTTTAAATCTCAATTTATATATATCCTGAAAGTCTAAATAGTAAATAATTCAAATTTTTTAATGTAAAATTTTAAATTAAAATTTCGTATATGAAAAAACAGATATTACAAGAATTTTATCTCTTTATATTATCCATTTAGCTTAATATCGAAATAATCAGAACGAAAAAAAATTCTTTTATAATTTTTATTATGGTCCCTTTTCCATTTCTTTTGAGAAAAAGATGAAATTTGCTTTAGTCCCCTCAAATATTTTGCTGACTTTTCCATTGTTTACATGAGACTTTAATTTTATATTGGATTTGATATCATTTGTGTGGATTTGAACAAGTTCGTTATCTCCATATACATATCCTAACATTACCTAATTTAGGATCTCAATTGTCTAATTCATGCCAATGGGAGAAGAACAGAACCTAATTATTTGTTACTTGATCAGATTTTTTGGTTGATTAAGGGGAAAATGTCTTCCTAATTTAAACACTATATCTATATATATTATTTTTAGAGTTTTTTTTGGTTGATTTGGGACAAGGAATAAAAAAATTACACTTTAAATTTTTGTAAATTTAATTAATAAAATATATAGCAAAAAATAAAAAAAAACAATAAAATTCATTAGTTTTTTATTGTTAATTTTTTAATTGAAAGATGAAATATACAATAATGATAAAGTATGAAATTATTTTTATGTTATTTTGTTTTATATTTTAGATTAGGCTGAAATTAGTTTAGGAATTTTCACTTTTAGGCCGAGCTTGGCTTGAACTAAAAATTAAAGTTTGATCCGATTCATTAAATTGAAAAAGAAATATTTTTTTTACCTAAACTATCGATATTTAAAATTTATTAAATTTTAATTAATTCAGTTTGATCCATACAGAATTATAAGACTAATAAAAGTATTTTAATAAATAATTTAATATAATTATATATATTATCATTCAAATTGAAATGTTATTTAAGTGAGAATAATTCTCTAACAATTGATAAAAAAATAAACATATTTATATATTATATATAATTTGTTTAGACCCGTAATTTGTTTATTTTCAAATTAGTGAGTTCAAAAAATTGTAATGTTTGATAAATTGTGTTGAATTTCGAGCATTTTGCAGGTTGCGTAGCCAAGTCCAATAGATGCTTGGATTTGTAAAGAATTGTTTTTTCAAAAATAACTTTTTGCTATAAAAATAACTCAATTTATAATATAAATAGACAAATTTAAACCATAAATTCCGCCATTTTTCATACCTTTAGAATGCAAAAAATCCAACTAAATTACCACTTGATTGATACAATTTATACACTTACTAATGTTAAAAACATGAGCTTCATTAAAATACCATGTGCTAAAAAAATATTTTACTATACTAAATCAAAGAATTCTTGAATTATAAAATATTGTTCAATAAAAAACGGGCATTAAACTCAATTGTTACAAAAAAGTGTTTTAATTTTTAAATTGAATAATAAATTTAACTAATTTTTTTTTTTAATTTTAGGTACGCAATATCTAAATTTTTTTGTTATATATATAAAAGTATACTAATATGTACTAGGCTAGTGATTGAATGATACAAGAATACGTTAATAGGAGAAAAAGAATATCTATCTAATTTGAGTAGGTAATTACATTTAGATGAATTTTAAAAAATATTAATCTCCTAAAAGTGAGAGAAAATCTTAAATTCGAGATTTTTCACTCGATGTAATGGGACTCGACGCTACCAATCCACCTAATTGGAATTCTATAGGCATCAACTTATAAAATTAACTTTAAATTTTATTTAAAAATAAAAACTGCTCATATGATATAATGTAATATTAATTTAATAATTTAATTTTGATGAGCAGATTGCAGACACCTGTTACAAAAGGGCATAATGGGAGCACAACGTTGCATTGCATTTATATATCATTTTCACCGTTAAAAGCTAACAAAAAAATGTTGATTCCAAAGCACCATAACAGATTCATATTATTCTTTATGTCTGTTGCTATAAACAACTATGCATCATTGGAATTCAGATGTCCTGTCCTCCTTTTTTACACAAACTAAAACTAAAAGCTAAAAAAACCCTCTTCTTCATGTTCTCGACAATGACCCTTATCTAACCCATCTCTTTTACAAAAACTAAAAATGGTTAGTATGTTAGTTTATGAAGAGCGGTGGGTCTTCGGATGGTCTTACCATGTAGCGATGTCACAACACCAAACATATACCATTTAATATTAATGAATTAAAATTAGACGGATTCCTGCATAAACGGGATATTTTACACCGTATGATTATATAAAAAACATATAAATTGAGTGTAAAATAAAAATAAAATACTTAAATTATCATTCAAATCTAACCATTGTATGTATTGCACTTAGTCTAAGTAAAAATTTCTCTTAAAATTACTATATCTGCATATGTCATAATTAGTTAAAATCTATTCATATTAGATTTCATTTTAAGTGTAAATAATCTATATTTGATAATCGATATCTGATGTGTTGATCCATTTAACAGAATTTTGTTGAAATATTTCTACCAAAACTAAATTAAACCTATTTTTTTAAAGTATATAAAATACACACAATACACATATTAAATTTAGAATAAGATATACTTCTTTATAAAATTATAACAATTTTATAAAAACGTGTTAATACATATAGCTGAAATACACACTACACAATTAATATAGGATATTGAAAATCAGTCCCTTCACAGGCAATTTTGTAAATTAAACCCATTCTGAATTGTTTAAAAAAATAATTAATTTTATATAAAGAACACAATTTTTATCAAAATTTTCGCATCTTTTGGGACTAATCAAGTGATGAAGCAGGATTGCATGTGCCAATTTCAATTAATATATATATATTTTTTAAATATAGTTTATTATATCTCCAATGTCCTCAGAATATATACATATGCAACTAGCATCCCTAGATTTTGCATTCCATTTCATTAGTATTTGACTAATTAGCACAACTTCATAGTATATAAATTTCATATAAATATATTATATCTTTAATTTGAAGCAAAATTGTATAAATTTATACTTACATATTGCAAGTTGGAATTGTAAACTTTTTTTTTTTTTTAAAACATGGAATTGTAAACTTCAAGTATTTATTTTTCGTATTAAAGTAAAAAATAGTATAATATTGATAAAAACAATATTCAATTAGATAATAGCTTTCCTAATAATTTTTTTATCGGTTTCCACTAAATTAAACCCATTCTTAATTGTTAAAAACATAATTAGTTTTCTATAAAAAACACAAGTTTATTAGAATTTTCGCATCTTTTGGAACTAATCAACCGGTGAAGCAGGATGTCATCTGCAATTTCAACTAGTTTAATTTCAACTAATGTTATATATATATAGAGTATCACAACTAGCATCCATAGATTCTGCATTCCATTTAATTAATATTTGACTAATTAGCACAACTTCATGTGTACATAAATTTCATATAAATATATTATATCTGTAATTTGAAGCAAAATTTTATAAATTTATACTTAAATATTGCAAGTTGGAATTGTAAACTTCAAGTATTTACTTTTCGTATTAAAGCAGAAAAAGTATAATATTGATAAAAATAATTTTCAATTAAATAGTTTTATTGTTTTCCACTTCGGACCGACATACTAAATTAATAGTTTGTTCAATTTATAAAATATATTTTATAAAAGATTCTTTCGGATCTTTGAGTATATACATCAAAATCTCCTAATATATCAATAAACAGTACATAACTATTATATTTTTAAATGAAAATTAGATATAGGTTAAGTGTTATTTAATTTCTTTATTAAGATCAATTTTCATTTTATTATTATTTTATTTATTTAAATATAACTTTTGCATGATTAGGTGTTTATAAAATAATATAATAATTTATAAAAAAATATAATTACATATATTAAACCATGTACAAGATATTTCTACAAATAATAAATTATAGTTGAGTGTTCCACTGGTTCAATTTTTGAAATTAATTGAATTTTTAAAACATTGAAAAAAAATATGTGAGAAAATTTGAATCCATGAGCTCTTGAATTAAAATAAGGTACTTTTTAACAATATATATATATCCAAATTTTTCAATTTTGAAGAAATATAAACTGAACCAAATGAAGTTGTCATTTTCAATCCAATTTAGTTCTTGTTCACCCCTGTAACACATACACTTATATATTTTAGTTAATTAAAAAAATAAAAAAAGTTTATAAAATATGTATATCATATATGAAATATAGTTATTTTCTTATAAATTAATAACTTAATAATTTTTACATCTACATTATTAACTTATTAAAGTTTTGCTATAGTATTTAAATTTGAACTGACAACGAATAGTATTTAAAAAAAAGATTATTTTTGTTAAGAAAAGAAACTACCAAAAAGAATATTGGATAACATAAGATAAGAAGAGGAGTAAAATATGGAAGTCAATGGAAAGAAGAAAAATAATAATAAAAAAAAGAAAATACATTTCCAAGCAATTTCCAAATACGACTTGTTTAGCAAATTAATTATTTACACAAAATCAAATGCTTATCCCCTAAAATCTTGTATTGTATTTTCTCAAAAAAAAAAAAAATAATAATAATAATAAAAAAAAGATCTGGTACTGTATAGCACATCATTTTCCTTATAAATTGCTATCCTTCCCTTCTTCTCTTCCAATACTTCCTTCCCCGTTCATCTTGCTCATCCTCTTTCTCTTCTTTTCTTCCCATCACACAACAAAGAAAAAAGCTGTTTGTTGATGATGGGTGTTTCGAGATTTTCTTCTGCATGTTTTGCTTTTGTTTTCTTGGCAATATTCACAAGTTATTGCATTAATGGTGTTCATGGATCTCACAAGATTTTCTTAGAGTTTCAGAGCCTTAAAGCCGTGAACGTTCAGCAACTCCATAGAACTGGCTACCATTTTCAACCTCCTAAGAACTGGATCAATGGTATATTATATTATCTCATCTTTTTATTTATTTATTTTCATGTGTTTCTTGATCAGTCGATCTCCGACTACCCGGAAACATGCATTGAGTATCATCGAGGCAAATTGCTCATTCGTATTCATGTATATATTTCTCGTTGATATTTCTGTGTTTTGATGCTTGTTTTGATTCATTACGATGAAAATGGTACGTTGAAAAAGATGTGTTTTGATTTATGTGATTTTGTTCCCTTTTTTCTCTTTTGATTCGTCTGTTTCTGCAAATTTTTCCTTTCTTCGATGGCAACATTTATAGACTTTTCAAATATGACGTTTTTTTCTTTTTAATACTTATTTTCGATATTAATTATTTTTTATAAAAGTAAATTTTAAATATATATATATAACTGGATACGATAAAAATTTATTAATTAAATAGAGTACGGAGTTACAAGAAAACATTTTATAATTTAATGGTTGCATAAGAGAAAAAAAAATAATAATAATAAAAAAGAGAAAACCCTCTACTAGGAGATACCTTTTCAGAAAAGTCCAATGCATATAACATTAAATATGGACAAATTTCAATTTTATGTTCATAAGTATTTTATCATCATTTTTAATATAATATTCATTCCTTGCATATTTATATTGGCAGAATGAAGTCGTTGGTCTTCCCAAACCCTTTTGGGTCAAATGAAAAATTCATTGAATTATCCACCACATACAAATTTTTGCATTTACAATTTGTTGTTGAAAAAGCTCATCAAGAATGTGCTTTTAGATTTTTTTTTCTTTCATTTCGAATCTTGGTGCTTTTATTTATTTTAAAAATCACAATTATCAATGTGTTAGCAGGAGAAATGAATATATATATATAATTTAAACGGACTATCACATTCATTAGCCGAGAAATTTATGTTATTTTCTCACTGTAAACTTCAAATTTTCAAGCCACAATATATCCTTAATAAATTACAAAAAATCATTTGGAACTTTTGCTTTTAATGATTAAGTCTACAAGGTTTTTTTAATCCTAGTTAGATACGTATCTTAAAGGTTAAGAGAAAAATATAAGTGTTTTGATTAATTAACCCTTGAATTGATACTCTATAGTGGGCAACAAAAGCTAGGCACCCAAGTCCTTATTTATTTATTTATTTTGTCCTATTTTGTGATTTTATTTTCTCCCTATCAATGAATAACAGCCTTACAAAGCAGTAGTAGTGCTGTCCTTGCCAGAATTTATCGTTTCCTGTGTGTGCAAAAGATCGATAAGAACTCTACAAGGACCACATGTGTTGCTATACTTATGAAGCATCATGAGCTTATTGTGGTCCTTGGGTAATGGGTAGGCACACTTTGAGAACAGTCTATTGGCTCTGCAAATTTATGTGGTCACTGTTTTTTTTTTACCTAAGTGCATTTTGTTTTTCGTAGTTCAAAGCGGTCAGTTGTTTTTTTTGTTTTTGTTTTCTCTTTTTGGGTTCACATGTGGCCTCTTTCTGTTAAATTCACACTCTCATGAAATAGCTGAAAAAAGGGCCTTTTTTTGTTTTGGTGAGTATTGCTGCCCGTGATAAATATTAAAAGTACTTTCTTTCTAATTGATAGTCTTTTTATATTATGAGATAAAAATATAATTAAATTAAATTTTTATATTTTTTTTCTAAAACGTGCAACGTCACAAATAACAACGTGTATTACGGTTTTATATAATGTCTTAATTTTCAAGCAGAATCACTAATTTTTGTTTTCTTTTTCTTTCTTATGTCATCCTTTTGGGGATTGAACATTGATGGGGACGAAATTGAACCAAAATAGATCCAAATGGTAAGTCTTTTGATTTTTGGCATATTTGTTCTAATTTTTCTTTTCCTCCTGGTTTCTTATTCTAAACTATTTCACTTTTAATGGCAATGAGCAGGACCCATGTACTATAATGGTCTATACCATCTCTTCTACCAATACAATCCCAAAGGTGCAGTTTGGGGCAACATTGTCTGGGCTCATTCTGTATCGAAGGATTTAATTAATTGGGAAGCTCTTGAGCCTGCAATCTATCCAACAGATTGGTTTGATATTAATGGATGTTGGTCTGGGTCTGCCACAATCCTCCCAGGAAATAAGCCTGTAATTTTCTACACCGGGATTGACCCAAAGGATCGTCAAATCCAAAATTATGCAGTACCTAAAAACTTGTCTGATCCATATCTTCGTGAATGGATCAAACCCAAGGATAATCCAGCAGTCAACCCAGATCCAAAATTGAATGCTAGTGCCTTCCGTGACCCAACTACTGCTTGGTATGCTGATGGACACTGGAGGATCTTGGTGGGTAGCAAGAAGAACCTAAAAGGCATGGCAATTTTGTATAGGAGCAAGGATTTTAGGAAATGGGTTAGGGCCGAAAAACCACTTCATTCAAACCCAAAAACCGGTATGTGGGAATGTCCAGATTTCTTCCCGGTTTCATTATCTGGCAAAAATGGGTTGGATACTTCAGCTGCTGATAAAAATGTGAAGCATGTATTCAAGGTTAGCTTAGACTTGACAAGATTTGAGTACTATACCATTGGCACTTACAACAAGAAAAAAGATAGGTATTACCCTGACAAGGATTTAGTTGATGGTTGGGGTGGGCTTAGATTTGACTATGGCAACTACTATGCTTCTAAGACTTTCTTTGACCCAAGCAAGAATAGAAGGATCTTGTTGGGTTGGGCTAATGAGTCTGATTCTGTTCAACAAGATACTAGTAAAGGTTGGGCAGGAATTCAGGTAAAGTACATGTTGAATTCAGTGAATAAGTTTATATTAGTAGTGATTAAGTGACAAAAACTTTAGTGATTAAGAACTTAAACAAGTTTTAACTTGTTTTTGCATAATTTTAGGCCATTCCAAGGAAGCTATGGCTTGATGCTAGTGGAAAACAAGTGGTACAATGGCCAGTTGAAGAAGTGGAAACTCTAAGAGGTAAAAATGTTCAATTGACTAATAAACAGATCAAAAAAGGAGACCATGTTGAAGTTAAAGGCATCACTGCTGCCCAGGTTTGTTTTCTTTTTTGCTGTGGTAATTATGTACTAATTAACATTAAACTATGATGAAGTGAAGCTAAGCTACAATTTGGTCACTATTGCTTTATATTTTGCAGGCTGATGTTGATGTTACCTTCTCATTCTCAAGCCTAGACAAAGCTGAACCATTTGACCCTAAATGGGAGAACATTGTTGCACAAGATGTGTGTGCTGCAAAGGGATCAAAGGTTCAAGGTGGTCTTGGACCATTTGGGCTTCTGACATTAGCTTCTCAAAATCTTGAAGAATTTACTCCTGTCTTCTTTAGAGTTTTTAAAGCATCAAACAAGTATAAAGTTCTCCTTTGCTCTGATGCAAGAAGGTTTGTCTAATTATACATCTTCTCCATGCTATACAGTTATGAGCACTAAATTGATTATTTTTTTAAAGTCCTTGAACATTTTTTGTTTGCTCTTTTGATCAGCTCTTCCCTGGGAGTTGGACTTTATAAACCATCCTTTGCTGGCTTTGTTGATGTGGATTTAGCTGATAAAAAGCTTTCACTTCGGAGTTTGGTATGTCTCTTTCATTTTCTCATATTCTAATTTTATCATTATTCAATCACTTAATTTTTTTCATTCTAATTTTATCATATTTTTCGAGCATTAAAAATTGCAAATATTATATCATGATAGCGATTGTTTAATCTTAATATATATTTTTTTCATTATGAGACATCCACTCAATCACTTAATTACTAAGTGACAAGTAAATTTATCTGTTCTAACAATTATCATTTATGTTTCAGATTGATCACTCGGTAGTGGAAAGTTTTGCAGCTGGAGGCAAAACTGTGATTCTATCTAGAGTATATCCTACTATTGCAGTGTTTGACAAGGCTCATTTGTTCGTGTTCAACAATGGATCCGAGACTGTGACAGTACAGACCCTCAATGCTTGGAGCATGAATAAGCCTGTAATGAATAGACCTGTTGGACATTGATGAGACATCATCAAGACTAAATAGGAAGAATTACTAGTTTATTTGGATTGAACGATCATATTAATTTAATTTTGCTACATTTGTAACAAGGTATTAAGGTCCCTTTAATTGCAATTGGGTACCTCAAATTCCAGTTTGTTCAGTTGAATACAAATTTTTTGTTTATTTATTGATCAATTAGCATTTATTTAGTTGAATGCGAAATTTTTGTTCTTCTGATCAATTAACATTATAAAACACAGAAGTATGTAAAAGCTGCCATATGAAGTGAGGTCTAAATACAGAATGCCAGTGAATCCTGAGGGGAGATACCAGAGATTTGTCAAAGTGAGGCGGTTCAATGGGATGTGTGTGCTAAAATGGTGGCTGAATACAGACCTTGGAGTGGTGACGATGAGATTGAAGAGTTGCAAGTGAAACATGGTGACGATGAGATTGTAGCCTGTAAAATTTTTTTTAGTAATTTAATTTTAAAAAAAATGTTTCAAGGACATTATTAACTTGTGTCGTACCCTGTGAAACACTGTAGTTGTCGTAGAACATGACATAAATCATTTCCCTTTTAGAAAATATGGTTTCACATGTATATATTTGCATAGTTGTTACCTAAAAATTAAGCTGAAGTGGTAAGAGTCAATGTTTGTTATGTGGTTGATATTTAGAAGACTTTAGCAAATCAAGCCACCTTGCAGCTGCTTTCCAAGATGAAATTTCCAAGTAGCTAATTTGTTCACTGAATCCATTGACCAGTTGTCTTGAGGTTAAATCTGGTCTAACAATGATTCATCTTGGAAGCAATTAATCATGAATTCATGATGGCCTTAGAAACGTTTTTTCTTCTCAGCTGAATCAATCATAGCATTTCACCTCTAAAACATTCTCATCTCCATTCAGAATCTCACTCACTCTCCCACTCGTCAGTCGTCAAACTACGGCTGTATTAAAAGGTTTTCTGCTGCTTTTAATCATCTCATTTCTTGCATCCTGCATCCGAGGCCAAATTACTAGAGCACAAGTATCAAAATCGTAGGTAAACAATAATGTGTCTTTGAGGGTCCGCCCGAATAATCCTCTTTGCTTGGAGCTCTACTGCAATAGAATCATTGGAATCTGACGTTACAGGTTTCTGTTTAGCATTTTACGCTAATGACAAGGAAAAAAATTCATTCTTTCTTTGTTATTGGCTGGGCGAAAGTGTATAGACAATATTTGGGTCAAAGGAATTATTTAGCGTTCACCAACGTATGGTCAGCTAATCGAAATAAACCTGTTCATGAGAACGCAACATGAATATTAATCAGTGACGGAAATTTAGTGCTGAGAGATGCAGATGGAGTCCTGGTTTGGACTACAGATATATCGAACAAATCTGCTGTGGGTATGGAGATGATGGAAAATGGAAATCTTGTGCTTCATGATATTAATAATAACATAGTTTGGCAGTCTTTTGATCATCCTACAAACACACTGCTTGTGGGGCAGAAACTGATGCCAGGGCAGAAGCTGATGGCCGACGTTTCAGAAACTGACATCTCCGAGGAAACTACGAATTTGCTGTAACCTTTCAAGGTCTATCTGCATTTTACCAATCTAATGTACCATTAAAATACTTAAATTTTAGGTACGTTGCTAGTGATTCTTATGGAAAGCATTGAACTAAATTACCATGGTGGTTCTCTTGCTCTGTATGCGAAGTCAGTAAAAGGTGACACTTTGCAAATAATTTTTCAAAGTCCAACAAATTATTCAGCTCATCCTCGATTGAAATTTGATCATGATGGACATTTTAGTGTTGGGAAAATTAACAAAATTGGTGCAGTGGAATAATTTTAAAAAGGCAAAATAATATAACTACAAAAATAATTAAACAAGTAAATTAAATAGAGGTGGTTAGACCAACCAATGAGTGAATAAAATAGACGGTTAAACCGGTCAATGGATGAGTAAGATAGACGTTTAAACTGGTCATATAAATAATAATAATAATAAAATGACACCAATATTTTAATGTGGTTTACCCTTAATTTTTGGGTTATGTCCACGGGACAAAAATAGAATAATTCTTTCACTATAAAAATAGTAGATATAAGAGAAAGTCTTTTCTAAATCAACACTAGAGATACACAAAAAATCTCACCAAAATAGTTGCATTCAAAGTGTTTTTCAAACACCCCAAAATAATATTCACTATTTTATTACTCACGCTTTGAGAAAAATTTCTCAAACCCTTTTAAAATACTTTCTCCCTTTACAAGCACACAAAACACTCTAATTTTGCTCACTCGTTGCTCTCTCTCTATATATATTTTTTCTTTTGCTTGTTTTTCATCTTATCCTTGCCCTTGTAGATGACTATTTATAGCCATCTGCGTAAAGAAAAAACAAAATGTTCTTTTTTTTTTTTTTAATTTGGTAGGCATCGATTTTTTATTTTTGACTTCTCTTATTTTTTTAATATAAAACTTATGGGCTCCACTAAGAGGGACCCACAATAATTCTCCTCCTCTCAAATACGTGAAGCTTATCACCATTTCGACAGCAAATCGACAAAATTTAAACTTCTCCTTTGGTAGAAGTTTTGTTAACAGGTCTGATCCATTTTCATCAGTATGGATCTTCTTTAGCTGTAATAGCTTTTTCTCTAATACATCTCGTATCCAGTGATATCTCACATTAATGTGCTTTGATCTAGAATGAAAGGAGGAATTCTTACCAAGGTTGATAGCACTCTGACTATCATAAAACAACTCGTATTTGTCTTGCTGAAAATTGAGTTCATTTAAGAACTTCTTTATCCATAACAATTCTTTATAAGCTTCAGTTGCTGCAATAAACTCTTCTTCAGTGGTAGACAAAGCAACACATTTTTGTAATTTTGACTGTCATACCACAGCTCCCCCTGCAAATGTAATAAGGTAACCAGATGTTGACTTTCTCAAGTCAACATCGCTTGCCATGTCTGCATCTATGTATCCAGCTAACACAGGTTTGGTGTTTCCAAAACATAAGCATATTTTGGACATTCCACAAAGATACCTGAAAATCCATTTTACTGCAACCCAATGTTCCTTTCCAGGATTTAAAAGGAATCGACTCACAACTCCAACTGAGTGTGCAATATCTAGCCGTGTACATACCATGGCATACATCAAGCTACCAATTGCTGAAGTATATGGAACTCTATCCATCTCTTCCTTCTTATTATCAGTGGAAGGGCTTGGCTAAGAAGTCAGTTTAAAGTGATTAACAAGAGGACAACTAACCGGTTTAGCATTGTACATGTTGAACCTCTGAAGTACCTTCTCAATGTACTTCTCTTGTTACAACCATAGTTTCTTGACGCCTCTGTCTTTGATAATTTTCATGCCTAGAATCTGCTTTGCTGGTCCTAAGTCTTTTATGGCAAAAGACTTACTCAACTGCTTCTTCAAGCTGTTAATTCTGGAAACATTTCGGCCAACTATCAACATGTCATCTACATAGAGCAATAATACAATAAAGTCATCATTAGAGAATTTCTAAATAAATACACAATGGTCTGAAGTGGTCTTCTTATAGCTTTGCTCCCCCATAACAGACTTAAACTTCTTATACCATTGTCTTGGTGCCTGTTTCAAGCCGTACAAGCTTTTTCTTTAATTTGCAAACATAGTCCTCTTTTCCCTTTTCTCTAAAACCCTTTGGCTGCTCCATCAATATTTCTTCTTTTAAATCACCATGAAGGAAGGCAATTAACATCCATTTGCTCAATTTCCAGATCAAAACTTGCTGCCAAACCTAACACAGTACGGATGGATGTCATCTTTACGACTGGAGAAAAAATCTTATCAAAGTCAATACCCTTTCTTTGGTTAAATCCTTTTACAACTAGTCTAGCTTTGAATCGTGGTTGGAGACTATGTTCTTCATGCTTGATCTTGAACACCCACTTATTCTTCAAAGCTCTCTTGCCTTCAAGCAACTTTACTAACTCAAACGTCTTGTTCTCATGTAGAGACTTTATCTCATCCTGCATGGCTTCAAACCATTTTTGCTTGTGTTAATCATTCACAGCTTCTTCAAAGCTTTTTGGCTCTTCTCCATCAATTAATAACACAAACTAATCTCGAGGATATCTGGTAGAAGGTTGTCTAATTCTATCAGATCTCCTCAGTGGCATTGGAGAAGCCTCATCTGCTGGTGGTTGATCATGAACACCATCATCATCATTTTCAGATGGAATCTTGATGGGAGCATCTTCATTACCTCCATTTGGTAGAATAACTTCATTTTCATTCCCAACTTCGATAGGCACTGTTGTTAGAGGAACTAAATTTAAATAATCTTCAGAGCTGGGGATGTTCTTCTTAACTCTGGCAACATCTTCAATTGTTTTGTCTTTAATAAACACAACATCACGACTTTTGACAAGCTTCTTCTAGACTGGATCATAAAATCTATAACCAAGTTGATCTTGACCATAGCCAATGAACACACACTGCCATGGCTTGAGATCAAGCCTGGACCTCTCATCTTTAAGAACATGCACAAAAGCTTTGCACCTAAAAACCCATAAATGACCATAGGAAACATCTTTTCCTGACCACACCCTCTCTAGAGTGTTAGACTATAGAGGAACATATGGTGAAAGGTTTAACACATGCACTGTTGTAAGTAGAGCTTCACCCCAAAATGTTTTAGGCAACTTTAATTGTGAGAGTAGAGCTTTGACTCTCTCCATCAAAGTCCTGTTCATCCTCTCAGCTAAACCATTCAACTGCGACATCTCTGGAGGTGTCATTTGACATCGAATACCATGCTCTTTATAATAAGCATCAAATGGTCCAGAACACTCTCCACTGTTGTCTGTCCGGATGTAATTCAGCTTTTTACCGATTTGTCTCTCCACCAAGATGTGAAATTTCTTGAAGACATTTATCACCTAATATTTTAACTTTAAGGTGTATGCCCACGTCTTTCGAGAATGATCATTAATGAAAGTCTCAAAGTACTGACAACCACCAAGTGACTTTGACATTAGCCCACACAAGTCTGAATGAATTAAATCTAGCACATTCTTCATTTTGGAAGGAGGAGAACTCCTAAAAGCAACTCTGTTTTGCTTTCCTGCAAGACAATCAACACATTTCTCTAAATGCATAAGATCTACTCCAGATAATACATTTTTCTTGGCCAGCACTGTCATCCTTTTCTCACTTATGTGGCCAAGTCTTCTATGCCATAACTCGACTGTATTGTCTTTCTCCACAACATTCACTATGTCTTTGGAGATGTTTGCATGCATAAAGTACAATTCTAAGTCCTTTTTACCTCTAGCCACCACTAGTGAGCCTTTAGTGAGTTTCCATTGACCGTTATGGAAAGTGTTACAGAAACCTTCATCTTCAAGCTTGCATGTTGAGATCAAATTCAGGAGAATATCTAGAACATGCTTGACATTCTTTAAAATTAGTCTTGTGCCATTTGCCATTTCTAAACACATATCTCCTTCACCAACAACTCTTGTTCGATTTCCATTTCCCATCTTTATAAATCTAAAATCTCTTGGAGTGTAGGATGAAAAGAATTCTCTTTGAGATGTAATGTGAATGGAAGCACCACTGTCAATCATCCAATTGGTCTCATGGGTAGTAAGATTAATAGTATCATCATAAAAAAGGACATTGAATTCTCTAAGAAGATTTGCTTTGTCATCATCATTGCTTTCATCTTTTCTCACATCTTTGCCTTTGTTCATGTCGTTGAACTTTTGAAAAAACTTCTTGATATGGCTTTTCTTTTTACAGTAATAGCATTCATTATTTGCATACTTGTTTGACTTTCCTCTGCTCTTATCTCTTTGCTTTGAGCTTCGAGTTTCACTTCTCCCCCTTGAATTTACAACAAAGATATCTGAATGTGTTGAAGAGGCACCCTTTGATCTATGTCTTATCTCTTCATTCAAAATATCGCTTTTGACAAATTCCATATTCATTACACCATTTGGTGCAGAGTTTGTATGTGAAATCTTTAAAGTCTCCCATGACTCTGGTAGAGAAGCCAGCATCATAAGAGCAAGAATTTCATTATCAAAATTTATGTTCATTCCTTATAACTGATCCATGATCCTTTGCATTTCATTCAAGTGATTGGTGACAGAAGAGCCTTCCCAATATTTTATCTGCATTAATTTTGTCAGATAAAATAATTTATTATTATCGGTCTTTAAAGCATACAACTCCTCAAGCTTATTCCATAATGTCCGTGCATGAGTTTCATTGTAAATATGGTTATACACATTATCTTCAACATACTGCTGGATAAAACCACACACTTGCTCATACTTAAATGCCCATTCCTGATCCACCTTCCCTTCAGGTTTTGTTGTAGCAAAAATTGGTAGATGCAACTTCATCACAAATAGGAGATCATTCATCTTGTTTCTCCATATATAGTAATTTGTGTCATTTAAACTGACCATCTTGCTAGTCTTAGCCTCCATCATTACAGTATTTAATAATGCCTCCAAAACATGAACCAATAGCTCTGATACCACTTATTGGGAAAATAAGTTGGTGCAACGGATAATTTTACAGAGGCAAAATAATGTAACTGCAGAAATAATTAAACAAGTAAATTAAATGGAGGCGATTAGACCAGCCAATGGGTGAGTAAGATAGACGGTTAAATTGGCTGTATAAATAATAATAATAATAAAATGGCACTAATATTTTAACGTGGTTCACCCTTAATTTTTGGGCTACGTCCATGGGACAAAAACAGAATAATTCTTCCACTATAAAAATAGTAGGTACAAGAGAGAGTCTTCTCTAAATCAACACTAGAGGTACACAAAAAATCTCACTAAAATAGTAGCACTCAAAGTGTTTTCCATACAACCCAAAATAATTTCCTTACTATTTGGTCACTCACCCTTTGAGAAAAATTTCTCAAACCTTTTTAAAATACTCTCTCCCTTCACAAGCACATAGAGCACCCTAATTTTGCTCACTCATTGTTCTCTCTATATTTTTTTTCTTTTGCTTGTTTTTCATCTTATCCTTGCCCTTGTATAGCCATCTGCGTAAAGAAAAAACAAAATGTTCTTTTTTTTTCTTTCATAATTTGATGCTTACCTTTTTTATTTTTGACTTCTCCTTTTTTTTTTAATATAAAGCTTGTGGGCTCTACTAGGAGGGACCCGCAACACTTAGACTAAATGATTTTGGTGATTATAGCTCCCAAGGCTATGATGTATTAGAAAGTTATTTAACTGCTTGCGAGTGCCAAACCACTTGCAGTAGCTTTGTGCTTTGCAGTCCTGAAGAGTGCTTGTGCCGAGTAGAGTTCGCTTAAGATAATGTATCAGATGCTCAACGAAAATATGGATGTTCAACAATTAATCCAAGTCCAAAAACATGTGTAGATGGCCAATCCCATTCTTTTATTTGCATTCCAGATTTTTACTATAATTATATTGATAAGGAGGCTGCTTTTGTTAGGGGGATAGATGTTGAGAGGTGTAAAAATGCATGTAAGGTTAACTGTTCATGTAAAGTTGCTTTCTTTTGCTGTGTCCATAAATTTTCTCTAGGTGACTGCTACATCCCTTCACCAGTTCTTTCATTTATAAATGGTGGAAAGCATAGAAATGATTATCACTCGGATGCCTTCATTAAAATTTAGAATGCTAAAAATAGTGAAGAGGGTGGAAGAGGTGCTCAGAGGTTAGCCAACCATCATTGGTTAGTAATAGCATTGACTGTTAAGAGTGTCCCTTCCTGTGGCATTGTTTATAGGTGTTTGAGTTATGTTTTTAAGGAAGAGAAAAGATATTAAGGAAGATACGAAAGATTGCTTAGACCATCTATCAGGAATACCGACTAAATTCTCTTTCGAAGAATTGAAAGTAGCAACAGGAGATTTCCATAAAAAACTTGGAGAAGGGGGTTTTGGGTCAGTTTTTAAAGGAAGTTTACGAATGGAGAAAAAATTACAGTGAAGCATTTGGATAGCATAGGCGAAGGAAATAAAGAATTCATGGCTGAGGTTAGGACCATAGGAAGCATACACCATGTCAAGTTGGTAAGGCTAATTGGATTCTGTTCAGAAAAATTCCATAGGCATTTGGTGTATGAATTCATGTGGAATGATTCCTTGGACAAATGGATTTTCAACAGGCAACCACACCAACTTGCTTTGGATTGGAAAACCATAACAATAATAATTCTAGATATAGCAAAGGGGCTAGCCTACCTACATGATGAATGAATGCAAAGAATAGTCCATCTAGATATCAAACCCCAAAACATTTTCCTAGGTGAAGACCTACATGCAAAGATAGCTGAATTTGGCTTGTCTAAATTAATTGACAGAGGTGAAAGCCAAGTGGTGACCACAATGAGAGGAACCCTTGGGTACATGGCTCATGAATGGTTTAGCTCAATCATCACGGAGAAGGCAGGTGTTTATAGCTTTGGCATTTTAGTGTTAGAGATGGCTTGTGGAAGGAGAAATTTAGACAAGTTAAAGCCTAAGGCTTTGTGATGACTTGATATTTTAAATTATTAAAAATTATTTTGAGATATATAGTGTTAATAATATTTTAAATTTCTATATATTATGATTATTTTGTGTGATTTAATTAAACTCAAGTATTGGAGTTTAATTTATTTTATTATGGTTTAATATTAAGTTGTGATTTAAAAGTTAGTTCATTGTTAAATATTATTTATTTATTTAATAATATTATTATTTTTATTAAATTATGAATAGTGTAAATTTACTATATTTGTTGTATTTAAATATTTGTGGTATACTGTTATTAAGTCTAAATTTAATTGATATATATGCGTGTTAGTGTGTTGTTAAAAATATATGTATATATATTAAAGTAAGTTTATATATATATATATATATATATATATATATATATATAAAACAAAACATATATTTTTCAGGTTTTCTCTCTCCTCCTTTTCTTTTTTTTTTTCCTTCTTCTTCCAATTCCGGTTTACAGCATCACCACCCAACTTGCCAGCCAGCCACTAGCCACCACTTACCACCACCGAAGCTCACTGTCACCTCCCCTCCTTCCTTTTTTCCTTCAGCTGCTGTCAGAATACCTCTACGTCGCTGGAAACTGAGGGACAATAGATGCTGCTACAATGATGCTGATGAGTTTCTGGTGGCTTTAGCTCCCTATCCTGGGCTTATTTGACTCCTCTTGGTCTAGGCAAGTCGATTCTCAAGTTGCTTTGAGCTTAGAATGTTCGGTTAGTGAGTTATTTTCAAGTTTTAGTTTATGTCCATAAGGGTTTTTGATTTTTTTTTTTTAGTTTGATTGTATTTGATTCATGTTAATTTCTTTTAGTAAAGTTTTTTTATGTATCATTAGCTACTTAAACATATATTTATTTTATTTTTTTGAATTTATTTAATTTATGTATATAAATTGTATTTTGATAAATAAAATAAATTTTTATTAATTATATGTTTTGAATTGAAATTCTGTGGATTTGTATAGGTAATTTAAATAATTAGCTTTAGAAATGAGAAAATAAATTTTTACTAATTTATAGTAATTTTGGTTAATTTTTGGATAAATGGGTAAACTTTGTATTTTTATTGGAATTATTGTTAATTAGTATATTTTAAATAATTTTGGAATAATAAATAGTATTAAAATAATTTTTTACGAATTTTTTACTATTTTTAGCTAATTAATAATAATTTCCAAAATATATTCAAATAATAGCTTATTTATTATTTTTATGACTAAAAAGGACTTTTAGTTATTTTTATAATATAATTGAGTAATTTAAGTAATTAATTGTACTTTATGCTATTTGACTTTAAGTATTTAAAAAATTGGATATTTATTAATATTATATAAATTATTGAGATTTTATTAACTAATTTGAAAATAATTAGCTTTAATATTTTTGTTATTTAAATAAATTGTATTGTGATTTATTATTGATGTTTATGGATTTTAATGATTTGTATTATATTATTATTAAATATTGATTTTTGAGAATTGTGTTTCTATGTTGGGAAATTGTGTAGTTCGGGGTCCCAACCTGAGGTGTTGTGGTTTTGAGTATTATTGAAGTGTGTTTGCTTGCAAGATCGGCTCTACTTTTAGTAGAGAGATGTCCATTTTACAGAGGAGACTCCATTAAATTTTTAGTATAATTCTTATAAAACGTGACATCGGGTCGATCCTGAGTTTTAAATTTTAAATCGAGTTGTATTCTAGATTGAGTTTTTCTTTAGAATTCCTAGAAGTGTAAAGTTAAGGATTTATTATGATATTATTATTATTATTATATTTTTCTATAGTTGCGTCGAGACTGAGGCTTATTGGACCAGGCCAGTCGAGTCTGTTTAGGAGCGCAAAACTGTGAGTTATTATTTTATATATGCATTGCATATAGAATACATAATTATGAGCATCCATGTTTTCATAATATATTTAAATATGAATTATGCTACCAAATGATTATGTATATGTTGGTATACTTTTGCTATATACGTGACATATATGTTTGGTATATTTTTGATATATACTCAACATATATTTAGTATACAATTGGTATATTCAGTATATGTGTAGGCGGCGGAGTTTAGCGCGCGCCTAAGTGTTTGGCGACCACGACACTGTGTGGGCTCGAGGCCCACTAGGAAATATGATATAGGTCTTGGGCCTATTTGGAGATGGAGTCGCCATTCGGATAAAAGCCGGGATACACTGTACAACAACTAGATCCTACGAAGGTTCCCAAAAGCCATCATCAGAGATTGGGTTCGAAAATTGGGTATGAGCATTTGAATGCTCACCCAACCTTGCGGTTGGCCTCCGTTTGTGTTTTGCATTTTATTACGATTTAATTATTTAATTATTTCCTCATTTACCACACGTAATGAAATTGCCTTCGAATATTTGCTAGATTTTATAATTAAGTCCGAGTTTGCACATTAGTCCAATTTCATGCCTTTAAGTCCCAACATTCAAAAAACACAGTAAATGAAATAAATAATAATTTACAACCATACATTCAAAATTAATGGGGAAAGGGATTAAGGATTACAATGCTCTTTAGCTAAACAAATGAATAATATACAGAAAATAAACCAAACATATATCGAAAATAAACTATTAAAATAACATAAAAGCGACAATACACAAGAGGTAACTAGCAAAAGTGACTACTTGATGATAGAAATCATCAAGTAATTCCTCAAAATAACGCATGGTTAGCCCTTCCTTTCACAAAAAAACAAAATCACATGTAACGATATTTACAAGGAGGTTTTCATATTATGAACTAAAGAAAGTATCAAACAATCAAGATTAAACATCCTCATGCAGTGATACGAACATGTTAAAGATCAAAAGGGGACATACCGAAGCGGATGTCATAATAAATAAATAAAAAAAATGAAGCAGGAAGTGGGTTAACCCTGTCAATGAGGCGGTCGCCTCATTAATGAGGCAACGCCTCATCAACAGGGGCTCTTACAATTTGGAGGAAAAAATAGGTAGCACACACATAAAAGATAGACTCCCTAAAGGCCTGTCAATGGGGCGATCGCCTCATTGATGAGGCGATCGTCTCATTGAGATGAGGTGATGCCGCTGTGAAGAGGCGTCACCTGACCACCAGGCCGGCACTGACTCCTAAGACGTGCAGACTTCTACTCTAAGTAACCAAAACATGCATATACATACTCTACACTCATCATACTACAATTACATCCAAAAGTATTCAAAGACCCATCAATAAAGTGAGATATCAAGCTAAACACATTAGAGATGAACCTAAAATGTACTAAAAACTTAGTTACACATAAGCAAGAACACAAAAAATGATGAACATGTCAAGTTTAAGTGCAGATTTTATACCAAAATGAGAGGCCCTCAGAGCTGTTTTGATTGAGATCCTTACTAGGATGTGGTATCTACCTTTGACATAAGTTTCTTCCTTCTTCTCTTATGGAGAAAGTGGACCTCTTTTCTTCAACCTTCCTCCCCTTTCTTGAGGATATTTTCTTCTTTTCTTTTCTCTCTGTCTTTTTTTTTAGAGCTTCCTCTCTCTTTTTTCACCCACCTCCCTTTTCTTCTCTCTCTTTTTTCTTTTATTCCTTAGCTTTCCCATGCCCCTAAGCCTCTTAGCCCATCATGAGCTCTCCTAGCCTTTTTTCCTTCCCTAAAAGTCTTTTTCTCAAGCAAGAAGGAGGTCTGGAGAATGGGGCGCGTACCACTTGGTTGTCATGATTACAACTGCATTAAATACAGCTGCAAGTGGGTTGCCATAGAGGCGGTGCCTCATCGATGAGGCGATCGCCTCTATGGCAGCTGCCAAAGAGGCCATCACCTCATTACACTAAGGTGATGCCTCTTTGGCTTGGGCCTGCGCTGGGCCAAATGAGCTTGGGCCGAATTTGGACAGTTGGGCTCAGTTTTGGGTTTTTCAGGCTTCTGGGTTTTCAAGTCCACTTTCCACTTAGAGATTCAGGCTTCATTCTCATGTCCAAGTTTCACATTCTCATCATTGGGCTTGATAATGGGCCGGTCAAACCGAGCACCTCTAATTCGTCCCCTAACACGGGTCGACCGAATCGGATGTCTACAATATGCTTAGTATATATTTGGTATATAAGTGGTATATTTCTTTAAAAAAGGGATGCCATTTATGTTTAAATTATGCATTTTATTATTTTAATAATTATACGATTTATTTGAAGGATAGTAGTAGAACGTGCTACCTAGTGGGCTGCACTAAGACTGTGTACGTACTAGTGTGTTAGATTTTAGGGTTGAGATTATGAAATCATTTAATGTGAGACTTGATTATTCGATTATTAAGAATTATGGTGAGAGAGTAGTGTGATTGCAGGAGTTCAGTTGACCTAATGTCTCAGGGCCAATCACACTAACAGTGAGACTACGGGAGATTGGTTGACTTACTATCTCGTGGCCAGTCTACTATCCAAAAAAATGGAAAAGAGAATTATTTTGGAATTAAGTAAGCCTGTTGGCTTGTGAGACATAATGATTAAGGTTGCGTAATATTTTAGGGTTCTACTTTTATCCTTCACTCAAATAAACTTTTTATGCATTTATTATTATATAAATATGGATTTTAACATCTGTGTGAAATACATGTCTGTGCATATTATTATATTGATGCTTGACTTTATATGACTTTAGGTTGCATGTATGTATATTATAATAGTTCACTCAGTGAGGTCTGACTCCCCTCAATATTTTTTTTACAAGATCTTCTTTTTCTTCAGACCTCCCCCATTGTACTATATGTCAGTCTTATTCAGCCTTGGCTAGATTATGTAAATTTTATATTTGAACTCTTATTTCTATTCTAAAAATTGCAGTAGTAGTATTATTGTGATGGAAGTGTGTTGTATTGGTTTGAGATTTTGTATTCGAATAGTGTATGAGATATTTTTATTATAATATGATATGTAATATTTGCTTTTATATTAAATAAAGTTTTAATTCTAGCATATTTTTATATTATTATTGCATGTGTTTTTATTTTTAAGGCTTGCTACAGGTTCTGAATTTGAAAGAATTCCTATTCCCTAGCGCCGGTTATGACTCCTCAGTTTGGGTCGTGATAGGATTACAGGCATTTGCTTCTAATTTTTATGAGAACAACAGAGGAGGATTAATTGATTGATTGGTGAGAACATGAAATTCCATGAATTAGAAGCTAGGAAAATGATGAGAGTTGTAGTCTGGTGTCTACAAAGTGATAAAAAAAAAGACCTTCCATGTCTACGGTGGTCAAAGTTTTAAAGGGCACAATGGTTGTGGATGTTGAGTTTGATTCCAGCAAAAATTATAGCCATGAGAAGAGAGACAGAAGAGGGTGTTGGGTGGGTGTCCATCAATTGTCCCGTGGCAGAGGCAAGTGGGCCGAGTCACAATCGAATGCCGTGGGCGCTTGTGTGTGTTGAATTCACTATAAGGCTAGGGTATGCGCCTTTCCTACCACCAATTGGTTTTAGGAGAGTTGGTAGCGCCTGAGGTCCTACAAGTGGTATCAGAGCCAAGGTCACGGGTTCAATTTCTAGCGGGAGCAATTGCTGAGGGGGAGATTGTTGGGTGGGTGTCTATCAATTGTCCCGTGGCGGAGGCAAGTGGGTCGAGTCACAATCGAATGCCGTGGGCGCTTGTGTGTGTTGAATGCACTATAAGGCTAGGGTATGCGCCTTTCCTACCACTAATTGGTTTTAAGAGAGTTGGTAGCACCTGAGGTCCTACAGAGGGAAACTTTCACTCAATTATCTTCATCTCTTCTATCTGGACCTCAGTGAATCATAGGTAAAAGATGATATAATGAGGTGTTACTATAATACTTATTAAACATACACCGACTTACTCTATCTCTCCATATTTTTCTAGAATTAGCTTTAACTTTCTAAAGTTACAAGTTGACAAGTTGGCAAGATGACAAAGTTGGCAAGTTGCATCTCCATCGCTATTCATGAAGCTTCTTACCGCTAACCAATAATTGACTTTATATATATATAAATAAGACTATGTTAGCTTCATTTTAGGTGTGTGCATGGTATATGAGTGACTGAGAGTTATGCATGGTACGTGAGTGCATGAGAATTAAAGTGTGTGTCATATGAGGTATGTGAGTGTGTGCCAAGTAAAATACAAAAGTGATTTGAGTATTATATAAACACTTATTTATATAAGTGTTTTGTGAGTATATTTTGTGTGTGCCTTGTGTACAAGTATATTTTGTATTAAATTTTCTTTATTATAATAAAAGTTAATTTATTATAAATCAATCCTCCGTATATTCTACAAATGGTATCAAAGCAGGTAGTCAGGGACAGACTACCAAGTGCATTTAGAGGAAGCGATTGAGGATCATGTTACATCAAGGTGTTGCTAGTGTGCAGTTCGGGACTGTAAAGTTCATTGGTTTAGGACCAAACTTACTTGGTTGATTAGAGTTAATAACTAAGTCATAATGGCAGACATGACTATATCGGTAAGTAGTCTTGAAAAAGTTAATAATAATAATTATAGCACTTGTAGTAGTCGTATGCAATTCTACTTGTTCGATCAAAATTTGTGGGAGATTGTTGGAGGCAGTGAAAACTCACCTCCAATAAGTTAAGATGATCTTAAGAAGTGGAAGGTCAGGGTTGGAAGAGCAATGTATGCTTTGTCCATATCAATAGAGGATGATTTGTTATAGCGCATTAAGGAAACAAAGACACCTAAAGAGGCTTGAGACATTCTTTCTGGATTATTTGCTCAGATGAATAACACCAAGCTCCAATAACTCGAGAATGAGTTATTGTTAATATCACAGCAAGACATGATGGTGAGTAACTAAAGTTAAAGCTTTATGTCAAAAAATTTCAAAATTAGATCCTCAAAATCAAATCACGGAGACAAGGATAAGGAGGATCATAATCCATGGGTTGCGTTTGGAGTTTAATGCATTTGTCATAACAACTTATGGATAGGGTAAGAAGCTAACTTTAAATGAGTTAGAGAATGTATTGGCTAATCAAGATGCTTTAAACAAGCAAATGGCTAGAGTTTCAATTAAAGAAGATGAGAAAACCCTTTTTAGCAATAAAAGGGGTAAAGATTGGAAGGCTGTGAGAACAAACTTTAGAGGCAATCCAAAGTAGGAAGGATGATAAAAATGTCAATAAGGAAGGATTTGGCAACAAGGGGGAGCTTATCACAACCACCATTTGGAGGACAAAATAATTTGCTGTAAGAATGACCGGTGTTTCAATTGCGGCAAATGAGGCTACTATGCACCAGATTGTTGGTATAAAAAAGCCAAAGGAAATATTGCAATGTCCTTTTAGTCCTGAGTTGAAAGTGAAGATGAATGGGATTTTCAAGCTTCATGTGCCATTGTAAAGCCTATTATAAGCAAGTATGGTTAGGCTACACCATTTGTCACAAAAGGGGAGTAAGCCCTTGTCACTATAAGTGATAAATCCATAAACTATAATGATGATTGGATAGTTGATTCTAGGTGTTTTAACCATATGACAGGAGATAAAGGAAAAATTTTAAGCATTTCAAAATATAAGGGGGAGCGAGTTGTTGTCACAACAAACAACTCAAGGCTACCTATTGCTTATATTAGCAAGACGATGGTAGTGCCTCAATACAATGCGAAAAGGGTGCAATTAAATAATGTATTCCATGTACCTGGGATGAGGAAGAACTTAATATCCGTGCCATAACTGACATCCTTAGGAGATTATATGCTATTCAGGCCTAAAGATGTAAAGGCTTATTGAAGTCCACACAAGTTATGGAGGGACAAAAACTAGAGTCTGTCTACGTAATGTCAGCATAAATGGCTTATGTAGACAAGACTATAAGGAATGAGATAGCTGACCTGTGGCATGCATGCCTAAGACACATGAATTATTATAAGTTAAAGATGATGATGAAGAAATCTATGCTCAAGGGACTTCCTTAACTTGATGTTTGAGATGGCACTGTATGTGCTGGATGCTAGTATAGAAAAGCACACCAACTTCCATATAAATATTTTGAGTACCATGAAAAGGAGCCTCTTGAGCTGATTCACTCAGATGTATTTAGCCTAGTGAAGCAACCATCTATAAGTGGCTTTAGATATATGATAACTTTCATTGATGACTTCTCAAGGTATGTATGGGTGTACTTTACGAAGGAGAAATCTAAACCTTTAATCAAGTTTAAAGAGTTTAAGGAGACAGTTGAAAAAGAGGTTGATTAAAGCATTCATTGCCTTCATACTGACAATGGGGGTGAATATACTTCACATGAGTTCTCAAAGTATTTATAAGATTGCAAGATATATCAACAACTGGCTTGTCTTAATACACCACAATAGATTGGAGTAGCAGAAAGGTAGAATAGACTTCTTGTAGAGATATGCAGAAGTATGCTACATGCAAAGAATTTTCCACCTCGATTTTGGGCAGAATGCATGAAGACAACTGCATATGTGATCAATAGGCTACCACTAGCACCACTTGGATTCATTTCACCCTTCGAGAAGCTAAGGAATATAAAACCCACTATAAGTCATTTTTGAGTTTTTGGTTGTATATGTTATGTTTTCATACCAGATCATTTACGAAGTAAGTTTGATAAGAAAGCAATAAGGTGAATCTTTATAGGTTATGATGATCAAAGAAAAGGGTGGAAATGTTATGATCCTACAACAAGAATATGCCACACAATAAGAAATGTGATATTTGATGAAGCTTCATCCTGGTGGTCCCCTTAAGAACTAGTTTTGCCAGACTCAAAATAAATTGAGGTGAAGTTACAAAAGAGAACTGAAAAAGCTGAAGTGGTAGAAGAAGATGAAGAAATCACTCAAAAAGAGGGACTAGAAGAAGAAATAACCACAGATAAGTCACCCAAGAAGTCAAATTCCCCATAGCACACATGAGTGTATTAGTAGACACCAAAAGAAGCACGTCCAAGTCAACTTGAGGAGATTTAAAAGGATGAAGGTGTAGTAGAATATGGGCCACATTTAAGAGGAACATTAAGAAAAATTAAGAAGAATCCCAAATATGATAATACAACACTTGTTGAAGAAGACAATGCAAAAAAGCCTACAACATACGAGGAAGCATCCATAAGTAAGGAATAGGGGAAGGCTATGGAAGAATAAATAGATGCCTATAGCAAAATGAGACTTGAGATCTAGTGCCAAAGCCTAAAGATGTAAAACCCATATCCTCCAAATGGGTTTATAAAATAAAGAGTCATCCTAATGGATCGATAGAGAGGAATAAGTCTTGTTTGGTGGCTTAGGATTCTCATAGAAATATGGATTAGACTATGAAGAGACATTCAATGTAGTGGCAAAGATTACAATGGTACGTGTTTTACTAGCCTTAGCTACTTGTAGGAATTGGAAACTTTGACAGATGGATGTGAAAATTTCTTTCCTACATGGAGAGCAAGATTGAGAAATATACATGGAGCAACCATAAGGGTTCAAAAACAAGACTCACCTAGGCTATGTATGCAAGCTTAAGAAGGTGCTCTATGGATTGAAGTAGGCAGCAAGAGCATGGTATGAGAAGATAGTGGAGTTCTTAATTCAAAGTGATTACACAATGACATTAACATACTCTAGTTTATTTGTGAGAGCTCAAGATGAAAATTTGATAATAATTCTAGTCTATATGGATGATCTGATCATCACTGGAGAAGACAAAATTGAGATTCATCAAATTCAAGCCAACTTATCAATACGCTTCCAGATGAAAGCTTTAGGACAGTTAAAGCATTTTCTTAGTCTTGAAGATGAACGAGTAGAGGATGGAATCTTTTTATGCCAATATAAGTATACTAGAGACCTCCTAGAGATATGGGATGTTAGAGTGTAAGCTTATTTCAACACCGGTGGAGGTTAATACAAAGTTATGCTCTGTTGAAGGAAAGGACTTAGAGGAGTTTACTATGTACCGATAACTAATTGGTAGCCTAATCTGTCTCACTCTCATGAGTCTGGATATAACATATGCCATGAGTTTAGTAAGTTGATTTATGCAGAATCCGAAGAAGCCTCATTTAGAAGTTGTGCAAAGAATTATGCGATATATCAAAGGAACTATTAACTATGGTATCTTATATAAAAATGATGGAGCAAGTGAGATGGTTGGATATTGTGATGTTGATTATACTAGAGATCATGATACAAGGTGCTCAACTACAAGTTATATGTTCAGCCTTGGATCAAGGCCTATCTCTTAGTGCAGTAAGAGGCAACCAATGGTGTCATTATCAAGTACTGATTCGAAATATTAAGCATTAACTACATTAGCATAAGAATGTATATGGTTGATGCAATTAATGAAGGATTTTCATCAACTTGTTGAGCACAAGGTACAACTATATTGTGATAATTAGTCAGCTATACACTTGATTGAGAATCCAGTGTTCCACGCAAGAACTAAACATATGGAGGTGCATTATCACTTTGTGCGAGAAAAAGTCCTACATGGAGAGACTAAGATAAAGTACATTAAGACTGAAGATCAAGTTGCAGATATTCACTAAAGGACTCAATTGTGTAAAGTTCAAAGATTTTAGAAGGTAGCTTAGTGTAGTAAGCAAAAATATATTACGAGAGAGTATTCATTGGGGGGGAGTGTTAAACATACATTGACTTACTCTCTCTCTCTATATTTTTCTAGAATTGAATATTATTGGAGAAAAATTGCTCCACGTGATGCCCAATGACTAGAAGAAGAGAGGAAACATGAAAATACATGTCGGGATAAACTAGATAGTTTGTGGGAAAGACTTAGATGGGTTAAAAAATATTATGGTCTAGAGCCTTCATTTTTTTCTCAAGAATACTCTCCTAAACTTCCAAATTAAAATTAAAATTCCTAAAATCAAAATTTGAATTTCTCAATTAATGAGCTTTTGCCTTCATCCAACAACCATCATCTTTTCATTTCTCTAATTATTAATCAATAATTAAATTTGGAGGAATAAAATCCCCAAGCAAAATCTTCCTAAAATTTATTTCTCAAAAACCCAGTATTCTAAAATTTCAATCTCTATAAAATTCCCCTTGAACTTATCTTTTAAATCAATATTCAAAATTTTTAATTCCAAATTCTTCTAAAAAATGCTCAAATAACAAATCCTAGCTTTTTATTCCTAAAAAAATTTTCCTTTTTCTTCTTCTTCTTTCCCCTTTTTTCTCTTCTCCTTATTTTCCTTTCTTCTCCTTTTCTTCTTCCTCATTTTTTGGTCACCCATCCTTTAGCAAACAACAATTTAACGCTGCCCTCCACCCACCACTAGTCATCGAGCAGTGAGAAGGTAGCATTCAACAAGCAATGCGGACAACTGGATCTTCTATCCCGTATCACATTAGTAGCCTAGAACAAAGATGAGGCAACATTGCTTGCCAAGCAGCATCGCATGCTACCAGCCCTATCCTTAGCAAAGCCTTATGCAAGGCTGCTCCACATAGCACCTAACCCTCACCAAACAACACACAACAGGCTATTGTCCTCCTTGATTCACCATAACATGCTTGCTGTCCCAAGGCTAACTTTAGCTCCAAACCAACAAATCCTAGCTCTTCCCTTGGCTTTGCAATTTTTGCAAGTCATTCTCACAAGTTTGGATTAATTTCTCAAGAAAAATTCTTCTCCAAAGTCTATTTCAGGAAAAAGGTAAATTTATTTTCTTCCTTCTTTGAGTATTTTTGAATGAATTTGCTTTAAAAATTAGGCTTGGGATTATTTTCACATCTTTGTGATTTTGGTGATTTCTGACTTAATGCTAGTAATATTTTTGCTCCTTTAGAGAATATTTAGCTAAAAATTGAATTTATTTTTGGCTTTTCTCATAAAAGCTGCATTCTTATGCTTTTAGCCAAAATTAAATCATGTATAATTTGGCCTTAAATTCATCAATTAGCCAAAAATAATCTTTTGATTTCAGCATTTATTATATTGGTTCTAATCTAATAATTTATATGCTATAGTTTGGTTATTTCTAATCATTGCCAATGTGATAGTAAACAAACAAATATAAAGAGGACAAATAAAGAAGATCATTGTCAGCTTAGGATTGCAAATACATGTAGTATGCATATATATAATGTACGGTATTACACCTATACCATACTATAGGGGCGTTGCCACCCCCACACCCCTAAACCATCTAATCCTAACCCATTAATTGAACAGAGAAATCCCTAAAGGACAAATGTCATTGGTTCGCTTAACTCCTTGCTTACACTTCATCTCTCCACTTTGCGTAGCTACGACATTTGTCCATTTACTACTACACACTAATGTTAATTTTAATCACTTTTGAGGGTAAACTTAAATCATTTATCTATCCAAACATTTATTAGTTTTAATGAGTATGGCTATTTCATTTATCTTTGGATATTTATGATGTGATGTGATGGGATTTTTTTTGTAAATGTATTATAGCTGAAAGATTGTGGATTCATCAATTTGTTCATTCGCCTTTATCTTGGCAAGTTTAATCCAAGATAATTTTAGTATCTCTAAGTTTACATGGAACATCATTTTTGAATTCTTGGTGCATTTGTTTAGCCAAAAAACTTTTAGCCAAATTAATTCCATTTGAATTTGGCTTCCACACTTGCAAATTTTATCTTGAAGAGCAATGGTTTGCTTGCTTGGATATTTGACCAATTATAACTAAGAAAGTAAATCTTGGTTGATGAGTATCTTCCTTTCAAGAAAAGTCAGATTTTGCTTTCTAGCAATTCATGCCAAAATAATTTATTCATTCTAAAATTTCAAGTGCACCTATTTAACTAGAAAATTAATACACGCTTTGGTCTCTTTGACTTTTACAATCCATTTATTTGGCTAATTACCACATATTTTTATGCTTAGGGGTAGCGCCAACTAACCCAATTATGTTAATCACAATTCTGAAATTTTGGTATGGCTAAGAAAATTTAAAATTTGGCCTTTAACAATATGACAACTTCCTTGAATTTCATGCATTAATTTTTGGCTTTTATTTTCACCTTGATATAGTCCAAACTTATGCTCTTGTCATAACATATGTATGTTAGCTTTAAATGTCACATTAGTGCTAACTTCCTATACAAAAAAAAAAATTAATCATTTTATCTTCAAGCTAGCTTGATATTTAAATTGGTGTATACACCCTTGTATCTCTTCTTTAACCAAATTAAAAATTCCTACTTCGGCAATTGTGGCCAAAATAATTTCCTTTAATCTTTGGTGGATTTTATTGTGCCACACTTCTTTAAATTACGCTTAGTCATTTGAATTATTATTTCCATGGTTATATTTATATTTGCTCTTGTTGCCAAAATGAAGAGAAATTTTAGCAAAATTTCACGCACTTAGGATAATAAAAATGGCTAGCTTAATGTCACTTTTAAACACCATTTTTAACCCCCAAGCCTGTTGCTAGTCTTTAAATCTTCAAGGCTTCATGGCCTTAACATACCTTGGTAGCACTTAAATTTGTATTTTATCAAATTTTAGCCTATGTGAACAACCCTTTTTAGCCAAAATTTATTCCTTTATGCAAGACACGGGATTTGCTACAACTTCCTTTGTAATTTATCTATTTTAGCCTTTAGGCCCAAAACATATTTTGCCTTGCCTATCCACTTTTGCTTTTGGAAAAAAAAAATCTTCAAGATGTGTTATTTTCATATTTCTAGGATGTTGACCTTAGCAATAATCAATCTTAATTTTGATCTTAATAAAATTAATTTTTATCATTTAATTTGTCTGTTTAAGTGTATATAAGTTAGGATTCTTTTGGAAGTTAAAATGAGTATGAGTATCTTGGGCTAATTTGACCTTTGAAATTCAAGGAGGCTTTTGACATTTTTAGAGCTTTATAACGAGAAAGTTATCTTCTTTACATTTAAAGTAAACATTTTAAGCTTTCTGAATTGAGCTTACTTGTTAAAATCTAAGTTCATTTGAGTATGCAAATATTGAGTTAAAGTCAACATATGCAGCTGCCATTTTAGATTGCATAGCTCTTAGTATTTCGAAAATATATTAAGCTAAAAAAGTCTAAATGAGGTTATTCAAAATGATATGGAAATCTAAGTAAAATATCTATAACTTTTATGAAGAAATTATAGGCAAATTCAAATATCTCTAATAGAAAATCATGGTTTCAACTTGTGGACAATAGTTTGATAGCAGTTTGCCATTTTAGGTTGTATAGCTCTTAGTATTTCAATAATATCTTAAGCTAAATAAGTATAATTAAAGTGATTTAAAATGGTATAGAAGGCTAAGTTAAATATCTATAATTGTTATGGAGAAAGTGCAGGCAAATTTGAATGTCTTTAGTAGCCAATCATAGTTTTAACCCATGCACAGCAGTTTGATGGCATTACTTTTAATAATTCAAAATTATAAGCATTGGATTCAAAATATAGACATTGGACACGTTATTTTCACCTCTAGTAGCTTTGTTTTTATCTTTATTAACACCTCTAAAGCAAATGGAAGTTAAGACATTTTTGTTTATTATCATTCTCTATCTTAACATTCATTAAGGCTCTCAAATTCTCAAATATTCACTCTTTGTTTATTACTCTTATGAGAGTTGGTTGTGTGTTAGAAATAGAATTTCTCTTCATCTTAAATCTTTGGATAGATTAGTAAGGAAGTGAGAGTTCTAAAGGAATTGGTTTAAGTGTTGCTCATTGAAACACTTGGGATTTGGTTTTTTGAATGAGCCTTGAAAACTCATATTGTAAGGTTGTAAAAGTGAGCCATAAAACTCTTGTGTAATCTCAATCTTATGAATAAGATTATAGGTGATTGAAAATCCTAACTTGGGGATAAGGTAGGTGGAGATGTAGGATCATTGTTAAATTCGAAATCCTTAAATCATTGTGTTCTTCATTCTTCCTTATCAACATTCTTTCAATTCTTACAAAGAATTATTTAATTTTGATTTTGATTTAATAACCCTATTTACCCCCCTATAGGGCTTTTTCATAGGACTTTTTCCTAGAATATATTTTTGGTAGAAACTTGCCAAAATTAAATTTCCTAGATTCCATCCATTAACTCACCACATGTACAATACCCTTATTCAATTATATCTCAATATACCAAAAATCTTAGGGAAAAGGTATGTTACTAGTTTTTTGCTACAAATGCTACATGTTTAATTAGTGATTGCTAATAAAATAATAGTAAATGATTGCAAATTAGCATGTGGTTTAGAAAACTACAACCACCTTATAAAGCAAATTTATTTATTTTAGCAAAAAATAGCCACAGTAATTTCTTTTTGCATGTCAAGTGTTTATTATTTTAAGGCCAAATTAATTATATATTTAGCCTTTATTTTGTGTTTTATTTGCCTAAAAATTATGCAAATATTTATTTGCTTTTATTTTATTGTGTACCTTGGGGATTCTTAATTTTTCCATGAACTTAACTTGTCTTTATCCTTCTCATTGCCTATTTGTCTATCCCTAGTGAAAATGAAACCATAATCTTTAGGAACTCTAAGCCATTCTTAAACTCCATTGGCTATAAGCACTAATTGAATAGTAGAACATGTATTATTCATAACGTCTCATCTTTAATTCTTAACATCTTCATTAAGTCTTTTACTTGACCTTATGAAATGTTTGCCATGACTAGTTAATGGCCTTACACTTCGCCCTTATTTTGAGACTCTTATTCTTTCTAGTGATGACATGGATGTCATTGAGGTACACTCCATTTTATTTAATCACTTAATACACTAAGTCATTTTATCAAATCGCCTTCCAATATCTTGTGCACATATTCTTTTCTTTACAGGAGATGAAACTCAAAATTGTTAAAGATATGCAAATGTGTCTTTATCCTAATTTCCTTGACATTAGGTAAATACTTTCCCTTTTCTATCCATTCAAAACCTTTTATTACCTTCATTTCTCATTTGTTTTATGAATTTTAGGTACTTTCATACATGGGCAAAGGTAGTATCCCAGTCACCTTGCTACCTCACCCTTTATGCTTAATTCCCAAAGAAGGTCTAAGGCTCCCCTTCTTAGGCTCCTCAATAAAATATTTCATTTTCCTAAGTGACTATGAAGTTGCTCTAACTAACTTTAAATCTTGGGTGACCTTCCATAAAATGGAACAAGTGGGTGGATAAACTTAAACCCAAATGCAAACTTTTATGGGATTAGCTTTGATTTCTTAATTCATCCAGATGACATAGAGACCCATCTTTTATCAGCCCTCCCTTATTTTTACTACTCGTAGGTTTTGGTCTCCAACCTATAACTGCTTTATTTTCCCTTTTGGGCATTTAACTATCTCTTTGCTAGATGTTTTTATTATGACTAGCTTGCCCATCTTAGGAGATAATATTTTCTATTCGATTGATGAGTCCAAATATGCATAAATAGATATTTCTTCTAGGAAATTTGAGTCATATCCCAAGATGATTTCTCATTACTTCCATTTATCTGGTCCTTCCACTATTGATAAGCACATAGTTTTTCTTTGGGGCATAGTTTGCAAGTATATCTTATGTCCCACCTTTGATAAACCCAATGTTGAGTACATTCCTTTGACTATAGCTTTAGCATATGGAGATCATTTAGCCTTAGGATGTATTTTCTTAGGGAGCTTATTTTCTAATATGAGGAAATCTATTACAAGAGAGCCTTTTCATTACTTGAATGGGGCAGAGGTAGGGTTTAGTAGCTGTGATACTGTTTGAGCTAAGGGCTCTAGAGAACACACTAACCACTATCATAAAGATATAGTGTGGAGATGAGGAGTTGCCACCAAGGGTAATGACTAGGAAAAATTAAAAAATGGTGGTACTCGATTTTCTAAAAGAAAGCCAGCACCACAACTAGGAGATTCTGGATACAAAATACTAACTTCTTTCAGTCTTGTGTTCATTTAGAATTACTTTATGAATTACTATCTTACCTTTAATGTACATAAAATTTCATATAAACCCTTATTAAAACAATCAACTCCAGGCAACTAGTCATGAAAAATACATGTAAACAATGCATTCATTTAAGTTCACAATCCTTAAGTTAGTCTAATCTACATTGATTTTAATTAAATGGGCTAAATCTACATGTTTTAATTTACAAGTGAGCCTAAAGACTAATGAGCCTAAATCTACAAATTATGAAGTATTTGAATTAATGGGCCTAATTCTACATATTCTAATTCTAAGGTGATATTAAATCTACAAGTTATGAAAAAGGTTTTAATTCAATAGGCTAAGTCTAAATTAATTTTAATTAAACTAGGTGGGCCTATGTCTAAGTTAACTAAATGGGCCTAAGTTATCTCTAACCTAAATCTAATTAATTATGGACCTAAAAATGCATTTTTATTAATTAAACCTATAAAAAACCTAAATTTATTTAAATGGGTTAGAGCCTAACATGGGCTTAGGGCCCAAAACACATAAAAAAAGCACAAAAAAACATAAAATAAAAACCAAAACAAATAAATAAAAGATCAAACAATCAATTAAACTTATTCTAAAAACCCTAATTTAATTAAATTGACTTTAAACAAAAAATTGATAAATAAAGTAATTAATGAGCAAACCTAATTCTATCCATTTAAATCTAATTCAATTTTAATTAAGAACACTAATTATTCTATTCCATTAATTTTAATAAATTGCCTAATTAAAACCATAATTTTACTAATTGATTAATTAAAATAAAACACACAATCACACACACATGATTTTATTATTCCTACTATTGGGGTTATTACAATGATTTACTAAAAATAATAAGAAAATAAAAAATTAATAAAATCCCAAAAATTAAAAAACCAAAATCAAAATAATAATAAACAACTAAATAAAAAAACCTAGAAACTATATTTAGTTACAAAGTTCAATCCATGGCATTTCATGGATCTCTGTGGATTTTATTCTCTAAGTAAGATCATCATGTAATCCCCTCCATAATCGCCTATACAAAAGAATAAACAATGATTATTGAATAAAATAATAATAAAAATTAAATAAAATCAGAATTTAATAGAACCAAAATAATAATAAAAAATAAAATAAAAAAGTAGGAAAGAAGATGATGATTATGGATGTAGTATGGGTTGCCCCTCAGGCTAGTATAAATCACCATTGTTTGTTAGGTAGATCTTTAAAAACTTGTTATTCTTCTTCTCAAAAGTCTATTGCTCCTTGCTCAAAAACAAATAATTCAGCAGAGAATATTTTTTTATGTATTACGTAGGAACAAAAAGAAAAGCCAAAAAGTATAGGAAAGGAGAAAGGTCCTCCTAAGAAAGTCTTCGAGCCCTTTTCGGAGAGCTTATGCTAGGCTTTTATAGAAATAACCCTGGCTATAAACGTATCCTACTGTGACTTGCTTTTCTTAGAGTTTTGATTTTAAAAGGACTTTAATTTCCTAAAAATTCAGATAAGTATTATTTAACCAATCAAAATTTAGGAAGCCAAATTTTATTTACTACAAAAAATTAAAATAAAATAAAAAATGAATGGAGCATGTTTAATTCTGATCGGAATTATGTAATTCTGATTATAATTATAGAATTTTGATCAGAATTACATAATTTTGATCTTTTTTAAACTTTTAATTATAAAAAGACCCCTAAAAGAATTTAGTCTTTTCAATTAGCTCTTAAAAAAATATTACAATTAAGTCCAATTAAACTCTTTTGAAAATACATTTAGACTTTTGAGATTTTAAACTTCAAGTGTTGATGACCTATTTATAACATTTTCATCATTAGAGTTCCCTATTGCATCCACACTTCATCATCCCCAATTTGGGTGCTTATAGTTGCCCCCTTTGTCGCTATTTTGTTGATAAATTATGGAAAAGAAAATAAGCACACAATTTCTTAAGAATAAAAGTTTGGATACTTACTTGTGCTTCTTGACGCTTTTGCCGGTAAGTGATTGTCGGTTCATGATGAATGTTGGTGTTGCTGTGCAACACTAGGCATAATCCTAAAACATATGAGGAAACACTATACTTGGACATATAATGTTAATTTGTAAAAAGACATTATACTTGGTTGTATAATATTGACTATACTCGGTCGTATAGTATTGGTTGAAAAGATACATTGTACTCGATCGTACAATGTTGACTATACTCGATCGTATAGTGCAAATTGAAAAACATACACTGTACTTGATCGTACAATATTGACTATACTCGGACGTATAGTGCTGATTGAAATGGATACATTGTACTCAGTTGTACAATGTTGACTATACTCGGTCATATAGTATGGATTGAAAAAGGATACATTGCACTTAGTCGTATAATGTTAACTACACTTGGTCGTATAGTATAGATAGAAAAGATACATCATACTCAGTCATATGATGATGACTATACTCAGACTTATTATGCTGATTGAAAAGATTTATCATACTTGATCATATGATGTTGACTATACTCGGATGTATAGTGCTGATTGAAAAGTACATTGTACTTAGTCGTACAATGTTGACTATACTCGATTGCATAGTATAGATAAGAATGAACTACACTCGGATGTGTAGGATTGATTTGTTTTATACTGACAGTTCAATGATTCAATGAACTATCAAACCATGTAGCATTGCAGTTTAGGACTAAATTGTAAGAAAAGTGCTGGACTTAAATGCAAACAAAGTTGAGGGACTAAAGTGGATGTTTGCCACTTTAATAGTAAGCTTGTATTTTGCCATTTCATTCTTTAATTTCCTATCCCTTTCATTCCTTTTTTTTTTCTTTTCATTTCTCTTGATTTTCAAATCTTATTTCTTCAATTATTCTCATATGACCTCCAATTTCAAATCCGTATGATCCTATGGCTCACACACAACACAAACTATGTGGAAATAGATCTATATAATAATATCCAATCATTTTATAGTTGCATTTCCCTTAAAACAATCTGGGACTTAATAAAGGGGAAAAGGTACTCCCTTTGACTCGCTTGCATCTCCATAGATGCTCACAGGCTGAAGGTGAGGTAAATTTTCTTCTTCTTTGTTTGATTCTATAGAAAAGTATATTTCTATTAGTATATTCATACATGCAATTATAGAATCTTTTCTATATAAATTAAATAAAATTATATGAAATTGTCAAATAGGAAACAAAATTTTGTAAAATAGGCATTTGCATGTTACAAAGGACTAATAGAATTGTAATTAGACTTTTGGATTTCTAATAAAAAATCTAAATCTAGATCAAAATTTTAGATTTCTAATTGGAAATTTAGAAATATGATAGAAAATTTATAAATTTGATTTGAATTGTGGATTTTTGATCAGATATCCAGTCTTTCGATCCTTTTTTTTAAAGAAAAATAAAAATAGATAAAAATTAAAAGTTTATGAAGAAAGTGATCCTGTTGTTTTCTAAATTTTATTCAAAAACCACTGAAGTTCTCGGGTTGTTTTCACTTGGCTCAGGAGCTCTTTCATGATTTATTTGGAGAAGTAGTACTGCATATCTGGGCATCTGGCTTCTGACATTTCATTACTGCTATACCAACAGCTCGAGGTAGGTTGGACTACTATTAAATTTTTGCTCTTATTGAGAGGTGGATGTATGCCACTCACACCTTTCACACGCGAGTGGGTGAGCTGATTATTTCCCATATAAGCTTCTCTGCTATTATTGGGATTACCTTTGGGGGCACCCCTGGTTCCTTTTGATATCTGCTAGTGTACTCTTCCAGAGGATGCTAGGAGTTGCTATGTTTGTGACTTGCTCGGGTTCATTCCATCATGGAAGAATTAGAAGAACATGCTTCTTTCTTCTTTTGTTTAGGGTTTCAGAAGATTACCCACTACTAGACCTCACCAGATCCTTTAGAAGGTGAGATGTTGCTTATTGATATTGCTAGGCACTACCCTTTTTTGTGAGACTGGTCATGAGGTTAGCATTGCTCTTTTTACTCCCCTTCAAGACTTTGCCAGAGTTACTACTTTCGATTGGAGATCTATATCTCTTGCCTACCTTTACTATAGACTGGATATTGTCTATAGAGGTGTTGTGATGATGTGCAGCTTTTGGCACGTCCTGCATGTATGTATTCTACGTATCTTATACCTCTTTTAATTTTGCTCTTTTATAACCTCCTTCTTTTCATTTCAACTATCTTCCTTTTTTCAGATCTGGGGCATTGAGATCAGGGTAATATGAGGCTTCAATGCAATTAGCTTTGATAGGGATCTTCCTCTGATGTAGAGATGAGGTTCTTCTCACTTAGCTAACATTAAGTATGACTTGCAGACTTATCGGGACCAGTTGAACTCCTTGGAGTGGGGCTTGGTAAGATAAATTTAATTTTTAGTATTTAACTAATTATAAAAGTTATATAAATAAAATTTATCTAAATGAATTTGCAGGTCAGTGCCGAAGACATCCAACGATACAATTTCATGACTACAGTTGTATGGCTTGAGACTATAAGGATTTTGCTTCTTGGTTATGGTTGCTAGATGTGGTATCTTGGTGAGCGTGTTTATCATTGGCATATGGGACCTTCCAGGAGTCATATTCCTTCTTCTATTTTCGCTTTGATGTTATGGAGCTGCAGCATGACTGGTCTTGAGCTTATAGCAGCTTTTGAGGGATATGATGCTTCAACTTTGCTTGAGCATTCTTGACACTATCAAGAGTATATTCTCGAGAATCTCTTATAGCAGGTTCTTATAGACTTAGCTGAGGTATGTGTAAGCACCCAATTTTAGGATGATGTGTTATGGATGTGATAAAGGACTTCAATGATGAAAATGTCATGAATAGGTCTTCAATACTTGAACTTTAAAACTTCAGAGGTCTAATTGTATTTTCCAAAGAAAGGATTTAATATGTTCAAGGACTTAGCTACAAAACTTAAATTCTTTCAAGGACCTTTTTATAATTAAAAGTTAAAAAAAATCAAAAGTGGTTGGAATTCTATAATTTTGATTAGAATTATGTAATTTCAGTCGGAATTACACAAATTCTGATTGGAATTATGTAATTCTGATTGGGATTACATAATTTCGGTTGGAATTAGACCTTTTCCATCTGTTTTTTATATTTTTAGTAAATAAATAAGTCTTTTTCTTGAATCCTAATTGGTATGAAATTCTCTTAAAATTATTTTTGATATTTATCAAATGTTTTTAAGGAAATAGAAGTCTTTTAGGAATCAATTTCTATGTAAGTTTTCAGTATAAAAGATGGGCTTTGGTTCCTTCAAAGAGGGGGGGGGGGGGGGGAGACGGAAACAAAAGAAGGAGAGGAAGGGAGCATTAGGGAGGAGCAGTACTATTATTCTTAGCTTTTTGATATTTTCTCTACGTCAAATTGTCTTTTGGCTTTTGGTTGGTTGTTTTTCTTAAAAAAGCATTCTTGACTCTCTTTTCCTTTGTTTAGTGTTTTTTAAAAAAAGCATTCTCTATAAAAAAATTCCTTTTGCTTAATAGATTAATTGAAGATCTTTGGAAGATTTTTGAAGAACAAGATTTGAAGACCTATAAAGAATGGTGATTTTACAAAATCCGAGGAGCACTTCATTAAAATCATCCATAAGCATCATCTTCTCCTTATACTATTTGATTTGATTGATTTATTTATTTTTTTAATTTTATTGAATTTTAATTTTTTCTATTATTGTTATAATTTATTCACTAATCATAATTTTTTTTCTCTTTTTATGGTGATTATGGAGCAAAATACATGTTGATCATGTTTGGAGGACTAAACTCATAAGAAGTCCATGAAATGCAATGGATAAGAACTTATAGCTAGATTTAGTTTCTAGGTTTTTATTATTTTTTATTTAATTATTTTATTTATATTTTTTGAGGTTTTTTAATTCTTTTTATTATTATTTTCTATAGATTATTGTAATAGCCCCCAATAATGGGAATAGTAGGATTATGTGTGTGATTGCAAGTTTATGTTGATTAATTGGTTAGTAAAATTAGGGTTTCAATTGGGTAATTAATTAAAATCAATGGTGGAAGTAGATTAATTTAGGATTGCATGTTAGTTAAAATTAGGATTTTAGAAAGAATAATTAATTAGTTGTTTGATCTTTTATTTAATTATTTTGGCATGTTTTATTTATTTTTTTGGGGTTTATTTATTTATTTTTATGTGTTTTGGGCCTTAAGTCCATGTTAGGTTTTACTTCATTTATTTAAGTTTAGATGATTCTTTTTTTAGCTCATCTTTTAATTAACACATCTCACTTAATAATTAAATAGGGTTTAATTGATTAAAATATATCCCTTGGCCCATAATTGATTAGATTTTAGGTTAGAGATAACTTAAGCCCATCTATTAAATTAGAAATAGGGTCACCTAATTTAATTTAATTAATTTAGACTTAGCCCACTTAATTCAAGCCATTTTTTTTATAATTTTTAGATTTAAGATCACTTATTAAATATGTAGATTTAGTTCATTTAATTAAAATCAATGTAGATTATACTAACTCAGGGATTATGAATTTGTATTGAATGCATTATTTACTTGTATTTTCATGACTGGTTTGCCTTGGAGTTAATTGCTAGAATAAGGGTTTATATGAAATTGCATGTAAATAGAGGATAATATGGCAATTTATAAAGTAATTCTAAAAGAACATGAGACTGAAAGAAGTTGGTATTCCATATCCAGAACCTCCTGGTTGTGGTGCTAACTTTCTTTTAGGGAATCGAGTACCACCTTTTTGATTTATCCTAGTTATTACCCTAGGTGGTGACTCCTTATCTCTATGCCATGTCTTTGTGATAGTGGTTAGTGTGTTCTCTAAAGCCATGGACTCAAACAGTGTCATGGTTACTAAAATCTTGGACACGTGCTAAACCTTGCCATCTACAGTGGCGACTCCACTGGGGATAAAAGATATTGATTCTACTTTTGTTCTTTAGAGTTATTTTATTAATTATTATTTTATTCTTGCATTCATTCTGCATGTCCCTATTAACCGATGGCGTCGGTTTATGGTTCCATGATTCCATTAGCTTCATGGGATTGTAAATTGGCTAATCATCACTCTTAGCCTTAACTCAGTTCAAGAGAGATTATCGGGCTCATCTGACCAGAGTCTGTAACCTAAGTCCTAAAGGGGGTAGTCTTCTCTCGAATTTGCAAAGTATGCTAGGCCCCTCTGACCTTGGCCTGTAACTCAAGTCCTAAAGGAGGGCATCTTGCTAAGGGAACCTTGACCTTTTTATCAGACCCTAACCATATATAATGGCTTAGTTATTTCCCATAAAATCTACCTAAATTTCTTGTGAATATTGCCATTAGGTATTTTTATCTATAAAGGCCCAAGCCCATACTTTAGAAGCCCATCAAGACTAATAAAGATTGGGCTATGATTTTATACCTAGAATTACTGTTTTTATGCTTATACTACTTTGAGAGACTTAGCATGTGCATCAGTTCTTGATATCCCCATTGATATTAAGGCCAAGACAAAAAATCCTAGGAGAAGAGACTCACCATTGAATACGTATGTAGGAGGAATAAGGTTGGAAGGATGTATGTATACCTAATTTGACTTGTTAGTTGCTACTTGTTGCATAATATGTGCATCATGCATACATGCATCTCATGCATCATACTAATAATTTGTCTTTTAGCCATCATAGATTTATCTAGGTTTTCTTATGTTTGGAGTCGAAAGGGTGGCAGACTATTGAGAACTGATTCGAGTCCACAATCGATCACGAAAGAGATCCTTAACAAATTGGAAAAGAGTTCCATCAATCCACTCTACCTAGAAGCTGCACAACTTCAACAAACCAAAGAAATGGAATAAAAAGAGGGAGGAAACTGGACCCTAGAGGATGTCAAAGGAGCATTGATGGATGACATGAGAGCAATAATGCAAGAGGTGTTAAGACAAGCCTTAGCTGGATTGATGCCACCACCTGCTGCTACTCCACCTCCCATCGTGACCAATCCATCTATTGTGGGTACACCACCTGCTAACAATGATAATGCTACTAGGAACATACCTCTTAAGGAAATGAAATTAGAGGATGCTAAGAGTTATATGGTTAAAAAGGCAAAAAGGGAATCACTTGAGCAAGTTCAAGAGCTGGAATCTAAGCAGATGAAAGCACTAACTCAGAAGATGTCCAAAATGGAGGAGTTAATGAGAGGACAGGGCATTGGATACTCATTTGACTTTGATGATGTGATGTAATTTGAGGAGGACAAGTTGCCTGATAAATTGAAGATGCTACAGCTGTAAAAGTTTGACGGTACTGGAGTCCCGAGGACCCATCTTAGTCAATGCACAACTACTATAAGCACCACTAAGGCTCCTTTGTTTATGGTTACCAAGTTATTTGTACTATCCTTGGAGGGTATGGCTATCAATTGGTATTATGGGTTGGAGAAGTCTATTTGAGCAGACTGGAGGGAACTCTGTAATGCTTTTCTAAAATAATATGACCATAATACCAGGCTTGAAGTGTCTATCAGGGATTTAGAATTGACCAACTAGAATCCTAATGAATCATTTTTAGATTTTTTGATTAGATTCATGAATAAGGTAGGATTAATGAAGAACAAAATGGCTAAGAAGGATCATGTTAGGATGATAGTCTAAAATGTGTTACCCAATCTGGTTGAGAGGTTGCAAATGATGAACCCCAAGATGTTTGTAGACCTTTATGACGATGGGTTGCAAGCTGAGGAGATTGAAAATGAGAAAAAGAGGATTGCTAAAAGCACCAGAGTAAGAAACTACCTAACTGGGGGCACGCAGCAAGGAAGCACTAGATAGATTGTAGAAGTGCATGTTGTTCAAAACCAAGGAGATTCTTTAATTTTAACCAGCCTTTGTCAAAATTCCTAGAGCGCTTAATGTAAAAGGGCTTACTTCAACCTTTACCTAATCCAAACCCACCAAACCCAAATACCCTAGGCTATAACCTAAACAGGCACTACAGATTCCATCAAAACCTCTAACACTCCATAGATAATTGCATCCACCTTAAACATGAAATCCAAAACCTTATAGACTCCAGAAAGATCACAGACCTCGAAAACCTAAGCACTAGAAATAATCCTTTCCTAAACTACAAAAATATACCACCCCCAGCTACAATGATGATTAACTCAAGAGTTAATAAGGAAGAAGTGCTAAGCTCCTTTGAAGACCTAGACCTTAAAACCAATGAGAAATCTCCTAATGTCCCCAAAGATGTGAAAAGAATAGAAGACTTATTGGATCAGCCTTCAGGCAAGTTTGATTATAAGGTATTTTATACTAAACCACCTTGTTTTGACATACCCTTGAAGTCGATTATGCCTACAGGATGGGATGATGAGTTTGATAATGAGAAGTTACTAGACAAGAAAGAAAAATGCACATTTAAGGTATAGGAAGATGAAGTCATGGAGATAGTTGGCAAAAAGATGCAAGAATAGTTGTAATGTTAGCTGCCTCAAGGAAACCACTATGAGACTCAACATCCTATCATCTAGAATAGGAAATAAAATTTCTTATTGTCTTCTTTAAATAAAATTTTAGTTTTTATTTTGTTTTAGTGATCGATGATATGAATTTTGATCATGCATACTTATGTATTGACATCCTAATGGTACTGTGCATTATTATATTGATCGCATTTGCATGTTGGACATAAATTCAATTCAATTAGATTCATTTAGCATGGGCCCAAGTGCAAATTCAAAGAACATTCATATATCACATGATGTAACTTCTGAAGATAGGAAATTAGATGGAAAAAGAATGATAAAAAGAGAAAGAATAAAGAGAGAGAGAGAAAAAAAAGAACAGTAAGGTAAAAATTAAAGAGAAAAAATTCATGACTTGTTGATAACAAGAGTTATATCATGTGATGTAATGAATGTTCTCATTTTTGCCCTAATGAATTATTAAAATTGAATTTGAATTTTTTTTCAAATATTGAATATTCGTCTATATCATACTATATAAGTATCTGAATGGAAAGATAATACATAATGAAAGCTAAATTAGAGCTGTGAGATTACTATTTTAGTTATATTTTTTTTGCCACCCCTTTGTAATTTTCCTTGTAAACCTACCATCCCCTTATGCCTTGAGAATTTGGGTGGCTTGATAACTTGCTTTGTAAGTCTTGTCTTATAACTATCATTAATTATGGCATCAACATCAAGCCTTATATTCTGCTCAAAAGTCCTTTGAAAAGCAAGTCCAGTTGATTTCATCATCAAGAACTCGCTTTAATCAGTTTTCCCATTCCTCTACATCTCTAATGTATGAGATTACAACTAATAGGGTTAGTAAGTCAAAGGATCAACAACAACAGTGAATGAACTGGGTCTCTTGCACATGAAAATAAAAAAGAGACTGCTTGAATAACCTGAATGAATTTAGAATGAAACTAGAGGAAAAAGGTAATTATAGGGGAAAATTGCAGAAAAGTAAGTTTGCATACAAAGAATGAAGAAGGAACATTGAAGTATAAGAGCTAGTACAGGAGATCTTAGGGCAAAAACAAGTATAAGAGCTAATACATCAATCATCATACAACAAAAGCAGTAATAAAAAGAAAAGTTCAATAATGCATTGGTTAATCATAAGCTCTATTATAAAGCTATAGACCCTACTTGCTAGCCTAGTCATTAGTCTAATGAACTGTATCGGAAGCTCTAACATCAAAAGTACCAATAGCGAAGCATTCAATGATCAAACTTATAGGCTGTTGATGAGACACCTCATTCTTACACTCCAAAATCAACAACATGTCTCTGTTCCAAACATGAGACCTATTAGGATAATACATGTCATACATAATATGCATACACTTGCATACATCTGTTGTGATACACATGCTTTGCATAATAAAGTCTTTGATGTTAGGCAAGATTGTGTAAGTACTCGGCTACTAATATTCAAAATTAGTGATGTAAGGATGTAGAAAGGTAGTCAGAATGTGCACATGTGAAACATCTAAGAGAAAAGGGTAACACTATCAAGGTGAACCTAATGCTCAATGGGACTTTAGACTATAGAAGACCAATAAATCATGGGCCCATCCAATAAAGGAATATCATTGATAATGATACCTATAAAACATCATCCTGGTGACCTCAAGAGGTTGGATATGATGTTCAAGCTCCTTAGATTCAACATCCATCTCCATAGTCTCTCCATAACAGTTAGATCAGTGTAGGGTATGGAATATGGTGATGAGAAGGTCAAATATGGTGATGAGAAGGTCCAATATGTCAATAATACATTCAATAGCCCTAAAAAGGGAAGAATGCACTCAAAACTTGAAATGAATGCACTCTAAAAAGTCATTTGATCATGAAATAAGATCTCTAACTCCTGAACCTTTTTTTGGCAGGGGATATCAAGAAGATAAATGAAGCTCTTTACCATAGCATTAATGGAATGGCAGAAATACAAATGCAGCCCAAAGCCATAACTTTAATGGTGGAGTATTATGACCCTACGATCAGAGACAAATCTAAAGGGAAAAATACAAAAAAGAATAACATTGCATTTTAAAAAAATTTCTTCACTTGTGAATAAACCATACTAACTTATGGTAGTTTTTCTAGGAAAAAACAAAAGAGAATGAAGAAGGGGAAAGAAACTGATACATCAATAAGAATGGGAAAGGTTGCAAATGCTAATTATTCATCAGAAGTATCATCTTGCATGCCAAACACTCATCAAGATAATAAAGGGAAGTAACAGTACTCTATTTCCTTAGATTTTGTAGTAAGGGTTATCCTCTAATATATTTTCTAGTATGCCAATGATGATTTTATTAGAGGCTTCTGCTTGACCATTAGCCTGAGCATAGTGTGGGGTTGAAGTCAAATGTTTGATGCCATAATCCTTTATAAACTCTTTTATTTCATCACTAGTAAACATGGTTACTTGGTCTATTATGATGGTCTGAGGAATTCTAAACCTATGGATGATTTATTCTTTGATGTATGAAATTACATCTTTTTGCTCCACTTTCTTCATAGGAATTGCTTCCACTCACTTTGTAAAATAGGAAGTAGCCATAATGATAAAGCTATGGCCTTTAGAAGAGACTGGATAAATTTTTCTAGAGGTCTATAGCCCAACCATAGAATGGCCATGGTTTCACCATAAAGTACAGATCATCAGAGGGCACTCTCTACATGCTTCTATGCTTTTGGCACTATTGACACCCTTTAGCATATATGATGCTATCTTTTAGGATTGATGGCCAAAAATACCCATGTATCCTAATTAACCATCTCATCTTTCATCCATCTTAGTGAGCACCACACACACCTTCATGCACTTGCTTTAAAATCTTTATAGTTTGGGGAAATAAAGGGCACCTTATAAGCAGACTAGTAAGATTTTTTTAAAAAGCTTAGTTTCAATCAAAACATAGTTCAAGGCTTGAGCTTTGACTCTAAATGGAACTTTCTTGGTAGGATTTTCCAAGTAGGTTTTAATTTTAGTGCACCAATCCCTTGCTATATTCAAGTCACTATTGCATAACTCAAATTGTGAGCCCCTTTCATGGATGGATGGGTGAGATTTCTTCTACATAAAAATAAACTTATGAGTTAATTCTTATGATATTCTTAAACCATATGCAACCTGAGATAATTCATCAACTTCATCATTAGACTATTTAGGTACATGCATAAAAGTTATATTTTCAAAAGAATCAACAAGTTGAATAGAAATATTAAAATAAGGTGCTAATGACATGCTTGTGCATTTATATTCTCCTGTCAATTACTTAATTACAAGCTGAGCATATCCAACTATTAATACCTTTTTTACTTTAAGATCTTGGAGAATTTCAAGGCCTATGATCAAAGCCTCATACTCAGCTTGATTATTAGTGCACTTAAAGTCCAAGGTAAAGCTCAAAGCCATTTTTGTCCTTGATGGTGATGTAATTACTAAACTAGCCCTAGCTAATTTTTCTGTAGATGATTCATCAAACTTCAACACCTAAGATTGAACATTAACTCCACACATTGGAAGATCTCCTTCCTTAATAGTTCCCTGGGTGGGGTGGTCAGCCAAAAAATTTACCAGAGCTTGTCCTTTCATTGACTTTTGAGGATGGTAATCCAGTGAAAATTTAATTAAACTCATTAACGATTTTCCAATTTGACCTGATAACACTGGTCTATTCAATATGTACTTCATTAAGTCAGTGTATGAAATTACATAAACCTTGTGTTTCAACAAATAATGCCTTAATTTGGTATAAGCAAAATATAATGCTAGACATAATTTTTCAATAAAAGAGTATTTTATTTCAGTAGGAGTTAATATTCTACTTAAATAGTATATAGCCTGCTTATGCCCCACTGTGTTATTCTGAGTTAAAAGACATCTCATAGACTTATGTGCGACTGATATATACAATCTTAAAGGCATTCCCTCTCTTGTGGAAACTAAAACAGGTGATTTGGACAAATATTCCTTAATTTTATCAAAAGAAATTTAATGCTTTTATTCCTTTTCAAATTCAGCCTCTTGTTTTAATTTTAATAAGTTAAAAAATTCTTTATTTTTTCCAATAAGGTTAGAAATAAACCTCCTTAAATAATTGACTTGTCTTAAGAATCTTTGTAATTATTTATTAGATTGAGGCGACTTGGCTTCAAAGACTGCCTTTGCCTTATAATCCAAAGGGCATGACCAGCCATTCAAAGGTCCCTATTGCTCTTGGACATCTAAATGTGGTCTTGGACACATATTTCTTTGTATGAAAATTTGATTATAGCTTGAGAAGCCATCTATGAATGATAAAAGCTCATTCCTAGAGGCAACATTAATTAACATGTCAGCTACATGCATCACATAAATATATTTTGGAGTGGCTAAATTTAAATCTCTAAAATGTATACATACTCTAAGTTTACCATTCTTTTTCATTATAGGGACTATATTAGAAAAACCACTCATGATACCTGGTTGGCTTGATGAAGCTAGTTTTGAGTAATTTTCCAATTTTATCCTTGACCTTTAATTTTACCTCTTTTGACATTCTTCTAGGAGGTTTTTGTAAAGGATAAAATTTAGGCTTTATAGGGAGGCGATGCTCAATTACCTCTTTATCTAATCCAGGCATCTTTGTGTAGTCTTATACAAAACAATCTTTAAACACCTTTAATAGTACAACTAACTCTTTTTTTATTTCTTTCTTTAACAAAGAATTGATATAGGTGATTCTTATTTCTTTTTCTATGCCAAGATTAATTTCTTCTAAAGGGTCCTATACTTCATATTGATTATCTTGAAGGCATTGTGGTGCCTCTTTTAAATCATCCATCTATAATTCATTAGTGTCTTCTTTAAACGCTTTTTTACCTATAATTTCTGTTTCATTCACTTCTAGTTCCTCTATAACTATCTTCCCTGTATTTTCTGTATTAAACACTTCTTTATAGTAGTTGCAGCCACTGCTAACTCCTCCTTTGTATGTCTAATCATTAATTTCTTCAATAATAGGCTTCTCTATTGGCTAGTAGGTGTAAGCCATGATGGTATTTTCCTTAGATCAGGTCTGATTGTTCTTGGACCCTTTCCTCAATTTCTCTTTAGAAAGATAAGTATTTCCTGGGTCACCATTTTTCTTTTTGCTAGTAAATCTGAGAGGCCCCAAGTTAACATAATAGAATTTGGCCTCCAAATTATTAGCAGGTGTTAAATGGCTTATTGTCATCCTAAAATACTTCAACATCATTGTCTTTTTAGAATAGCAAAAATTGGTAAAAAGAGGATGACACATACCAATTAGCATGAATCCAATCCCTCCCTAGAAGTGCATTGTACCTAGCACTAGATTCTACCATAAAAAAATGTAGTGAGTGATCTCTTACTTCTAATAGCGATTTCAACTGCTAAAACCCCTGTGAGTCCAGTGATTTCCCCTGTAAAAGTTAAAATAGTGATATCAGTATAGATTAAATCTTCTTCACTTTTACTAAAGGAAGTCAAAAGTTTGAGTGGAAGAACATTTATGGCTGAGCCATTATCTATAAGTATCCTAGAAAAAGGCTTGCTATTTAGGTGAGCCTTGATGTATAGAGGTTTTATGTGTTTGGTCATCTCTAAAGAAGGCTTTTCAAGAATAACCCTCTTAGGTTGATATGGCCTAGTGGCCTAAATTATGACTTTACTCAATTGTTCTACTTCTTTTGATGAAGTTGCTCCCCAAGAATAATAGGGTTCATTTTTGTCAACTTCTTCCATCATGAATTCCTAAGATAACACCACTGACATAGTAGCACATCCAAAGGCAAAGTCTCACCCTCCACCTCAAAAGACTCAATCTCTATATCTTCATCTAGTTCCATGCTTCCTAAAAAATCCACCTTTTGAGAACTTGAGCTTCCCATAGATTCTTCTTTGTTAGAGCTAGGATCTTCTGTAGCTTTCCTTTTGAATTTGGACTTATTTTTAGGTCCCATTTATTGGACTAATTGGACATGTGTTTGTTGTTTTTTCTCTTTGCTTTCAGCAGTACATTGTCTCTAGAGCCTCCTTTTTTGAGTGTGACTTAATTACTGTGGGAACTTCCTATGCTCCACTCATTGCCAGTAATTGGTTGGATCTACAGTAGGTGGAATAATAAATCTAGGTTGTTTTATAGTGAACCTTGGGGCAACCATATTCTCTTCTCTCCAAGGCCTGTACTTGTTATTATGACAAGCATTCTTAGAAAAATTGGGATTATGAACAAGTTTTGGACTTTGAATTGGAAACTTTTCTTGCCTTTTTTATGAATTCCAATGTTGAACAGGTCTCCAATTACTTCCAGGTCTATTTGGTTGCCTCTACACATTATTATAGAATTTTTAGTGATGTAGTGGCTTTGGCTTGGGTGTCCAATTTCCTCTTCTAGGTTCATCTCTCCATTTAGAAGAGGTTATTGATTCACTGGGGATATTTATTGATGGAGGTTTAGAGTATTTCACCCTACAATCAAACTTTCCAAAGGTTTGGCTAATAGTATCCAAAATTTTCTCCCTTTCTTTGAGCTTTTTCTTTAGGTCCAGATAAGTTCTAAGATCAACATTAATTGTATTGGCAATAACTATAAGGGGAAATGGATCTTCCTCAATTCTTCTTTAGAAACTTTAACATACCTTTATTGATACAGTCCTTTAATACATTTTAAACACCCAACAAGCATTAATGGAGTGATTGTAAAAATTATGATACTTACAATAATTTCTCCTTTTTGCTCCTCAGTTATGGGTATTTTATGATCAGGTGGTAATTTAATGAATTTTTCCTTTAGAAGGAAATCAAAGATCTGATGAGTCTTTAAAATTTCAAAGGTGTATTAAACTTAAGGATTGGATCCCTATGAAATTTTCCAAGCCTTTGGAATTTTCTTTTCCAAGAGTGGGCAAACACAAGATCATATGCTTGTAAGGTCTGCTATAATAATTTCAGCATTGGACACTTCTTGGAAGTAGGTGCCCATTGAAGCCTTCCACTTTTGATTCTCTTCCATGAGCAGCTCCTCATATTCATTTACTTTAGCAACGAGTTCATAAAAATCACAAAATTCCATGTCGTGAAACTTCTTCCTCAGCTCAATGTCTAGACCCCTTTATGCCATTTTGACATATTCACTCTTAAGCAATAGAATCTTAAATATATTTCTCATCCTTTTGAACTGTACAATGAAAAGGTTATCACTCTCTCCAACCTTTTGAGTTACCTTGGACAATTCAGTTATGCAAATTTTTTGTTCAACTCTGAAGAATTGGGTGTGAAATTTCCTTTCCATCTTTTGCCAAGTAAGAATAGAATTCCTAGGTACGTTAGATACTAAGTGAATGTGGTTCCTAACAAACTGTTAGGAAATAATCTTAATTTCAAATTAGGAAAATTTTTATAATTTGCTAACTCCCCATATTGAATTATGAAATGAGTGATGTGCTCCACTATTGATTGTCCGTCTTCCCTAGAGAATAAGGAAAAGTCAGGAACCTGATACCCTTTACGATAAGGATTGTCTTTGTCAACCATGTCTGGGTAAGGTTTATGAAACTCTAGCATACTAACTTGATGCATACTAGGCCTATACAGCTTCTGTACCACATCTCTTACAATGTCTAGATCAAGTCCTGCCTCTAGTGCTTGGGGAGGTGGCATAAATGCCTGGGGAAAATGCACTTGGGCTTGAGGATTTAGCATGTAATCTTAGGAAAATTGCCCTCTATGCTTTTTCCTTCTTGTTCATACGTCCCTGGATGTAAAATTGGGTTAGTCCTTCAAAAATCTATTAGTTAGGCTTGTCATTATTCATACCATTACCATTCCAGCCATTAGAGCCATTTGGTGTAACTATTTTGCCATTAGGCCTAATGTCATCTCTTTAATGCGGAGGAATATACCTCTCATTAGTAACTAGTTATACTCCTGGAATGATTTTTATAGAGTTGCCAGATTTTCCTAGGCCACCATTGTTTGGACATAGTATTCTTGTTGGATGTTTGCTCATTCCTTTTGGAAACTGATTGCACAACATCCTGTGATATTTTCTCAAAATTTTTAGTGATACAATTATTAGCCTGATGTTGAGAATGAATCATTTGAGGTACTACCTCCTGCAAGACTCTCAAACCTTCTTCAGTAATAGGTTGAGAGTTAGTACTTTCATCGATAGTAACATCAACAACTTTCAATTTTTGACCAGTTTGGTTAAGGGGTGCCTCATCCTTGTTTTGGCCTTGAGGCACCAAATTTTCTTTTGAATACTCATCACTTACTTCTTTAGGTGTTTTGTTGGTTGAATCTCCAACATTAGACACTTTTTTTCCACTTCTAAGCAATTTTGTCATCTCATTGAAACGTGTCCCATCAAGAGTGCCAAAAGATTGTTTGGCTATTTTGATTTTTTTAAGTGATTATGAGCATCCTAGAGGAGCTAAGTCCTAGAAAATGAACTAACTTCTTTGATGGTTGTGGATCCCCAAGCTCCTTTACCACTATTAGCATGAATTTCACAAATTAAAATAAATTTGACAATAAAAGAAACTATTGAATAACTAAAAGGGAAATTATGTTGATTTTTTGGAAGTTTAATACAAAGAAAATGACTAGTAAAAGAAACAGTGCAATTGACAAATTTAAGAAAAAGAAAATGACAGTAGTTGCTAAAAAAATGATTTGTTGGTTGATTGTTGATGATTGGAGATGTTCCGATGATAACCCCTCTTTGTCCATTTATATTGTTATAATTTAGTTCTCCAAATAATTGTCATTTGCTCAAAGGTCGTCCGTTTTAGAAGAATAAATTCACATAACTTCTAACATCAATAATGTTATTCATCCCTAAGCTTCTAGTGAATAGTCATTTCTCTGTAATTTTCTTTTATTCTCGTCACTAAGCTTGCAAATTTGGGTTTTTTAATTATTCATCTTGGCTTTTTATTTTTAATCTTATTTAGAATAATAGGCTTACTTTTTTAGCCCAAAATTTGATTTGGGTACAAACAGTCTTAACACTACTAAAATTATTGGTCAATACTAAATTTATATTCATATAATATACTATCACATTTTTAAATTTTACAAGTTATAAATCAATTAAATTTATTTATAAAATTAATTTTTTCAATAATTTTTTTAATAAAATAAGGACGTATTTGTCAACTACTTAGAATATTATGGAGATATTTGAGATTCATTAGGGGTTTTTTTTTTGTCTATTTGTTAAAAAATGAGAAATTTTATAATAATCATGGCTTTTGATGAGTTGGAAGCTCAAACCAATAATATCAAACTATTTAAGGTTTACCCATCTGCTATTAGGTTTTATTTTTTTATCACTTTAATTAAATATTCAATTTTTATTGGTTTGATTTTTCAACTCATTAAAAGCCAAGAGTATTATTTAAGGACTCAAAAAAAATAAGGAGCTGATTATATTATTTAGGAGCAATTTGACATTTGTTGAAAAGTTTAGTGGCTAAATTGACTCTAAAAGATTTAAAGTAGCTTATTTGATCCTAGATGAAAAGTTAAGGAGCAAATTGATCCTTATTCCTCTATTAAAAACTTAAATATATGATCCTTAAAATATATTATTCTTTTTGAAGTGCGAACACATTTATATTATTTTAGGAAATTTATTATATCTACTAATGTAATCATAAAATATATTATTTAAGAATCATATATTTAAGTTTCTGTTTATTTTCACTGTTAGTAGATTTAATATTTTTGCCATTATTAGGTTTACAATTTTTTTTTTTTGGTAGAAAACGTAGCAAAAGCAGCAAACAATTACAAAGCAATCAATCTATCACAACTAACACCCAAAGAATCATGAGTTAGCCATTCCAACAGCTCAGCAGGAGGTTCCCTCAACTTGTGGCACCCCAAATCTCAGGATTTTATTGCAGCAGCCAACCGATCCGCCATAATATATATTAGATTCTCTGTAAATAAGCATTAACTGGACCTCCCAATCCTGTTGCAGGAGTGCTTGAATAGAAGCAACCAAGTGACTATGGCCATGAAAACCGATAGAGCGAGTTGTATAAGTTGAATAGCACATCGGCTATCCGTTTCCAAGATTACTCTCCGGAACTCCAACTCCCATGCTAGCATTAACCCATCCCAAATGGCCCACAGCTGCACCGCAGTTACTGAACACCTCCCAGTTTTTGCAACAAACCCCGACACCCAATTGCTACACGAGTCCCTCACCACACCTCCTGAGGTAGCCAACTACGAGATATTATCAAAGGCTCCGTCAGTGTTAACTTTTACCCACCCTTCTAAAGACCTATATATATATATATATATATATATAAACAATGAACAAAACAAATACAATAGTACCCTTGAGTGCAATACATAAATACATACATGCTATTACCTTCAGGGGTGGCTTCCATCCCACAGGCTGCTGCTCCATGAGCGTATCGTAAGCTGTACGCTGCCAAACTTCTGCAACCTACCATTTATTGGGTAAAGGTGTATTTTTGCCCCTAACGTTTTCAGTGAGGCACTAATAAGCCCTTTTCTTGTTTTTTGGTAAAAAAAAACACAATTTTTAAAAAACCAACCATTTTAGCCCCTCTATCCATTTTGGTTTTAACAGACGTTTACCACCGTTTATAAGTGAGTGATGTGGCATTAGTGAATCCCACTAAGTCAAATGACTTTCTCAAAGTAAAATAAAAAGATTAAAAAAATCTAAGAAAAAAAATTCCCTCTCCTAACAATGAATCTATCCTATGATATAACTACTTCTCACCACTGCCATAACCACCCAACCCAAGCTTTTTCAATTCTCATCTTCTCTTTCTTTACAACCGCCTGCTCCAGTAAATCTGACTCCATCTGGCTTGAATCCATCTTTCTGAATCAATTCAAAGCACTCCAAAGCTTCCTCTGAAAATCCATTAGTAGCAAAACCCACAATAATTTCCATGAAACTAAAGTTCTCTTCGACATTGTGACTGGGATCTGTATGCCATAGTTAGGAGCTGCACACCTCCCGTTGATAACACATTCAGCTTAAACACCAACACCTACACCAACACAAAACTAGACAACCATTCATGGAACCAAAAAAATAACCACAAGACAAAAAATAAAAAAAATGAACGGCATGCCATTGTAGTATTCTCAGCAATTCTTTGACATGTAAGTTTTAAGAAGCTCAAAGTATATGATGCAACACCATTGCGTAATCAAGGATATAAACTCAAAATCATAAAAAACATTATAAAAAAAATAGAGAAAACAGTGCAAATAGCATAAAACGGGACACACACACATTCCTTTATGAACCTCGTAACCTCGCATCTCTGTCAGGCATTTCATCGAACAACTCAATTGCACTTCCTACGTCGCCATTCCTCATGTATCCTTCAATCATTATGTTCCAAGATATTGAATTCTTGACGTTTAGCTCATCAAAGATCAATTTTGCTAGTTCAAAGTGACCGCACTTTGCGTACATGTCAAAAAGTGCAGTACACCATTACATTACATGTACCCAGGCCCAGTTTTCATGCATATACGTGACATGAAAGGCCCTGGTGTAAAAGATCAGCAAGTCTATCAACGGCGTGGAACCAGTTCCACGGCCAAGAACCATACCGGATTGAACAAAGTCCACAGCTTTATAAGCATCAATTCTTTTGAGTTCGTCTTGAGACACAAGTGAAGAAGAAGAAGAAGAAGCTGTTGATTTCATTAATGTTAGCTTCTCTGATGTGATAAAAGGTGGACGTGGGATTGCCATTGTTTTTAGGGTTTCTTGGTATTGGGTGCATGAGGAAGTATAAAAAAAGTAAAAAAAAAAAAAAAAAGAATGGATTTTTTTGACGTGGAGAAGAGAAGAGAGACAGGGTGTAGACAGAGAAGATAGAAAACTCAAACATTTATGACATGTTATCCATTCACTTAACCAACCTCACTGCCGTTTTTGAACTGTTAGTAGAAGGTATCAAAAAACTTATTTTGATCATTAAACTAATATATTTGCAAAAAAAAAAAAAAAAAAAAAAAAAAAAGGTCCAAAAGCAAAACATGATTGGCAAAAATGCACCTTGACCCATCATTTATTTCACAAGCTCTCCCAAAAACATCCGCCACTTTATTAGATAAAAATCTATGTTTATCTCTAAGTTCATAACGAAAAATAAATTTGATCTTAACAAATTTAAGAACATCGATCCAAACATAATTTTTTCAAAAAAATTTTAAAATTCTCATTTAATAAAAATATTAAATAATTACTTTTTTATATTCATGAGATTTATTGATACTAATATGACATTAAAAATATTTTACATAATAAAAAAAGAGATCTGCACCATTGTGCAATCCATCGATATTTAAGTTATATAACCTCTAAAAAAAAATCTTACATATAAATTTTTATGTGAATTTTTTTTAAATATTTCCATCTCATCCATTTCAAAAAAATTAGGAACATTTTAAAAATTCATTTCATCCAATAAAATTTTTTTTAATAAAAATTTCACATAAAAAAACATAATTAGGATATCTTTAGTGTCATTATCAACATGAACAAATGACAAATACATAAAATGAACAATTATTTAACACTTTTTAAATGAGAAGTTAAATATTTTTAAAAATTTTATTTATATTTAAAGTTAGGCAGTAGCTCACTTTTATCTAATGTAGATTTAAAAAAAATAATATTGTATTTGGATGCAAGTATTCATTTTGAAAATTTGAATTTTAAATATTAAATTTTAAAAATAAAAATTTTCAATCACATGTAATTAGATGTTATTTTAAATTCTTATTAAATAAACGATTTGTTTTAAATTTTCCTCAATACAAATTGATATAATTACCAAATTTGATTGAAATTTATATTTATGTTTGAATCCAAAAATTTAATTAAAATCTAAATTTATGCTCAAATCTCTTATATTCAAATATAACATGTATATTTATATCTCAAAAAATATTTGTAATTTTTCCTCTATTTGTAGTTTAGTGGTTCAATTGATGGTTATTATAAGATGAGATCATGAGTTTAATCTCCACTCCCTCTTGACCTCCCAGTTGTTCAAATAAAAAAATATTTATAATTTATTAAGGATGTAAAATTAGATTAAAACGTTATGAATATATTGTTATCTTTTTTTCTTTTATCCTCATCCAATAATAACAATAGTTTTAATTTTGTAAATTTTGGATTGATGACCAAAAAAATTGAAACAAACTCAAAGTTTCAGATATCATTTGATTACATTCAAAAAAAAAAAAAAAGACGGATTTGGAGAATTTTTTTGTCAAGATCTTTCGGGAATTTTGAAATCCAACAAATCCTCTATCCAAAAAAAAAAAAAGTCCCACAATCTCTGTAATCCTATAACAAAAAAAAAAAAAAAAAGGAAAGAAGGGGTGAAAAACTAGCTTGAAGTATATATTTACAGGCGGGCATGCATAGTAACATTAATTTGATAGCAGTTAAGTCCTTTAATCCCTCTTTAACTTCAAGTCATGGTGCTTCTTTTCGTCCAATGTATTAATAAGTATGTCCAGAAACCGGGCTTTTGATTGATTTAGTGTAAAAAAGGAATTTTTTTTTTCCCAATTTAAGGTAATTTGGAAAGTATTTATGAGTTTGAGGTAAAAAAAAAAAAAAAAAACTAAACTTAATACACCACTTAAAGTCGCGGAAATGCTATACGACAATCAATTTCTGTCAACTTCATTAGCGTTAGTATTTAAAAAGAAAAAAAAAATTAAAAGCAAAGCAACTCCGCCAAACAAGGTGGCGGAGTTCTGCAAGTTTGACAAAAATTGCAAAAGTTTGCCAGTTTGACTAGTGGACTTCATGAGATTAATAAAAAAAAGTTACAAATCCTGTTCATGCTGACTGGTTGTAAAGGGTGTACAAGAAGCAATAGATGTCCGCCAATTTGACTTGCGGACTTATTTTAAATTAAAAAAAAAACAAAAGCATGCAAGTAAAAACTCTAATTTCTTCAGGTTGATTGATGTTGCAATTACAAAAGTAAAACTATTTTCAAACCTCAATAATGTCTCATCAATAATTTTCCCATTAACTTCTCTTTGTATTCCTTGATACCCCACATACATATGCCCATTTAATTATAGGTCTTTATTTTCCTATGCAAGGTTACTTATAGAAGAAGAATATCCAAGACAAATAGGAAAAGAGTCCTAATTACTCCTTGACAGTAAGAAATACTCTCCTAGTGGTCATAGAACTTTAATTAAAGAGGAATCCTATTCCTCTCAGGTTTGAGCATCAACATCCCTATAAATAGGACTCTATATCCCTCATTCTCATTCATTCTACTATTCCATATTCTCATTGTTCTCTTTCTTTGTCTAAACTCTCTCTATATATTTTGACTTAGGCATCAGAAGGTTTATGGGGTTCCTCCTTACCTCTCACCTTACTTTTTGTTTATCACTTGTAGGGTTCCAGCCTAAGAGTTCTGTAAATAAGTTATCAAGTGGCACCATCTATGAGAACTCTTGAGTAAAAGCCATTCGTGCATCTGCAAATCAAGACCTTGACATCATGACTTCCAGTCTACCACTGATCTCGACTCCTGACACACACATTAACCTATCTACTCATATTCCTCCAATCAATTTGGCATCACCTACTCTAACGATATTACCAACATCCCCCTTCTTGCATGTTGGATCCTCATCTTAAATTACAATTGGTGGTGCATACGTTCCACTTGGAAACACTCAAGGGTAGCCAGCTCTTAGCATTGATCTCCCTTACTATGCTCCTTTTCAACACCATCATAGATTTATATGTTCTATACCTTTTTTGAATCTATAAGAAACACTTGCCATAACCACACCTAACCTAAACACAGTAGCCCAAACACTCAACCTCACCCAGAGGAGAAAAGAAGTAATGATACAAAACATTCAAACTTAGATGGCCATGATGCAACAACAGTTAAATGCCATGATTCAAAGCGACAACCTCTAATCAACTTATACAGAAAATAATACTACATCTTTGGAAGTACTTGGAGAAAATAAAGAGAAGTGTAAAGTCCTATAAGGAGAATCTAGCTCAATGATAATGAATTAAAATTGACCCAAAGGGTTGAAGAGGTAATGCACAAAGCTCATACAAGGTCGTGAAAGGAAGATGAATGCGTTATGGAAGGGAAGACGTCCTTTGTAAGCAGAATAATCCGGACAAAAATCTTGACCAAATTTAGAATGTCGTATTTAGATTAATACGATCAAACTGGGGATTTAATTAACCACACATCCTCGTTCAGAGCAAGAATGTTACTCAAGAATGTGAATGATGAAATTTATGAAGAGTCTTCCTGAGCATACTCACTAAGAATGCTCAAAGGTGGTTTCATTAACTCCCTGAGAATTCTATCGCTTCTTTCAAAGAATTAGATAAGAAATTCCAAACCTGGTTCATCACCAACGTCCCTCTAGCCAAAAATATAAATGATCTCCAGATGTGTTGACAAGAGGTCACTGAATCATTGTGAAACTATCTAGATTGATTCAATAAAGTAGCTATACAAATTAAAAGTTTGGTTAACAAGGTGGCCATAGAAGCTCTAAAGAATGGGACTATGCTTAGGAAGCTCAAAGATAAGATAATGACAAAAGAACTTAGCACCTTCATCGAGGTAATGGCAATGGCGGTCAAAATAATAAAAATAAATGAAGATAGAAGGATGCAAAGGGATAATGAGAAAGCACCTGCTAGGATAAAGGAAAGGTCAAGACCCAAAAGGCCAAGCTTCCCGTTGTCAAACTTCAGAAACCTGGTAGAGGGGTTTGAGAGGGAAGTTGAGAAATATACACCATTAAATACCTCTAGATTGAGGATTCTCATATGGGTAAGGCAAAATGGTGTGAGCATCACTTTAGCCAAACGATTGAGCCTGAATAGAAGATTTGCATAGGATATAAGGCATTATTTTCAATATAACTAGGATTACGGGCACAAAATTGAGGCCTGTTGTGAACTGAAAAATGCCATAGAAAGGTTAGTGCAAAATGTCAAACTCAATAACTTTATCAACACATCTAGAGGGGCCAAGAGTCAGGACAGATAAGATTGAGATAGGCTGGAACCAAAGAAAGATAAGAATAAACTAGTCGACATTATTAACATGATTATCGGAGGAAAAGTCTCAAAAAAGAGACCTAAGATAATTCATAGAGAAGAAAGGCTCACCTTCAAGAAAAGGCAGACCATCATGTTTGGTATAGAAGATGGGAATAATGTCTGGCACCCCCACAATAATGCACTAGTAGTAAGTGCTCACATCAATAATTATATGGTGAAAAGATTACTAATCAATGATGGATGCACTATCAATGCACTATCTTGGAATGCCTATAAAGCAATGGAAAGCTCTGTTTCCAACCTAAAGGCTATATAGAATCCTATTACAAGCTTTTGCGGAGGAACTACACAGCCAATGGGATTAGTAGAGCTGAATCTAGAGTTCAGAGATCGAGATATAAGAGAAACGAAAATCATTAGGACTCAGTTCAATGTATTGGATCTCCCGCTAGTATACAATGGCATCATAGGATGACTAGTACTTTATGAAACTGATGCGGTCATAAGCATTGGCACTTGACCATGAAGATTCCTATCGAAGGCATAATTCTAACAATTTATAGAGATCAACACATGGCCAAACAATACTACTAGATGGTAATCAAACCTCGGATGGAGGCATTCCCCCTAGAATCATGGGAAGGGGAGAAACAAGGATCCAACCCTGAGCTGGTCGATGAGGTTTTGACAATACATATCGCTAATGGAAAGTTAGTGAGGATTGGCAATAAGCTTGACAATAAAATTAAGTATGAAATAAGCGAGTTCCTCATTAAACACTCAACAACTTTGCTTGTTGAGCATCTAAAATTACCAGAGTAGACCCTTGGATTACCTCACATAGTCTGAAGATCATACCAAAAGTAAAGCCAGTTGCTCAGAAGAAGAGGACCTTCACGTATGAAAGGCAGAAAATAATTGCTGAAGAAATAAAAAAGCTGCTAGAGGCTGGATTTATCAAAGAAGTTGCTCACCCAGAATGGGTAGCCAACGTGGTACTGGTAAAAAAGTCCAATGGCAAATGCAGAATGTATATAGATTACAATGACCTCAACAAAGTGTGCCCCAAGGATAGCTATTCACTACCAATGATAGACTACCTTGTAAACTTCACTGTCAGTCATAATTTGTATAGCTTTATGGACGTTTCATAGGGGTATCACTTGATACAAATAAAGAAAGAAGATTAAGAAAAAACTTCCTTCATCACCTATGAAGATCTTTACTACTACAAAGTAATGCCCTTTGGGCTGAAGAACGCTAGGGCAACCTATCAAATGATGATGAACCATGTGCTCCAAGGTCAAATTAGAAGGAATGTGGAAGTATACATAGATGACTTTATCATCAAGAGCAAGCATGTAGAGCAGCACCCCGCTGACCTTGACCAAATCCTCTAACTACTGAGCCAACACCATATTAAATTAAACCCAAAAAAGTGCATCTGTGTGAAGGTAGGAAAATTCTTGGGATTCAGGATATCACATAGAGGAATTGAAGCCAACCTAGAAAAAATGGAGGCTATTCTTAATATGAAAGCTTTGATGATGATCAATGAGCTATAAAAATTGAATGGCAGGGTAACTGCTTTGGGGCGTTTTATCTTTTATTCAGCCAAATTGTGCCTACCACTATTCTGAGCCCTAAAGAATTCTAAGAAATTTTTATGGATTAAAGACTACCAAATAGCCTTTGAAGATATTAGAAAATTCCTATCCTCGCCACCTCTACTCAATAGGCCAATGCCTAGAGAAACACTGTACTTATACCTCTCCATCGACCAAGAGTCAATAGCTTCGGTAATAGTGAGAGAGGAAGGAAGTTAGTAGAGTCAGTATATTACGTTAGCAAAGTACTCTAAGGATTAGATATTTGGTGCACTAAACTAGATAAATTAGCCATGGCCATCATCCATACATCTCGGAAGCTCCGACACTATTTCTAGACTCATTCCATCATTATAAGATCTAGCTTCCCCTAGAGGAAAATCTTGCAAAGACCTGAAGCATCTAGCAGGTTAGTTTAATTATCAATATTGCTCAGAGAATTTGACATTAATTACTAACCCCGGTAGTAAGAAAAAGCTCAGGCCCTGGTAGACTTTGTATAATAAATGACATAAGAAGATCCTGCTCTTTTTGAAGGTCCATAATGCAAGCTTTACGTTGATGGGGCATCATCCACCCAAGGTTATAGTACTAGAATCATTCTTAAAGGGCTACACAAAGTCACCATTAGATACACCATCTGAATAAAATATAATGCCACTAATAATGTAGCCAAGTATGAAGCACTCACCACAGGTTTGAAGTTAGCTACGGAGGTCAAAGCTGAGCATCTCAAGATACACTCGAACTCCTAACTGGTGGTGAATCAAGTTAAAAGGACATTCTAAATTAAAGATCCAAGTGTTGCCAGGTATGTCGAGAAAGTCAAGCACCTCCTAAAGAAGTTGGAACAGAAGGGGGGAAAATGGGAGATCATCCAAATCCCCAGAAATGAAAATTTGGAAGTTAACCTTTTGGCCAAGTTAGAAACCAAGAATAATTAGACTTTCAAAGGATTTAAACTCATTGAAGTACTAACAAAACCAAACACTGAGAAACCAGAGATCATGGACATTCAGGAAGTTCCAAAATGGATAAAATTGATCATTCAGTATCTTAAGAATAGGGTACTTAGAGAAGATAAATTAAAAGTTCAGAAGTTGAAGATAAAGGTTGCATAATACTCTATCTACCACGAGGAACTCTACAAAAGGTTTTTGTCATACCTATGTTACAAGTGTGTATCTCCAGAAGAAGGGAATTACGTACTTAGGGAAATCCATGAAAGAATTTATAGAGCAAATGAATTGCATAATTCATTAACTAGAAAAGCATTGCTGCAAGGATAATATTAGCCTACCATGTCCCAAGATGCTCAAAAACTGACTTAAGAATGCCATAAATGTCAGTAATTAGTCCACTTCAATCATAAGCCCTATAATCCCTAACACCCGATTGGGAGCCCTTAGCCTTTCACAATATGGGGAATTGAAATCCTAGGTCCCTTCCCTATCTCAACCTCCCAGAAGAAATTACTAATCGTAGCTATAGACCATTTTACTAAATGGATAGAAGTGTAAGCCGTATTGACCATCACTGAAGCTTGAATTCAGTACTTTTTCTGGAAAGAAATCATCTGTAGGTTTGAAACACCTCATACCTTGATAATAGACAATGGGAAGTAGTTCGATAATGAGAAATTTAGAAAGTTTTATTTTGATCTCAGAATAAAGCTTCAATTTACCTTAGTGGCTCATCTGTAAACGCATGGATAGACAGAAGTCACCAACATAATCATTGTGTAGGAACTAAAGAAAAGACTCGATGAAAAAAGGGAAACTAGGTTGACGACCTCAACAACGTTATCTGGGCCCAGAACCTCCACTAGAGAGATGCCTTTCAGACTAATGTATGGGATGGATGCAATAATATCGGTGGAGATTGGATCACTAAGTTACCAGGTCAGTGAGGAATTAGATCAGGAAGCTAATAGTATTAACACTTGGATATGTTTGGACTTACTAGATTAAAGGAGAGAACGAGCGTCCATTGTCATAAAGGCATAAAGGCATAAAGGCAAAAGGTTATCAAATATCATCATCAGCACATCTGATAAAGACATTTTAAAGCTAGAGACTGGGTAATAAGAAGGGCTGATATCCGCAAAGGCAAGCTGGGGCCTAACTGGGAAGGTCCTTATCAAATCACAGAGAAGATATCTAAAGGGGCATACAAGATCAAAGATAGACAAGAGAAAGAATTACAATGATATTGGAACTCAAATTGTCTCTGAAGATATTATCAACAGATGTACTTAGAATTTATAAATATAACACATTTCATTCGTCGATAGAAAATATTATATTATAAAATGATAAATAAAAAGATTATCAATTTAGAACTGAGTATCGGGAAGCTTAGAAGGAACACTTAGAGTGGGAGACTTGGAGATAGAAGTGGGAATTGATCAGGGGATGACAGCATCGGTAGACATCTCCTTGACCGATCTCAAACCCATTCGCTATTTAGAAGATGATTCACCAACTGAAGACTTGGTGGATGTCTTGGGATTCTTTGACTATAGGGAAGAGGCCTTACTCCAGGCATCTTCTTTAGTGGTGATCCTAGCCAAATTTACATGCATTATTTTTATCCAAATTTATAAAGTTAAGACTTGGATTTTGTGCAAGTAGGACTCTTTGACATTTGAATTTATAGGCCTTAAGAAACCCTGCAACCATGTTTTGATGGCTTCTTTTCTCATCCTCATGGGACTTCTCAGCCTTATCAAGCTTTTTTTCTAGAGCTATGATCCAAGAGCCCTGCCTTTCAATCTTTACTGTCAGCTAAACTTGATTGTGCTCTAGCTCTGCCACCTTCTTCTGGCTCACCTCAGCCTTGGATCTCAGCTTACCATGCTTAGTTTGGCAAAGCTCTAGTGTTGCCTTTGCCTTATCTAATTTTTTCTCAAAGTCGATAGCTATAGTGCCAACCTTCATCTCCTTCAAGCTATACTGACTCTTAAGGAAATAGTAGTTATCCTTCACCAACATTAAGGCCTGAGTCATCTAAAAGGAAGGATAAACATTATTGACTCAGAACACATGGACACAAGATAAACAAGACAAGACAATTACCTCCAATGAGTGCCCGATCATAAAGTTATACAATTCCTTATTATCCTCATCCATCCAGTATTGCATATTAGTTAGAAGCATAGAGACTCAGTGTATTGGTCCCTCACCTGAGCATTCAAGATACTTAGAGGCTTTATCTTATTGAGAATCCAGGATCTCATATCTAGACAGTCTCAGATGCTTCATAAAAACTTCTTTGCATAGCTCTTTGGCATTCAAATCTCTATCTAGGGCCTATTTTTTCTGACCTTTCATTTCTTGACTTAGGAAGACGTAGCCATAAATTTCCCTTTCAGGCATGATATGGCTTCAATTAGAACCTCCGAAGCTAAAGGCTCGAATGAATGAGAGGAGACATGCACATCCTCTTGAGCCTCCAACTCGTCATCTACAAGTTGAATTCCATCCACAAAGGAAAAAAAGTTAGCCATCTACAAATAGAAATAAAAATATAAAAGTTAGAACGATACCTTTCGAATCTTAAAACATACCAATGGGTAGTATATGGTTAGGGAAAACTCTCTAAAGATATCTTTTGTATAGATTATTAGTGGACCTTGCGTCGACTATGCCATGAAGATAAAGCTTCATGACTATCTTTATATCTCAGTCAGACAACCTTAGAGGATGGTTCACCCTATAACAATCATCAGACCACTTTTTTCGGACATCTAAGAAGTTTGAATGGAGTTTGATAATAAAAAACCGTGCCTCCACTTCTTATGAAGATTTATAACCTTCACAAAAAGATTGTGGTTTAGGATGGCAGATAGAGAGAACATCAGCTCCCTTTTATTCTTATTTAGGCTGTAGAGGTATCATAGGATATCCAAGTCTAGCTCTCTACCTTCCTCATGCATTAACTCTATAAAGCCAGCTAAAATCTGGTAGCTATTGGGATGGAGTTGCCCATGAGCTATATTATACCTATTTAAGAAATCCTTAACAAAGGGGTCTAGAGGGAACTTCAATCCTCCCTCTAACTGGTAAAAGTATATAACTAATCTATTAAGATCTAACATAGCGGTGTGGGCTTTAAAACTCTTATCTATAGTATGTAGAGAAAAATCGACAAGAATGCTAAAATGTCTCCAATACCATTTTAGCATATCATTATCTATCCTAGAGACAAACAAGTCAGAGTTAACTTGCTCCCTTAGAGTTATAGATTCTATCTGGTAAATAAAAGGAAAGGTAAAAAAAAAAGAATGCTTCACTTAAAAGCAAAATGCAAGCTTGCTACAGAAAAGCCTTAAAGACATAACGCATGCGAGACAAATTGAGAAAAAGAAAAAGATAGCAGAAAAATGAAAAGTGCAACAAATTGAAAGGTTTATACCGTTTATAGTACAATGAAAGGATTTGAAACAACCACTATTGCCCTCATAAGCATTTTCATCCCTCTCACACCATTAAGGGCAATTTAGGAAGTAGAAAGACCAACTAATTGAGTAGTTATTATTATGGCAGCGCAAGTGTCTCATCTTCTGACATACGAATGGGCATAATGGTTACACAATTTAAATTTCAAAGCATAATGAAAAGACATGGCGGTTACTAACCTCGCTCCTATTGTTGCCAGTTGTCTCATTCATTAGCACTCGGGCCATGCTTCTAATGCACTAAAAATATATAGCACTCATGTTGCACTTCTAATGCATTAAGAGTACATGACACTTGGACTGCACTTATAAGCCTCAAGTCATCACATCGAACATCTAAGCCTCGAGCAACTAAGTCCAGTGACTGAGGCTGGCACCCTTTGGTCGCTTTGATAGTACTAAGGTTTGGCACTCGGGCCATGCTTTTAATACACCGAGTATCAAAACTCTAGTGACTACTGGTTTCACTAAGTGATCTATATACTAGCAGGTTAATCTTTTACCCCAAAGCATTTTTATTGCAGGTTTTATGCACTCAAGTCCTGTTGGTGCCCCAACGATGTTCTTATGCAATGACTTCAAGACTTGGTACCGAGCTTCCTCTTTTCTTGTGACTGGGGCTAGCCACCTTAGTTGGTGCCCCAACGATGTCAAATATAGTGAATGATCATTCTTACCTTATAAATCTATACACATTGGACATAAATATCCGAACATACTTTCGAAGGGGGGGGGGACTCTTGATACCCCACATATATATTCCCTTTTAATTAAAGGTTTTATTTTCCCATACAGGGTTAGTTGTAGAAGAAGAACATCCAAAATAAATAGGAAAAGAGTCTCAATCAAGAGACCCCCAGATAGGAAGAAATAATCTCCTAGTGGGCATAAAACTTTCATCAAAGAGGAATCCTATTCCTCTTAGGTTTGAGCATCAACATCCCTATAAATAGGACCCCATATCCCTCATTCTCATTCATTCTACTATTCCATATTCTCTTTCTCTCTCTAAACTCTCTCTATATATCTTTTGACTTAGGTATCAGAGAGTTTGAGAGGAAACTCCCTTTGTTGATCACTTGTAGGGTTCCAGTACAAGAGTTTTGAAAATAAGTTATCATTCTTCTTCTTCTTCTTCTTCTGCATAATCTCCTCCTCCTCCTCATGTTATTGTTATGTGAATCTTCTTATTCTTGTTCTTCTCATATTGTTCTCATGTTGTTATTTTTTTTGTAGATCTTCAACAATATATATATAATAAAGTACATTTTTAATTTTTTTAATAAATATTATTATATTTAATGTTAGTATAAATATAAATGTTGTATATTACATTACTTAAATAGTAATTAAAACATAATGTATAGTTTTATATTTTAGTTAAAAATAAAATTATAATGTAATGTTAGTTGAAAAAAAATTGAAATAAAAATATAATGTTAGTTGAAATAAAAATATAATCGAATATACTGAAATAATATAATGAAATATAATGTTAGTTGAAATAAAAATATAATCTAATATACTGAAATAATATAATGAAATATAATGTTAGTTGAAATAAAAATATAATGAAATAATATAGCTGCAATAAAAATATAATGTTAGTTTTATATTGTAGTTATAAATTTGATTAATATAATGTTAGTTGAAATAAAAATATAATGAACTTTTAGTTATATGTTAATAAAAATTTGTATATTTTGGTGGAATATTTGAAAATATAAAAATAATGTGATCTTCAACAATAATAGTTTCCAAAATTAAGGATGTAATGTTATTATAATTTATGTGATGAGTTGTTAGTTGTAAATTTTTTAATTTGTTAGAAATTAAATTTTCTGAATTTTTTTTGTTAAATTGCGTAGTTGATTGGTATATATTTTTAAATTATTTTATTAATTTGAATTGATATTATTTTGTTATTACAAATTATCTGGAGTCAATTTAAAGTGGAATTTGTTCTACAAAAGAGGTATGTTTTATATAAATATTGAAAATAATAGAAATGATGATTAATTTAAGTTGATGATTGTTATTAAAAAGTTATATATATATTTTTATATTTCTTGTAAAATAAAAATAATAACATTATTTTGTTACAATAAATATAATTACAATTTTGGATGTAAGAAAATATAAAATAGATAATGGAAATATGTAAAATTATTTTTGAATTTGCATGTTAAATGTTTATTATGAAAATAATAGATTAATTGACAATAACTATTTAGATTAATTGATACCAATTATTAGATTAATTTACACTTAAAATATATTAATTGACACTAATTATTTAGATTAATTGACAGAAAAATATATAGTGATTACAATGTTTTCTCTATTTTGATGGTGGGTGACTTTATTAAATTTATTGGATTTAAATTTTTTGATATGCATGTTAGATTTTTATTATGAAAATAATAGATTAATTGACACTAATTTTAAGATTAATTGAAAATAATAGATATGAATTTCTATGTGAAGATAACTTTATTTAGTGAGTTGTTAGTTATGAATAAATTTTTTATGATTAGATATGAAATGTTTTTGTGAACATATAAAAAGTGTAAATTGTGTAATTAATTATTAATTGTTTAGATTATGTAATAAATTTTTTTCCATTGTTATGATTATACAGGTTATTTGGGAGGGATCATTTTAGTCGCTTGGATTTATAATTTAGCTTCAAATTGGAATTTTTTTTATAAATAGTGAATAATACTGATATTTAATTAAGTTATTTCTTACATGTGATTTAAAGCATTGGTGAATATGATATAAATACTAGTGTTATATTCCATTGTTATGATTATACAGGTTATTTGGGAGGGATCATTTTAGTCGCTTGGATTTATAATTTAGCTTCAAATTGGAATTTTTTTTATAAATAGTGAATAATACTGATATTTAATTAAGTTATTTCTTACATGTGATTTAAAGCATTGGTGAATATGATATAAATACTAGTGTTATATTTGTAATTGAGATAATTTATATTTTACATTTAGTTGCAAATAAATAATTTAACATATCTTGTTATTATATTTAGTGTAAAATTTTTTATATATTTGTAATTAAGATCATTTATATTTTAACAAATAAATTGAAATTGTAATAATTGTGATATGAAATTAGGAAACATGATGACAACATGATCTCTAATGATTTTTGGGGTGTTCAACTAATTCAAACCGAGTGTGGCTTGATTGTTATTAATTCATATTCAAGAATGGTCAATTTTAGTGAGGAATTTGATTTTGACAAATTATAGAATAAAATTAGAGAAGCACTTGGAATAACTGATGCTAGGATGATTAAAAAAATATTGTTTAAACATTCAGTTATAGGATATGGTACACAAGGTTTATAGAAATTCGGGGTGCATATGATATTAGAAAAATGTTTGAAATGGTTAATAAATTTCCTGGTTGGTTAACAATTGAACTACATATTGAAATTAGCAATGGTTGAATGAGGTATGTAAATTTTGATGAAGTTGGACCCTCAAACTATAATCATAATGAACTTAAAGTTGAGGAAAAGGAGGATGCATGTGTTGATGAGGAGGAAGATAACGAACTGGATGATGATGAAAAGGTGTTATGTGATGATGATAATACTGATGAGGACGATGAAGAAGATTTTTTTAATAAAGATAATAATGCCAATGACAACAATAATGATGATGATGATAATAACAATGATGATGTAATGGTTAGATTAGTTGAAGGCTTGAATAGAGAAGTGACATTATATCTGTCTAATGTTTGTTCATAGTTTAAATGTGTTAATATTAAGGAAATGTAAGTGAATCGAAATCCCTTAAATGTTGATAACATGTTTTAGGATCCATTAAAAGAACTTACAAATGGTATATTGTTTAACTCTAGAGAAGTAGTGAAAACAGCTTGTAAACTATATTTAATGAGAGTTGGGCGACAATTTCAAAGTTGTGAAATAAAGAGGAATACAGTTACACTAGTTTGCAAGCTTAATTATAATTGGAGAGTACGAGGGGCCCCACCCTTGTAGTGGTCTTAAAAAATTAGGTTTTGGTAGATTAGGTTTTGGTAGATTGGAGAGTACGAGGGGCCCCACCCTTGTAGTGGTCTTAAAAAATTCTCTACACAATTAAAATTTTAACTTTGAATTGATATCTGGTTGCATTCAAGTAATGTTATAGGAGCAGCTTTACATTAAGGTTAAAACATTACTTATAGGGTTAGTAAAGTGATTGAGTATTACACCTACATATATGTTGACCATTTGCATTATCAAACTCCTAATTTTTATTTTTAACAATCAATTTAAGTTTCTAATAATTTCTTTCAAGTGTGTAGGAACTTATTTGTATCAAAATTATCAGTTCAAGTCCAGAAATATGAAATAATGTCATTATACAGTATTTCAATGAAGTATAATATCCCAATCTTATACCTAAAGTATATGGAGCTTTTATGTGTCAAAAAGAGACATTTTTTGATTTACAGGTGTCTCCTCATAAGCATCTCATGAGTAGAAGCTTTGTGAGATTGAGCAAAAGGACAATACCACTCATGAGTACTATTCACTTATGAGAAACTTGTGAGGGCAGTCCTGGCAGCTCCAAACGGTCATTTTTGAATGCAACGACTAGTATTTTTGCTCCTTATGAGCTAGAACTTTCTCATCATGATCGTGAGTGACATTATAACAAAAATTAGTCCAAGATGATTCAAATATCAATAAGAGATGTTGGAGACATGTTTGATACATCCAACAACCATATTTTTAAGTGTTTATTTATATAAACACTCCATAGAGTTCAATTGAATGTTTAAGAAACTTGTTTATTCATTACTCTCAAGCATTCAATTAAGCTCTAAAAACTCTCTTCAAAATAATTTATATTTGTATAACTCTTATGAGAGTTGGTGAGTGTTAGAATAGATATTCTTATTCTTCAACTTTCTAGGTTTAGAAAATAAGTAGTGAGATTCTATTGTAAAGGAATTAGTTTAACTGTTTAGCCATTAGAACACTTGGGAATTGGTTTAAGAGTGAGCCTAGAAACTTCTAATTGTAAGGTTGAAGAGTGAGCCTAGAAACTCTTGATTATAAGGTTGAAGAGTAAGCCTCAAGCTCTTATGTAATCTCAATCTTATGAATAAGATTGTGTGAGATTGAAAATCCTAACTTGGGGACAAGTTAGGTGGAGATGTAGGATTATTGAGAATCCGAAATCCTTAAATCATTGTGTTCATTGTTCTTCCTACTTTATTCTCTTTTAATTCTTGCTTAATTCCTTAAAATTATTTTTATTTTTCTTATATCCTCATTAGCCTTATTCACCCCCCTCTAAGGCATTTTCAATTGGTATCAGAGCTTGGATTCTAGGAACTTAATTGCTAGAATACAAGATCATGGGGAGTGACCTTTAAAATTTTCCTTCACTTAGACCATTATTTGATGGTAGTGACTATCCTTATTGGAAGTTGAAAATAGAGCTATATCTAGACTGTGATTCCATTAGACTTTGGGAAGTTGTTCTTAAAGGTTAGCAACCACCAAAAACTACCATTGATGGTGTACAAACTACTCTTTTAAGAAGTGATTGGAGCAATGATCAAAAGGAAGAAAACTACAAAAACAAGAAAGCTATGATCACTTTACTCCCTTCCATGACAAGAGAAGAAGAAGGCAAGCTTTAACATTTCATTTTGGCTAAGGAAATGTGGGAGACCTTAGAGAACCATTGTAAAGGCAATGTACAAGTAATAAGTAAAAAGGTTTAACTTCATATGTATGAATATGAACTTTTCAAATGAGGCCGCAAAATCAATCACGGAGATGACAAATCATCTTAATGCTCTCCTCACAACTGTCACGACCCAAAACAGGGGCCATGACCGGCGCTAGGGAACGGGAATTCTTTCGAATCCGGAACCCGTAGCAAGCCTAAAAATAAAATAAAACATGCACTATTAACAATAACAATATTATATGCAGCGGAAATAAAAATCATAATATCACAATAACAATTTCATTAACTGGATTTAAATCAAATCTCATCTCATATATATAAATCTTTTAATACAAATCCAGTTTCAATATAATACATCTCTTTAAATAAAATACATGAAATCCCACACTTTAATTCATAACTACTGCAGTGTCTAGATTATAAAAATAAGACTCAAGTAAGCAGTTTACACAAAGAAGCCGGGGCGGAAGAAATCCGGCGTATCGACCTGCTACTGAGGTCTGAAGATGTTGACTCTCTTGAAAAATTATCAATGGAGGGGAGTCAGACCTCACTGATTGAATTACTATAATATATATACATACATACTAAATGACAATGCACACAGTCAACAATATATATATAATATGTATGTATACAAGCAAATACACACAGATGCAATAAAATCATTTTATATATATTTTACTGGAAATCATCGTTTATGAAGGATCACATAGAACCCTAGAATATTGTAACCTCGAAAATAGTGTTAGACAACACTCTAGCCATACAGGCTCACTTAATCCAAATATATCCACTTAGTCCATTTAGATAATAGACTGGCCCCGAGACACTAAGTCAACCGAGCTCCAGCAGTCTGACTGCAACACATGAGAAGGGTCTGAGATATACTTCCTCAGCATCGAGATATGAAATACTGGATGCACTTGTGACATACTCGGAGGCAAATCCAACCGATATGCAACAGTGCCAACTCTCTCCAGAATCTCAAACGGCCCAATATATCTCGGTGCTAACTTACCTTTCCTGCCAATTCTCATCACACCCTTCATCGGAGATACTTTCAGAAAAATGAAATCTCCAACCTGAAACTCCACATCTCTGCACCTAGGATCTACATAACTCTTCTGTCTGCTAGCTACGATCTCTAATCTACACTTAATCACGATGACTTTCTCTGCAGCATCCTGAACCATCTCAGGTCCAGTCAAAGCTCTCTCACTAATCTCATCCCAACTCAGAGGGGATCTACACTTCCTTCTATACAATGCCTCATATGGTGCCATACCAATACTGTTATGGTAGCTGTTATTATATGCAAACTCAATGAGTGACAAATGATCATCCCAGCTACCTCCCAAATTCAAGACACACATCCTCAACATATCTTCCAGTGTCTGGATCATCCTCTCAGACTGACCATCTATTTGAGGATGAAAAGCAGTACTAAAATCCAACCTAGTGCCCATCGCTTCCTACAACTTCTGCCAAAAATGAGAAGTAAACACCGAACCTCTATCTGACACAATGGACACAGGTACTCCATGAAGGCACACAATATGCTTCACGTACAACTTTGCCAATCTAGCAACTGAATATGTGGCTTTCACAGGCAAGAAATGTGCAGACTTCGTCAACCTATCTATAATCACCCAGATGGAATCGTATCCATCCTTCGAACGAGGTAAACCGACCACAAAATCCATAGCTATCCTTTCCCACTTCCACTTGGGAATAGGAAGAGGCTGAAGCTTCCCAGAAGGCTTCTGATGCTCAGCTTTCACTTGCTGACACGTCAAACACTTCGCAACATAATCAGCGACATCCTTCTTCAATCCATCCCACCAGTATAAATCTTTAATACTATGGAACATCTTAGTAAAGCCCAGATGAACGCTGTAAGCTGTAGAATGTGCTTCCTCTAGGATCTCTTCTCTTAAATCATCCATATCAGGAACACATAATCTACCACTGATCCACAACACACCATCATCATCGAGTGTGAAATCAGTGAACTTCCCTGCTCGAACATTCTCTGCAAGCTCTTCTAGAATAGGATCTCGGCTCTGAGCTGCTTTAATCCTATCCCTCAGTACAGATCACACTTTAAATTGAGCTAACAGTCCACCTGATCTACTAATCTTCATCATCAGACCTTGATCCACCATCAGATGCAACTATTGGATCAATGGTCTCCTCTCAACACCGATGTGAGCAAGACTACCTGAGGACTTTCTACTCAAGGCATCTGCTACCACATTAGCTTTACCCGGATGATATAAGATCTTGCAATCATAATCCTTCAACAGTTCTAACCATCTCCTCTGCCTCAGATTCAAATCTCGCTGTCGGAAAATGTACTTAAGGCTCTTGTGATCAGTAAATATCTCACAAGTCACCCCGTACAGATAATGTCTCCAAATCTTCAAAGCAAAGATCACTGCAACCATCTCTAGGTCATGTGTAGGATAGTTCTGCTCATGCTTCTTCAACTGCCTCGAAGCATAGGCTATCACCCTTCCATTCTGCATCAACACACAACCAAGACCAATTCTAGAGGCATCACAGTAAACTGTGAACTTATCCACACTATTAGACAAAGCTAATACTGGTGCTGTGGTCAACTTCTCCTTCAACAACTGGAAACTATTCTCACAAGCTTCTGACCACTCGAATCTAACATTCTTCTGAGTCAAGTGAGTCATAGGGGCTGCTATCTTGGAAAAATCCTGCACAAACCACCTATAATACCCGGCTAAACCCAGAAAACTCCGAATCTCTATGACAGAAGTAGGTTTAGGCCATTCAGATACTGCCTCAATCTTCTGTGGATCAACCTGAATACCTTCTTTAGACATTACATGTCCAAGAAAAGAAACACTCTCCATCCAAAAATCACACTTCGAGAATTTAGCATAAAGCTGATGATCTCTCAGTGTCTGTAGTACAATCCTCAAATGATATACATGCTCTTCCATACTCCTTGAATATACTAGTATATCATCAATGAAGACTACCATAAACTGATCCACATACGGTCTGAATACTCTGTTCATCAGGTCCATAAAAGCTACTGGTGCATTAGTCAAACCAAAAGACATCACCAGAAACTCATAATGACCATATCGAGTGCGGAATTCTGTCTTAGGAATATCAGTTTCACTGATCCGCAACTGATGATAACCCGACCTCAAGTCAACCTTAGAAAAGAACTGTGCACCCTGTAGCTGATCAAACAGATCATCTATCCTCGGGAGAGGATACTTGTTCTTCACTGTCACCTTATTCGGCTCTCTGTAGTCAATGCACAGTCTCAGGGTACCATCCTTCTTTTTCACAAACAAGACTGGTGCACCCCAAGGAGAAACACTAGGTCTAATAAAACCTTTATCCAACAACTCTTGCAACTGCTCCTTCAACTCTTTCAACTCTGCAGGAGCCATTCGATAGGGTGGCATAGATATAGGAGTAGTACCTGGGACCCCATCTATACATAACTCAATCTCTCTGTGAGGTGGTAAACCTGGCAACTCCTCGGGAAAAACGTCAAGAAACTCACAAGCAACAGGAACATCTGTGAGTGATAACTTCTCCACTGACGTATCCCTGACCAATGCCAAATATCCCTGACAACCTTTCCTCAACAACTTTCTAGCCATAATAGCAGAAATAAGATTCTGAGGTGCTGAACTCCTATCACCAACAAACTTAAACTCTACTTCACCAGGAATTCTAAACATCACCTCCTTATTCCTACAATCTACCATGACAAAGTGCTGAGATAACCAATCCATTCCCAAAATAACATCAAACTCTATCACATCCAACAAAATCAAATATGCGGGTAATTCTCTATCTCCCACGAGAACTGGACAACTAGAAAGAACAATATCGGTGTCCAAGGAATCGCCCAGAGGAGTGGCAACAGACAAAGGAAAAGCCATCCTCGAAGCTTGCTAATAAGATTTAGAAGCAAAAACAGGAGAAATAAACGAATGCGTGGCACCCGAATCAAATAAAACCCAAGCATCCAGGTAACAAACAGAAACAATACCTGCCACGACTGCATTAGATGCCTGAGCATCCTGCTGAGTGAGATGAAAAACTCTGGCATGTCCTCGACCTCCCTGCTGACTGGTAGAAGCCTGGCTAACACCTCTGGCACCTCCTCTAGTACCTCTACCACGATTCTACTGTGGAACAAGCTGAGTGGAACTCTGATGCTGGGCTGGTGGTAACTGAAATGGCACGGGTGCAGCACTAGCAATCGACTGCTTTGGGAATCATAAAATCTGTGACTGCTGATACCCAGAATAAGGACATGATCTGACAAAATGTCCTGTCTGCCCGCATCTGAAGCATGTCAGTGGTGTCAGATAACACGGTCCCTGATGGACTCTACCACAAGTCTGACAAATGCTGGCAGTTGATCCAGAACTACGACCACTGCTGCTGCTTGAAGCACCTGACCCAAATCTAAATGATCTACACTGACCTCCACGGCCATGTCTACTGCTCCGATGCACTCGCTGCTGCTGTCTCTGACTCTGCTGAGTCGGACCTCTCGGCTGACTACTCGATCCAACATGAAAACTCGAATACGGAGTAGCCTGCAATCCACTCGACTGAACTCCTAGCTGGTAATAATCAGGCATCGCTCCTTGCCTAACTAGCCTCAGCTCAATCTCCTTGGCTAACTTAATCACAAACTCGAGAGTAAGGCCTGCTGTAGGCATACCAGCAAAAGCTGAACCCAAACCAGTAACGTATGTAGTGACTGCAAAATACTGATCTCACATCAGATCCTCGACATATCTACCCAATCGAAGAAACTCTCGGGTATACTCCTCTACAGATCGATCACCACAAGAAATACTGGTCAAACAAAGACGATAGCTCAAACGAAGAGGCTCTGGATAGAATCTCCTCATAAATCGCTCTCGAAACTGAGCCCATGTCATCATCATCATATAAGGCTGAATCATCTGAATGAACCAATCTAGAGCTGGTCCCTCAACAGACAACTCGACAATCATGATCCGCTGGTACTCGGTATGAGCAGTTCGAGTCCTAGTCTCAATCGCATGCAGAAAATCTAATGGATCGGAAGTACCATCAAAAGTAATCCTGCCAACTCGGACATAGAACAAAGCTGCCTTAGGGTTAGACATACCCTGCTGATAGGCAGGCTGAACAGGCTGAACAACTAGAGGCACAGGAACATCAAATTCAGGCTCAACAGGCTCCTCATCCTGTAACTCTCTCTGCCTACGGCGACCTACCGCTCCTCGAGGTCTACCTCTGCCACGACCTTTACGTCTAACTGGCTGCTCAGGAGGTAAAACCTCATCCTGAAAAGACTCATCATCCTCGGCCTTAACGATCGGTGGAGCGACACGCGCTCGCCTCCTCATTCTAAAAAGACAAACGGAAAGATTCAGAAAAAATAGACAACGGAGGAATAACACTGAAAACTAAAGCAAGGAATACTTATCAAGACATACTCGAACCTAATACACTGCAGTAGTTCAACAGACACAACTCTGAAAACTAGGGTCATAGCTCACACAACTAAGCCCTGACACAGAACTCCGCTCTGATACCAACTTTGTCACGACCCAAAACAGGGGCCATGACCGGTGCTAGGGAATGGGAATTCTTTCGAATCCGGAACCTGTAACAAGCCTAAAAATAAAATAAAACATGCAATATTAACAATAATAATATTCTATGCAGCGGAAATAAAAATCATAATATCACAATAACAATTTCATTAACTGGATTTAAATCAAATCTCATCTCATATATATAAATCTTTTAATACAAATCCAGTTTCAATATAATACATCTCTTTAAATAAAATACATGAAATCCCACACTTTAATTCACAACTACTGCAGTGTCTAGATTATAAAAATAAGACTCAAGTAAGCAGTTTACATAAAGAAGCCGGGGCGGAAGAAATCCGGCGTATCGACCTGCTACTGAGGTCTGAAGATGTTGACTCTCCTGAAAAATTGTCAACGGAGGGGAGTCAGACCTCATTGAGTGAATTACTATAATATATATACATACATCCTAAATGACAATGCACACAGTCAATAATATATATATAATATGTATGTATACAAGCAAATACACACAGATGCAATAAAATCATTTTATATATATTTTACTGGAAATCATTGTTTATGAAGGATCACATAGAACCCTAGAATATCATAACCTCGAAAACAGTGTTAGACAACACTCTAGCCATACAGGCTCACTTAATCCAAATATATCCACTCAGTCCATTTAGACAGTAGACTGGCCCCGAGACACTAAGTCAACCGAGCTCCAGCAGTTTGACTGCCAGTGTGATTGGCCCTATGAGTTCTTCCTTTGACTTAATTAGTTATTCAGATGTAGACTTTGCCAGTAGTTTACTAGATAGAAAAAGCACTTTTGAAACTTGTCAAAATTTAGGTAATTGGTTAGTTTCTTGGTTTAGCAAGAAACAAGTTTTGGTTACCTTGTCCATCGCTGAAGGCAGCTAGTTGTTATTGTTCACAAGTGTTATAGTAAAAACAACAACTTAAAGACTATTGCATTAAAATTGGTCACATTCCTATTAAATGTGAAAATATAAGTGCTATAAACCTTAACAAGAATCCCATTCAATGTTCTAGAACTAAGCATATAGACATTAGGCATCGTTTCTTATGTGATTATATTCAAATTAGTGATATCTCACTTGAATTTGTTGATAAAAAAACAATTACAGATAGCTTCACCAAATCTCTCAATGAAGAGAGATTGAATTTCATTAAGATTGAACTTGACATGATTGATGGTTCTAATTTGTCTTGATTTTATGCTTAATTGATGGTTAAACTATTTTTATGTGAAATCATGTTGAGCTTATTGATTACTTTGATTGTTAAATGTTTTGATTTTGATCTTAACATTTTTTTAATTTTTTTAATTGTAATGCATTTATATAAGTTTAAATATGCATTATGATTTCTTTAAAATTCCTCCTACTCCTTATCAAGCCTAGTTTTTTTTTATGTTTTTATTAATTTTATCGTCAGTTTCTATTTGGTTTATTTTCAGCATATTTTTTCTATCTAAGCATTGAGCCATTTTTTTTTATATTTTTATAGTTATTTTGTGACAATTTAAGTTCAATTTATTTTCTAGATATAAGCCATGAGCTGTTAGTTTTATGTCTTGTTATATTTTTTCTTCAGTTTATAATTGATATTCTAATATCATTGTAACTCTATCCTTTTTATTAATGTAATTTCTATTTTATTAAAATTTCCTTTTACATTTTGACAAAAGAGAGAAATAATTAAGTTTGCATGTGTATTTAGTTAATTTCTTTAAAGGAGAAATTTGTTTTACATAATTTTGTTTATGTATGGCATAAATTTTATAAAGATTTAGTGTATCTTTATTTTTATTATTTTGGTTCATGATCTTTTATTCACTTTAGAATTTTTGGCTTTTTTAATGTTCATTTCTCTTTATATCTCTTTCTTTTCTCTTTGTGTTTTCCAAAGGGGGAGAAGAAGCTATGTAGTGTTTGTGGTATGCTAAGTGTCACATGATCATGTATGTTAGTTAACTAAGCTCTATATGATCATGTGATAGTTAAGTTTGTCAAGTTTCAAAATAAGTGCTATATGTACTATGTTTGTGATGTATTTAAGTAGAACTACATGCATATATGTTTGAAATTATTTCTTCATATTGCCTAATGATCATGTTATCATGTTTTTAACACATTTGTCATGTTAGATCTTGTCTTCTTTCTTTTTTTCCCTCATGTTAAATTTTATGTTGTTTTTATTTTTGACAAAAGGGAATAAAATATTAAATTTATATTTCTTATCATGTCTAAAAAGGGGAGAAATAAAGAAATATATTTCTATAAAGGAGAAAATCTTAACCATTTTCAATTGGTATCATTTTTTTAATCATCTCCTTTATGACTATTTAAAATTTGTTAAGAAACATGCTATGATAATTCTTTTTCTTTTTTGTTCTAATACATGATACATTTTATTGAATTTATGCATATATTAAGGGGGAGGAAAATATTTTTATATATTGCATCTATTTAATTTGAAAGGGGGAGCTATTTTATATAGTACATATCTATTTATATTAATTATTTGGCACTTGCATGCAATTTATTTATTGTTATTAAATTAGTTGTCAAAGCCAAAAAGGGGAAGATTGTTGACCATTTGCATGATCAAACTCTTAATTTTGATCTTTGACAATCAATTTAAGTTTCTAATAATTTCTTTCAAGTGTGTAGGAACTTATTTGTATCAACAATATCAGTTCAAGTCCGAAAATTTCTCTTTTTGACATATAAAAGCTTTAGATAATTCAAAAGTCAATAAGAGATGTTAGACACATGTTTGATACATCCAACAGCCATATTTTTAAGTGTTATCTATATAAACACTCTATACAGTTCAAATAAAGTTTTAAGAAACTTTTTTATTCATTATACTCTCTTAAGTATTCAATTAAGCTCTAAAAACTCTCTTCAAAATCATTTCAAATTTGTAGAACTCTTTTGAGAGTTGGTGAGTGTAAAATAGATATTCTTATTCTTTTATTTTCTAGTTTTAGAAATGGGAAGTGAGATTCTATTCTAAAGGAATTAATTTAAGTGTTTAGCCATTAAAACACTTGGGAATTGGTTTAAGAGTGAGCTTAGAAGCTATTGATTACAAGGTTGAAAGTGAGCCTAGAAACTCTTGACTGTAAGGTTAAAGAGTGAGCCTTAAAATCTTGTGTAATCTCAATTGTGTAAATAAGATTATGTGAGATTGAAAATCCTAACTTAGGGACAAGTTAGGTGGAGATGTAGGATTGTTGAAAATCCAAACTCCTTAAATCATTGTGTTCATTGTTCTTCCTACTCTATTCTCTTTTAATTCTTGCTCAATTCCTTAAAATAATTTTTATTTTTCTTAAAATCCTCATTAGCCTTATTCACCCCCCCTTTAAGGCGCTTTCAATGGGTATCAGAGCTTGGATTCTAAGAACTTAATTACTAGAATACAAGATCATTGGGAATGAACTTCAAAATTTTTCTTCATTTAGACCATTCTTTGATGGTAGTGACTATCCTCATTGGAAGTTGCAAATGGAGCTATATCTATATTGTGATTCCATTAGACTTTGGGAAGTTGTTCTTAAAGGTTGGCAAACACCAAAAACTACCATTGATGGTGTATAAACTACTCTTTTAAGAAGTGATTGGAGCAATTATCAAAAGGAAGAAAACTATAAAAATAAGAAAGCTATGATCACTCTACTCTCTTACATGACAAAAGAAGAAGTAGGCAAGCTTCAACATTGTATTTCAACCAAGGAAATGTGGAAGACCTTGGAGGACCGTTATGAAGGCAATGTACAAGTAAAAAGCAAACTACGCATGATGATGGTCATCGACATAGTGTAATGACAACAAACTATGTAGAATCTATAAATGCCATGTTGAAGAGCATAAGATCGATGCTTATAACAACCATGAGGAAAAAGTTTTTTATGCAATTGGTTGATATATTTAATAAACATCAAGTAAAATATATAGGATTGATGAAGGAAAGGTATTTTTTAACATTTAAATGTGTGAACATCATTGAAGATCAGATTGGTAAGGCAAATGGCCATATCATGAAAGATATGATTAATAGAATATGGTCTTTGAAATAACAACTACTTTCAACCATTCCTTTAGAAAAAGGTGGACACAAACATGTCATCAATCTTTTGAATAGATGGTGGACATACGATAAATTTCAATGAACTAAAACTTCATGTTCTCATGCAATTTTTGAATGTTTGGTTAATGGAATTGACTATTGAGAATATATTGCTTCTTTCCACTTGGTGAGCCAAAATCTAAGATGTTAGTCGAGTTATTTTATACCTTTAGGTCTTCTTGATTATTAGCCAAAGTTAAATGAATTGCCCTTTGTTCCCAATCCAGATTGGAATAGAAAAAAAGGCAGACCAAAATCATCACACATTTGGAATGAAATGGACCAACAAACTTCTTAAACCACAATAAAAAATTTCTATCGTAAATGTGGTTTACCGGGCTATAACTCAAGGACTTGTGGATTAAATTAACTGTGTATTTGTTAAAGTTTTTAAATATTTATTTATTATCATAAACTAATGTATATTTAAGATAATTGATGTTTGTTATTATGCTTTTTATTTTATTTATGTGTATTAATAAATTTTATTTAAATTTTGTGTAATTAAGAACGAATAAAAGGCAAAAAGAAAAACAAGTTGCATATACCTCACTTGAAGGATGTGGTAGAAATAAAATAAAAATTATTGATAAATATGAAGACCTTGATGGTGTTATACAATATGGTAATAAAAGGCCATTCTAAAATTGACCAATTTATTATGCTCTTGATCAAGGAAATGCAAATCATATATTTATCAGATATCACACTAATGATTTAGATGATCTTGGAGATTATCTAATTCAATTATAAGTGTGGGCATCTTTAGAATAGGGTTGCTTATGGGAAATAAGATGTGAATTGAAAGCTTATTCTAGTTACCATGAGTTACTAATACCTAAGGTTATTTCAACTACTTTACCCATACAAAGTAGAGCAGAAATGAAAGTTATAATGACCTAATTACAAAAGGAGATTGATATAATGAGTTAATGCTTAGAAATTTATCATAAGGATAATGAAAAATTAAAGCAGCAGTATGAGTCCAAATCAAAATGTAGTTTAACATATATTGCTATTGATGGCATAGAAGATTATAGTGATAATGATATTGATTTTGTAAAATATCTTCCTTTTTGTTTACCAAAGTGTTGTTAATGTAATGACCCAACTATAGTTATTAAATTATATATCATCAAATATTCATTTACTCCTATTTATTAAAATTTAATTTTGTAGGAACAATATCTAGACATTATAGTGTAGAAGATATTTTCATGCCACCAGATGTCATTGGGCTCTAGATGATGATTTTTTATATCCATTGGATCCAACCCAACATGATAGTCATGGTGTTTTGGTTAAAATGATTAAAGAGTTGAATTATTATGTACAATAATCTAAAGCATTGCGTGAATGAGCCATAGAAATAAAAATATGAGTGCTAAAATGGTGGACAATTGAAATGACATGAAGTAATATGAATGAAATATGCAATGAATTGTATTGAATTAGAGAGGAGTATAATCACATAATGACATGATTGAATAGATATTTCTTTTATTAGCGTTTATAAGAGTTTTTTGAAGATGGTGATCAACGACAAACTTGCCTATTTAATTCAATAGTGCATTCACATGAATGCACTTCTAATATTGAAATATCAGATGATCAAAAATAATATAATAAAATATATTAAATTTAAAGATAGTATAACCAATGTCACTACTTTTCATTTGACATTTTATAGTCAGAAACATACATTGAATTATTTAAAAAATTCTTACCTCTGACTCAATAAGTGTTCTACATGTTGCAGTAGCTTAATCATTAGCAAGTTTCAATATATAATATATTAATCTTCTGATGAACATCCTATTGTTCTCCTCTCAAATTCTTTTAATAACAACCTCATATTCTGAATGGTTTCTGCATTCCATTAACAATGACATGTATCATATAGTAGGAGATCCTATTCACATCATTGTAAAACTAAATTCTCAGATTCTTGAACTTGTAATGACCATTTATGTCTTAGACCAGCATAATATTCTTTAGGATAAAAAAATTTTAGTTATCAGTAATCATCTTCATATATTAGTAGTAGCCACAACTTGCCTCTACCATTTCTTAAAGCACTAGCCATATGTTATTTTCTTTGAAAATAAGAAGATTGGTGAAGTTGATTTCATAACATATAAGCTATTTATTTATATTAAATTTAGCAAAATGCCATTCCGTCTATAGTTATATTTCATGTGATAATGTATTGTCATGTCACATTATGAAAATAATTTATGTTATACTGTATACAATCGATTACTATTGCCCATATGATCATCTAGTCAAGCCATTTTATTTTGTATTACCTTACAACATTATCATTATTGTCCTTTTATACTTTTATTATTTTCTTTATATATTGACATTTTCATGTCTTGTTTATTTTTCCTGATATAGATATATAGAAATTAAGTGTAACACCGAACCACGCAGCTACATTTAGCTTATCTCCTATGATCGTTCATTATTATATCTATAAAAGGAGTATAGATCAGAGGCTATCTAGAATGATATGGTATGAATTTATTATACTTCTTGATTTATTATACATTTATTCAGCATTTAATAATTTTCCATTAATCATAATGAGATTTTTTTTATTGATTTTTCAACTTGATGATTGTTACACTCATACCCTAAACTCTATGTACATTTGCATTCATATTGCATGTCATTTATATACAATATATTTATTGAATTTAGTTATAATTTAGTATTTTTGGATATGGTTGTAGACACTTGTGCATTTGAGTGCAAGTCAAGTGTTGCTTACAGTTTGACTAATATATCAGATTAAGCTATGACTTGTACTTAACCCAAGAGCGAGAATTTTTAAATTTTGATAACACTTAAAATAAAATAAAATATTGAGAATAAGAGGGATATAAATTTAAATTGAAGTAAAAGATAAGAACTTAAATGTTAGCAAGAGATGAGGACTCCATTGAAACAAATGGTTGGCCTAGATTGAAACAATTTAAGGCTTGAGGTTTTATAGGTAACTATGCCATTTCATTAAGGACCTAAATGAATATTTTACATAAAATATATCCAAATTAGATCTAGAATCTTCTTAAATTTGTCACTTTAGGGAGCATCCTTAATTATTAAGAAAAAATAAAGGAAAGACCATCATACTTAGAGAAGAGAAAAAAGGAGAGACATTAAGGGGCTGCATGATTCTCCAAGTTTAAGCTAGATTTGCAAGTGAAATTTGATGATCTAAAATATTTTTTAGGCTGTAATTTTCATCCTAAAAGCCTTTGGTGATTGATTGGGTAAGTAATTCTATTTTTTTGGTTGATTTGGATTTGGGTTTTTATGCATCAGTTCTTAGGTTTTGAAATTATGGTTCTTCATTCTTATTATTTTGATCATATCTTGAGCTAAAAAGCTTCAAATTGAGTATTCTTTGATGATATGAAAAATTTGAAGTGTAATATAAAAATTTTCCTCTTGATCTTGATTTGATTTAATTTCTATATTAGAGTAATTAGAGGAAACATTTTAATGCTCAATCTATCTTAGTAAACTAACCTGATTGTGTTCAACTGCCTACATCTTCCTTTATACTTGTCTAAATGAAGTGAAAGTTTTGAAAAATTTAGTAGAAATATAAATATAAGATTCATTTAAATTTAGGCTCAAAATTCCTTTTGTAGAGATTTGAGAAATTTTCTAAGTTTGGCTTGAAATAGTCCTTTTAGAGCTATTAGGTGAAATTTATGAAATTGAGTTGGTTTACATTTTATGCATATCATTTGGTGGCTGCATGGTTAAATAAATATGTAAGATCATTATATTGATGATTTTTAAATAAAATTTCATGCTTTAGGTGCTAGTACATGCAAGGAAAGTGGTGGTGAAAATTAGTGATCGAATTATGTTTGTTTTGAAAGTTATTTTTGTGAGTAGATGTTCAAGCCCTTTAACTCTCTATATATTAGCAATAAAATGAAACTTTAAATGTTGGTTTATGAATCTGAATAGATGTATTAAAATTATTCTAAATCAGCTTGGTTACAACTTGATTTACTTATTTAAGATTTAAGCTTTGAAACAACAATGATTACGAATTCATAAGTTAAATGATTGATATTCTATGTATTTGGTTTGCTAATATATGTGAGATTATTTAAGTACTTGATGAATATATTGAATTTATATCCAACTTAGTTTCATTTTTTTGAATCTTATTAAGGAATAGATAGATTTTGAATGTTTTGTCAAGCTACATAGTTAATAATATTTTGACCATCTACTTGATGGAATTGGTATTTGGCTTATATATTACTACCCTATATGAGTTATGTGAATGTTTTGAGATGATATATGTACATTTGAGATTGTGTTGGTTTTTATTGTGCAATAAAAAATAGGGCACTTGATTGAAGGACGATTAATGGAGAAGGGTCATTCCATGCTAATGTAGTCAAAGGGTTAGCCTTCAAGTGTGCCTAGAAATTGAGTTTGTATTGGCTTGTATGTTATGGTTGGGTTGTGATGCTTATTTAGGGATGGTTAATACATAAGAAATGTTGTATTGATATTTGTAAAAGCATGTGTTTTATTCACTTGAGCTTTGCTTAAGTTGGAAGGCAATAATGACCTTAATATTTAAAGTGGATTATAAATTGATTTTAATTATTTGTCTACTGATTTGAGATGTTTATTATGTTTGGTTTAACCAAATTGTTTTATGCTTACAACATCTATTCATTGAGTATTTTTGTACTCATTTTACTCTGTTTTCTAAACTTTCAAATATCAGGGCTTGTTAAAGAGTGGTTAAGCTAAGTGAGTATAGATAGAAGTTTAATAGTAAGTTTGGCTAACATCCTTATCAGAGAAGCCTTATATTTTTTGTTTCTTTTTTTGTTATGTATTATAAATGAAAACATCTTTTAGTTAGGCAAATTATGGCTAGACTATATGTGTAAAGAAATTGTTTAGAAATATATTTTATATTGCTTTAATAATGTTTATTACCATGTTTTCATTGTATAATTATTTTCACTTTTATTAGAATGTAATTATAACTATAACATAATTTGACTAAGTTAAATGGTTTATTAAATAGTTGGTTTTAAATGTCGGGCTATATGAGACAAGGTGTGACAATGATCCTTTAATAACATGTCAACATAGCAATCTAATGAGAAACTTTTATGATAATATTATGCCAGAAATAGAAGGTCTATTACAGGACACTAGATTTCTTAGTATTTTTTTAGTACAAATATCTCTTTATGATTGGCACCTCATTACCGCACTTATAGAGTGTTAGAGACTAGAGACATATACATTCTATCATCCTTATAGATAGATGACTATTATGCTTTAGGATGTTGGTATAATGACATGATTACTGACTGACGAAGTTTGATTTTTGGCAGAGTCAGATGTGATTATGTGGACTTGTGCTAATCACTTCTAGGGATTACTCCATGCCCACAGGATATCCGTCATTTGCTGGTGAAGAATTTATGGTTCCAAACACACTTTTTAGTGCTGTCAGATATTATTGACTAGATGACTATACACATGCATACGTGTGCATGCATCTTACAGCTCTGTTCATCTTTATTTTTCTCGACCACTAATATGGGAAATGTCAGCTTGCATTTTTTATAATATTTAAATAACATTGACACCATCGATCAATATAGCTAGGGATCTACATGTTTGTCTTTTTTATGTAGAGAGATGTGTAAAGTGTCTATATTACCACTTGTTGCAGAGATTGGAGGCCTACTATTTTTGTTTCAATTATGGGCTTAGGAGCTATTTCCTTTTCTTGCTCCGACATTACACAATAGTGCAATTCCAACAGATTTAAGTCAATAGTATTAATTTTTTTTATTAGTTTTTATGAAGTAAAATTTTAAATTTATAAAATATGTAACTAACTTGAAAATGAAATTGTTTCAGATGGAGTGGATCTTGAATAACTATATTTATTCTGATGCATGTCATCACCGACATTCGCCTTAGACTTGATAATGCATGGGAGGATGAGGTACAATTTACCATGCAAAAGCAATGATTATAAGACAATGTATTTTTTAACGTAACATAAATTTTTTACTATATATTGGTATTTTTATTTTTTGTCGATTATCTAAGAGCCCTATAGTAATAAAGTTATTTAATTTCTTCCAGCTTATTATTTACAGAGCCGCAACATTTAGTGATCAGTAGTGCCACTCATTTGTATTCATATTTTTGACTGGCACTACCCTAACAAGGTACTACGCCAATTTAGATTTGCCCAGCCCATTCCTGATACGCCATACCAGTTTGATGCTTTGTATATTAGTGACTTGTGTGATTAAGACACTGATTGGATAGTGAAGCATGCAAGATGGCTCATTATGCATATAGTATTATAGGAGGCATAGCTTCACATTGAGCTAGGTATTATCATTCCTAGTTCTTGGGGTGGTATCGATTTGTTACAAGCAGATGGATCTCACTTTCGAGTGCTCATTTAGGAGTAGCTATATGTACATATTCATTCTTAGTCTTTAATAATTTAAATTAAGTATTAATTTTTGCATAATAATTTCTTTTTATGTAGGTTGATGCTTTTGAGCATATATCTTTGACTCGAGATGTAGCTTAGTCCACTCAACTAGCCAATAGTGCACAATTTGCACTTAATGATGATAGATGTAGAGTTACTAATGATATGCCGTGACCATAACCTGTACTCACACATGTTCCACTCTTAGAACACTTACAAAATGTTGGAGTTATTAATGAGAAGATTGTTAGATGTCATTAACGTTGCGCACGATGACGTGGTCCAACTAATATACAACCTTCAACTTCGACTTCCATTTTTTCTATTCATCCTCTGGTCTCTATTCATACTCAGATGTCATCTTCATAGTCTCTTGATACCATTAACCTCTCAGCTACATTTGTTGATGTTATTGCTCCCTCTTCATCCTCTTTCGATCCTGCTAGTCAATTTTGCTCTTCTTATCCATCCAATCCATCTTCATCCTCTTTTATTCCTTCTCTTCATTTTTCATTTTCTTATGCACTTAGTCCTTGTTCATCCTCTTTCATTCCTTCCCCTAATTTCCATTTTCTCATCCACCTGGACCTTCTTCCTAAACTTTTCCACCAGAGTTGACTCCTTGTTCCTAGTTTCCATTTTGTTATCCTTCTTATCCCTTTCCCTTGCCTCATCAGATGATGTTAGCTCTAGATCCTATAAAAAATTTCCTTTCTCATTTTACCTCCAATTCATTTATCACTAGCACAACTGTTTCATTTTACACCTACAGTAGCACCCTCATAGTTTACACCCCTTACATGACCAAATTTGTTTGCGCCTTCTGACACCACTCCTGCTGATAATGATAATGATGATGATGAGGATGGCAATGATGATAATGAAGATGATGATGAAAATGCTGGTGAAGGGAACGATTATGCAACATATAAGTGTGATGAGTATAAGCCTTAGATAAGGTAAAATTTTAAAAATTTACTTGCATAACCCTTCATCACGTGAAGATTTCCATTCCTATAGATCTAATTTTCATTTTATGTATAGCTAAATTACAAAATATAAGCACTAACCTAGGAATTCTAAGTTTAAAAAAATTAACCAACTCCTAAGTTTGATGTAGACCATAATAGTTATCTACAAGCTTTGATGTAGTTGGTTTAACTTTTTAATCAAATACTTTGGCTAGGCCTCTAGCTTGAAACACCAAAGCTTCACTAATCACCTTCTTGCCTTGATTTGGTTAGATGTAAGTAGCCTCTCAAATGACCCACACAAAACTTGCTCTAACTTAATCTCCTTGCAAGAACAATTAGGGTTTGTTCTGTGTATGTTATTTTCTTTCTTTTTTGTATTTCTACATAATCTTTAACCATTTAACCTTAGAAACATATCTTAGGTTATGTATTTATATGTAGAGAAAGCAAACCCTAATGTTATCATTGTTTACATCATATGTGTATAGCTCATTATGATAGGTATACAACTTGTTTAAGAGATAAGTATGTAGAGAATTAGATACATCTCATATATATGTCTATATACATTCTCTACACAAAACAATGAACCCTAATCTTTAATTTAGCCAAGGTCAAAATTATACACATAAGAGATAATATGTACTTAATAAGCCAAGCTTATCCTTATCATTTTATCTTATGGACTTGGGCTTGGTTATTAGGCCAACACTTGGCCCAAGCACAATCCATAAAACCAAATGGGCTTAGATTATGTTCATGGGCTTTCTCAACATCTTGGATTAATCTTTGATCCAAAACTCTTTTGGGCCTAGGCCCATATAACTTGGGCCATTAATCCAAGTCCAATTAAAAATAATATTTATTATTAATTTAATACCATAATTAATATCTCATATTAATTAAGTATACTTGAATTAGATGTCATGATATGTTAGAATCATTACTTAAAACATAAATCTAATTCTGTTAATCTTAATTAATTGATTAAATGCTTTAATCAATCATTGGATTAACATTGATGGTGATTTGGTAAAGGTTTTTTAGGTGTGACTTACTAGGTTCATGTCTAATTGGTAATGAGAATATAATATCAACACTTGATGTTATTTAAAACTCTTTTAAGTCTAAATGTAAAATCTCAATTATACACATTTAGTTCTCACAAGTTATGAGTGACCTCTTGCATTGATATCGTAACTACCCAATTAGAAATGAATGCATGTATTAATTCACATGAACCCTTTGGTCATGATTACCATGCACTAAAATCCCTTCATTAGAAGATTCCGATATAACTTAGAGTCAAGGTTTGTTCAAAATCTAATAGCTTTATCATATAACCTCATCTTAAATTCTATTCTTGATAAAAATATAACAAATACTAAAAACAATTTCTAGCACTGAAACTCTTTCAGACTGTATTATGTTTGTCCTGGCCAAGAACTTATTCATCAAGAACAAACTTAGATAGCATGGGATCTTATCTCGATTCACTCTAAGTAATGAATCTCATCTTGATCAAACACTCATCTGTACATTTAACCGACTAGAGCCACCACACACCATATACCCATGTGTGAATAACACAATTATATAAGCGGTAATAAACCTTAACCATTAAAATGTGGATGCCTATATTGCCTTAGGTCAAAGAACTATATGCAACATTATGATTTAGATTATGATCGTTGACTGTAAGTGAATATCCTTGCAAGCACAAATCTAACATCACTGTTCGATCCACCCATCATATGAGTATCGATATGTCTATTCTGATATCACATATCAAAGAGCATGAGATTCACATACCTCCCATTTATTATATATTATATATTTATTTTATTTTATTATAATTATATATAATAAATATATTCTAATTATATAATATTATTTTATATATTATTATAATTATATATAATAAATATTATAATTATTTATTATTTATTATAATTATTTAATATTTTTATTATTTTAATATATTATTTATTTTTATTTAATATAATTTATAATATAATATTTAATAATAATAATAATAATTATTATTATTAAATATTATTAAATATTGTATTAATATTATTAAATATTATATTATAAATTATATTAAATAAAAATAAAAATATATGAAATTATAAAAAATATTAAATAATTATAAAAAATAAAAAATATAATTAGAATATATTTATTATATATAATTAGAATAAAATAAAATAAAATAAAATATATAATAAATAAATAATATATTATTATTATTATTGTTGTTGTTGTTGGCGTTGTTGTTGTTATTGTTATTGTTATTATTATTATTATTATTATTATTATTTAAGCATAAGTAGTGTGTGTGGAGCCTTTAATCATGAATTTGCATGAGTGTTGTATAATTGGCCTAGTTTTTTTTTTAATTTATAATTTTAATATTATAATGATTATAATTAATTAATTAATTATAATTTTACTAAAAATAATATCATATTTATAATAATATTATGAATTTTTTAATTTTAACATTATTATGATTAATTTAATTTAATATATTATAATTATTGCTATTTTATGCATGAGTGTGTGTGGACTAGTTTTCTTTAATATTTATTTTTTAATTATTACCATGATCACTTAATTATTAACCATTAATTAACTAATTATTAGCTTCATTTACATAAATACATGGCATCAAGTAACAAGGACCCTGATGCACTCGTCTATAAATGTCACACACACTAGCTCTAGACCCAAAACTGCCATGCCCAGAGCTCTGCCCACTACTACTGCTAGCGCTACCACCAAATCTAATAGCCCTATTGCTCCTGTGATCCAGAGTAAGGCGGTGCCTACCAATCCGATGTGCCCTAAACTATCTGCTCTATTGAGAAGGGCCTGCTGACTGAGAACTCGAGCTGCCTATTTGAAATATTGGCTGATGCACCCTTTGGACAGGTCTAATAATGCCGCTATCATATGGGTTAGGTATGGTGCCGTGCCGGATGTGACTGCGCTCTAGCTGTCTCGCCTCCTCTACCACACTCTCGAGACTATGACCCTCTAGTTGAATATCGATATAGACTAGGCCTAATCTAGTCACGTATAGCTCCACTGCCTGGCGACATCCTGCCTTATATCCTCAGCATGCCTCATCAGTCTGTAGAACTCCCGAGTATAGTCCTCTACTAATCGATCTCTCCTATCAATATTAAGCAGTTGCCATTTGTAATTCTCTTGTATAGATAAAGGATAGAAGAATCTTATAAACTGCTCCTTAAATCCCAACCATGTCATTGTCGTCATGAAAGGCTAAATGGATTGCATAAACCAGTCTTAAGCTACTACTGAGATTGATAACTCTATAATCATAATCCTCTGGTAGTCAGAATACCCAGCTATGGTCCTGGACTCGATGGTATTAATGAAATCCAATGTGCCCAAGTACCATCAAAGTGAACTCACCCCACTCTAGAGTATAACAAGGCTGCATTAGCATCTGACATCTCCTGAGTCTATTGCTGAAGCATCTACTGCACAATAGGCATTGCCTGTTTAAGAGCTGCCAAACCTTGGTTAATACTTACCATACCAGCTGCAAAAGTTGTAGGATCCTTTACTAGAATCTGAGGCTCTATCGAAGGCTGATCTTGCCTTTGAGCTGCTGCCACTCTAGCTCTACCCCTACCCCTACCTCTACCTATACCCCTACCTTTAGGTCGAGGGGCAAGAGGGAGAATCTCATCCTCAAATGACTGCTCCTCATCATTAGGTTCTGCATCTACAGTAGGGGCATTCCGAGCACACCTCATTCTGAAAAGACAAGAAAACCAAAATTCAAAAAAAGATAGGAATACATACTCAGATGCTAAAACCAAAAGATAAGAGATCAACTAACAACATTTAAAAACCTAAGTACCACAGTATTATGATAAAAAGACGGACATCGACAGTAAAAAGCATGAAAAATGAGCCAAAGCTCTGATACAAACTTTGTCACGATCCGAACCTAGGGGCACGTGACCAGTATTAGGGAATGGGAAAGCATAAAGCTACCAAAACCCATAGTAAGCCTAAAAAAATGCGAAATGTTTAAACTTGAAACCTTAAAATAAATAATTAAATCACAATGCACATTATCAAACTGATTTTTTTAGTATAATTTAAACCATAACATCAGTGCATAAAATAAATAAACATCTATTATATAATTAATGTCTCAGCACATAAATTATAAATACATGAAATCCCAAATAAAGTATGCAGTTATACAATTTTCTCTACTATGGTACATGAATATAAATACAACATAACTAAGCAGACCTACGTAGAATAGCTAGTGACGAAGCTACACGGTGAAGAGAAGTAGGCCTAACGAAAAAATCCCAAACTCCTTAAAAAAATAAATTGAGGGGAATCAGACCTCACCGAGTAAGTTAATAAAGAAATGAATGCGGTTTGAAAATCTGATTAAAAATAAATTTTTATAGAAATATAATATAATATAATTTTATTCAAACCATTTGATATACATATAATAAATCCATTTTTAAAAGGGAAGAAATAATTATTTAAATGCCTTTTTAAAACATTTCAATATAAAAATTTGGTAGAACCCAATTTATCAATTTTTATAACAGTCATACGACTCACTTATATCTAACACTGCCAGATCCTGAGAGCGAAGCATCACCAGGATACACAGCCATAGTCACATCACTTAATCCATTATTACTAGCGGTGTCCGAGAGCAAAGCATCATCAGACCATTGGCTCCAGTAATTTAATAAATATAATCCAACTATACTGGCGGTGTTCGAGAGCAAAGTATCACCAAACCTTCGGCCCTAATATTTATTTAATAAACAAATATTATACTACTGGCGGTGTTCGAGAATAAAGCATCACCAAACCTTCGGCCCCAGTAATATAATTAATATAATCACATTTTACTGGTGCGCACATGGTCATGATGAAATCCATCAAGTAGCTCATTTTTTCGTAATTTATTTGAAATAATTGCAAATAAATAAAATAGGAAAAATTATAATAAATAAAAATAAAAAATAAACTATAAATTAAATCATGCAATATAAAATGAGGAAATGTCGACTAGAATCTCATAAAATTAAATTCATAAGAGTTTAATAAGATTTAAATTAAAAATCCGACACTCAAATCAAATATTAACTTACAAGATAAAGATGCTCCTCTGGCACGTTGTGTCCAACCTCGACTGGTAGACGCGACTGGAGGGATGGCTAAAAGACATAAAAGGAAAATGACTGTAATATCCCATGTTTTTAAATATTTTAATACTACACCGGGATATGCAGTGTTAATAATTTTTGTATATATATATATATATATATATATATATATATATATATAATTATGATATTTTTACGAGTTGATATTTATTTAAAGTTTATTTTAATTGTTTATATTATTTTAAGTGCTTTACGTAAAATTTTCCCGGGAATGTTATTTTCGGGGAAATTAATACGTAAATAATTTAATATTCATTATTTTAAATGATTTTACGAACTTGCATGAACTCATATATATTTTTAAAGTACTAAATAGAGTGTATATATGTGTATATATTTAAATTAAACTAGGGTTTAATTAATTATCCTAATTATTTTTTATTATTTATTATATAATTTTAACATTATTTAATTATTTTTTTAGTATATAAATTATTAAAAATATTAAATTATGTGTGTGGTGTATATTTAATATGTGTGGAAATTTATATTATTATAATATATAGTGTAATAATACATATACATATATATATATACATATTATAGTGTTAAAATCAAAATTTTTTGGCAAATTACCATATCGCCCCCGACTCCTCCTCCTTCTTCCCCGATCACCTCTCATAGCCAACCACCGTTTGTCACGCCATTCCTTTGCCATCGGTGTGCCTCCCGATGTGCCACATCCTTCCTCAACCTTCCCTGCCATCAGCAGCAGCCGTTTTCGGCGTCGGAGGAGCTCGAAATCATCGGAAAGCCGAAATTCATTTTCACTGTTGATCGATGTGATTCCGGCCATCATTTTTGACACCGCCAATCTCTTTCTTTTCCTTGAGCTCCGATGAGTGTGATTCCAAGCTTTGTTTCACTTAAAATGGTCTAGATTTGGCTAGGTTTCGATTTTGCAATTTCAGCCTATTAGGGTTTTTGAATTTTTTTTTGAGCTTCAATTGATTTATTCATGAAAAAATTCCTTCACAAATGTTGCTCCTCTTAGCTTAATCCTCATGTGTGAATTTTTTTAGAATTTTTGGAAATTATTTTGATTTTTGGGTAATTTTGATTATTTTATTATTATTTTCTAATTTTTGAAAATTAATTAATTAAATTATGAAATTGTGTTTTATGATAAATATAGGTGTTGAAATGAATTTTAGAAATTTATTTGGAATTTTTGTGAATTTAATTAGTTTATGTAATTTTGAGAAAATAGGATTAATTGTGTTTTTAATTGAAATTAATTAGTTAATTGAGTTTATTTATTGATATATATGTTGAGAAAATTAATTTTTGTGCAATTATATTATTTTTGGTGAATTTTGATTATTTTATTATTATTTTCTAATTTTCAAAAATTAATTAATTAAATTATGAAATTGTGTTTTATGATAAATATAGGTGTTGAAATGAATTTTAGAAATTTATTTGGAATTTTTGTGAATTTAATTAGTTTATGTAATTTTGAGAAAATAGGATTAATTTTGTTTTTAATTGAAATTAATTAGTTAATTGAGTTTATTTATTGATATTATTGGATATATATGTTGAGAAAATTAATTTTTGTGCAATTATATTATTTTTGGTGAATTTTTGGATTTATCTTAGTATATTTATATATATAGGGGTATTTTGGTAATTTTACCCTAAATTGGCTAAAAATGTAATTAAATTGGTTTTAATAATTATTTAAGATATAAAAATGATTTCTACAAATTATTTAGTATTTTTAATTAATTAAAACTATTTTTCATGAATTATTTTCAAATTATATATATATTATACGATTTTTCTAAATAAATGAGTTTTATCGGTTTTTACCGTGTTTTAGGGTTAATTATGTAATTTCTATTGATGAAATGTATTTTTATGATATAAGGGTATTTTCGATATTTTATAAATATTCTGTGAATTGTGGACCTCTGTCGGTAAACTGTAGTTTGGAGTCCGACCGAGGGGTTGTGAATGTAATTCTGTGTCTATTTTTCGAAGTGTGTTTCTTTACAGGGCCGGCTCTACTCTTTGAGTAGAGAGATGTCCGTTTTACAGGTGAGGTTCTGTCGAATTTTAGTAGAATTCTCCTAAAACGTGATGTCCGGTCGGATTTTGATTTAAGTCTGTTTCTAGTAATCTAGATCGAGTTTTTAGGAGTTTTCATTAGACTTATCCTGTTTCCTGTCGTTATTTGTTTGTTTAGTTGCGTCGAGACCGAGGCCTAGTGGACCAGGCCCATCGGACCCATCTCGAGGAGCGCACTAATTGTGAGTTACTATTCTATATATATATGCTTTAGGGTGCATGATTTAGAAATGTATGTTTTATTTTGATTAATTATGCATAGATAATCCAATTAGTATTTAAGTTTATTTTTAGTTTATTTTGGTTTATCTTTGGTTTATTTTTGGTATATTTTAAATTAAATGCATGCTTTATTAAACATTTATATTTAACATGTTTTTAAATATATATTTAATTTATTTTATGATTATATTGGATTTATTTGACGTATATATACTCGAAATATACCTAGTTTACTTTTGGTATATTTCTAGTATATATATGGTTATTGTTGCTATTATATTTAAATTCATGCATCATTTATTTTTATGAATGTATGTTTTATATTTCAATGAAGGATATCAATAGAACATGCTACCTAGTGGGCAGCACTAGGATCGAGTACGTACCGGTACGCTTATAGCATTTAGGCTATATTACTAACCATTTGTGGATATCGATTGGGTATGATTATTTGATGTGTGAGATATGATTTGGGAGTGTGATTGTTGGAGCTCGGTTGACCAAGTGTCTTAGGGCCAATCACACTGATAGTCAGACTGCTGGAGCTCGGTTGACTTAGTGTCTCGGGGCCAGTCTACTGTCCAAATGGAATAAGTGAATATATTGGAATAAGTGAGCCTGTATGGCTAGAGTGTTGTCTAACACTGTTTTGAGGTTGCAATTTTTTAGGGTTCTATTTGATCCTTCATAAACGGTGATTTTCAACAAAAATATAAATAAATATGATTTTGTGCATCTGGGTGTATTTGCTTGTATATATACATATTATATATACTTTTGATTGTGTGCATTGACATTTAGTATGCATGTATATATACTATAGTAATTCACTCAGTGAGGTCTGACTCCCCTCCGTTGACTATTTTTCAGGAGAGTCATCATCTTCAAACCTCAGTAGCAGGCCTGTACGCCGGATTTCTTCCGCTTCGACTTCTTTATGTAAACTGCTTACTTGAGTTTTATTTTATGATCTAGACACTACAGTAGTCGTAAAATTGTTAAAAGATATTGTATTATATTTGTATGAGTTATGTATTTTAAGAATTTGAACTGGACTTGTATTAAAAGAGTTTATTTATATATATGAGATGAGGATTTGATTTAATTTCATTTGGTGGAAATATTATTTTGATATTTATGATTTTATTCCGCTGTATAATATTTTACTTAATTGTGTTGTTACTATTACTATTTCATGTTTTATTTTATTTTTAGGTTTACTACGGGTTCCGGATTCGAAAGAATTCCTGTTCTCTAGCGCCGGTCATGGCCCCTGTTTTGGGTCGTGACAACGACAATCAGAAAATAGAAACCTAAATTCTAGAGTTTCTAAGGAAGACTCGATTCGAACTCAGAATACAAATTTTAGCATTGACCCGATGTCACATTTTGTGATAAATCTACCGAAAATTCAACAGAGTTTTCTCTATAAAATGGACATCTCTCTACCAAAGTAGAATCAATCTTGCAAATAAACACACTTCAAAATTTCACAGTCCCACAACATCTCGGGTTGGGATCCCAAACTACACAATTCCCAACTGAGGTTTACAAAAATACAAATAAGCAAATAATAAATATTAATATAGTAAATCACCAAAAACTATAAAAATTAATAATAAATCATAATATAATTTATTAAATTTTTAAAACACTCAATAAAATTATTTTCCACCATAATGTAATAAAATTTCAATTAATAATATAATATTAATAAAAACTCAACTTTCCAAATATTCAATATAATATAGTCAAATTCAAACTATAATTGCCCAAATAGTTTAAATATACTATAATATTAATTAAAAACTCATTTAAACCATAAAACAATAAATAATTTAATTTTGAATAAATTTTCAAAAATAGTTAGTATTAATTAACTAAAAATAATAAATAATTTATAAAAATTATTTTAATACCACAATTTATCTCAAAATTAACTAAAACATAGTATTTAATTATAATATCAACAAAAACACACCATTTACCTATTATTTCAAAATTTACATAATAATAATTTCTAAACAAAAAAATTAAAAAAATTATCAAAAATTATTTTTTCACTACTAAAATTACTAACATGATATACTAACACTAATTAACTCAAATATTCAACCAAAATAATTAATTAATCATATAAATATACATAAAACTTAAAATACCTAAATAAATATACAAAAATTCCATAAAAACCAATTTAATTAATCTAAATTAATTTTGATATACTCTTAGCCAAAATTAACCTCAATTAATTTAGATCTACTAATATAAGTATAGATCAACTCAAAAATTAACCACATAATTAAAATAAAATTCTGGGTAATTAATAAATATTATAAAAATCAACAAAAATATTAAATCAATGCAAAATTAACTAAATCAACTAACAACAACCCTAAAGAACTAAAAATCAACCTGAAAACTAACTAAGATTAACCTAACAACTAACTGAAATCAACCAAAAATCAACTACAACAATTCTAACTAACTAGCCTAAAACTCACTTACAACAGAAATTCAGATGTAGAAAAGAGTTGCTGCTTTCGTTCCTGCTGCTTCATTACACGTTATTGCTGCTGGCGCAAGGAAGGAGGAAGAGAAGCTGTTGTGCAGGGACAACAAAGAGGAGAAGCATTTAATGGTGAGGAAAATGGAGGTGTGGGTGGGTTTGTTGCAGCGGAAAAAGGAAAGAAGAGAAGAGAATAACAAGGAAGGAAAAGAAAAAAATTTGGCCTGTATCTATTTAACCAACTTTGGTCTAAAAGAAACACACACACACACACACACACACACATACATATATATATACAATAGTAATAATAATACTAGCACTAGTTAAAATAATACTACAAATAATAATAATAAACAATAATAATGCTATGAATAAAATATTAGGACAATTAAAATATGTGCATAAATTAAAATGATGTAAATAATAATAATATCATTAGTTCTTCAATAAAGTTTTAAATTTAGTACTTAAATATAATAATTTTAATCTCACAATTATAATAATATAAAATAAAGATAATTAATATTGTTGAAACCTCACTATATATAGATATAGTTTGACAATATTCGGGTTATTATAGTCTTCCCCCCTTATAGAAATTTGTCCCCGAATTTCAAAGAAAAGCAAGGAATTACAAGGTCTATAGATGAAAAAGATAGGGATAGACGGCTTGCATCTCAGATTCTGTCTCTCATATACAGTCTTCTGCTATGTGGTTACTCCAAAGCACTTTCACCATTGGAATCTCTCGAGAGCGAAGCTGGCAAATCTGGCGATCCACAATCGCTATTGGATACTCCTTATAAGACAGATCTTTGCTGAGCTCCATTGCTTGAGGTTGAAGTACGTGAGAAGGATTAGGAATATACTTCCTCAACATATACACATGGAACACTGGGTGGATTCGAGATAATTCAGGCGGCAACACTAGTCTATTGGCCACTTCCCCAACTTATGACCGTATTTCGAAAGGTCCAATATATCTCGAAACCAACTTACCCTTCTTACTAAACCTCATAACTCCCTTCTTACAATTAATACATAGCCTCAAATATCTCACCTTGCAATAAAAGTGACACAACAAATGAGGGTTCAATATTCCAAATTTTTTATTTAGACTTAGAGTGCAAAATTTTCATGAGGGACAACAGTGATATTGCACTTTTTCTATTTTCCACTTATAGCCTAATAGTTCTTAATAAATTTACTAAAATATTATTTCTAGCTAAAATCTTTGGATAGATTATGTCTAGAAAGATTTATTCATAGTATAATAAGCTTCTTATTTTTTAACTTCTTATTTTGTCTTTGATAGATACACATAAAGTCCCTCAACACATTACAAATATCTCCATAATATTTTAAATAGTTGACAAATAAGTACTTATTTTATTAAAAAAATTATTTTATAATTAAATTTAATCCATTTATAACTTGTAAAATTTTAAAATCTAATAATATATTATGTAAATATAAATTTACTATTCACCAATAATTTTTATCAGTGTTAAAATATAAAAATTAGTTTTATTTTTAAAATTATTTTTGACATTCAAATTCATTTTTAACTTAAAAAATACAAAAGGTACAATTTAATAAGAACATTGAACCAATATATTAATAGCTTAATATTAAATTAAAAAAATATAAAGATAAATTAAAATATAACAATAATAATAATAATAATTATAATAGTAATAATAATAATAATAATAATAATAATAATAATAATAATAATAATAATAATAATAATAATAATTTTATATTTTATTAATTTTACAATTTACGATTTTATATTCTTATTTCTTTAATATTACAATATATTATTAAAAGTAAAAAAAATAATTGCTTTATTATATTCCATTAATTTCTATTGAAGGTAATACTATATTATATTTTTAACATAAATTAATAAATAAATTATATACGAATAAAATTTTTATATTTCAATAATACAAAAAATTATTGGTGAATGCTAAATTTATATTTATATAATGTAATATTATATTTTAAATTTTATAAGTTATAAATGAATTAAATATAATTCTAAAATTACATTTTTAATAAAAAGTTATATTACTGAAATAAGGACTTGTTTGTCAACTAATTAAGACATTATGGAGATATTTGGCATTTTTAGGGGCTTTTATGTCTATAAAAAAAGGAGTTAATAGTATTATTTAGAGGCAATTTGACCTTTATATTGAAAAGTTTAGAGGCTAAATTGACCCTAAAAGATCCAAAGTTATATATTTGACCCCAAATGAAAAGTTTAAGGCAAATTGACTCTTATTCATTTTATTTTTTTGAAAATTAACATATTGCATTTGTTAACATTCTCAGGCGATTTCATGATAAAGGAAACCCAGGATTGAATTCCATTCTTGGAGATTAGACATTGAATGAAAAGCTCATGAATAGAGATTAGTTGTCTCATTCTCAAATCTTCTTATAAATCTAACAAACACTTAATTAAAGTGTGAAAACAAAGAGCAATAATCATCAATGATAATACCAACAGAAGAAACATCTTAAGGATTTTGATTGTTGTTGAAAACTAGCAGAGCATCATATTATAACATATATATGATTCATTAATCTACATTTATATTCTTGAACCTACAAATGTATTCATACTTCAAAAAAAATTTATTATATACTAGATCAAAAAATGTATTTATACCTTTTCCCAAAGAAAAATGAGACTGTTGCTTGGTTGTCCTATTGCTCGTGTGGTAAGCTAAAAATCAAATGACAACATAGACAATATTTGACGTAATGAAAACTTAGGTTAAAAGGGATAAATGTCGCTTGCTGTTAATTCGCACATGAATGGCCATTAAATAACCTTCTATAACCTATTGATTCACTAAGAATGCAATGAAATAAGCATCAATATTCATTGATTCACACAAGAAATACTGAAAAATTAAAAGAAAATAGAACTTTAATTATCAATTCAACAAAAACTATATAAAATAACTCCAAAAGTTCATATAAATACTGTTTGGGAAAAACCTTAAAAGAATAGGAAAAAACCCAACAAAACATATGAAAAACATAAAAATTCAAAATGAAATTTGAAGCCCTATATGATGGATTTTGGCCTGAAGTTGGAGTGCTAAAAAAGAATTGTGTAATACTTGTTATGAAGCTCTGAAACAGCTTTAGTTTGATATATTATGAGCTCCATGGTTCAATTAGGCTTGCAATTTAGAGCAACTTGAAGATTAACTATGCATCTTGAATTTCTTCCTAAAAGCCAAGCTTTCTAAATAACCCAGGGTTGTTTGGTTTGCATCATTCCCCTCATGTGATAGTGAATTCGACCTCAAATTTGGCACATCATCGTCATCGGAGGAATCTCTTGAAAAAGGAATAAAATGTTTAACATTAAAAACATCTACAGTGTGAATATGGCTAGGTAGCTTCAGACGATAAGCATTGGGGTTGATCTTCTCAACAATCTCTTGAGGTCTAATCTTCTTTGCAAACAACTTGTTGTACTCACCAATTGAAAACTAGTCCTTAGTTAATACTGCCCACACAAAATCACCCACGTTGAACTCCAAATGCATGCACTTCTGATCTATAATCTACTTGTATTTATAGTTAACAATGGACAAATTATCAAAAATTGTCTTGTGAACATTATGCAATCCAGTCATAAAATCTGCTACCTTCCCATTATTTTATTAGGTAGTGCCATTAAATCATGTGGTCCTCGTGGTTAAACTGAATAAATAACCTGAAAAGGACTGAAACTCGTACTGCAATTCACTGTATGGTTGTGAGAAAATTCTGCTTGACATAGCTTCTGATCCTAACTCTTCACATGATCATTAACCAAATAGCATATTAAATTGTAGGTGACATACTCACCACCTCAATCTATGCACTACTGAAATTCAATTGAGTATTTACCATCTTCCATAAGCTATGCCAAAAATAGCTAAAGAAATGAGTATCTCTATAGAGATAATAGAGGTAGGCAGCCCAAGAAGATGATATACCTCATGAAAAAATAGTTGGTCCACATTTATAGCATCTATGGTTTTCTTGCAAGGGATAAAATGCACTATCTTATAAAAAAGATTAACAAAAACAAAGATGGAGTCATTATCTCACTGCGTACATGGTAACCTTAAAACAAAATCCATGCTTAGATCAACCCAAGGCTGTGAAGGAATGGGCAGTGGCATGTATAACCCTACATTAATGGTTGTACTCTTGAAGACTTGGCAAATTCTGTACCTCTGCATATACTATCCACCTCCTTACAAATGGTTGGCCAAATGTAAGAGGCATGTACCAACTATAGTTTTTTGTCCCTACCAATACGACCCTCTCCATGTAGCTCCCTAATAATGTGTAAATGTAGGCTACAATCTAGAATCCACAATTGGTTGCCCCTAAACAAAAAGCCATTTTGCAATAAGAAGTTTGTCTTTTTCCTATCCTGGATGTTTTGGAAAACCATAAAAAAGTATGGGTCAGTAGCAAACAAATCACAAAAGGACTATAATCCAAGTACCTTAACCCTTATAGTCACCAACAAACTGCTCCTTCGACTCAATGCATTTGCCACTCGATTAGTTATACTAGCTTTATATTTAATAACATAGGTGAACCTCTCCAAGTAAGTAACCCAACGTGCATGTTTAGATGACACCTTATCTTGCTTATAGAGGTGCCTTAAAGAGTCATGATCAGTGTACAAAATGAATTCTCTATGAAACAAGCAATGTCACTAATGCCTAGCAGCTTGTACTACAACATAAAATTCAACATCATAGGTGTTATAATTCAGTTTAGAACTTGATAATTTTTTACTGAAGAATGCCACAAGCTTATTATTCTAACTTAAAACTACACCAATCCCAATCTTTGAAGTATCAGTATACAACCCAAAGGGCTATGAAAAATCTAGCAACACCAAAATTTGTGTAGTTGTATGGCAATCTTTAATCAACTGGAATGTTGTTTCTGCCTCCTCTGTCCACTCAAAATTGATGCCTTTCTTGCAATTTTTTATTGGAGCCATGATACTATTGAAATTAGCAATAAAATGCATGTAAAAGGAAGTAAGACCATGGAAACTCCGCACTTTTGTTAAGGTCTTTGATGTAGGCCATTCTCTAACTGCTTGCACTTTAATTTTATTAACTTCTAAACTAGCTCTCGAAATGATATACCCTAAAAAAGCACTTTTAGGGCCATGAACACACACTTCTTCATGGCAACATAAAATTTCTCCCTGTAGCACATTAAGAACTTCCTTAACATGCTACATATGCTCTTCAGTGTTAGCACTATAAATTAGGATGTCATAAAAAAATAACAATAAAGCTGCCAATAAAATGCCTTAACAATTGCTTCATCACACACGTAAAAGTACTAGGGGCATTAGACAAGCTAAAAGGCATCACAAACCACTCATACAACCCCTCCTTATTCTTAAATGTTGTTTACCACTCATCCCCTAGTGTAACATGAATGTGATAGTACCTAATCTTTAAATCTAATTTTCTAAACATAGTTGAGCCATTAATTTGATCAAGTAAATCATCAAGATGAGGAATAAGAAGCTTGTACTTGACCGTAATCTTGTTAATGGCTTTGTTGTCCACACACATATGCCAAGAACCATCTTTTTTTGGAGTTAAGAGGGTTGGTACAATATATGGGCTGAAACTCTCCCTAATCTATCCCTTAGATAATAACTCTTCAACTTGCCTGTGAAGCTCCTCATGCTCATGAGGACTCATTCTATAGTGTGGCCTATTTAGTAATGATGCTTTCGACTCCAAGTTGATATGATATTGAATATCATGCAGTAGAGGTAATCCATTGGGCAATTCATCAGGGAAGACATCTTTGAATTCTGTAATTAATGGAACCACTACATCTAGAACGTCACTAGATTCTGCCACTTCTTTCCCATCAATATATACCCTATTTCTGAATCTTGTAACTCCTCATCAAACTGAACTAAGGACAATAGTGTAGTAGGTTCATTTACTGTCTTAGAGTTCTCCAACACCTGTCTACTAGGCAGTAAAAATATTTTAACCCCATCAAACATGAAACTGTAGTTATTAGTTTGTTTATTATGATTCATGTCCTTATCATATTGCCATGGTCTACCCAATAACAAATGAAATGTATCCAAAACTATAATATCACACTAAACATCATCTTTATATTTCAAACCTATTGAAAATGAAACCAAAACTCGATTAGATACTATAACCTTACCACCCTTTTTTAGTTAAACTAGCTTAGAAGGCTTAAGATGATTCTTAGTTAGTACGTCTAATTTTTGGATAACCTTTGTCGACATTGTATTTTGACAACTACCACCATCAATTATAAAATGACATACCTTGTCTTTAATGGTGCAAGTGGACTGGAAAATTTTACTTTGTAGCTAATTATCCTCTGAGCTAGCTTTTGGTGTCAAACATGAATGTCTAACAACAAAGGCAGCCCTTATGTCCCCTTCTAGGAGTACTTCATTAACTGCTTCTTCTTCTTGATCATACACAGGCTCACCCTTAATGTCCATAATGTCTTCAACATAGTCATTTGCATAAGCAAATAAGGTCTTTTTTCCAGTAATCTTTTTATACTCAGATTGCCTATGACCAACTTCTCCATACCCAAAACACCTGAAACCAAATGTTGTTCTATTTAACTGTCCTCCAGCACCATTATTACTGCTAGGGACACCACTACTGCTTGTTATTTTATTCACACCACCACCACTACTAGCACTACCACTCACATTGGTAGTATTAGGAGCACGTCGTGACTGTTTCTCCACTATTAATGCCCTATGATGTGTAGTGGATATAAAGATAGGATAGAACATATTAACAGTAGCCTGAATCTATAGTTTCAAGCCCCTATATACCGTGACACCAGTTGGTCCTATGTCTCTTGAATTTTATTTTTTGCAATCAGTTGGTAAAATTTAGTGGTATAGTGATCCATTGACCCCAAGCCCTGCCTCATGTTCTGTAATCACCGATACATCAACCTATGGAAATTTTATGGTAGAAAGGTGGCTCATATATTTTTTTTCATCCTTTCCCAGGTAGCAATTTTCTTTTTACCCAATCTAGTGCAAGTTAACTTCAATTACTGCTACTATATAGTAGCCTTGTCATGCAATCTTGTTACTACCAAAGAAATTTTTATTTTTTGGCACACTTTTAAATTTAAAGATTTCCTCAATGATGGCTAATGAATCAAGAAATTCCTCAGGCTACAGGCTGCCATGGAACTCTGGGATTTTAGTAGGTATCCCCATCTCCCAGTGCTTATTCTCATATTCTATAATAACTTCATGACATCTGCGTGGCATCTCTTCCTTATAATCCTCCTCATTATCGTCACCTCTTTATCAACATGTGGCTTATGATGATTCTAGTTATTGTTATTCTGTTGCTGTTCCATACAGAGTTTACTCTTATTCTCTAATAGATTCGCCATCCTCTCCATAACCTAATCCATCATCTGTTCAAATTTCTCCTTAATTAATTAACTGAGCCGTTGATCAACCTCATGCTCATAAACATCATCCAAACACTATTGTTATTATCTCATGTGTGCCATCTATTTTTTTTCATTATCGTAAGAGCGAATGCTACTCTGATACCAACTGAAGTAGCAAAAGCCTAGGTTAAAAGGGATAAATATCACTTGCCATTGATTCACATATGAATAGCCATTAAAAAACTTTCTATAACCTGTTGATTTATTGAGAATGCCATGAAATAGGCATCAATATTTGTTGATTCACATAAAGAATACCAAAAATTGGAAAAACTAGAACTTTGATTATCAATTCAATAAAAACTATCTAAAATAACTCTAAAAGAACATATAAATATTGTTTGGGAAAAACCTTAAAAGAATAGGAAAAAAACCTAACAAAACCTCTAAAAAAACATAAAAATTCAAACTAAAATTTGAAGCCTTAAATGATAGATTTTGGGTATGAAGTTAGAGTGTTATAAGGGAATCATGTAACATTTATTATAGAAGTTTGAATCAACTTCAGTTTGATATATTATAGGCCTCACGGTTCAATCAGGCCTACAAGTTAGAGCAACTTCAAGCTGACTATGCATTTTGAATTTCTTCTTAAAATTCAAGCTTTCCAAATAAGTTAGGGCTATTTGGTCCACATCAGTATCATAGTAACACCTCATTGTATCATCTTTTACCTATGATTCACCATGGTCTAGATAGAAGAGATGAAGACAATTAAGTTAAAGTTCCCCCTTTCGTCTCTTTTCTCATGGTTGCCATTTTTTTGGAATCTGAATGTTGTAGTAACTTAGCGTCCACATCCATTGTGCCCTCTAGAACTTTGACCATCGCTAACATAAAAGGTTTTCTTTTATAGTCACTTTGTAGACACCAAACTATAACTCCCATCATTTTCACAGCTTCTAATTCATGGAATTTCATGTTCTCATTACAACCATTAATCATTTCAATTAATTGATCCTCCTATGCTTTTCTCATAAAAATTGGAAGCAAATGCATGCAATCCTCAGGCTTTAACTTGCCTAAATTCCTTCATCCACAAACCATCTCTATAACTACAATGCCAAAGCTATAAACATCTACCTTCTATGTGATGATTGAGCTAAACCATTTAGGAGCCATATAACTAGGGGGTTCCTCTCATTGTGATCATCACTTGGCTTTTATCTCTATCAATTAATTTAGTCAAGCCAAAATCAACTATCTTTACATATAGGTCTGTGCCTAGCAAAATGTTTTGGGGTTTGATATCTGGATGGACTATTCTTTGCATGCATTCATTATGCAGGTAGGCTAGCCCATTCACTATATTTAGAATTATTGTTGTTACAGTTTCCCAATCCAAAGTAGGTTGGTGTGGTTGCCTATTGAAAATCCATTTGTCCAAGGAACCATTCTATATGAATTCATACACTAAAAGCCTATGGAACTTTTTTGTACATAATCCAATTAGCCTTACTAGGTTGACATGGTGTATGCTTCATATAGTCTTAACCTTAGCCATGAATTCTTTCATTCCTTGGCCTATGCTATCCAAACACTTTATTAGAATTTTTTCTCCATTTTAAAAACTTCCATAAAACCTCCTTCTCCAATTTTTTTTGGAAATCTCCTATTGCTACTTTCAATTCTTTAAAAGTGAATTTGATCAACATTCCTAATAGCTCATCTAAACAATCTTTCATATCTTTCTCTCTATCTTTTCTCATCCTTAAAAACACAACTTAAACAACTATAAATAATGCCACAAGTATGGAGACTCCAACAGTCAATGCTATTACTAACCAATGATGGTTGGTTGATCTCTAAGTAACTCTTCCACCCTCTTCACCATTTACAACATTCCAAATTTTGACGAAGGCGTAGAGTGATAATTATATCTCTATTTTCCATCATTTATAAATGAAAGTACTGGTGAAGGGAAGAAGCAATCCCCTAGAGAAGAGTTATGGAAATAGCGAAAGAGAGCAGTTTAACATGAACAATTAACCATACATGAATTATTACATCTCTCAACATTTGTCCCCCTTACAAAAGCAACCTCCTCCTTAATAGAATTGAAGTAGTAAAAATATGGAATGGGATTGACTATCTACACATGTTTTTGGACTTGGATTAATAGCTGAGTTGTTGTGGGTCCCTTCTAGTAGAGACCACAAGTTTGAAAAAAAAAAGAAAAAAGTCACATTTTGTTGCACCAAATTCAGTGCAATAAATGTGGAAATTTTTTTTATGTACATTGATGGCTATAAATAGCATATACAATAGAGAAGTTTTGTAGATGAAAAGAAGCAACCAATAGAGAGCGAGAAAAAAAGCTCAATTGTGAGGTGTGTGCTTATGAGGGTGTCTAAAGAAATTTTTGCTTTGATGAGTGTGAGAGTTTCAAAGGCTTTGGGAAATTTTTTTTCTCAAAGGGTGAGTAACAAAATAGTAAGGTAATTATTTTTTAGGTGTTTCGGAAACACTTTGAGTGCCACTATTTTGGTGAGAATTTTTTATGTACCTCTGGTGTTGATTTAGAGAAGACTCTCTTTTATACCTACTATTTTTATAGTGGAAGAAAAACTAAAATTTTGTCCTGTGGCTGTAGCCCAAAAATTAATGGTGAACAATGTTAAAATATTGGTGCCAATTTTATTATTTTTATTATTTATATAGTAGGTTTTACTATCCATTTTACTCACCCATTGGCTGATTTAACTGCCTTTATTTATTTATTTATCATATTATTTCTATAGTAATTTATTTTGTCTTTGTGAAAATTATTCTGCTGCACAAACTCTATTAATTTTCCCAACAAGTGATATCAGAACTGCTGGTTCTTGTTCTGGAGGCATTATTAAATACTACAATGATAAAGGCTAAGACTAGCAAGATGGTTAGTTAAAATGGAACAAATTTCCATATGTGGAGAAATAAGATGAAGGATCCCCTATTTTTGATGAAGTTGCATTTACCAGTTTTTGCTACAATAAAACTCGAAGGGAAGGCAGATGAGGAATAAGCATTTGAGCATGAACAAGTGTGTGGCTTCATCTAGCAGTACATTAAAGATAGTGTGTACAACCACATCTACAATGAAACTCATGCACGAATGTTGTGGAATAAGCTTGAGGAGTTGTACGCTTCAAAGATCGACAGCAATAAATTATTTTATCTAAAAAAATTAATGTAGATAAAATACCAAGAAGGTTCTTCTATCTCTGATCACTTGAATGAAATGCAAGGGATCATGGATCAGTTGTCAAGAATGGGCATAAATTTTGACAATGAAATTCTTGCTCTTATGGTATTGACTTCTCTGCCAGAGTTATGGGAGACTTTAAAGATTTCACTTACAAACTTTGCACTAAATGGTGTAGTGAATATGGAATTTTTCAAAAGCAGTATTTTGAATGAAGAGATGAGATGCAGATCAAAGAGTGCCTCTTCAACACATTTAAATATCCTTGTTGTAAATTCCAAGGGAAGAAGTGAGACTCGAAGCTCAAAGCAAAGAGATAAAAGTAGAGGAAAGTCAAACAAGTATGCAAATATAGAATGCCATTACTGCAAAAAGAAAGGCCACATCAAGAAGTTATGTCGAAAGTTCAAGGACAAGAATAAAGGCAAAGATATGAGAAAAGATGACAGCAGTGATAATGATAAAGCAAATCTTCTCGGAGAATTCAATGTCCTTTTTTATGATGATACTATTAATCTTACTACCCATGAGACTAGCTAGGTGATTGACAATGGTGCTTTCAATCATGCTACATCTTGAAGAGATTCTTCTCATCCTATACTCTAAGAGATTTTGGATTTTTGAAGATAGGAAATGATAATCGAACAAGAGTTTTGGTAAAGGAGATGTCTGTTTGGAAATAACAAATGGCATAAGACTAATCTTAAAGAATGTCAAGCATGTTCCAGATATTTGCCTGAATTTGATCTCTACATGTAAGCTTGATGATGAAGGTTTCTGCAACACCCTCCATAATGGTCAATGGAAACTCTCTAAAGGCTCACTGGTGGTGGCTAGAGGTAAAAAGGACTTAGCACTATACTTTATGCATGCAAATATCTCCAAAGACAAAGTGAATGCTGTGGAGAAAGATAGTACAGTTGAGTTATGACAAAAAAGACTTGGCCACATAAGTGAAAAAAGGATGACAGTACTGGCTAAGAAAAATGTATTATCTAGAGTAGATCTTGTGCATATGGAGAAATTTGTCAATTTTATTGCAAGAAAACAAACTAGGGTTGCTTTCAGGAGTTCTCCTCCTTCTAGAATGAAGAATGTGCTAGATTTAATAAATTCAGACTTATGTGGGCCAATGCCAAAGTCACTTGGTGGTTGTTAGTACTTTATGACTTTCATTAATGATCATTCTCGAAAGACGTGGGGATACGCCTTGAAGTCAAAAGATCAGGTGCTAAATGTCTTCAAGGAAGTTCATACCCGGGTGGAGAGACAAACAGGTAAGAAGCTAAAGTACATATGGACAGATAATAGTGGAGAGTATTCTAGACCATTTAATGCTTTTTATGAAGAGCATGGTATATGACATCAAATGACACCTCTAAAGATGCCTATAGACACCCAATTTCGAGATGATAAAGTGTGGATGCAACAGAGGACTCCAATGATGAAAATATCATAAATAGGTCTTCAATACTTAAACTTCGAAACTTCAAAGGTCTGATTGCATTTTTCAAAGAAAGGGTTTAATGTTTTTCAAGGATTGAATTGTAATACTTTTTAAGGACCTAATTGAAAATTTTTAATTCTTTTAGGGGTCTTTTTGTAATTAAATGTAAAAAATTTTACAGGTAAAAAATCTACAATTTCAATTGGAATTGTACTATTTTGATAGAGTCCTGCACTATTTTAAGTTTTCAAGATTTTTAGGAAATAAAGTCCTTTTAAAATAGGAATTCTTAAGTACGTAGGATTAGGGTTTTTGTCTCTTTTCCTATATAAGGATAGTTTAGGCTCTTAGGGAAGGGGGCTCTCTCTTTAGACTATCTCTCTTTTTGCTTTAACAAGTTCTCTCCATATTTCTTCTTTGAAGCAGTACGTACAATATTTTTCTTTAGATTTTCTTTGTTTTTGGGGCAAAAGCAATAGACTTTTGAAAAGGAGGACATCAAGTTTTGAAGATCCATTAAAAGCAACGGTGATTGATAACACTCTGAGGAGCTTATCAATACTGCATCCATTCAATCATCCATTCTTATACTCTTTTATTTTATTTTCATTTCATTATTTAGTTTTATTTTTATTTTATTTAAACTCTAATCATTTTTTTATGTGTTTATATTGGTGATTATGGAGGAAAACACATGATGATCATACTTGGAGAATCAAATCCATAAGAGGTCCATGGAATGTCATGCACAACACCTTGTATAGATATATAAGTTTCTAAGGTTTTTTTTATTATTTTTTTATTTTTTTATTTTATTTTATTTATGTTTTGGGGTGTATTAATTATTATTATTATTATTTTCTATAGATTACTGTAATGCCCCAATAGTGGGAATAGTGGAATTATGTGTGTGATTGCTTGTTTATTTAAATTAATAGGTTAGTAAAATTAGGGTTTCAATTATGTAATTGATTAAAATCAATGGTGGAAGTAGATTAATTTAGGTTACATGTTAATGAAAATTAGAGTTTTTTTTAGAAGGAATTAATTTAATTAGTTGTTTGATCTTTTATTTAATTATTTTGGATGTTTTATTTGTTTTTTTTGGTTTGTTTATTTGTTTTTATGTGTTTTGGGCCTTGGGCCCATAGTAGGTTTCAACCTATTTAGATTTAGGTTTTTTAGGTTTAATTAATTAAAATGCATTTTAGGCCCATAATTAATTAGTTTGGGGTAAAGATAACTTAGGCCTACCATTTAGTAAATTAAACATAGGTCCACTTAATTTAATTTAATTAATGTAGACTTAGCCCATTTAATTTAAGTCTTTTCATAATTTGTAGATTTAAGGTCACATTAGAATTAAAATATGTAGAATTAGGCCCACTAATTTAAATATCTTCATAATTTGTAGATTTAGGCCCATTTTTAGAATTAAAATAAATAGATTTAGGTTCTTTAATTAAAATTAAAAGGAATTAGTCCTTAGCTCACTTGTAAATTAAAACATATAGATTTAGCTCATTTAATTAAAATTAATGTAGATTAGACTAACTTAGGAATTATATGTTTGAATGAATGCATTATTTACTTGTATTTTCGTAACTGGTTTGTCTTGGAGTTAATTGCTAGAATAAGTGTTTATATGAAATTGCATGTAAATAGAGGATAATATAGTAATTCATAAAATAATTCTAAATGAACACGAGACTGAAAGAAGTTGGAATTCTGTATTTAGAATCTCCTAGTTGTGGTGCTAGATTTCTTTTAAGAAATCGAGTACCACATTTTCTATTTGTCTTAGTTATTACCCTGGGTGGTGACTCCTCATCTCCACACCATGTTTTTGTGATAGTGGTTAGTGTGTTCTCTAGAGCCCTGAGCTCAAACAGTATCACGGTTGCTAAAATCTTGGATGTGCACTAAACCCCGTCGTCTACAGTGGTGACTCCACTAGGGATAAGAGATACTGATTCTACTTGTGTTCTTTAGAATTATTTTATTAAATATTATTTTATTCTTGCATTCATTCTGCATGTCCCTATTAACCAATGGCATTGGTTTATGATTTTATGATTCCACTAGCTTTATGGAGTTATAGATTAGCTAACCATCACTCCTAGCCTTAACTCGGTTTAAGAGAGATTATTGGGCTCATCTGACCAAAGTCTGTAACCCAAGTCCTAAAGGGGTGTTAGTCTTCTCTCGAGTTTACAAAGGATGTCAGGCCCCTCTAACTTTACCCTGTGATTCAATTCTTAAGGGAGGGCATCTTGCTAAGGGAACCTCGACCTTTTTACCAGACCCTAACCATATATAATGGCTTAGTTATTTCCCCTAGGATCTACCCAAATTGCTTGTGAATGTTGCCATGAGGTATTTTTACCTATAATGGTCCAAGCCTATAATATAAAAGTCCATCAGGAATAATAAAGATTAAGCTATGCTTTTATACCTAGAAATACTATTTTATATTTTATTGCTTTGAGGGACTTGACATGTGCGTCAGTTCTGTTGGGTTTCATGATACAAACGCAATGGAAAAATTACAAATTTATCATGTCCCCAAACCTGGATCCATGTAATTCGACTATTTGATTAAATCTAGGGTTTCAAGAATCTCACCAAGACGTAGAAGAGGCAAGATTTTCTAGAAGGATGAGAGGAGGTTCACACTAGTGACACCTTACCTCGAGCCTTTTGCTTTGGTTATTTGGATCTAGACGTCTCTAAAAGGATGCGTCCTCTATAGGTATCCACACGAACAACCCTTCACAAAACGAATTAGAGTGTGTGCTAACAACCTTCTTGATTGTCTCACAAATCAAGAATAAAAGAAAAACTCTATCTTTGTTTTCTAAGAAGAAAGAAAATGAATTTAGAGGAAACAAGTGTATTAAACCTTAGAGAATATAACATATTTATAGACTCCAAATTAGGGTTTCACTTACCAATGACCTTTTGGTAATTTCCATTTATTATATTCTGATTTTGTTTTAAAAAAAATCAGAAATAATATCTTATTTATTTATTTAAAATAACATTTATCTTAAATAAATAAACAAATAAAAAAATAAAAAAATAAAACACTTTAATTATTTATTTCCATAGAGTTTATTTTGGGCTTATTAAACCCAAATTCATTTTGGGCTTGTTTTAAGTGTGTGACCTTGTAGGTTCACATAACATTGGCAGTGGGCCTAAATCTCTATTTAGGCCTACAAGTCATAAGTGGCCTCTAGCAAAACATTATGACTACCCAAGACATGTGAAGTCAATAATTCGACATAACCTAATTACACTGAATTTTATTATCCCTTTATCACATTATATCCTAATTAAACATAAGGCATAGAATGTCATCCTTATATAGTTCAATATTATGACTTGATTCCAAGTAAACTGAAAAAGATAACTCTTTATCAATTCATTTCAGCATGGCCATGCATTTTCCTTCAATCTATCTCATCAAGGGGCCCATAGATATCTTTCTCATATTAATGAGGGATAAATTCCTTCTGAATCACTCACATTCCTCATATAACTAATTTTATATCCAACAACATCCTATTTAATCATTCGGTTAAAGACAATGTTAGAATATGTCAAAACATAAAATAGCTATGTAGAAATCTATAATGATTTCAAGGTCAAAGGATCGAAATAAAATTACTGTGATGAGAACTACTTATGACAATAATCTATGTAGTATTTTCATAGTAGGTCAATCCAGTACATGATCTCTCATCATGTACCTATGAGTTGACTTAACATCTCATATTCATGATTAGTAAAACATAACCATCAGTCAACTTCATACTAGCCTTAATACTTTAATATTTATATAATGAATAAATGGCTAGGGATAATTAGAATAGAACTCTTATTTTAATCCAAGGGTTTTACTATCAAGTCACATACTTGATGACCTTAGTAAGAATTAACCATTCATATAATTATCATAAAATCAAATGATAATGAAATACCTCTTTATTAATAAAATAAGAAAGTCAATACATAATCACAAATGATTAACCTAGTGCATATCACTAACAGGTTCTTGATATCCCCTATTGATATTAAGGCCAAAACCAAAAATCCTAAGAAAAGAGACTCACCATTGAATACATGTATGGGAGGAATAAGGTTGGAAGGATGTATGTACAGCTAACTTGACTTGCTACTTATTGCATAGCACATGCATCTCATGCATCATACTAACATTTTATCTTTCAACCATCATAGATTCATTTGGGTCTTCCTATGTTTGGAGTCAAAAGCGTGGCAGACTAATGAGAACTTATTTGAGTCCTTAATCAATTGTAAAAGAGATCCTTAGCAGACTAGAAAGGAGTCCTATCAATCCACTTTACTTAGAAGTTGCATAACTGAAATAGGCTGAAGAAATGGAACAACAAGAATTTGGAAACTGGACCCTAAAGGGTGTCAAAGGAGCATTAATGGATGACATGAGAGCGATGATGCAAGATGAGTTAAGACAGGCTTTGGTTGGATTGATGCCACCACTTGTTGCTGTTGCACCTCTTGTTGTAGCCAATCCGCCTATTATGGGTACACCACCTGCTAACAATGACAATGTTAGGGAAATGAAACTCGAGGATGTTAAGAGTTATATGATTGAAAAGGTGAAAAGGGAATTACTTGAGCAAGTTCAAGAGTTGGAATCCAAGCAAATGAAAGCACTGACTTAGAAAATGTCCAAGATGGAGGAATTAATGAGAGGATAGGGCATTGGATACTCATTTGATTTTTATGATATGATGTAATTCGGGGAGGACAAATTGCCGGATAAATTTAAAATTCCATAGCTGTAGAAGTTTAATGGTACTGGGGACCCGAGGATTCACCTTAGTCAATACACAACTACCATGAGCACCACTAAGGCTCCTTTGTATGTGGTTACTAAGCTGTTTGTATTATCCTTGGAGGGAATGGTTGTTAATTGTTATCATGGGTTGGAGAATTCTATCCTAACTGACTGGAGAGAACTATGTATTTCTTTTCTAAAGCAATATGACTACAACACTAGGCTCGAGGTGTCCATCAAGGATTTAGAATTGACCAAACAAAATTTTAATGAATCATTTTTAGATTTTCTGATTAGATTCATTTTTGGCAGGATTAATGAAGAACAAGTTGGCTGAGAAGGATCAGGTTAGGATGATAATATGAAATGTGTCACATAATTTGGTTAAAAGGTTGCAGATGATGAACCCCAAGACATTTGTAGACCTTTATGACAATGGGTTACAAGCTAAGGAGATTGAGAATGAGAAAAAGAGGATTGCTAAAGGCACCAGCATAAGGAACTACCCAACTGGGGGCATACAACAATGAAGCACTAGCCATATTGTGGAAGTGCATGCTGTTAAAAAACTAAGGAGATTCTTTAATTTTAATTTACCTTTGTTAAAAGTCCTACAATGCCTAATGAAAAAGGGCTTACTTCAATTCTTACTTAATCCAAACCCACCAAACCCAAATACCTTAGGCTATAACCCAAATAGGCATTGTAAATTCCATTAAAACCTCCAACACTCCACAGATAATTGCATCCACCTCAAATATAAAATCCAAAACCTTATAAACTCCAAAAAGATCATATACCCTAAAAACCCAAGCACAAAAATAATTCTTTCCCAAAATACTAAAATGTACCACCCTTAACTATCATGATGATTAACTCAGGAGTAAGTGAGGAAGAAGTGGTAAGATCCTTTAAGGACCTAGACCTTAAAATCAATGAGAAATCTCCTAATGCTCCCAAAGATGTGGAAAGAGTATAAGACTTATTGGGTTAGCCTTCAAGCAAGTTCAACTATAAGGTTTTTTACACTAAACCACCTTCTTATGACATACCCTTCCAGTCGATTATGCCTACAGGATGGGGTGATGAGTTTGATGATAAGAAGCTACCAGATAAGGAAGAAACATGCATAGTGGAGGTACAGAAGGATGAAGTCATGGAGAGAGTTAGCAAGAAGATGCAAGAATAGCTGTTATGTCAGCCACCTCAAGGACAACCACTATGAGACTCAGCATCCCTAGCATCTAGAATAGGAAATAAATTTTCTTATTGTCTTCTTTAAATAAAATTTTAGTTTTATTTTTGTTTTAGTGATCGATGATATGAATTTTTATCATGCTTACTTATGTAATGTACATCATAATGGTACTATGTATTATGATATTGATCGCATCTGCATGTTTGACATAAATTCAATTCAAATAGATTCATTCAGTATGAGCATAAATGCAAATTTAAAGAATATACATATATCATATGGTGTCACTTCTGAAAATAGAAAATTTGAGGAGAAAATAAGATGAATAAAAAAAGAGAAAAAACAAAGAGAGAAGAAAAAAGAAAAAAGAATAGTGAGGTAAAAATCAAAGAGAAAAGTTCATGATTGGCTGATAATAGGAGTTGTATTATGTGATGTAATGAATGTTCTCATGTTTGCCCTAATGAATGATTAAAATTGAATTTTAAATTTTTATTCAAATATCACATATTCATCTATATCATACTGTAAAACTATCTAAATGAAAAGACATTACCTAATGAAAGCTAAAATTAGAGCTATGAGATCACTATTTTAGTTATGTTTCCTTTGTAATTTTCCTTATAAGCCTAGCGTCCCCTTATACCTTGAGAATTCAGGTGGCTCAATAATTTGCATTGCAAATCTTGTCTTATAATTACCATCAATCATTGCATCAATATCAAGCTTCATATTCTGCTCAAGAGTTTTTCAAAGTGCAAGTCCAATTGATTTTATCATCAAGAACTCACTTCAGTTAGTTTGCCCATTCCTCTACATCTCCAATGCCTGAGATTACAACTAATAGGGTTAATAAGTCAAAGGATCAACAATAGCAATGAATGAACTAGGTCTCTTGCACATGAAAATGAAAAAAGACCGCTAGAATAGCATGAATGAATCTAGAATGGAACTAGGGGCAAAATGCAACTTTAGGGCCAAATTGAGTCTGCATTCAAAGAGTAAAGATGGAACACTGAAGTATAAGAGCTAGTATAAAAGATCTCAGGGCAGAAACAAGCATACAAATACATCAGTTATCATACAGTAAAAGCAATAACAAAAAGAAAAGTTCAACAATGCATCGATCAATCATGAGCTTAGAGTAAAGCCATGGACCCCACTTGCTAGCCTAATCAATAATTCAATAAACTGTATTAAAAGCTTTAACATCAAAAGTACCAATATTGAAGCATCCAATACTCAAGCCTACAGGTTGTTGATGAGGCACCTCGTTCTCACACTCCAAGCTGCGAACATAGCTTTATTCTAAATAGAAGACCTATTAGGATCATGCATTATTATACATAGCATGCATACACTTATTGTGAAATACTTGCTCTACATAATAAAGTCTTTAAGCTTATGTGAGGTTGTTGATGGATTTCCGTAAGTATACGGATTTGTACAAGTAGTAATTAAATATCGATCCCACGGAGATTGCAGATTGACTATAGTGATACTAGTTGTGTTTGTTTATTTAAACAACAAAAAAAGGTATTTTGAATTAAACTAAAAATTAAACTAAGACAAAACACATAAAATCACAATGAAATAACAATCACTTTAGAGAGCTAGGGTTCTTATTACCAATTTAACCTTTATTTAAAATCAATTTACTACTAAGTCATACCTACCCTTAATCCAATTTGAGGGTTTCTTAAGAATCATAGTCTTTCCTCTTAAGACAACCCTATGATTAACCAAGTAAATTGACATTCTTAGATTTTAAAGCTCTTGCCTACTAAGTGTTTGATTAACCCAGTTTAATCACTTACCCTTAATCAATATTAGTTGCTTAAGTGTTTCTCAACTAAGAAAGCATCTAACAGGTTATTGTTTAAATCCAATACAACCCATCTCTCGATCAAGTTTTATTGTGTATATTCAATCAAAGGGTGATCAATCCTAAGAAGAAATTAAGTTCAACAACAACCAAAGGATATAGATTAATGGCTTAGGTTTAATTATGATTAGCCAATGGTTGATTTGCAATAAGAACCCTAACTAAGAATTTAGCTACTCATGTTAATTGTAAGAGACAAAGAAGAAGAATAAAAGAAAATAGACATCATCATTAAATCAAAATTAAGAATAAACAAACATAATTGAATCCCCCTGTTCAATAGGAAGCTTGATGTTCTTCAATTCTTATTCTCAAATCTCCAAACTAACATAAGCAAGAAAAGTCCTTGTTTTTCAAAACTGCTCTAAAAAAATGTCTATTAAAAAGTAATGAATAATCATCTCCCCCTTCCTTGTTTTTTTGTGGCTACCCTCTTATAAAACCCTAATTACTAGGCCTAGGGTTATAGCCATGCGAAATCTCCATCTTGTCCCTCATGAGTCAACAATTAAATTTGACTTCAAATTTTCCAATCACCAAGTCGCACGGCCGTGTGCATTTTGCACACGACCATGCACATCCCTTCTTCAGCATTATTGCATATTGACCTCCATTGCTTTTCAAGCCCACTTCAAGTGTCCCATGGCTCCCATGTAACCTTCCTCTACTATTCTTTAACTTCCCTAAATACATAAAAATCAACCAAAAATAAACCAACTAATACATGAAAATAAATAAACACATAATACATGCATTAAGTACTTAACTAAATAAAAACTGAATAAAAGAAGCACAAACTTAACTGAAATTGCATTTTTCCTAACATAAAGACTACTTAATGAAATGCATTTTTCACACTCATCAAATTCCCCCACACTTGAATATTTGCTTGTCCTTAAGCAAAACCTGTAAACACATATCTACCTAAAGAATCATACTCAGTAACTTGCTTTAACTTGACTAACTATCATAATCTTCCTTTAATAAAAAGTTTAAAAACTCAAAATTTAAAACAATAATTGAGGTTAAGAATATATTGTTACCATGTGAAGAGTATAATTTTCTAGTGAATATATGAAAACAAACGATTGACACTCAAGAAAAATAGAAATAAGTAGGAATCGTGCCAACAATAAGAAGGCTAAGAATTTAATCAATCAATGTCTTCCCAATCTCAGCATCCCCTACCTTTCTTATGTTACTCAGTGTGGAAACCTCTAAAAAGGGTCCTTTAGATCCTCTTACTCTTAAAGAGCATATGAGTAGAAGGAGTATTTAAAAGATTTGTCTTTTCAATTTTAAGCTCCAAACGAGTGCGTTTTACGCTCCATCTCGTTTCTTGATGATTTTTTTTAACCACTCTAAAGCAGCCTCAAATTCCTACTCACAAATACTTTTCTCAAATATTAATCATCTAGATTCACTTGTTCATTAGAAAAGTAAGCATTAATGTTCATTAAAATTTTAAAAATTCCTAACCATAAGTTGCTCTTCTAAGTTAAAAAATTAAAATGATCCATTAAAGGAAGATTAAGACATTTCTTCAAGAAAACTAAGATTAATGAATAAGTCTCTAAAGGTATATATGTTGCAAAAATTCAAGTGTAAGAGCAAGGCATAAAAACACAAAAGGGTAAATAATAATAATAATAATAATAATAATAATAATAATAATAATAATAATAATAATAATAATAATAATAATAATAATAATAATAATAATAATAATAATAATAATAATAATAATAATAATAATAATAATAATAATAATAATAATAATAATAATAATAATAATAATAATAATAATAATAATAATAATAATAATAATAATAATAATAATAATAATAATAATAATAAAGCATGTAGACTCTTGAAGTAAAACAAACACACAAGCATACAGTCATGAAAATAAAATAAATAAATAAAAGAAAATTAAAGAACAGTATACTCCCTTTATTTCAGTGAAACTTGAGGGGGAATATATGGCGTGACCATGATGCACTTTGCAGCTTTATTTATAGCTTTAGATCTTTTACTTTAAGGAAGGATACGAAAGATTTCATCAATTTGAAGTTGCAACCTTTCAGCTCTGGATTCACATCGCCTCTCAAACTTCTCTATCTGGTTGGACAAATCCATAACCATATTCCCAATCCTACTATCAAAGATATCCATCCGCTCTTTGATTTTTTTCATGATACCATCACTCCATTTTTTGGTGTTCCCTCGCTTCCTTGATTGAGCTTCACTCCTAGTATCTCTTTTTTCAGTTGCATTGGGAGGTAAAGGTATTTCACCATGTTGCATTGCCATTTGACGGATCATGTAACATCTTTTACATGTTACATCATTAAACTCATTGAATTTGGTGATGACTTCAGCTCGCACTAGGTAATCTTCATCAAGGGACTCGACTTCTAAAGGCTCCAATTTATGTTCGGCAAATTCAAATGGAGCAAAATATAATGCTAATCCAATGAAAATATGCCCTATTGAGATCAACACCTTTCTAGCTTGAACAACATGCCAAATAGAACACAAAACAAAGTATGTACTACATACTTTTGTGTTAGTCGTCAAGCACCACAACATGAATAGTTCATCAGGAGAAACCCTAGTACTATCTTTTCTTCCAAAGATTGTATGTGTCATGAATTTATGCATGATTAAATATGAGTGATCTTTGATGAAACCACTAGTCATTATTTGACCCTCACAAACTTTATCACTTTCAGTGATTTCATGCCAAAAATTACTCATATTATAATCCATGGGAGGTTGACAAACACCTCCTTGAGGAAAACCAAAGATTTGAGACATGATTTCATTGTAAAATAAGTATTCTTTCCCAAAGAACCTACATAAAAAGATCCTTAGAGGTGCATCTAGAATCTTAAATGTAGTATAAATTTTATTGTAAGTTCAAAAAATACATTATTTTGGGTTATAGCCAATTTAAACCATACCAATTTATTGCAAAACACATCTATGGTTCCCTTAATACCCATATTAACCTCATCATCAAAGTATTTTGGCTTGCTAAAATTTCTCTTAACTAAGGAGCAGAATCTCTTCCCTTCCTCTTCAGAATAAATGACAAAAAAAGCTTTATAATCATCCCTCATGTCCTTAGGCTTGCCCTTGCCATCACTAAATTTCTTTCTTTGAAATTGTGTCTTTGTTCTAGCCATCATAACAATGTTAGTACTAAAATAAAATAATAAAAGAGAATGGAATTAACAAGAACAAAAAAAAAGTTAGCAATGTTTAAATAAGAAAAAAAATTACGAGAAAAAAAACACTCTAATAAAATAAAAAATTTTCACCCATTAATTTGGGAAGTTTAGCTCACTTAGGAAACTAAAATCACCTAAACTCCTAATGGAACAAGGAAACAACATAAAAACAAATAAAATCACAACTAACAAGCTCACAAAAAAAAATTAATTCTTCCCCCCACACTTAAAATGTGTAATATCTTTATTGCAATGTTTATAATAAGAAAAAGTTGAGGAATTCAACTATTCCTGTGCGTCAGGTCGCATGGTCGTGTGCAAAATGTGCACGACCATGCTACCTGATTGACGTTGTATCACGCATGACCGTGTGCAAAATGCGTACAGCCGTGCTACTTGCTAGCACATGTTTTTTTTAGGAAAAGCCTCCCATATTTATTGCACAATTGAAAGAAAAAATGAATGGAAAATAAGAAAAAATAACATTCCTAAAATAAAAATCCTTGACAAAAAAAAAACAACGTAGACAAGAACATACTTCAATTCAAAACATGAAACATAACACATAACGTTCCATAAAATATCACAATTAAAAGGACTGAAAACACATAAAATAAACATTGTTCAAGCTAGATCTAAACACTTCAAAACAAGGTCTTCATTCCTCCCCTTCATCCTCAGAGGAGTACTCTTGTGCTGCTATATCTTCATCATGCGAGAATGGCAGCGGGATAAAATTCTGAGAGCTGAAATAGGAGTTAAGGTTATGGTTAATCATTTGCAATGTGTGATTCATTTGCCTAGAAATATGGCCCATTCCTACAACTTTAGAATTCAGCTCACCTACGTTGGAATCGATGACTCCAATTTGCAACTCTAAGCTATCCATCCTTTCTATCACATTATTCAGAGAAATATCTTCCTCTTACTCCAAAGGTGTAGGCGGGATAAGAAAAGCTCTCCCAGTATGGTCAACTCTAACCATTCCCATGGATTCCATCATTCCAGTGTCAATGAAGTGATGACCTAGGACCTTTTTAAAAGGCATGTTCTTGATTTCAAAGTTTAAGTACTTGGCTATAGCTGTTACTAATCCTCCCACTTTAATAGCCCCAATAGCTTTTATAGCAACATCTCTCAATTTCCTAGCTAAAGCATGACAGACATCAAGTTTTTTATCATTCACCATACAATATAAAATGTTTAGCTCAGTGGTGGTAAACACAGAGTCACCCTCTTTCCTTGGAAATAAAGAATGTGCCATGAGCCTATGAAGGTACTTGAGTGCAGCCAATTGAATCCTTGATTCTTTTACTGACCGAGCCTCATAGAAAACTCCCCTTTCCCTGGTTAATTCTCTCCAAAACTCATTCCTATCATATGCAACATTAGCATCCTGATTTTTGGGAAAATGAAATACATCATTGAGTTCAAACAAGCCTAGAGTATGCTCCTCATTCCCTAAACGAAAAGTAAGCTCAAGGGTATGATCATTAAACTCAAAAGAAGAGAGAAATTCACAAGTGGGGATGGCATAAGAAGGATTCTGCATCAGAATAAAATCATTCCACCCCATCCTATGAAAATACAAATTAATCTCGTCTAATAACCCAATTTCAATCAAGGATGTGGCACTCAAATATCTATTTGGCACAATCTTCGTACTCATCATTGCTTGAAACTTATTCCTATGCTCACCATGCCTAAATTGAATTTGAGAGGGGAAAGGTTTTACCATTTGTTTTTCATTAGCACCACACAGATTATTGGAAGTTCCACCATGTCGTGCTCTTTTGGAAGGATTAGTTTGCTTCCTTGCTATGCCCTTCCTCCTTTGATCTTTCTCCATGAGACTTCCTAAAAAAAATTGAGAGAATATGTAGAGTGGAGAATGGTGTAGAGAATGATTTTTTAGAGAGGAGGTGAGTGTTTATATAGAGAGTGGGAGGATGGGGAATTGGGTCAAATTTAATGAGAAATTGAAAAGATGGTCAAGGGTTAGGTTTTCTAGGGCTTGGGAAGTGGAAAAGTTGTCAAAATTGGAGTCCCTAGGGTCTTGGGGAAAGAGTGTTGGGAAGTGGAAAAGTCCACTTAAAATAGAATTTTGTATCTTTTCAAAAAAATAGGTCTGTCTCGTCATATGACCATGCACGAAATGCGCACAGCCGTGTGTCAAGCAGGTGCAAGACTGTGTGCATTTTCTACACGGTTGTGTGACCTGACTGATAAAAAATAGTGATCCAAGACACACGGCCATGTGCATTTTCAGCATGACCGTGTGACCTGCACATGCATACTTTAGAAAATTCATTGAATTAAAAATTCAACACACATAGACAGGCAATGCATCATAAATTTAAATTACAAGTCACTCGAAATAACATTCCACTAAACATTTAACTCACAAGACCTCTTCTAGAGCTCCAACCTTTCTCTCACTCCCTAAAATGCACAAGAAACAATCATTAAAAATAGAATAAACTTGCAAAAACATAAAACAAGTAACCAAACAATAAAAATAAAAAAAATAATAAAAAAATAATAATAAAATAAAAATAAAAATAGTCTTGGTTGAGCCCCCAAGAAGCGCTCTTTTAATGGTCCATGAGCTAGACCATCAAATTGATCATCCAGTTGATTCCTTCAAGTATGAAACTTTATGGAACTCCTCAAATGTGCTTCCATGGTATAGCTTTAACCTTTGCTCATTCACTTTAAATGTGTCTCCTCTTGTATTGCTCAATTCCATAGCTCCATGAGGATATGAATGAGTCACTGTATATGGTCCCGTCCATCTACTTTTCAACTTTCTAGGAAACAATCAACATTACATCAATGCCGATCGGCATTTTAAATGCCAATCCTAATTTTTTTTAACTTTTAATTACCAAAAGACCCCTGAAAAAATGACTTATTTGCAATCAAACCCTAAAAAATGTTGTAATTTAGTCCTTAAAGTCCAAAAAATCGACAACCAAGTTCAATCTTTGATTGAATTTCATCATAAGGGCTTACGTCGCAATTGTGCACAATTGCATCCCAAAACTGGGTGCTTATAGTTGCCCCCCTTTATCGATGTTTGTTTAACAAATTACGGCAAAGCAATAGAAGCACACAATTTGAAAGAAAGAAATTAGGACACTCGATTGTATCCTAAGTGATAGATTGATGCTCAAATTTTTGAGCCAGGTGTAGTGTTTTGTTAAGTCACACTATATTTCCTATGGAACGTCTAGTCGACTTTGTGCAAATGAGTTTCACTATATTCCCTATAGGATGTTTAGTGATGATAAATTGAAAACTTGCTATAGTTCCTGTGGAACATCTAGCAATGATGAATTTTGTTATATTCCCTATGGGACGTCTAAAGATGTACACTATATTCCCTGTGGGACGTCTAGTGTAATTGAATTGAATTTTGTTATATTCCCTGTGGGATGTCTAACGATGCACACTATATTCCCTATGGGACGTCTAGTTTAATTGAATTGAATTTTGTTATATTCCTTATGGGACATCTAACGATGCACACTATATTCCCTGTGGGATGTCTAGTGTAGTTGAATTGAATTTCGTTATATTCTCTATAGGACGTCTAACGATGTTCACTATATTCCCTGTGGGACGTTTAGTGAAGTTGGATTGAAATTTTTGTTATATTCCCTATGGGACGTCTAACGATGCACACTATATTCCCTGTGGGATGTGTAGTGTAATTGAATTGAATTTCGTTATATTCCCTGTGGGACGTTTAACAATGTACACTATATTCCCTCTGGGACGTCTAACGATGTACACTATATTCCCTGTGGGATGTCTAACAATGTACACTATATTCCCTGTGGGATGTCTAACAATGTACATTATATTCCCTGTGGGACGTTGTAATATCCCATGTTTTTAAAAATATTTTTTTCACTGTACCGGGATATGCAGTGTCAATAATTTTGAATATATATGTGATATTTTTACGAGTTGATATGTATTTTAGACCTATTTTAATTAATGTGTTTTATATACAGTGTTTTACGTAAAATTTTCCCGGGACTTGCATTTTCGGGGAAATTTTCACGTAAACAATTTATTATTAATTATTTTAGATGTATTTACGGACTTGCATGAACTCATACATATTTTTAAATTATTAAGTAAAGTCGGTGTGTGTATATTTATTTAATTAGGGTTTATTATTCCCTAATATTTTATTAAGTATTTAATTGTTTTAATTGTTATTTAATTAATTTTATTTTGTAAAAATTATTAAAATATTAATATTTTTATGTGTGTGGTGTATATTTGATGTGTGTAATTTAATATTATTTTAATATATAGTATAATATATATATATATATATACATATATACATCAAAAATAAAAAAAATTTGCAAAATTACCAAATTGCCCCCGACATTTTCTTCTTCTTCTTCTTCTTCTCCTACCTGCGCTCGACGACCACCACCCACCTCCACCGTCTGCAACTGCCGTTCCTTCACCGTCGGTGTGCCTCTCGGTGAGCCACCTCCGTCTCCAGCCGTTCCCCGCCGCCAGCAGCCCCCTTTCCCGACGAGTTTGGCCGGAATTAGCTTAGGAGGCCGAAAGTCGAGCTACCGCCGTTTCTCCCTCCTCCGGCCACCGTTTTCGACACCGCCAGTCTCTTTCTTCTCCTTGAGCTCCGGTGAGTATGATTCTAGCTTTGGTTTGAGCTAAAATGGTCTAGAATTGCTTAGGTTTCGATTTGTAAATTTCGGCCTATTAGGGTTTTCGATTTTTTTGAGCTTCGAATTGGATGATTCATGGAAACTTCCTTCACAAATGTTGTTCCTAGTAGCTTAATCTTCATGTATGAATTTTTGTAGAATTTTTGGAGATTGTTTGGATTTTTGGGTATTTTTGAATATTTTAATATTATTTTCTAATTTTCGGAAATTAATTATTTAAATTATGAAATTTGAGTTTATGGTTGAATTGGGTGTTGAAATGAATTATAGGAATTTATTTGGAATTTTTATGAATTTCTAAGTATTTATTTTTAATTATTGAAGTTTAGGTGATTTTGGAAAATTAGGTTAAATGTGTTTTTAATGGAAATTAATTGGTTAATTGAGTTTAAATATTGATATTATTGATAAATATGTTGAGAAAATTAATTTTAGATAATTGTATAATTTTTGGTGAATTTTTGAAGTAATTTAAGTATATTTATATATATAGGGGTATTTTGGTAATTTTACCCTAAATTGTCTAAAAATGTAATTTAATTTGTTTTAATATTTATTTAAGGTATAAAAATGATTTCTACAAATTATTTAGTATTTTTAACTAATTAAAACTATTTTTCGTGAATTATTTTCAATTATATATATAATATACGGTTTTTCTAATAAAATGAGTTTTAATCGGTTTTTATAGTGTTTCAAGGTCAATTATGTAATTTTTATCTATAAAATGTATTTCTGTGATTTAAGGATATTTTCGGTATATCTGGAATTATTCTGTGTTTGTGGACCCCGGTCGGTGGACTGTAGTTTGGAGTCCGACCGTGGGATTTTGATTGTGTTGAGCTTGAATTTCGAAGTGTATTTTCTTTGCAGGGTCGGCTCTACTCTTTTGAGTAGAGAGATGTCCGTTTTACAGGGGAGGTTCTGCCGAATTTTCGGTAGAATTCTCGTAAAACGTGATATCCAGTCGAACCCTAAATTCTGTTTCTGTGTTTAATACTCTAGATTGAATTCTAGGATTTCTGTTAGGTTTATTCTAATGTCGGTTATTTATTGCTTGTTTAGTTACGCCGAGACCGAGGGCTAGTGGACCAGGCCCGTCGGACCTGTCTCGTGGAGCGCATTAGGTGAGTTACTATATTATATATATATGCTTAGGATGCATGATTTAGAAATGCATGTTTTATATTGATTAAAGATGCATAAATAATTTGATTATTTCTTAAGTTTACATTAAGTATATTTTTGGTTTATTTTTGGTATATAATAAATTGTATGCATGTTTTGTAAATAAAATATATTTAAAATGTTTTTAAATATATTTCCAGCTTAATTTATAATTTGATTGAATGTATTTGACGTATATATACTCGAAATATACCTGGTTTATGTTTGGTATATTTCCGGTATATATATGGTTTATATTGTTGTTTTATTTAAATTCATGCATCATTTAATTGTGAATGAATGTTTTATATTTAATGATGAAGGATATCAATAGAACGTGCTACCTAGTGGGCAGCACTAGGACCGAGTACGTACCGGTACGCCTATAGCTTTAGGCTATATTACTAACTTATTTGTGGATATTGATTTGATTATGATTATTGATATGTGTGAGATGTGATTTGGGTGTGATTGCTGGAGCTCGATTGACCAAGTGTCTCGGGGCCAATCACACTGGCAGTCAGACTGCTGGAGCTCGGTTGACTTAGTGTCTCGGGGCCAGTCTACTGTCCAAATGGATTAAGTGGATATATTTTGGATTAAGTGAGCCTGTATGGCTAGAGTGTTGTTTAACACTATTTTCTGAGGTTGCGATATTCTAGGGTTCTATGTGATCCTTCATAAATTGGGATTTTTCAGTAAAATATATAAAAATGATTTTTCTGCATTTGTGTGTATTTGCCTGTATATATATTAAATATATATATACTGTTGACTGTAAGCATTATCACTTAGTGTGTATGTATATATATTATAGTAATTCACTCAGTGAGGTCTGACTCCCCTCCGTTGACTATTTTTCAGGAGAGTCAACTTCCTCAGACCTCAGTAGCAGGTCGATACGCCGGATTTCTTCCGCCCCGGCTTCTTTATATAAATTGTCTACTTGAGTCTTATTTATTTTATCTAGACACTGCAGTAGTTGTAAATTAAAGTATTGGATTTCATGTACTTTATTTTAAAGGAGATATATTATGTTGAAACTGGATTGTACTAAAGAGATTTTATGTATGGGATAAGATTTTTTATTTATATCCAGTTGATATGGATAATATAATGATATTATGATTTTTATTTCCGCTGCATATTATATGGTTATTGTTATTATTGCATGATTTATTTTATTTTTAGGCTTGCTATGGGTTCCGGATTCGAAAGAATTCCCGTTCCCTAGCGCCGGTCATGGCCCCTGTTTTGGGTCGTGACAAAGTTGGTATCAGAGCGAAGTTCGTTTCAGAGTGGAGTTCTGTGTCAGGGCTTAGTTATGTGAGTTGTGGCCCTAGTTTTAAAGTTGTGTTTTCTGTTGGACTACTACAGTGTATTAGGTTCGAGTATGTCTTGATGAGTATTCTTTGCTGTAGTTTTCCGCGTTATTCCTCTGTTGTCTGTTTTGTCTGAATCTTTCCGTTTGTCTTTTCAGAATGAGGAGGCGAGCGCGTGTCGCTCCACCGATCGTTGAGGCCGAGGATGATGAGTCTTTTTAGGATGAGGTTTTACCTCCTGAGCCGCCAGTTAGACGTAGAGGTCGTGGCAGAGGTAGACCTCGAGGAGCGGCAGGTCGCCGTAGGCAGAGAGAGTTACAGGACGAGGAGCCCGTTGAGCCTGAGTTTGATGTTCCTGTTCCTCCAATTGTTCAGCCTGTTCAGCCTGCCTATCAGCAGGGTATGTCTGACCCTGAGGCAGCTTTGTTCTATGCCAGAGTTGGCAGGATTGCGTTTGATGGTACTTCTGATCCTTTAGATTTTCTACATGCGATTGAGACTAGGACTCGGACTGCTCATACCGAGTACCAGCGGATCATGATTGTTGAGTTGTCTGTTGAGGGACCAGCCATGGATTGGTTCATTCAGATGATCCAGCCCTATATGATGACGATGACCTGGGCTCAGTTTCGAGAGCGATTCATGAGGAGATTTTGTCCAGAGCCTCTTCGTTTGAGTTATCATCTTCGTCTGACCAGTATTTCTCGTGGAGATCGATCTGTAGAGGAGTATACCCGAGAGTTTCTTCGTCTGGGTAGATATGCTGAGGATCTGATGCGAGATCAGTATTTCGCAGTTACTACATATGTTACTGGTTTGGGTTCGGCTTTTGCTGGTATGCCTACAGCATGTCTTACTCTGGAGTCCGTGATTGAGCTAGCTAAGGAGATTGAGCTGAGGTTAGTTAGGCAGGGAGCGATGCCTGATTATTACCAGTTGGGAGTTCAGTCGAGTGGATTGCAGGCTACTCCATATTCGAGTTTTCATGTTGGTTCGAGTAGTCAGCAGCGAGGTTCGACTCAGCAGAGTCAGAGACAGCAGCAGCGAGTGCATTGGAGCAGTAGACATGGTCGTGGAGGTCAGCGTAGATCATTCAGATTCGGGTCAGGTGCTTCGAGCAGCAGCAGTGGTCGTAGTTCTGGATCAACGGCCAGTGTTTGTCAGACTTGTGGTAGAGTCCATCAGGGACCGTGTTATCTGACACCACTGACATGTTTCAGATGCGGACAGACAGGACATTTTGCCAGATCATGTCCTTATTCCGGATATCAGCAGCAGCAGATTCCGCGATTCCCACAGCAGTCAATTGCTAGTGCAGCACCCGTGCCATTTCAGTTGCCACCAGCCCAGCATCAAAGTTCTACTCAGTTTGTTCCACAGCAGAGTCATGGTAGAGGTACTAGAGGAGGTGCCAGAGGTGTTGGCCAGGCTTCTACCAGTCAGCAGGGAGGTCGAGGTCAGGCCAGAGTCTTCCATCTGACTCAGCAGGATGCTCAGGCATCTAATGCAGTCGTGGCAGGTATTGTTTCTGTTTGTTACCTGGATGCATGGGTTTTGTTTGATCCGGGTGCCACGCATTCGTTTGTTTCTCCTATTTTTGCTTCTAAATCTTGTTGGCAAGCTTCGAGGATGGCTTTTCCTTTGTCTGTTGCCACTCCTCTGAGCGATTCTTTGGACATCGATATTGTTCTTTCTGGTTGTCCAGTTCTCGTGGGAGATAGAGAATTATCCGCCGATTTGATTTTGTTGGATGTGATGGAGTTCGATGTTATTTTGGGAATGGATTGGTTATCTCAGCACTTTGCCGTGGTTGATTGCAGGAATAAGGAGGTGATTTTCAGAATTCCTGGTGAAGTAGAATTTAAGTTTGTTGGTGATAAGAGTTCAGCACCTCAGAATCTTATTTCTGCTATCTCTGCTAGGAAGTTGTTGAGGAAAGGTTGCCAGGGATATTTGGCATTGGTTAGGGATACGTCAGTGGAGAAGTTGTCACTCACAGATGTTCCTGTTGCTTGTGAATTTCCTGATGTTTTTCCCGAGGAGTTGCCATGTTTACCACCTCATAGAGAGATTGAGTTCTGTATAGATGTGGTTCCAGGTACTACTCCTATATCTATACCACCCTATCGTATGGCTCCTGCAGAGTTGAGAGAGTTGAAGGAGCAGTTGCAAGAGTTGTTGGAGAAAGGTTTTATCAGACCTAGTGTTTCTCCTTGGGGTGCACCAGTCTTGTTTGTGAAGAAGAAGGATGGTACCCTGAGACTGTGCATTGACTACAGAGAGTTGAATAAGGTGACAGTGAAGAACATGTATCCTCTCCCGAGGATAGATGATTTGTTTGATCAACTACAGGGTGCACAGTTCTTTTCTAAGGTTGACTTGAGGTCAGGTTATCATCAGCTGCGGATCAGTGAAGCTGATATTCCTAAGACAGCTTTCCGCACTCGATATGGCCATTATGATTTTCTGGTGATATCCTTTGGTTTGACTAATGCACCAGCAGCTTTTATGGACCTGATGAACAGAGTATTCAGACCGTATGTGGATCAGTTTGTAGTAGTCTTCATTGATGATATAATGGTATATTCGAGGAGTATGGAAGAGCATGTATATCACTTGAGGATTATACTACAGACATTGAGAGATCATCAGCTTTATGCTAAATTCTCGAAGTGTGATTTCTGGATGGAGAGTGTTTCTTTTCTTGGACACGTAGTGTCTAAAGAAGGTATTCAGGTTGATCCACAGAAGGTTGAGGCAGTATCTGAGTGGCCTAGACCTACTTCTGTTACAGAGATTCGGAGTTTTCTGGGTTTAGCCGGGTATTATAGGCGGTTTGTGCAGGATTTTTCCAGGATTGCAGCCCCTATGACTCGCTTGACTCAGAAGAATGTTAGATTCGAGTGGTCAGAAGCTTGTGAGAATAGTTTTCAGTTGTTGAAGGAGAAGTTGACCACGGCGCTAGTATTAGCTTTGCCTAATAGTGTGGATAAGTTCACAGTTTACTATGATGCCTCTAGAATTGGTCTTGGTTGTGTGTTGATGCAGAATGGAAGGGTGATAGCCTATGCTTCGAGGCAGTTGAAGAAGCATGAGCAGAACTATCCTACACATGATCTTGAGATGGCTGCAGTGATCTTTGCTTTGAAGATTTGGAGACATTATTTGTACGGGGTGACTTGTGAGATATTTACTGATCACAAGAGCCTTAAGTACATTTTTCAGCAGCGAGATTTGAATTTGAGGCAGAGAAGATGGTTGGAATTGTTGAAGGATTATGATTGCGAGATTCTTTACCATCCGGGTAAAGCTAATGTGGTAGCAGATGCCTTGAGTAGGAAGTCCTCAGGTAGTCTTGCTCACATCGGTATTGAGAGGAGACCATTGATCCAAGAGTTGCATTTATTGGTGGATCAAGGTCTGATGATGAAGATTAGTAGATCAGGTGGATTGTTAGCTCAGTTTAAAGTACGATCTGTACTAAGGGATAGGATTAAAGCAGCTCAGAGCCGAGATCCTATTCTAGAAGAGCTTGCAGAGAATGTCAGAGCAGGGAAGTTCACTGATTTCACACTCGATGATGATGGTGTGTTGTGGATCAGTGGTAGATTGTGTGTTCCTGATGTGGATGATTTGAGAGAAGGGATTTTAGAGGAAGCACATTCTACAGCTTACAGCGTTCATCCAGGTGTTACTAAGATGTACCACAGTATCAGAGATTTATACTGGTGGGATGGATTGAAGAAGGATGTTGCTAATTATGTTGCTAAGTGCTTAACGTGTCAGCAAGTGAAAGCCGAACATCAGAAGCCTTCTGGGAAGCTTCAGCCTCTTCCTATTCCCGAGTGGAAGTGGGAAAGGATAGCTATGGATTTTGTGGTCGGTTTACCTCGTTCGAAGGATGGATACGATTCCATCTGGGTGATTGTAGACAGGTTGACGAAGTCTGCACATTTCTTGCCTGTGAAAGCCACATATTCAGTTGCTAGATTGGCGAAGTTGTATGTGAAGCATATTGTGTGCCTTCATGGAGTACCTGTGTCCATTGTGTCAGACAGAGGTTCGGTGTTTACTTCTCGTTTTTGGCAGAAGTTACAGGAAGCGATGGGCACTAGGTTGGATTTCAGTACTGCTTTTCATCCTCAGACAGATGGTCAGTCTGAGAGGACGATCCAGACACTGGAAGATATGTTGAGGATGTGTGTCTTGGATTTGGGAGGTAGCTGGGATGATCATTTGTCGCTTGTTGAGTTTGCATATAATAACAGCTACCATAGCAGTATTGGCATGGCACCATATGAAGCGTTGTATGGAAGGAAGTGTAGATCCCCGTTGAGTTGGGATGAGATCGGTGAGAGAGCTTTGACTGGACCAGAGATGGTTCAGGATGCTGCAGAGAAAGTCGCCGTGATCAAGCGTAGATTAGAGACCGCAGTTAGCAGACAGAAGAGTTATGCGGATCCTAGGCGCAGAGATGTGGAGTTTCAGGTTGGAGATTTCGTTTTTCTGAAGGTATCTCCGATGAAGGGTGTGATGAGATTTGGCAGGAAGGGTAAGTTAACACCGAGATATATTGGACCGTTTGAGATTCTGGAGAGAGTTAGCACTGTTGCATATCGGTTGGATTTGCCTCCGAGTATGTCACAGGTGCATCCAGTATTTCATATCTCGATGTTGAGGAAGTATATCTCAGATCCTTCATACGTGTTGCAGCCCGACAGTGTAGAAGTGAGTGAAGATTTGACGTTTGTGGAAGAACTTGTGGCGATCGTAGATTTTCAAGTTCGACAGTTGCGATCGAAGCAGATTCTGATGGTCAAGGTTCTGTGGCGTAGCGACAGAGTTGAAGAGCATACGTGGGAGACTGAAGCTGAGATGCGAGCTTCTTACCCGTATCTCTTTCCTTCTTGATTTTATCTTTTAGAATTCGGGGACGAATTCTTGTAAGGGGGGAAGACTGTAATATCCCGTGTTTTTAAAAATATTTTTTTCATTGTACCGGGATATGCAGTGTCAATAATTTTGAATATATATGTGATATTTTTACGAGTTGATATGTATTTTAGACCTATTTTAATTAATGTGTTTTATATACAGTGTTTTACGTAAAATTTTCCCGGGACTTGCATTTTCGGGGAAATTTTTACGTAAACAATTTATTATTAATTATTTTAGATGTATTTACGGACTTGCATGAACTCATACATATTTTTAAATTATTAAGTAAAGTCGGTGTGTGTATATTTATTTAATTAGGGTTTATTATTCCCTAATATTTTATTAAGTATTTAATTGTTTTAATTGTTATTTAATTAATTTTATTTTGTAAAAATTATTAAAATATTAATATTTTTATGTGTGTGGTGTATATTTGATGTGTGTAATTTAATATTATTTTAATATATAGTATAATATATATATATATACATATATACATCAAAAATAAAAAAAATTTGCAAAATTACCAAATTGCCCCCGACATTTTCTTCTTCTTCTTCTTCTTCTCCTACCCGCGCCCGACGACCACCACCCACCTCCACCGTCTGCAACTGCCGTTCCTTCACCGTCGGTGTGCCTCTCGGTGAGCCACCTCCGTCTCCAGCCGTTTCCCGCCGCCAGCAGCCCCCTTTCCCGACGAGTTTGGCCGGAATTAGCTTAGGAGGCCGAAAGTCGAGCTACCACCGTTTCTCCCTCCTCCGGCCACCGTTTTCGACACTGCCGGTCTCTTTCTTCTCCTTGAGCTCCGGTGAGTGTGATTCTAGCTTTGGTTTGAGCTAAAATGGTCTAGAATTGCTTAGGTTTCGATTTGTAAATTTTGGCCTATTAGGGTTTTCAATTTTTTTGAGCTTCGAATTGGATGATTCATGGAAACTTCCTTCACAAATGTTGTTCCTAGTAGCTTAATCTTCATGTATGAATTTTTGTAGAATTTTTGGAGATTGTTTGGATTTTTGGGTATTTTTGAATATTTTAATATTATTTTCTAATTTTCGGAAATTAATTATTTAAATTATGAAATTTGAGTTTATGGTTGAATTGGGTGTTGAAATGAATTATAGGAATTTATTTGGAATTTTTATGAATTTCTAAGTATTTATTTTTAATTATTGAAGTTTAGGTGATTTTGGAAAATTAGGTTAAATGTGTTTTTAATGGAAATTAATTGGTTAATTGAGTTCAAATATTGATATTATTGATAAATATGTTGAGAAAATTAATTTTAGATAATTGTATAATTTTTGGTGAATTTTTGAAGTAATTTAAGTATATTTATATATATAGGGGTATTTTGGTAATTTTACCCTAAATTGTCTAAAAATGTAATTTAATTTGTTTTAATATTTATTTAAGGTATAAAAATGATTTCTACAAATTATTTAGTATTTTTAACTAATTAAAACTATTTTTCGTGAATTATTTTCAATTATATATATAATATACGGTTTTTCTAATAAAATGAGTTTTAATCGGTTTTTATAGTGTTTCAAGGTCAATTATGTAATTTTTATCTATAAAATGTATTTATGTGATTTAAGGATATTTTCGGTATATCTGGAATTATTCTGTGTTTGTGGACCCCGGTCGGTGGACTGTAGTTTGGAGTCCGACCGTGGGATTTTGATTGTGTTGAGCTTGAATTTCGAAGTGTATTTTCTTTGCAGGGTCGGCTCTACTCTTTTGAGTAGAGAGATGTCCGTTTTACAGGGGAGGTTCTGCCGAATTTTAGGTAGAATTCTCGTAAAACGTGATATCCAGTCGAACCCTAAATTCTGTTTCTGTGTTTAATACTCTAGATTGAATTCTAGGATTTCTGTTAGGTTTATTCTAATGTCGGTTATTTATTGCTTGTTTAGTTGCGCCGAGACCGAGGGCTAGTGGACCAGGCCCGTCGGACCTGTCTCGTGGAGCGCATTAGGTGAGTTACTATATTATATATATATGCTTAGGATGCATGATTTAGAAATGCATGTTTTATATTGATTAAAGATGCATAAATAATTTGATTATTTATTAAGTTTACATTAAGTATATTTTTGGTTTATTTTTGGTATATAATAAATTGTATGCATGTTTTGTAAATAAAATATATTTAAAATGTCTTTAAATATATTTCCAGCTTAATTTATAATTTGATTGAATGTATTTGACGTATATATACTCGAAATATACCTGGTTTATGTTTGGTATATTTCCGGTATATATATGGTTTATATTGTTGTTTTATTTAAATTCATGCATCATTTAATTGTGAATGAATGTTTTATATTTAATGATGAAGGATATCAATAGAACGTGCTACCTAGTGGGCAGCACTAGGACCGAGTACGTACCGGTACGCCTATAGCTTTAGGCTATATTACTAACTTATTTGTGGATATTGATTTGATTATGATTATTGATATGTGTGAGATGTGATTTGGGTGTGATTGCTGGAGCTCGATTGACCAAGTGTCTCGGGGCCAATCACACTGGCAGTCAGACTGCTGGAGCTCGATTGACTTAGTGTCTCGGGGCCAGTCTACTGTACAAATGGATTAAGTGGATATATTTTGGATTAAGTGAGCCTGTATGGCTAGAGTGTTGTTTAACACTATTTTCTGAGGTTGCGATATTCTAGGGTTCTATGTGATCCTTCATAAATTGGGATTTTTCAGTAAAATATATAAAAATGATTTTTCTGCATTTGTGTGTATTTGCCTGTATATATATTAAATATATATATATTGTTGACTGTATGCATTATCACTTAGTGTGTATGTATATATATTATAGTAATTCACTCAGTGAGGTCTGACTCCCCTCCGTTGACTATTTTTCAGGAGAGTCAACTTCCTCAGACCTCAGTAGCAGGTCGATACGCCGGATTTCTTCCGCCCCGGCTTCTTTATGTAAATTGTCTACTTGAGTCTTATTTATTTTATCTAGACACTGCAGTAGTTGTAAATTAAAGTATTGGATTTCATGTACTTTATTTTAAAGGAGATATATTATGTTGAAACTGGATTGTACTAAAGAGATTTTATGTATGGGATAAGATTTTTTATTTATATCCAGTTGATATGGATAATATAATGATATTATGATTTTTATTTCCGCTGCATATTATATGGTTATTGTTATTATTGCATGATTTATTTTATTTTTAGGCTTGCTACGGGTTCCGGATTCGAAAGAATTCCCGTTCCCTAGCGCCGGTCATGGCCCCTGTTTTGGGTCGTGACAGACGTCTAGTGTAATTGAATTGAATTTCGTTATATTCCCTATGGGACGTCTAACGATGCACACTATATTCCTTGTGGGATGTTTAGTGTAGATAAATTGAAAACTTGCTATAGTTCCTATGGAACGTCTAGCAATGATGAATTCAAAAGTTTATATCATACCTGCTATGTAGTACATAACATAATGAAGGTTATGACTACTGTGCAGAGCATAACATAATGATTTAAAATTCATATCATAGCTAATGTGTAGCATATGAAACCTTTGATTAAAATCATGCATGTAAAATGCAAAAAATGAGTTCTGTATTATGTACTTGATAAAAAATTTAGGATCACAGATTGATTATGCAGTCTTAATAATTTAATGAATTATTAATTTGATGAATGCCATGATTTAATTAGGAATGTATTCCTAATCCGAATGCAATAATGGACCAAATTGCAAGAAAGAAAATATGGATAAAAAGAAAGCAAATTGGAAGGGTTAAAATGGATATTCTCCATTTTATATATTCTTTCCCTTTTGTTGATCACTTCACTTCTCTTCCTATTCTTTTCTTCTTCTTCTTCTTTTTTTCAATTGATCTTGATTTTTCTTTTGTTGATTCTTCACCATTTGTTGTCCGATTTGCAATCTATCTGATCCTATGGCCTCCTCATCATGTAGAAAACATGAAGGAGTTGAGACTTTAGAATGTTAGAGGATTCTGCCTCTTCATTTTCCTTAAAATAATCTGGAACTTTGATAAGACTCAACTATCTTTCCTTTAACTCATTTACATACACATAGGTGCAGAGATGTGAGTAATGAGGTAACTTTTCTTGCTTCTGTTTATTTCTGCAAAAATATTACCTGTATAATAAGTAATTAGAGTTAGTTTCAGAGTAGAAATTGACATTGACATGTATATTAGTCAGAAATTAATATGAAAATGCATGATAAATTGAAATTAACTCTGAAAATATGAAATTTAACTCCCAGGTTGTTAGAATGGAGGATTGGATGTCTGGAATTCTGGTCAAAATTCCAGATTTCCAATCAGCCGAGTTAATGTCGATAGGCATAGTAGATTGCCGATAAAAAACAAAATTTATTTTAAAAAAAAAAAGGGAAATTAATTAATTAATTAACTAATCAAATCCTTCTTTTAATTAATTAATTAATCTTTCAATTAGTTAATTATTATTTTCTTTTTGAAATTGAAATAGCATCCGATGAAGTTCATGGGCTATTTCAATCTAGCTCAGGAATTGTTTCATGGTCTGCCAGAGCAGGTGACACGTCTGATTTGGGCTTCCAGATTTAGGCATTTCATTACTGCACTTCTGACTGTTCGAGGCCGGTCTAATTATTATTCTTTATTTGCTTTGATCGAGCGATGGATGGATACTATCCATACTTTTCATACTCGTGCGGGTGAGCTGACCGTTTCTCCTATGAGTTTCTCTGCTATCACCAGGATTGCCTTTGGAGGATCCCTAGTTCCATTTAACATTAGATATTGTAGTTTTCCAAAGCATGCACAGAGTCAATACGTGCGAGATTTGATTGGGTTCGCCCCAACATGGAAGAATCAGAAGAACGTTCTTCTTTCATCATTAGTTGAGGGATTCAGAAACCTTCCTACTTCTACTCCTCATCAGATTATTCATAAGGCGAGGTGTTTCCTTTTGATATTATTAGGCATGACCCTCTTTTGTGAGACTGGTCATGAGGTCAGTATCGCTCTGTTGGGTCTTCTTCGTGACTTGGATCAAGTTGCCACATTAGATTGGGGATCTGCTACACTCGCTTATATTTATTACATATTAGACACTGTTTGTAGAGGTGCTGTCACAATGTGTGGCTTTTGGCACGTCTTGCATGTATGTTCTGCTTCATTTGATCTTTATAGTCTTGCTCTTCTTTGCCTTTTCTGATATGTTCTTTTTTTTTCAGATCTAGAGCATAGAGATCGGGCTGATTCGAGGCTTTAACACTATCAGTTTTGATAGGAACTTTCCTCTGATGATGAGATGGGGTTCTTCTCACCTTGCTAGCAACATGAATACTTTGCAGACGTACCGTGATCAGTTGAACACTATCGAGTGGCACCTGGTAAAGAAAAAGAAAATAAAATCATTAGTATGTTACATTTTAATAAAGATTAGACTTCATTTACATAAATTGAAGATAAAATCTGATTGGTTGGAGGGTGTTGAGGACATCCAACGAGATGATTTCCTAGCGGCTGCAGCTTGCTTGGAGCCTATGAGGATCCTGCTCTCTGGTTATGGCTGCCTGATGTGGTATTTAAGGGAGCAACTGTATCGCTGGTCTTCTAGCCCTTCTCAACATCGCATTCCATCTAATGTCCCTTCCTCTATGCTTTGCAGCTCACATCTTATAGGTTTAGAGCTGAGGGATGCACTACAGGGATATGTTACCTCAAATTTTCTTGAGTGTTCTCGACATTATTAGTAGTTTATCCGTGAGAGCCTCCTGGAGCATGTTCCCATTAATGATGATGTGGTAATTTCTTATTATTTCAGCTTCTGTTTCTGGAGCCTATGAATCACTCCTTCTCTTTACAGTTTGAGGAGGTTTGCTCTCCTGTTGATTGGATGAGGAGACTGAGATCGCTCTAGAGACTAAAGTTGCTCCAGATATTGAGAGCCCTGAGCCCAGACCTAGTCCTGGTCATCATGCTCAGCACATTGGGTCTAGTCGTGATGGGGCCTTTATCGATGCTACACTTAGTGATGTCTCTCTTCCAGACAAGTTTATGTTCTACTGGGCTTCCTAGCTTTTATCCACCAGATGCTTCTCATGTGAGCCTGTTTGCTTTATTTCTTGTATGGATATGTACACTTGACATTGATATTAACAAAATTTTACAAAATAGATTCCCCGGACATAAGCAGAGTATCTATATGGACTTGCCTCATCTCATAGATTATTTATGATGTAGGTTACAGACAGTTGGTGGGTAAGCACCCTTACTAAGACAATGCAAATGTATGCATGTTATGTATGTAATGCATATGCTATGGTGTTTTCTGTGTGTACAGAGCTACTCGAGCGGTCTAGAGTACGAGATCGAGATGCTTCACCGACAACTTACAAATTTGGGCATTGATCCTTACAGTGCTGAGACTTCTTCTGTCAGACCTTCGGACATCTTTCACTGTGATGACTCTACTAGAGGATGGAGCCCATGGCCAGATTTTGGAGCTCAGGATGACTGATTTAGGCTATCAGATTTTTCTCTCATACTGCTGTGTTAACCAACTCTATAAGTTGGATGCACTTCTTTCTGAATTTACAATTCCTGCAGACTTGTTGAAGTTAGTTTCAACCATGATGAATGTATAGAAGTACATTATAATCTTGAAAATTTAGCATGTACTTAACGAATATCACTATTTTTATTTTTATGACTGTCACTTATTTGCCATTTACAAAGGTCAGAGGCATTGTTAACCATCTTATGCTGAGAGTATAACATTTACCAAGTGAAGAGCTTACTTCCACACCTAATTTTAGGGAAAATTTACTAAACAAAACTTGTGGAAATTAAGCATAAAATATTGAATTCGGAGTATCAAAACAGTTTTTGAATTATTTTTATGCTTTTCTTCCTTATCCAAGTATTCCCCTGCCTTTCTTATATTACTCAGTGTGGATACCATTGGAAAGGTCCATTGGATACTCATACTCTTATAGAGGATTGAAGTAAATAGAGCAAGTTTTATTATTATTATTATTATTATTATTATTATTATTATTATTATTATTATTATTATTATTTTATTTTTAACATGGTTCCTCTTTTAGTATTCCCCTACCTTTTTTGTATTACTTAGCATGGATACCGCCAGAGGTTCACATTGATACTCTTGCTCATTTTTGGGCATTAGAGTACATTATACTTGCTCTTATTCTGATTCTCCTCTTAGTGTTTCCCCGCCTTTCTCATATTACTCAACGTGGATACCGTTAAGGGATTTGTACTTGTACTCATTTCTGAGCATTGGAGTAGATTATATGCACATTTATTATTCAAAAGACTAAAATGACACTTCAAAATTCAACCAATTTAAACTGCAAGTCAATAGATTTTGTCTTTGCATATTCTTCCCCTCGTTTGGGTGTAAAGTAAGCATTAGATTGATTAGAGTTTTTAGAAACTCTCAGCATAGAACTATCAACAAGACATCTAAATTCTGAGAGGCTAATAAAAGAAAGCCACTAAAATCAAAGGTTATGAGACAAGTTTTCGCATATGACATCATGAAGTGGATGAATTTACTCTTAATTTTATAAATTTTCTTTCAATTTGTACTTTACTATAAAATAAAAAAAAGGAGATAGAGTTATACTACTTCCCTTTGGTATTTGTCAGGCTGTTTGTCACACAGAGTGAGATTTTGACGAGTGATTAGCATTTTCTATCCTAGTCATTCTTACTGATGTATCGATTCCTTTCCTCTTCTTCATTCTCTTTTATTTTCCTTGCACAAAATACCATAATTTAGTATGGTTTATTTGTAAGTGAAGAAATTTTTTCAAAATGCAATGTTATTCTTTTGCATTCTTCCCTTTTTGATTTTGGTGATGATGTCTCGAATCACAGGGTCATGATATTCTTCCATCGAAGTTATGGCTTTATTTTATTGATGCTATGGTAGAGGGTCTCATTCCTTTTCCCAATGTTTCGTGCAAAAGAAAATATTTGGAAGTTAGAGGTTTTTTATTTCATAATCAAAGAATTTTTTAGAGTGCATTCATCTCAAGTTTGAGTGCATTCTTCCCTTTTTAGGGCCAAGCGCATGTATCGCTGACATATTAGACTTTCTCGTTACCATATTCCACACCCTACAATGGTCTAACTGTTGTGGAAAGATATTCCAAATGATGCTCCTGATGAGACTATGGAAGTGGATACTAAGTTTGGGGAGCTTGAAAGTCTTATCCAGCCTCTTGAGGTCACCAGGATGATGCTTCTTAGTAATGTTACTCCTCCTATTTTACCTTTCAGATGCTTTACATGTGAATACTCTGACTACTATCCTACACTTTTACAATACTAATCTTGAATGTTAGTAGCAAAGTGTTTGCATAATCTTGCCTAGGCTCAAAGATAAGTATTTCACAACAAATGTATGCAAGTGTATACATGTTATGCATGATCCTAATAGGTCTTCTGTTTGGGGCAAAGATATGTTCACAGCTTGGAGTGTGAGAAGGAGGTGCCTCATCAACAACTTGTAGGTTCAAGCAATTAATGCTTCATTATTAGTACTTCTGATGTTTGAGCTCCTAATATAGCCTATCAGACAAATAACCAGGCCAGTGGGTGGGGTTATTATTTAAATCCAATATAACTTATCTCTCGATCAAGTTTTATTGTGTATATTCAATCAAAGGGTGATCAATCCTAAGAAGACATTAAGTTCAACAACAACCAAAGGATCTAGATTAATGGCTTAGGTTTAATTATGATTAGCCCATGGTTGATTTGCAACAAGAACTCTAACTAAGAATTTAGCTACTCATGTTAATTGTAAGAGACAATGAAGAAGAATAAAAGAAAATAGACATCATCATTAAATCAAAATTAAGAACAAATAAACACAATTGAATAGAAGAAACCCCCTATTCAATAAGAAGCTTAATGTTCTTCAATTCTTATTCTCAAATCTCTAAACCAACATAAGCAAGAAAAATCCTTGTTTTTCAAAACTGCTCTAAAAAAATGTCTATCAAAAAGTGATGAATAATCATCTCCCCCTTCCTTGTTTCTGGTGGCTACCCTCTTATAAAACCCTAATTACCAACCCTAGGGTTACAGCCATGCGAAATCTTCATCTTGTCCCTCATGAGTCAGTAATTAAATTCGACTCTGAATTTTCCAATCACCAGGTCGTACGGCTGTATGCATTTTATGCATGGTTGTGCACATCCCTTCTTTAACATTATTGCATATTGACCTCCATTGCTTTTCGAGCCCACTTCAAGTGCCCCACGACTCCCATATAACCTTCCTCTGCTGTTCTTTGACTTCCCTAAATACATAAAAATCAACCAAAAATAAACCAACTAATACATGAAAATAAATAAACACATAAGACATGCATTAAGTACTCAACTAAATAAAAACTGAATAAAAGAAACACAAACTTAATTGAAATTGCATTTTTCCTAACACAAAGACTACCTAATTAAATGCATTTTCACACTCATTAGTTGTACAGATACTCTGCTACTAATATTTAAAATTAGTGTTGTGAAAGTATAGGAAAGTAGTCTGAGTATTTACATATGAAGCATCTAAAAGAGTAAAACACAAAGAACAACATTATCAAAATACCTTATCTTGGCAATCTTATAAGGCTAGATGGGACATTTAAGATCCTCAAATTCAATATCCATCTCTATAGTCTCATCTGGAGTATCATCTGGAATATCTCTCCATAAAATTTAGACCAGTGTAGGGTATGGAATATAGTAATGAGAAGGTCCAACATGTCAACAGTACATTCATCAACCTTATAAAAGGGAAGAATGCACTCAAAACTTGAAATGAATGCACTCTGAAAAATCATTTGATCATGAAATAAGATCTTTAACTCTTGAATTTTTTTTTGCAGGAGATGTTAATAAGAGAAATGAAGCTCTCTACCATAGAATTAATGGAATGGTGGAAATACAAATGTAGCCCAAGGCCATAACTTTAATGGTGGAGTGTCAAGACCTTATGATCAGAGACATCATCACCATAATCAAAGGGAAAAATGCAAAAGAATAACATTGCATTTTGACAAAACTTCTTCACTTGCAAATAAACAATACTAACTTATGGTAATTTGAGCAGGGAAGAACAAAAGAGAATGAAGAAGGTGAAAGGAACTGATACATCAATAAGAATGGGAAAGGTTGCAAATGCTAATCATTCATAGGAAGTATCATCTTGCATGGTAAACACTCATCAAGATAAAAAAAAAGGAAGTAACAAAACTCTTTTTCCTTAGATTCTATAATAAAGTACCATCTCAATCATAAAATTCATAAATTTAAAGAAAATTCATCCACTTTACGAGATCATGTGCAAAAAGCCTATCTCAAGATTTTTTTATCATAGTGGCTTTCTTTTATTAGCCTTGTAGAATTCAGATGAGCAATTAATAGTTTTGTGTTGAGAGTTTATATACTGTAATCAATCTAATGCTTGTTTTGCACTTAAATGAGGGAAAGAAAATGCAAAAGCAAAATTTGTGGACATGAAGCATAATATGCTTGAATTTTAAAGTATTATTTCAATATTTTGAATGATAAATATGCAAATAATCTATTCCAATGCTCAGAAATGAGTATGAGTACAAAATCCCTTGATGGTATCCACGTTGAGTAATACAAGAAAGGCAGGAAATATTACGAGGAGAATAAAAAAAAGAGCAAGCATAATTTACTCCAATGCTAAAAAATGAGTAAGAGTGTCAATATGAAACCTCTGGCGGTATCCATGTTGAGTAATACAAGAAAGGCAGGGGAATACTAAAAGAGGACCATGCTAAAAAAAATTGCTCTATTTACTTCAGTGCTCTATATGAGTATGAGTATCCAAAGTACCTTTCCAATGGTATCCATGCTGAGTAATATAAGAAAGGCATGGGAATACTCGGATAAGGAAGGAAAGCATAAAAAATAATTCAAAGGCTATTTTGATACTTAGAATTTGATCTTTTTATGCTCAATTTCCATGAGTTTTGTTTAGCAAATTCTCCCTAAGATTAGATGTGGAAATAAGCTTTTCACTTGGTAAAAGACATGCTCTCAGTATAAGATGGTTAATAATGCCTCTAACCTCTACAAATGACAAATAAATGATAGTTATAAAAATTAAAAATAATAAGATTCGCTAAGTGCACACTATCTCATAAAAAGTGATGAATTTTCTCATAAATTTTCAACACTATAAGGTAATTTTGTGCATTCATCATGATTGAAACTAACTTCAACAAGTTTATAGGAATTATAAATCTAGAAGAAAGTGCAACTAACTTGTAGAGATGGTTAGCACAACAAAAGTGAAATCAGCGAGCAGAGAAATTCTAATAAGACAACATAGTAAAATTCAAAGTCAGTTAGCATAAATAATTCAAGGCATTTAGCCTAAAAAATCAAATTTGTGAGCAATTATGAATTGCAGCATCATTAGTGAGCAATGAAAGAGTTGTAGCTAATCGAGAGCAATTATGGATTACAACATCATCAGTGAACAATGAAAGGGTTGCAGCTAATCGTAAGTGATTATGGACTGCAGCATCATTAGTAAGCAATGAAAGGGTTGCAGCTAATCTTGAGCAATTATGGATTACAACATCATTGGTGAGTAATGAAAGGGTTGCAACTAATAGCGAGTAATTATGGATTGCAGCATCATCAGTGAGTAATGAAAGGTTACAACTAATCACAAGGAATTATGTATTATAGCATCATTAGTGAGGAATGAAAGGGTTGTAGCTAATCGTGAGTAATTATGGATTATACCATAATCATATAAGACAATTCAGACTATACGTCTGAGTGTAGTTGGCATTGTACGACTGAGTACAATGTATTTTCAAATCAAGACTATACGTCTGAGTATAATCAACATCATACGACCGAGTGTGATGTTTCTTTTCAATCAAGACTATACGATCGAGTGTAGTCAGCATTGTACGATCGAGTAAAATGTATTTTCAATCAAGATTGTATGACCGATACGACTGAGTGTGATGTTTCTTTTTAAAACAGACTATATGTCCAAGTATAATTAGCATCATACGACTAAGTGTGATGTTTCTTTTCAATCAAGACTATATGTCTGAGTGTAGTTAGAATTGTATGATCGAGTATAATGTACTTTCAATCAAGATTATATGACTGAGTATAATCAGCATCATACAACTGAGTGTGATGTATCCTTTCAATTAGACTGTACGACCGAGTGTAGTCGACATCATATGACCAAGTACGATGTATCCTTTTAATTTAGACTATACGATCGAGTATAGTAAACATTGTATGACTGAGTACAATGTATTTTCAATTCAAACTATACGATTAAGTGTAGTCAGCATTGTACAACTGAGTATAATGTATTCTTCCAATCAGATTATATGATCGAATATAATCGGCATCATACTACGGAATATGATGTAACTTTTCAATACAGACTATATGACCCAGTGTGGTTAGCATTATACGATCGAGTATAATATTTCTTTAAATACAAATAATACATCTCAGTGTAGTCGGCATTGTATGACTGAGTACAATGCATTTTCAGCATCATACGACCGAGTGTTATGTTCCTTTTCAATTCAGACTATATGTTTGAGTATAGTCGACATTGTACGACCGAGTGCAATGAGCCCCTTTCCCCTAAGATTATACGACTGAGTATAATCAACATCATATGACCAAGTATGATGTGGCATTCAAATCAATGTTGTACATCTGAGTATAGCAAGTTCATAAGCAAAAGCTTAATGGAGCACAGGTAAGTATCCTAACTTTTAATTAAAAAATTAAGTGCTAGTTTGCTTTGCCACAATTTGTTAAGTAAACAGCGATAAAGGGGGGCAACTGTATATACCCAAATTTGGGATGATAAAGTATGGATGCGATAGAGGACTCCAACGATGAAAATATCATAAATAGGTCTTTAATACTTGAACTTTGAAACTTCAGAGGCCTAATTGCATTTTTCAAAAAAAAAGGGTTTAATGTTTTCAAGGACTGAATTATAATACTTTTTAAGGACCTAATTGAAAATTTAAAATTCTTTCAAGGGTCTTTTTGAAATTAAATGTAAAAAAATTTTAAGAAACAAAAATCTACAATTCCGATTGAAATTGTACTATTTTGATCGGGTCCTACACTATTTTTCCAATTTTTTAAGTTTTGAAAATATTTTTCCTGAATTTTGATTGCTTAAAAATTTTCTAAATTTTATTTTCAAGATTTTTAGGAAATAAAGTCCTTTTAAAACAGGAAATCTTAAGTACGTAGGATTAGGGTTTTTGACTTTTTTCCTATATAAGGATGGTTTAGGCTCTTGGGAAAGGGGGCTCTTTCTTTAGACTATCTTTCTTTTTTCTTTAAAAAGTTCTCTCCATATTTCTTCTTTGAAACAGTACGTACAATATTTTTCTTTAGATTTTTTTTTTATTTTTTTGGGGGCAAAAGCAATAGAATTTTGAAGAGGAGGACATCAAATTTTGAAAATCCATTAAAAATAATGGTGATTAATAACACTCTGAGGAGCTGATCAATACTGCATCTGTTTAATCATCCCTTCTTCTCCTCTTTTATTTTATTTTTATTTGATTATTTAGTTTTATTTTAATCTTATTTAATTTTTATTTTATTTAAACTCTAATCATTTTTTTTTGTGTTGGTGATTATGGAGGAAAACACATGATGATCATGCTTGGATAATCAAATCCATAAGAGGTCCATGGAATGCCATGGACAAGACCTTGTAGAGATATATAAGTTTCTAGGGTTTTTTTATTAATTATTTTATTTTATTACTTTATTTTATTTATGTTTTAGGGTGTATTAATTATTTTTATTATTATTTTCTATAGATTATTGTAATAGCTCTAATAGTGGGAATAGTGGAATTATGTGTGTGATTGCTTGTTTATTTTAATTAATAGGTTAGTAAAAGTAGGGTTTCAATTGGGTAATTGATTAAAATCAATGGTGAAAGTAGATTAATTTAGGTTTCATGTTAATGAAAATTAAGGTTTTCTTTAGAAGGAATTAATTTAATTAGTTATTTGATCTTTTATTTAATTATTTTGGTATGGTTTATTTTTTTTTATGTGTTTTGGGCTCTAGGCCCACAATAGGCTTCAACCCATTTAAATTTAGGTTTTTTAGGTTTAATTAATTAAAATGCATTTTAGGCCCATAATTAATTAGATTTAGGGTAAAGATAACTTAAGCCCATTTAGTAAATTAGACATAGACCCACTTAATTTAATTGAATTAATTTAGACTTAGCCAATTTTAATTTAAACCTTTTCATAATTTACAGATTTAAGGTCACCTTATAATTAAAATATGTAGAATTAGGTCCACTACTTTAAATATCTTCATAATTTGTAGATTTAGGCCCATTTTTAGAATTAAAATAAATAGACTTAGGTTCATTTAATTAAATTAAAAGGAATTAGTCCTTAGCTCACTTGTAAAATTAAACATGTAGATTTAGCTCATTTAATTAAAATTAATGTAGATTAGACTAACTTAGGGATTATATGTTTGAATGAATGCATTTTTTACTTGTATTTTCGTGACTAGTTTTCCTTGGAGTTAAATGCTAGAATAAGGGTTTATATGAAATTGCATGTAAATAGAGGATAATATTGTAATTCATAAAGTAATTCTAAATGAACACGAGACTGAAAGAAGTTGGTATTCCATATCTAGAATCTCCTAGTTGTGGTGCTAGCTTTCTTTTAGGGAATTGAGTACCACCTTTTCGATTTGTCTTAGTTATTACCCTGGGTGATGACTCCTCATCTCCACGCCATGTCTTTGTGACAATGGTTGGTGTGTTCTATAGAGCCCTGAGCTTAAACAGTGTTGTGGTTGCTAAAATCTTGGACGTGCACTAAACTCTACCATCTACAACATCGTAGTTAAATGGTTTAGCTGAGAGGATGAACAGGACTTTGATGGAGAGAGTTAGATCTTTGCTCTCACATTCAAAGTTGCTTAAGACATTTTAAGGTGAAGCTTTACTTATAGTAGTGCATGTGCTTAACCTTTTACCATGTGTTCCTCTATAGTCTGACACTGCAAAAAGGGTGTGGTCAAGAAAAGATGTTTCCTATGGTCATCTGCATGTTTTTGGGTGTAAAGCCTTTATGCATATATCCTAAGGATGAAAGGTCCAAACTTAATGTCAAGACATAACAGTGTGTGTTCATTGGCTATAGTTAAGATCAACTTGACTATAGATTTTATGATCTAGTCCAGAAGAAGCTTATCATAAATCGTGATGCTGTGTTTATTGAAGATATTACCAAAGTTGAGAAGAACATCCATAGCTCTGAAGATGATTTAAATTTGAAGTTAGTTCCTCCAACAATGGTGCCAAGGGAAGTTGGAGATGAAAATGAAGCTATTCCACTAAAAGTAGGTAATAAAGATGCTCCCATTGAGATTCCATCTAAAAATGATGATGATGGTGTTCATGATCAACCACTGGCAGATGAGGCTTCTCTAATGCCATTGAGGAGATCTGATAAAAATAGACAACCTGCTACCAAATATCCTAAAGACTAGTTTATGTTACTAACTGATGGGGGAGAGCCAAAAAGCTTTGAAGAATCTTTGAATGATGAACACAAGCAAAAATGGTTTGAAGCCATGCAGGACAAGATGAAATCTTTATATGAAAATAAGACATTTGAGCTTATGAAGTTGCTTAAAGGTAAGAGAGCTTTAAAGAATATGTGGGTGTTCAGGATCAAGCATGAAGAACACAGTTTTCAGCCATGATTCAAAGCTAGATTGGTTGTAAAAGGGTTCAACCAAAGAAAGGGCATAGACTTTGATAAGATTTTTTCTCTAGTCATGAAAATGGCATCCATCTGTACTCTGCTAGGTTTAGCAGCAAGTTTTGATTTGGAGATTGAGTAAATGGATTTTAAATCTGCCTTCCTTCATGGTGATTTAGAAGAGGAAATATTTATGGAGCAGCCAGAGGGTTTTAAAGCAAAGGGAAAAGAAGACGATGTTTGCAAATTGAAGAAAAGCTTGTATGACTTAAAACAAGCACCAAGACAATGATATAAGAAGTTTGAGTCTGCTATGAGGGAGCAAGGCTACAAAAAGACCACTTCAAACCATTGTGTATTTGTTTAGAAATTCTCTGATGATGACTTTATTGTGTTATTGCTCTATGTGCATGACATGTTGATTGTTGGTTGGAATGCTTCCAGAATCAATAACTTGAAGAAGCAGTTGAGTAAGTCTTTTTCTATGAAAGACTTGGGACCTGCAAAGCAGATTTTTGGCATGGAGATTATCAGAGAAAGAGGTAGTAAGAAGTTATGGTTATCACAAGAGAAGTATATTAAGTAGGTACTTCAGAGGTTCAACATGTACAATACTAAGTGGTTAGCTATCCTCTTGCTAATCACTTTAGATTGACTTCTCAGCAAAGCCCTTCCACTGATAAAGAGAATGAAGAGATGGATAGAGTTCCATATGGTTCAGCAGTTAGTAGTTTAATGTATGTTATGATCTGTAAACGGCCATATATTGCACACTCAGTTAGAGTTATGAGTCAGTTCCTTTTAAATCCTAAAAAGAAGCATTAGGCTGTAGTGAAATGGTTTTTCAGATATCTTCGTGGAACATCCAAAATATGTTTGTGTTTTGGAGATCTCAAACCTATGTTAGTTGGATACACAGATGTAGATATTGCAAAAGATGTTGATTCAAGAAAATCAACCTCTGGTTACTTGATTACTTTTGCAAGAGGAGTTGTGTCATGGTAATCAAAATTACAAAAATTTGTTGTTTTGTCTACCATTGAAGCGATGAAAGCTTGTAAAGAGTTGTTATGAATGAACAAGTTCTTAAATGAACTCGATTTTTAGCAAGACAGATACGAGCTCTTTTATGATAGTCAGAGTGCTATCCACCTTGGTAAGAACTCCTCCTTTCATTCAAGGTCAAAACATATTGATGTGAGATATCATTGGATACATGATGTATTGGTAAAAAAACTACTGTAGTTAGAGAAAATCCATACTGATGAAAATGGATCAGACATGTTAACAAATACTCTACTAAAGGAAAAGTTTGAATTTTGTCGATTAGCCACTAGAATGGTGATGACCTCCACATAATCGAGAGGGGGAAAATTGTTGTGGGTGGGTCCCTTTTAGTGGAACCCACAAGTTTGAAAAAAAAAGAGTCACATTCGATGCAACAAATGTGGAAATTTTTGTTTTTGTTTTTTTATGTACATTGATGGCTATAAATAGCCAAATGCAATGGAGAAGTTTTGCAAATGAAAAGAAGCAAGCAATAGAAAGCGAGGGAAAAAAACTCAAGTGTGAGGGTGTCCAAAGCAATTTTTACTTTGATAAGTGTGAGAGAGTTTTAAAGGGTTTGAGAATTTTTTTTTTTCTCAAAATGATGAATGACAAAATAGTGAGGTAATTATTTTTGTGGTGTTTGGGAAACACTTTGAGTGTCACTATTTTGGTGAAAATTTTTTGTATACCTCTAGTATTGATTTAGAGAAGTCTCTCTTATACCTAATATTTTTATAGTGAAAGAAAATCTTAAATTTTGTTCCATGAACATAGTTCAAAAATTAAGGATGAACCATGTTAAATATTGATGTCAATTTTATTATTTTTATTATTTATACGACAAATTTTACTGTTTAATTTACTTACTTATTGACTGATTTAACCGTCTCCATTTATTTATTTGTTAGATTATTTTTACAATAATTTTATTTTCTCTGTAAAAATTATTTCCCCATACCAACTTTGTTAATTTTTCCAACATGAACATCCATAGTTTCCTTAAGCATCTGATACACCATCTGGAGCGAAGTTTGCTGGGCAAGAGCACTGTCCAGCTCTGCAGAGTGCAAAGCTACCGCAGGAGGTTGGGTACTCGTAGACAGTTAAATAACTTTCCAATACATCATATACTGGCTGAGTATAATCATCAAAATCGTGTAGTCTAAGACGTCCATCATGATCAAATTTCAATCGAGGATAATTTGTTGGACTTTGAAAAATTATTTGAAAAGTGTCACCTTTTACTGACTTTGCATACAGAGCAAGAGAACTACCATAGTAATTTAATTCAATGCTGTCCATAATATCAAAAGAATCACTAGCAAAATACCTAAAATTTAAGTATCTTAATGGAACATTAGCTTTTGTAAAATGCAGATGGAACTTGAAAGATTACAACAAATTCATAGTTTCCCTCGGAGATGTCTGTTTCTGAAACGTTGGCCACCAACTTCTGCCCTGGCATCAGTTTCTGCCCCACAAGCAGTGTGTCTGTAGGATGATCAAAAGACTGCCAAACTGTGTTATTATTAATATCATGAAGGACAAGATTCCATTTTCTATCATCTCCATACCCACAACAGATTTGTTTGATGTATTGGAAGTACAAACCAGGGTTTTTTGCCATTTTATGGCAAAATATGTAAAACAAATTCCAAATTTGGGGTACTTTATAAAGCAATTCCCAAATTGTGGTATTTTTTTAGAAAAAAAAAAAAAATTCTCGCCATTAGCAATGGCGGAAGTGGAAGCAAACAAGTTTGACCGTTGTCATTCCACCATCAGTGATGGCGGAATGATAAAAAGAAATTTTTTTAATTCTTTCCGCCATCTTCGTTGGCGAAAAGAAGAGAAGACAGGCCTCACTGCAGCCTACCTGCAGGCCTAGCTTTCCCTTTAATCCATACCGCCACTGACTGGCGGAATGGCTGCTGTGCCTCCATTGGGCGCGTCCCATCATGACAGACATTGGATAAGTTGAGTCATATTATTGATTTTTGAATTTGCCGACATGCAACTGGTCATATAATTTTTGTGTCCCATTTTCTATATGGGCGAAAGGTTGGAGCCTGTTGTCAACTTGATTTTTGTAGGAACTAGAAAAACATTCTTTTAATTGGGAAAAAAAAGAAGCGATTAAAATATAAATTTGTTTCTTTCAATCCCCTCCCCTTGCTTCGCATCAATTTAGCAGACCTCCCAGGTTCTACAAGGTTTATAGTTTTGGTGATATACAGAAGCTAACAGGGATTTTAAGAATAAGAGGAGAGAGTTTTTGGATAAATATATGTTGCCCTGTGTACATAAGTAACCCAGAAGAAAGTGTTATTCTGTGCTTCTGCAGAAGTCCCTTGCATTTGTGTCTCTTCGGGATTTTAATGCTACAGCTTAATTAAATCTTTTTTTTTATATGACACTTATTTTCATTTGCTGCTTTCCATCTTTATTTTTATTTGTTCTATTACTAACTATTACTTAATAATCATTATTTTTTTTCTTGTCATCTTTCATTTAATAATACTAATACTAATAATATTATTAGTATTATTATTATAGATGAAATGATATTTTTGTTTAATTTATTTAATCAAAATGGAATTGTGCCAAAACTGAAGTAAGCTACACTATTATTATTAAAGAACCCAAGTTTTGCTATATTCTTGTTCGATGGCTTTTTTACTTGTAAGTCTTTCAATCCGCAACAACTCTTCTCCCCCTTTTCATGGCAGTCTTTCAATCCGCAATAATTTTTGCTCGTCGACATGTTGGTGCTGATTTAAGAAAATTTAATTTAATGAAAATTCAATTATGAAAATTTTTGTTTTTTTCTTGTTCCGTGATGATATTAGTAAAAAATAATTTAATTTGGTAAAAATTCAAATATAAAATCTTGCACATAAAACATTTTCCACAAATTTAGTAAAATTTTACATTGTTGAGCAACCCTTTTAAAATAAATTAATTTTAATTAACATATAAAATAAATTAAATTAGAAAATGAGAATTTATCTGCGGAAGAGATTAAAGTTAGTTGCGCAAATGGACCAAGTCAACGCCCATCCCCATCTTTTCTTTTGTAGCTTTGGTCCTTTATTTTTTTAGTTATGTTTTGCATATTTTCACTTTTGTACTAATTTTGGTACATTTTTGAAACCTTGTGCTTAATTCTGGCATTTTTCGTCTTTTTTTAAATTTTTTTTACCTATTTATTATTATTTTTTTAAAATAATCTATTTATTATTCTTGAAATCATTTTTAATTTAAATTTATTGTATATTTTTATTTGATTTGTATATTTTAAATAGTTCTATTTTATATTTAAAATAATAATTTTTTTAATTTTGAAACTTATTATTATTTAGAATATAAAAATTAAGCTAATTAAACTAAAAATTACCCATAGTCTTCAATAATTATTTTTTTCATAATTATTTAGAATTTAGAAATTAAACTAATTAAAGTAAAAATTACCTATAGTATTCAATAATTATTTTTTTCAAAAATCAACAAAAAATTATGAAATAAATCAAATAAATTATTATTTTTATTATTTATACTGATAAAAGTTAAAATTCTATTTATAACCTTAATTTTATTATTAATAATGAAAAAATTAAAAAAACAACAAACATCAACAATAACATTTTTTGTTTATTTTTGTTGATTGTTGTTGACTTTTGTTAAAAATGTAAAAAATAAGAACAAAAAATAATAAAAAAATTATGAAATATATCAAAAAATTATTTTTTTTTTAGCATTCATAATAAAAGGTAAAAAATTATTTATAGCCTTAATTTTATTATTAATAATGAAAAAATAATAAAAATCAACAACAATCAATAACAACCAACAACTGTAAAATTTTGTTAATTTTTGTCATTTTATTATTTCAATTGTTGTTTTTAGTTTTTTTTTTTGTTTCGATTTGTTGATTTTTGTTGATTTGTTGATTTTTTTTTGTTTTTTTTTATTGATGTTACAAATACATTATACGGATTGTAAACTTATTACATATTGATGATCAATAAGTATCAAATAATTTTTTTTATTTAAAAAAAGTTGTTAGACATTTTAATAAACAAATTAAAATTAAAAAAATAAAATCCTTATTCTTTAAAAATAAAAAATGAGAAAATTTTATTTATTTATTGTTGTTACAACATTTGAAATTATTTATTGCTTGATTTAATAATAATTGAAAATGTTTAGTTTATAATTATTCATTTAAAAAAATTAAGAGAAAAAAATATTGACAAAAAAAACATTGATAAAAAAAATATTGAAAATAAAATAAAGACTGTACCTCAACAAATTAAAAAAAATGTTGAGAAAAAAAATACAAATATAGTACCATAAAAATTAAAAAAAATGTTTAGCAAAAAAATATTGAGAAAACAAAAACGAAGACAATGAAAAATTTTTTGAATAAAAAAAATTGAAAAAAATAAATGAAGACAATATAAAGAAAAAAATGTTAAAAAAAGAACAAATAAAATGTTGAGTAAAAAAATATAAATCAAAAAGGAAAAAAATTGAAAAAAAGTATAAAGCAAAAAAATATTGAAAAAAATCAGTAAAAAGAAAAAAATTGGAAAAAAATCAATAAAAAGTAAAAAAAATATTGAAAAAAATAAGATAATCTTAAAAAGTGGTCTATATTTAAAAAAAAAAACAGTTATAAAAGTTAATTTTGAAAAAAAATTTAGTGAACGAGCTTTTTGAATTTCATTTTAAGTTTTTGATATATTTATGTAAAGAACCAAAAAAATTATTAGCATAGGAGAGAGCAAAGCCCAATATTCAACTTGCATCTATCTATCCTAAAGCCCTGAAGGAACAATTAGCCCAAGACATTGGACTAAATAGCTAATCATTCAATGATTATTAAACAATAAACAAGTACATGTTCACATGAGGCGATTTTGACCAAAGTGGCGGAATGTACAAAAGAAAATGAATATATATATATACATATATCCTTAGGCAGAATGCAGTTGTATTTTTTTTTTTTAATCACAATTAAAAGTATTATAAATTGAAAAAATATTCAGAATTTATTATATAAAAGAAAAATAGTTTTGAAAATACGATAAAAAAGGAAAATAATTTTATTTTTTTTACCATAAATTGGTAAATACCCCTCCAATCCCGGATTCCATCTGCATCTCTCAGCACTAAATTTCCATCAATGATTAATTGTAATGTTTCGTTCTCATGAGCAGGTTTATTTCGATTAGCTAACCAAACGTTGATGAACTCAAAAAAATTTCAACGTTTCTATACACTTTCGCCCAGCCAATAACAAGAAAGAAGGAATTTTTCTCCTTGTCATCAGCGTAAAATGCTAAACAGAAACCTTTAACGTCAGATTCGAAAGATTCTATTGCAGTAGAATTCCAAGTGAAGGGGATTATTCGGGCGGACTCATACGATCTCAAGGACACATCATTGTTGACCCACTATTTTGATACTTGTGCTCTAGTAATTTGGCCTCGGATGCAGGATGCAAGAAATGAGATGATTAAAGCAGCAGAAAACCTTTTAATACAAGCATAGTTTGACGATTGACGAGTGGGTGAGTGGGTGAGATTCTGAATGGACAAGAATGTTTTAGAGGTGAAATGCTATGATAGATTCAGCTGAGAAGAGAAAACCTTTCTAAGGCCATCATGATTCATTGCCTCCAAGATGAATCATTATTGGACCAGATTTAACTCAAGACAACTGGTCAATGGATTCAGTGAACAAACTAGCTACATTGAAATTTCATCTTGGAAAAATATTAAATTTTTATTTTTCTTATTTTACCTCTTCCAATTCTATTTGTATATATTAAAATTCTGTACTTTTATAGATATTGAGCTCTTAAATACATTGCATGCTTACTTGTTTTACTAGTATGAAGTAAAATGTTTTATTTTATTTTTTATAAATTTATAAATTGTCTAATAAATTCAGAATATTTCATTTTATCCAATTAATCCTTAATATTTTTTTACGTAACTTTTAATTTTTAACATAATATATAAACATTTTAGTTGATTATTAATATTTATATATTTAATTGATAAATTTTAATTTAGATAATTTAAATGTTCAATTAATTTATTTATATTAATGTAAATTTTTAAAAATTATTGTTCTTTTTATTACTTATTAAAATTTTGTATATTAATTAATATACCAAATTTTACTTAAATAAAATAATATTTTAATTCAATTGAATTAAGTGATATCATTGTATCTGGAATAATATTTTTTTTATTAGTTATAACTTAACACTATTTTACATTGTACTATTTTATAAATTAATTTAGGTTTAAATAATAAAATATTAAATGGCGTTATTATTGTCACGATCCAAATCGGAAGTTATGACTGGCGCTAGGGAATGAGAATTTTTTCGAATCCGGAACTTGTAGCAAGCCTTAGAAATAAAAATGCATATAATAAATAAATAAAAATACGTCAGAATTAAAATCTTAAATCGATATAAAATAAACACTTAATGTCATATCATAAAATAAAATATTTTTATATAATATTTAGAGAAATGTCTTTGACATTAAAATTACATTCTACAGATACAAAACACTAATACTGCAGCTTTCTAGAATATAATAAAAGTTCAGATAAATAATTTACATAATCTAGCAGGAGCTGAAAAAGTCCGCCATAGAGGTCAACTATTAAGGTTTGAAGAGGAGGAATCTCCTGAAAAAAATATTGAGGGGAGTCAGACCTCACTGAGTGAATTATTATAATATATATATACATGCAATCTAAGTCATACACAGTCAGACATCAATATATATATATATATATATATACACACACACACACACAGACATTTGCACACAAATGCTAAAATTCACTTTTATATATATTGAAATGCAGAAAACATTTATTTAGATAAAGGATTAAATAGAACCCTAAAACAATCGCAACCTCAAACAAATATCTCACTAGCCACGCAGACTTACTTAATTTCAAATAAATTCTCTTATTCCATTTTGGATAATAAACTGGCCCCGAGACACTAAGTCAACCGAGCTCCAGCAGTCTCATTGTTAGTGTGATTGGCCCCGATACATTAGGTTAACCGAGCTCCAACAACCACACTAATCACTTATATTAAATATCAAATATTCAATAATCAAATGCTCCTCATATAATTTCCACAAAACATACCCTAAAGTCCAATGAACCGGTACGTACACAGTCCTAATGCAGCCCACTAGGTAGTACGTGCTATCAATATTCTTCGAATAAAATTGTATATTTATGAAAAATAAATGAATGTATAATTAAACATAAAAAAATTCATAACAAAGAAATATACCATATATATATACTATAAATATACCGAAAATATACTAAATATACTTCAAGTATATATATATATGCTACATATAACCAAAATCAACCGGAATGCATATTGAGAAATTATCAAGTATATGTCATTGCATATATGTCGAAATATACCAAAATATACTAAAAGTATATCGAAAATATACATATTCATTTAATAAAATAATTCATGTTTAAACTCATATTAAAATATGAAAACTTATAATTATGCATCCTATATGCAATGCATATATAAAATAATAACTCACAAGTTTGCACTCCTCGAAATTGGCTCGACAGGCCTGATCCGATAGGCTTCGGTCTCGACACAACTAGAAAATAAGTAATAACAATAATCAGAATAAATTTCTAACTTATACTTTTAAAGGAGACTCGATCTAGGAATACAAAACTCAGACAAACACAGAAATTCAGGATCGATCCGATGTCACATTTTATGAGAATTTCACCAAAAATTCGACATAACCTCCTTTGTAAAACAGATATCTTTCTACTAAAAAGTAGAGCTGATCTCATAAGAAAAACACACTTCTATCATACAAGACTCAACACCTCGGGTTAGGACCCCGAACTATACAATTCCCCAACTGAGGTTCACAATTACCAAAAAATACAAATAAAATAATAAATATATTAAAAATCATTAAATTCCATAAATATCCACAAAATACCAAAATATAATACTTTTAAACATTAAAACACTAAATACAATTATTTTCACAATAATTAAATAAAATCTCAAATAATAATATAATATTAATAAAAATCCAATTTTTCAATAATTCCACATAAAATAGTAAAATTTCATTTTTATATATTCAAATAGCTTAAATATATATTAAAAGTAATAAAAAAAATCCATTTAATCACCAAAATAGTAAAAAATATATTATTTGAATATAATTTTTAAAAATTAGTATTAATTAGTTAAAAATAGTAAATTATTTATAAAAATCATTTTAATACCCTATATAATTCTAAAATCATTTAAAACATAGTACTTAACTATAATTTCCACAATTAACTCATAAATACAAAATTCACATAATATAAAAACATTCCTAAAAATTATATAAATTCACCAAATTTTTTTTTATAAATTCTAAAATTATTGTCACGACCTGAACTCAAGGGCACGTGACTGACACTAGGAAATGGGTAGGCATAAGGCCCCTGAAACCCGTAGTAAGCCTTAAAAAAAAGAAAAATAAAACCTTCCAATTTAAAACTTTATTTTATAACAGAACACATTATCAAACTGATTTTTCTAACAATAAACATAATTGAGTGCATAAATAAAATATTCTTCAGTGTCACATATCATAAATCAATCTTAAATCATTATACATAAGCGTGGTTCATTGAAATAAAATACATAAGTATGCTTAAGTTATACAAATTCATAGTATAGTTACTACTGCAGTTTTTTAGAGTTACTACTACAGTACAACTTACAATGACCTACATAGTATAGTCGGTGACGAAGAAATCTGACGTAAAGGTGGTCTGAGGTCGAACTCCCAAGCTCCTAGAAAAAAAAATTGAGGGAAATCAAACCTCACTGAGTAAGTCAACAAAAAGAGCTGTACGGTTTGAAAATCTTTTTGAAAACCATATATTTATAGTGAAAATATATATATATATATATATATATATATATATATCTTTTGAAAAATCTCGGTAGAACCCTAATCCCATATTTCTAAATGGCTAACTGGGCCCACTTATTCCAATTGGATTGCTAGTCCCCGAGAGCAAGGGCATCTACTGAGGCACCAGGCTGCAGTCATCCACTTAATCCAAATACATGGCACTGGCGGTCCCCGAGAGCTAAGGCATCAACCGAGGCACCCATCCCAGTCCAATATTAACTTCCTAATCATTGGCGGTCCTCGAGAGGAAGGCTTCCACCAAGGCACCCGTCCCAGTTTAATATTCACCAGTTATACATACATCATATCCATCTCTCAATCTCTACCATGTGCACACGGTCCTGATGAAACCCACCAAGTAGCCCGTTCTACCAAAATTTCTCAAAAATGATTTTTAAATAAATAAAATGCATTTAAACCATAAATAGCAACATTAAATTAAATAAATCATATAATGAATAATAAAAATATAAGTGCACACATTCTTTAAATAAAACACATGCACAAATCATTTTATCAACTTACAAGATAAATGAGAAGGCTGACGACTGTGCGTCTGCCTTGATCCAACAGCTTCCGCTCCGATATTCTCTAGAAAAAAATAAATAACAGACCTTTTTTTAAAAAACCATGTCTATGGATTTGAAATCAAAAATCAACAGAAATAGTAAAATTCTAGACTAACTTGAGGAAGATCGGATAAGATTCGATAGAAATTTATTAACAGTAGAAATTTATTACAGATATCACGTTTTACGAGAAAATCTATCGAAATTTTGGCAGAGTTAATGTGTGTGTGTATATATATATCTTTTGAAAAATCTTGGTAGAACCTTAATCCTATATTTCTAAATGGCCAACTGGGCCCACTTATTCTAATTGGATTACCGATCCCCGAGAGCAAGGGCATCTACCGAGCCACCAAGCCGCAGTCATCCACTTAATCCAAATACATGGCACTGGCAGTCCCTGAGAGCTAAGGCATCAACCGAGCCACCCATCCCAGTCCAATATTAACTTCCCAATCACTGGCGGTCCCCGAGAGGAAGGCTTCCACCGAGGCACCCGTCCCAGTTTAATATTCACCAGTTATACATACATCGGATCCATCTCTCAATCTCTACCATGTGCACATGGTCCTGGTGAAACCCACCAGGTAGCCCGTTCTATCAAAATTTCTCAAAACTGATTTTTAAATAAATAAAATGCGTTTAAACCATAAATAGCAACATTAAATTAAATAAATCATATAATAAATATTAAAAATATGAGCGCACGCATTCTTTAAATAAAACACATGCACAAATCATTTTATCAACTTAAAAGATGAACAAAAAGGTTGACGACCGCACGTCTGCCTTGATCTAACAACTTCCGCTCTGACATTCTCTAGAAAAAATAAATGACAGACCTTTTTTTTAAAAAACATGTCTATGGATTTGAAATCGAAAATCAACAGAAATAGTAAAATTCTCGACTGACTCGAGGAAGACTGGATAAGATTCGATAGAAATTTATTAACGGTAGAAATTTATTACAGATATCACGTTTTACGATAAAATTTATCAAAATTTTGGCGGAGTCTCCTTTGTAAAACGGACATCTCTCTACCATAAGTAGAGTCATTCCTGCATAAAAAAAAACTTCTAATAATTGTAGACATTTACACTCGAGTCAGGCTTCTAGAACTACACTTAGCCCCGATCGAGATCACAACTCAATCAACACATCACAAAATTAAATCATCACTTCCAAAAATGCATATTCGTACAAATATCCATAACTTAGAAAATAATTCCTCTTTAAAGCTTAAAACAAATTTCACAAACATATATATATATATATATATAGAAACAATATTAAAAATTAATATTACCTAATTAAAATACTTATAAATTTATAAAAATTCTCTAAGCCGCCTAAATATTGATAAAATCAATTAACATATATACTTAACTATAATAAGCATAATTTACATATTTACCCATATAATAATAAAATATACATAATATTCAAAATAATACTTAATATATATATTATTAAAATTAATTTTCAAGAATTAGTGTTAATTAGTCTAAATAGTAATTAGTTTGCAAAATTCCTTTTTAATGCCCTTAATTATAATTAAAACCAACCACAATTTATTGTTTAACTATAATTAACACAAAATTTCTCTAAGCCACCTAAATATTGATAAAACCAATTAACATATATACTTAACTATAATAAGCATAATTTACATATTTACCCATATAATAATAAAATATACATAATATTCAAAATAATACTTAATATATATATTATTAAAATTAATTTTCAAGAATTAGTGTTAATTAGTCTAAATAGTAATTAGTTTGTAAAATTCCTTTTTAATGCCCTTAATTATAATTAAAACCAACCACAATTTATTGTTTAACTATAATTAACACAAAATTACGTTCCTACCCCTATAATATATAAACTTACATAACACACTATTAATACTAAAAAAAAAATTTCCTTGAAAATTATACAAATATCTAAAAAATTATTTTCTCTACATTAAAATTCTTAATATAATTAAAAACATATAATTGACTACTAATTTCTTCCAAATTATAAATTTAGTCTAATATCCACATTTGACATAAACTTAAAAATAATTATAAAAAATAGTATAAAATTCACAAAAATTATAAATTTAAATCATAAAATTAATAACATTTGATAATAACACCAATTATCAATTTTTTTTACAATTAAATTTCGGATATAAACAAAATATTACAAAATATTCAAAATTTACCAAATTCACAAAAAAAATTCCTATAATCTTCAATAAAATTAACACACCCAAAAATAATTAACAAGAACTACCCTAATTACTAACTAAACCTAAATAATTATCAAATAAAATCAAATAAAATTCTAGAAAAATCAATTAATTCACCAAAATTTCCAAAAATCAAAACCAACCTCATTAAACAATAAACAACCCCAACTAACCTAGGATGTACCAATAACAATCAAAAATCAAGAGGAAAAAGAAGGAATCAAGTGAGTGTTACTCACTGTCAAATGGAACAAATGGGAAGGGGAGGAAGAGCTTGCTGCCATCGAAATGCAAACCAAGGAAGTAGCTCAGGTGAGGCAGGAAGGCAGCGATCCGGCGGAGGGGCAAAACTGGGCAGACAGATTGAGACAGGGCTGTCGCGCGAGGGAGAAGGAATGTTGCCTGGCGAGGAAGAAAAAGAGCAGCAGCAGCAACTAGAGAGCTCGGTGATGGCTGCAGATGGAGGTTTCCGGTGGTGATGGAGGTGGCACAATAAGAGGAGAGGCAGAGATGGTGATGGGCGGAAGTGGGGACGAGTTGCTGGTTTTTTTGGGGGGTTGGTTTTGGTTCAGGAGGTGTGTGTGTCCTTCATTTCATCATTATATATATATATATATATATATATATATATATATATATATATATATATATATATATATATTCATATACATACATATAGTATTCCCAAAATTCACATATATCCATATATATATATATACAAACACACCTATATCTATATATAATAATAAATTCTTAAAATAATATTAACATATATGCATATCAATTAAATAGCTAGATAATTAAAAATTATGTAATCTAATTTAAATTTATTTATTACTAACAAAATCCAATAATTACTTTAGTTAAATAAATACGTAGGGTATTACAATTATTAACTCAAATTAATAACACTAATTTAACTAAATTTTCATTAAAACTAATTAATTAACATAATTATGAAAAATTCAATATTTAATATTAAAATAATAAAAAAATATCCAAAATTCAAATTAATTCAAAAAAATACACAAAAAAAATATATTTAAAAAGCTAAAGCTACCATAAACAATAATTATGAAGCAAGTTTCATGAATCAAACATTATTAAGTTAAAAAAAAAAACCCTAAAACACATAAACTAAAAATTGAAGATAACTAAAAATCGAAGAGATTTTAGCTCAAATGGAGCTCGGAAATGGACTCACCAGAGCAAGAGCGTTCAAAGGAGACTGGTGTGATGTCTTATGGTGGCCAGAATCCTCACCGACGTCAATGGAGCTTCACCTTCAGTCAAGCTTTGATTTTGGTGCTCCGACGATGATCCGATGAGTTGAAGGCAATGAGGAGGTGAAGGAGGAAGGGAGGAGTTGATAGTGGTAAGTGGTGGCTGTGGCTGATGGTTCGACGTGGGTGGAGGGTGGTTGATCGAGAAGAAGAAGAACATAAAGAAGAAGGAAAGAAAGAAAGAGGCCGACCCGATTTGACTTTTCTATTTTTAATTATGAAATTACTTAAATGGCCTTCAATCAAAATAATAATGATAATAATAATAACAACAACAACAACAATAACAACAACAACAATGATAATAATAAGAATGTTAACAATAATAATACTAATAATAATATTAATAACAATGATAATAATAATAATAATAATAATAACTTTAATATTATAAAGTAATCCCATATAAAATAAATTATTTTATGTAAACAATTTCTTAGAATAAAATACATAAATAATATTAGCGAACATTAATAATAACATACACATTAAATTTAAAATTATTAACATTGCATATTCTAAAATAACATTATTTTATTTAAAATACTGGGTCGCTACAATCTCCCCTCCTTATAAGAATTCATTCTCGAATTCAAAGAAAAGAACAGACATAAGATTCATCGAGAAAAGAGATAAGGATAAGAAGCTCACATCTCTGCTTTAGTCTGCCAAGTGTGCTCCTCCATATTGTTGCTTCACCACAACACCTTGACCATTAGAATTTGCTTCAAACGCAACTAACGAACTTGATAGTCTACAATCACAATAGGTTCCTCCTTGAACGTCAGGTCTTCATTCACTTCCACACTATCAAGCTGCAACACGTATGAAGGGTCTGAAATATACTTTCTCAGTATCAAGATATGGAACACTGGATGCACTTGAGATAAACTCGGGGGCAAAGCCAATCGATATGCAACCATGTCCACTCTCTCTAAAATCTCAAACAGTCCAATGTATCTCGGTGCTAGCTTACCCTTTTTGCTAAATCTCATCACACCCTTCATAGGAGATACCTTTAGAAACACATAGTCTCAAACTTGGAATTTCACATCTCTACGTCTCAGATTCGCATAGCTCTTTTATCTGCTAATTGCGATCTTTAATCTCCTTTTGATCACAGCAACCTTCTCAGTGGCATCCTAAACCATTTAAGGTCTAGTCAACGCCCTCTCTCCAATCTCATCCCAACTTAAAGGGGATCTACATTTTCTTCTGTATAGAGCCTTATATGGTGCCATCCCAATACTGTTATGGTAGCTGTTATTATATGCAAACTCCACAAATAAAAAATGGTCATCCTAGCTACCTCCTATATCCAATACACACATCCTCAACATATCTTCAAGTGTTTGGATTGTCCTCTCATACTGGCCATCTATCCAAAGGTGAAAAGCAGTATTGAAATCAAGTTTGGTGCCCATCGCTTCTTGCAAATTCTATAAAAATGAGAGGTAAACACTGAACCTCTATTAGATACAATGGACACAAGTACTCCATAAAGGAAGGCACACAATATGCTTAACATACAGCTTCACCAATTTAGGTACAGAATAAGTCACTTTCACAGGAAAAAAATAAGTAGACTTAGTTAACCTGTCCATAATCACCCAGATGGAATCGTATCCATCCTTAGAATGATGTAACCCAACCACAAAATCCATAGCAATTCTCTCCCATTTCCACTCAGGAAAAGAAAGTGGCTGAAGCTTCCCATAAGGCTTATGATGTTCAACTTTCACTTGCTGACACGTCAAGTACTTAGCAATAAAATTAGCTACATCCTTCTTCAGTCCATCCCACTAATACAAGTCTTTGATATTATGGTACATCTTAGTAACACCTGGATGTACACTGTAAGCTATAAAATGTGCTTCCTCAAAGATCTCTTCTCTCAAATTATCCATATCAGGAATGCATAACCTACCACTGATCCACAAAATAACTTCATCATCAAGTGTGAAGTCAGTGAACTTCCTTGCATGATTATTCTCTGCAAACTTTGCTAATATAGTATCTTGGCCTTGAGCTACCTTAATCCTACCTCTCAGCCCAAGTCAAAAATTAAACTGAGCTAACAGTCCACCAGATCTACTCATCTTCATCATCAGACCTTAATCCACTAACTAGTGCAACTCTTAGATTAATAGTCTCCTCTCTATACTAATGTGAGCAAGACTACTTGAGGACTTCTTATTTAAGGCATCTGCTACCACATTAGCTTTGCCTAGATGATAAATAATCTTGTAATCATAGTGCTTTAGGAGTTCTAACCATCTCCTCTACCTCAAATTCATATCTCTATGTTGAAAAATATACTTAAGGCTCTTGTGATCTATAAAAATCTCACAAGTCACCCCGTACAGATAATGTCTCCAAATCTTGAGAGCAAAGATCACTACAGCGATCTCTAGGTCATGGGTAGGATAATTCTATTCATGCTTCTTTAACTTCTTGAAGCATAAACTATCACCCTACCATTTTGCATTAACACATAACCTAGACTAACTCTAGAGGCATCACAATACACAATGAATTTATCTACTCCATTAGGTAAAGCTAAAACTGGAGCTGTGGTTAACTTCTCCTTCAGCAACTGGAAACTATTCTCATAAGCATCTAACCACTCAAACTTCACATTCTTCTGAATCAAGCGAGTCATAAGAGCTAAAATTCTAGAAAAATCCTGCATAAATCTCCTATAATACCCAGCTAAACCTAGAAAACTATGAATCTCTATAACTGTAGTCAGTTTGAGCCACTCAGACGTTGCCTCAATCTTCAGTGGATCAACCTAAATACCATCTTTAGACACTGCGTGTCCAAGGAATGCAACACTCTCTAACCAGAAATCACACTTCAAGAATTTAGCATAAAGCTGATATTCTCTCAGTGTTTGTAGTATAGTCCTCAAGTGATATACATGCTCCTCCCTACTCTTTGAATACACCAATATATCATCAATGAAGACTACCACAAACTAATCCATAAATGGTTTGAATACCCTATTCATCAAATCTATAAAAGCAACTGGTGCATTAGTCAACCCAAATGATATCATCAGAAACTCATAGTGGCTATATCAAGTGTAGAATGCCATTTTAGGAACATTGGCCTCACTGATCCACAACTGATGATAACTTGACCTTAAGTCAATTTTAAAAAAGAACTATGCACCTTAAAGCTGAGTAAATAAATCATTTATCCATAGGAGAGGATACTTGTTCTTTACTGTCACCTTGTTCAGCTCCCTGTAATCTATGCATAGTCTCAGGGTACCATCCTTCTTCCTGACAAACAGGACTGGTGCACCCCAAGGAGAAACACTAGGTTTAATAAAACCTTTATCTAGCAATTCCTATAACTGCTCCTTCAACTCTTTCAACTCTGCAGGAGCCATTCTGTAGGGTAGCATTAAAATAGGAGTAGTGCCTGGAACCATATCTATACATAACTTAATCTCTCTGTGAGGTGGTAAACTTGGCAACTTCTCAAGAAAAACATTAAGAAACTCATAGGCAATAGGAACATATGTGATTGACAACTTCTCTACTGAAGTATCCCTGACTAATGCTAAATATCCCTGACAACCCTTCCTCAGCATCTTCCTAGCTGTGATAGTAGAGATGAGATTCTGAGGTTCAGAACTCTTATCACCCATAAACTTAAACTCTTATTCATCAGGAATTCTAAAAATCACCTCTTTACTCTAAAAATCCATAAGGCACAGTGCTAAGACAATAAATCCATACCCAAAATCACATCAAACTTTATCACATCCAACAACACTAATTATGCTGGCAATTCTCTACCTTCGATAGACATTGGACAACTAGAAAGAACAACGTCAGTGTCCAATGAATCACTTAGAGGAGTGGCGACAGACAAAGGAAAATCCATCCTCAAAGCTTGGTAACACGACTTCGAAGTAAAAATAATAGATACAAAGGAATGTGTGGCAGCCGGATCAAACAAAACCCAAGCATCCAAGTAATAAATTGGAATAATACCTGCAATGATTGCATTAGATGCCTGAGCATCCTGCTGAGTGAGGTGAAAAACCCTGGCCTGACCTTGACCTCCCTGCTGACTGGTAGAGGCCTAGCCAAAACCTCTGGCACCTCCTCTAGTACCTTTACCACGTCCTTGCTGAGCAATAATATGTGTCGAAATCGGGTGCTGACTTGGAGGCAATTAGAAAGGAGTTGGTACTGCACTAACAATCAACTGTTGTGAAAACTGCAAAAACTGTTGTAGCTAAAAACTAGAATATGGACATGATTTGGCGAAATGTCTCGACTGTCGCATTTAAAGCATGTCAATGGTGCTATATAACAAGGTCCCTGATGGACTCTACCATAAGTCTGATAGGCGTTGGTTGTTGATCTTGTGTTGCTGTATCCTGAACTCCAACCACTACTGCTGCTAAAAGAACTTGACCTAAATCTGAAAGGTTTACAAGGTCTAGCACGACCATGTCTGCTACTCCTATATACTCTCTATTGTTGCCTTTGGCTTTGCTACATTGAGCCTCTCTATAGACTACTGGAACCAATTTAAAAGGTCAAATATGGAGTAGTATAAAATCCTCATGACTAAATACCCAATTGATAGTAATTAGGCATAGTTCCTTGCTTGACTAATCTTAACTCTATCTCTTTAGCCAACTCTATCACTAACTCTAAAGTAAGGCCCGTAGTAGGCATCTTAGCAAATGCAGAACCCAGACTAGTGATATACGTAATAATAGTAAAATACTGACCTCACATCAAATTCTCTACATATCTGCCAAGTCGGAGAAACTCTTTAGTGTAGTCCTTGACGGATCTATCTCCCTTAGTAATGCTCATCAGCTGAAGTCTGTAACTCATCCAGAGTGGTTCTAGGAAAAATCTCCTCATAAACCTCTCTCTAAATTGTGCCCAAGTCATCGTAGTCATATACAACTGAATCACCTAAACGAACCAATGTAAGGTTGATCCCTTAGTAGACAAATTGACTATCATGATCTGCTGGTACTCGGTGTGAGCAGTCTGAGTCTCATCTCAATAACATGCAGAAAGTCTAACGGATCTGACATCCCATCAAAAGCTATCTGATAAACTCTAGCATAGAACAGTGCTGCCTTAGGGTTAGACATACCCTACTGATAGGCAGGCTGTATCAGTGGTGCAACTTGAGGTATTACAGCTTCCTCGTACTCTGGCTCTATAGATTCCTCATTCTATAGTTGTCGCTATCTATGGTGACCTCCCGCTTCTCGAGGTCTACCTTTACCTTAACCTTTATGCCTTGCTAGCTGCTCCAGAGGTAAAACCTTATCCTGAAATGACTCATCATCCTCGGCCTCAATGAACGGTGGAGTGACAAGCGCTCGCCTCCTTATTCTAAAAAGACAAAACCAAAGAGATTCAAACAAAATAGACAATCTAGTGGTTATGTGGAATACAACATCAAGGAAAACTTATCGAAGACAAGATTAGACCTAATTAACTGCAATAGTTTCAAAGAAAACACAACTCTAAAAACCTAGGTCCATAAAACTAATAACCTAGGGCTTTGATATTAACTTTGTCATGACTCAAATCGGGAGTCATGACCGGCACTAGGGAACGAGAATTCTTTCGCATCCAGAACCCGCAGCAAGCCTTAGAAATAAAAACGCATGCAATAAATAAATAAAAATATATTAGAATTAAAATCTTAAATTGATATCAAATAAATACTTAATGTCATTCATATAATAAAATATTTTCATACAATATTCAAAGAAAGATCTCTGACATTAAAATTACATTCTACAGATACAAAGCACTACTACTGCAGTTTTCTAGAAAATAATAAAATTTTAGATAAATAATTTACATAATATAGTCGGGGTTGAAGAAGTCCGACGTAGAGGTCTACTACTGAGATCTGAAGATGAGGAATCTCCTAAAAAAAATATTGAGGAGAGTCAGACCTCACTGCATGAATTATTATAATCTATATACATGCAATCTAAGTCATACACAGTGAGGCATCAATATATATACACACATACACACACACACACACACACACACACACACACACATACAAACATTTCACACAAATGCTAAAATCCACTTTTATATATATTGAAATGCAGAAAACATTTATTTAGATGAAGGATCAAATAGAACCCTAAAACAATTGCAACCTCAAAAAAAATATCTCACTAGCCACGCTGGCTTACTTAATTCCAAATAAATTCTCTTATTCCATTTTGGATAGTAGACTAGCCCTGAGACGCTAAGTCAACCGAGCTCCAGCAGTCTCACTATTAGTGTGATTGGCCCCGAGACACTAGGTCAATTGAGCTCCAACAACCACACTAATCACTCATATCAAATCTTAAATATTCAATAATCAAATTCTCCTCAAATAATTCTCACAAAACAGGCCCTAAAGTCTAATGAACCGGTGTGTACACAATACTAGTTCAGCCCACTAGGTAGCACGTTCTATCGATATCTTTCGAATAAAATTGTATATTTATGGAAAATAAATGAATGCATAATTAAACAGAAATAACATTCATAACAGAGAAATATACCATAAATATACCAAAAATATACTAAATATATTTCAAATATATATATATATATATATATAACCAAAATCAACCAGAATGCATATTGAGAAATTATCAAGTTTATGTCATTGCATATACGTCGAAATATATCAAAATATACTAAAAGTATACCGAAAATATACTTATTGATTTAATAAAATAATTCATGTTTAAATTCATATTAAAATATGAAAACTTATAATCATGCATCCTATATGCAATGCATATATAAAATAATAACTCACAAGTTTGCGCTCCTCAAGACTAGCTCGATGGGTCCGGTCTGATAGGCCTCAGTCTTGGTGCAAGTAGAAAATAAATAATAATTATAATTATAATAAATTTCTAACTTATACTTTTAAAGGAAGCTCGATCTAGGAATACAAAACTCAGACAAACACAAAAATTCAGGATTGACCCGATGTTACATTTTACGAGAATTCTACTAAAAATTTGGTAGAACCTCCTCTGTAAAATGGACATTTCTCTACTAAAAAGTAGATCCAATTCTGCAAAAAAAATACACTTCTATCACACAAGGCTCAACACCTCGAGTTGGGACCCTGAACTGTACAATTCCCCAACCGAGGTTCACAATTTACCAAAAATACAAATAAAATAATAAATATATTAAAAATCATTAAATTCCATAAATATCCACAAAATACCAAAATATAATATATTTAAACATTAAAACACTAAATACAATTATTTTCACAATAATTAAATAAAATCTCAATTAATAATATAATATTAATAAAAATCCAATTTTTCAATAATTCCACATACAATAGTAAAATTTCATTTTTATATATTCAAATAGCTTAAATATATATTAAAAGTAATAAAAAAAATCCATTTAATCACCAAAATAGTAAATAATATATTATTTGAATATAATTTTCAAAAATTAGTATTAATTAGTTAAAAATAGTAAATCATTTATAAAAATCATTTTAATACCCTATATAATTCTAAAATCATCTAAAACATATTATTTAACTATAATTTCCACAAAATTACACAATTAACTCATAAATACAAAATTCACATAATATAAAAATATTCCTAAAAATTATATAAATTCACCAAATTTTTTTTTTTATAAATTCTAACATTATTAACTCAAATTATTAACACTAATTTAACTAAATTTTCATGAAAACTAATTAATTAACATAATTATCAAGAATTCAATATTCAATATTAAAATAATAAAAAAATACCCAAAATTCAAATTAATTCAAAAAAAATACAAAAAAAATATATTTGAGAAGCTAAAGCTACCACAAACAACATTTGTGAAGCAAGTTTTCATGAATCAAACATTAGCAAGTTAAAAAAAAAAATAAAAACCCTAGAACACATAAACTAAAAATTGAAGATATCTAAAAATTGAAGGGATTTGAACCCAAAAGGAGCTCGGAAATGGACTCATCAGAGCAAGAACATTCAAAAGAGACCGGTGCGACGCCCTATAGTGGCCAGAATCCTCACCGGCGTCAATGGAGCTTCACCTTCGATCAAGCTTCGATTTCGGCACTCTGACGTCAATCCGGCAAGCTAAAGGCGGTAAGGAGGTGGAGGAGGAAGGAAGGAGTTGATGGTGGTGAGTGGTGGCTGTGGCTGGCAATCCGACGTGGGTGGAAGGTGGCTGACCGAGAAGAAGAAGAAGAAGAAGAAGAAGAAGAAGAAGAAGAAGAAAGAAAGAGGCTGACCCGATTTGACTTTTCTATTTTTTAATTATGAAATTACTTAAATGCCCTTCAATCAAAGTAGTAATAATAATAATAATAATAATAATAACAACAACAATAACAATACTAATAATAATATTAATAACAATGATAATAATACTAATAACTTTAATATTATCAAGTAATCTCACGTAAAACAAATTATTTTACATAAATAATTCCTTAAAATAAAATACATAAATAATATTAGCGAACATCAATAATAATATATAAATAAAATTTAAAATTATAACACTGCATATTCCAAAATAATATTATTTTATTTAAAATACTGGGTCGCTACAATTATTTTCCCTCAAAATTTTAAATAAGCTAAACTAAATTAGATTTTTTTTCTTAAAAATTATTATTTTCTTTTTTAGGTACACATTTTTTTTTTTAAAATGTATACTTATAAATTTTTAATTTACTTTCATTTAGCATTAACTAAAATAAATCTAGCAGGATATATTTTGCTTAAATTTTGTTTTTACAAAAATTAGATAAAAAATTTATTAATAAATAAATTACAATTATATTATGTAGATATAATGTTCATAAGAGTATTTAGCAGTTAATATTATTTTTATATTGAAAATAAAATATAGATAATTAAATTATAAATATAATTGATAAAAATTTTTTAAATTATATTTACTGAATAGGGTTAATCTTACTAAAATCAAAGTATAAGAAAAAAATGCTTAGAAATAAAAAAGTTGAAGGGTGAACAAAAAACAAATTTTTGAGTTAAAGTGATAAAAATTAGGGGGTGAACCCTAGGATGCGGCCGCTGGAGTCTTCTGCGACCGAAATCCTGCATGCCTCCAAGCATGGTGATGATCACGTCGGTTATGCAGATTTATTTTCTGCCAAGGGATTTCTGCAATGCACCACATTCAACCCTGTTCCTTGTACATCAACTTCTGACGCAGCAGTTTTGAATATTAAAACTTTCGCATATGTGGTAGCAGCTGCTTCAGCGTTGCCTCTACCATCTGTTCCATCTGCCCCGAAACAAGGTGTCTTCCAAGCAATTAAAATTAACAATGTCTGGCTCTATGCCAGCATTCTCTTATTGCGAGAGTGGTCTTAGGTAAAGGAGAATCACCTTGGGTCCTTCCAAAACTCAAGGAAAAGCTGACAATAATCTGGAATTTGACATCTGAATGGCAATTGGTTTCCCTGGGTAAAGGATTCTTCCAATTCCTTTTACACTCTGTAACAGCTAAGGAGATGGTCTGGAACCGCGGATCGATTTCTCTTAAACCTGGTGTCTTGAGATTGCAGCAATGGCAACCCGATTTTGATCCTTACAAGCAGAAATCCACTACAACACAGCTATGGGTAAGGTTTTACAGACTCCCGTTGTAATTTTGGGACCCTTAAATCCTGGAGGACATATCTCATTGGACACCTATCCGCATTGACAGGGCTACTTTGGAAGGTGACCTTGGGCATTTTGCTCGCGTTCTGGTGGATGTGGATCTTGCGCAAACCTTGCAGTATCTTCTTATGTTAAATTGCAATGGATCTCTTTTTGACATAGAGGTAGTGTACGAAAGCCTCCCAGAATTTTGTAGAAATTGCAATTCGATTGGTTATAGTGCGGTGGCTTGTCGTTTGGTCAAGTCTCAAGACCCTCACAACAAAGTGGAACAAGCTATTCCGATGCAAAAGAAGCCTGCTGACAGAGGTCATTCTCTTGTCATAAAAGAATGGCATCCGAAACGAAACACAAGTGTTCCTATTGTTCCAATGGCCAATGCATTTGCAAATCTGCAGAAAACTTTTCAGGCAAATGAACTGAAGACTCAGCTGTTGGCTCCAACATCAAATGATGCTCAGAATCATGTAGTGCATGCCGAGTTTAATGCCCAAAATCAGGTAGTGCATGCCGAGGTTGATGCCCATAATCAGGTAGTGCATGACGAGGTTGATGCTCAGAATCATTCAGCTCAGAACGCGGTTGATGTTATGGCCAATGCCTCTCCGGCCAAGTGTGTTAATTCTGACTATCCTGGTGCTCAAGAGGAGGCAAATTTACTATCAAGCTTAGACAATGACCAATCAAGCCAGGTTTTAGCACAAAAAGAGATGCAAATAGTTGCCAAACAGGCTTGGGCTAACTTGGTATATCAGGATCCTGAACCATGGCAGATTGCTAGTAGCAAGAAGAAAAAGAAACAAAATTAATCTAGAATGGTTGTGCTCACAAGTAACAGACCTCAGACAAGGTATGTATCAAATACTTCGCAATGAATATTTTATTTTGGAATTACAGAGGGTTAGGTAATCCCAATACCTAACATGTTCTTTTTAATATATGTCGTCTTCATAAGCCTGCTTTTGTTTGCATTGCTGAACAGAAGGTGTACTTTGATTCCATCCATAGTGGTTTCTAGCATTCTTTAAATTTGTCTTTTTTTGCTTCTAATTCCATGGATTTTCCTACTCTTTGGTTGCATGTTTCAAGTGATTTGGGGGCAAGAAATGTTAATATTTTTTTGAATTCTTCTCAGCATATCACTGCCAAATATCAGTTTGATATGAAGTCTCAATTTGTTACTTGTGTCTATGCTCATGTGTTGGTATCTATGAGAAGGTATCTTTGGGCAAAATTGGAACACTTATCTTCTTTGATTTCTTCAAATTGGTTCTTGTTAGGGGATTTGAATGCCTGCTTTGGAGTTCATGAAAAGCTTCACCGTCCTGTTAATGCTCAGTCTTGTCAGGATTTTATTTCTGCCAAAAATAATTGTTCCTTAACTTGTTTACATACTAAAGGTCCTTTGTATACATGGACTAATAATAGACATGAGATTCATCGAGTTGATATTCGTCTTGATCATGCTTTACGTTCAGATGTTTCTTTTAGAATTGGAGCTCTATTGAGTGTCACTCTCTTGTTCGCCACTGCTCAGATCTTAATCCTATTATGCTCTCTTGTCGTCAGCTTTCTATTTTGCCAAAGCCTTTTCAATTTTTATCCATGTGGACTTCTTATGATAGTTTTCCTTCATCAGTTGGTATTTTTGGTGTTCCCTTTCAATTTTTAGCCATCCCATGTTTTTTATGATGTCTAAATTAAAGCTTATGCGTTGTTTTTTTAAGAACATGAAATATATTAACTTTCGGTTAGGTTGATTTTTTTTTTTATCTCAAAAGCAAAGCAGCAGCTTCTTTCTATTCAACAGGATATTGAGCTTAATGGTTTCTCAGATCATTTACATTGTCAAAAGCTTAGTGTTAATAATGATCATTCTTTACACTTGTCTTAGCAAGAGTCTCTTTTGAAGGATAAGAGTTGTATTAGATGGCTTCGGGATGGTGACTGAAACTCTAAATTTTATCATGGCCTTCTTGTTAGATGACTAGGTCAAAGTTCAGGGTGTTCTATGCTAATTGATGGAGATTTAGTGAATAATTCTGAGATTATTACTAATCATGTTATGGATTATTTCTCCAAGCTTTTTTCTTCACATAAGGTTCCTCAAGATTTTTCAAAAGTTAAAGAGGCGATTCTTTTTATGGTTACAACTGCAGACGATTTGATGCTTAATATGCCGCCAACCAATGATCTTATTCACATTGTGGTTTTTGCCATGGATCCCCATAATGCTCCAAGTCCTAGTGGCTTTACAGGTCATTTTTTTTCATTCTTATTGGAATACTGTTGGTTTTGATCTTTGTAATGCTATTTGTCATTTTTTCACTACTGGTTCACTGTTTCCTAGCTTGAATTCTAATTTGATGGTTCTTATTCCTAAGATCTTAGGAGCTAATTCTGTTGAAAAATTTTGCCCCATAATTCTAAGTAATTTTCTCTTTAAGATAATTACTAGAATTTTAGTAGATCGGCTAGGTCCTATTGCTTCTAGAATTATTTTTGAAAATCAATTTGGTTTTCTTAAGGATGGAATATTGAAGACTGTATTGTGACAACATCTGAATGTTTTAATATTATGCATTATAGTGGTAGAGGTGGTAATATAGCCTTGAAAATTGACATTAGAATGGCATTTGATTCTTTGGAATGAGATTTTATTTTGGCAGTCCTTCACAGTTTTAGCTTGTTTAACAATTTTTATGATTGGATCTTAACAAATTTTGACTTTGCAAAATTGTCTATTTAAAAATGGTAGTCCTAAGGGTTATTTTCCAATCTCTAAGGGTGTTCACCAGAGAGATCCTTTATCTCCATTAATTTTTTGTTTGGCTAAGGATTTTTTAAGTCGTAAATTATCTTCTATGGTGAGTTCAGGTATTCTAGTTCCTATGTTTAGTGGGTGCAGCTCGGTATGTCCTTTGCATTTGCTATATGCTGATGACATTCTCATTTTTTGCAAGGCTTTTTATGCTAATATTGATGTGCTCACTTGTGTTTCAATGATTATGGAACTTTATTTGGTCAACAGGTAACCTGAAGAAGTAAGAAATGTTCTTGAGCAATGGCATTTCTAATACTCATGTTATGGCTTTGCATTCTAAAGTTGGCATGCATGCAAGTTATTTCCCTTTCACTTATTTAAGTGTTCTCATATTTATTGATGCTCCTAAAAAGAGATTGTTACAGTCTTATATTGATAGAATTATTGATAAAATGGAAGCTTAGAAGGGTCATTCTTTGTCTATGGCAGGACTGTTAGGTTTAATTAAATCTTCTTTTTATAGGTCCATTTTGCATTGTTTTATGATCTACAAATGGCCAGATTCTCTTTTGAAGTTTTTAGAAATAGCTATTCAGAATTTTCTTTGGACAAGATCAATTCATTCAAAAAAATTGGTTTCTATAACTTGGAATAAGTGTTGTTTGCCCCTTGATAAAGGTGGTCTTGCTTTGAAATGTTTAGTTTGTTGTAATAAATCTCTTTTAGGCGAGTGGCTTGGAAGCTTTGTTATGGTTCTTCATTTATTTATTCATTCTTGTACTAGAGATTTCTCAAGTATGGTTCTCTGAAGACTTTTTTTTTTATATTCTTCAATTTGGCCCTCTATTAAAAATGTTTATCGTGATTTGCAAGCTTCTTCTCAATGATTACCTTCTTTTTCATCTAATTTGAACTTTTGGACTTCAAACTTTCTTGGTTACTCTATTGTAGAGAGAATTGGTATTCCCTTGTCAGCTAAGAAACAACTCTTCCTTATATTGCTTATGTTTTTTGGGATGGTGATTAGCATGTGCCTATGGATTTTTCTATTTCTTATTATGACATTGTTAATTATCTCAGGAATGTTATTTTCTCGACTACTTTTGTGACCATTTTCTTCAGAGATTTTTTACCATTTTCTTTAGAGATTTTCTCTAAAAGAGGTTTTTTCTTGTAAGCATGCAGGTAATTTTTTCAGGGCTTCGAGTCCTAAGGTTTCTTAGAGGAGAGAGTTATGGAGGCATTATCTTCCTCTAAGTTAATCTCTTTTATATTGGCGTGCTTTCCTTCAAAAGCTTCCATCCAATAAGAACTTACAATGCAAGGGCATTCCTATTATTTCTCGACGTCATTTTTGTGCTAATGCTTTTGAATTTATCAATCATGTGCTTGTTTCCTGCCTTTATCTAGTAGCTTTGTGATTACCTTACAACATCTTTTTTAGGTTCATTTTCCTATTTCTGTTTCTGCACTTGAATCGTATAAGGTTGCCTCTTCCATTATTTTTTCTAGTTAACTAGCGATTATTCAGAAAGTTGGCATTATCACTACCTATTGGCTTTTATGGAGGGTGCACAATTAGGCCACCTTTCGGGATTGCTTTGTGCCCATCTCAATCTCTTTCAAGAATCTTTGCAAATGTATTAAGGAAACTGAGCTTTTTAAGGTTGGTCATATGTGGAATGCTTAATCAGAGCTGCTTATTCTCCAATAGCTATGTGTTAATGGTATTCCTAAACCAGTTTCTACTCGTGAAATTTTTTAGTTTCCTCCTCTTCGAAATTGGTTCAAGCTTAACACAGATGGAGTGGTGAAGGGCTGTCCTGGTATGTCTAGTGCAGGTGGGATTTTTTGGCTTTCTAATGGTTACTCAGTTGGTTCTTTTGCAACTCCTTTTAGTTGCAAATTTGCTTTTGAGGCAGAATTAATGGCGATTATGGTTGTAGTAAGGTGTGTTGTTCAATTTAACTATAACCCTTTTTGGATTGAGAGTGACTCGGTTAATGTTGCTCGGATTATTCAAAGTTGAAGTTGTGATGTTTCATGGAACTTGAGTAAGGATTAGCACTAGCATCTTCTCTCTATGCATTCACTTAAAATTTATGCTTCCCATATCTTCAGGGAAAGTAACTTAGTGGTAGACAAAATTTCTAATTTAGGTATTGATCTTGCTTGTGAAGCTTGGTGGCCTACTTTTCCTTTGGAGTATTTTGAATTGGTTAGAAATGATGCTATAGGTTTTCATAGTTTTTGTTCCTTTTGTATTTCTTTATCCTTTGAGGTTTTAATCAACATTGGTTTCTTTTTTAATAAATATCCTAATATTGGTATGTGATTGCTAAGAAGGTACGAGCTTAGCTGGGATGTTTAGGTGCACTTCTGATACCAACGTTAGGAATTCTTATAAAAAAAACAAAAATTTTAAAATGTATCTTTAGTGGTAAAATGAATTCTAGCCTCATTCAAAATGTAGAAATATTAAAATGTATTTGCTTATAGGGGTCTTAACCTCAACTAAACTAGTTCGGTTCAGTTTAGTTTAAAATTTCAATTTTGAGTTGTAGATGAGCTTTTTTATGGGCTTAATTTTAATACAATGAAATTGAACCTATATTAAGTTCAAAAACACTTGTCAAAAATACAAATTTTTTAAGACAAATAAAAATTCAAATGCTAAAAAAAAATTTCATAACAATTAACAAAAAAGTAGTAAAATATTATATATCCATGAAAAATTTTAACAATGACAAAGTACAAACATGGAAACATGAATGCCTTTTTGAAAAATATAAGCAGCAAATAAAAAAATTTCAATATTGTCTAAGTTTTAGCTTTGCTAATCTTTAAAATTTAATTGCCCATCAAATTTAAAGAACATAAAAGTGCAATTAATCAATAGTATATTTTAAAAAAATCAATTTAATTTCCCATCAAGTAAATCATATTAAAAAAATAAAAATTTATAAAGTAAAGCAAAAAATTAATTTACATGCTTTCAAAGAATTGCTTAATATTGAAGGAGGTAGGGATTTGAGGAAAACAAGTGAAATATATAGAAATTAGGTGAAGATAAGTCAAAAAATGGTATAGGAAAAGAGAAGCAACAATGAAATTTATAAGAATTAGCTTAAGAGTATTAGATCTATACATAAATAAAATAACATAATATAATAGTTCAGTTCGGTTTATTCCTATTTTTTAAGAGTAAAACTGAACTGAACTGAATAGGGTTAGTTTAGTTCAATTTTTGATTCTCAATTATTTTTGTGCACCCCTAGGCATGAAGTCTTTCTTGCTTTGGCCTATGCTATCTAAGCGCTTCACTGCACTTTTTTCTCCATTTTGGCTGAACTTCCTTCAAAAACTGACTGGAAAACACCCTTCTCTAAGTTTTTTTTTTTTCTAGAAATCTTATGTTTCTACTTTCAATTCTTCAAAAGTTAACTTAATCAACATTCCTGAATCCTAATGGATGGTCTAAGCAATCTTCCATATCTTCCTCTCTATATATCATTTCTCTTCCTTAATTAAAAATGCAACTCTAAACAAAGCCACAGGAAGCAAGACTCCACCAGTTAATGTTGTTACTATTACTAACTAATGCCGTCTTCACCATTTTAATTACTTACAATAGGTCATTTATAGATGGAAGAACTGGTGAAGGGAACTAGCAATTCCCTTGAGAAAAGTTAAAGAAATAGTAAAAGAGAGTAGCTTTAATATAGAAGTATAAAACACTGTACCTAAAGTATAAGCTACATTGCACAAAAACGTGACGACACCAGTCTTTCTCTGAATCAAATAGTTTCTGATATGGAAACGGTGAAAGACACCCTCACTCATATGTATCAGGGCCATTTTTGTAAATTTTAGAAAATAGAAAACATGTTCCCTTTGTTCACCGTTTTCACCTTAACACAATCCTTAGTTCATCGGGCAAGAATTGGGAAGAAGAAGAAGAAAATTAAACCAAATCAACAACACTACCATAAGAAGAAACAAAAGCCAAATCAACAAGAAAAATACTTAAATGAAAAAAAAATAGAATTTAAATTAAATTGGGAAAATACCCAAATCCTTATTTCGTTGGGAAGAATTAAGAAGAAAAAGAAGAAAACTAAACCAAATCAACAACAATACTCTAGAAGAAGAAACAAAAGCGAATCAACAAAAAAAAAAACACATAAATCAAAAGAAAATAGAATTCAAATTACATTAGGAAAATACCCAAATTAAAAAGTAAAAGGATTCCTAAATTAAAAAGGAAAACAATAGAAATTCACTACAAAATAAACTCAAATAGTACAAATGCAAACCATATACTTCATCCATACTTGCGGAAAACAAGATTATCTTCTTTTGGTAAGGTTTGTTTCTCTCCATATCAATTTTTTTTTATGTTGGTTTGTTTCTTTATCCAGTATCACGACCCTTATTTATACATATCAATTTTCTTTCCGGTGGGAGGGGGTTTGTTTTTATTACAAAGTTCTTGATTTCCAAAGGTGGGTGGTTGGGGTTTTGTTTTTCGAAATTGTTTTTGATTTCCGATGGTGGGTGGCTGCCAGAGAAAGACTGGGTTTTGAAATTATACTAACTGGGCTTTTTTTTTTTTTTTTTTTTTTTTTTTTTTAACAATACACTTGTTGGGTTTTGTTCTTTGAATAACATAGGTGGGGTTTTTTTTTTTTTTGAAATACGTAGCTCATGCATATGTGTTTTGTTTTCTGCTAATCAATTGTCCTATTTTGTTTTTAATTGAACAAATAAATAAATAAATTGATGCATGTCTAATTTATTTTTTTTATTGAGAATTAAATAAATTGATGCATATTTATATTTATTTTTAATACATATTTTTGTTGTGTTATTATTATTATTATTATTATTATTATTATTATTATTATTATTATTATTATTATTCAGTTAACTTTAATTTTTGAAAATAATTATAACATTGGTAATATTTATTTAGATGCATATTTTTTTAACTATTTGTATATAAAATTTAAAATTACATAAAATTATATTTTAATATTTATATATAGACCCTAATATTTTTAATATTTATATGTTTCCCCCACGTATCTGTATCCTATATTTTTTAAAAACAAGTTTCCCCATATTTGTATCCACTTTCCCCGTATCCATGCATCTGTCTCCATGCAACTTAGAGTATAAGTATATGTTAATCTTGAAGAATAAAAATCAGAGGAAAAGAAGAGAAAAAATTCAAGGGAATTATGTTTTTCATATATTCACAAGAGGATACACCCCTTATATATACATATAGAAAATCTAATTACTTGCTAATTAGGAATAGAATAACATCATAAATAAATCAAAGTTTTAATTCCTAATTGTATACAAAGATTTGATTCCTAATATATACCATCAAATCTTTTGACTTTCTGGAGCTCACCTTAACACTCCCCCTCAAGTTAGTGAATATATGTCAATCATTCTCAACTTGTCAAGTGAGCTATAGAATGTTTTCCCAGACACAACCTTTGTGAGGCTGTTAGCTAGTTGAGTGTGAGAATAAACAAATGGAAGATTAATTGTTCCTTGATTCAAATAATCTTTGATGAATTGTCTATTAACCTCCACATGCTTAGTTTAATCATGTTGAACTAGGTTGTTTACAATTGCTATGGTTGCCTTATTATCACAATGTAAAAACATAGGTTTCAGATGATTTAGTCCCAAATCCTGAACAATTCACATTATCCAAAGCAACTCATATGCACCATGACCAATTCCTCTAAACTCAATTTCAACACTCGACCTTGCTACAACTTTCTGTTTTTTGCTCCTCCAAGTAACCAAATTCTTTCCAACTAACATAAAGTACCAAGATGTTGATTTTTGATCAATTTAATCTTCAGCCCAGTCAGCATTCGTATAACCAGTAATTTCATAATCCTTATTTCTCCTAAAAAATAAACCTTTGCTTGGAGAAGACTTCAGATGTAATATCCATGACCCTAACCATAAACATTTGATTTAAATTTGCATGCATTACATATAGTTCACTTGAACATATACACTAAAATCATTCCATTTGACTATGTGAATTCCACATCATTTCATTTGTTTTAGTGTATTGCAATGGTATACTTGAATATGTGTAATATAGAATGTATTTAGAGTATTATAAAATTAAAAGCTAGTCAATAAATAAATATATAAAGAATTGAATTTAGTTGATTTATTTAAATAAGTAACTTTAGGGACTAAATTAAGCTTTTGCATTGAAGGAGGATTGATTTGAACTTTTGCTTCATATTTTATTAAAATATAATATAATAATGATGATGATGATGATGATTATGATGATGATAATAATAAATAAATAAATTATTGTTATAATAATAATAATAATAATAATAATAATAATAATAATAATAATAATAATAATAATAATAATAATAATAATAATAATAATAATAATAATAATAATAATGAAATAACAATAATAATAATAATAATAATAATAATAATAATAATAATAATAATAATAATAATAATAATAATAATAATAATAAAATAAATAAATAAATAAATAAATACATAAATAAATAAATAAAAAGGAAAGGGGGGCTGGAAACATGGAAGGAGTAGGAAGAAAAAAAAGAAAAGAAAAGACAATATAAGGAAAGGAAAGGAGGAAAAGAAGAAGAAGGAAGAAAAAAGGGAAAAATTCTAGGTTTTTCTAATTTGGCAAAGGAAAGTAAATTAATCTTATTTTCTTCTATAATTCTTCCATCTTGATATGTTGATCATGGTAATTAGAAATAATTAGCAAGGGAAACAAGTTAATTGAAGAATTAAAAAGGAAAATAAGTTAATTAATTTTGATAATGAATATAGTGTTCTTCATGCTGAAAATTCTGGTTTATGGTTGTAGATTGCACTATAATTTTCGAGACTATAAAAGCAGAATTATGGGAAGAGCAAAACATTAAACTTGTGGGTTTATATCTTATCTTGATTCCTACAAAAGGGTTTTGTGAAATATCAAGTATGTAAAACTATATGGAAGTTTATTTGGGATTGGTTCGAGTAAATGTTCCAGCAGGCTACATGATGTTGATTAATTATTTTGAAGATGTTAGAGACTGATTTAGAAAAAGTGATAAACATGAGTTTTGTTTATTTATATGTTATCTAAAACCATGTAATGCAGTTTTGTGAAATAATATGCGTGCAATGGTAAATCATCCTTTGAGTGGAACTGATTTTACTTGCTATGTCTATAGGTAGTCTAGTATTCCCTGATTAATATGAGAACATTAGGTGCTAAATTAGACAAATTGTAAAACATCAAAGTTGTTCATTTATGTGTCAATGAGGTTCTTAATAAATGGTTTTGCAACTATACTTGTATAACATGAGAAATTCTAAATTGATTGAGACTTGCTCAAACTATTTATGTGCAGAGCATATGTCTAAATTCAAAAATTCATCATTTATTATGCAGGACATATATTGAGCTTATTGTTGGATATGTTGGAGCCCTATATGTCTAGTTTTTGTTAAAAATTGAATTAAGTAATTTGGTGAAAGTTATTTACTCCCAGGTCTAGTATAGTCAAGCTGCCTAACAATTAGAAAAATATACATAAATGTTAAGTTTACATTTATATAAAACATATCCCAATTGTATACCAAACATAAATACTCAGTGTAGGCATATTTTTTTTAATCAAATATATGTTACATTTTAGGATTCCAAAGCATTGGTGAAGCTCGAGAAGGTGATTTAAGAAACTTCGAACTTCTGTAACATTCTCTGGAGTTTCCCATTTCACTACTGCTTCTATTTTCTTTGGATCCATTTTCATGCCCTGTCTAATCCTAAGAATTAGCAACTTTAAAATTTTGCAACATTCTTTGGAGTTTCCCATTTCATTACTACTTATATTTTCTTTGGATCCACTTCTATGCCTCGTCGAGAAACTACATGTCCCAAAAATACAACTTCATTTATTTAAAACTCACATTTACTCAATTTAATGTATAATTATTTTTCTCTTAAGGTTTATAACACAATTCTCAAATGTTGTTGATGTTCCTCCCTACTTCTTGAATGTATAAGTATGTCATTAATGAACACAATCACAAATATGTCTAAGTAGGGTTGAAATACCTTGTTCATAAAAGCCATAAATGCAGTTGGTGCATTAGTTAAATCAAATGGCACCACTAAAAATTCATAGTGCCTATACATGGTTTAAAAAGTAGTCTTTGGTATGTCTGGGTCAAAAATTTTAAGCTGATAGTAGCCTGATTTCAAATCAATCTTGGAAAACACTTAAGCTCCCTACAATTGATCGAACAAATAATCTATTTTAGGCAAAGGATATTTATACTTCATAGTGACCCGATTCAATTGCCTATAATCAATACACAACCTCGTTGTCCCATCTTTCTTTTTCAAAAATAGCACTGGAGCACCCCAAGGTGACATACTAGGCCTAATGAACCCTTTGTCAAGTAGTTCTTGCAACTGAGTATTTAATTCTTTCAATTCAACTAGTGCCTTCTATAAGGTGAAATGGATATTGGCGTCACCCCCGGTACTAATTCAATTATGAATTCTACTTCTCTATCAGGTGGCAAACCCAATAAATCATCTAAAAATTCATTTACCATTGGATCTTCTCAATTGTATTATTTGTAGTTTTGGTATTTATCACATATGTTAGATAAACTTTATAATCTCTTTTAATCATTCAAAAAGCCTTTACAATAGAAATTAAACATGTAGGCACAATTTGTCTTTCCCCTAGAAACATAACCCTCAGTTGATTTGGAGATTCTAAAATAATCAACTAATCCATACCTAATATCATATTAAATTCATGAAGTGGCAACAATAATAAATTAGCTCTTAACTCCGCTTGATCAATGCAAATTAAATAGTCATGACATACACTATTCACAACCATTATTTCCCTCAAAAGACTATACACATTGAAATTGAAACCTAAGGGTTCAGGTTTATTACAAAATTGAGATGCCATGTTCCATGATTTGAAAGAATGTGTGGAGCTAGGATCAATTAAAACATAAGCTTCTAAATCATGGACAAGAATTTTACTAGTGACAACTGTTGGGGTAGCAATAGCTTCTTATCTAGTTATGGAAAACACTATAGCCTATGCATGAGGTCTAGAACCCCTGACTTTCTGTTCTACTCATACTTTTGCCAGTTGCAATTATTCTACCTCTACCTCTGCCCCTACTAGATGTTACTCCAACTCCACTAGTTAAAACTCCTACTATAGGTTTTGATATAACTCTGCCTTTTCTACCTTCTACCATATTAGTTCTTTCAGGATAGTCTCTCTACCTATGATCAAAAGATCCATAAAAGTAGTATGCACCAGTAAGTCTCCTACACTCATTACCATGTTGTTTTCTACAATATACATATACGGGTTGTTGTGCTATAACTTGACTTTGACCTCTGCTTGAATAAGATGGAACTCTAGATTCCCTTCCTCTAAAATTAGAGTAACCACCTCGAGAGCTAGCCTGTGGCGGTATGTATCTTTCATGTTTGCCTTGCTTTCTACTAGAATCTTTTACAATTTTACTTGATCCCATTTTAGCTCATTGTTATGTTCCCTCTTTTGCTAGTCTTTCGACTCTAATTACATCTACACTCAACTTAGTGTAACTTTTAAAATCTATAGGTGTGATCCTATTTCTGATTTCATATCTTAGTCCCTCTTTAAACATTCAGCATTTGTCTCTATCAGTGGCTACCAGAGAAGAAGCATAATGAGATAACTAATTGAATTTTACTTTATATTCTTCTACAATCATTGTCCCCTATTTCAAGTTTAAAAAATCTCTTATTTTATCATCTTTGTATGCTTTTGGTATGTAGTTATTAGTGAACTCACGAAGGAAGTCATCCCATGTTAACACCGGAGGTTGAACATCATTCCCTGAAATGGTTTCCCACCAATCATAAGCATTTCCTTATAATAATGACACTACAAAATCAAAATTTTCTTTTGGTGTACACTTTATCAAATTAAGAACTCTCCATGTCCTTTTCAGTCAAGTTTCTACAATTAAAGGTCTGTAGTGCCATGGAAATTAACTGCACCTTATTTCCTTAATTTATCATATCTCCTTTCCTTATACACTTGTGGTCCCCATACTTCCTGCACATGTTGCTCCCTGTACTTCCTACACATATTGCTCTAAGTGTGCTTATTCATGAGATGCATGTTGTGCATGATAATGTGTAGGAGATCCAACCCTATTACCAGGCTGATCTCGTGATGGATGATATAAGGCTTCCATTGAATGTGTATCGAGCAACTCCTCTCTCTTTAATGGTTATAACCTGATATTTTAAATTATTAAACTTATTTTGGGATATGGAATATTAATAAATATTTTAAATTTTTATATATTATAATTATTGTGTGTAATTTAATTTTAGTGTGTATATGATTATTTATTTATTTATTTATTAATATTATTATTGTTATTGTTGTGAATAGTATTTATTTATTTTATTTTAAATATTTTATTACGTAGAGGAATTAATGTAGAAGTTATTATTATTATTATTGTTGTTGTTGTTGTTGTTATTATTATTATTATTATTATTATTATTATTATTATTATTATTATATTTGTGTGGGTATTTTTGTCTTTTTCTATTTTAATAATAATAATAATAATAAAATGTATAAAAGAATTTTTTTTCTCTCTTTCTTTCCTCCCTATCTTTCCTCTTCCCTCCCCTTTCCTTCCTCTTCTTCTTCCTCTTCCTGCATTTTACGTAGCACCACCCGAGCCACCACCCACACCACCACCAACACCACCCCCTTCTTCCCTTCTCCTTTCGATGTCGACAGAGCCCTCCCTTTCCATTTTTCTAGTGAGAAACAGAACACAGCAGCAACAACAACATCAACACGACGCCGCCGACGTTTCCAATGGCTTTAGCTTGTGATTCCAAGCTCTTTCGACTCCTCTCGGTTTGGGCAAGCTTGTTTTCAACTCGGTTCAAGCTAGAAACATCCGGTAATCAATATATCTTCAAGTTTTAGTTTAGGTCAACTTAGGTTTTTCATTTTTTTGAGCTTGATTTCCTGTGATTCATATTTGATGCCTTTAGAAATGTTGTTGTGTGAAGCTTAAACTATTCAAATATATTTTTGTTTAATTTTTTTGAATTTTTTTGATTTTTGGGTGTTTTGGTTTCCAGCGAGTCACTGTTCCAGTGACCCTAGCCGAAAAACTTTTATATTTTTAATAAATTTTTTAAATTATTTGGATTATAGTTTGTGAAGGAAGCATATGGAAATTTTGATCCGATTATTTATTGCAAATTTTTGAAAGTTTATGTGAAAAATTAATTTTTGGAAAAATTACTATAAATTAGTAAATTTGGTGTTTTAATTGAAATTATTGTTAATTAGTATGTTTTGAATAATTTTGGGATAACAAGTAGTATTAAAATAATTTTTATGAATTATTTACTATTTTTAACTAATTAATAATAATTTTTAGAAATATATTCAAATAATAATTTTATTTATTGTTTTTGTGATTAAATGAATTTTTAACTATTTTTATTACATATTTGAACTATTTAAATAATTATTTGTGAATTTTACTATTTAATTTCAAATAATTGAAAAATGGATTTTTATTAATATTATATAAATTATTTGAGATTTATTAACTTATTTGAAAAATAATTAGATTTGAGGTATTTATTATTTAAATAAATTGTATTAAGGTATTTTATTGATTTTTATGAATTTTAATATTTATTATTAAATTATTGATTGTTGCATATTTTTGTTCTAGGTTGGGCGAATTCTGTAGTTTGAGGGCCCAACCCGAGAAGTTGTGCATTTGTGATATTTGAAGTGTGTTTGCTTGCAGGATCGGCTATACTTTTAATGGAGAGATGTCCATTTTACAGAGGAGACTCTATCAAATTTTTGGTATGATTCTCGTAAAACGTGATGTCAAGTCGATTATGAGTTTTTGGTTTTGTGGTCAAGTCATGTCTTAGATCGAGTCGTCCTTTAGAATTCCTAGAAGTATAAAATTAGGATTTGATTCTAATATTAGTATTATTTATTTGTTTTATATAGTTGCGTTGAGACCAAGACATACTAGACTAGGTCAATCTACTTTGTTTAGAGGAGTGCACAACTGTAAGTTATTATTTTATATATGCATTGCATGTAGAATACATAATTATGAGCACCTATGTTTTCATAATGTATTTAAACATGAATTATTTTAGCAAATGATTATGTATATGTTGGCATACTTTTGGCATATTTCGGTATATATTTAGTATATATGTAACATATATGTTTGGTATATTTTTGGTATATATATGACATATATGCTTAGTATATTCTTAGTATATTCTTAGTATATATTTGGTATATACTCAGCATATATTTTTGATATACAATTTGTATATATTCAGTATATACTAGGTATATGTTTGGTATATAAGTGGTATATTTCTTTAGAATATATGCCATCATGTTTAAATTATGCTTTTTATAATTTTAAATAATTATACGATTTATTTGAAGGATAGCAGTAGAACGTGCTACCTAGTGGCCTGCACTAAGACTGTGTACGTACCAGTGTGTTAGATTTTAGGGTTGAAATTATTTGATATGAGACTTGATTATTCGATTATTGAGAATTATGATGAGAGAGTAGTATGATTGTAGGAGCTCAGTTGACCTAATGTCTCAAGGCCAATCACATTGACAAGGAGACTGCGGGAGCTTGGTTGCTTAGTGTCTCAAGGTCAGTCTATTGTCCAAAAATGGAGAAGAGAATTATTTTAGAATTAAGTAAGCCTGTTGGCTAGTGAGATTTATTGATCAAGGTTACAAATATTTTAGTGTTCTACTTTGATCCTTCACTTAAATAAACTTTTTCTACATTTATTATTATATAAACGTGGATTTTAGCATCTATGTGAAATGTCTATATATATATATATATATATATATATATATATATACAAATTTGTATTGATTCTTGATTATATATGACCTTAGGTTGCATGTATATATATTATAATAATTCACTCAGTAAGGTCTGACTCCCCTTAATATTTTTTTATAGGATCTTCTTCTTCACACCTTCCCCGTAGTACCATTCACCAGACTGTTTCCTCCTTGGCTAATTTATGTAAATACTGAACTATTGTTTTTTTGTATTTTAGTAACCACTACAGTAGTGATGTTATTGTATTGTAGCATGTTGTATTATTAGAACCTTGTACCAGAATTTTGTATGAAAATATTTTTATTATGATATGATGTATAAGATTTGCCTTTATATTAAATAAAGTTTTAATTCTGGTGTATTTTTATATTATTATTGCATGTGTTTTTTTATTTTTAAGGCTTGCTATGAGTTCCAGATTTGAAAGAATTCTTGTTCCCTAGTGCCAATCATGACTTCCCGATTTGGGTCGTGACAAAGTTGGTATAAGAGCCTAGGTTATTAATGTTGTTGACCTAGGTTATTAGAGTTGTGTTTTCTTTGTAACTACTACAGTAAATTAGGTTTGATTATGTATTCGATAAGTCTTCCTTAATTTAGTTTTTTTTTGCGTAATCGTTAGGATGTCTGTTTTGTTTGAATTTCCTTAGTTTTTATCTTTTTAGAATGAGGAGGCGAGCGCATGTTACTCCACTGGTCATTGAGGCTGAGGATAATGAGTCCTTTCAGGATGAGTTTTTACCTCCAGAGCCACTAATCAGGCATAGGGGCAAAGGTAAAGGTAAACCTCGAGGAGTGGCAGGTTGCTATAGGCAGAGAGATCTACAGGATGAGGAACCTATAGAGCAGGAGTTTGAGGAAGCTACTATGCCTCCAGCTGAACCACAGATGCAGCCTGTTTATCAACAGGGCATGTTTGACCTTGAGGCAACATTGTTTTACGCCAGAGTTAACAAGATATCATTTGATGAGACTATAGATTCATTGAAATTTTTGCATGTTATTGAGATGGGGACTTGGACTGCTTACATAGAGTATCATAGGATTATAATAGCCAAACGATCTATCAAGGGACCAGCCTTAGATTGGTTCATTTAGGTCATCCAGTCACATATAACGACACTCACATAGGCTCAATTTTGGGAGAGATTTATGAGACACTTTTGTCCAGAGCCAAAGCCTATGCGGATAAGCTATAGACTTCGACTGATGAGCATCACCAGAGGTGACAGATCAATAGAGGACTACATCAGAGAGTTCTTCAGACGGGGTCGATATGTAGAGGACCTGATGAAAGATTAGTACTTCACAGTTATGAAGTATGTTATTGGACTGGGTTATGCATTCGCTGGGATGCCTACTGCAGTCCTTACTCTTGAGTCTGTGATAGAGTTGGCCAATGTGATAGAGCTTAAATTGGTCAGGTAGGGAGTTATGCCTAATTATTATCAATTGGGAGGTGTATAGGCAGGAGGATCATAAAGTACTCAGTACACCACTTTCCATATTGGCTGTAGCAGTCGTAAGAGAGGATCCTATCAATAGAGCTAGAGACCTCAGTAGAGAGTCCACAGGAGCAATAGACATTGTCGTGGTGGACCTTATAGAGCAATTAGATTTAGTTTTGGAGTAGTCAGCAGTAGCAGTGGTCAGAGTTTGGGATACGACAGCATGAGATCAGTAGCCAATGCTTATCAGATGTGTGGGAGAGTCCATCAGGGGTCGTGCTATATAACTCTTAGAGCTTGTTTCAGATGTGGATAGATGAGACATTTTGCCAGAGTATATTTATATTCTGGTTACCAGCAGTAGTTTTTGCAATAGTCTATCGCTAGTTTAGCTATAGCTCCTTATTAATTACCTCTAGCTTAGTATCCGAGTACGACACAGATTGTTACACAGCAGGGGTATGGCAGAGGTAGTAGAGGAGGTGCTATGAGTTTTGGTCAGGCTTCCACTAGCCAGCAGGGAGGTCAAGGTCAGGCTAGAAGTTTCACCCTCACCTAATAGGATGCTTAGGCATCCAATGTCATTGTTATATGTATACTTCCAGTCTGTTACTTAGATACTAGAGTTTTGATTAATCTAGGTGCCATACATTCTTTTGTGTCCCCTGTTTTTACTTTAAAGTCACGTTGGCAAGCTACGGGAATGGCTTTTCCTTTATCTATCGCCACTCCTCTAAGCAATTTATTAGATATAACATGGTCCTTTTTGGATGTCTAATGTTAGTGGGAGGCAGAGAATTGCTAGTGGAATTGGTATTGTTGGATGTGATGGAGTTTGATGTGATCCTTGGTATGGATTAGTTATCTCAACACTATGCCATTGTAGATTGTTGAAGTAAAGAGGTGATTTTCAGAATTCTAAATAAAGAGGAGTTTAAGTTTATAGGTGATAAGAGTTCTGCACCTCAAAATCTCATCTTGGCTATCATGGTAGAAAGATGCTGAGGAAAGGTTGTTAGGGATACTTAGCACTTGTCAAGGATACTTCAGTAGAGAAGTTATCTCTCATAAATGTTCTAGTAGCATATGAGTTTCCTGATATTTTTTCTGAGGAGTTGCCAGGTTTACCACCACATAAAGAGATGAAATTCTGTATAGATGTGGTCCCAGGCACAACTCTTATTTTGATGTTGCCTTATAGAATGACTCCTACAGAGTTGAAAGAATTAAAGGAGCAGTTGTAAGACTTTTTAGATAAGGGTTTCATTATACTAGTATTTCTCCTTAGGGTGCACCAGTCCTGTTTATGAAGAAGAAGGATGGTACATTAAGATTGCACATTGATTACAGAGAGTTAAATAAGGTAACAATGAAGAATAAGTATCCTCTTTCGAGGATAAATGATTCGTTTGATCAACTTCAGCGTGCATAGCTCTTCTCTAAGGTTGACTTGAGGTTGGGTTATCATCAGTTGCTTATGAGACTGAGGCCTACTGGACCAAGCCAGTCTACTATGAGTTATTATTTTATATATGCAATGCATGTAGAATACCTAATTATGAGCATCCATGTTTTTATAATGTATTTAAACATGAATTATTTTAACAAATGATTATGTATATGTTGGTATACTTTTGGTATCTTTTGGTATATATTTAGTATATATGTGACTATAGGTTTGGTATATTTTTGGTATATATATGACAATTATGCTTAGTATATTCTTAGTATATATTCAATATATTTTTGGTATATACTCAGCATATATATTTGGTATATTTTTTGTATACAATTGGTATATATTCAGTATATGCTTGGAATATGTTTGGTATATTTCTTTAAAATGGATGCCATCATGTTTAAATTACCCTTTTTATTATTTTAAATAATTATACGATTTATTTGAAGGATAACAATAAAATGTGCTACTTAGTGGACTTCACTATGATTATGTAAATACTAGTGCGTTAGATTTTAGGGTTGAAATTGTTTGATGTGAGACTTGATTATTTGATTATTGAGAATTATGGTGAGAGAGTAGTGTGTTTTGATAGTTCGGTTGACCTAGTGTCTTGAGGCTAATCACACTAACAGTGAGACTGTAGGAGCTCAGTTGACTTAATGTCTCATGGCTAGTCTATTGTCTAAAAATGGAAAAGAGAATTATTTTGGAATTAAGTAAGCCTCTTGGCTAGTGAGATTTATTGATTGAGGCTGTGGATATTTTAGGGTTATACTTTGATCCTTCACTCAAATAAACTTTTTCTATATTTATTATTATATAAACATGGATTTTAGCATCTGTGTTAAATGTGTGTGTGTGTGTGTATATATATATATATATATATTATATGTTTATATTTATATTTATATTGATGCTTGACTATATATGACCTTAGGTTGCATGTATATATATTATAATAATTCACTCAGTGAGGTTTAACTCCTCTCAATATTGTTTTTACAAGATCTTTTTCTTCTTCAGACCTCCCCTATAGTACTATTTGCTAGACTCTTTCCTCCCCGGCTAATTTATGTAAATACTGAATTGTTTTCTTGTATTTTAGTAATCACTACAGTAGTGGTATTATTGTATTGTATCGTGTTGTATTATTAGAACCTTGTACTCGAATTTATATGAAAATATTTTTATTATGATATGATACATAAGATTTTCTTTTATATTAAATAAAATTTTAATTCTAGCATATTTTTATATTATTATTGCATGTGTTTTTATTTTTAAGGCTTGCTATGGGTTCCGAATTTGAAAGAATTCCTATTCATGACTCTCTGATTTGGGTCATGACACCTATAGACATGTAAAACTATATTATAGACAATGTTTAGAAATGCATATGTCATGTTAGCTTATTATGTATATGCCCTATAGAACCTATCCCCGCTTTGATACCAATAAATTTAACACCCTATTTCTTTGTTATTAAAGTAGCCTAAGTCTTTATTTAACATATTAACTCAGCCATATCATGATTGACAAAGTTCATATATTATTTAATGAGAATCCTAGAATGATAAGGAATCCTAATCTAACAAGTATTCAAGATGTGATAAAGAATCCATATCCAATAAGGATTCAAGGTGTAATAAGGAATCCTAATCCAATAAGGATTGGAGACCTTTTGACTTATAATGGAGGTCCAATCACATGGGCATGTGTTAAGAAGATGAAGGAAGCTATATGGGCTCAACGTAAAAATCTGAATCAATATGATCCATTTGAAACACTTGGAATTAATTATGGTCCAAAGCATATTCATTTGGTAGAAATTGAATATTTAGGCCCAAGTAGTGTTATTGGGTCCAAATTGGATGCATAAAGCCAAAGGAGTAATTATTCATGTCGCAAGGCCAAAGATGAAACCCAACTACATGTTATTTAGTCCATTTAGTGTTAAAAATGAATTTGGATGTGTTCCTTATCCAAATTGTTTTAGAAGTATTTGTTTTAGTTAGAATTACATTTCTTTAGCTTAGATGGCAAGCTAAATAATTCCTTATCTTTAAGGATTTGTTTTCTTGTCTTTTAGAGATTTATTATCCTTACCTTTTAAGGATTTTTTCTAGATTAGATTTAGGATTAAGAATTCTTATATATAGCTTGTTTTGTAGCCTATTTTGGGCACTGTTTCTATCAATCAAATCAAAGTGACGAATTTTGCTTTAAATTATTTGGAGTTTTATTCTTTGAACTTTCTAAATAAAATAGGTTGTTTAATAGTTCACTTGTCTTATCAATTAGAACATCCATATCTAATTATGGTGACTTCCTGACAGCTAGAGTTCTTAATTGTTGGATAATTAAGGGTTCTAGTTTCCACCCAACTTGTTTCTCAGACGATCTAAGGTGTGAGTATCAATAGATTGTTGCGGGTTTTGTTTGTTAGATAAACTCAGTTAGCATCATTATTTAAGCACACAAAATATTACAAAATTTTTATTCTTATAATACATAAGAGTTATAATTAAAAAAAGTAGAAAACATATATGTATCCTTATGAAACAAGGAGAGAGAGTGAGGGTTTGGCCAATGACCTTGCTCCATACTTTTATTTATAATGAAATATGCTTCAAAACAGTCACACTTCAAACTTCACTATTTGGAAAAATAATTGTGATTTGGTGAGTTGTGACTCAATGAATATAAATATCAATTAAATTATGAAGGCAAAAAAAAAACAAACAGTTGATATTAAATCATAATACAAGTACAATTCATTCAAATGCAAGCACTAATATAATATTTATTGATTTTATTATGGCATGATAAGACAAATATTGCTCTCGAGATTCATGTGAAACTATTACCATTTGATTTTGCTGGCCAGCATATAACATGTGAATCATATGATTTTCTTTGATTATTTGCATTTTCCATATGATTTGTAAATATTTGTCAAGAAGGTCATAACATCCTTTTATATCCATATGCAAGTGCTCACGTGTGAATTTTCATTTAACTTGTAAACACTTATGTATAGACATAATCAATTAATAAACAAACCATATATATTTAAATAATCAAAAGGAAATTCACCTTAATCATACAATTTCACCTAAGAATTCAATCAATATTTATACTCACTCTTTAAGATGTCAAACACTATATGGATGATTTGAATCACCTTCTCGAGCTTTACCAATGCTTTGGGATCCGAAAATATAACCAACGCTTTGGGATACTAAAATATAACATATATTTGATTAAGAAAAATATGCCTACACTGACTGTTTATGTTTGGTATACAATTGGGATATGTTTTGTATATGTGTAAACTTAACATTTATGAATATTTTTCTCCTTGTTAGGCAGCATGCGATACTAGACCTGGGAATAAATAACTTTCACCAAATTACTCTAAATTACTTGATTCAATTTTTAAGAAAAAATAGACACATAGGGCTACAACATATCCAAAAATTAGCTCAATATATGCCTTGCGCAATAAATGGTGAGTTTTTGAATTCAGATATATGCTCTGTACAAAAACAGTTTGAGTAGGTCTCAATCAATTTAGAATTTCTCATGTTATGCACATATAATTGCAAAAAAATTTCTTATAAACTTCATTTACATATAAATGAACAACTTTCATGTTTTACACTCTGTCTAATTCAGCCCCTAAGGTTATCATATTAATTAGAGAAAACTAGACTACCTACAGACATAGCAAGTAAAACCAATCCCACTCCAAGGATGATTTCTCATTACACATTTATTATTTCAGAAAAATGAATCATAAGGTTTAAGATAATATATAAATAAAAAAAACTCATGTTATCACTTTTTCTAAATCAGTCTTTAACATCCTCAAAATAATTAATCAACATCAGGTAGCCTGCTGGAACAATTACCTAAACTAGTCCCAAATAAACTTCCATAGAGGTTCACATACTTGATATTTCACAAAAACCTTTTATAGGCATCAAGATAAGACATAAAACCACAAGTTTCATGCTTTTCACTTCCCCTAATTCTACTTTTATATCCTAAAAAATTAGAGTGCAATCTACAGTTATAAACTAGAATTTTTAGCATGAAGAAGACTATATTCATTATCAAAATTAATTAACTTATTTTCCTATTTAATTATTCAATTAACTTTTTTCCCTTGCTAATTCTTTCTAATTACCATGATCAACATATCAAGATGGAAGAATTATATAAGAAAATAAGATGAATTTACTTACCTTTGCCAATTTAGAAAAACCTAGAATTTTCCCCTTTCTTCTTTCTTCTTCCTTCTTCTTTTTTTCCTCTTTTCCTTATCTTTTATTTCCTTTATTTTTTTTCTCTTCCTACTCCTTCCATGTTTCCAACCCCTTTTCATCATCATCATCATTCCTCATCATCATCGTCATCATCATCATCATCATCATCATCATCATCATTATCATCATCATCATCATCATCATCATCATCATCATTTGTCATCATCATCATCATTATCATCATCATCATCATTGTCGTAGTCATCATCATCATCATCATCATCATCATCATCATCATCGTCATCATCATCATCGTCATCGTCATCATCTTCATCATCATAATATTATTATTGTATTATATTTTAATAAAATATCAAGAAAAAGTTCAAATCAATCCTCCTTCTATGCAAAAGCTTAATTTAGTTCCTATTGTTACTTATGTAAATAAATCAAGTAAATTCAATTCTTTACATATTTATTTATTAACTAGCTTTCAGTTTTATAATACTCCAAATACATCCTATATTACACATATTCAAGTTTACCATTGCAATACACTAAAATAAATGAAAGGATGTGGAATTCAAATAGTCTAATGGAATGATTTTAGATGCATATGTTCAAGTGAATTATATGTAATGTATGCAAATTTAAATGAAATATTTATGGCTAGAGTCAACGATGTTACATTTGAAGTCTTCTCCAGGCAAAGGTTTATTTTTTAGGAGAAATAAGGATTATAAAATTACTGGTTATACGGATGCTAATTGGGCCATAATAAAATTGATCAAAAATCAACATCTGGGTACTTTATGTTTGTTGGAAAGAATTTTATTACTTGGAGGAGCAAGAAACAGAAAGTTGTAGCAAGGTCGAGTGCTGAAGTTGAGTTTAAAGGAATTGCTCATGGTGTATGTGAGTTTCTCTGGACAAGGAAATTGTTCATAATCTGGGACTAAATCATCTAAAGCTTGTGTTGTTACATTATGGTAACAAGGTAGCCATAGCAATTACAAACTGTTGAGGAAGTAAATATTTTTTGTATATATTAGGAAGTAAATATTTGTATACAATTAGGAATAAAGTCTTTATTTTATTTAGGATCATATTCTATTCCTAGTTAAGATGTGATTAGGATTCCTATGTGTATATATAAGGGTTTTAAGCCTTCTTTGAAATACATGGAAAAATATTTCCCTTGAATTTTCTCTCTTTTTCTCTGAATTTTATTCTACATGGTATCAGAGAGAACCCATTGAAATCAAATTTTTTTTATTGAATCCTTGAAATCGTATTTTTTCTTCCTTTTTAATCTTCGAAACCATGACCACCGAAAACACATCTATCGTATCTCATAGAACACCTAATTTTATTCAAACCCTTCAATATAATTCTCCCTTTCCTATAGGAATTATTCTTGATGATATGAAATATACTCTATGGTCACAGCTTATGGAGATGTGAATTGAAACTAGAAATAAACCTGGCTTTCTTAATGGCATTATGCTAAAGCCACCAACAGGAGATAAAGCTTTGGAGACTTGGCTTATTGATAATAATTGAGTCAAAAGTTGGCTGATTGATTCCATGAGTCCAATATTAATGTAGAGATTCATCTGTCTTCCAACTGCAAAGGAGATATGGGGTGCTATCTCAAAAACCTTCTATGATGGATCTGATGAAACTCAGTTGTTTGAATTAAACTAGAAATCATTCATACCATGTCAGAATGGTAAGCCATTACCTGCATATTATAATGATTTGGTTGGAATATTTTAGGAAATTGATGCCCAGACATGTGCACAAGGGGAGGAGGTTAATGGAGTAGTATCAATCCACAAACATATTACCTAGATTCGAACATAAATTTTCTTAGCCGGACTTGATTCAGAATTTAATAATGCTCAGAGTGAAATACTCTGGAAGGATCCACCTCTTGATCTTGAGTCTAGTTATGCATATGTGTAGAGGGATCATAACCAGCACTATACAATGGAAGAGCCGAAGATATTGTCGGACAATGTTGTACTTATAGCAGCTCAGACTCGTTCCTAGTTCAAAGGAAAAATACCGAGTAAGTCCATCATATACACCTATACTCATTGTGGCGGAGTTGGACACTCCAAGGAAAGGTGCTATGAAATTATGGGATATTCAGAATGGTGGGATTTCACTAGAAAGCCTCATAAAAAGCTCGAAAAGGCTGCAATTGTCACCTCTACTGGTACTAAACCAAATGGTGATCTTAATGCAACATTAGGTATGATAAATCTTACTCAAAATAATACATGGATTATTGATACAGGTGCTACTAATCATATGACAAACTCTACTCACCATCCTACATCCATCCGCCCATCAACCCAGTAAAATATTATAACTGCTAATGGAGGCATAGCACCATTCACTCATGAAGGATCAGTATCTAACTTTGACTCTCTTAATTTAGATATTGTTCTTGTTATTCTTGAAATCTACTATCTATTGGCCAAATCACTGAAACCTTAAATTGCACTGTCAAATTTTGGCCTAATTATTGTGTATTCCAAGACATTGCAATGCATCAGATTATTGGCTTTGGTATTAAACGTGGAAAGTTATACTATCTTGAGTTGCATGATGATTCAAGTTAGAACTCAAGTCAAGTCAATAGGGTTGGTAGAAGTTGCTCGACCAAAGACCAAGCAATCTTATGGCATTGTCATCTTGGTCATCTTTCTTTTCATTATCTTAGACAAATAAAACCAAAATTATTTTTGAATACCATAGACTCAGAATTCAAGTGTGATATTTGTGAATTGGCAAAAAGCCACTGAATCTCTTATGTACCAAGTTATAATAAAAATTCAATTCCATTTATGACCATTCAATTTAATGTATGGGAACCTACTCATATTCTTACTCTATCTGGTGCTCGATATTTTATAATGTTTATTGATGAATGTACCCAGATGACTTGGGTATTACTACTTTTAAATAAGGGAGATGTGTGCTCCATATTCCAGGACCTATACAAAATGGTGGCTATGCAATACTAGAGTAAAATCCAAGTCTTGTAGTTTGACAATAGTGGGGAATATCTTAACTCATATCTAAATAATTTTTTCCATGAGTAGGGCATTTGCCACCAAACATCCTATGTCGGCACTCCTCAATAGAATGGTATAGTTGAGTGAAAGAACAGATAGTTATTGGAAGTTATCTGAGCATCATTGTTTGACATGAATATTCCTCGAGAATACTAGGGAGAGGTTGTTTGATTTGCTACGTATCTTATAAACCGAACACCATTAAGAGTACTTAATTTCAAAATGCCTCTTCAAAAACTTCAGGAACTTGTCCTACCTCCACCTCTCAACAATCTAAAGCCCCAAGTCTTTGGATGCTCGATATATGTTTATTAGACTCTCAAAAAATTAGATACTCAAGCTATCTGGTGTATCTTTGTTGGCTATGCGGATCTATAAAAGAGATATCGATGTTATGATCTGAATGCAAAGAAGATGTATATAACTTGGGATGTTCGGTTCCATGAAAATGCTCCTTTCTTCTCTCACTTTGAGTGCTCTCTTTAGGAGGAGAAAAATTTGAACCTCTTTAAATTTGAAGAGAGCATTCCAAGTGTTTTGAATTTTTTGAATCTGAGTATCTTAAATATTCTAAGTCTCCTGAGTGTTCTGAGCATCTCATAAACATATGATGTTCCGAGTTCTAGCATCTCACCTGGATAGATAATTGAAGATAATCTAAGTAATCAAGATAGTACATCTTCCTAAACCACACCAAAAGCTAAAGAAACTTTGAATGTGGATGTGCACAAAAAGGTAAACTCATCTCCCTTATTAACTCTTAATACCGAGCCTCGTTATCCTTCTAGAATCAATAGAGGGGTTCTGAAAAAATAATATGATCCAAACCTTCATACCAAAACTAAATATCCTATTAAGAACTTCATATCAACCAACTATTTATCTTACTCACATGCATTTACTGTAAATCAATTATCTACTGTATCTATTCTGAGTAATATGCAGGAGGCTTTAGATTATCCAGATTGAAAGAAAGCCTTGAATGATGAAATGGAGGCATTGTAGAAGAATCATATATGGGATCTTGTTCCTCTCCTTGAAGGAAAGAAAATGGTGGGGTACAGGTGGATATTCAGTGTCAAACTTAATTCAAATAGAATCATAAATTGGTATAAAGCTCGGTTGGTAGCAAAGGGATATACTCGGAAGTATGGAATTGACTATGAAGATACATTTACCCTAGCAGTAAAAATGAACACCATCCGAGTTCTTATTTCTTTAGCTGCTAACTTGGACTGGCCATTACGACAATTTGATGTGAAGAATGCATTTTTGAATGGAACCGTAGATGAAGAAATGTATATGGATCCACTACCCATAACTAGATGTACTAACCGAGTATGCAAACTAAAAAGGGCATTGTATGGACTCAAGCAATCGCTTCGAGCATGGTTTGGATGACTCTCAACTTTCATAAAAAAAGCTTAGATATAAGCAAAGTGATGCTGATTATACACTATTCATCAAACATAAGTTAGGTAAAGTCAATGCTCTAATTGTATATGTCGATGATATGGTGGTTACTGGGAATGATCCGAGCGAGACAATAATCTTGCAAAGACGATTAGCATCTAAGTTTGAACTTAAGGATTTAGGTAACTTGACGTATTTTTTAGGAATTGAAGTCGCAAGATCAGCTCAAGGGATTTCCCTCTGCCAATGAAAGTATATAATGGACCTTCTGACAGAGACGATCATGCTTGATTGTAAGCCAGTCGATACTCCAATTGAAGTCAACCAAGAACTTTCAGTCCTAAAAGATAAAGTCCCAACTGATAAAGATCAGTATCAAAGGCTTGTAGGAAGGTTGATTTACTTATCTCATACTCAACTAGATATTGCTTATACAGTAAGTGTTGTAAGTCAATTCATGCATTCTCTGAGTAAAAAACATATAGATGCAGTATATCGAGTATTAAGATATCTAAAGTCTTCTTCGAGCAAAGGTTTATTCTTTGGGAGAAATAAGGATTATGAAATTACTGACTATACTGATGCTAATTGAGTCAGAGATTGGACTACTCAAAAATCAACATCCGGGTACTTTACATTTGTTGGAAAGAATTTAGTCACTTAGAGAAGTAAGAAACAGAAAGTCATAACAAGGTCAAGTGCTGAAGTTGAGTGTACATGAATAGCTCATGGAGTATATGAGTTGCTCTGGATAAGGCGAATTATTCAGGATTTGGGACTAAAACATTCGACGCCTTTTTTGTTACATTATGATAATAAGGCAGCCATAGCAATTGCAAACAATCTGGTTCAACATGATCAAACTAAAACTATAGAGGTTGACAGACATTTCATAAAAGATCGTCTGAACCAATGAACAATTGATCTTCTATTTGTTTCTTCTCAGACTCAACTAGCTAACATCCTTACAAAGGTTGTATTCGAAAATCATTCTACAACTCACTTGGCAAGTTGGGAATGATTGACATATATTCACCAACTTGAGGGGGGAGTGTTGAGGAAGTAAATATTTGTATACAATTAGGAATAAAGTCTTTATTTTATTTAGGATGTTATTATATTCCTAGTTAGGATGTGATTAGGATTCCTATGTGTATATATAAAGGTTGTAACCCTTTTTGAAATACATGGAAAAATATTTCCCTTGAATTTTCTCTCTTTTTCTCTGAATTTTATTCTACACAAACAACCTAGTTCAATATGATTGAACTAAGCATGTGGAGATTAACATGCACTTCATCAAAGATCATCTGAATCAAGGAATAATTGGTCTTCCATTTGTTTCATCTCAGACTCAACTAGCGGAGATCCTCATAAAAGTTGTGTCTGGGAAAACATTCTATAACTTACTTGGCAAGTTGGGAATGATTGACATATATTCACTAACTTGAGGGGGAGTATTGAGGTAAGCTCCAAAAAGTCAAAGATTTTATGGTATATATTAGGAATCAAATCTTTCTATATAATTAGGAATTAAATCTTTGATTTATTTAGGATGTTATTCTATTCCTAATTAGTATGTAATTAGGTTTTCTATATGTATATATAAAGAGTGTAACCTTTCTTATGAATAAATGAAAAATATAATTCCCTTGAATTTTTTCTTTTCTTTTCCTCTGAATTTTATTCTTCAGGATTAACATATACTTAGACTCTAAGTTGCACAAAGACAAATACGTGGATACAAGGAAATGCATATATAGATACGGGGAAACTTGTTTTTAAAAAATATAGGATACGGATATGTGGGGGAAATGTGTAAATATTATATATATATATATATATGAAAATATAATTTTTTGTAATTTTAAATTTTATATAGAAATAGTTAAAAAAAATATGCATCTAAATAAATATTACCAATGTTATAATTATTTTAAAAAATTAAAGCTAACTGAATAATAATAATAATAATAATAATAATAACACAACAAAAATAAAATATAAATTAAATAAATAAATATAAATATGCATCAATTTATTTAATTCTCAATAAAATAAATAAATTAGACATGCGTCAATTTATTTATTTAATTGTTAAATTAAAAACAAAATAGGACAATTGATTAGTAGAAAACAAAATATATATGCATGAGCCACGTATTTCAAAAAAAAAAACAAAAACAAAATACCCACCTACGTTATTCCATGAACAAAACCCAATAAGTATATTGTTAAAAAAAAACCTAGTTAGTATAATTTCAAAACCCATGTCTTTCTCTCGTAGCCACCCACCACCGGAAATCAAAAACAATTTCAAAGAACAAAACCCCAACCACCCACCTTTAGAAATCAAGAACTTTGCAATCAAAACAAACCCACCATCACACTAGAAAGAAAATTGATATGTATGAAGAAGGGTCGTGATGCTGGATGAAGAACCAAACCAACATAAAACAAAATTTGATATGTAGAGAAAAAAAGCTTACAAAAAGAAGATAATCTTGTTTTGTGCAAGTATGGATGAAGTATATGGTTTGAATTTGTATTGTTTGAGTTTATTTTATAGTGAATTTTTATTGTTTTCCTTTTTAATTTAGGAATCCTTTTGCTTTTTGATTTGGGTATTTTCCTAATTTAATTTGAATTCTATTTTCTTTTGATTTATGTGTTTTTCTTGTTGATTTGGCTTTTGTTTCTTCTTCTAGAGTGTTGTTGTTAATTTGGTTTAATTTTCTTCTTTTTCTTCTCAATTCTTCCCAATGAACTAAGTATTTGGATATTTTCCCAATTTAATTTGAATTCTATTTTCTTTTGATTTATGTCTTTTTCTTGTTGATTTGGCTTTTGTTTCTTCTTCTAGTAGTGTTGTCGTTGAGTTGGTTTAATTTTCTTCTTCTTCTTCCCAATTCTTTCCCGATAAACTAAGGATTGCATTAAGGTGAAAACGGTGAACAAATCAAACATGTTTCTTATTTTCTAAAATTTACAAAAATGGCCCTGATACGTATGAGGGCATTTTTCATTGTTTCTAGATCAGAAACTATCTGATTTGAGGGAAACATTGGTATGGGTACAACATAGCTTATACTTTAGATACATTATTTTATACATCTATATTAAAGCTACTCTCTTTTACTATTTCTTTAACTTTTATTAAGAGGATTGTTAGTTCCCTTCAACAGTTCTTCCATCTATAAATGACTTATTATAAGTACTGAAAATGGTGAAGACGGTGTCAGTTAGTAATAGTAATAGCATTAACTAGTGGAGTCCTGCTTCATGTGGATTTGTTTAGAGTTGTGTCTTTAATTAAGGAAGAGAAATTATATATATAGAGGAAGATATTAAAGATTACTTAGACCATCTATCAGAATTCAAGAATGTTAATTAAGTTCACTTTTGAAGAATTGAAAGTAGCAACATAAGATTTCCAGAAAAGAAAAAAACTTGGAGAAGGGTGTTTTTTGGTCAGTTTTTGAAGGAAGTTTGCAAAATGGAGGAAAAATTGCAATGAAGTGCTTGATAGCATAGGCCAAGGAAAGAAAGACTTCACGCCTAGGATGAGCAAAAATAACTGAGAACTAGAAATCGAACTAAATTGACCCCATTTGGTTCAGTTCGATTTTACTCTTAAAAAATAGGAATAAACTGAACTGAACTATTTTATTTTGTCATTTTATATATGTATAGATCTAATACTCTTAAGATAATTCTTTTGAATTTCATTGATGCTTCTCTCTTTTCCTATACACTTCTTTATTCGTCTCCTCTTCACCTAATTTCTATATATTTCACTCGTTTTGCTCAAATCCCTACCTCCTTTAATATTAAACAATTCTTTAAAGGTATGCAAATTAATTTTTTGCTTTATTTTATAAATTTTTACTATTTTTTAATATGATATACTTAATGGGCAATTAAATTGATTTTTTTAAAATATATTGTTGATTAATTGCACGTTTGTGTTCTTTGAATTTGATAGGCAATTAAATTTTAAAGATTAACAAAGCCCAGATGTTATTTTTGATTATTTACTAAAATCTCCCTTTGGAGGAGAAGGGTGGATTGTTAGTAAAACTTAGACCATATTGACATTTTTTTCAATTACTGCTTATGTTTTTCAAAAAAGCCTTCATGCATCTGTGTTTGTACTTTGCCATTGTTAAAATTTTTCATGGATATTTAATATTTTACTATTTTTTTGTTAATTGTTATGAAATTTTTTTTATCATTTGAATTTTTATTTGTCTTAAAAATTTTGTACTTTTGACAAGTTTTTTTTAACTTAATATAGGTTCAATTTCATTGTATTAAAATTAAACCCATAAAAAAGCTTATCTACAACTCAAAATTGAAATTTTAAATCGAACTGAACCGAACTAGTTTGGTTGAGGTTAAGACCCCTAAAAGCAAATGCATTTTAATATTTCTACATTTTGAATGAGGCTAGAATTCATTTTACCACTAAAGATAAATTTTAAAATTTATGTTTTTTTTATAAGAATTCCTAATATTGGTATCAGAAGTGCACCCAAACATCCTAGCTAAGCTGACACCTCCTTAGCACTCACATCACATACCAATATTAGGATATTTATTAAAAAAACAATGTTGATTATAACCTTAAAGGACAAAGAAATACAAAAGGAATAGAAACTACAAAAACCTATAGGAATGAAAACCCATAGCATCATTTCTAACTAATTCAAAATACTCCAAAGGAAAAGTAGACCACCAAGCTTCACAAGCAAGATCAATAGCTAAATTAAAAAGTTTGTCCACCACTAAGTTACCCTCCTTGAAGATATGGGAAGCATAAATTTGAAGAGACTGCATAGAAAGAAGACACTAATGCCAATCTTTACGCAAGTTCTATGAAACATCACAACTTCAACGTTGAGTAATCCAAACAATATTGATCGAGTCACTCTCAATCCAAAGAGGGTTATAGTTAATTGAACAGCATACCTGACTATAACTATAACATTGATGCCTATTTCATGGCATTCTCAGTAAATTAACATATCATAGAAGGTTGTTTAATGGCCACTCGTGTGTGAATCAATGGCAAGTGACATTTATCCCTTTTAACCTAGGCTTTCGCTACATCAGTTAGTATAATAGTGGAGTTCGCTCCTAGGGTTATAAAAAAATAGAGATGGCATAGAGGAGACAACAACAACATTGCTTGGATAATGTTTACAAGAGTGAGGCTAATCAACGATTTAATCAATTGATTGAGGAGAAATTCGAACATATGATGGAGTAGGTTATAAAGAGGATGGTGAATATATTAGAGAACTAGAATAGACTCCGTATGGAATAACAATAGAACAATGATAACTAGAATCATCACAAGCCACCTGTTGATAGGGGGTGACGATAATGAGGAGGATTACAAGGAAGAGGCACCACGTAAATGACATTGAATTATTATAAAAGATAAGAGCATGCATTGGGAGATGGGGATGCCCACTAAAATGCTAGAGTTCCATGGCAACCTAAAACCTGAGGAATTCCTTAACTAGTTAGCCACCGTTGAGGAAATCTTTAAATTTAAAGGTTTGCCAGAAAGTAAACGTGTGTCTTTGGTAGCAACAAGCTTGCATGATAGGGCCACTACATGGTGGCAGCAATTGAAATTGATTTGCACTAGATTAGGTAAAGAGAAAATTGCTACCTAAGAGAAGATAAAGAAAAAGATCCAAGCCACTTTTTTGCCATAAAATTTCCAAAGGTTGATGTATCGATGATTACAAAACCTAAGGCAAGGCTTAAGGTCAGTGGATGACTATACCACTTAATTTTGCCAACGGATTGCAAGAAACAAAATTTAAGAGATAGAGGACCAGTTTGTGTCGCGGTATATAGGGGACTTAAAACTATAGATTCATGCTACTATTAATATGTTTGATCCTTTCTCTGTATTTGATACTCATCAAAGGGTATTAATGGTGGAGATACAATCGTGACATGCTCCTAATACTGCCCATGCGAGTGGTGGTGCTGGTAGTAGTGGTGGTGTGAACAAAACAACAAGCAGCAGTGGTGTCCCTAGTAGTAATAAGGGTGTTGAAGGATAGTTCAATACAATAGCGAGTGGTTTTAGGTGTTTTGGGTGTGGAGAAGTTGGTTATAGGCAATCTGAATGCAAAAAGACTACTAGAAAAAAGGCCTTATTTACTGATGCGGATGACTATATTGAAGACATTGTGGACATTGAGGGCGAGCCTGTGTATGATCAAGAAGTAGAAGCAGTCGATAAAGTGCTCTTGGAAGGGGATTTAGGGGTTGCCTTGTTATTCGACATTCATGTTTGACACTACAAGCTAGCTCAGAGAATGATTGGTTACGAAGCAATATTTTTCAATCCACTTGCACCATTAAAGAGAAGATATGTCATTTTGTAATTGATGGTGGTAGTTATGAAAATATAATGTCCATAAAGGCTATTCAGAAATTATACATACTAACTGAGAAGCATTCCAAACCTTATAAGTTGGCTTGGCTAAAAAGAAGTGGTAAGGTTGTAGTGTCTAAGTGAGCTTTGGTTTCATTTTCAATAAGTTTGAAATATAAAGATGTTGTTTGGTGTGATATTGTAGCTATGGATGCATTTCATTTATTGTTAGGTAGGCCATAGCAATATGATAAGGACATGAGTTATAATAAACAGACTAATACCTACAGTTTCATGTTTGATGGGGTTAAAATCATTTTGCTACATAGTAGATAGGTGTTGGAGAACTCTAAGTGAGCAAATGAACCTACTGTACTATTATCCTTAGCTTGATTTGATAAGGAGTTGTAAGTGTTAGAAATAGGGTATATGTTGATGCGGAAAGAAATGGAAGAATCTAATGATGTTCCAAATGCAATGGTTCCATTAATTACAGAATTTAGAGATGTCTTCCCTGATGAATTGCCCGATGCATTGCCTCCACTATGTGACATTCAACTACATATCGACTTGGAGCTTGAAGCATCATTACCAAATATGCCACACTATAGAATGAGTCCCTGTGAGCTTAAGGAGCTTTGTAGGCAAGTTAAAGAGTTATTATCTAAAGGACAAATTAAGGAGAGTTTGAGCCCATGTGTTGTACCAACCCTTCTAACTCCAAAAAAAAGATGGTTCTTGGCATATGTGTGTGGACAATAGAGCTATTAATAAGATTACGGTTAGGTATAGGTTTCCCATTCATTGTCTTGATGATTTACTTAATCAAATTAGTGGCTCAACTGTGTTTAGCAAATTGGATTTCAAGAGTAGGTACTATCAAATTCTTGTTAGGATAGGGGATGAGTGGAACACAACGTTTAAGATTAAAGAGGGGTTGTATGAGTGGCTTATGATGCTTTTTGGCTTATCTAATGCCCTTAGTACTTTTATGCGTATGATGAACCAATTATTGAGGCCTTTTATTGGCAGATTTATTATTTTTTATTTTGATGACATCTTGATTTATAATGCTAACACTGAAGAGCACATACAGCATGTTAATGAAGTTCTTAATTTGCTGTGCAGGGAGAAATTTTATGCTACCATGAAGAAGTGTGTGTTCATAGCCTTAAAAGTACAGTTTTTGGGGTATATCATTTCAGTAGTTGGTTTAGAAGTTAATGAAACAAAAGTGCAAGTAGTCAAAGAATGGCCTACACCAAATACCTTAATAGAAATGCAGAGTTTCCATGGTCTTGCTTCCTTTTACAAGCATTTTATTACTAATTTTAGTAGTGTCATGGCTCCAATCACATATTGCATGAAAGGCAACAAGTTTGAGTGGACAAAGGAGGTAAAAATAATATTTTAGTTAATTAAAGATTATCTTACAACTATGCCAATTTTGGTGTTGCCAGATTTTTCACAGCCCTTTGAGTTGCATATTAATGCTTCAAAGATTGGGATTGGTACAGTTTTGAGTTAGAATAGTAGGCTTGTGGCATTCTTTAATGAAAAACTATTAGGTTCTAAATTGAATTACAACACCTATGATGTTGAATTTTATGTTGTAGTGCAAGTTGTTAGGCATTGGCGACATTGCTTATTTCATAGAGAATTCATTTTGTACACTGATAATGACTCTTTAAGGCACCTCCACAAGCAAGATAAGGTGTCATCTAAACATGCACACTATGTTGCTTACTTGGAGAGGTTCACTTATGTTACTAAGCATAAAATCAATATAACTAATTGAGTGGTAAATGCATTGAGTCGAAGGAGCAGTTTGTTGGTGACCATGAGGGTTGAGGTACCTGGAGTATAGTCCTTTTGTGATTTGTTTACTACTTACCCATACTTTTCTATAGTTTTACAAAACATCTAGGATGGGAAAAAGACAAACTTCTTGTTGCAAGATGGCTCTCTGTTTAGGGGCAACCAATTGTGCATTCCATATTGCAGCCTACGTTTGTAAATTATTAGGGAGCTATATGGAGAGGGTCATGTTGGTAGGGACAGAACACTACATTTAGTACAGGCCTCTTACTTTTGGCCAACCATTCGTAAGGAGGTAGACAAGTATGTGTAGAGGTGCAGAATTTGCCAAGTCTTCAAGGGTCCTCCCACTAATGCAGGGTTATACATGCCACTGCCCATTCCTTCACAGCCTTGGACTAATCTAAGCATGGATTTTGTTTTGGGATTACCATGTACGCAGTGAGGTAATGACTAAGATGGTGCATTTTATCCTTTGTAAGAAAACCACATATCTTATAAATGTGGCCTAACTATTTTTTCGTGAGTTGTATCATCTTTATAGGCTGCCTACCTCTATTGTCTCTAATAAAGATACTCACTTCCTTAGCCATTTTTGGCATGGCTTATGGAAGATGGTAAATACTCAATGGAATTTTAGCAATGCATACCAACCTTAAACGGATGGACAGACTAAGGTGGTGAATAGGTCACTTGGCAATTTACTACGCTGTTTGGTTGGTGATCATGTGAAGAGCTAGGATTAGAAGTTGTGTTAGGCCTAAGTTGCTCTTAACCATGCAATGAATCGTAGTACAAGTTTTAATCCTTTTCAGGTTGTTTATTCAGCTCAGCCATAAGGACCATTTGATTAATGGCACTGCCTAATAGAACCAATCTTTATGGGAAGGTAGCAGATTTTATGACTGGATTGCAGGATATTCACAAGACAGTTTATGATAATATGTCTATTACTAACTCCAAATACAAGCAGATTACATATCAGAAGTACAGTCATTTGGAGTTCGACGTGGTGATTTTGTGTGGGCAGTATTGACTAAGGATTAATTTCTCACTGGTGAGTACAACAAGCTGTCTATAAAGAATTTTAAACCTGAGGAGATTATTGAGAAGATCAACCCTAATCCTTATCGTCTAAAGTTGCCTAGCCACATATGCATTATAGATGTTTTTAATGTCAAACATTTTATTCCTTTTTTGGGAGATTCCTATGATAATGATGTTGTGACAGTAAATTTGAGGTCAAATTTATTGTCACCTAAGGGGAATAATGTGGACAAACAGCCCAGGCTTATTTGGAAAGTTTAGACTTTAAAAAGAAATTCAAGATGTGTAGTCAGCCTTCAAGTTGTTATAACTTGCAGGCATGATTGAAATGTGGGGCCCATAATATATCAAACTAAAGCTGATTCAGAGTTCCACAATGAGTGCTACATAATTTTTTTTGTGGCACTCCAACTTCAAGCCTAAAATCCATTATTTAGGGCTTCAAATTTCAATTTAAAGTTTTGTGTTTTTCCCCTATTCTTTTAGGGTTTTTCTTAAACAGTATTTACATGTTCTTTTGGAGTTATTTTAGAAAGTTTTTGTTGAATTGATAATCAAAGTTCTATTTTTTTTTTCCAATTTTCGATATTCCTTGTGTGAAACAATGAATATTTATGCCTATTTCCTGACATTCTCAATGAATCAATAAGTTATAGAAGGTTGTTTGACTACCATTCGTGTGCAAATCAATGGTAAATGACATTTATCTCTTTTAACCTAGGCTTCCGCTACGTCAAATACTATCTATATTGTCATTTGATTTTTAGCTCACCACACGAGCAGTAGGACAGCCGAGCAGCAATCTCATTTTTCTCTAGGAAAAGGTATAAATACATGTTTTGATCTAATCTATCATAAATTTCTTTTGAAGTATGAATACATTAGTAGGTTCAAGAATATAAATGTAGATTAATGAATCATATATGTGTTAGAATATGATGCTCTGCAAATTTTCCACAACATTCAAAATTCTCAAGATATTTCTACTCTTGGTATTATAATTGATGACTGTTGCTCTTTTTTTTCACATTTTAATTAAGTGTCTATTAGATTTGTAAGAAAATATGCGAATGAGGCAGTTAATCTCTGTGCATGAACTTTTCATTCTATGTCCAATCTCTAGGAGTGGAATTCAATCCTGGATTCGTCTGTGAATGCTAATGAATGCAATCTATTACTTTTTTAAAAAAAAAAATGAATAAGAGTCAATTTGCCTTGAACTTTTCATTTGGGGTCAAATATATAACTTTGGATCTTTTAGGGTCAATTTAGCCTCTGAACTTTCCCATGAAGGTCAAATTGGTTCTAAATAATACTATTAACTCCTTATTTTTTGATATATAGAAAAAAAAATGCACCTAAAACTGACAAATATCTCCATAATGTCCTAATTAGTTGACAAATAAGTCCTTATTTTAGTAATATATTTTTTTATTAAAAATGTAATTTTATAATTATATTTAATTCATTTATAACTTGTAAATTTTAAAAATCTAATATTACATTATATAAATATAAATTTAGCATTCACCAATAATTTTTTGTATTATGAAAAATAAAAATTTTATTCATATATAATTGATTTATTAATTTATGTTTAAAATATAATATATTATTACCTCCAATAGTAAAATTAATGGAATATAACAAAGAAATTATTTTTTTATTTTTAATAATATATTGTAATATTAAAGAAATTAAAATATAAAATCGTAAATTGTAAAATTAATAAAATCTAAAATTATTATTATTATTATTAAATTTTAATTTATCATTATATTTTTTATTAATTTAATATTAAGATATTAATATATTGTTTCAATTTTCTTATTAAATTGTACTTTTTAAAAATTTTTAAATTAAAAATGAATTTGAATGTCAAAAATAATTTTAAAAATGAAATTAATTTTTATATGAATAAATTTTTATATTTTAGCACTACCATAAATTATTGGTGAATAGTACATTTATATTTACATAATATATTACTAGATTTTAAAGTTTTACAAGTTATAAATGAATTAAATTTAATTATAAAATAATTTTTTAATAAAATAAGAATTTATTTGTCAACTATTTAGAATATTATGGAAATATTGCACTCAAGTCTAAATAAAAAATATGTAATATTGAACCCTCATTTGCTGTGTCACTTTTAATGCAGGGCGAGGAATCCGAGGCTATATAAGTATTATTCATCTTTTTTCTAGGTCAATACGAGTATATGAGCCCTTTTTCGTATTATTATAACAATTATTATTATTTACTCATATTTTCATTTGTAAAAATTCAGAATTTAAAAATATTTATCCTTGTTAATATAATCAAGAAATTCATAAGTATTTGTAAATGAAACTATAATTTCATGCGATGACTTTTAAAACTGTGCCTAGTAGATTGACGAAAAAATATAATATTATTTTGAAGCGAAAATTGATATTTACTTATCTTTAAAAAAATGGGCAAAAATTGAGACATACATTTAGCTCATCATTTTAAAATTAAATTTTTAGTCCTAAACTTTATTTAAAAAATTTATTTACAATTAATATACAAAATTAGAGGTAAATACAGATCGATAAATTTTCAAAATTTAAAATCTTTGGAACAATGTTAAACTTTGAAGATTAAAAAAAAAATTTAATATCAGTATTAAATTTAAAAATTTTCACACTTATATTATTTCATGTTTTGGTTCATTCAAAATGAATTAATATTGTACGATTTAAAATAAAAATTAAGAAATTTATGTCATACACATTTATATTATTGATTGAATTTGTATTTATTATATATATACATATATAATAAATACAAATTCAATCAATAATGCAAATTTATGTTATCACTATATATATACATATATATGTGTGTGAAATAATATTTTTTGTTTTTATTTATAAAATCATTACTTATTTTAATTAAAGTTGGGTAAAATTATGTCGTTTTAGTCATCTACAATATATATCTATATATAAGGGTGTAATTGAGCTGAGTCGTATGTGTGTGTGTGTGTGTATATATATATATATATATATATATATATATATATATATATATATATATATATATATATATATATATATACTTTTAATTACTAAAAATGAAATAATATCTCTTGTTTTCATTTATAAAATCACTACTTATTTTAATTAAAGTTGCGTAAAATTACATTGTTTTAGTAATCTACAATATATATCTATGTATAGGGGTGTAATCGAGTCGAATCGAATAAATAGCCAGGTTCAAGCTTGACTCAACTTTCAAACTTAAAGTTCAAACTCGATTGAACTCCTTTTTTAAGCTCGACTCAATTAAATAATTGATATACTCGAGTGTGACTCGATTAATTAAATAATTTTTAATAATATATATTTTAAAATATGCAAACTTGACTCGGTTTGATAAGATATATTTGTAATTCTATTAAAATGAAAGGGTAAAACTATAAATATACAAAAGATTGATGAAGCTCATGAACCTATCAAATCACATATTTATGATCTTGATCTTGACTCGAAAACCTACTCAAGTGAGCTCAAGCTCAACTTGACAATAATTGAGTCGATTTTAAGTTTTCTTGAGTCAATCCTGAGTAGCTCGCGAGTCGGTTTGACTCGGTTACACCTCTATATATTAGTATACAATAAAAATAATAATTATAATAATATTACTTACCTCATCAATTTTAAATAATATCAATAAGGTTAGATTACTCAATAACAATAATGATTAATAAGTTATTATATGTAATAATATATTTTAATTAATAAAAATGGCCCTTTTGTAATATAATTACTTAATTTAATCAAAATAATATAATTTTGGGTAATTTTAGAAAAAACTATATTGTTTTGATTATCTATAATTAGGGGTAGTGTAAAAATAGAATCTAGATCGAATAACCAAATTGAACAAAATTCTATTCAATTTGAGTTTTTGAATATATATATATCCCATGTGTAGTTTAATGGTAAGCATGTTGCTAAGTTTAAAATAAATCATTAAAATATATTATTGGTTCAAATCCTGGACATTGCACATTTTTTCTTCTTATTTTGATAATAAAATTTTATTGTAATTTGGTTGACTGATAACCAACAGCCTAATCCTTAATCCTTTATATTTATAGTTTCAACTTCGGTTTTCATTTTGATAATAAAATCTTTTTACTTTTATTGGCTTTTTTCTATTCAAAAATTTTGGATAGATTCCATCCGAGCTCTTATATTATTTAGGAGCAATTTGACTTTTGTTGAAAAGTTTAGTGGCTAAATTGAACTTAAAAAATTTAAAGTAGCTTTGATCCTAGATGAAAAGTTAACGAGCAAATTGATCCTTATTCCGTTATTACAAACTTAAATATATGATCCGTAAAATACGTTATTCTTTTTGAAGTATGAACACGTTTATATTATTTTAGGAAATTTATTACGTCTACTAATGTTTTCTTTAATATATTATTTAAGAATCATATATATATATATAAAAGTTTCTGTGTATGTTCATTGTTTGTAGATTTATTATTTTTGCCATTAGTAGGTTTACAATTTTTGATATAATTGAAAAATATATTAGATAAAAATATATGCTTATCTCTAAGTTCATAAGAAAAAATAAATTTAATCTTAAAAAATTTAAGAACATCGATCCAAACATAAATTTAAAAAAAAAATTAAAATCCTCATTTAATAAAAATATTAAATAATTATTTTTTATATTCATAAGATTTATTGATACTAACATGACATTAAAAATATTTTACATATTAAAAAAAAGAAGTGTACCATTGTGTAATCCATCAATATTTAGGTCATATAATCTCCCTAAAAATAATAATAATAAAATCTTACATATAATTTTTTATGTGATTTTTTTAAAAAAAAATTATATATCCATCTCATCCAATTTCAAAAAAATTTGGAATATTTGAAAAAAAATTCATCTCATCCTATATAATTTTTTTGAAAAGTTTTCACATAAAAAACGTAGTTAAGGTGTCTTTAGTGTCATATCAGCATGAGCAAATGACACAGATATAATAAAAATAAACAATTATTTAATACTTTTTAAATGAGAAGTTAAATATTTTTTAAAATTTTTATTTATATTTAAAGTTAGAAAATAACACACTTCTATCTAATATAGATTTTAAAATATATATAATATTATATTTTTTTAGAACAAGTGGAAGGTCCAAGGGGAATGGGGATCAAATTAATGATTTCACCTTATAATGTTTATTACTTAAGCCACTAGGATAAAATATAATATTGTATTTCGATGCAAGTATTCATTTCAAAATTTTAGATTTTAAATATAAAAATTTTCAATTAGATGTAATTAGATATTATTTCAAATTTTTATTAAATGAGCTTTATTAATTTGTTTAAAATTTTCATTAATACAAATCAATGTAGGTACCAAAAAAGAGATTTGATTAAAATTTAAATTCATACTTAAATCCAAAGATTTAATTAAAATCAAAATTTATGATCAAATCTTGCATTCAAACATAACATGTATATTTATATCTCAAAAAATATTTATAATTTATTAAGGATGTAAAATTAGATTAAAACGTTACAAATATATTTCTACTTTTTTTTTTCTTTTCTCCTCATCCAATAATAACAATAATTTTTTTATTTTGTAAATTTTGGATTGATGACAAAAAAAAAAAAAAAAAAAAAAAACCAACTCAAAGTTTCAGATATCATTTGATTACATTCAACAAAAAATAATAATAATAAAAGACGGATTTGGAGAATTTTTTGTCAAGATGTTTCCGGAATTTTGAAATCCAACAAATTCTCTATCCAAAGAAAAAAATCTCATGATGTATAGATGGAAATAATTTGACTCTTCTTAATTAGGAATCACAAATATTTCATATATATTTTTTCTTATTTTATAATCCTTATAGCTGTAAGAGATCTCTAATACAGAAATATTCATTCCTTCAATGTGTATATATACTGCTAGTGTATTTTTTGTGCAAAAGTGTTAATACAAAAAATTCATTCAAACTTATACTATTTATATGGCATCAGAGCCCAAGCTCCTAGCTCACACGTCCTCTGCTTTAATCTCATAAAATTCTTTCTTTTCTCCTCAATCCACCATGACTGAAACAAATTCAACCTTAGGAACTTCTCATTCAACGCCAACTACCACCAATCAAATTGTCATTCCAATCAATCAAGATTCTGCTAAATCTGTCTTAGCTATTAACCTATCCTCTTATAATTATATCAAACTCACACCCACCAATTACTTATCATAGAAACTTCAATTTCATGCCACCCTAATTGGATACAATTTAGAAGGCTATGTGGATGGCACTTACCCATGTCCACCATCAACAATCATCATCAATAACACAATAACTCTAAATCCAGAATATGTCACCTGGACACGCTAAGACAAACTTATTTTCAGTGCCATAATCGGATCCTTTTCCACACCTGTTATCCTACTTCTTCAACTTGCCCAAACATCTCAAGACGCCAGGACCATTCTTTCCAATACATACGCCAAACCATCACGAAGTCACCTTAAACAAATCAAAGATCAACTCAAGCATACTGTGAAAGACAATTAAATCATATCTGAATATATGATGTTCATCAAAACTAGAGCTAAACAACTTGCTCTCCTTGGCAAGCTTATGGATGCTAAAGATGTTATAGACAAAATCCTTGATAGATTAGATGATGATTACAAGTATCTTATTGATAGCATTCATGGTCGTGATACTATCATATCCTTTGATGAGCTCCATGAAAAACTGATTAACAAGGAACTATCACTTAAGCAGTCTTAACCATTCTCAACTCCCCTTCCTATAACTATGAACCCTACCTCCAAACGCCATAATTCTTGGCGCCCACCACCATCCCATAGCAACCTAAATTCTACCCACTTCAATAGTTGATCTCCCTAATAACCATATCTTGGGAAATGTCAAACTTGCAATGAACAAGGGTATACTACCAAACATTAATGCATATTCACTCTTATTCATTCACAACCCTCGTATTCTCCTCAACCACTACAATATCTAGCCCTATGACAACAGTCCCCATGGCAATCGTGACACTCATAACACTCCTGACCACCTACCAATTGGCTACCTTGAGCTAATATTGTCACCACATTAACAAAAACTCTTGACTGGCTACTAGATAGTGGTGCATCTCACCATGTCACTTTTGATTTGAGAAATTTCTCTTTTCACACTCCTTATGATGGTGCTAATGACATTATTATTGGTGATGGTTCAGGGTTATCCATCACTCATACTAGTTCCACCTCTCTCTCTACTCCATCTCATACTTTTCAATTACATAATGTATTGATTATGCCTAGTATCATGAGTTGCATCACTTTTTACTTCTCTCTAGCTTCACTAACTCCCATGATGATCCATCTTTATTTGTATACAATGTTTATGCCTTAAAGATTTATATTATTATTTATGTTGATGATATTATTGTCACTAGTAGTTGTGATCATACTGTCCAATGTATTATTTTAGCTTTATCAACTCATTTTTCTCTCAAAGATTTAGGTCATCTCAATTTCTTCTTAGGTGTTGAAGTTCTTCCCCATCTTGCTAGTCTTCTTCTCTCTCAACGGTGTTACATCATTAATTTGTTGACTCATACTCAAATGCTCAATACCAATCCGGTGTCCACTCCTCTCGCCACTCAACCTGTTTTGACTCTAGATTATGGCATTGTTTTATATGATCCTACTAAATTTTGTCAAGTCATAGGCAGCCTTCAATACTTATCTTGCACCTACCTAGATGTTGCCTATCCCATTAATAAGCTCTCTCAATATATGCATTGCCCACTATAAAGCAATGGACTGCTGCCAAATGCTTGCTTCACTATTTATATGGCACTTTGGATTATGGTCTCATTCTTTATTGTCATTCTCCATTTCATCTTCACACTTTTTTTGATGTTGATTGGGCAAGCAACAAGGGTGATTACATTTCCACTAGGGCTTACATTGTATACCTTGGTAGTGCTTAAATTAAAATAATTTTATAGGCCTCAGTAAATGTCCCACTTTGGTAGTAACACTCATTTTATCTCATAAAATCATTTTAATTAGAGATTTCTCAAAAGACCCGTAATAATAATATATATCAAACACAAATATATACATTAAAATACACAAACATACCTCTTTTATCTAATACATGTTCAACACATAGATCTTGAACAATTTAAAATATTTATTATTCACCACATACACTCATTTAATGTGCATCAATATAATAACATTTATACATATTAATATAGCTCAATATGCTAACTTTATAAACCATGATGTTAAAGAAAATAATAGGCAATTTTTATAATGAATAAGTAAAAGGAATTCAATAGGATAATCTACAGACTTAGTCTCATATTACTGCCAAAGCCATTTAAAAGGAAAATTGTAAACGGGCCATATTTTCCTTTTACAAAACCAAGATATGAAACAATAGATATAACAATTATAATTAAGCTTAGTTTTGCATGGAACAAAATGTTTTCACAATTCACATGCATACATATTTTGCATAGAAAATTGTCCTGTATTTTGCGTAAAACACACTAACACAACCACCACGTACATATATATATTTATAAATATATACAATTGCAATTTGATATAGTCATCCCAATAAAACTAACAACTAATCAAACTATGAGCGGAACAACAAATTAAAGTATTTTGGATGTGTTCGCAAATCGAAATCATATTAACATACAAACGCATAATATCTACTATATATTTAATTAATTAATTAATTAACCCAAATAATTAAAATTAAACACAACACTTAATTATTTTATGATTCTAAATTCATATACAATCTAAGCTCTAATACCACATGTAAGAAAAATTAGAGATCTAGTATATGAATTTAGAACACAGAATACTGAATTAATCGGAAGTGTATGCATACCTGTTTGCGAAATCAAGATAGTACTCATGTCTTGACTCATAATGATAATAAACTAATTCAGAAAATAAAACTTATTAGTAAGTTAAAATAGAAAAGCTAGTTCTTCCTCTTCAATCCTTTTTTTACACATAGGGTGGTTGTTATATATATATATATATATATATATATATATATAAAAGGATGTAGACGGAACCTAACCTATATAATAAAAAAGGCTGAATACCCTTTTTTCATCCCTGAACTTTACCCTTTTTGCTCATTTCACACATTAACTTGTTTTTATAACTAATAGCACATATGAAATTCTATTTTGGATCGATTTCACCCATGAATGACATTTTTTATTCTATTTCACACATCATTTGACAACGTGGACAAGTGCGTGAACCCAATGAATGTGAGGCGCATGGTTGGTGAAAGAAGAGTTGATGTGTTGATGTGAACTGACGTGTCCATAGGTGAAATCGGTCCAAAATAAAAGTTCATATGTTTAATTGGTTAATTTTTTAAGTTGATGTGTGATATGACTAAAGCGGTGAAAAGAGGTATTCGACCTTTTTTTTTAATAGGAACATTATATAATTGGACATTAAAAATTAAAATAAATTATAGTATATTTAATAAAAATTGTAATTTTATTCTAATAATATATTATTAAATGTAAAAATTACAAGTTAACTCATAAGCTTATATTCGAACTTGTTTGCGAGCTTCATGGCTCATTTAATTTTTTTTAGTTTATTTAATATTCAATAATTTTAGCCAATCTTAATAAAAAAAATTATAATAAATTATTTTAATTTAGCCAAGTTAATCAATTTTAATAAAAATATTTATCTAATTAAAATTAAATGAAAATTATTAGCATAACAATAAAAAAAAGTTAAATTCATCACTGATATTTTATTAAATTTATAATGAAGTTCATATATGCAATTGGTTGATTTTGAAAGTTAATGGGTGAAATGGACTAAAAGTATAAAGTTCAAGGGTGAAATGTTTGACACGGATGTTCACCTGTATCATGTCATCACACATCCTTCACACATGTTTGGTTATGTCTGATCATGGATGAAATCGGTTCAAAATAGAAGTTCATATGTGCTATGAGTTAAAAAAAAAGTTTATGTGTGAAATGAACGAAAAAGATAAAGTTCAAGGGTGAAAAAGGATATTCGGCCAAAAGAATAAAAAACCTTAAGGACCACCCCATTATTGGTCCAAATAGGATTATGCATGTATTTACCACATATCCATACCTGCTCATTAAAGATACATACAAGCCCACAACACTAATAATCACTTAAAATAAATTGGATTTCCTCACACATTCAATTAAACTATATTTTATTCCGTCTGACTTTAACAAAACAAAACATCTCATAATTAATGGTAGCCAATAAAATTTCTAACACGCGTGGCCAAATTTATAATAATAATAACAACAAAAACAATAATTTGATTTATTTATTTATTTTAATATTCATTATAAATTCAACAAACAGTAAGTTATATAACAAAAATACAAAACTATTGTTTTATTTCTAAGAATGACTACAAATAAAAATATTAAAAATCTTTATATTTAATAATTTATGGAGATTAACATTGCTGGTGATTCTTTTGATGTTATGGAGAGCTAGCATTGAACTAAATTATAATGATAGTTCTCTTGCTCTATATGTGAAGTCAGTAAATTAAAAGGTCATACTTAGCGAATAATTTTTCAAAGTTCAACTAAGTAATCAACTCCTCCTCAATTGAGATTTGATCATAATCGGCATCTTTAGGGTATACAATTATATTGTCATATGGCTACTTTCCTTAGGGAGATGGAAATTAAGAGATTTAAAAATGCATGCATGGTTAATTGTTCACGCAAATCTACTCTCTTTTACTATTTTTTTAACTTTTCTTAAGAGGATTACTAGTTCCCTTCACCAGTTCTTCAATCTATAAATGACCTGTTGTAAGTACTAAAAATGGTGAAGATGGCATCGGTTAGTAATAGTAGTAGCATTAACCAGTGAAGTCCCACTTCTTGTGACTTTGTTTAGAGTTAAGGAAGAGCAATGATAGACAGGAAGATACGGAAGATTGATTAGACTATCTATAGGGATTCGGGAATGTTGATTAAGTTCACTTTCGAAGAATTGAAAGTAGCAGCATGAGATTTCCAGGAAAAACAACAACAAAACTTGGAGAAGGGTGTTTTCCGGTAAGTTTTTGTAGGAAGTTTGCAAAATGGAGAAAAAATTGTAGTGAAGCACGTGGGTAGCATAGGCCAAGGAAAGAAAGACTTCATGCAAGCTAAGGTTAAGACCCCTAGAAGCAAATACATTTTAATATTTCTACATTTCAAATGAGGCTAGAATTCATTTTACCACTAAAGATAAATTTTAAAATTTCTGTTCGTTCACCCTTCAACTTGTTTATTTCTAAACATTTTTTCTTATACTTTGATTTAAGTGATATAATACCTTTCTAGTAAATATAATCTTAAATTTTTTTATCAATTATATTTATAATTTAATTATCTATATATTTTTTTCAATATAAAAATATTATTAACTGCTAAACACTAAAATTATATAAATGTAATATAACTAAAATAATATAACTGTAATATAACTATTAAGAAATTTTTTATCTAAATTTTGTAAAAACAAAATTTAAGTAAAATATATTCTGCTAGATTTATTTTAGTTAATTCTAAATAAAAGTAAATTAAAAATTTATAAGTATACATTTTTAAAAAAACAAAAATTTGTACCTAAAAGAGAAAATAATAATTTTTAAGAAAAAAATCTAATTTAGTTTAGCATATTTAAAAATTTCAGAGTGAAAATAACGCTATTTAATATTTTATTTTTTAAAACTAAATTAATTTATAAAATACTATAATATAAAACAGGGTTTAAGTCATAACTAATAAAAAAAAAATTATTCCAAATATAATGATATCACTTAACTCAATTGAATTAAAATATTAATTTATTTAAGTAAAATTTGGTATATTAATTAATATTCAAAATTTTAATAAGTAATAAAAATAAAAATAATTTTTAAAAATTTACAATAATATAAATTAATTAATTAAACATTTATATTATCTAAATTAAAATTTATCAATTAAATATATAAATATTAACAATCAACTAAAATGTTTATATATTATGATAACAATAAAAAGTTAAAAGTTACATATAAAAATATTAAGGATTAATTGGATAAAAAGAAATCTTCTGAATTTATCAGACAATTTTAAAATTTATAAAAATTAAATCAATCATTTTACTGCATACTAGTAACATAAGTAAGGGCTCAGTGTACTTAAGAGCTCAGTATCTATAAAAGTATAGAAATTATATATATATATATATATATATATATATATATATATATATATATATATATATATATATAATTGAAAAAGGTAAGTTAAGAAAAAAAATAAATAGGAAAAAAAAAACTTAAGTATAGTGTACATTGTTTTCACATTTTACTTTTCGTATTTTTAGAAAATATGGTTTCACATGTATCTATTTGCATAGTCGTTACCCAGTAAACAAGCTAAAGTGGTTAAAGTCAATGTTTGTATGTGGTTCATATTTAGAAGACTTTAGCAAGTCAAGCCACCTTGCAGCTGCTTTCCAAGATGAAATTTCCAATTCGCTAATTTGTGCACTGAATCCATTGACCAGTTGTCTTGAGGTTAAATCTGGCCTAATAATGAATTCATCTTGGAAGCAATTAATCATGAATTCATGATGGCCTTAGAAATGTTTTCTCTTCTCAGCTGAATCAAACATAGCATTTCACCTCTAAAACATTCTTTTCTCCATTCAGAATCTTACTCACTCACCCGCTCGTCAATCGTCAAACTATGGCTGCATTAAAAGGTTTTCTGCTGCTTTTAATCATCTCATTTCTTGCATCCAGCATCCGAGGCCAAATTACTAGAGCACAAGTATCAAAATCGTGGGTCAACAGTAATGTGTCCTTGAGGTCATATGGGTCCGCCCGAATAATCCTCTTTACTTGGAACTCTACTGCAATAGAATCATTGGATTCTGACAATAAAGGTTTCTGTTTAGCATTCTACGCTAATCACGAGGAAAAAAATTCCTTCTTTCTAGCTATTGGCTGGGCTGAAACGTATAATACGTATACGTATATTTCGGGTCCAAGGATTGATTTGCGCTTCACCAACGTATGGTCAGCTAATCGAAATAAACCTGTTCATGAGAACGCAACATTACAATTAATCAGTGATGGAAATTTAGTGCTGAGAGATGCAAATGGAATCCTGGTTTGGACTACCAATACATCGAACAAATCTGTTGTGGGTATGGAGATGATGGAAAATGGAAATCTTGTGCTTCATGATATTAATAATTACACAATTTGGCAGTCTTTTGATCATCCTACAAACACACTGCTTGTGGGGCAGAAACTGATGCCAGGGCAGAAGCTGGTGGCCGACATTTCAGAAACTAACATCTCCGAGGGAAACTACGAATTTGCTGTAACCTTTCAAGGTCTGTCTGCATTTTACCAAGCTAATGTGCCATTAAAATACTTAAATGTTAGGTACGTTGCTACTGATTCTTTTGATATTATGGAAACCATTGAACTAAATTACCATGGTAGTTCTCTTGCTCTGTATGCGAAGTCAGTAGAAGGTGAAACTTTGCAAATAATTTTTCAAAGTCCAACAAATAATTCAGCTCTTCCTCGATTGAAATTTGATCATGATGGACATCTTAGACTAGACGATTTTGATAATTATAGTCAGCCAGTCTATGATGTATTGGAACGTTATTTAACTGCCTGTGATTACCCAACCTTTTGTGGTAGCTTTGCGCTCTGCAGTGCTGGACGTTGCTCGTGCCCAGCAGATTTCGCTCCAGAAGTTGTATCAGATGCTCAAACAAACTTTGCATGTTTAGCAATTAATCCAAGTCCAAAAACATGTGTAGATAGTCATTCTCTTCTTTCCATGCCAGATGTTTACTACTTCAATTATATCGATGAGGAGGCTGCTTTTGTTAGGGGGACAGACTTTGAAAGATGTAAAAATGCATGTATGGTTAACTGTTCATGCAAAGCTGCTCTCTTTCGCTATTTCCACAACTTTTCTCGAGGGGACTGCTACTTCCCTTCACCAGTACTTTCATTTATAACTGATGGAAAGCAGAAATATAATTATCACTCGTACGCCTTCATCAAAACTTGGAAGGCTGAAAACGGTGAAGAGGGTGGAAGAGGTGCTCAGAGGTCAGCAAACCATCGCCGGTTAGTAATAGCATTGACTGTTGGAGTGTCCCTTCCTGTGGCTTTGTTTATAGGCGTTTGGGTTGTGTTTTTAAGGAAGAAAAAAGATAGAGAGGAAGATTTGGAAGATTTCTTATACCAGCTATCAGGAATGCCGATTAAATTCACTTTTGAAGAATTGAAAGTAGCAACAGGAGATTTCCAGAAAAAACTTGGAGAAGGGGGTTTTGGGTCAGTTTTTGAAGGAAGTTTGCAAAATAGAGAAAAAATTGCAGTGAAGCGCCTGGATAGCATAGGCCAAGGAAAGAAAGAATTCATGGCTGAGGTTAAGACCATAGGAAGCATACACCATGTCAACCTGGTAAGGCTAATTGGATTCTGTACAGAAAAATTCCATAGGCTTTTGGTGTATGAATTCATGTGGAATGGTTCCTTAGACAAATGGATTTTCAACAGGCAACCACACCAACCTACTTTGGACTGGGAAACTGTAACAATAATAATTCTAGACATAGCAAAGGGGCTAGCCTACCTGCATGATGAATGCACGCAAAGAATAGTCCATCTAGATATCAAACCCCAAAACATTTTGCTAGGTGCAGACCTACATGCAAAGATAGCTGATTTTGGCTTGTCTAAGTTAATTGATAAAGATGAAAGCCAAGTGGTGACCACAATGAGAGGAACCCCTGGGTATATGGCTCCTGAATGGTTTAGCTCAATCATCACGGAGAAGGCAGATGTTTATAGCTTTGGCATTGTAGTTATGGAGATAATTTGTGGAAGGAGAAATTTAGACAGGTTGAAGCCTGAGGATTGCATGCATTTGCTTCCAATTTTTATGAGAAAAGCAGAGGAGGATCAATTGATTGATATGGTTGATAGCTGCAATGAGAACATGAAATTCCACGAATCAGAAGCTTTGAAAATGATGCGAGTTGCAGTTTGGTGTTTGCAAAGTGACTTCAAAAGAAGACCTTCCATGTCAGCGGTGGTCAAAGTTTTAGAGGGCACAATGGATGTGGACGCTGAGTTAGACTATAGCATTCAGTTTCCAGCAAAAATGGTAGCCATGAAAAGGGAGACGGAGGGGGGAACTTTAACTCAGTTATCTTCATCTCTTCTATCTGGACCACGGTGAATCATGAGTAAAAGACGATACAATGAGGTGTTGCTACAATACTGTATGTTGTCTTTTGATTTTTGGCTCGCCACACAAGCAGCAGGACAGCTGAGCAGCAGTCAAATCATTTTTCTTTAGGGAAAGGTATAAATTCATGTTTTTTATCTATAATCTGTAATAAATTTCTTTTGAAGTATAAATGCATTAGTAGGTTCAAGAATAAAAATGTAGATTAATGAATCATATATGTGTTAGAATCTGATGCTCTACAAGTTGTCCACAACATTGAAAATCCTCAAGATGTTTCTACTGTTTGTATTATTATTGATGACTGTTGCTCTTTATTGTCACACTTTAATTATCTATTAGAATTGTAAGAAGATCTGCAAATGAGGTAGCTCATCTCTGTGAAAGAGCTTTTCAATAAATGTCTAATCTCCAAAAATGGAATTCAATTCTGGATTTCCTTTATCATGCAATCGCCTGTGAATGTTAATGCATGCAATCTGTTACTTTTCAAAAAAATAAAATCATTAAGAGTCAATTTGTCTCAAGCTTTTCATTTAGGGTCAAATATATAACTTTGGATTTTTTAGGGTCAATTCAGCCTCTGAAATTTCCAATAAAAGTCAAATTGCATGTAAATAATACTATTAACTCCTTATTTGTTGATATATAGACAAAAAAGCCCCTAAAAATGACAAATACCTTCATAATGTCTTAATCAGTTGACAAATAAGTCCTTATTTTAGCAATATAATTTTTTATTAAAAATTTAATTTTAGAATTATATTCAAGTCATTTATAACTTGTAAAATTTAAAAATCTAATATTACATTTATAAATATAAATTTAACATTCTCCAATAATTTTTTTGTATTATTGAAATATAAAACTTTTATTCGTATATAAATTGATTTATTAATTTATGTTAAAAATATAATATATTATTAGCTTCAATAGTAAAATTAATGGAATATAATAAAGTAATTATTATATTAAAAAATAAAAATATAAAATCATAAATTTTAAAATTAATAAAATCTAAAATTAACAAACAACAGCAACAATAATAATAATAAATATATTATTATTATTATTATTATTATTATTATTATTATTATTATTATTATTATTATTTGTAATGACCCAATATTTTAAATTATTAAAAAGTATTTTAAGATATGTAGTGTTAATAATATTTTAAATTTATATATATATTATAATTATTTTGTATGAATTAATTAAACTCAAGTATTGGAGTTTATTTTATTTTATTTTATTATAATTTAATATTAAATTGAGATTTAAAAGTTAATTTATTGTTAAGTATTATTTATTTGTTTAATAATACTATTAATTTTATTAAATTATGAATAGTGTAAGTTTAGTATATTTATTTTATTTTAATATTATAGTATACTTTTATTTAGTCTAAAGTTAATTGATATATAAGTGAGTGTTGTTAAATATATATGTACATATATTAAAGTTAGTATATATATATATATATATATATACACGGTCAACCCTCCCTCTCCCTCTTCTTCATCTTCTTCTCTTTCTTTTTTCTTTTTCTTTCCGTCATTTTGTTTTTTGCCATTTCCATCACAATGCCACCACCCATGCCTGAGCCACTACCAACCACCAGCAAGCCTTGCCATCGCCCCCTCCTTCTTCCCTCTTCCTCCCGCCGCCACCAAGAAGCCTTCAGTTGTCGAAAAAATCAAGAACACCTACTATTATAGTAACTTTGGTGAGATTTCAGTTGTTTTAGCTTGCGATCCCAGACTCATTTGACTACTCTCAACACGTACTAGACATTTCTCAACTCGTTTCAAGCTTAGGACGTATTGTTAGTTAGTTATTTTCAAGTTTTAGTTTATACCATTTAGGGTTTTTTTTTTTTTTTTGAGATTGAGTTTGAATGATTCATGATAATTTCTTTTGAAAATATTGTTGTGTGAATCTTTAACTTTTTAAATATATTTTTATTTTATTTTTCAGAATTTATTTGAATTATGTATAATTATTGTATTTTTTATAATTAAAATGAATTTTTATTAATTATGTGTTTTATATGTTTTGTATAGAAATTATGTTAAATTGTATAGTTAATTTAAATTATTAGCTTTGGAAATGAGAAAATAATTTTTATTAATATTATAGTAATTTTGGTTAATTTTTGGATAATATTTAGTATTATGTGATATTTTTTTTATTAATGGGTAAACTATGTAATTTGTATTGAAATTATTGTTAAATTATATGTTTTAAATAATTTTGGAATAATAAATGATATTAAAATATTTTTTATGAGTTATTTACTATTTTTAACTAATTAATAATAATTTCCGGTAATATATTCAAATAATAGTTTTATTTATTATTTTTGTGATTAAATGAGTTTTTAACTATTTTTACTACATATTTAAACAAATTACATAATTTATGTATAAATTTTACTATTTGACATTAAATATTTGAAAAATGAATTTTATTAATATTAATAATTTATTTAAGATTTTATTTAGTTATTGTGAAAATAATTATATTTAATGTTTTGTTATTTAAATAAATTGTATTGTGGTTTATTATTGATATTTATGGATTTTAATAATTTTTTAGTTTTATTATTAAATATTGATTTTATTGCGAATTGTGATCTTCAGTTCGAAAATTGTATAGTTTAGGGTCCCAACATGAAATGTTGAGCATTTGTGATTTTAGAATTGTGTTTGCTTGAAGGATCGACTCTACTTTCAATAGAGAGATGTTCATTTTACAGAGGTAACTCTATCAAATTTTCGTAAAACGTGACATTGAGTTGATCATGAGTTTTTGATTTTGTGGTCGAGTTTCTAGATCGAGTCTTCCTATAAAATTCTTAGAAGTGTAAAGTTGGTATTCGATTCTAATATTTATTATTATTTATTTTCTATAGTTACGTCAAAACCGAGACCTACAAGACTAGGCTAGTATATTCTTTTTAGATGAATGCATTCAACTAGTAAGTTAATAATTGAACTGTATATAGCGAAATATGCATATATACATATAGATTGATTAATTTTGATAAATAGGAGAATTTATTAAAGAATTATATTATTATATGAATATTTATTAAATTTGAATTCTCCTATTATTACTATAGTTATATGATCATGTTTATGTTAAATTTTCACATGAATAGTAAATTTTATTTTATTGTAATCTTTCTTATTTATTTATATTTATTTAATTTTAAATAAACTACAGTAGAACGGATCATCTGATAGGTTTCAACATGCTAATTTATATTATTAATTGAATTTATATTTATTTATTATCAGCAAATATATATATATATATATATATGGAACCGAGTGTTAATTTCGGACAACAATATATTTAACATTTGTTTTTTGAACTTAATAAATGACCTAATATCATTAGGATAGGGAAGTGTGCAGTTAGTATTTGAAAATCATTTTTATAAATCATCATTAAAGATATATTACATGTCCGGAGAGAAAAAATATTAAACTCATAACTTCAATCTTTTAAGAATAAAGTGTTTTTATCACTTTAGCTAGGACTTAAGTATATATTTAACATTTGTTGGGAGTCATCTTTTTAGGTATTTATTGTGGAGAAGCGTGTGTTAATCTCTGCCACTTTATGATTCCAAGTGATTTTTTTTTTTTAAGAGAATATGAATTCCAAAATGGAACTAAGTATGATTTTGATGTAGCCATTTTTTATGGCCGAGGATTGTCATAAAGTGGCCGAGATTTGTTGGGAGTCATCTTTTTCGGCTAGCTATTTATGGCGTGACATCTCGGCCACTTTATGATTCCAAGCGATAATTTGTTTTTGTTTTTTTTTTTCAGAGAATTTGAATTTTAAAATGAAACTGAGTACTAACACAAAAGTCTACTGTAGAGAATTTGAATTCCAAAATGGAACTAAAGTATGATTTTGATGTAGTCATTTTTGATGGCCAAGGATCGAAGAAACGTGTTTTTTTTGTAGACTTGTCATAAAGTGGCCGAGATTTGTTGGAACTATGTTTTTAGTTATTTACAATATATATCTATGTATAAAAGTGTAATCGAGCTGAAACGAATCAACAATTAAACTCAAGATCGATTCGACTTTAAAAATTAAAATTTAAACTCGATCTAGCTCTTTTTCTAAGCTCGATTCGATTGGATACTTAATATATTCAAACTTGACTTGATTAATTAACTAAATTCTAAAAATGTAAATTTTAAAATATTCAAACTCGACTTGATTTGATAAGATATATTTATAATTATATTAAAATGAAAGGGTAAAATTATAAATATACAAAAGATCGATGAAGCTCATGAACCTATCGAATCACATGTTTAGAATCTCGATCTCGACTCGAAAACCTACTCAAGTAGCTTGAGTTCAAGTTCAACTTGACAATAATTGAGTCAATTTTAAGTTTTCTCGAGTCGATCCTGATTAGCTTGCGAATCGGTTTGACTCGATTACATCTCTATATATTAGTATACAATAAAAATAATTATAATAATAATATTATTTACCTCATCAATTTTATATAATATCAATAAGATTAGATTACTCAATAATAATAATAATAATTAATAAGTTATTATATGTAATAATATATTTTAATTAATAAAAATGACACTTTTACAATATAATTATTTACCTTAATCAAAATACTGTAATTTTGACATAGTTTAAGATAAAACTATATCATTTTGATTATCTATAATTAAGGGTGGTAAAAAAATGAAATCTGGACCAACTAATTAAATTGAACCGAATTTGATTCGATTTGGGTTTTTTAATATTTTAAAAAGTTGGATTAAAACCAAGAGAACTACCTGTAAACTATATATATATATATATACCTTAATCAAAATAATGTAATTTTGACATAGTTTTAGATAAAATTATATCATTTTGATTATTTATAATTACAGGTGATACAAAATGGAATCTGGACCGAATAACCAAATTGAACCAAATTTGATTTGATTTGAGTTTTATTTTGATAATAAAATTTTATTATATAGTTTGATAGTAAGGATGTTGCTAAGTTTAAAATATATCATGTTGCATCTTTTTTCTTTTTATTTTGATAATAAAATTTTATTATAATTCGGTTGGTCGATAATCGACCACCTAATCCCTAATCTTTTATATTTATAATTTTAACTTTATTTTTTATTTTGAGTGAAAATTAGGTTCAGTTAACTGACTCATTAACTGAATACTTACCCCTATTTATAATATGTCTATATATATTAAAATACAATAAAATTAGTAATTATAATATTATTTAGCATATTAAATAATTTCAATAAAATTAAATTATTTGTTAATAATAATAATAATATATTTTAATTAATAAATTATACAATTTAAAATCATATAATTTTTATAATATTAAATTATAATATTAATTTCTTTATTTTCATAATTTTTAATTTCTCAAACAAATTATATATACGACGCTGTGTCTATGCCTTATATACCAACTCTTCGATGGTATCCTTCTTAGAAACTATTCATCCATACACTCATTTTCAAGAATCAATTTGTTAGAGCAACAGAATGTGAATTGACGTGTCAATTTGAAACTGTCTCAACCAACTTCCAACCAATCATCACTCCCAGTAAAGCAACAATTTTACACAAACGAGGGGAAGACAAAATGAAAGCAGCAAGTTATGTTCGAAAAAAAAAAAAAAGCAAGAGGTGAAAAAAAAAAAAAATTGTGAAAACAGCCCATGCCATCATCTATCATTTTCTGTGATTATTTTGCATGTCACTTTTTATACCCAAGAAAAAGGCATTTCTTTGAAAAAAAAAACAATATTTGGTATTTGTTTGATTTTTGGGTTTTCTACGAGTAGTGGGAAGTGAATTTTTGAAAAATATGCTACATTTAGTCTTTCAAAACTTTTATTGAGAAATGATGTGTAGGTTTTAATAATTTTTTTTTTTTTTTTTTCGTTTTTATAGTTCAAATATCTCTCATTTCAATATAAGGGCTATATGAGTCACTTTACTGTCATTAATTTTTTTTTCTTTTCAAAAAATTTTGGATAGAATCTATCCGAATAACATTGCTCTTATATTATTTAAGAGCAATTTGACTTTTGTTGAAAAGTTTAGTGGCTAAATTGACCCTAAAAGATTTAAAGTAGCTTTGATCCTAAATGAAAAGTTAAGGAGCAAATTGATCCTTATTCCTTTATAAACACTTAAATACATGATCTTAAAATATATTTGTAGGCGGTAGAATTATGCGCGCATTCAAATGTTTAGTGAGCACAATATTATGTAAACTCAGTACCCACTAAAAAATACAATATGGGCTTAGGGCCTAAAATAGAGATGAAGTCACCACCCATATAAAATCCGAGACACACTGTACATCAATTAGATTCCACAGAGGTTCTCAGAAGTCGTTATTAGATATTGGGTTTAGAAACTGGATATGGGCTTTTAGAATGTCCACCCAACCTTACAGTTGGCCTCCATGTATGTTTTGTATTTTATTATCTTTGATTATTAAATTATTTTCTTATTTTAATGTGGATTGCAATTGTTTCCAATTTTTATTTTTTTGTCCGAATTTGCACATTAGTCTCATTTCATGTTTATTACCCGACATACATCATAAGTAAAACAAATAATAATAATTTACAATCATACATTCCAAATGAATGGAGAAAAGGATTAAAGATTACAACAATTTGTTCAAAGAAAATGTAAAATAAACAAAAAATAAACCATGTATAAACAAAAAATAAACTAATTATTTATACAAATAAAACCTTTCAAGAACTAATTAATAGCATAACTATTTGATAATTAAGAATCACCAAATAATTCTTGCAATAAACACAAATTAGCCCCATCTTACAAAATAACAATATTATCCACAAAATAATTAACAAATAATATTCATCGGAAATGAAAATAAAATAATAAAATAGTCCACAAAAATCACAATAATATTTATACTATAATGATATTAAACAACATAGTAATAAAAAATCAAGATATATAACAAGACAAATATGAGAATCATGCATAGTATACAAAACAAGCATTGAAAACAAAACAGAATGATGCAAGATTCTGATGAAGCGGTGATGCCTTTTTGATCAAGAGGCGATATCATATCGCCTGAACGCGAAGGGGTGACGCCTTTATAAAAATACGTTGCCTCTTCAATAGACTCAGAAAACATATTACATTACTTAACTTTTAAAAAACTTTAAAATCAATACAAACAAGCAAAGATTGATGAAAATACACAAATATCAACAATTAATACTTAATGTTTCATATATGACCTTAAACATGCAATAAACACAAATGAAACAAGTAAGACAATAATAAATCAAAAGCTTTTAAGAAAATTAGGAACTTAGAGTTTAAAAACAAGTGTTTCTCACTAATTTAGATGAGTTGATGCTTCTAACTAAGTCCTAAGAGCTTAGTTTGTTGGTTTGGGTGCTTAGAATGCAAGAGAGCCTTCATCCTTCTCAAGAAATCAAATCTTTGTGAACCAAAAATCCCTTTTTTTCTTTTTGCTCTTCTTTTTTTTTTTTCTTCCCTTTTATTTACTTTCAACTTTTTTTTCTCTCCAAACTCAAAGTTTCAAGTCCAAAAGTCCTTTCTTCTTTACCTACACCTTCCTCTTAAGCCTTTTTTGCTTTTTTTTCTTTTTCAATTCCCAAAACCCACTCACACTCACCCTTTCCTCGTCCTCTTCATCATTCCCTATGCGTTTCTATTTTTTCCAGCCCTTTTTTTTTTATTTCTTTGGCATCTAAAGATGCCTCAAATCAGAGGCAAGCAAGCCTCAACTTTTTGCATTAATGACATTTAATGCTTAAGAGGGTGGCGGTGAACAGGCACCACCTCTATAATGAGGCGTCACCTCATCGATGCCCAATATGAAGAGGTGATGCCTCTTTATTGAGGCAATCACCTCTTCACCCAAGCCAGGTCTGGGCCTTTGGGCTAAAAGGCAATGAGCTTGGGCTTTTAAGGCTTAGGCTTGGATTTGGTATTTTAGGCTTGGATTTGGTGTTTTGGGCTTGGATTTGGATTTGGTGTTTTGGGCTTTCGAGTATATTTTAGAGAAGTTTTGGACTCCCTTTGCATTCAAAACTCATACTTTCTTATCATTGACCTTTTGTTATGGGCCGATCAAGCTGAAGGTGTCCATAATTTACTCAATTTTTTGAAAAACTAAATTTCTGGAAATTAATTTTTTAAGAAAGCAACACAAACACAAAAACATTAAGGGATAATAATGACATACTTGACCTTTGAGCTTTGCTTGGGCCGTCAGCCTCGAGAATTGAAACCCGAGAGGTTAAACTTTTATTCAAAACGTGACCGTGATCCTCAGGTTTCCTTGGCATGATCAGCCACTCATTATAATTTAGCGTGATTCCTAAGTTTTCCTAGCTCAATAAGTTACTCAGTAAAAGAGATGAAAACTAACTATGATCCTTGGGTTTTCTCCTCAGGTTTTCCTCGCTCGATCAACCATTCATTATAATTTAGTGTGATTCCTAAGTTTTCTTAGCTCAAGAAGTCACTTAGTAAAATAGACAAAAATGTGACTGTGATCCTTGGTTTTTCCTAGCCTAATTAGCCACTCACTATAATTTAGCGTGATTCCTAAGTTTTCTTGGCTCGAGAAGTCACTTAGTAAAAAAGATGAAAACGTAACGGTGATCCTCAGATTTTCCTGGCTCGATTAGCCACTAATTATAGTTTGGTTTTCCTAGCTTGAGAAGTTACTCAATAAAGAAAATAAAAAGTGACTGTGATCCTTAAGTTTCCTAGCCCTATCAGCCACTCATTATAGTTTGGTGTGATTCTCAAGTTTTCCTGGCTGAAGAAGTCACTCAGTAGAAGAAGATAAAAATGTGACTGTGATCCCTAGGTTTTTGTGGCCTGATCAACCACTCATTATAATTTGGCATGATTTCCAAGTTTTCTTGGCATGAGAAGTCACTCAGTAAAAGAAGATGCACTTCGAGGATTCAAACCTGACCAAACACTCCTTGCAAGGCACACTTCGGGGATTTAAACCCAACCAAACATTCATTGTAATGTGCACTTCGGGGATTTAAACCTAACCAAACGCTTATTTGAGATGTGCACTTTAGGGATTCAAATTTGACTAGACACTCTTTGAAAAGACACTTCGGGGATTCAAACATAACTAGACATCCATTATAATGTGCATTTTAGGGATTCAAACCCAAGCAAATGGTCTTTTTATCATCATCAATTTTGAGGCATACCCGAGAGGTAAAATAATAATCTCCATCTTTTTTTTGCTCCATTAGGGAGTATATTTTTTATGGGCCTTTGTATTATTTTCATCAAATAGGCTTCTCAAATGGGCTTCACCCTCCTCATTTTCTTTTCTTTTTAATAAACCTTTCTCTTTTACCCTTCTGCTTTGGCATATAAATTCTCTTTCCTCTTTCTAAAGTCAATTTCACCTTTGCTTTCAAATTCTCTTTTTCTCTCTTTTCTTTTCTTCCACTCTTTAAATCCTTTATTCTTATGGACACCGCACAGACCCCAGATTTACCCATATGGGACCTAGTGACTCCCTCAATAGACCTCCTGCATAGTTTCAAGCTTAGCATCAGAGAGGAGATCTCCTTTTTCATAAATGTGCGATCCCATATCTATAGATTTGCTATGAGAGAGGTTAGTACCAATTGCTTTGATTTTTCTTGCAAATAATATTAAATAACATTAGATTACTATTCATATATGCATGTTTAACATTTTAACTAATGGAAATTGAATTTTATTGAATGAATTTACAAAAATTGAATTATTCTATCAGATCATTGACATGAAGAGGCATCGCCTCTCCTATAGGTCATTGACATATTTCTAAGTAAAAATTGAATACATTCATAAAAAATAATGATTCCACTATCTATTTACTCACATAGCTTGATGCCCACACCCTCAAAGGTGTTGGGAACTTCAGTGGTGCCCATATTTGGTATGATGAGCTCATGGATGTGATGAAGGCTCATATCTGTGACACTGGATTTTCTGATTTTATCTTAGTACTTCAGGCACAATAGGGTCGTACAAACTACCAGCTCTTCATGACCTGATGGTGAGATGGTCCGACACCACTCATACGTTCCATCTTCCTTTCAGGGAGTTTACACTTGATCTAGTGGCTTTTTTACTGCAATCACTGGTATTGATTATGCGGGGAATTTTATTTCTGTTGATGCTAGTCTCCATAAGCTATCTCTAGACTGTCTCTCTTTCATCGAGGGACTGCTTGGCATAGTCCCGAATATAAAGGGGACACACACAATGAAAGCTCGAATCCCTTAGGAGCTTTTATTCTCACACTAGAGTTAAGATAACTACCATACCTCTCCATATTAATCAGGTAGTGCATGCATTCCTAGTCTACTTGCTGGGTACCATTCTCTTTGTAGACACTGCTAGTTCTATAGACTTGAGCTTTCTGATGCCCTTAAGAGATTTGGATCTAGTGGCTTCATATGACTGGGGCGGCTATGCTTTATCCTATTTATACAGGAGCATGGATGAGTCAGTGCGTGGAGTTGAGAGGCTTTATGGTTTTTGGCTCTAGTACTTCCCTTCTTTTTTACTATTAAGTTCCATCTCAAATATTATTATCATGACTTGTTAACAGTTCTTCTTTTCTTTTACAGGATTAGGCTCTAAAGCTAGAGCTGATTATAGGGATCACTCGTGTTATCGACATTGCTTTTCTTGTTATGGCGAGATAGGGCCCCAGTCGCGCTTGAGGAGGCTAGTTACTCATGTGCAAATTCATTACAAATAACTGAACACTCTCACACATGATGAGGTAGGTACTTGCAAACATAATTATAATTAGTAACACATTTATCAATCAAATTCATTCACTTATAGGTTTGTTCTCACAACTATGCCCGAATTTATGGGGTCCCTAAGCTGGATGATCTCAGGCCATAGTCCACTAAATTCTACTATCCAGAAGGAGGGTACTACTTCAAGGGCCTAACTATAGAGTTTGGTACCTCAGTGAGAGGGCACACCAGTGGCGGATGGGTGCTCGAGTGAGACGGCCACCCATTGCTCCTCCCTGATATATATTCTAAGCACATGAATTAGAGGGAGACAAGCTTAACCAAGCTTTGGTGGGAGATAATGCTATAGATTATTGCAAGAGGAGGAAGTCTCAATATATGGATTTCATATGAGCTCATCTCATATAGAGGGTGCCTCTACCTACTTCTGCACCTCAGGTAAGCATGCAGTTCTATTAAATATATATTTCACATTCATACTTATGGATACTATTTATTGATTTAATTTTCATTCTTAAGTGCCAGTTAGGGCACTAACTCCTTGTTCTAGGCCTACAATATAAGAGAGGCCTCTTAAGCATCCCCGTATTATGCCTAGTGATAAGGGCACCTCTTTGTCTGCCACCTACTAAGGAGCCTTTTAGCTCCAGATCTCAAGTGACAATTGGTAGGCATGTTGCCACTCTTGACTTGCTAACCCATTGTTGGGTGCCTTTGGGTGAGCTTTCTCATTAGTTCTTAATGCTGGATAGGAGCTTGGAGCCTGAGTTCTTATCGGAGGCCACTACACATATGAGTTCCCTTTTTTTAAAGTCCTATTCTTAAATTTGACTTAACATATGATTAATTCTAATAATATTAATTACGCAGATACCTCAAGATAAGGGAGAGTATATGTATAGGGTGATTGAGGCCCATCGCGACTTCTTGATGCAGATGACACAACAATTGAAGGTAACAACTGCATCTTATTTCTATATGTATGTAGGCTCTCATGATTTTTTACCTTTTATTTCATTTTGATAGGATCGAGATAAGGCTAGCCAGGCTAGGATTATTGCTTTTGAGTGTCAACTTGCTGCTCTCTAAGTCGAGGGTGAGGAGGAGAAGGATGATATGAGTGACAATGAGGGGGAGGAGCCACCTGTTGGGCATGCTGAGGACAACAACAATGATGATGGAGCTAATGAGCCTAGAGATGATGAGTAGAGGGATACCCTAGGAGCTTACTAGTATAGGATTATTTTGATCAGAGACATTTTTATTGTTTTGCACTATTGCTCTGTCATTTTTTGAATTAACTTCTCATTTTGGCAATTTCATATTTTGCATTGGATGAATGATGCAACATTTAAATTCAAATTTTGGCAAGATTTTGAATCAATCAAGGGATTTTTATTGTTGAAATGCTCTCTTCTAAATTTGCATATTGTACAATCATTCTACATCAACACAAAGATAGGTTTCACCTTTTAAAGAGGTGTCACCTCTTCATGAAGAGGTGATAGTGAATCATCTTTTCACACAGAGGCGTCACCTAATCGTAGAGACGATCGCCTCTATAGGTTCAGTCTATAGCTACTTAAATCCTTAACTCTCTTTCAAAATCCCCAATCCCCTATTCATGTGAATTCTCTTTATTCTCTCTTTAGATAGCTTTTTATCCTTCTAACATTACTAAAAGAAGCTTGAAATAACTACAACTAATTTTGAAAAGCTTGGATGGTGAATCATGGGCTAGATTAAAGCCATTTCACCTATTTATCTTCGAATATTTGCATGCTAGGAAGATTAATTTCATATTTGTCCATGTTCTTGCTCAATTCTAGGATCCTTAGAAGCACGTCTTTAGATTTAACACAGTAGAGTTATGCCCCTTACCAAAGAAATTTAAAGCTATATTAGGCTCTCAGATGGATTCGGCTGATCATATTACAATTCCTTTGGTTGAAACCCTAGATTTACACTCCATCCAATACCAAATGGCTAGGCTATTCAACCTTTCCCCTCAATATTCTCTTTACTATATCTTTGGTAATGAGGTTCTGATGAGCTCTTTTCTCGAAGCTATTGTGACTAGAGATAGCAACGAGGTTTACTGGCCTCGAATTATTGCTCTTTGCCTGTACACTCAATTTCTATTAGTTTCCCCTTCTGGCAACTATGACCCAAAGGTTCTTCACATTCTAGATCAAGTGGAGGCTGGCCTAAATCCCTTCCCTCTTATCCTAGCAAGGACCATCATTGGGCTCAACAACTTCTCTAAAACTAAGCAATTCTCAGGGATCCCCCTGCTGCTAGAGGTGATCTTCTTTTCTCTTTCCATTTACTGCTTCTTGTCTTTTTTACCCATTCATTCTTTTAACAGGCATGGTTTCATGAAAAGTTAAGGTTGCTTAAACCTCCAAGAGACATCACACATTATAAAGCCAAACACTATTGTACTAAAAGATGTCACCCTATTCTAGAGGATATTTAAAGCTGGTTGTCCACATTTCCCGATACTCTAATTCATGTGCCCATGGTGGAGGTTACAACATATGACTATTTAATCCTATACCTATTGTGTTGCATTGACTGATCTCCTCTTTGCTACTTTCTACAATCTTGCTCGACTTTGTAGGTAATACGGGAAAAAATAACTAATCGTGGATCTAGTACATGAATTTGAGCCAGGGTCCTTTTTCAGAACTTTTTGGATAACCTAGTCACTATCGGGCCTTGGAGAATTATTCAGAGGTTCATTAACTATGATAGAGATCAGTCCACTGATGACCAATACAAGGCATGGATCTAGTTATAACAGATAGAGAATAATGAATTCATAAGAAATAAAAGGATAAGGGCATTACAAGCATCGAGTGCTCAAGGTGTTTAAAAGAAAAGCAAGCATCACTAGTTTATGAAATTCAATCTTTATTTTGCTTTTTGTTGGATGAAGTTTCCTTTCTAGTTAAATAGTGTGTAATAAGCATTTAATGCAATGTTCATCAATAATAAAGGCATTCTGTTCCATTTAATTTAAGCACAAAGTGATTATACATCTTGCTTCTTACATATCTCCTATTGTTAATTGGATTGCCCTTGTAAGTTTTCCAACTGACTATTTTTCTCTCTCTCTCTCTCTCTCTCTCCTTTTATATGTCCTTTACTTTTGCCTGGACTGCCCTTTCAGGTTTCTAATCTAGCAGGACTTTTTATTTTTTCATTTTTCTATCTCTAAATTTTTCTAAGTAGCCTTTTTTGAGGTTTTCTCCCTAATAAGACTTTACATAAAGTATTTCTTGAGCTTATCCAAGTTAATGGGCTCTTTGAACTCATTTCCTTCTAAATTAGAAAAAATAGCAGCGCTCTTGGAAAATAGCTTTTTCACTTGATACGAACCTTCCTAGTTCAGCTTAAACTTTCCTCATAGATCAGTTATATAGGGCTTAGTGAGCTTTAACACTAAGTTATCCTCTTTGATTTTGCCTAGCTTAATCTTTTTGTTATAAACTTGAGCTATCCTTTTCTGGTACAATTGAGAGTGATATGTGGCTTTCATTCTCTTTTCATCTAGTAGCGTCAGCTGTGCTAATCGGCTTTCGACCTATTGATACTTAAGAATTTTGGATTCTAAGAGAACCCTTAATGACTGAATCTCAACCTCGACTAGCAATATAACTTCACAACAATACACCAGAGAATACATAATAGCTCCTATTAATGTTCTGGCTATGGTCCTATATCTCCATAATATGAATTGTAGGTAACTTGCCCAATCTTTATAGCTCCAGCATCTTGGCTAGGATCCTCTTCACATTCTTATTTGTTGCTTCTACTGCTCCATTTGCCTGTGGTCTATAAGGAGAGGATCTATGATGTTCAATCTTATATTCCTTCAATAAAGTGGCCATTTCTACCATGAATTGAACACCATTATCAATAATTTCATGATGCGGTAACCTATATCTTTATATTATATTCTTTTTTATAAACCTTGACATCTGTTTTGCTCAAACAGTCATGAACGATTCTACTTCAACCCATTTAGAGAAGTAGTCGATTACTACTATAATATAGCGATGACCGTTAGATACCTTTGGCCTTATCTCTCTGATGATATCAATTCCCCAAACTGTGAATGGCCAAGGAGAGGTTAATCCTTGAAGCTCCATAGAAGGCAAATGGGTCACGTCACCATTCACTTGGCAGTTATGACATTTCTTCATATATTTCATAAATTTACCTCTATGGTTAACCATAAATACCCCTTAATGCGTTATTTTCTTAGTAAGGACTGTTCCATTCATATGTGGTCCATATACACGCTCATGAACTGTTTCCATGATTTTTTGGGCCTCGTCCTTATTAACACCTCTTAAATGTACTCTAATTGGCATTTTCTTTTATAACATCTTGTCATGACTGATGAATTACTGAGATCACATCCTTAGTGACATTTTTTGTTTTTTATCAGTGTTATCAGGAAATTATCCTATTTCCAAATATTGCTGTAGATAATGAAACCAAGGCTTCTTTGTGGGGTTGATCGACATTATTCTAATTTCTTTATAATAGGTAGTCCAGGACTTTACTAGAATAAAGGGCTTAATTTTTGCCTGCTTCCTCCTTCTAGTAAGATCAGAATCACATTGATGCCTACTCCTCTATTATTGATTGCTCCATTAAAATGCATTTTCCATGTTTGGATTTTTATTGCCCCTAGGTGCTCATCCGGGAATTCCAACCCCCATTCTTATCCATCATCCCCCAGATTCTAAGCTAAGAAGTTTGCTATAGCTCTTCCTTTTATCACCTTTTTTTACATATAGTTTATGTCAAATTTGATAAACAGGACCAACCATCTAGCTAATTTACCCATAAGAAAGTGAGTTTATTGAAGATACTTAAGAGGATCATGCATAGAGACTGCTTGAATTCTGTAAGATAGAAAGTAATGCCAGAGCTTTTTTATTGGCCAACTTACAGCCAAGCTTCTCTTTACAAGATTGTAATTAGCTTCATAGGGCAAGAGTTTCTTACTTAGATAATACATAACATGCTAAATCCTTCCTTCTCCCTCCTAAGCTAGGACTATGCTAATTGCATCCTTCTTTATTACCAGATAGAGAATTAAAGGCTTATAAGGCCTCACTAGAGGCTTCATTAGATAATTCTTAATAGTTTCAAAACCTTACTGATATTTGTCATCCCCAGATGACTGACTAATTCTTTTTTAAGAGTTTAAATATTAGCTCATAGATGGTAGTTTGCTTAGAAATGAACCTACTAATGTATTGCAACCATCCAATAAATCCTCTGAACTCTTTCTCATTTTTCTATGCAAGCATTTCTATGATCACTCTCACTTTATCTGGATCCACCTCTATGCCTCTCTGACTAACAATATATCCTAGCAGCTTTCTGAAGGTTACTCCAAAAACACATTTCTTTGAATTTAGACTAAGGATATACTTTTCAGCTCTTGCCAGGAACTTGTTTAGAGCATGAAAGTGCCCTTTTCTAGTTGAAGACTTTACCATTATGTCATCCACATACAACTCTATCTCCTTATGAACCATGTCATGCAACAATATGGTAGCCATCATCTAATAAGTAGCTACTGCATTTTTTAACCTAAATGGCATGACTGTATAACAATAAATGCCCCATTTAGTGGTGAAAGAAGTCTTCAACTTATCAATCACTGTCATAATAATCTGGTTGTATCCTAAGAAGCCATCCATAAAGGAGAACATAGCATTTAAAGCTGCACTATTGACTAAAGTGTTAATATATGGCAAAGGAAAATCATCTTTTGGACAAGCCTTGTTCAAATTCTTATAGTCCACACACATCCTAACTCTCTCATCCTTCTTAAGAACCAGAACTATATTGGCTAGCCATTGGGTGTCATCTACCACTTCTAAGAACTTTGCTTTCAACTGTTTCTCTACTTCTTCTTTGATCAAGAAAGCCCATTTTGGCCTTAATCTCCTATTCTTTTGTTTTATTAGTACCACATGAGAATACATGGGCATCTTGTGTTCTACAATATGTCTATCAATCCCAAGAAAATCCTCATAGCGCTAAGCAAATACTTTATGCCTTCTTTTAAATGTTTCTTTCATTTTTTCTCTCTTATCAGGAGTTAAATCAAAAGCATTAAGTATATTCTTAGGGTTATCACATGCGCCTAAATTAAATGATTCAGTTTGCACTAAATTAATGTTAAACATATGTATAAAATGATCATCATAGCAAAAATAACCATTAGGAAGAATATCACACAAACAAGCAAAGTAAGACCTTATCGCATTAACTTTAAAAAAGAAAATATCATCAATTTCAAACTAGTTAGAAAGAGAAATGTCAAGGTCATCATAGAAAGCATCCATAATGGAATCAAGAACATAGGATTCAAAGTTGAATTCCTCTTCTTGGTTAGTAGCATCCTTCAGCTCCATTGTAGGAATGTCCTCTTTTAATTCTAAAATTAGTACCAATTTCTCCACTATCAGCTCCTCAATAACAACTTCATTGATCCTAATCACATGTTCAATGAAAATTTCAAACCCGGGTGTAAACATCAAATTTTGGGATAATAAAATATGGATGCGATAAAGAACTCTAATGATGAAAATTTTTTAAGTAGGTCTTCAACACTTAAAGTTCGAAAGCTTAAAAGTTTAAATATGTTTTAAAAAATAGTTCATTGGTTTTTTAAGGACTTAATTATAATACCTTTTAAGACCTAATTGAAAATTTTAATTTCTTTAAAGGATCTTTTTGTAATTAAAAAAATTAGAATTATAGAATTTTGATCAGAATTACTCAATTCCGGTTGGAATTATGTGTTTTCTGTCTATTTTTGTATTTTTTTATAGAAAATAAAAATATTTTTCCTAAATTTTGATTGGTTAATTTTTTTTTTGGATTTATTTACATCTTCAGGAGATAAATTTCTTTTAAAATTGGAACTTTTTAAAAAAAGTCCTTTTAAAATAGGAACTCTTAATACATAGAACTTAGGGTTCTTGTTTTTCTCCCTATAAAAGGAGAGCTTAGGCTCCTGGAAAAGAGACTAAATTCTTAGGACCTCTCTCTCTTTTATTTAGAATTCTCTCTTTTTTGCACATATAAAAAAAATTCTTGGTTATTTCATCTTGGAAGCAAGGAGCAAGAGGCTTTTTTTAAGAAAAAAATAACAAGTTTTTGAAGATCTATTTAACAAATAAATGGTGATTTTAATAGTCTGAGGAGCCAACCACAGTGCATCCATAATCATCTTCTCCTTCTTTATTTTCTATTATTTATTATTTATGTTCCTATTGAATTCTAGTTTTACTCAAATTTTTATTTTATTGTGTTTATTCACTAATCATTGTTTATTTTTATGTTGATGATTATGGAGGAGATCACTTAATGAGTTTGCTCAAAGAATAAAATCCATGAAAGTCCATGGAATGCCATGGATGGAACCATGTAGCTAAATAATATTTCTAGGGTTTTTTATTTAGTTTTTTATCATTATTTATTTATTTATTTTAGGTTGTATTAATTTTCTTTATGATAGTGGTTAGTGTGTTCTCTAGAGCCATGAGCTCAAATAGTGTCACAGTTGCTAAAATCTTAGGCGCATACTAAACCCCGTCATCTATAGTGGTGACTCTACTAGGGATAAGAGATACCGATTCTAATTATGCTCTTTAGAATTATTTTGTTAATTATTTTATTCTTGCATTCATTTTGCATGTCCCTATTAACCGATGGCGTTAATTCATGGTTTCGTGATTCCACTAGCTTCATGGGATTGTAAATTGGCTAACCATCACTCTTAGCCTTAACTTAGTTCAAAAGAGATTACCAGGCTCATCTGACTAGAGTCTGTAACCCAAGTCCTAAAGGGGGGTAGTCTTCTCTTGAGTTTGCAAAGGATGTCGGGCCCCTCTGACCTTAGTCTATAACTTAAATCTTAAAGGAGGGCATTTTGCTAAAGGAACCTTGACTTTTTTACTAGACTTACCTTATAACTTCCCCTAGGATTACCCAAATTGCTTGTGAATGTTGCCGTGAGGTATTTCTATCTATAAAGGTTCAAGCCCATACTGTAGAAGCCCATAAGGACTAATAAAGATTGGGCTATGCTTTTATACCTAGAAATACTGTTTTTATGCCTTTTTACTTTGAGATATATGACATGCACACTAGTTCTTGATATCCCCCGTTGATATTAAGGTCAAGACAAAAAATCCTAGGAAAAGAGACTTACCAATGAATACGTGTGTGGGAGTAATAAAGTTAGAAGTATATACTTGACTCGATTGTTACTTGTTACTTGTTGCATAACATGTACATCATACTAACCATTTGTCTTCTAGCCATCATAGATTCATCTGGGTCTTCCTATTTTTAGAGTCAGAAAGGTGGCAAACTAGTGAGAACTGATTTGAGTTTACAATCAATTATGAAAGAGATCCTTAGTAAACTGGAAAGGAGTCCCATCAATCCACTTTACCTAAAAGTTGCCTAGCCTAAATAAGTTGGAGAAATGGAACAATAAAAAGGAGGAAAATGGACCCTAGAGGATGTCAAAGGATCATTGATGGATGACATGAAATCAATGCTACAAGATGAGTTAAGATAAGCTCTGGCTGGATTGATGCCACAACCTGTTGCTGCTGCACCCCCTGTTGTAGCCAGTCCACCCATTGTGGGTACACCACCCACTGACAATGATAATGCTATGAAGTTAGAGCATGTTGAGAGTTACATAGTTGAAAAGGCAAAAAGGTAATCACTTGAGCAAGTTGAAGAGCTAGAATCCAAGTAGATGAAAGCACTAACTTAGAAGATGTCTAAGAAGGAGGAGTTAATAAGAGGATAGGGCATTGGATACTCATTTGACTTTGATGATGTGATGCAATTTGAGGAGGACAAGTTTCCTGATAAATTCAAAATACCACAACTATAAAAGTTTGATGGTACTGGAGACTCAAGGATCCACCTTAGTCTATACACAACTACCATGAGCACCATTGAGGCTCCTCTGTCTGTGGTTACAAAGTTGTTTGTACTATCCTTGGAGGGTATGGCTATCAATTGGTACCATGGGTTTAAGAAGTCTATTCGAGCGGACTAGAGGGAACTGTGTACCGCCTTTTTAAAGCAATATGACTACAACACCAGGCTCGAAGTGTCAATTAGGGATCTAGAATTGACCAAATAGAAGCCTAATGACTCATTCCCAAATATTCTAACCAGGTTCATGAATAGGCGAGATTAATGAAGATCAAGTAGGTTGAAAAGGATCAAGTTAGGATGATAGTCTAAAATGTGTCACCCAATTTGGTTGAGAGGTTGCAGATTATGAACCCCAAGACATTTATAGACTTTTATAATGATGAGTTGCAAGTTGAAGAGATAAAAAATGAGAAGAAGAAGATCACTAGCATCACTTGAGTGAGAAATTATCCAACTAAGGGCACACAACAAGGAAATGCTAGTCGGGTTGTAGGAGTCCTTGCTATTCAATAACCTAGGAAATTCTTAAATTTTAACTAGCCATTATCTAAAGTCCTAAACTGATTGATCCAAAAAGGCCTCCTTAAACCTTTAACCCCATATAGACCACCAAACCTAAATCTCCTTAGCTTTAATCTAAATAGTTACTGTAAATTTCACCAAGTTGCTGGCCATTTCATTAACTCTTACATGCCTTAAACATGAAATTCAAAACCTTATAGAATCTAGAAAAATCATGGACTCTGAGAAATCCAATCCAAACCTAAACACCGAAAATAACCCTTTCCCAAATTACCAAAACATGCCACCCCCAACTACCATGATGATTAACTCAGGAGTTAGTAAGGAAGAATTGATTAACTCCTTTAAGGATCTAAACCTTAAAACCAATGAGAAACCCCATAATGCCCCCAAAGATGAGGAAAAAATAGAAGACTTATTAGGACAACCTTTACGTAAATTCGATTATAAGGTGTGTTATTCCAAACCACCTTCTTTTGATATATCCATTAAGTCTATCAAGCCTATAGGATAGGGTGATGAATTTGAGGATAATAGAATTTCATATAAGAGAGAGAAATGCATGGTTAAGGTGTGGAAAGATGGAAAGAAGGAGCGAACCATTGGGGTTATAAACATCTGGTACAACTCTGATGAAGAAGGCACTAAAGGCTACAATGTATGGGTTAATAATTCTGAAGTCAGTCATGTCACTAGAAGTAGTAAAGGTTATAAAATAATGGAGAAGACTATAAAGAGGGAGGAGGTTGCTAAAAGAGAAGACTCAGATGAACATGATGATGACAAGATCCTCGAACAACTTAAAAAGGTAAAAGCAAATGTGAGCATTTGGGAGCTCTTAATGCACTCAAGTAGCCATAGGAAGACTATGGTTAAGACTCTAACTAAGATGAACATTAATACCACTGCAAACCTTGAAGTAATGGTGGCCAAGGTTACTGAGAAGAAGCATAGGGTTATCACCTTTTCGAATGAGGATTTACCTGTGGAAGGGAGGAATCATAATAAAGCTTTGTTCGTCCCAACTGAAGTAAGAGGGAAGAAAACTAATTATGTGATGGTAGATTATGGGTTTGTAATTAATGTTTGCACGCTATAGATTCTGCCTAATCTAGGGGTGAAGGTGGAGGATTTAACAAAATTTGACCTTATAATAATAGCTTATGATGACAACACGAGGAATGTAGAAGGAATGTTTATGGCTTATGTAAAGACCTGACTTATAGAAGCAATGGTGGAGTTCACCATGTTGGATATCCCTGTCACTTATGCTTTGCTTTTGGGTAGGCCTTGGTATTATACTTTGGGAGGAGTGCCTTCAACTGTGCATCAAAAGGTGAAATTCCTATTGGATGGAAAAGTTATGACTTTAGATGCTAATGTAGGCAAGATTGTGTCTATAGTTATCGATGGTCAGAAACAGGTAGTCACCCCTCTTGGTTTACAAATAGCCATGATTTTTTATGGAATTGAGATGGATCTAAGGGTTATGGGCATGATAAAAAAGATGAATTATTGACCTGGAAAAGGACTGTGAAAGAATGAGCAAGGAAGTCCAGAGTTCCTGGACTTCAAAGGACAAAATGACACTAGAGGATTGGGCTATATAGGAGTTGGGCTTGGCAATAAAGGAGCAAGAAGAATGATTCTTGATGAGAATAACTTCTTAAAGAATGTGGGATTGCTACAAGATAATTTTGTTAAAGAAAGGAAAGAGAAGTTCTACCTGGGTGAAAAGAAGCCTGTCCAAATAGCTAGAGCAAATGTTTTTGGGTTTAAAATCTTCAAGAAGCAGATATTAAGGGTCTGGTGCATGACAACAAAGACAAGGTGATGAAGAAAATTACTAAGAAGATAGGGACTAAAACCATTAAAGAGCTGCTCTGTCTGCCACCAAATAAAGAACCACCATAGGATTTAGCTAGCATTATCTATAATAGTTTTAATGATGTTTTTTTATAAAGAAACTAATGTAATAATGTCCGGTCTATTTGAGGATAAAAATGCTATTTTTTCTATGATTAATGATATAAACTCTAGTTTTGCTTACTTGTGTGATGTTGATTCTGATGGTCTTATGCACTTTAATAATGATCGTTCATTCATGTTTGACATTAATTCTATTCAATTAGATTAATTAAAAATAGGCACAAATGAATAACCAAAGTACATTTCTATATCATATGATTTAACTCCTGAAAAGAGGGAAAAATTAGAGAGACTATTAATAAAAAGAAAGGTAGTATTTGCTTAGACTTATGAAGACATGCTGGGTCTAGACAGAGAAATTATAGAGCATCACATTTTGATATATCCAGAGGCTAAACCTATTAAGCAAAAACTTCATAGGTTAAGGCCAAAGTGGGTAGAAAAGATAAGGGAAGAAATTGCTAAGCAAATCGAGGCCAATTTCCTAGAAGTGGTAGAATATCCTCAATGGTTGGCAAACATAGTACCTGTTCCTAAAAAAATGGAAAAGTTCGAATGTGTGTAGATTTCAAGGATCTGAATAAAGCATTCTTGAAGGATGATTTTTCTTTACCCTATATTGATATGATTGTCAATAGCATAGCATCCAGTGCAATGTACTCTTCTATGGATGGGTTCTCAAGTTATAATAAGATAATGATGGCAGTCATAGATAAGATCAACACTGCTTTTATCATGGAATGGGGGACGTACTGCTACAAAGTGATGCCATTTAGATTGAAGAATGCAGGAGCAACCTATCAAAGGGCAGCAACAACTCTATTCCATGATATGATGCATAAAGAAATGGAAGTGTATGTTGATAATAAAATGGTCAAGTAAAGAACCAAGGAAGGACATTTTGTGGCTTTAGACAAGTTTCTAGCAAGAATAGAAAGATACAATTTGAGGCTTAATCCAAAAAAATGTATCTTTGGGGTCACTTTGAGAAAGTTGTTGAGGCATATAGTCAACAATCAAGTAATAAAAGTCGATCTAGATAAGATTAAAGCCATTTAGGAGATGCCAGCACCAAGAATAGAAAAGGAAGTACAAGGATTTATCGAGAAGCTATAGTACATTAGCAGGTTTATTGCAAAACTCACCATGGTTTGTGATCCTATTCTTAAGCTCTTGAGGAAGAATTAGCCCATGAAATGGAACGAAGAATGCCAAAAAGCCTTTGATAAGATTAAAAAATACCTTACTAATCTACCTGTGTTAAGGCCACCAAGATAAGGTAAACCCTTAATCTTATATTTGGCTTTAGAAGAGAAAGCGATGGAGGCAATGCTAGCAATAGAAGGGGTGGGGGCAATGCTGGCACAAGAAGGACCAAATGGGGTGGAGTGGGCAGTGTATTATCTTAGTAAGAAGTTCCTACCAAATGAAGAGAAGTATGATCTTATGGAGAAGATGTGTTTAATTATAATATGGGCCACATGGAAGCTAAAGCATTATTTCCAGTCCTATAAAGTACAAGCCGTTTCAAAGATAAACCCTTTAAGATACTTATTTTAGGCACTAGCCTTAACTGGAAAGATGTCATGATGGTTGTTACTTTTGATTGAGTTTGATATCGAGTATATTAGTACCAAGGTAATCAAAAGAAGAGTAGTGGCAAAATTCCTGGCACATAATGCAATTGAAGGAAATGAGCAATTGAATTTAGAGTTTTCAGATGAGAACTTAGCAATAATAGAGCAACACAAATGAAAGCTTTATTTTGATGAGGCTATAAATAATAGAGGAGTAGGGCTAGGAGTGATTCTTATCACACCAAGAGGAGAAAATCTCCTAATGGCTAAGAAATTGGACTTCAAGGTCATGAACAGCATGGCTGAGTACGAGGCATGCATCTATGGGCTAGAAGCAGCACTAGCAGTAGGAGCTAAAGACCTGCTGGTTTATGGAGATTCCATATTTGTCATTAGCCAGACTAATGAGGAATGGAAAGTAAAAAAAAGAGAGGTTGAAACCTTACATCTATTATTTGAAGAAGCTAATGAAGAATTTCACTAAGTGTCTCTTCATGCATTCACTAAAAGATGAGAATCAAATGATAGATGCTTTGGCGGCGTTCTCTTCAATGTGGGATAAATTGATGGGTTGATGATGAAGCCTCTAGTGATAATGAAACTGAAAGCTCCATGCTATGGTAAATAATTAATTATGAGTGTTTAGATAGGTACAGAAGAAAAGCCATGGTTTTATGACATCTAAAGATTCATTAAGGAAAAGAAATACCCAGATGAGGAAACTTCCAAGGAAAGACATGCCCTTCATGTTCTTGCACATCATTATGCAAGTCATGATGGGGTATTATAATAAGAATGCCGAATGGAATATACCTGAGATGTCTCAAGAAGGATGAAGCAGAATAGGCGATGAGAGTAATTCATACAAGGGTTTGTGTATCTCATTTGAATGGGATGATTCTAATGAAGAAAATAATCTGACAGGGGTACTATTGGATGAGCATGGAAAGAGATTGTATCTAGATAGTGAGATAATGTCATCAATGCCAGATACATAGGAACCTCAATCATCTTCCCTTGACAGTGCTAAATAGTCTAACATCTTCATGGCCCTTTGTAGTATAATGGATATATATAATAGGGGAGATAAGACCAACTACCTTGAATGGACATAAATATGTAGTAGTAGTGATAGACTATTTCTCTAGATGGATAAAAGCATAATCTTTTAGTACTTTGAAAGCTAGGTAGATGGCAAGATTCATTAAGAAGAATCTCATTTGCAAGTATGGGATCCTGCATCACATTGTGACAGACAATGGTGTTTAGTTTTAGGCAGAGACAACAAAATTATTACAAAAATACAAGATCAAGCACCATAAATCCTCACCTTATTGACCTTAGGCTAATGGTGCAGTTGAAGCGGCTAATAAGAATATAAAGAGAATCCTCTCCAAAATGGTGAAAACATATAAAGATTGGTCCAAGTATCTTCCTTTTTTGCCTTATGGGGATATAGAACTAAAATGTGTACTACTACAGGACAAACACCATTCTCATTAGTATACAATTATGAAGCAGTTTTGCCCATAAAGACCGAAATTAAATCTTTGAGGGTTGTTATGGAAGCAAAAGCCCCTGAGAGTGAATGGATTTAAAAGAGATACGACCACCTCATATCTCTAGATGAGAAAAGGATGGAGGCTCTATTTCACACTCAGATTTATTAGAGAAGGATAGCGAGAGCCTTTAATAAGAAGGTTAAACCCAAAAAGATAAAGGCTGGAGATATGGTACTAAAGCAGTCAAGGGCAATGGTGTTTGATCCAAGAGGAAAATTCAGACCAAATTAAGAAGGGCCATATTTTGTCAAAACAATCCAACCTAAGGGAACTGCAAGGATATCATATTTAGAAGGGAATGAGTTCATTGAGCTAATAAACTTGGATCACCTCAAGAAATACTACCTTTAAAAAAATAGTCTGTTGGCTAGAAAACTTAAAAAGCTAGTCAAGCAAAAATTTGGACATTCCCGTTGTTTAGAAAACTCGTAAAGGGCTGATAGGCAAAAATTAGGGAATAAGGTAAAAGAAGTGATCATGCTAATTAGAAAACTTGTAAAGAGATGGTCAGACAAAAATTAGGGAGATAAAAGTGAGAGAAAAATGTTAAGTTAGAAAATCCAAAAGGACTAATTGATAACAGGAGTTGTGTCATGTGATGTAATAAATTTACTCATTTTGGCCCTAGTTAATGAATAAAATTGAAATGAAATTTTTTTTTTGAATATTGCATATTCTATCTTTATTACAAAGCCTACAGACTTAAAGGAAAAGCAAAACATGAGAGCCTAAAAAACTAGACTTATGAGATCACTATACTATTTTTATTTTTATTTCTTCTTTTGTGACTCATCTAGCAATACTTGAGTCCTTTTGTACTTAGCAAATCCTGATGGTTCTATAGCTTGCATGATAACCCAAGCCTTGTAACTATCATCAATAGCCATACCAACATCCAAATGCAGCTTCCGCTCTAATGCTTTGCAAGGCCACAAGTTTTTCATTTTGTCCAAGAAATCCTACCTCAGAGGGAAGCCTTTGAAGCTAGGTAAAATAGTTATAATGAATTATGGACTACCGTATTGGCAACAAAGACATGAAGGGGAAAATAAGGTCGAAAAGTGTAACCAAGGAACAGGAACATAATAGTCATATGGTTGATGGTCAAGAACTTTAACTTCCACCAATGACTGATCCAAGTGATCTTAGTGTCAATAATGCTTTCATCCAATCAATCCATTGACCTATAGTACGCTTGTCCTTCACCTTCAATGGACGAGACTATAGATGATAGGGTTAATAAATTAAGGCATTAGTAGGGGGATAAAGACTCAATTTCTCCTATAGCCAAATCTAAAAAAAAAAGGCTAAGTTGAAAACCTAAAAGGGCAACTTAGACAAAAAAATAAAAAAGAAAAAAAAAGGCTACATACCTAAAGTAGAAGCAAACTGCCTAAGACTCAATTTAGAACCTTGAAATTATCTAACCCAATGATAGTTTTAGCAAGTATGACAGGCACAGGGTAAGCCCCAACTTCTACTTGTTCTAAGATACTAACAATTATTGCGTCAACATCTCTATAAGAAGCCACTAGTAGAAATTAGGCGTCCAAGTAAAAAGAAATAATCCTAATCCAAGCCATATTGTTCTTGTCCCTAGTCCCATAAGAAGTGATAAGAGAAGAAAGACTGATAGTCCTAGGGTTATGTGTGTACATATGGATGTCACTTGGATGCATATCAAAGAATGTCATTAATCTACCAGGAAACTGCATCTTAAGATCAGGAAGAGCAATCATAACAGTAAAGTCCAAAGAACATCCAAGGATAGCAGCAAACTCTTCAATTAATGGACACAACTCTTCTCAATTGAATCTAAATACATGATCTTTGATGTTCTAGAAGGTGGTAGCGGTATGAAGAAAAGTATGGTCTATTTTTAGATGCTAAAGGGATTTCAAAGATTTGACATGATAGGGCAACATTTTATTCTAGTCATCCCCATGAAGGCTTTTGAGAAATTTCTTTATTAAATTAAGGGTGACTTGTGTCATGATTAAGCAAACAAAAGATAGGAATGGATGACTACCCTTTTGCAAGCCATTTATACAGGCATAAAGCTTTAATCTAAATGGAATTAGGATTTTATATGTGTGGATTAGAACTCAAATAAAAAATGGGAATGAAAAAGGGTGAAGGGCTGAAGCCAAATTTTTGATAAAAAATTTAGAATTTTGATTGGAAATCCAAAAATCTGATAAGAACTCTAGAAATTCGATCAAAAATCTGTAATCCCGATCAGATTTCCAAGATTTTAGAAAAAAGGGATTCATTAAATTCTAAGGTTTGATCTAAAATAAAAGTTTGTAATCCATTCAAAAAAGGAGAACAATTCACAAGGAGAAAGTAAAATACAGTCATCCCGACACAAGTCCTAAAAATGAAAGATTAGTCATCCTGATCTCTAGTGTCTGGCCAAGGGCTCCATCATTTAGCAGGATCACCGTTATAATCTGGGGGCATATAAGTCTCAGTATCATAACCGTTTAAGCCAAGACCAGTAAGTTGTATGTGAAGCCTCTCATTCTCATGCTCCAAATCTCTGGCATAACTCTATCACATTAAGAATAGTTAAAATCATGCATATCATGCATACATTTTCATACTTGTTGTAAATACTAACCCTCCAACTATTCATGATCTATATAGTAAATAATCTCTAAGATAAGGCGAGTCTATATAGATACTCTACTATGTCTAAGGGATCTATAAAATGATATATACTAATTCAGCAATAAGTGTCAGTTTATGAAAGATTGGGAATGCAAAAATACACTTACATGTGAAGCATCAAGAGGAGAAAAGCTAGGAATCTAAACCATATCAAAGTACATGTGTTGCTCAATGGGAGTCTGCATCGTAGGAACCCAATAGAACATAGACCTAACAAGTAGGGGAATATCACCCAAAATGGTAGTTGAGGAAGTATCATCTCGAACAGCTCCACTATGCTGAGTAGGCTTAACCTCCTCCTCAGTCCTCTTAGTGTTACTGCCAGTCTCCTCCTCCATAGCAACATCAACAACATCTTCAACCTGCATAAAAAATAAATGGCATCCACAGTGATGAAGGAGAATGAAGTAAGATAGTGGTAAGGAGGAATGGTGATGAAAGCATACCTCAACTGGATCTATAGGAATCAGCTCTAGGTGATTCTCTCGAATATACTCCTGATAGTGGCGAGAATGCTCGAGCAATGTTGAAGCATCATATCCCTCAAGAGCTACTTTGAGCTCAAGACCAGTCAAGCTATAACTCCTCAACATGGAAGAGGGAATAGAATAAGGAACACGCCTCCTGGAAGGTTCCATATGCCAATGATAAACATGCTCACCTAGATACCACATTTGGCAACCATAACCAGGAAGCAAGATCCTCATAGTCTCAAGCCTCACAGCAGTAGTTATAAAATTGTATCACTAGATGTCTTCAGTGCCAACCAACCAATCTAATCTAACCTGTAAACTCATTTAAATAAATTTTATTTAACTTTTACAACTAATCAAATAATAACAGTTAAATTTATCTTACCAGGTCTTACTCTAAAGAGTTTAGCTAGTCTCCATAAGTTTATAAGTCATACTTGACACTAGTGAGATAAAAAGAACCCCATCTTTGCATCAATGGAAGACTCATATTAGAACTAATAGCGCTAAAACCTTATATCACCCCGATCTCAATGCCCTAGATCTAAAAATAAAAAGATAAGTTGAAATGAAAAAGAGTTGTAAAAGAGTAAAAATTAAAAAGGAGTAGAAGACATAAAGGAGGCGTACATGTAAAATGTGCTAGAAACTGCACATTGTCATAGCACCTCACCAAATGATATCCAGTCTATAGTAGAGATAGGCAGGAGCTGCGGATCCCCAATCGAAGGTAGCTACTCTATTAAGATCCTAAAGGGGACTGAGAAGCGCAATGCTAACCTCATGACTAGTCTTATAGAAGAGGGTAATACCTAGCATTATCAATAAGAAGCATCTTGCCTTTTGAAGGATTTGGCGAGGTATGGTAGTGGGTAATCTCCGAAAACCTTGAATAAGAGAAGAAAGAAGCACGTTCTTCCGATTCTTCCATATCGAAAAAAACCTGAGAAAGTCGCGAACATAATGACTCCTGACATCCTCAAAAAGAGTGCAGTAATGGATATCAAAAGGAACCGAGGTACCCTCGAAGGCGATCCCAGTGATAGTAGAGAAGTTTATAGGAAAAATAGTCAGCTCACCCAGTTGCGTATGGAAGGTGCGAGTAGTATCCATCCACCTCTCGATAAGAGCAAAAAGTGAATAGTGATCTAACCTACCTCGAGTTGTCGGTAAAGCAATAATGAAATGCTAAAAGCCAGACACCCAGATGTGTTGAACTACCTCTCCCGATAAATCATGAAAGAGTTCTCGAGCCAAGTGAAAGCAACCTGAGAATTTCAAGGGTTTCTAAATAAAATTTAGAAAATGACAAGATTACTTCCCTCACTAATTTTTTATGTTTTTTTATTTTCATTTCTATCCTAAAAAAAAAGAAAGATCATAAGACTGGATTTTTGATCAGAAATTCAGAATTCCAATCGAATTTTTAGATTTTTAATCAGAATCCAAAAATTTTGATCCAAAATTCAAATTTCTAACTGAAAATTCATAAATTAGACTAAACTCTATCAGTCCTCAGACACATTAAAATCAAATTTGCAAAATTTTGCTTCAAAATTGACAATTTCATGTAATTTGGTTTAATTTGTATAAATGATGTTCTATAATTGCATGCATAAATATGTTAATGTATTAACAGAAATATATTTTTTGTAGAGTTAAAGACAGAAAAGAAAATTACCTCATCGCCAGTGTATGAGCATCTAGGAAGGTGCAAACAAGTCAAAGGGAGCACCTGTTCCCTTTCATTGAGCCCTAGACTATTTTATGGAAAATGCAGTTGAGATATGGTTGGATCTGATTACTTGGAGCTGCTTCCATGTAGCCTACATTTTGGGTGAGCCATGAGATTAGACAGATTCCAAATTGGAGATCAGATGAAAGAATAATTGAAGAAGCAAGATTTCAAAATCAAGAGAAAAAAAGAGATAAAGAAAAAAGAAGAATGAAAGAGATGGGAAAAGAGGAAATGAATCGGCAAAATATATTAAAGTGACAAATGTCCATTTTAGTCCCTTAACTTTATTTGCATTCAAGTCCAAAGCTTTTCTTGCAATTTAGTCCTAAATTGCACAGCTACATAATTTGATAATTCCTTGAATTATTAAATTTTCAGCATAAAAGAAATCAATGCTACATGACCGAGTGTAGTGCATTCCTAATCAGACTATATGACCAAGTGTAGTCGTCATTGTACGATCAAGTGTAGTGCATTCCTAATCAGACTATATGACCGAGTGTAGTCTTTATTGTACAACTGAGTGCAATGTATCTTTTCAAATCAGACTATATGATGAAGTGCAATCAGTATTGTATGACCGAGTGTAATGTATCTTTTCAAATCAAACTATACGACTGAGTGTAGTCAGCATAGTACGATCGAGTGCAATGTATCTTTTCAAATTAGACTATATGACTGAGTGCAATGTATCTTTTTAAATCATACTATACGATCGAGTGTAGTCGGTATTGTATGACCGAGTGCAATGTATATTTTTAAATCAGACTATACATTTGAGTGCATTATATGACTGAGTGCAATGTATCTTTTCAAATCAAACTATACGTCTAAGTGTAGTTGACATTACACGACTGAGTGCAATGTGTCTTTTCAATTCAAACTATACGATTGAGTGTAGTTGACATTATACAACATAGTACAATGTGTCCTTCCAATCCTAACTATATGACTAAGTATAGTCGACATTGTATGATCGAGTATAATGCATCCTTCCATTTAGACTATACATCTGAGTATAGTCAACATTATACGACCGAGTATAATGTGATGTATCCATCCAAACCAATGCTATACGTTCGAGTATAGTGTTTCCTCAGATGTTTCAAGTTTATCCCTAGTGTTGTACCGTAACATAATCATTTATCATGCACTGAAGATCAAAGCCTCAAGGAGCACAGATAAGTACTCAAACTTTGATCTTAAGAAATTATGTGTTTATTTGCTTTGTCATAATTTTTCAAGCAAACTATGACAAAGGGGGGCAATTGTAAACACCCAATTTTAGGATAATAAAATATGGATGCGACAAATGACTCCAATGGTGAAAATGTTATAAGTAGGTCTTCAACACTTGAAGTTCGAAAGCTCAAAAGTTTGAATATGTTTTCAAAAAGAGTTCATTATTTTTTTAAGGACTTAATTGTAATACCTTTTAAGACCTAATTGAAAATTTTAATTTCTTTCAAGAGTCTTTTTATAATTAAAAAAATCAAAATTATAGAATTTCGATCGAAATTCTGTAATTCCAATCAAAATTCTATAATTCCGATTTGAATTACACAATTTTGATTAGAATTACATTATTCCTATTGGAATTACGCAATTCCAGTAGGAATTACATGTTTTTCATCTATTTTTATTTTTTTACAAAAAATAAAAATATTTTTCTTGAATTTTGATTGGTTTAAAATTTTTTTGGGATATATCTACATCTTCAGGAAATAAATTCCTTTTAAAATTGGAACTCCTCAGGAAAGAAAGTCCTTTTAAAATGGGAATTCTTAATACGTAGAACTTAGGGTTTTTGTTTTTCTCCCTATAAAAGGAGAGCTTAGGCTATTGGAAAAGGGACTAAATTCTCAAGACCTCTCTCTTTTTTATTTGGAATTCTCTCTTTTTTGCAAGTACAAAAAATATTCTTGGTTATTTTTTCTTAGAAATAAGGAGCAAGAGGTTTTTGTGAGAAAAGAATAAAAAGTTTTTAAAGATCTATTTAACAAATAAACGATGATTTTACTAGTCTGAGGAGTGAACCACAGTGCATCCATAATCATCTTCTCCTTCTCTATTTTCTATTATTTTTTTATTTTATAATTTTTGTTCCTATTAAATTCTAGTTTTTCTTGAATTTTTATTTTATTGTGTTTATTCACTAATCATTGTTTATTTTTGTGTTGGTGATTATGGAGGAGATCACTTAATGAGTTTGCTCAAAGAATAAAATCCATGAAGGTCCATGGAATGTCATGGATGGAATCGTGTAGGTAAACAATATTTCTAGGGTTTTTTTTATTTAGTTTGTTTATCATTTTTTTATTTTTTATTATTTTGGGTTGTATTAATTTTTTTTTTTATTTTTCAATAGTTCATTGTAATAGCCCCAATAATGAAATTTTGTGTGTGTGCTTATGTGTTTTATTTTAATTAATTAGTTAGTAAAATTAGGGTTTTCATTTAGTAATTAATTAAAATTAATGGCTATAGAAATCATTAGGTTGTTTAATTAAGATTGAATTAGATTTAAGTGGCTAGAATTAGGGTTGTTCATCAATTATTTATTTTTCTATTTATGGTCCTATTAATTAAATTAGGGTTTTAGAATAAGTTAAATTAATTGTTTGATCTTTTTATTTGTTTAGTTTGATAATTTTTTTTATTTTTTTTGGAATTGTTTGCTTATGTTTATGTGTTTTGGGCCGTAGGCCCAAATTGGACTTTAGCCCATTAAAATTTAGATTTTTTTAGGTTTAATTAATTAAAAATGCATTTTAGGCCCATAGTTAATTAGATTTAAGATAGAGATAACTTAGACCCATTTAGTGAATTAGATAAAGGCCCACCTAATTTAATTTAATTAATTTAGACTTAGCCCATTTAATTTAAGCTTTTTTTTTTTTTTTATAATTTGTAGGTTTAAGGTCACTCTAGAGTTAAAACATGTAGAATTAGGCTCACTAAGTTCAATACTTTAAAATTTGTAGAAATAGGCTCATGTTTAGAATTAAAATAAATAGACTTAGGTTCACTTAATTAAAATTAATTAAGGATTAGGCCCATTAGTCTTTAGGCTCACTTGTAAATTAAAATATGTAGATTTAGCACATTTAATTAAAATCAATGTAGATTAGACTAACCTAGAGATTATGATGAATGCATTGTTTACTTGTATATTTCATGACTAGTTTGCTTGGAGTTAATTGTTTTCTAAGGGTTTATATGAAATTGCATGTAAATAGAGGATAAAATATTGATTCATAAAGTAATTTTAAAAGAACATGAGACTAAAAGAAGTTAGCATTCCGTACCCAGAATCTCTTGGTTGTGGTGTTGGCTTTCTTTTAGGGAATCGAATACCACCATTTTTCGATTTGTCCTAGTTATTACCCTGGGTGGTGACTCCTCATCTCCACGCCGTGTCTTTGTGATAGTGGTTAGTGTGTTCTCTAGAGCCCTGAGCTCAAACAGTGTCATGGTTGCTAAAATCTTAGGCGCGCACTAAACCCCGCCGTCTACATTGAGGACCAATTTCTTAGCATTCATCAAAGGCTCAGGAGCTCCTTTGTAAGGGTAGTTGGCGCCTTCCTTGACAAATATTTCCCATATTGTCTTCTTTTTTAGTTTGGCTCTTGCTCTGTTCTTCTCGAACTTTCCCTTTCCTCTTCATCAGACTCATCTGCTTCTGGATACCCTACCTCATGCTTCAAGATCGACACTTTAGGTTTAACAAACTTAGGTGGGCCCTGCTGATTCTTCCCCAATCCCATTCCAGGCATAAAGTTTATGCTCTTCATTATACTCACAATTCTCAGATTTAGCTCATCTTCATAGATCACACAAATCTCGAAGCTCGGACTGACCATAATTTCACTAGGAGTTAACTTTAAGGCAACGACAACAGCTTCAATTTCGATCGTGATAGTTACTTCCCTTCCCTTATGCAGAAATTTGATGTTCTGATGAATAATAAATGGCACTCCCCCTAGAGGATGAAACCATGGCCTCCCTAAAAGAATGGCAAAGGTGTCTGGAATATGAATGATATACAAGTTAACCTAAACTTCAATAGGTCTAGTCTTGACCAAGGCTCTGAAAGTTCCCTTAACAGGCCTCTTCATATCATCATAGGCTTTGATGACCACATCAGATGGCTTTAGATAAACTATTATAATTCCTAACTTTGGAAGAATTTTCAAAGGACACAAATTAATGGTGGACCTATTATCAACCATTACACAACAAGTCAATTTCCCTTTTACTTCAACCTTAATGAACAAGGCTTTATTGTGGTATCTGCCTTCCAAGGGTAGGTCATTATCTATGAAAAAAATTACCCCCAGAGGGTTTTTTTATCAATGAATCCACCATTTGCTCTAGAGTGTGTGTTAAGGGGATCTTCTTGTGATTAAGGGCCATAACTAGTGCTTCCTTATGGGCTCAAGAGTTCATAAGTAGTTCCTAAGCACTAGTGAGAGTTTTCTCATCTCTTATAGCATCAACAACTTCCTCAAATTTCTCATATTTCTCTAGTTCTTCTTTTGAATTGATTTTCTCTTTTTTTGGCTTAGCATTTTTCACTTATTCCTCTTTCTTCTAAAGATTCTTAAGGATTGGGCTATCTTCCCTTCATCATTTTTCCACAGATCAATTTCTCCCCCTTCTTCATTATTAGAACTCCAAATGTCTAAAACATTCATATGAAGCTCTATAGACTATTGGCTCAAATTTAGGTCTTTTGGTTTTGGTTTTGATAGTGTAGGTATAACATCAATGAAGGAATTAAGGACTTGCCTCTGTTAAGCCGGTATTGCTCATCAGGATTCATGGGTTCAGTGAAGGTACATTTCAGCAGTTGGATAGAGGGTTATTTAGAGTGTTTGGTTTTCTAGTTTCAGGGTCAGTTATTTTTCCTGAATCTATTAAATCTTGAACCTTATGTTTCAAGTGAGTGCCACTGTTAGTCTCATGTTTGATGTTTTAGTGATATTTGCAATATAATTTTAGGTTGGCATTTGGAAAAGGATGTCTTTGAGGTAAAGGTTGTAATAGGTTATTTTCAATTAGCTTTTCCAAGACTTTGGAGAGTGGTCTTCCTAAGTTGGAAAATCTTCGAGGTTATATGATAAGATTGGTTTGTATATTACTGCTTAACCTGATTCCACTACTACATCAAATTCCTTCTTTGCTTGCAGGTCTTCCACTAAAGAATTTCTTTTCTTATACCAAGTTAAATTCTTTCTAAACCCCAAATCTATATAATTCTTCAAAATTCTAAATCCCTAAATCTTTCAATGTTTTAGAGAGCAGGAGCACACACTGTTAGTGTCAATTATTGCATAGTTTTTCTATTTACTTTCCGTAGGATTTATTAGTATTTCATTATATTTTATTTAGTTTATCATTTATAATTAGTGTTTTATTAAGATTAGCTTAAAATTTACTTCTTTTTTAGTTTCCTAATTAATTTATGCATTTTTGGTATTTTTTTTAGGAATTTTATTTTCCTAAAGAGTATGGGATTCAAGCCTATACATAGGGAGCTATTTTATGGAGTTATTTTCCTAATTAGAGAAGGTTTTGAAGGATAAAAATTACCATTTTGATCCTTGGACGAATTTAGGGTATTTTTCTCTATAAATAGAGAATTTTGGCTCTAAGTTAAAAAGGAGAGAGGGAGCCAAGTTAAGAGAGCCATTTTGGGATGAAAGACCTTAACAAGGATTAAAGATTGAAGTGCACTTAAATGAGTTTTATCTATTCTTCTTCTTCTTCATTCTTTTGTTATTTATTTTATGTTTGTAATTATTTTTAAAGCCATGTTTGACTAAATTTTATTTTAGGGTTTAGGTTAGGAGTAGCTATTCTATAATGTGATTGAACATAAATTTTATTAATTTGATTTTTAGTTAATATTATGATTTGCTCTTCATGTCTTGTATTCAATTAAGGGCCCAATTGATTGCATGCTTATAGGTAGATTCACTAATAAAAATTAGGAGAATTTATTAGCTTTAGACTTATAAGACTTAAACCACTCGACCACGAGAGAAAGCAAGCTCTTCGGGGAACCATGATAGTAGGTAGAGGTCTATGGTGGTAAACCAATAATTATTAAGGAACTTAATGAGTTTTGATTAACTTCTTAATCACGAGAGTAGGTTAAACTTTAATCTTATCATGCTTAATTGAACTCAAGAGAGTCTTTAGGTATTTTAAAAAAATTACCCTTGACTAAAATCAATGTCTTTTTTTTTGTTAATATGTTCATGATCATATTGGAATAGTGAAACTAAACCTACGCTTTAAGCTTTTAATTATTTGAATTTAATTTAGTTTAAATTACTTTTTTATCTATTATTTACTAAATTATTTTTATTTGACTTGCTAGCTAAGAAAATATGTAAAAATATTAGTACTCAATATACAATCCTCGTGGGAACAATAACTCTTTATAATGTAATTCACGATCCGTGTGCGCTTATGGGTTTAAAACGTAATATACACCCTTTTATAGCTATCACTACCTAATCAATTTCTATGGGTCAGTGCTTCATCTATACTAATTTTGCTCTCTACTTGATTAAGTAATCAGCAAAAGATTCATTGAATTTCTACTTTACATTTTGCAGGTCTCTTAAAGATGCTTCCATTTGAATATTGAGACTATACTACTTTACAAATGTTGTGCATAATCCCTCCAAGTCATCTTGGATATGGGATCCCAAAGCATAATACCATTTGATGGGTGCTCCTTCTAGAACTGCTTCACAATCTGTGCCTTTATCAAATTAGTTATCTTCATATAAGTCACATACTGCTTTAGATGTAAATGGGGATCCTCAATGCCAGTGAATTTCTTCATGTTAGGGAACTTAAACTTTTAGGGTAGAGGATCATCATCCTTATCCAAACTCAAATTAGAGTAGTTAATCGGAGCATCTATCCCCTTCTCTTTCATCATTAACTGCATTTGAGCCATGGTCTTTGTCACATTCTTAGCCCAGTTAGACTTTTCCATATTTTCCACAGTGTCTTTATTCACATTCTATCTAGCTATAGGTTCTACCACTAAAGTTTCCTGATGATCCTCTCTTTCCCGTCTTTTGCAGTTTTTAACATCCAAATCAAATGGATGTGGTTAAAGTACTAACGGTTCCTGTCTAATCGGTCCCTTTATTTTGGCCATCATCTCTTGTATAATTGTGCGAGTTTATTTAGCCATTTTGGTTTTCAAATATTCTTTGAAGGCCTTAAAATCAAATCCTGCCATTACTGCTTCTCTAGAGATCTGATCAGATGGCTAGTGTTAGATGTCTTCCAGCTGGAAGGCTGTCATGAATCTATATTTGCAATCACCATGGATTAGAAACATGCATGATGTGTATGCATGAGATGTAGGTTCAATAAAAAAGGAAATCAACATATACTCTATTTACACGTATCAGAGAGACAAATGAAAAAAGCTTTTAAATGGTATCTCCACCCTTATTTCTCCCACACATGTGTTCATTGGTGAGTTTCTTATCTTAGGATTTTTAGTCTGGGTTTTAGTTATCAACGGGGGATAACAAAATCGACGACTGTAAGATAACTCTCAAGATAGTACAAGCAAGTAGTAATTTCTTTAGATGATTCTAAAGTCCATTTTAATGGGCCAAGACTGACATCAAAGGCCCACCTTGTCGAGATCCATTTGTAATGGGTTAACATAGGCATGAGGGGCCCATCTTGTTAAGGTTTGTTTATAATGGGCTCGAGTCTTATTTAAAGAATTACTATATGGCATTAAACACATACATTTGGAAAAAATTCTAATGGAAATTGCTAAGTCATTACATGAGCTGAGTCTTGGGTAATAAACTTCTACTCCCACAACTATTTACCTCCATTACATCTTCCCACTCAAGGGTCCGTGTGACATGGATAAGTACATGCTATAAGTGACAATAGTTGAATACTCCACCACTAGGTTTGAGTGAAACATAAGTAACAAAGTAAAGACTGTTATCGGTTTATTTAGGACTTAGTGTAAACATTATGTGGAAACGTGTAGTGAATGCAAAAAATTGTGAAGGAAATAAGGAAATAATCAAATATGATAAATTATGAAAAACTTGGAATCAGTTTCTCTATTCCCCAATGGAATTGCCACTGTGGGTGGTAGGGTTATGCTTGGGTGGGCAATTCAAAAGCCCATACCCAGTTTTCGAAAAGCATGATCCCACTGCCTATACATAATTTGGTGACTACAGTACTATGTGAGCTCAGGGCCCATTAGGAAATATAATATAGGCTTGGGGCCTAAAATGGATATGGAGTTGCCACCTAGATAAAAACTGGGACATACTATACAATAATGGGATTCCATGAAAGTTCCCAAAAGTCGCCATTAGAGATCGGGTTTAAAAATTAGGTATAAGCTTTTGGAAAACCCACCCAACCTTGCGGTTGGCCTCCGTGTGTGTTTCGTATTTTATTACCTTTGATTATTAAAATATTTCCTTATTTTAATGTGGATTGCAATCATTTCTAATTTGTATATTTTAGTCCGAATTTGCACATTAGTCTCATTTCATGCTTATAGCTTGACATACATCATAAATAAAATAAATAATAATAATTTACAACCATACATTCCAAATGAATGGGGGAAAAGATTACGGATTACAATAATTTGTTCAAAGAAAATGTAAAATAAACAAAAATAAACCATACATAAATAAAAAATAAACTAATTATTTATACAAATAAAACCTCTCAAGAACTAATTAATAGTATAACTATTTGATGACTAAGAATCATCAAATAATTCCTGCAATAAATATAAATTAGCCCTATCTCGCAAAATAACAATATTATCCACAAAATAATTAACAAATACTATTCATAAAAAATGGAAATAAAATAACGAAATAGTCCATAAAAATCACAATAAATACTACAATGATATTAAACAACATAGTAATAAAAAATAAAGATATATAACAAGAAAAATATGAGAATCATGCAAAATGTACAAAACCAGCATTAAAAATAAAATAAAATGGTGCAGGATTCTGATGAAGCAGTGATGCTTCTTTGAAGAGGCATCGCCTTTTAATTAAGAGGTGATATTATATCACCACAACGCGAAGGGGCGATGCCTCTACATCGCCTCTTTAATAGACTCAAAAAATAAACTAAATTACTAACTTCTAAGAAACTTCAAAATCAACATAAACAGGCAAAGATTGATGAAAATACATAAAGATCAACAACTAATACTCAATGTTTCACATATGACCTTAAACAAGCAAAAAACACAAAATAAATAAGCAAGAGAATAATAAATCAAAAGATTTTAAGAAAATGAGGAACTTAAAGCTTGAAAACAAGGGATTCTCACTTATTTGGATGAGCTTATGCTCCTAACTAAACCCTTAGAGCTTGGTTTGTTGGTTTGGGTACTAAGAATGCAATAGAGCCTTCCTCCTCAAGAAGTCAAGTCTTTTTTAACCAAAATTCCCCTCTTTCTTTTTCCTTTTCTTCTCTTTTTTCTTCTATTCACTTTGCTCTATATATTTTTTCTCTCTAAACCAAAAGTTTCAAGTCCAAAAGTCCTTTCTTCTTTACTTAGACCTTCCTCTTAAGCCTCCTTCACTTTTTTTCTTTTTCAATTTGGAAAACCCACTCACTCTCACCCTTTCCCATCCTTTTCATCATTCCTCATGCCCTCTTTGCTTTTTGCTACCCTTTGTTTTCTTTCTTTGGTGTCTAAAAATGCCTTAAATTAGAGACAATTGAGCCTCAACTATTGCCATTAATGACATTAATGCTGCAAAGGGTCGTGGTAAAGAGACACTGCCTCTTTAATAAAGTGTCACCTTACTGATGCCCAGGATGAAAAGATGACGCCTCTTCATTGAGGCGATCGCCTCTTCACCCAGGCCATGTCTGGGCCTTTGGGCCAAAAGGTAAAATGGGCTTGGAATTTTGAGGCTTAGGCTTGGATTTGGTGTTTTGGGCTTTCAAGTTTATTTTAGAGAAGTTTCATACTCCTCTTACATTCAAAACTCATACTTTCTCAACATCAGACTTTTGTTATAGGCCGATCAAACTGAAGGTGTCCATAATATTATTCTTTCTAAATTATGAACACATTTATATTATTTTAGGAAATTTATTATAGCTACTAATGTATTCTTAAAATATATTATTTAAGAAATATATACACCTAAGAACATCGATCCAAACATAATTTTAAAAAAAAAAAATTTAAACTCATTTAATAAAAATATTAAAAAATTATTTTTTTATATTCATAAGATTTATTGATACTAATATGACATTAAAAATATTTTACATATTAAAAAAAGAAGAGAGCTACACCATTGTGCAATCCACCAATATTTAAGTCGTATAATCTCCCTAATAATAATAATAATAATAATAATAAAATCTTACATATAATTTTTTATGTGAATTTTTTTAAAAAAAATTATATACCCATCTCATTCCATTTGAAAAAAAATTAGGAATATTTTATAAAAATTCATCTCATCCTATATTGTTTTTTTTAAAAAATTTCACATAAAAAACCATAGTTAAGGTATCTTTAATGTCATATCAACATGTGCAAATGACATAAGTATAAAAAAAAAATAATTATTTAATATTTTTAAATGAGAAGTTAAATATTTTTTTAAAAAATTTATTTATATTTAAAGTTAGGCAATAACACACTTTTTTCTAATATAGATGTCAAAAAAAGGTAAAATTGAACAACTAGTGTTTGAACTTTTTAAATTTTGCTATTTTGGTGTCTAGACTTTTTTTTTCCTAATTTTTAGGTGTATGAACTCATAAATTTTGTATCAAAGAGGTGCTTCTAACCAGGACATGGTAGCTGATTGGTGAGTCAGCGATAGTAGGACCTATAATTAAGGTGAGTTAGTGATGGTAGGACCCATAATTCTCTTTGTTAGCTACCAATTAAAAAAAAAGGAAAAGACTAAATTAACCTAAAAGACTAACTTTACAAAGACAAAACTAACCCTAATAAATAACATATTTTAACCTAACGCTTTTAACTCAACACGGCTTAACACTTTTAGCTTTGATTGAAAAACACCAGTGCCTTCGTTGTAAGAGAGAAAAGCTTCTTCCTTTTGTTAGTCCAAATCAAATCTTCATGCAAGATGGTCATATTACATGTTGAAACATCGAAGATTGTTGTAATGGAGAAGAAAAAAAGGTTAGATTTTTGTATTGATTCTTTGTGCTTTATTTTTAGTTGTTTGCAGGTATACACAATGTGCGGTAAAGTTTTTTTTTAACATTAAATGGAAAATATAATACTTATTTAGGTTGAATGCAATTCCAAAAAGGGTTAGATTTTGTAGGGTTTGTATTTGGTTTTTTAATATTGAAGGAATTTCATATTAATTTTTTTTAATTAAATAACACTTATTTATGTTGAATGCATGACAAGAAAAAGATATATCTATGATATGTCATTATTGTTTTCTTGCATTTTGTCATTATTTCATGTTTATATATTTATAATATTGTTGTTTTTTTCTTAGCAGGTATGGATAGTCATGTTGTCCATATATTTTATGGGGGTGAATTTGTAAATAGGGAAAAAGGATACGAGAAAAAGTATGTTAATAGGAAGAAAGTCTGCTTTAAAGTCAATATTGAAAAAATTATGTCCTATGAAGATGTTATTGATGCATTAAAAATTAGCATAAGGGACAAGATTGGTAATAGGCAAGTTGTGAAAATACATTTTAGGCAACCCCGCATGTCTTTATCATATGGTTTGCTCCTTTTAGTTAAGGAGACCTTTTAAAGGTTCATAGAACTATTAAAAAAAAGAAAATTAAGCTTTATTTTGAGCAAAATGTAGCTTGTAGCAGTAATAATATGACAATAGAAGCTTAGAAATTTGATTGAGTTGTGGAAGAAAGTGTAGGTCAGGGTAATGAAAAGGGTGTAGAGCAACAAGAGGGTGTAAAGCAACAAGAGAGGCAGAGCATAGGTGAGGCAGTAAATGAAGTAAATAGGGATGAGAAAGAGTTAAGAGGTGAAGTTAATATAGCTATCACATAACCTTTTTTGGCAAAGGAGGGAAATGCTATATTGGGATCTGTTGAGACAGTGACATTACATGACTATTTAGAGATGATGTTTTGAGTCAAATAAGAGAAGAAGTGCTTAGAGGTGAAGAGATTAATGTAAATCAAGAATAGGTGCAAGTGGAAGATATTAATGCAGGTTTTGGGCAAGGAAAAAATGTAGGAGTTTTAAATATAAAAGACTAAGATGCTAAATATCAAGATGCAGAAGACCAAGATTTAGATGACTAAGATGTAGAAGACCTGTATTTGTTTATTGATCTGGATATATTGTCAGAAAATGATGATGAAGAGTTAGTGGCTGTAAAGGAAGCATTAAGGAAAGAAAATAGAAAGGGTAGAAGAGTTGCTGATAGTTCAAATGAAATTAGTACTTAAGTGAGAGCTTAAGGGGTTATAAAAGAACATCTATAAAGTCTAGAAGCTAATGATGCTGCTACTGTAGAAATAGTTTGAGATAAATTTTCATAGTTGAGGTCACAAGTTGAAGAAAAAATTGACAATGAAGATGCATAATTTGACTTTCATGGGAACTACAGTTGTATGAGCACTGATGGGTCAGATGATGACCATACTGTGAGGATTAAGATCAGGTTTCCTGCTTATAATCCAGATACTAACAAAATTTTCATTCTCTTGGCATGAGATTCAAGGGGACCAAAAAGTTTAAGGAAGTGTTGACCAAATATTCAATCCAAAAGAGGACAACCATTAAATTTATCATAAATACAACAGACCAAACAAGAGTTGTATATTTGAAGAAAACTTTTCCTTGGATGGTTTATGCTTTTAGAGACAGTTTCAGTCACCACTTTTAAATCAAGAACTTATTTGAGGACCATACATGTCCTATTAGTTCAAAAAATAAGAAGGTGACTGCTAAGTAGTTAGCAGCTAACTATTTATGTAAGTATAGATGCATTCATGCAATGAGATTGATTAATTTAAAAGAATTAGTGAAAGAAGATTTAAAGGTTGATCTTACCTTAACTCAATTAAGAAGGGCTAAACAATTGATTATGGCAAAGCTTGAAGCAGATTTAATAGAGGAATATAAGAGATTATGGGATTACATATGGGAAATTCTTAAGACTAATCTAGGTAGCACATGAGATTTAAGATTTATAGACCCATTCCAATATATCTGCCAATGTTTGATAGTCTTTATATAAGTTTTACTATTTAAAGAAAAGTTTGCTAGGTGGATGTAGAAGGATTTTAGGCTTGGATGTATGCTTTCTCAAAAGGACAATTAAGGGTAAGGTTCTTATAGCTATTAGGAGAAATGGGAACAACCAAATGTTCCCAATGGCATGGGCTATAGTAACATACAAAAATAAAGTGAATTGGCATTGGTTCATTGTGCTTCTAGCAAAGGACTTGCTTATGGAAAATGGAGCTGGTTGGACTATTATGATTGACCAACAAAAGGTAAGCTAACTGTTTATTTGTTTGATTTCCATTTCATGTGTATATTTAAAGATTTATTATTTTTTAAAATTAAGTTGATTTTAATTTTATGTGTAAGGATTACTTGATGCTGTCACTAATTTACTATCTAAAGCTGAATGAAGGTGTTATGCTAGGCACTTGTATGCTAAGTGGAGGAAGAAGCACAAGCTTCGTGCCTTGCAAAACTAGTTTTAGAAATGTGAAAAATCCAACAACATGCTTGATTTTGAAGCTAATATGGAGGAGATGAAGAAATTGACTCCTACAGGATTTAATGATATGCTGAATTTGCATCCAAGGCAATAGTGTAGGCCTATTTCAATACTGAGGTAAAATATAAAATTATGGATAATAATTTGGTTAAAGCTTTTAATGCAAAGATTATTGAGTTTAAACTATGCTAAAGGGTATTAGAAAAAAGGTTATGAATAGATTAAGAGAGAATAGAGATAAATGTCAAAGGTGGGTAAATGATTTTGGTCCAAGAATTGGGAAAAAGCTTTATGATAGTTGTCTTGAAAGTACAAATTATAGCATGTTATGGAATGGTGATAATGGCTTTGAGGTTAGATGGAGGGTTGATACATATGTGGTTGATTTAAGAAAGCAAACCTATCCTTATAGAGCATGGTAATTGATAGGAGTTCCTTATCCTAATGTTGAATGTGATACTCACCGTATTGACAAAAATCCAAAAGACTATATACATGAATGTTTCATAAAGGTAGCTTATATTGAGACTTATAAGCACATGATGGAAGGTTTGAATAGCTAAAGGTTTTGGGAAAAAAGATCAATTGATCCACCACAACCACCTCTAGATGCTTGGGAGGCCTGCTAAGAATAGAAGAAAGAAGGAAGGAGAGAATGGCAAGTCTGGTGGCATTAAACTCTCTAAAAAAGGAAGGAAAATGACATGTCAAATCTATTATCAGCAAGGGCATTATAGGCAAACATGTCCTTATTTGGAAAAGCAATCTTCTTATGAGAATGCAAACTCAACTTTAGACAAGTCAAATGAATAAGAATTTGTTACAAGACCAACAAAACTTTTAGTGAGTGAAGTTTATTTTCTATATGACTTCTTTTTTTATAGTTTATAAATGCATTCAGTTATGTATTTATTCTTATACGTTATAGGTGGGAAAGGCACAGAGAGGCCTAAAAGTAGCCAAAATGAAGAACAAAGAGTTTAGGTCTATTCAGTTATGTATTTATGCTTGTAGCTTTTAAATTTTGGTATTGCATGTCTTAAGTACTAATACTAATTAAAATGTTGTTGCCATTCAAAATCAGTTTGTATATGAGAATCTAAATTTGGGTTGTGAGAATGTCAATGTAGTTGCTTCATCATTCTAAGCTTCATCAGACATGTTCCCTCAAATGAGAAAGATTTCCAGCACTTTTGTTCAAAAAAGAATAAACCACCGTATGCAATACTTATAAAATCAAGTGGTTTAATGCATAAGAACCCACCAATAGGTCATGGGCTTTATACAAATTTTAGATCATCAACAGTCATCTTTAATATGAGAAATTTAAAATTTTTGTCATTCTACATTATTGTCTAAGTGCATAATTAATTAATGGATTATTTTTATAGCTAGGAATATAAGGCCAAAGAATCATTGAGCGTGGTGGTAGGGTCAGATTAGGAAATGAATCTAAACCTCACTTCATGATAATGAAGCAATAAGGTTTTAAGAAAAATGGCAAACACTTCATCATATCTAATTAGCTTCAGGTGATATGTGGTTCTATTCCTTTTATTATAATTGCCAAATCTAATAAATGAGATGAGTAATATGTGTTGTAATCATTTAGTTTAGGCAAATAAGAATAAAAAGATCATGTCAACAACATGAAAAAGGAAAGTGGTGGTAGTAAGAGACAACAACAATCATGTTGATGATATGCATAAAGGAAAGGGAAAAAAATCCAAGAACATTTAACCACACAACTTGATGATTGTATTTTGGATGATTGTATTTTGTTAATTGAACTTGGTTAATTCCATTTTGTCATGTGCTTTGGATTTGTGAAACTAAGTCAAACTAAATATTTTAAACTTAGTTAATTATATTTTGTCTTATGATTTAGATTATGAGAGACTATCATTTAGACGAAAAAAAATGAAATAAGTGATTAAGTAAAGAATCAGTTGTTGGAGCAACAAGTTTATTATTATGTTATGCACTACTATTTATTTTTAAATTTTTTATTTTGGGATGAACTATATTTGAATACAATAGTTTCTTTTCTCAGCTCATATATATTCTACTATCATTGCATATTGCATTACAATTTTTTTAGTGCAAATTCATGGCATCATTCAATCAATTAGTCAATTACACATTAAGTAGATGTATGTGCATTTAAGATAAGCAACTAAATTAAATGGTCAATTACACATTATTCAGGTGTATTCACTTTAGGTGTATGAACTTAGTTATAGTTTTTGAACATCTAAAACAATTGAACGAAAAAAAAACAAGTAAAATGCATCAGGTTTTAATAAAATAAAGGCTTTCATTTCATCGAACACATTGCTTACATTACTACACAAAGCACATTCAATCAAAAGACAATTTCAAATGCCCACAAAATTCATCATTTGTTACCTAAATCTAAACTAAAGCCCCACTAACAAGGTTCTTTATCTAAATATAAATTAAAGCCCTACCTACTTTCATTTTCTGCATTCCTAACTTTTTTTCAACGAAACCACATTCCATTTTTTACCTATATATAATAATGTGATACAAATAATAGAATTACCAATAGCCATAAACATTTTTCCCTTGCTTTGCTCCTCTTTAATTGCATCTCCAACCTTGACATGCTTTTCAGTAGACCAGAGATGATTCTTCTTGATCTATCATATAATAGAGAATCAACCATTCAAAATGTCCTATTGCATGAAGCTTTGTCACATGACCAAAATCTTCTACCAGGATTTGTTTATGTCTAAGACATCCTAATTATGCATTGCTCACCACATGGGCATCTTATTTCGGCTTCCATTCTTGTTTAAGGTCTTCGTCTCAATGCCTTTCTTCCTTCTTCCTTCTACAATTTCTCATTTTCAATAACCTAGTTCCTAATTTCATAATAAATATAAGAGACAAGGAAGAGAATAGCTCATGTAAGGAAAGGAAGAATTTAAAAGAGGAGATATTTGGGTTATTTTAGTCAAATAAACTTTCTTGCATACATGGCACTTGAAATGGTAGCTGAATCACCTGAATTATAGGTCCCACCATTGCTGACTCACTAATCAACCACCATGTGCTGGTTAGAAGCACCTCTTTGATAAAAATTTATGAGTTTAGACACCTAAAAATAAAAAAAAAAGTCCAAACACCAAAATAGCAAAATTTAAAAAGTCTAAACACCAATTGTGCAATATTTCCAAAAAAGAAATACTGTATATATATATATATATATATATATATATATATATATATATATAAACAAGTGGGAGATCAAAAGGGGGAGTGGGGGATCGAACTTATGACTTCACCTTACAATATTCATCACTTAAGCCACTGGATTAAAATATAATATTATATTTAGATGCAAGTATTTGTTTCAAAATTTTGGATTTCAAATATTAAATTTTAAATAACATGTAATTAGATATTATTTTAAATTTTTATTAAATTAGCTTTATGAATTTGTTCAAAATTTTCATTAATACAAATCAATGTAGGTACTAAACAAGAGATTTCATTAAAATTTAAATTCATGCTTAAATCTAGAGATTTAATTAAAATCCAAATTTATGTTCAAATCTCTTGCATTCAACCTTAATATATATATTTATATCTCAAAAAATATTTATAATTTATTAAGGATGTAAAATTAGATTAAAACATTATGAATATATTTTTACCTTTTTTTTTTCTTTTCTCCTCATCTAACAATAACAATATTTTTTTTTTGTAAATTTTGGATTAATGACAAAAAAAAAATTGAAACCAACTCAAAGTTTCAAATATAATTTGATTACATTCAATAAAAAAAAGAACAAAAAATAATAATAAAATATAGATTTGGAGAATTTTTTGTCAAGATCTTTCCAGGATTTTGAAATCCAACAAATTCTCTACAAAAAAAAAAATCCCATAATCTTTGTAACCCTATAACCAAAAACAAGTGCAAAACTAGCTTGAAGTATATATTTAAAGGCATGCATGCATAGTAACATTAATTTTATAACAATCAAGTCCTTTAATCCCTCTTTTAACTTCAAGTCATGGTGCTTCTTTTTATCAAATGTATTAAGAAGTTTGTCTAGAAACCTGGAACCTATAGACAAATTAGTTTCTTATAACATTATAATTCATCACACTTATAATAATAGAGATAAATCAATACACTATTTTACAATAAAGAAATCATGCATCACTGTTGTAGACACCCAGTTTGATCGGCCCATAATAGGGAGTGAACTGTGGATGCTGGGTTGGGCTAATTGAACCGGGTGTCTACAATAGTGATGTATGATTTCTTAGACTAGCATAAGGTTCAAGTAGTTTATGAGTTATTTTCTACATCTGGTGACCAGGAGGTGCATTAATGAAGAGGTGCTGCCTTTTTGTGCTGGGGCAATACCATATCGCCTATATGCACATAGACGATGCTTCATTGATGAGGCATTTGCAACATCAACATGGTTCAACATGTTTAGGTACTTAATTTCAAGTCTATTTCATATGATTTATTTATTCTACTTACTTTCATGTCTTTATATTTACAGTTCTCTTTTTATGTAATTACCTTGTTATCATGCTTGGACCAAAATGTTCACGAGTTTGTCCTTTCCTTTATTTATGCATGTTTGGTATTATATTGAACTAATTTTGTGGTTTGATCTTATAGAACTTTTATCTATTTTGAAAACTAATATTGTGCCTCATTGCAAAAAATCTTAGAATGACTCATAGTTATCACTTGAGCAGCCCTTTTAAAGTTTCCTTTAAGTTCATTTATATTGATAGTTAGTTTATTTTCAATTTTCTTTTGGTTTAGTTTTGGTTTATTTTCTGATTATTTTACCTTTATTTGCACAAATTGTTGTAATCCTTAATCCTTTCCCCTACTCAATTTGAATGTACTTTTGCTAATTAGTATTTGTGATGAATGTTGGGACCAAATGCATGAACTGGAATTAAAGTGCAAATCCATACTTTAATATAAAATTTGACAAATTGTTTAAAGATAATTATAATTTTCATATTAATAAAAAAATAATTGAATAATTAAAGATAATATATTACAAAATAAAAATGGAGGCCAATCGTAAGTTGGGTGGGCATTTAAAAGCCCACACCTAGTTTTTGAATCCGTTCTCTGATGACGTCTTCTGGGAACCTCCATGGAATCCAGTTGCCATATAAGTGTGTCCTAACTATTATCCAAGTGGCTACTTTATCTCTAATTAGGCTTTAAGACCTATTTTGTATTTCTTAATAGGCTTTGAGTCCATAAAGTGTTGTGGTTGCCAAACACTTGGGCATGTGTTAAACCCCATTGCCTACAATAGAGACTCCACTGGGGATAGAGAAACTGATTCCAAGTGTTTTGTAATTTATTATCTTTAATTATTCCTTTATTTCTTTTGCATTCACTACACTTTTTGTACACAATGAGCACTTTAATCCCAATTAACTTGATAATAATCATTACTTTGCTACCTATGTTTCACTCAAATCTGGTGGTGAAGTATTTGATTATTGTCACTCATAGCACGTACTTATCCGTGTTGCATAGACCCTTGAGTGCGGAGATATGTATGGATGTATATTTGTAAACACCCAATTTCGGGATGCAATTGTGCACAATTGCAACACAACCCCCTATAATGAAATTCATTCAAAAATTGAACTTGGTTGTCGATTTTCTAGACTTTAAGGACAAAACTGCAACATTTTTTTAGGGTTTGATTGCAAATAAGTCATTTTTTCAGGGGTTGTTCGGTAATTAAAAGTTTAGGATCAGTATTGATCGTAATTAAAAAAAATTTAGGATCGACATTACACAATGCCGATAGGCATTATACAATACCGGTCGGCATTGCACAATGCTGACATGTTAAAATCTAGTTTTTTCAATTTTTTTGCATATTTTTAGCGATTTTTTAGTGTTTTGATTGGTTAAAAATTTAATTGAATTATTATTATTATTTGATGAAAATTTTGACTCATTCAAAAACACGTAAATAAGTTTCAAAAATCAAATCTTATCAGGATGCTATTTGATCAAATAGGTCTATTCCTCCGTTGGAGGAAGTTCAGTACATGCAGACTCTGTATTTAAAAGCAGAGTCTGCATGCGTGCGTAAGGGGGGGTTTTTTTCTTCTTGGACGCAGAAACTTGACTACGCAGAAACCCTAAAAAACTGAGACATCACTGAGAACGCTGGGGCACCAGAAAACTTCAATTTTGTCAAAGCTCTTTTCTATACAATTCTTTCAACTAGAACGGTCTAGCACTATTTTTTTTTAAGCCTGAGTCCAGAATCGACAATATTTTCAACAGTGAAAATCCTAGTATGAGGGGCCAAAGCATATGCACAACATTTTTCCTTTCTTCTCTTCTCTTCTTGTAAACCTTTTTTATTTTTTATTTCATTATTGTTTTCTTATTTCATTACTAATCTAATTTTGTGTGTGTTTTTGTTTGATGCTCAATTGTGGATTGAGGAGGAAACAGTCTAAAATCCAAGAACTAAACAGAAGATCCATGGAATGCCATGGATGAACTTGTATTATTTTTCGATAGTTCTTAGGATTTTTTTTATTCTGTATTTTGGTATATGTGTAGTTATTTTAATTTATGGGTGTATAATCATTTAATTTAATTTTTGTACATAGTTTGTAATAGCCCTAGTAGTGGGACTAGTGAAAATTTAATTTTCTGTACTTTAAAATTAATTAGTAATTAGGTAAAAAAATCAATTAAAATTAATAGTGGCAGTAGCTTAAATTAGGGTTTGCATGTAATTAATTTAGGGTTTTTTTAAAAAAATCACTGTAAAGTTTATTTGATCCATTTTTTGTGTTTTATTTGTTTTGGGCTTTTTTTTTTATGTTTTTATCCTTTTGGTCCTCAAGCCCACGTTTAGGTCTAACCCATTTAATAAATGGGCTTAAAAAAGATTTAGGTTTTTAAATAATTAAAATCAATTTAGGCCTATTAGGTTAATTAGATTTTAGGCCCACTTAGTTAATTAAAACTTGTCTAGACTTAGCTCAACCCACGTAATTTCATTTCTTTTAAATTAAAACCAAGTTAGAGTTAGGCTCATTAATTTGATTTTCCTTTAAAATTGAATAGACTTAAGCCCATTCCTTAGAAAAATTAAAATAAACAGATCTAGGCTCATTAATTAATAAAAATGTATGTCCACCTATAGTCCATTTCTCATTTGTAAATAATATGTAGACTTAGCTAACTTATAAAATAAAATTAACATAGTTTAGACATAGGGACATTGCCTTTTTATGCATTTTTACTTGTAATTTTATTGATTTGTTGTCTTTTGGGTTAGATGGATGTTAGTTAGGGTTTAATAAAATTGCATGTAATTAGAGGATAAATGAATCATTTATAAAATTATTCTAAATGAACACAAGACTAAGAGAAGTTAGTATTCCGTATCCAGAATCTCCTAGTTGTGGTGCTAACTTTCTTTTAGAGAATCGAGTACCACCTTTTCAATTTATCCTAATTATTACCCTAGGTGGCGACTCCTCATCTCCATGCCATGTCTTTGTGATAGTGGTTAGTGTGTTCTCTAAGGCCCTAAGCCTAAAGAGTGTCGTGGTTACTAAAATCTTGGACGCGCGCTAAACCCCACTGTCTATAATATCGTTATGGGAGTCAAAGCCTATTACTTGATACTCAAGCTCATGTAGTGACTTAGCAATTTTCCTTAGGAATTTTTTCCCTAAATGCATGTGTTTTGCATCTTTTAATGGATCCTTAAAATAAAACCCGAGCCCATTATAAGTGGATGTTGTTAAGATGGGCCTTTATGCCCACTTTTAGCCCATTTCGAGTGGATATTGCCAAAGTGGGACTTGCATGCCCATTTTGGCCTATTAAAATGGATCTTGGCAAGGTGGTTCTTAATGTCATTCTTAGCCCGTTGAGGATGGACTTTGTATTTATTTAAAGAATTCATTACTTATTTCAACCATTTTGAGAGTTTCTTGCATACGTTGGTTTTATGATCCCCTGTTGATAATTAAAACCTAGACCAAAAATCTTAGAATAAGAAAGTCACCATTGAACACGTGTGCTGGAGGAAGGAGGGTGGAGGTTAACATTTTTGAATCTTCATATTTTGTTTATATGTTATGTGTATATTAAGTGTGTTTATTTAGTTTCTTTCTTTGTTTCCTTGAATAATAAAATGGACCTACATATCATTCATACACATCATGCATAGTTCTGATATGCAGTCTTATAGATATAGATCCTTTAAATTCTTTCGAGTTGGTCCGATCTAGTTCTGGTTGCTTAGTTAGAAATTCTGAGATAGAAATGACAAGAGGTTTTGATCTCAAGGCTTTTAAAGCATTGTTTAAAAAAGAACTATTTATTGAACTCGATCTATAATGAAGGAGATGATAGGGAAATAACTAAACTGATAAAAGAAAAGCAGCCTGTGCAGCTAACTAACCCGATTGATCTTGACATTGAAATCCCAATAAATGAAAGGGAAGAGGATGATGAGACAGTGTTGGCTAATCTAGTGGGCCAAAAAAATGTGAACCTAGCTAAAAATGTGGAATAGTCTGAGTAGGCCAAGAATATGACTAAGGCCATAACACAAATGCAAATGATGATGAAAGAAAAAGGCATGGAAGCTACGATGGACTACACTGATCTAAATCTAGATGAAGAGGATGATCCCTTACCCTAAAAATTTAAATTCATTGACATGAAAAAGTACTCCAAGATTGAAGATCCACATTTGAATTTAAAGTAATATATGACATACATGAAAGCTACTGAGTTGAATCAGGCCTAAATAGTTAAGTAGTTCCTTATATCACTTAAGGGCACACCAATTTATTGGTACTATGCTTTAGAACCATGTGTCTAGTCTGACTAAAAAGAATTATGTGTTGCATTTATGAAGTAGTATGGTCTTAATGTTCAATCATAAGTATTTTTTAGGGATCTACAGAATACCAAGCATAAGTTCAATGAGTCTTTCATCGACTATTTGACTCGTTTGAGGGGGAAGTTGGCTTAAATGAGACATAGACCCGTTGAGTCAGATCAATTAATGCTATTAATGGAAGGTGTGTTCTAACATTGTCTAAGAAGTTGTGGGACCTTAGGATCCAAAACTTTAAAGAACTATATAGATTTGAGGTCTATAAAGAGTTAGATTTAGCCTAAGAGAAGAGATTCTTTGGGGGAAGATCTAGGGGCAAGGATGGAATAGGCTTAAGCAGTAATGTGCAAATCAATACTATCAAATAATTAAGTAGCAATATGTAAATTAACACTGTCAGGCAACCTCGAAGGTTTTTAAATTTAAGGTGGCCTCTTTCTAAAGTCCTTGAAAAGCTTGTTAAGAAGAACTTGTTGTGACCCTTACCTTCACAATGACCTATGCTAAATGCCAACCTAAAACTCTTTTGCAAATTCCATTAGACCATTGGATATGACACCGATAATTATGCCTAACTGAAATATGAAATTCAAGATCTGATTGATGCAGGTAGGATCATCAACCTCAAAAATAGAAAGCCAAACACCTAAAAAAACCCTTTGTCTAATTACCAAAATGTACCACTACTAAATGCACCCATCCTAATGATAAACACTAGTTTAATGGAAGAGCAAGTCTTAAACTCTTTTGAAGATACCACCCATAGCTCACTAAAATTTGAGCCTAACCACTTGGACCAAGATGAACAAACCATGGAACTTGTTATGCATGTTTTGGATATCTAGAGCTCTGATGGTGAGGATGAGGACTGGATTGATTAATGGGAAGATGAGGAGAGTATAGTGGTCCAACCAGTTAGAAAGGTTGAAAAGAAAGAAGAAGAAACTAAAACTGTCGAACCTAAACTAGAAAAGATAAAGAATTCAAAGAAAGAGGTGAAGGGAGATGAAAAGACCATTACCAGTGTTTGGGACCTGCTTATGCATTCTAGAAACCATTAGAAAGCACTAGTTTTAGATTTGGACCATAAAAAAAAATCTCTATGGGCTATACTCCCAAATAAATGGTTAGTTCATTAATGGAAACCCTTTAATGAGCCATCATATTTTTTTATGACGATCTACCTTTAGAGGGAAGGGATCACCATAAAACTTTATTCATCTAGGCTAAAGTAAAAGGAAAGATGACCTGCTATATGATGGTAGATAATGGTTCTACCATTAAAGATTATACTGAAGTTTGGGTTGACTGTAGCAAACTTGAAACCTTTTAAAGTGATTATCAAGGCTTATAATGATCCGAAGAGGCTTGTTGAGGGGACATTTAGGGCTTTGGTCAAAATGGGACCTATCAAGATTGGGTTAACTTGTATGTAATTGATGTTCCTATGACCTTTGCTATCCTGTTGGGAAGGTCATGGTTTTCATCCTTTGTGTGGTGTGCCTTTCACTATCTATCAAAAAATTAAGTTTCCACATGAAGGCAGGGTTATCACTATCTCTATAGAAACTGAAGCTACTATGGCCACTCTGAAATTGGCTCCCAAGGAGATCCTTATAAGTATGAGTTTCAAAGTTTGCATAATTTATGAAGATGAGATAGATTAGAGGGTTCTAAATATGATGTGCAACATGAAATTCATGCTTGGCATAGGACTAGGAAAGAACCAAAATGGACCTCTAAAATTTATGGAACGTAAGGTGCCAATTCTAAAACATAGAGTAAGATTTGATAAGGTTAATGATTCTAAGGAAGAGTTTGATATTTAGGATTAGCTAAAAAAGAGAGAGGAAGAAGTCGTGGTTGAGAAAAAGGCTTTATGGGGGACTTTCATAAGGGAAGGCATCGATTATCCATATAAGGGAGATTTTGAACCTCTTTTGATGGCCAGGTAAGTGGTCCTAGGATTCAAAATCTTTGCAAGTTTATGAATGGGGTAAAGAAAGTTGCTACTAAGGAAGTTCCTGTGGAAGAGTTGGTAAAGAGTCTGAGGAGAACATTGCTACTTCGGAGATGAAAGATGTTGATGGTCAGAATGAGGAGCAGGATCTTGAAACCGATATCCTCAATTCCATCATGGATTTTTTTTATGATGACTTTGATGTTTCTATTGCTACTCTATTTGAAACTTATGACTTGTTCTTTTCAAAAGTGAATGCAATGAAGTTTGACTTTGCTTCTTTGTGTGATATGTTTCCTAATGGTTATTCTATTCATGATTTCATACATATGTTTAACTTTAATTCCATGCAAATTGAATCATTTAATTTAGCCACAAATGATAACCCTAAAAATATATTTCTTGCTTCTGATTTAATTCATGATAAGAGAGAAAAAATGAAAGAAACATTAATAAAAAAAAATAAAAAATATTCGCTTGGGGCTATGAGGATATGTCGAGAATCAATAGGGAGATCATGAAACACATGATCTCTACATCTCACTAATAAAATAGAAAAAGAGAAGGCTAAGGCCAAAATAAGCTCTTTTAGTTAAGAAATAAGTTAAGAAGTAGCTGAAAGCAAAATTTCTAGAAGTACTATACGACACCCAGTGGTTAGCGAACATAGTTCCAGTCCCTAAAAAGGGCAGAAGGGTCAGAATGTGTATGGACTGTAGAGCTCTAAACAAAGCTTACCTGAAAAATGATTTTCCACTGCCACATATTAACACGTTAGTCGATAGCACATCTTCCAATGCAATATACTCTTTCATGGATAGTTTCTCGGGATACAACTAGATTATAACAGCAGTAATAGATAAGTTAAAGATGTTCTTCACCACTAAGTAGGGCATCTATTATTATTTGGTAATGCTGTTTAGATTAAAGAATGTAGGGGCCACCTATCAGAGGATGGTGATTGCTTTATTACACGATATGATCCATAAAGAGATAGAAGTGTACCAGATGATGTGATGGGTGAAGTTTGTAACTAGAGAAGGACATTTTGAAGCTCTAGACAAGTTCCTAGCAAGGGCAGAAAAGTACAACCTTATATTAAATATAAATAAGTGTGTTTTTAGGATAACATCTAGGACACTACTGGGACACATTGTCAATCATAAAGGAATAGAAGTGGACCTATATAAGGTCAAGGCAATTAGAGAAATGCCCACACCGAAGAATGAAAAAGAAGTCAGGGGGTTAATTGGGTAATTGTAGTATATTAGTAGGTTTATAGGTAGGTTGACTACAGTTTGTGAGCTGATTTTCAAGCTTCTAAGGAAGAATCAAGTAGCAATATGGGATGATAAGTGTCAACATGCTTTTGATAATTAAGAATTATTTGATGAATCATCTAGTCTTACAGCCGTCGAAGCCAGGTAAGCCTTTAATTCTTTATTTGATGATTGAAAAGGATGCCATAGGGGCAATGTTAGCTTAAGAAAGTAAAGGGAAGGTTGAATGTGCAATGTATTACTTGAATAAAAAGCTCTTAAAGTATAAAACCCATTACAGTCTTGTAGAGAATACATGCTTAGTCATGATTTGGGCAGCAAAGAAGCTCAAGCATTAGTTCTAGTCGTACAGAGTACATGTGATTTCTAAACATAATCCCCTCAAGTACCTTTAACAAAATCCATCACTCACAGGAAAGTTAGCTAGGTGGATGGTCCTACTTACAAAATTTAACATAGACTATATAGCAAATAAGGTAGTAAAAGGGAGGGCAGTAGTAAGATTTTTGGCTCAGAATCCAGTAGTTGATTAATAAGAATGGGAACTGGAGTTTCCTAATAAGCATGTAGGATAATAGAGGTACATGGATGGAAGATGCACTTTGATGGAGCTGTCAATAATAAAGGGCTAGTATTGGCTTAATTATAATCATGTTAGAAGGAGAAATGTTCCTAATGGTGAAAAGATTAGAGTTTAAGGTAATGAATAATCAAGCTGCATATGAGGCTTATATCTTTAGTTTAGAAGCACTATGCAGTGTGGGGGTAAAGGAAATTACAGTGTATGGGGATTCCATGTTGGTTGTGAAACAAGCTTATAAAGAGTGGGAGGTAAAGGAAGACATGTTGCGTCTGTATTAAGATTATTTGCCTACTATTTCACTATCCTTTACCCAATGCAAATTTATTCATCTACTAAGAGAATAGAATCAAATAGTAGATGCTTTAGCTATGTTAGCTTCCATATGGGAAAGTGGGAGATAAATAGAAGTTAAGCCTCTAATTTTAGTGAAATCCCAAAACTCTTATTATGAAAAAAATAAGAATAATGCTAGTTGATGCCATCAAAAAGCCTTAGTTTTATAATCTACAAAAATATTTGGAAACGGGATAGTTCTTTAAGGATGATAATAAGAAAGAAAGGATGTTGTTGTGAATGTTGTCATGATAATTCATCTGTTATAATGGGATATGGTACAAAAGGATGCCTACTAGCATTCATTTGAGATGTATTGATAAAGATGAAGCTCAGAAACTTATGTAAGCAATCCATGAAGGAATTTATGAGCCATGTATGAATGACCATGGAAAAAGATTGTGTTAAGTTTGTAAAGAAATGTCATAACTACCAAGCTTATAGGGATGTGAGTCACCTACCTTCAATGGAGCTTCAGGGAATGACTTCCCCTTAGCCCTTTGCTATTTAGGGAATTGATATTATTGGAGAGATAAGGTCAAGAGCATCAAATGGTCATTAATATATCATCGTGGAAATTGATTATTTCTCTAAGTGGACCAAAGCTAAATCTTATGCCGCTATCGATTCCAAGCTGATGGCAAGATTTATTAAGAAAAATATAATCTACAAATACGGGTTACCTCATCATATTGTAACTAATAATGGTGTTCAATTTTAAATGGAGACAATTACATTATTAAAAGAATATAAAATTGAGTATCACAGGTCATCTCTGTATAGGCCATAAGCAAATGGGGTAATGGAAGCTGTAAACAAGAATGTAAAGAAGATCTTGGCTAAGATGATGGAGAACTACTGAGATTGGGTAGATTAACTGCTATTTGCATTGTGAGAATACATAACTATTACTAGAACATTGACAGGTGTCACTTCGTATTCCTTAGTATATAGGTGTGAAGCTATGTTACCAGTAAAGGTCAAGATTTGATCATTAAGTGTTCTTTTAGAGTCCAAAATCCTTAAGTACCAATGAGTGGACAGTTGATTGGCATAACTGATGTTGGTTGATGAGAAGAGAATAAAGGTTTTGTATCACTCTCAACAATATCAGAAAAGGATAGCCTAGGCTTACAATAAGAAAATCAAGATAGGGAAGATTAAAAAGGGTGATTTAGTGTTGAAGCTTACGAAACTGATCATGACTGACCCCTAAGAAAAGTTCAAGCCAAATTGGGAAGGTACTTATATGGTAAAAGAGTTATTTTCTAAAGGTATTACTATTTTTTCTGACTTAGAATGGAATGAATTCAAAGAGCCCATCAACCTAGACAAGCTTAAGAAGTACTTTCTATAAAAGTTTCGCTAGGAAGAAAACCTCAAAAAAGAGGTTGTCTAGGAAAAATTGGACACAAAAATAATAAAAAAATTAAAAAGTTCTACTGGATTGAAAACCTTAAAAGAGGTAGTCTAGACAAAAGTTAAGGACATGTAAAAGGAGAGAGGAAAAAATGGTTAATTGGAAAACTTACAAGGGCAAGCTAACTAAAGACATGAGATGTGTCATAAGCAAAATGCATATGAAAATTATGATTAAATTAAATGAAATAAATTGCTTTGATTATTGTTAAACATTGCGTTAAGTGTCTATTACAAAAGGAAACTCTAACAAAAGGAAAATGATGATTAAATTCTTAAACTAATTTTGCTTCCTCTTCTTTTTTTGAATACCCCAAACACTAAATGCTTGTAACTCTCTTGTCCTTTTATTTCTAATAAACTCATCTTTTTCTATTAGTTGTAATTGAATCCACACCTTATATTGATCATCAGTAGTCAGATCTCCATTGTATTTTATGTTCCTCTGAATGATTTTGTGAGGCTAGGTAGCCACCAAATTATCCAAAAAGTTTTAAGAGAAGGATCATGGTTTGAACTCATACACCGGCCTCACAATCAATGATATCTACCTATACTGACGGTAGAGATAGGCAGGTGTAAACACCCAATATCAAGAAAAATATGGATGCGACAAAGGACTCCAATGATAAAAATGTTATAAGTAGGTCTTCAACACTTGAAGTTCGAAACCTCAAAAGTTTGAATATGTTTTCAAAAAGAGTTTCATTATTTTTAAGGACTTAATTATAATACCTTTTTAAGACCTAATTAAAAATTTAATTTCTTTTAAGGGTCTTTTTATAATTAAAAGTTAAAAAAAAATTGAAATTATGGAATTCCGATCGGAATTACGTGTCTTCCGACTGTTTTTTGCATATTTTACGAAAAATAAAAAATATTTTCCTAAGTTTTTATTGGTTTAAAAATTTTATGTATATTTATTTTGGGATTTATTTAGATCTGCAAGAAATAAATTCCTTTTAAAATTAAAACTCTTTAGGAAATAATTCCTTTTAAAATTGGAACTTTCAGTATGTAGAACTTAGAGTTTTTATTTTTCTCCCTGTAGACACCCAATTTCAGGATGGTGAGTTATGGATGTGACAGAAGACTCCAATGATGAAAATATCATGCATAGGTTTTCAATATTTGAACTTTGAAACTTTAAGGGTCTAATTGCATTTTTTTAAGAAAGGATTTAAAGCTTTCATGGACTAAACCGCAATACTTTTTAAGGATCTAATTGAAAAACTTATATTCTTTCAAGGACTTTTCTGTAATTAAAAGTTAAAAAAAGTGAAATTACGTAATTCCAGTCATAATTAGACTCCTTCCATAAATTCTTGAATTTTCAAGATAAATCTTAAATTTTCTAGATGAATTGAGTCCTAATTGTTATGAAATTCTCCTAAAATTATTTTGATAATGTTTTTAAGGAAATAGAAGGTTTTTAGGAATCACTTTATATCTGGGATTTCAAGATGTATCCCTATATAAGTAGGAGGGTTTTGTCTTTGAAGGGGGGGGGGGGAAGGAAGGCAGAAGAGGAAGAGTGAGAAAAACTAAATAAATGGAAGAAAAAAGGAGGAAAGAAAAAAAGAGAAAAAAGAGAGAAAAATTATTTTCTACAAAATTCCTTTTAAGATCTTTAAAGCATTTTTAAAGAGAAGATCTATTAAAAAATGGTGATTTTACAAATTTAGAAGAATTTAGAAGACCTATTAAGAAATGGTGATTTTACAAATTTGAGGAGCTCCCCATCACTCATAATCATCATCATCTTCTTCTTATTCTATTATTTTATTTATTTATTTATTTTTTGATTTTATTGATTATTTATATTATTTGAGTTATTATTATTATTTATTCACTAACCATAATTTTTATGGTGATCATGGAGGAAAATACATGATGATTATGCTTGGAGAGTCAAATCCATAAAAGGTTCATAGGATGCCATGGATAACACCTTGTAGAGATATAGTTTCTAGATTTTTTTAGTATTTTTTTCATTGCTTTATTTTAATTATTTATTTTTGGGTTGTATTAATTATTTTTATTATTATTTTCTATAGATTATTGTAATAGCCCCAATAGTGGGAACAGTGGAATTATATGTGTGATTGCATGTCTGTGTTAATTAATTAGTTAGTAAAATTAGAGTTTTAATTAGGTAATTTAATTAAAATTACGGAGGAAGTAGATTGATTTAGGTTGAATGTTAATAAAAATTAGGGTTTTTAGGAGAGATTAATTTAATTATTTGTTTGGTCTTTTATTTATTTATTTTGGCATGTTATATTTCTTTTTGGGCTTGTTTATTTTTATTTTGTTTTTGGGCTTGTTTATCTTTATTTTTTTTGGGCTTGTTTATTTTATTTATTTTTGGGTTTGTTTGTTTATTTTTGTGTTTTGTTTATTTATTTTTATGTGTTTTGGGCCTTAAGCCCATATTAGATTCTAATTCATCCATTTAAACTTAGGTTTTTTTAGGTTTAATTAGTTAAAATGCATTTTAGGCCCATAATTAATTATATTTAGGTTAGAGATAACTTAGGCCCATTTAGTAAATTAGACATAGGTCCACCTAATTTAATTAAATTAATTTAGACTTAGCCTACTTAATTTAAGCCTTTTTCATAATTGGCAGATTTAAGGTCACCTTACAATTAAAATATGTAGAATTAGGCTCATTAATTTAAATACCTCCATAAATTGTAGATTTAGGCCCATTTTTATAATTAAAATAAATAGACTTAAGTTCATCTAATTAAAATTAAAAGGAATTAGTCTTTAGGCTCACTTATCAAAACATGTAGATTTAGTTCATTTAATTAAAATCCATGTATATTAGACTAACTTAGGGATTGTATTGAATGTATTATTTACTTGTATTTTTCGTGACTAGTTTGCCTTGGAGTTGATTGTTTTTTAAGGGTTTATATGAAATTTCATATAAATAGAGGATAATATAGTAATTCATAAAGTAATTCTAAATGAACACAAAACTGAAATAAGTTAGTATTCCGTACCCAGAATCTCCTAATTGTGGTGCTGGCTTTTTTAGGGAATCGAGTACCACCTTTTCAATTTGTCCCAGTTATTACTGTGGGTGGCGACTCCTCATCTCTATGCCATGTCTTTATGACAGTGGTCAGTGTGTTCTCTAGAGCCCTGAGCTCAAATAATGTAGCGGTTGCTAAAATCTTGGACACGCGCTAAACCCCACCGTCTACAGTGGTGACTCCACTGGGGATAAGAGATACTAATTCTACGTGTGTTCTTTAGAATTATTTTATTAATTATTATATTATTCTTGCATTCATTCTGCATGTCCTTATTAACCGATGGTGTTGGTTTATGATTCCATGATTCCACTAGCTTCATAGGATTGTAAATTGGCTAACCATCATTCTTAGCCTTAACTCGGTTCAAGAGAGATTACTGGGCTCATCTAACCAGAGTTTGTAACCCAAGTCCTTAAGGGGGGGTAGTCTTCTCTTGAGTTTGCAAAGGATGTCGAGCTCCTTTGACCTTGGCCTGTGACTCAAGTCTGAAAGGAGCAAGGGAATCTTAACCTTTTTATCGAACCCTAACCATATATAATGGCTTAGTTACTTCCCCTAGGATCTACCCAAATTGCTTAAGAATGTTGCCATGAGGTATTTCTATTTATAAAGGCCCAAGCCCATACTTTAAAAGCCATTTAGGACTAATAAAGATTGGGCTATGCTTTTATACCTAGAAATACTATTTCTATGTTTTGCTACTTTAAGAGAGATTTGGCATGCGTGTCGGTCCCTAATATCCCCTATTGATATTAAGACCAAGATAAAAAATCCTAGGAAAAGAGACTCGCCATTGAATACGTGTGTGGGAGGAATAAGGTTGGTTTGCTACTTGTTACATAGCACGTGCATCATGCATACACTCATCTCATGCATTATACTAACATTTATCTTTTAGCCATCAAAGATTCATCTAGGTCTTCCTATGTTTGAAGTCGAAAGGGTGGTAGACTAGTGAGAACTGATTCGAGTCTACAATCGATTGCAAAAGAGATCCTTAATAGATTGGAAAGGAGTCCCATCAACCCACTCTACTTAGAATTTGCACAATTGAAACAAGCTGAAGAAATGGAACAATGTGAAGTATGAAACTGGACCCTAGATGATGTCAAAAGAGCACTAATGGATGACATAAGAGCAATGATGCAAGATGAGTTAAGACAGGCTTTAACTGAACTGATGCCACCACCTATTGCTACTGTACCTCCTGTGGCCAATCCACCTATTATGACCAATCTACCTGTTGTGGGTACACTGTCTGCTAATAGCAATAATGCTAGGGAAATGAAACTCGAGGATGTTGAGAGTTATATGGTTGAAAGGGCAAAAAGAGAATCACTGGGGCAAGTTCAAGAGTTGGAATCCAAGCAAATGAAAGCACTGACTCAAAAATGTCCAAGATGGAGGAATTGATGAGAGGACAAGGCATCAGATGCTCATTTGATTTTGATGATATGTTGTAATTTGGGGAGGATAAATTGCCTGACAAATTCAAAATGCTACAGCTGTAGAAGTTTGATGGTACTGGGGACCCGAGAATTCACCTTAGTCAATACACAACTACCATGAGCACCACTAAGGCTCCTTTGTTTATGGTTACCAAGTTATTTGTACTGTCATTGGAAGGCATGGTTGTCAATTGGTATCATAGGTTGGAAAAATCTATTCATACAAATTGGAGAGAGTTGTGCACTGCTTTTCTAAAGCATTATGACTACAACACTAGGCTCGAGGTATCCATCAGGGATTTAGAACTGACCAAGCAGAAGCCCAATGAGTCATTCTCATATTTTCTAACCAGGATCATGAATAAGGTGGGACTAATGAAGAACAAGCTGGTTGAGAAGGATTAGGTTAGGATGATAGTTTGAAATGTGCTACCTAATCTAGTTGAGAGGCTGTAGATGATGAATCCTAAGACATTTGTAGATCTCTAGGATGATGGGTTGCAAGCTAAAGAGATCAAAAATGAGAAAAAGAAGGTCATTAGGAGCATCAGAGTGAGAAATTGCCCAATTAGGGGCACACGACAAGGAAATACTAGTTGGGCTATAGGAGTTCATGCTATCCAATAACCCAAGAGATTCTCAAACTTCAACCAACCCTTATCCAAAGTCCTAGACCGTCTCCCTGGCTTTGACCCAAACAGATACTACAAGTTTCACCAAGTCACTGGTCACCTAACTGATTCTTGCATGTGCCTTAAACACAAAATCCAAAACCTTATAGATTCCAGGAAAATCATAAACCCTAAGAAATCAAATCCAAACCCAAACATCTGAAATAATCCTTTCCCAAATTACCGAAACATAGCACCTCCAACAACCATGATGATTAACTCAGGAGTAAATAAGGAAGAAGTGCTAAAACTCTTTTGAGGATCTAAACATTAAAGCTAATAAGAAATCTCCTAGTGCCCCTAAAGATGTGGAAAGAGTAGAAGACTTGCTGGGTTAACCCTCAGGCAAGTTTGATTATGAGGTGTTTTATTTTAAACCACCTTCTTTTGACATATCCATTGAAATAATCAGGCCTATAGGATGGGGTGATGAGTTTGATGATGAAAATATACTAGTAAAAAAGGATAAATGCATAGTTGAAATATGGAAAGAAGGACCGGACTATCGGGGCTATTGATATTTGGTACAATTTTGATGAGAAAGGCATTGAAAGATATAATGTATGGCTTGATAATCCTGAAGTCAATCAGGATTATCAAGTAAAGAAAACTTGAACTAGTAAAGAAGTGGGAAGGGCTATAAACTAGTAAAGAAAACTACATAGAAAGAAGAAATTGTTGAAGGAGAAGACTCAGATGAACATGGAAATGACTTGATTCTTGAACAACTCAAGAAAGCAAAGCAAATGTGAGCATTTGGGAGCTCTTGATGCACTTAAGTAGCCATAGAAAAGCTCTGGTTAAGGCTCTAGCTAACATGAACATTGAAACTTTTGCTACCCCACACCTGAAGCAATGGTGGCCAAGGTTACGGAGAAAAAGCATAGGGTTATTACTTTTTCCAATGAGGATTTACCTATAGAAGGAAGGAATTATGATAAGGCCCTATTCATCCTAGCTGATGTGAGAGGGAAAAGGACCAATTATGTGATGGTGGATGATGGGTCCACAATTAATGTGTGCTCGCTATGGATCCTACCCAATCTTGGAGTGAAGGTAGAGGATTTTGAAAAGTCAGACTTAGTAATAAGGGCTTATGATGATTAGAGGGAACATTTATGGCTCCTATAAAGACTGGGCCTATGGAAGCAATGGTGGAATTCACCGTGCTTGACATTCCTATCACCTATTCCTTGTTTTTGGGCAGGCCTTAGTATCATGTTTTGGGAGGAGTGCCTTCCACTATGCATCAAAAGGTGAAATTTCTACATGAAGGGGAGGTTGTAACTTTAGATACAAGTATGGGTAAGATTATGTCCATAGTTATCGATAGTCAAAAGCAGGTAGTTATTCCTCCTGGTTTCCAAATAGCTATGATCTCATAGGGAATTATGATGGATCCAAGGGTGATGAGCATGATTGGGAAGATGAATTATCAACCTGGACAAGAACTAGGAAAAGATGAGCAAGGTATCCTAGAATTACCAGACTTCAAAACCCAAGATGACACAAGAGGATTGGGCTATACTGGAATTGGATTTGGAAGTAAAATGGCAAGGAGAAGGTTTTTTAATGAGAGTAACCTCCTAAGGAATATGGAACATCTTAAGGATAACTTTATTAAATAAAGGAAGGAGAAGTTATATCTAGGTAAAAAGGAGCATGTTCAAGTAGTTGGTATGGATATCCTTGGGTTCGAGATCTTCAAAAAGCATATAGTTAAGAGGCTGGTACAAGACAATAAAGACAAGGTGATGAATAAAGTTGCTAAAAAGATCAAAGTTGAGGACATTGAAGAATTATTTTATCCGCCACCTAATGAAGAACCACCACAGGATTTAGCTAGCATTATTAATAATAGTTTTAGTGATTTTTTTTATGAAGAAACTGATGTAATAATGTTCGGTTTGTTTGAGGATGAAAACTCTATTTTTCCTATGGTCAATGATATGAATTTTGGTTTGGCTTACTTGTGTGATGTTGATTCTGATGGTCTTATGCATTTTAATAATCATGCATGTTTGACATTAATTATATTCAATTAGATTCATTAAACATAGGCATAAATAAACAACCAAAACACATTTCTATATCATATGATTTAACTCCTGAAGAGAGAGAAAATTTTGAGAGAATATTAATAAAAAGAAAGGTAGTATTTGCTTTGTCCTATGAAGATATGCTAGGGCTAGACTGAGAAATTACAGAGCATCACATTCCAATATATCTAGAAGTTAAACCTGTTAAGCAAAAACTTCGTAGGTTGAGGCCAAAGTGGATAGAAAAGATAAGAGAGGAAATCACTAAGCAGATCTAAGCTAACTTTTTAGAAGTAGTGGAATACCCTCAATGGTTGGCAAACACAGTACCAGTTCCTAAGAAAGATGGAAAATTACAAATATGTGTAGACTTTAGAGATATGAATAAGGCATGTCCAAAAGATTACTTTCCTTTACACCATTTTGATGTGATTATCGATAGTGCAACATCTAGTGCCATGTACTTATTCATGGATGGGTTCTCAAGTTATAATGAGATAATGATGGTGGTTATAGACAAAATCAAAATTTCTTTTATCACGGAGTGGGGGACATATTGCTACAAGGTGATGCCCTTCGGTTTAAAGAACACATGAGCAACTTATCAAAGAGCAGAAACTGCCTTATTCCATTATATGATGCATAAGGAAGTGGAAGTGTATGTTGATGATATGATGGTTAAGTTAGAAACAAGAGAGGGACACTTTGAGGCTTTGGATAAGTTCCTAGTGAGAATATAAAGATATAATCTAAGGCTTAATCTAAAGAAATGCATCTTTAGGGTAACTTCGGGAAAGTTATTGGGGCACATAGTTAGCAACAGAGGAATAGAAGTCGACACATACAAGATTAAAGCCATCCAGGAGATGCTAACAACAAGAACGTAGAAAGAAGTACAAGGGTTTATTGGAACACTGCAGTACATCAATAGGTTTATTATAAGACTTACCATGGTCTATGATCCAATCTTTAAGCTGTTGAGGAAGAATCAACCAGTGGAATGGAATGAAGAATGTCAAAAAGCCTTCAATAAGATTAAGGAATACCTTACTAACCCACCTATGTTAAGAACATCGAGGCAACATAAGCCTTTAATCTTGTTTTTGGCTTTAGAGGAAAAGGCAATAGGGGCAATGCTAATGCAAGAAGGACCAGAAGGGGTGGAGTATGCAGTGTATTATCTTAGTAAAAAGTTTCTGCCATATGAAGAAAAATACAATCTGGTGGAGAAGACATGTTTGATAATGATCTGGGCTACAAAGAAGCTAAGGCATTATTTCTAGTCTTACAAAGTAAAAGCTGTCTCAAAGATAGATCCTTTGAGGTACTTGTTTCAAATGTCAGCTTTGACTAGAAAGATGTCTCAATGGCTGGTACTTCTAATTGAGTTTGATATAGAGTACATCACCATTAAGGTCATCAAAGGAAGAGCAGTATCAAAATTTCTAGCTTAAAATGTAGTTGAAGGAAATGAACAGTGGAATCTAGAGTTCCCATATGAGAATTTAGCAGCAATAGAACAACGTGAATAGAAGGTTTATTTTAATGGAGCTGTGAATAATAGAGGAGCCATGCTAAGAGTAATCCTTGTTACACCAGGAGGAGAAACTATCCAAATAAATTAGACTTCAAGGTTATAAATAACATGGCTAAGTACGAGGCATGCATCTACGGCATGGAAGCAACATTTGTAGTTAGAGCTAAAGACCTACTGGTTTATGGAGATTCCCTGTTAGTTATTAATCAAGCTAATGAGGAGTGGGAAGTGAAAGAAGAGTGGTTGAAACCTTACATTTGCTATTTGAAAAAGCTAATGAGGAATTTCACTAAATGTCTCTTCATGCACTTACCAAGGGAAGAGAATCAAATAGTGGATGCCTTGGAAACACTTTCTTCAGTATAGGATAAACTAACAGGATCAATGTTGAAGCCTTTAGTAATAATGAAAACAAAAGCTCTGTGTTATGGTGAGGAACAAGTCAGGAGTATCCAAATGGGGCAAGAAGAAAAGCCATGGTTCTATGACATTTAGAGATTTATTAAAGAAAGGAAATACCCAAATGAAGCAACTTCCAAAGAAAGATATGCTCTTCGTGTCCTTGCATGCCATTATGCAAGTCATGATAGGATATTATATTGAAGGATCTCGAATAGAATATAGCTAAGATGTCTCAAGAAGGATGAAGCAGAATAGGCAATGAGAGAGATTCATATAGGATTTTGTGGACCTCATATGTATGGGATGATTCTGGCAAAGAAAATGGTTTGACAAGGGTATTATTGGATAAGCATGGAAAAGGATTATATCCAGGTAATGAAAGAATGTCATTAATGTCAAGTACACAAGAACCTCAATCATCTTTCCCTTACGGTGCTAAACAGTTTAACATCTCCATGACCGTTTGTAGCTTGGGGAATAGATATAATAGGGGAAGTAAAACCAACTGCTTTGAACAGGCACAAGTATATAGTAGTTGTAATTGACTACTTCTCTAGATGGATAGAAGCAGAGTCCTTTGGTACCTTGAAGGCTAGAAGATGGCAAGGTTTATTAAAAAAAATCTTATTTATAGATATGGGGTCCTGCATCATGTTATGATAAACAATGGTGTTCATTTCTAAGCAGAAAAAGCTGAATTACTGCAAAGATACAAGATTGAGCATCATAAGTCCTCACCTTATCAACCTCAGGCTAATAGTGCAGTTGAAGCAACTAATAAGAATATAAAGAAGATTCTCTCTAAGATGGTGAAAACGCATAAAGATCGATCTGAATATCTCCCTTTTACTTTATAGGGATACAGAACTACAACATTAACTGCTACGAGACAAGCTTCATTCTCATTAGTATACGGTTGTGAAGCGGTTTTTCCCATAAAGATGGAAATCAAATCTTTGAGAGTCATTATGGAAGAAAAAATTCTTGAGAATGAATGGATAAAAAAGAGATTCTATCACCTTATTTCTCTAGATAAGAAAAGGATGGATGCTTTATTTCACACTCAAATTTATCAGAAGAGGATAGCAAGAGCCTTCAACAAAAGGGTTAAGTCGGGAAAGATAAAATCTGGAGATATGGTATTAAAGCAGACAAGGGCGATGGTGTTTGATCCGAGAGGGAAATTCATACCAAATTAGGAAGGACCATATCTAGTCAAGATAATCCTGCCCAAAAGAGCTACAAAGATATCCGATCTAGAAGGGAATGAGTTCATTGAGCCAATCAATTTGGATTGTCTCAAGAAATACTACCTAAAAAAAAGTCTGCTGGCTAGAAAACATGAAAAGGCTAGTCAGGTAAAAGTTAGGACATTCTCGTTGTTTAGAAAACCTGCAAAGGGCTGGCAGGCAAAAGTAAGGGAATAAAATTAAAAAAAAAAGTGATCCCGCTGGTTAGAAAACTCGTAAAGGGCTAATTATGTAGAAATTAGGAAAACAAAAGTGAGGAAAAATGTTCAACTAGAAAATCTGAAAGGACTAGCTGGTAACAGGAGTTATGTCATATGATGTATTAAATGTAGACATTTTGTCCTAATTAATGGAATAAATTGAAATAATATTTCTATCAAATGTTGCATATTCTATTTTTATTACAAAGCATAAAGGCTTGAAGGAAAAATAAAACATAAGAAATCAAACTTATGAGACCATTATTATTGTTTCTGTTTTTTCTTTTGTGACTTATATAATAACACTTGAGTCCTTTTGTAGCTAGTAAATTCTGGTGGTTCTGTAGATTGCATTACAACCTAAGCTTTATAGTCGTCATCAGTAGTCATGTCAGCATTTGGCTGCATATGTCATTCTAAAGCTTTATGGGGCCACAAGTTCTTCATTGAGGGAAGCTTTCAAAGTTACTTGTAATAGCTATAATGAATTAAGGATGACCATACTAGCGGCAAAGGCGTAAAGGAGAAAGAAAGGTTAAAAAATGCAACCCAGGAATAAGAATACAGTAGTCATAGAGGTTGATGGTCATGGATTTCAATCTCCACCAAGGACAAATCCAAGTAATCTTAGTATCAGCAAGGCCTTTCATCCAATCAATTCATTGATTTATAAATGCTTGTCCTTTATCTTCAAAGGATGAGACTATAAATGATGAGGTTAATAAATTAAGGCATTGGGGGAGCATTAAGCAAACTCAACTTCTCTTATAACCAAATCTAAAAAAAACTAAGTTGAAAACCCGAGAGGGCAACTTAGATAAAAAAAAAAGGTTACATACCTGAAGGAGAAGCAAACTACTTGAGAGATGATTCTGAACCTTAAAATTATCTAACCTAATGATAGTTTCAATAAGGATGATAGGCATAGGATTAGCTCCAATTTCTACTTGATTTAAGATACTGATAATTCTTACATCAGTATCTCCATGAGAAGACACTAGCAGAAATTGAGCATACAAGCAGAAGATGACAGTTTTAATCCAAGTAGCATTGTTCTTATCCCTAGCTTTGCAAAAGGTAATTAGGAAAGGAAGACTAATAGTACCAGCATTGTGTATGCATGTAGATGACACCTAGGGGCAAATCAAAAAATGTTACTAGTCTATTAGGAAATTCCATAGCAAGATCAGGGAGAGAAATTACATCGATTAAATCTAATGAACATCCAAGAATAGCAGCAAATTCCTCAATTAAGGGACATAACTCTTGTCCATTAAATCTAAATATATGATCCTTAGCATCCCATAATGTAGCAGCAACATGTAAGAAATTACTATCTATTTTTAGGTGTTGAAGGACCTCAAGGATTTAGCATGGAAAGGTAGCACTCTATTCCAATCATCTCCATTCATGGTCTTAAGAAATTTCTTCATTAGGCTAAGGGTCGCTTGTGTCATGATAAATAGAAATAAAGAGAGGGATGCACAATAGACTCATATGTGACTCTTAAATAGCTTTAAAAAGATGATGCAGAGTGGGATTAGGATTCTCCCAGTTGGGATTTCAAAAGATGGAGAGGATTAGGATTTATTTTAGTCATTTTTGGACCAAATTCGCATCGAAATAGGAGAATACACAGGATAAGGGACAAATTCCCGATCAGAATTCTAGAAATCTGATCAGAAATAGGAAATTCTAATCAGAATTTTAGATTTCTAATCAAATTTCCAGCATTTCCAAAAAAGAAAAAAAAGGTTTGGTCCAAAATAAAGGTTTAAAATTCACTCATAAAAGGATACAATTCTAAAGCATCCAAAGAACAGTCATGTTAACAACAAGTCCTAAAAAAATCAGTCATCCTGAACTCCGGTATCTGGCCAAAGGCTCCATCCTCTAGCTGGATCATCACTCTAATATGGGGGCATAGAAGTCCTGACATCATGACTATCAAAGTCAATACTAGCAAGTTATTGTCGAAGCCTCTCGTTCTCATGCTCAAGATCCCCTGCATAACTCTGTTGCATTTAGAATAGTTAGAATCATGCATATCATACATAACATACATACATTTGCATATTTGCTAAAAATACTAACCCTCTAAGTATTTTTAATCTGCTTAGTAAATAATCTCTGGGAAGAGGCAAGACCATACAGATACTATGCCTATGTCTTAGGGACCTGTAATATAAAGTTTACTAATTCAGCAACAAATGCTAGTTTGTGTAGGGTTGGAAATGCAAATCAAACTCACATGTGAAGCATGAGGAGGAGAGAAACTGGGAATCTGAGCCCCATCAAAGTACATATGCTGCTCAACAAGAGTCTACACTATAGGAGCCCAATAATACATGGACCTATCAAAGGGAGGAATATTGCCCAAAATAGTACTTGAGGAAGTATCACCATGAGCAGCCTCACTATAATGAGCCAGTTCAACCTCCTACTTAGTGTCCTCAGTATCATCCTAAATCAACCCCATGGCAGCATCATGGACTCCTTCAATCTGCGAAAGAATTGAATGTCACATAAAGGGATGAAAGAGATGAAATAAAGTAGTGATAGAAAGCATACCTCAGTTAGGTCTGTAGGAACTTGCTCTAGGAGATTCTCTCGAATGTACTCCCGATAATGACGTGAATGCTCGAGAAGAATCAAAGCCTCATGTCCCTCAAAAGCTACTCTGAACTCAGGACCAATCATGCTACTACTTTATAACATCGAGGAGGGAATAAAAGAAGAAACATGCCTCTTGGAAGGCCCCATATGCCAATAAGAAACACGCTCACCAAGATACCACATATTTCAACCATAACTAGGGAGTAAAACTCTCATAGTCTCAAGCTCCACAGCTATTGTCATAAAATCATATCAATGAATGTCTTCAGCACTAGCCAACCAATCTAATATGACTTGCAAACTTGTTTATTTAAGTTTATTGAACTTTTACAATTAATGAAATACTAAAGATCAAATTTGCCTTACCAGGTCCCACTCTAAGGAGTTCAGCTAATCTCGATAGGTCTGCAAGTCATGTATAATGCTAACAAGATGAGAGGAACCCCAACTCTGCATCAGTGGAAGACTCCTATCAAAGCTAATAGTGTTGAAGCCTCGGATCACTCCAATCTCAATGGCCCAAATCTGAAGGAAAGAAATAAGGAGGAAAATGTGAAAATAAGCAAAGTTGAAAAGGATAGGAGACATACGTGCAAGACATGCCAAAAACTACATATTGTCATAGTGCCTCTGTAAATAGTATCTAATCTATAGTACAGATAAGCAAGCATCACAGATCCCTATTCTAAAGTAGCGACCATAGCAAGATCCTAAAGGGAACTAAGAAGAGCGATGCTAACCTCATGACTAGTCTTGTAAAAGAGAGTAGTGCCCAATAATATCAATAAGAAGCATTTCACCTTCTGTAGAATCTAGTGAGGTGTAGTGGTAAGTAGTCTCCTGAAACCCTGAACAAGAGAAGAAAAAAGCACGTTCTTCCAATTTTTCCATGCCAGAACAAACCCGAGCAAGTTGCGAAAATAGCGACTCCTAGCATCCTTCGAAAGAGTGCAGTAATGAATATCAAAGGGGTTGGGGCACCTCCGAAGGCAATCCTAGTAATAGCAGAGAAGCTCATTGGGGAAATAGTTAGCTCACCCACTCGTGTGTGAAAAGTATGAGTGGTGTCTATCCACCTCTTGATAAGAGCAAAAAGTGAGCAGTGGTCTGACTTACCCTGAGCAGTCGGTAAAGCAGTAATTAAATGTTAAAAGCCAGATGCCTAGATATGTTGTACTACTTCTCTAGACAAGTCACAGAATAGTTCTTGAGTCAAATGAAAGCAACCCGAGAATTTCAATGGCTTCTGAAAAATTCAAAAAATTACAGGATTATTTTGTCCTTTCCTAAAGTTTTTATTTTTGTCATTTTTTATTTAAAATAAATCAGAAAATTGGATTTTCGATTGGAAATCCAGATTTTCGATCGGATTCTTGGATTTCTGATCGAAAATCCAAAATTTCGATCGGATTTCCAAACTTCCGATCGAAAATCCAAGAATTCTAATCTGGAATTCAGAATCCTAATGAGAAATTCAATAACTATGAACATATTTTTAAAAATTTTAGGTTCTAAATTATCAATTCTTCATAAATTATATTTAATTAATCTAACAAATATTCTATAATTGCATGCATGAACTTATTAATTTTACATACTAAAATAAATATGTTTATTGTAGAATTGAAGACATAGACAGGAAATTTACCTCATTTCCAACTTGAAAGCATCTATGAAGGTGTAAATGAGTCAAAGGAAGCACATCTTCACCTTCACAAAGTCCCAAATCATTTTAAGGAAAATGCAAATGTGAAGTGATGGGATTTAACTATCTAGAACTGTTCCCATATAGTCTGCATTATGGGTGAGACATAGGATCAGATATATTCAAAATCAGACTTCAGATGAAAGAATAATTGACAAAGGAAAATTTAAAAATCAAGAGAAAATGAAAAAGAAGAGAAAAAGAAAAATGAAGAAGGATAAGAAGAATGAGGGAATGAATCGGCAAAAATAGAAAAATGTGTATATTAAAAGGGAAAATATCCACTTTGGTCCTTTAGTTTTGGTTTGCATTTAAGTCCATTTGTTTCCTTGCAATTTAATCCCAAATTGCAATGTCTCCTAATTTAATAATTCAATGAATTATTAAATTTTTCAGTTAGCATTATTAAAGGCAAGTAATGAATGGATTGCAGCATCATTAGTGAGCAACGAAAGGGTTGCAGCTAGTCGAGAGCAATTATGGATTGCAGCATAATCAGATTATACAACCGAGTATAATCAGCATCATACGACTAAGTGTAATGTTTCTTTTCAAAAATAGACTATACGACTGAGTGTAGTTGGTATTGTATGACTAAGTGCAATGTATCTTTAATCAAGATTATATGACTGAGTATAATTGACATAATACGACCAAGTTTGATGTTTCTTTTCAAAATAGACTATACGACCGAGTGTAGTTAGCATTGTATAACCAAATGCAATGTATCCTCAATCAAGATTATACGACCGAGTATAATGGGCATCATATGACTGAGTGTGATGTTTCTTTTCAAAATAGACTATACAACCAAGTATAGTCGACATTGTACAACCAAGTGCAATGTATCCTCAATTAAGATTATATGATTGAGTATAATCGGCATCATATAACCAAGTGTGTTATTTTTTTTCAAAATAGACTATACGACCGAGTGTAGTCGGCATTGTACTGCTGAGTGCAATGTATCCTCAATTAAGATTATACAACCGAGAATAATCAGCATAATACAACCAAGTGTGATGCTTCTTTTCAAAATAGACTATACGACTGAGTGTAGTCAGCATTATACAACCGAGTGCAATGTATCTTCAATCAAGATTATATGACCAAGTATAATCGGCATTAAACAACTGAGTGTAATGTTCCTTTTCAATTCAAACTATACATCCAAGTATAGTCAGCATTGTACGACCGAGTACAATGAGTTGCTTTCACCCAAGACTATACGACCGAGTATAGTCAATATCATACGACTGAGTATAATATGTCATTTCATATCAATGTTGTACGTCCGAGTATAACAAGCTCATGAGCAAAAAGCTTCATGAAGCACAAGTAAGTATCCTAACATTCAATTAAGAAATTGGGTGCTAGTTTTCTTTGCCACAATTTGTCAAGCAAACAGCGACAAAAAGGGGGCAACTATAGACACCCAATTTCGGGATGATGAGTTATGGATGTGACATAAGACTCCAATGATGAAAATGTCATAAATAGATCTTCAATATTTGAAATTTGAAACTTCAATGGTCTAATTGCATTTTTTCAAAGAAATGATTTAAAATTTTCATAGACTACACCGCAATGCTTTTTAAGGATATAATTGCAAAACTTATATTCTTTCAAGGAATTTTCTATAATTAAAAGTTTTAAAAAAATAGAATTATGTAATTCCGATTGGAATTAGGTAATTTTGATCGAAACTACATAATTCCGGTAGGAATTAGACTCCTTCCGTAAATTCTTGAATTTTTAGGATAAATCTCAAATTTCTAGATGAATTAAGTCCTAATTGGTCTAAAATTCTCCTAAACTTATTTTGATAATGTTTTTAAGGAAATAGAATTTTTTAGGAATCAATTTATAACTAGGATTTCAAGATGTATCCCTATATAAGTAAAAGGATTTTGGCTCCGAAGGAGGGGGGAAGGAAGGCAGAAGAGGAAGAGTGACAAAAAAAAATAAACAGAAGAAAAAAGGAGGAAAGAAAAAAAGAGAAAAAAGAGAGAAAAATTATTTTCTACAAAATTCCTTTTTAACTCTTTGAAGAATTTTTAAGAGAAGATTAGAAGACCTATTAAGAAAAAGTGATTTTACAAATTTGAGGAGCTCCCCATCACTCATAAGCATCATCATCTTCTTCTTATTCTATTTTATTTATTTTTTCTTTTTTTATTTGATTGATTATTTCTATTATTTGAGTTATTATTATTATTTATTCATTAACCATAATTTTTATGGTGATTATGGAGGAAAACACATGATGATTATAGTTGGAGAGTCAAATTCATAAGAGGTCTATGGGATGCCATGGATAACACTTTGTAGAGATATAGTTTATAGGTTTTTTTATTATTTTATTTCATTGATTTATTTTAGTTATTTATTTTTGGGTTATATTAATTATTTTTATTATTATTTTCTATAGATTATTGTAATAGCCCCAATAGTAGGAATAGTGGAATTATATGCGTGATTGCATATCTGTGTTAATTAATTAGTTAGTAAAATTAGGGTTTTAATTGGGTAATTAATTAAAATTAATGGAGGAAGTATATTAATTTAGGTTTCATGTTAATAAAAATTAGGGTTTTTAGGAGAGCTTAATTTAATTATTTGTTTGGTCTTTTATTTATTTATTTTGGCATGTTATATTTATTTATGGGCTTGTTTATTTTTATTTTGTTTCTGGGCTTCTTTATTTTTATTTTTTTTTTTGGCTTGTTTATTTTATTTGTTTTTGGGTTTGTTTATTTACTTTTATGTGTTTGGGCCTTAAGCTCATATTAGATTCCAATTCATCCATTTTAACTTAGGTTTTTTTAGGTTTAATTAGTCAAAATGCATTTTAAGCCCATAATTAATTAGATTTAGGTTAGAGATAACTTAGGCCCATTTAGTAAATTAGACATAAGTCCACCTAATTTAATTTAAGTAATTTAGACTTAGCCCACTTAATTTAAGCTTTTTTCATAATTGGTAGATTTAAGGTCACCTTACAGTTAAAATATATAGAATTAGGCCTCTTAATTTACATACCTCCATAAATTGTAGATTTAGGCCCATTTTTAGAATTAAAATAAATAGACTTAGGTTTATCTAATTAAAATTAAAAGGAATTAGTCTTTAAGCTCACTTATCAAAACATGTAGATTTAATTCATTTAATTAAAATCCATGTATATTAAACTAACTTAGGGATTCTATTGAATGCATTATTTACTTGTATTTTTCATGACTAGTTTGCCTTGGAGTTGATTATTTTTTAAGGGTTTATATGAAATTGCATGTAAATAGAGGATAATATAGTAATTCATAAAGTAATTCTAAATAAACATGAGACTGAAAGAAATTGGTATTCCGTACCCAAAATCTCCTGGTTGTGGTACTAGCTTTCTTTTAGGGAATCAAATACCACCTTTTTGATGTGTCCTAATTATTACCCTGGGTGGCAATTCCTCATCTCCATGCCATGTCTTTATGGTAGTGGTCAGTGTGTTCTTTAGAGCCCTAAGCTCATATAGTGTTGCGGTTGCTAAAATCTTGGACATGCGCTAAACCCCGTCGTCTTCACTCCCTATAAAAGAAGAGTTTAGGCTTCTAGAGTAGGGACTCAATTCTCAGAACCTATCTCTTTTCTGCACGTACAAAAAAATATTCTTGGTTATTTCATCTTAGAAGCAAGAACAAAAAGTTTTTTTTGAGAAGAGAACCATAAGTTTTTGAAGATTTGTTTAGCAAATAAATTATGATTTTACTAGTTTAAGGAGCCAACCACAGAGCATCCATAATCATCTTCTCCTTCTTTATTTTCTATTATTTTTTATTTTATTATTTTTGTTCCTATTAAATTCTATTTTTACTTGAATTTTTATTTTATTGTATTTATTCACTAATCATTGTTTATTTTTGTGTTGGTTACTATAGAGGAGATCACTTAATGAGTTTACTTAAAGAATGAAATCCATGAAGGTCCATGGAATCCCATGGATGGAACTATGTAGCTAAACAATATTTCTAGGGTTTTTTTTAATTAGTTTGTTTATCATTATTTTTTTTATTTATTTTGGGTTGTATTGATTTTATTTTTTTTATTATTTTCCAATAGTTCATTGTATTAGCCCCAATAATGACAATAATGAAATTTGATGTGTATGCTTGTGTGTTTTATTTTAAGTAATTGGTTAGTAAAATTAGGGTTTTCATTTGGTAATTAATTAAAATTAATGGTTATAGAAATCCTTAGGTTATTTAATTAAAATTGAATTAAATTTAAATTGGTAAAATTAGTTGGCTTGATTGATTGTGTTATTTCTTATTCATGGTTACTTTAATTAAATTAGGATTTTAGAATAGATCTAATTAATAGTTTGATCTTTTATTTGTTTAGTTTGAAATTTTTTTTTTTGGGCTTGTTTGCTTATGTTTATGTGTTTTGGCCCTAGGCCCACATTAGGCTTTAACTTATTAAACTTTAGGTTTAATTAATTAAAATGCATTTTAGGCTTATAATTAATTAGATTTAGGGTAGAGATAACTTAGGCCCATTTAATTAATTAGATGTAGACCCACCTAATTTAATTTAATTAATTTAGACTTAGCCCATTTAATTTAAGCTTTTCCATAATTTGTAGATTTAAGATCACTTTAGAATTAAAACATGTAGAATTAGGCCCATTAATTTAAATACTTTATAATTTGTAGTAGGCCCATGTTTATAATTAAAATAAATAGACATAGGTTTATTTAATTAAAATTGAATAAGGATTAGGCCCATTAGTCTTTAGGCTCACTTGTAAATTAAAATATGTAGATTTAGCTCATTTAATTAAAATCAATGTAGATTAGACTAACTTAGGGATTATGATGAATATATTGTTTACTTGTATATTTTATGACTAGTTTGCCTAGAGTTGATTTTTTTAAGGGTTTATATGAAATTGCATGTAAATAGAGGATAAAATAGTAATTCATAAAGTAATGCTAAAAGAACACGAGACTAAAAGAAGTTAGTATTCCGTATCCAGAATCTCTTAGTTGTGGTGTTGGCTTTCTTTTAGGGAATCAAGTACCACCATTTTTTTATTTGTCCCAGTTATTACCCTGGGTGGCGACTCATAATCTCTATGCCATGTATTTGTGATAGTGGTTAGTGTGTTCTCTAGAGCCCTATGCTCAAATAGTGTCACGGTTGCTAAAATCTTAAGCACATGCTAAACCCCACCATCTACAATAAGGTTGTAGAATGTCATAAAATGGAGGCCGGTAGTAGGAATGTAGTAAGCGTAAGAACAGACAGTCACGTGTTGTAACTTCTATAATGGGCACATCCATCATATTAGAGTATCAGGGAATATTAACAGCCAGCTCTAAACATCTTCTAGTATAGGATGTAGCCTTCTAGTTTGACAATGATTAGCTTTATAGCATGCTATGTCTCGAAGAGGTTCAAGTAATCTCAATTTCTCATGGAACCACATCTGTAAGAGTGATGGGTAAGTAAAATTATTAGGAAATTGGAAATTAAAAGTGAGAGAAAAAAAAGCTTACCTCCAACAAGAGTGGACTCCTAAAGAATTGCCTAGTTACTATAAAGTTATCTAGTCCAACAATTGTTCTACTAGGATAAACGAAAAAGGATTGAGCCCAACTTCCACTTGGTCTAGGATATGAAGGAGTTTTGAATCACAGATGCCATAAGTAGAAATAAGTAGGAACTAACTGTATAAGCAGAGAGTAAGCATTCATGGCCAATAGACCTCCTTCTTTTTTATGATTATGGTGAGCTCGATGAAGGATTCTATTAACACTTCATTCCCAGAGATGTGTTGAAAGGAGGATTGGGGAGAGAGATTGAATAGCTTGGCCATTTAATGTTGAATGAAATCCAAGTTTGGAGTGCCAACCTAAGGGACTACTATTTGGTAAGTTGAATCCATGTGACAACCCAGAATAGCTTTGAATTCTTCAAGCATAGGGTATAATTATGTTGTGTTGAACAAAAAAATGTATCTTTAAAGATCCTAGAATTAGGTTATAGCATGGAGGAAATAGAAGTTGATTCTTGTAGTAAGTAAGGATTTAAAGATTAATAAGTGGAATGGTTCCAATTTTGCCCAAGAATTATCATCTAAGCTTTTTAGGATTATTTGGAGTTGTTTGACACTTCTCTCAATCATAATGGGAGGGTAGGACACTACTCAAAGGAAGAAAGTGGAGAGAAATGGAAAAGGTGTGAAAATGGGGATTTTAGAAGAAAGTTAACAATTTTAAAATTAAAGAGTGTTGTTACAAAGGCAATCATATATACGAATAAGTGACACCTCTGCACGATGAGGTGATTTCTAGTCACCTCTTTATAAAGAGGTGATGTGCCTTCAATAATCAGAGGGCACATTTTTTATGTGTAATATTGTTAAATGCATGTTTTAGTCAGTTATCAAAGAAAAGACCTCAGTAAATGAAAATTCCTCAATCGATCCAAAGTGCAGTTAAAATTTGAATTTAAATGTGCATCGTCCATTCAAAGCAAAAATTTGAAAATTTCAAAGCAAAGCAAGAAGATTAATAGTTCAAAAAATAAAAGAAATGGTCCAATTCTAACAGGCATTTAAGATAGTTCTCTACTCATCACCTCTAGCCTCATCATCTTCCCTGTCTATAGGATCATTGACATGATTGTCTCCATCATCATCACCATTGCTACCTTGAGCAAGCTCATCAGTGAGCTCCTCCTCTATAGTGTGCTCCTCCTCCTCATCATCACTAGCATTGTCACCTTCCTTGTAATCATCCACTTAAAGAGTAGTAAGCTGACACTTGAGCATAATAATTTTAGCTTGACTAGCCTCGTCTTAGTCCTACCAAAATACGTTGAAAGGTAAGAAATCATGAAAGCATGCATACAGGTAGAAATAGGGAATGGTCGTTACCTTCCATTATTATGTCATGCTCTTTAGGAAGTCCCACTGGGCCTCGATCACCTTGTACATGTACTCCCCCTAATCCCAAGATATACATATATGATTAATTACTTTTTAGACCTAACCCTATGCTAAAGTGATTTAGAAAATAGGACTTTGAAAGAGAAATAGAACTCATATGAGTAGAAGCCTCTGGGATGAATACCAACTCTAATCTCATGTATAATGTCAAAAAATGATGGGACAAATCACTTGAAGGCACCCAACATCGAGTCAGCAATTTTGGAGGCACAATAAGCTATCTGAGACTAAGAGCTAGAAGGCTCCCTAATAGGTAGTGTACTAGAGGAGGTACCCTCACCACTAGGCACAATACATGGACACTGAGGAGGTCTCTCCTATGCAACAGGCCTAGGATGAGTAGTTGGTGCCCTAGCTGATGCCTGAGCATGAAAGCTAAGTTAGAAGAATGATACTTGCATGGCATAAAAGAAAAATTATATGTTAAATTGCATGCTTACCTGAAATGTAAGCGCAGGTTAAGGCATCCTCTGTAGGAGATGAATCCACGTAAACTCTATGTATCAGGCCTTCCTCCTCTCACAGTAATAATCTACATCCTATCTCGCCAAAGCTTGGTTAAGCTCATCTCCCTCCAGTCGGTGCACTCAAAAGATTAATCGAGGAGGAACGAGTGGTGGTCTTCTCACCTGAGCACCCCAGCACTAGTTATGTACTCTCTCACTGAGATACCAAACTCTACAGTCAGATCCCTTGAGCAAGTCCCTTTTCCTAGATAGTGAGATCGATTAGATAATGGCCTGAGTCCACCTAGCCTAAGGATCCCACAAATCAAGATACAGTTGCAAAGGCATACAGGTAAATAAGTGAATCGAATAAATTTTTATATTAATGATGATGTTTATGTTCATATGTATCATACCTTATCATATATCAAGGTGTTTAACCAATCATGATGGATGTGCATACGAGCGACAAGTCTCCTTCAAGCACGACTCGAGCCTTACCTTACCATGGTAAGGAAGGTAGTATCTCCGTTATGGGATATCCTGATAATTAACTCCAACTCTAGAGCCCAATCTTGCAAAAGAGAGAAGAATCATTAATGGATTATATGATAGTATTTAAGATGAACTCAATGAAGTAGGGGAAAATAAAAGAATACCTAAATGGCATACTAGAAATCACATAGTCATTTGACTCCATGCACCAACTCATTTATGCTCTTATACAAGTAGGCTAGAGTATAGCTACACCAATCATATGAGGCCATCATATCCAAGCCCCTCAAAGGCATTAGAAAGCTTAAATCTATTGAACTAACAATATCTACAAAGAGAGTTGTGCCTAGTAGATAAACTAGATCTATAAAGAGAGTTGTGCCCAATAGATCTACAAAGAGAGTTATGCCAACACCACTTGATCAATTGCCTAAGGAATGGTAGTAGCCTTGACTCTAGTGCGAGTGTAATAGCTCTGTGCATCCCCTTCATATTTGGGACCACGCCGAGCAAATGCTCAATGTAAGTGATACTGTATAGTGTTAGTTAATGGAGACTCACATTGAGAGGAATATAACACCTACGCAGGCAATGTCGATGATGGCGATAAAGGAGACCAGCCCCAAAGTGAACTCGTCGAAGGGCAAGTGGAATGTATGGGTAGTATTAGACCACCTTTCCATCAGAGCATGGAGGGGCTGATAGTCGATACATCCTTACTGTGCTGGGAGTGCTAGGATGAAGTCAAAGAATCTGGTATTGTAAATATAAGCCTTGATCCCGTCTGTGAGCTCATCATACAAAGCATGCATGCCATTGAAATTCTCAACACCCATAAGGGTGTGCCCATTGAGCTATTCAAATAAGTAGGGAGTTGAATTACTATCTTATGCAAGTATAATTAAAATTTTATCACATAGGAGACTGCCTTTACGTGTAGAGGTGATCGTACCATTGAAGAGGCATCGCCTCTTCACAAAGAGGTGAATGCCTCCTTGATAATTCACCTTAACAAAAAGAAGCAACTGCCTCTCTAAAGAGAGGATTGCCTCATTGAAGAGGCGACACCTCTTATATTGGAAATCTAACACTTAAAATTTAATTTTTGCAATTTTGTTTAGTTAAATCAAAATTTTCTTGTTAAAGTGATAGACATGCATCTATACTCAATAATATAATATTACCTAATGTTATTTGTAGAGAAAATCAAGTAATTAGGTACTAACCTCTTCAGTGGCTAATTCGCAGAGATGGGATCGCTAGTCTACAATAAGAGGGATCTCATCTCTAATGTTAAGACTAAAGTTATGTACCAAATGTATTAAAGGAGATACTGGGTCCCACTCATTAAGGTCTAGGGTCTATGTGGCATCCATGATCGTGAAAGCTAGAAAAGAAAAAAGGGTTTGAAAGCAAAACGCAAAAGTGAAATTAGGAAAGGGAAAGAAGATTTATATATGAAAAGAGAAGGGTAAAAATGAGAAAGCTTGTTAAGGAAGAAAAAAAAAGGGTAAAAAAGACCAAAAGCAGCCCATCAGATACACATATCCAGCAGGCCCAAATATATATATATATATATAATAAATTTTAGGAGAATTTTTTTATTCATTCCTTGAATGCATCCCAAAGTGGATTGTATAGCAGATGGAGATCATCTTGTTAGAGTTATTAGTGAGTAACTAGTTAGGCAAAGTTCTTGAGAAATGCTGGAGAATTTTTTTATTCATTCCTCGAATGCGTCCTAAAGTGGATTGTATAAAAGATGGAGATTATCTTGTTAGAGTTATTAGTGGGTAACTGGTTGGGCAAAGTTCCTGAGAAATGTAGTCATATTTTAAGTTGAAGAATTCATTTCCTAGTTTGATCAACCCGTAGTAAGGGCAAACCATGCATTTGATTTGATCAGCCCATTGTTGGGGGCAAGTTGTGAATTTTCTCTAATCAAAGTATCAAGATTAAGGGACTGCTTCTCAGGCCAAGAAAACTCAAGGATGATGGTGTGAGTTTCCCATTTCAAATTAGTAGTGTATTAGGCTTAGTCGAGTTCCTAAGAATCACATTTCAGGGATTGCCTCTTGGGGCCAAGAAAACCCAAGGATGATGATGTGAGTTTCCCATTTTAAATGAGAGGCGTATCAGGCTAGGTTGAGTTCCCAAGAATTATGTTTCAAGGACTACTTCTCAGGCCAAGAAAACCCAAGGATGATGGCGTGAGTTTCCCATTTTAAAAAAGTGGTGTATTAGGTTTTGTCAAGTTCCTAAGAATAACATTTCTATTCATTGATTTCTTGAGCCAGAAAAACTTAGAGATCACGCTTCAAATATTAAATGAGTGTCTGATCGAGCCAAGAAAACTCGAGGAACAAGGTCATATTTCTAAACATCTTACTTAATATTAATGAGTGGTTGATCGGGCTAGGAAAACTTGAGGAACACGATCACATTTCAAGGTAAAACTTTAACTTTTTATATTGAAATTCCTAAGACCTACAGTGCGAGTGAAGCTTAATAGTCATGGACGCCTATTGTTGATTATTGCTTTTCTTGTGCATGTTGATTTTTTTAAAAATTTGAATGCATGAATTAAGTTATTTAAAAAATCAAAGGGGCAAACTATAGATACCTAGTTCAATTGGCCCATAATAAGGGGCAAATTATAGATGCTTGGTTGGGTCAACCTGCAATAAAGCCCAGTGATGAAAATGTGTGAAGCTTGAATACCAGAAAGCCTAAAACCTTTTTCAGAATGGACTTGAAAATTGGAACCCAAATCTAAGCCCAAACCTGAGTAAGACAATACTTGAACCCATCAAAATGAGCCCAAGCCCATTATAGCCCATTGGCCCAGCTCTAGGTTAAGGCTAATAAGGTGATGCCTCATAAATGAGGTGATGCCTCATCCAAGAGGCATCACCTCTTCACCTGCCACTTGCCTCTTCATTAAGTGTAGAGGTGATAATAGTGGTTAAGTGGGGGTACGCCCCCACACCTTACAAACCTAAATTTGAGTGAGAGTAAGACTTTTTAGGTGAAAAAAAGTAAAGGAAAAAAGAGGTAATAATGGAGAATGAAAAGTAAAGGTTTTGTCTAAGCATGGGGACTTAAAAAGAGAGAGTAGAGAGAGAAGAAAAACAAGTAGAAACTATTAGAACGAAAAAAAAGAGAAAAAAAAGTTCTAAAAAAGAAAGAAAAAAGGTTCTTAAAGAAAGGAGGAGAGAAAAAAGGAAAACTTGCTTGAAAGTCTAATCCTCCAAGAAGAAAGAGGGTGATCTTTTGCATTCAAGTGGAAAGTATGATTGAAGTAAATTTCTGAGGGCTAACCATTTTGGGAAACAAGCCTACAAAGTAGTAAAAATCTCATCTCTTCTTATTGAGTGTTCATTATTATATAAAACCTTTGTTTATTTACTTGCTTGTTTAAATTCATAGTTTATTTCATATATGTTATGTTCATAACATGATATTTTGAGTTAATAAGTATTGATGTAAGTTTAGTTACTTATATGCATGATCTTAGTCTAGGTTAAGGTACAAGTAGTTTATGAGTTATTTTCTGCATCTAGTGACCAGGTGGCACCTTAGTAAAGAGGCATCGCCTCTTTGTGCTAAGGTGATACCATACCACCTCTATGCACATAGGCGATGCCTCATTAATGAAGCATTCGCCACATCAACATGGTTTAACATATTTAGGTCCTTAATTTCAAGTCTATTTGGTATGATTTATTTATTCCACTTATTTTCATGTCTTTATATTTACAGTTCTCTTTTTATGTAATTACCTTGTTATCATGCTTGGACCAAAATATTTACAAGTTTGTCCTTTCCTTTATTTATTCATGTTTGGTATTATATTGAATAGACTTTATGGTTTGATCTTATAGAACTTTTATCTATATTGGAGATTAATATTATGCCTCATTGTAGAAAATCTTGTAATGACTATAATCATCACTTGAGCACCCCTTTTAAAGTTTCCTTTAAGTTCATTTATATTGTTTGTTAGTTTATGTTATAACCCAAAATTTTATAAATTATTAAATTAATTTTTGGGATTTGCAATGTTAATAAATATTTTATTAATTTGTTATATTATGGTTATTTTATGAAATTAAATTGAATTCAAGTGTTATTATTTATTTTATTATATTATGGTATTAATATTAAATTGAAATTTAAAACTTTAATTTGTTAGTATATATTATTTAATATTATTATTATTATTATTTGTGAATTATATAATGTAGTGTAATTTAATATATTTTAATATTAAATGGTGAGTTTAATTAGAAAAGAAAATATTTAAATTAAAAATATTATTTTTATATTATTTTGTCCTTTTCTCCTTTTTGATATATATATATATATATATATACAAAAATTTCCCTTCCCTCCCCCCCTCTCTTTCTCTTTCCTTCCTCCTCTTTCCCTCCCTTTCCCTTCTTCTTATCCTCTACAGATTATAGAGAGCGAGCCAGGACCCCACGCCACCACCTGGCAATGCCAACATCACCACTATCACTTACCCCCAGCTCGACACCACCACCTTTCCCTCCTCTCGTTGCCATCACCTTTTCTCCTCATTCTTCTTCTTCCTTTTTGGTGCTGTGAGTGTTTGAAGGTTGCTGGTGATGTTTCTAGTGGTGGTTGGAGCTCGCACCTATCTCATTTGGAAGCTTTCTTCGTGGGCTTCATTTTCCCTAAGGTAATTCACTTGATTAACTTCGAATTCACCTTCAATTTTGGATAATTCATTCTAAGGTTCTTAGTTTCATTTATTGATTTTGTGTTAAATTAGTTTGATTCATGTTAAATTGACTTTGGATTATTGAAATCTAAGTTGTAAGCTTTCCAAAATTGTATTTAAATTCGATTTTAGAGATAGTTGAGATTTGAGCACTATTCCGAGCATGGTTACTATTCACGGGTATTGTTCCCAACTTAGAAATGTGTTTTATTTTTAATAAATTCTACTAATTATTTTAAGCATAATTTGTTAAGAACATTTATTGAAATTATGTTCTGATTATTTATTATGAATTTGCGAATGTTTATGTAAAAATTGGATTTTTTAAAAAATTAGTATAAATTAGTAAATTTTGTATTTTTAATTGAAATTATTCTTAATTTTATGTTTTGGATAATTTTTGAGAAATAAATAGTATTACAATATTTTTTATGAATTATTTAGTATTTTTATCTAATTAATAATAATTTCCAGAAATGTATTCAAATAATAGTTTTATCTATTATTTTTATGATTAGATGAATTTTTAACTATTTTTATATTTTTGGGCAATTTAAATAATTATTTATAATTTATGCTATTTAATTTCAAATATTTGAAAATTTGATTTTTATTAATATTATTTAATTATATTTGGGATTTTATTAATTATTTTGAAAATAAATATCTTTGATGTTTTTATTATTTAAATAAATTGACTTATTAGTATTTATTATTATATTATTGATTTTGAGTATATTAAATATCAATTGGGCAATAAATATAGTTCGGAGGCCCAACCCGAGAAGTTGAGCATTTTGTGTATTTGAAGTCTATTTGTATGCAGGATCGACTCTATTTTTAGTAGAAAGACATCTGTTTTACAAAAGAGACTCTACCAAATTTTTAGTAGAATTCTTGTAAAACGTGACATCGGATCGATCTTGAGTTTTGAATTTTTGTCAAGTCGTGTCCTAGATTAAGTCATTCTTTAGAAATTTTAGAAGTATAAAATTAGGATTTAGATTCTAATATATTATATTTGTTATTGTTTTCTTTAGTTGCTCCGCGTACTAGGCCTATTGGACCGCCGAGCCAAGACAAAGGAGCACACTTAAACTATGAGTTATTATTATTATTATTATTATTATTATTATTATTATTATTATTATTATTATTATTATATATATATATATATATATATATATATATATATACATTGCATGTAGATAATATATTGTGAGCATCCATATTTTGAATAAATATGATTTTTCATTATGCTTTAATTCATTAAATTGTTATTATATGATTATTTCAAATATATATTTTTTCATATATTTACATGTGATTATTAAATTGTGAAAATGAATGATATTTTCATTATTTTATTATGAATTAGTATTTTTGGAAGATAGTTGTATAACGTTCTACCTATCAAGTCACACTAGAGATGTTGCGTAATAATACGCTAGAATTAGGCTTTAAATGTTGATATGGAAATTATGATTATTGTGAATTATGGATAATAAGGGGTGTGACTGTGGATCCTTAATTGACCTATAGGGTACTCGAGGCTAGTTAGCACTGATAGTGGAACTGTGAATCTTCAGTTGATCTTTTATGTACTCGGGGTCAGTTTACTGCCAAAAGTTGGATAAAAGAAATATTTTGCAGATATGAAAAGTTTGTTGGATAGTTATTACATTGATCGAGGTTGTGGAAACTTAGGGATTCTGCTTCGATCCTCCACCCAAAATTCTTATGTATGTATTATTATAACAAAAGTGGATATATATATATATATATATATATATATATATATATATATATACATTATTATTATTATTATTATTATTATTATTATTATTATTATTATACTGATGTTTGAATGTTTATGTCTTTAGGTTGCATGTATAGATATAATAATAATTCATTCAGTGAGATCTGACCCCCCCCCCCCTCCCTTAATATTTTTTCAGGATATTCTACTTCAGGCCTCCTTATTAGATCTATTTGTTGGACTCTTTCCTCCCTGGCGAACTTATGTAAATATTGAACCTTGACTTTTCTTGTGTTTTAGTAAACACTGCAGTAGTAGTGTATCTTGTTGTAGTATCTGTATTATATTAGATAGAGATCTTGTATTTGAATGATGAAGATATTTTATTATGTTATGATATAAGGATTTATTTTAAATTAATTAAAGTTTTAATTCTAAGATATTTTATGGTATGGTTGCATGTGTTATTATTTTTAAGGCTTACTACGGGTTCCAGATTTGTGAGAATTCCTATTTCCTAGCGCTAGTCATGACTCCCCAATTGGATTGAGACAATTTATTTTTAGTTTTCTTTTGGTTTATTTTCAATTTATTTTATGCTTATTTTACCTTTCTTTGCACAAAGTGTCATAATCCTTAATCCTTTCCCTCACTTGATTTAAATGCACTTTTTTGCTATTCAGTATTTGTGATGAATGTTGGGACCAAATGAATGAAGTGGAATTAAGGTGCAAATCTGAATAATTAAAGACAATCATAATTTGCATGTTAATAAATAAATAATTGAATAATTAAAGGTAATAAATTATAAAACACAAACGGAGGCCAACCACAAGGTTGGGTGGACATTCAAAAGCCCATACCCAGTTTCCAAACCCATTCTCTGATGACGGCTTCTAGGAACCTTCGTGGAATCCAGTTGCCATATAAGTGTGTTTTGGCTTTTATCCAAGTGGCAACTTCATCTTTGATTAGGCTTTAAGACATATTTTGTATTTCCTAATGGGCTTCAAGCCCACACAGTATCTTGGTCGCCAAACACTTAGGCGTGCGCTAAACCCTGTGCGCCTATAACTATCTGTTAAAAGCCAAGATGACTATTAACAGCCTCCTAAATTGTAATAATAAATATTAGCTCAACTATGCTCAATCGAAACAGGGAGTTGAGCAAAATACAAGCACAACATATCTGTGCCATCAATTTTACTTCTGAAAGAGTGATGAAAAAGAAAAAAAGAAAAGTCATTTAATATTGTGCTCCACTTTCATATTTTCAAACTTGTGCAATGCAAAACAAGCTACTACTTGATCTAAATTATAGGCCAAGTAGTTAATTTTTTTTAAGTGATCTACAATGTTAGAACAATCTTTGATGAAGCAGCTAATTTTTTTACATGTTTTTATTATTTGTAATTTCACTTTAAAACTTTATGATGTTCTATTATTTGTATTGATTAGTTAATTTATTGTGTGTTGATTTTTAAAATTTCAAATTCCATTTATTAGTTTAAATAACAACCAACCATTTTTATTTTTTTTTTAAATTGCCTCTTTGACTTTATTCTAAAACTATATTTCCCTTATTAAACTTGTTTTTTTATGCATTCAGTTAATTAATTTGGTTTATCTTTAAGTTGACCTAAAATATAATGAAAGTAAGTTGAATTTTTATCTCTCAATCCATAAGGAATCACATTTAACTCCAGTTATGAAAATTAATTCCCATAATTTATATTATTTACTAAAAATAAAATTACAACTTTCTCAGCTAGTCATTATTTATCATTAGAATTCAGGTGGAACTCGCTAGATTTTCTAGCCAAAAAACATCTTTTACATAAACCAAACATACCAACATGCTCATAACCATTTAAACAACACAAATACACTTTCGAACTCCCCAAACAAACATCGAAAATAATAGATTAAAGAGGAAAATGATCATGACCAAATAAATTTTGATGAAGACTAAAACAACACGTATCGGACACCGGGTTGATCTAAACAAACTTCTAAAAGCAAGATAAATATGATGATGGTGGTTCAATGATAGAAGATTTAAATAAAAACTGATAAAAACCATGCCAAATTTCATGAAACTAAAGGCACCAACATTTTAAGGATGTTGAGAAGTGTTTGTGGCTAAAATTTCGAGATGATCGAAGGTCATTTGGCTAGTGAACAGAGATGGAGAAGGTGACAGGTGCTATAATGTTAGATTGGTGAGTTCATGGACTTAAAGCAAATTTTGCAGTTGCCAGTTATATAATTGATGGAGCACTAGAAAATTACCACTTTAGTCCTTGTGTTTTCTATAAAATATCCATTTAGTCCTTCCACTTTAGTGTTTGAAATACTTGCTAGCAACTAAATGAGTTAACAAGCCAACAACAACAAAACAGCAATAAGGCAACAACCCAACTTGACAATTTATTTATATGTACATTTATATAAATAAATTATGGGTTATTACAACTTGATCATTCTACACTCAAAATTTCTAATGATTATGATGAAGTTCATTGTTCTTAGTAAAATGAGAAGGTATATAAATTATTAAATCAATTTAAATTTTATTTTCAACAATAATTAAAAAAAGTTAATTGAATTTATCTTCATTTTGTACTTTTCTGTCATATCTTTTATACCACTGAAATACACAATATTGTTGCATGGAAGTTAAAAGAATTTAGTTATTTGTTTGTTTGTTCATGTTGAGAGAGAGTAGAAATGACTAAATAGAAAATTTCAGTTATTTTTTCAAGTTGTAACATAAGATATGATTTCTTTTCTAATTGCATTTATCAATTTATTTTTTAGAAATTAAAATATATTTATAAAATATTTTACGTATTTTTAAACCACCTACTCATTGCATGAACACATGTCTAGTTTTGCTAATAAAAGAAAATAACAATTTTTTATGATATAATTTATAAGAAGGACTATTATATAACTCTTGATTTATAATTTATTAATAATGTAATTTTCTTAACTTCATTGTTTGAAGATTAAATAAGTTGACCGAACGTATAACTAAAGTTATTTATTAGTGAACACTTTTATTTTTTTAAAATTATCAATATTTAAAATTTATTAGACTTTTATTAATCTAGTTTGATCCGAGTAAAACCATAAGGGTAATAAAGGTTCCCCAATAATTAATTTAACGCGATTGTATATATCACAATTCAAATTTAAGATGTGACTTAAGTGAAAACACCTCCTTATCTTAATAATCACCTTTATTTAATGGTATTTGAGTAATACAATTTGAACTCTAGAACGAAAAAATATATATTGTATACCAAAAAAAAAAAAATAACTCTTATCGTTTAATAGGAACATAATTTATTAAAATCTATATTCAAGTCGATGATAACACCCAAAATTCTATATGGCATTTGATGTGGAATATGTTGCATATAAGACCTCTAGGACTTGGTAAAAGTCTCCTCAAGGCATTTTTCCAAAGCAAGAAAAGAAAAAAAGATGTCTGGTTGATCGAGAATAAATGCTGTCATATATGGGATATAATAAAACAAAAAGATTAAATACATAAAATAAATAATTATTTAATAATGAAAATTGTAAATATTAATTATATATATAGGATATAATAAAATAAATTATATATTAAATATAAATAAATAATAAATAATTATATTTATTACAAATTACTAAAATAATTTATATGTTACCTTATTATTTTAAATAAAAATTTTAAATTCAATATAATTAATAAAATACAGTGTTGTATTATTAAAATTTTTAATTAGATATATTAATTTATCATGTAATATAATATTGTTAAAAATTCAATAGTTATATATTTTAATGTATTTCTTTAAGTGATTTTTAATTTAATTGAATATAAAAATGTTATATTGCATTATTAAATCAACTTAAAATTTAATTTTAGGTTGCAAATGGTGGTTCAAAACAAAACACCCTTATATGGTACCTGCCACAACAATTTAACTTAGAAATATGCAATTAGTAAAGAAATTTATATTTTTTTAAAATTAAATTATAAGAGATTTTTTTTTTCCTTGTAAGACCTCTGGTGCCATATGAATGAAAACATATATTATGGACGCATACCAAATTCATAATAAAAATAACAACAATAACAATAATTTGATTTATTTATTTATTTTAATATTTATTATAAATTCAAGAAACAGTAAGTTATATAACAAAAATACAAAACTATTTTTTATTTCTAACATTTACTACAAATAAAAATATTAAAACTCTTTATATTTAATAATTTATGAAGATTAACATATACTTATATTTTAGGTACATTGTTTTATACTTATATATTAAAGCTACTCTCTTTTACTATTTCTTTAACTTTTCTCAAGGGGATTGCTAGTTCCCTTCACTAGTTCTTCCATGACCATCTATAAATGACCTATTGTAAGTACAGAAAATGGTGAAGACAACGTCAATTAGTAATAGTAATAGCATTAACTGGTGGAATCCCGCTTCTTGTGGCCTTGTTTAGAGTTGCATTTTTAATTAAGGAAGAGAAATGATATATAGAGAGGAAGATATGGAAGATTGCTTAGACCATTTATCGACATTTGAGAATGTTGATTAAGTTCACTTTTGAAGAATTGAAAGTAGCAACATGAGATTGTTGCTTCAAATTCATACACCGTAAGTATATTGGTCGATAAGTAATATAAAGAGAGTAAAGTATCATTTCCACGAGGATTGGGGACTAAGCACCTATTAGCTTTAGTTTAATATGTTTAGAACTTGCAAATTTGACTTAAATGTAATCATGAACAAACTAAAGAAACGATAATTAAGGAAATGCTAATTGAACTAATGCCAAACACTTAATGGGGAAATCAATTAGTGTTGGAGTTATGTTGTTAGGGAATGGTATACCACGTTATCCTTAAGTCAAATTATAGTTCTAATCAAGTTATTTGCATACCTCAAGCTTCCAAGATTCATTTAACATTCTCTCTAAAGTAATATTAAACTCTACTAATATGCATCCATTAGATCTCAGAATCATAGCTTAATTCTCATCCTCACTATAAAAGTAAGTTAACATCAAATATATTAGGCATTAGGTAAGCTTATGGAGGATTGAATGGGTTCAAGCTCTCTTAAGTCATTGATCACTCAACATGCATTTATTGGTCTACTAAATCTACCATTTTTTAATGCATAGATCTATACTAAGGTTGTATTTGGCCAGAACACAACACACATCAAAGCATGACAAATACAATATGCATTAAACAAGAAAGGATCTATAAAAATGAATTTAATTTAAATGGGTTTCCAAAATCCCAATAATATAAAAGAAAACTTAGCCAAACATGGCTTCTATAATCATCATTCAATATTCAATACAACCCAAGAGATTAAAGAAATGAAAATGAAATAAAAAGGGAAGACAAATTGTTATCAAGAAGCTTGAATATTTAATGGAGGCTCTCTTCTTCTTCTTAGCTTCTTTTTCTCCTCTTGCTCCCTTTTCTCTCATTTGGTTGTTATGGGTCCTCTTTCAAGATTGATTCCCCTCTCAATCCTATCCTCCAAATTGTGGTCCTTGTCCTTTTATAACCTCTCTAAAATGTGCCTTCACATCCTTTAGATTTTCTTATTTTTAAAATATCCACCTCAGCATATTATGTATTGGAAATGAGCTTGCCGTGATTACAAGTCAAGTTGCGATCGTGGAAAAGGGGCATTTGGAGAAGAGGTGGCAATCACAGAAATGTTGTGATCTTACCATAAAGACATAAAGAGTTTGGATATTCAGGAACTTATGATCATGGAATAAGTCATGATCGTAGAAGGGCCTTAACCTAGGAATGCTTGAAGCTTCGATCAATCAATGATCGTGCTACCATTCGTGATCACGATAGTATATTGGCTCTGCTCTGTTGCTCTAATTCCTCTTCTTTTTGCCTCCAACTATCATTGAAATGGGTCAAATTAATACTATAGTCTCTAAGACTTAGCATAGAGCAAGTCGAGCGTCGAACACTCGGGAATTTAAACTTTGTATTAACCAAATAGATACTTATATGAATAAGAAAAGTACTATCAAAATAATTATAATTAATGTAACAAATAAAAAAAATCTAACTTACTAACTAATTACTATAAATTCTTATGAGAAATTATAACAAAATATATGCATGAGAGAATTTATAATTCATAATTAAATAAGAACTTTGCATATAATTATCATACAACATATTGCTTGGAAATTAGTTAGAGTCTTCAAAAGCAATTCTCATTGTCGATTAAAGGTATTTCCTCTTAGAGTCTATAAGCACTCTCATGTTATTATAGAGATAAAAGAAAACCAAAAAGATATTATACTAATTCTTATTCCCTTAAGATGAAATCTTTTATCTCAAAGCAATATTCAATTCTTAAGTGATTTCAATGACATTCCACCAAATTACCCCAACTCTCATTATGAATACTTTGATTAACAAGTTACATATGATGATCAAGCATACATAACACCATTTGCATGAATTGAAATTAAATCATAAATAATAAAAGATAAATATGTAGTTCTTAAGATTAATTCATCATTGCAATCCTCATACAAGACTTAGCCAAAATACATTATTAAGAAAGCAAACAATAATCAAATACAACATAGAAAAGGGAAGAGAAAAGATTGAATGAATAAAACCCTTCTACTATGTCTTCTAAAAGTTTCTTGATGGTGAATGATCTTCCTTTACTTCTTAGCTTTGTCTTCTTTAAGTTTTTCTCCTCCAAAAATAGATTTGACAAATGATATCTAAAATAAAAACTAAATAGTAATAATTGTCCTTTTACAATGCTCTCTATGTCTACTTCATATATTACACTTGTTATCTATCTCTAAAACACCACTTATATTCTTTATATCTAAAGCAAGGCTAAATTTATGTATTTATAGTGGCTAGAAGTGACTAGAATTCATTTAGAGTTGGAAAGGCACCACTTGACATGAAAAGTCAATCTCCTTTACAGATACTATAGCTCTAAGTGCATTTTCATCCATCTAGATGACCTTAACTCTAGAATGTTCCTTCAAAAATGTTGTAGATTATTATGTTATCTTTCTACACAACTTGAATCACCTAATTTGGATGTCTTTAGAAGAAGTTATGGCCAAAATATGAAAATTGTTTAAATTAGAAAATTGCAACTCTTTGAATAGGCATCACTGTGATGACTCATCACAGAGGCTCTCTATTACAAGTCGTGCCTCTGGTGATGACTCGTACCTCTTCTCAAAGATTCAAGCTTGACTTTTTATGCTTCCTAACTTGTTCTAATCAATTACAAGTCTCTTCCAAACATGATTTGAGCCTAAAACATGTATAAAACCTACATAATAAACCATAAAGATAAAACAAGTAAAAACAACAATATCATAATCAAATAAACACACAAAACATAATGAAATCAAATGAAAATGAACCTTAACTAACCTAAATAACTATGCACATTTTCCTTATATCAATCATCAAACACCTCTAAATCTCTTTCCCCTATTAAAAACCAAATAAGACATAAAATTATCTAATCCTATAAGTTAACCTATGCTAAGTGCTCATTAAAATCAATGAATGAATGATAAAATAAAACTAATTCTATATGAAATTTGGCACCAACAAGATTTTCATAAAAGAAAAAAAAACTTAGAGAATGGTGTTTTCTAGTCAGTTTTTTAAGGAAGTTTGCAAAATAGAGAAAAAATTGTGGTGAAGCATCTGGATAACATAGACCAAGGAAAGAAAGACTTCATGCAGGTTGAGGTTAAGACCCCTAGAAGTAAATACATTTTAGAGTAAATTACAATCCCTCCATAAGCTTTACCCTAATTCACTAGTTCATCCCTGCATTTTCAAAAGTTAACTAAATACCCCCTCAAATTTACAATAAAAATATCAAACTTGAAAGGGTAGTCAATTAGTAGAATGGGAAAATTGTTAATAAAACCAAATATAAGAGGGCTATAAATTAAGTTTTGAAAATGCAAGGACATACTAGTGGGTTTGGCCAAATCTCAGGGGTGATTGTAATTATCCCTACATTTGAATATTTCCACATTTTGAATGAGGCTAGAATTCATTTTACCATTAAAGATACATTTTTAAAATTTCTATTTTGTTCACCCTTCAACTTGTTTATTGCTAAACATTTTTTCTTAGACTTTGATTTTAGTGAGATTAACCCTTTTCAGTAACTATAATTTGAAAAACTTTTATCAAATATACTTATAATTTAATTATCTATATTTTATTTTCAATATAAAAATATTATTAATTGCTAAATATTCTTATGAACATTATATCTAAATAATATTTTTTTAGTAAAATTTTGAGATCATAATCAGATATGCATCTAAGCATCTCAACTAGGTTGACACACTTTTAGCATAAACATCACACTTTTAAAATCTAAGGAAATATTATTAAATGAAAAAATAAGAATTCGAAAAACATAAAATAAGGCATTAGCCTTATAAGAAACTAGAAAACTGGAGGCAATGATACAGAGCCCCCAGGAACTAACAAAAATGATAGGAGGCCCTCCTAATATAATCATTACTAATGGTTGTACCACAAAAATCTAAAGCTAAATCCCACCACTTAAAAGAAAAGACTGAGGCACCATGTTTAGCTAGTAGATCTGCAACAGTGTTCCCATCTCTATAAATATGTGACACTCATAAAATCATTTGAGAAGAGTACTATAAACATTGAAGCCATTCTTTTTTTATTTCCCAAGGAACAGGTTTACATTTAGTTTGAAACAAGTGAACAACATATATAGAATCACTTTCAATCCATAAGCGATGCCAACCTTTGGACTAGGCAATATCGACAGCTTTAATGGCAACATGAAGCTCTGATAAATAAGCAAAAGAAAAGCCAACTTTGAAGGAAAAAGTACCTCTCAGTAAGCCTCTCGCCATCCAAAAAATACCTCTAGACCCAGTTAACCCCAGCGAACTAAGAGCTGAACTGTCAGTATTAACTTTAAGCCAATCAAATTGAGGGGGATGCTAGGTGACTGTAATAATGTAAGGAGCCTTTCTTGAAATGCCATGAATTTTCAACATAGAAAGACTATGCAAATTATCCATTGAATTAAACATGGTTCTAACTACATAAAAATCATATTCTTTTATCATTCTCCATAAAATTCTTAAAGCTTTGCTAATGCAAGAAGCCTCCTCTTCAAAAATAGCTTCATTACAAAACTTCAAAATCGCCCAAATGGAATTCACCATAGCAACATTTTAAAGCGCAATAATCTGAGAACTAAAAGAACATTACATCTAAAATTAAGTTTAATAACGTACCTGAAAGAACCAGCTACCTCCTAAATAAGCAAGTAACATATTGCCAAATTGAAAAAGAAAATTGACAGCAAGTGAAAAGATTATCACTGTCTTATTCATGCTTAGTATAGAACACACAATGAGAATGATGCACGAAGCCTTTTTTCTTTATGTTGTCATTTGTTGGAAGACAACATAAAATAACTTGCCAATAAACAAAAAACCTGGAAGGCAGTAAAAATTTTTTCCATATGAAAGAATGCCACTGGACAGCAAGATGATGATAACACAAATGAGAGTACATATTGTAGACAACGGGGTTTAGCGCGCATCCAAGATGTTAGCAATCGTGTCACTGTTTGAGCTCAGGGCCCTAGAGAACACTCTAACCACTATCACAAAGACATGGCGTGGAGATGAGGAGTCGCCACCCAGGATAATAACTGGGACAAATCAAAAAGGTTGTACTCGATTCCCTAAAAGAAAGCTAGTACCACAACCAGGAGATTCTGGATACAGAATACCAACTTCTTTCAGTTTTATGTTCATTTAGAATTACCTTATGAATTATTATCTTATTCTCTATTTACATGCAATTTCATATGAACCCAAAATAATAAACTCCAAGGTAAACTAGTCATGAAATATACAAGTAAATAATGTATTCAATAAATCACATAATCCCTTAAGTTAGTCTAATCTATATGGATTTTAAATAGATGAGTTAAATCTACATATTTTAATATATAAGTGAACCTAAAGACCAAATTCCTTTTGATTTTAATTAAATGAACCTAAGTCTACTAATTTTAATAAAAGTGGGTCTAATTCTACATGTTATGAAGGTATTTAAATTAATGGGCCTAATTCTAAATATTTTAATTAAATAATGATCTTAAATCTATAAATTATGAAAAAGGTTTAAATTAAGTGGGCTAAGTCTAAATTAATAAAATTAAATTAGGTGGGCCTATGTTTAATTAACTAAATGGGCCTAAGGATATTTCTAACCTAAAATCTAATTAATTATGGACCTAAAAATATATTTTAATTAATTAAACCTAATTAATTATTAAGTGAGATGGGCTAAAAGAATTACCTAAACTTAAATAAATATATCAAAGCCTAAAGTGGGCTTAAGGCCTAAAACACACAAAAATAATGAATAAAACCCAAAAACAAATAATAACATAAAAGGAACAATTAATAAGGTCAAACAAATAATTAAATTTATTCCTTACTAAAACCCTAATTTTTATTAATATGCAACCTAAAATTAATCTACTTCCTCCATTAATTTTAAATAATTACCTAATTGAAAACCTAATTTTTACTAACCAATTTAATCAAAAAATCATGCAACCACACATATAGTTTTATTACTATTCCCACTATTGGGGCTATTACATTAATCCATAAAAAAAATTAATAAAATAAAAATAAAACAATAAATAAAAATAGAGATAAAAATAAAATAAAACCCTAGAAACTGAGTCTCTACGGGGCTTTGTTCATAGTCTTTTGTAGACTTCTAATGAAATTCATCTCCCTCACATGATCACCATGCGTTTCCTCCATAATCACCATAAAAATAAGATAAAACAATGATTAATGAATAATTATGATAATAACTTGAAAGAAAAATAATATAAAAATAATCAAATAAAATAATCAAATAAATAAATAATAGAAGAAGATGATATGCTTATGGATGATTTAGGGTGCTTCTCAGATTTGTGATTCACCGCTCTTGATAAATCTTCGAATCTTTCTCTATAAAAATTCTTCACGAGTCTTGAATTAAACGTTGAATCAAAAAGAATTTTAGTAAAAAATTCAAAAGAAAATCACATTTTTCCTTCTTGTTCTCCCATCTCTTCCCCTTATTTTCCTTTTCCTTTCTATGCCCTTTTTTCTCTGCCTTTTCCCCCCTCTTGCTTTTAATGCCCCCTTTTCCTTGTTATAGTGGAGCCAACAAGCCTAACCCTAATCCTAATGTGATTCTAATTCCTAAAGTGTATTTAGGAATTTTAAACCAAATAGGATTGAATTAATTAGGAAGTTTAAACCAATTAAAACACTAAATTGGAAGTAATTAGAAATAGAAAAAAAATGGAAGAATTCAATTCCGATCAGGATTGTGCAATTCCGATTGGAATTGTATAATCCCAATCGGAATCTTTATAATTCCAATTGGAATTACATAATTCCAGTCAGAATTATGGAATTCTGACACACTCATTTTCTTTTTTTTCTTTTTTTTAACATTTAATTATAAAAAGGCCCTTGAAAAACTTTAAATTTTTCAATTAGGTCCTAAAAAGAACTTTGTTATTTAGTCTTTGAAAACATTAAATCCTTCCTTTAAAAGCCCTTAGAATTTTTTAACGATCAAGTATCGAAGACATTTTCATCAGTGGAGTCCTTTACTGCATCCATAACATATCATCCCGAAATTAGGTGTCTACAGTTACCCCCCTTTGTCGCTGTTTGCTTGACAAATTATAGCAAAGCAAAATAGCACCCAATTTCTAAATTGAAATTTAGGATACTAACCTATACCCCTGCTGGTGAATTTGCTATACTCAGACGTACAACGTTTCAAATGACATATCATACTCGGTCATATGATGTTGACTATACTCGTTCATATAACCTTGGGTGAATGAACCACATTGTACTTAGTCGTACAATATTTGACTATACTCTGACGTATAGCATTAGAAAAAAAATTACATCATACTTGATTGTATGATGCTGATTATACTCGATCATATAATCGATTGAGGATACATTACACTCAGTCGTACAATGTTGACTACACTCGGTCATTTAGTCTATTTTGATAAGAAACATCATACTCAATCATATGATACTGATTATACTTATTCTTATAATCAATTGAGGATACATTGCACTCGGTCGTACAATGTTGACTACACTCAGTCATATAATCTAATAAAGAGACATCACACTCAGTCGTATGATGCTAATTATACTCAGTCCTATAATTGATTGAGGATACATTGCACTCGGTCGTACAATGTTGACTACACTCGATCGTATAGTTTGTTTTAATAAGAAACATCATACTCGGTCGTATGATGTTGATTGATTATATGATTATGTTGTAATCCATAATTGCTCACTATTAGCTGCAACCCTTCCATTACTCACTTTTGATGCTACAGTCCATAATTGCTCGCGATTAGCTGCAACCCTTTCATTGCTCACTGATGATGCTGCAGTCCAAAACTGCTTGCGATTAGATGCAACCCTTTAGTTGCTCACTGATGATGTTGTAATCCACAATTGCTCGTGATTAGCTACAACCCATTCATTGCTTACTGATGATGCTACAATCTAAAACTGCTCGCAATTAGCTATAACCCTTTTGTTGCTTACTGACTATGCTGCAATCCACAATTGCTCATAATTAGATGCAACCCTTTTATTGCTCACTGATGATGCTACAATCCACAATTGCTCGCGATTAGCTGCAACCCTTTCGTTGCTCACTGATGATGCTGCAATCCATAATTGCTTGCAAATTGACTGCAATCCTTTCATTGCTCACCTTTGATGATGCGGCAATCTAAAATTGCTCATAAATTGACTTTAATCTGTTCATTGCTTGCCTTTGATGATGCTGCAATCCATAATTGCTTGCAAATTAACTACAATCCTTTCATTGCTCGCCTTTGATGATGCTACAGTCCATAACTGTTCGCTGATTTTTATCTTTAGTCATTTGAGTCGAATGCTTTAGATTCTTTATGCTGACTAATTAGCACTTTTGTTGACTGACTTTGAATTTTGTTATGTTGATTGGCTTTACAAGTTAAGTACATTATTATTTTGAAAATTTATAAGAAAATTCATCACTTTCACGAGATAACATGTTCTTAACCAATCTCCTTAATTTTGATCCTCATGACTATCATTTATTTACCATTCGCATAGGGCAAAGGCATCGTTAACCATTTTATTCTGAGAGCATATTTTTTTACCAAATGAAGAGCTTACTTCCACACCTAAATTCAGGAAGAATCTACTAGACAAAACTTATGGTATTTGAGTATAAATGGATCATATTCTAAGTATCAAAACAGTCTTTGAATTATTTTTGTGCTTTTCTTCCTTATCCAAGTATTCCCCACCTTTCTTATATTACTCAACATGGATACCATTGGAAAGGTCCTTTGGATACTCATACTCATATAGAGCATTGGAGTAAATAGAGCAATTTTTGGCATGGTCCTCTTTTAGTATTCCTTGCCTTTCTTGTATTACTCAGCATGGATGCCACTAGAGGTTTTATGTTGATACTCTTACTCTTTTCTGAGCATTGGAGTAAATTATGCTTTCTCTTTTTTCTATTCTCCTCTTAGTATTCCCCCACCTTTCTTGCATTACTTAGCATGGATACCTTCAAGGGATTTTGTATTCATACTCATTTTTTTAGCATTGGAGTAGATTATATGCACATTTATTATTCACAAGACTAAAATGATACCCTAAAATTTAATCAATTGATACCACAAGTCCATAAATTTTGCCTTTGTATGTTCTTCCCCTCATTTAGGTGCAAAGCAAGCATTAAATTGATTAGAGTGTAGAAATTTTCAGCATAGAACTATCAATAAGACATCTGAATTTTGCGAGGCAAATAAAAGAAAGCCACTAAAATCAAATGTCATGAGATAAATTTTCACACAAGATCTCGTGGAGTGGATGAATTTCCTTTCAATTTGTGAATTTTCTTATTAAGGATTAATTTTATTACAGAATAAAAGGAGATAGAGTTGTACTACTTCCCTTTGGTATTTGCACAGGGTGAGGTTTTGACGAGTGATTGGCATTTGCTATCTTGCCCATTCTTATTGATGTATTAGTTCCTTTTCCCTTTTTCATTCTCTTTTATTTTCCCTGCATAAAATACCATCAGTTAGTATGGCCTATTTGCTAGTAAAGAAAATTATCATAATGCAATGTTATTCTTTTGCATTCTTCCCTTTCATTATGGTGATAATGTCTCTGATCACAGGGTCATGATGCTCCACCATCGAAGTTGTGGCTTTATCCCATTGATGCTATGGTATAGGGCTTCATTTCTCTTCCCCATATTTCCTACAAAATAAAAGATTTAGGAGTTAAAGGTTACTATTTCATAATCAAAGAAGTTTTCAGAGTGCATTCATCTCAAGTTTTGAGTGCATTCTTCCCTTTTTAGGGCCAAGCACATGTATCACTAGCATATTGAATCTGAGGAGCTTGAGCATCCTATCTAGCCTCTTGAAGTTTCTAGGATAATGATTCTTGGTAGTGTCATTTCTTTTATTTTCATTCTTTCATATGTTTCACATGCGAATACTCTAACTACTTTCCTGTTCTTCCAACACTAATTTCAAATGTTAGTAGCAGAGTATTTGCACAATCTTGTCTAGGCTTAAAGACTTTTATTATACAAAACAAGTGTTTCACAAAATATGTATGCAAGTGTATGCATGCTATATATGATGTGAATGATCCTAATGGGTCTCCTATTTGCAACAGAGCCACTCATCAATAGCCCATTAGTTTGAGCATTGAATGATTCGCTGTTGGTACTTCTGATGTTGAAGCTTTCGATACAATTCATCAAACTAATTAATAGGCTACCAAGTAGGGTCCATGGCTTTACAAAAGAGCTTATGATTGACCAATACACTATTGAACTTTTCTTTTATTACTATTAATGAATGAGGTATTAGCTCTTACACTTCAGCATCCATCTTCGCTCTTTGAATGCCGATACCATTTGCCAGCTAAGTTGTATTTTGCCCCTAGTTTTCATTTTTATGTGCAAGAGACCCAGTTCGTCCACTACTGTTGTTGATCCTTTGACTTATTAACCCTATTAGTTGCAATCTCATGCATTGGAGATGTAAAGGAATGGGCAAACTGACCGAAGTGAGTTTTTAATGATGAAATCAACTGGACTTGCACTTTGAAGAACTCTTGAGCAAAATATACAGCTTGATATTAATGTGATGGTTGATGCAAGTTATTGAGCCATTTGAATTCTTCAAGGTGTAAGGGGTCCCCATATCTATAAATGAGGTTCTTCTTAATAAACTTTGCCATCTGTCTAGCTTTTAAGGTGCCAAAGGATTCTACTTCTACCCATCTTGAAAACTAATCAATTGTGACCATTATATGTTTATGCCCATTTGAAGCAGTTGGCTTTACTTCCCCTATTATATATATTCCCCAAGCTACAGAGGGCCATGGAGATGTTAAATTGTTTAGAATTATAGAGAGAAATTTGACATTGATGGCATTCTCTTACTATTCGGATGCAGTCCTTTTCCATACTCCCTAATAGTACCCTTACCGAGTAATCTTCTTTGCCAGAATTATCCCACTCATATGTGATGCACAAATTCCTGCATAAATCTCTCTCATCGCATGCTTTGCTTCATCCTTCTTGAGACATCTCAATTGTATTCCATTCAGCATCCTTCTGTATAATATCCCATCATGACTTGCATAATGACGTGTAAGAACATGAAGAGCATATCTATCTTTGAAAGTTTCTTTGTCTGGGTATCTTCTTTCCTTATCTTTTATATCCACTCGGGCCTTAACCTATGAAATTTCTACTTAACAGGTTTAGCTTTAGGATATGTTGGAATGTGATGCTCTGCAATTCCCCTATCTAACCTTGGCATATCCTTATAGGACCAAGCAAATACTACCTTTCTTTTTATTAATATTCTCTCAAATGTTTCCCTCTCTTCAAGAGTTAAGTCATGTGATATAGAAATGTGTTTTGGTTGTTCATTTGTGCCCATGTTTAATGAATCTAATTGAATAGAATTAATGTCAAACATGCATGAATGATCATTATTAAAATGCACAAGACCATCAGAATCGACATCACACAAGTAAGCCAAACCATAATTTATATCATTGACCATAAAGGAAACAAAGTTTTCATCCTTAAATAAATCGAACGTTATTACATCAGTTTCTTCATAAAAAAACATCAATAAAACTATTATTAATGATACTAGCTAATTCTTGTGATGGTTCTTTGTTGGGTGGTAAAAAAAAGCAATTCTTTGATGTCTTCGGTTTTCATCTTTTCAACAACTGTCTTCATCACCTAGTCCTTGTCCTGGTCAGTAATTCATCTTCTTAATCATATTCATAACCCTTGGATCCATTACAACACCCTCTGAAATCATGGCCACCTGATAACCTGGGGGAGTGATTACCTATTTCTAACTATCAATAACTGCAAACACCATTTTGCCCATACTAGCATCTAGAGTCACCACTTCCTCATCAAGTAGGAATTTCACCTTTTGATGCACGGTTGAAGGCACTCCTCCCAAGACATGATACCAAGGTCTACCCAGAAGAAGGGCATAGGTGACAGGAATATCTAGCATAGTGAATTCCACCATTGCCTCTATAGGTCTAGTCTTTACAAAAGCCACAAAGGTTCCTTCTACACTCCTTGTACTATCATCATAAGCCCTTATTACAAGGTCTGATTATGCCAAATCCTCCACCTTCATACCTAAATTAGGTAGGATCTGTAGTGGACAAACATTAATTATAGACCTATCATCCACCATCACATAATTAGTCCTCTTCCCTTTTACTTTAGCTGGGATGAATAGTGCTTTATTATGGTTCCTTCCTTCCATAGGTAAATCCTCATTCGAGAAAGTAATGACCCTGTGCTTTTTCTCAATAACCTTGGCCACCATTACTTCAAGAGTTGCTACAGTTTCAATGTTCATCTTAGTCAAGGCCTTAACTAGGGCTCTTCTATGGCTGCTCGAATGCATTAAGAGCTCCTAAATGCTTACATTAGCCTTTTCTTTCTTGAGTTGTTCGAGAATCAAGTCCTTACCTTGTTCATTTAAGTCTTTTCCTTCAACAACTTTGTCCCTCTATATGACTTTCTCTTCTAGCTTATAACCTTTCCCGCTTCTGGTAACATGGTTGACTTCGATATTATCTACCCATACATTATACCCTTTAGTGCCTTCCTCATCCGAACTATACAAAATATCAATCATTCCTATAGTCCAATCTTTCTTCCCTTCTTTCCATACCTCAACTATACATTTTTCTTTCTTGACCAATAACTTTTCATCATCAAACTCCTCACCCCATCCTGTAGGCTCGATTATATCAATGGATATGTCAAAAGAAGGTGGTTTGGAGTAAAACACCTTATAATCGAACTTGCCTGAGGGCTGTTCTAGTAAGTCTTTTGCCACTTCCACACTTTTGGGAGTATTAGGAGATTTCTCAATATTTTTAAGGCTTAAATCCTCAAAAGAGTTTCGCACTTCTTATTTGCTCGCTCCTGAGTTGATCATCATGGTGGTTAGGGGTGGTACGTTTCGATAATTTGGGAAAGGATTATTTTGGGTATTTGGGTTTGGGCTTGATTTTTCAAGGTTTATGATCTTTCCAGAGTCTATAAGGTTTTGGATTTCGTGTTTAAGACGCATGTAAGATTCAGTAGAGTGACCAATAACTTGATAAAATTTGCAATAACTATTTTGATCAAAACCAGGAAGGTTTGGGTTTGGTGGTTTAGAAGGGGTTAAGGGTCTAAGGAGGCCTTTTTGAATGAGACGGTCTAGGACTTTGGATAAGGGTTGGTTAAAATTTGAGAATCTCCTAGGTTGTTGGATGGCATGAACTCCTATAACTCAGCTGGTATTTCCTTGTTGCGTGCCCCTAGTTGGATAATTTCTCACTCCAGTGTTCCTAGTGGCCTTCTTTTTCTCATTTTCGATCTCTTTAGCCTGTAACCCATCATCATAAAGGTCTATGAACATCTTGGGGTTCATCATTTGCAACCTCTCCACTAGGTTAGGTGACACATTTCGGACTATCATTCTAACATGGTCCTTCTCTGCCAATTTGTTCTTCATTATTCCCACCTTATTCATGAACCTAGTCAGAAAATCTGAAAATGATTCATTGGGCTTTTGCTTGGTTAGTTCCAAATCTCTTATAGACACCTCAAGCCTAGTATTATAGTTGTATTGCTTTAGAAAAGTAGTGCATAACTCTCTCCAATTTGCTCGGATAGACTTCTCTAACCCATGATACCAGTTAACGGCCATACCTTCTAAGGACATCACAAATAGCTTAGTAACCATGGCCAGAGGAGCCTTGGTGGTACGCATAGTAGTTGTGTATTGACTGAGATGAATCCTCAAGTCCCTAGTACCATTAAACTTTTACAGCTATGGAATTTTGAATTTGTTAGGTAGCCTGTCTTCCTCAAATTTCATCACATCATCAAAGTCAAACGGGTACCCTAAGCCTTGTCCTTTCTTCAACTCCTCCATCTTCAAAATCTTCTGAGTTAATGCCTTCATCTATCTGGATTCCAGCTCTTGAATGTGCTCAAGTGATTCCTTTTTTGCTTTTTCAACCATGTAACTCTCAACATCCTTGAGTTTCATTTCTTTGACATTGTCATTATTAACAGGTAGTGGACCCATAGCAGGTGGGTTGGCTGCGGCGGGTGGTACAGCAGTAGTAGGTGGTGGCATTAGTCCCACTAGAGCTTGTCTTAACTCATCTTGCATCATTGCTCTCATATCATCCATCAGTGCTCCTTTGACGTCTTCTAAGGTCCATTTTCCTCCCTCTTGTTGTTCCATTCTTTCAGTTTTTTCATGTTGTGTAGCATCCAAATAAAGCGAATTAATGGGGCTCTTTTTCAGTCTGTTAAGGATCTCTTTCATGATCAATTGGGGCTTGAATTAGTTCTCACCAGTCTGCCACCTTTTTGACTCCAAACACAAGAAGACCTAAATGAATCTATGATGGCTGTAGGACAAATTGTTAGTATGATGCATGAGATGCATGTATGTATGTATGCATGATGAACATGCTATGCAATAAGTAGCAAGTAACAAGTTAGGTATACATACATCCTTCCAACCTTATTCCTCCTGCACACATATTCAATGGCAAGTCTCTTTTCCTAGGATTTTTGGGTCTTGGTCTTAATATCAATAGGGGATATCAGGGTCCGACGTGCATGCCAAAGCTCTCAAAGCAATAGAAGTAAAGAAACAGCATTTCTAGGTGTAAAAGATTAGCCCAATCTTTATTAACCCAAACGGGCTTCTAAAGTATGGGCTTGGGCCTTTACAGATAGAAATACCTTATGGCAACATTCACAAGCAATTTGGGTAGATCCTAGGCAAAATAACTAAGCAATTATATGTGGTTAAGGTTTAGTAAAAAGGTCAAGGCTCCCTTAGCAAGATGCTCTCCATTATGGACTTTAAGTTACAGGCCAAGGTCAAAGGGGCCCGGCATCCTTTGCAAACTTAAGAGAAGACTACGCCCCTTAAGGTCTTAGGTTACAGGCTCTAGTCAAATGAGCTCGGTAATCTCTGTTGGACCGAGTTAAGGCTAAGAGTGATGGTTAGCCAATCTACAACCCCATGAAGCTAGTGGAATCATGGAATCATAAACCAATGTCATCGATTAATAGGGACATGCAGAATGAATGCAAGAATAAAATAATAATTAATAAAATTATTCTAAAGAACACAAGTAGAATCAATATCTCGTATCCCAAGTGGAGTTGCCACTGTAGACGGCAGGGTTTAGCACGCGTCCAAGATTTCAGCAACCATGTCACCGTTTGAGCTTAGAGCTCTAGAGAACATACTAACCACTGTCATAAAGACATAGCGTGGAGATGAGGATTCGCCACCCAGGGTAATAACTAGGACAAATTGAAAAGGTGGTACTCGATTTCCTAAAAGAAAGGTAGTACCACAACCAAAAGATTATGGATATGGAATACCAACTTCTTTCAATCTTGTGTTCATTTAGAATTACCTTATGAATTATTATCTTATTCTCTATTTACAAGCAATTTCATATAAACCCAAAACAATAAACTCCAAGGCAAACTAGTCATGAAATATACAAGTAAATAATGCATTCAATAAATCACATAATCCTTTAAGTTAGTCTAATCTACATGGATTTTAAATAGATGAGTTAAATCTATATATTTTAATATATAAGTGAACCTAAAGACCTAATTCCTTTTGATTTTAATTAAATGAACCTAAGTCTACTAATTTTAATAAAAGTGGGCCTAATTCTACATATTATGAAGGTATTTAAATTAATGGGCCTAATTCTATATGTTTTAATTAAATAATGATCTTAAATCTATAAATTATGAAAAAGGTTTAAATTAAGTGGGCTAAGCCTAAATTAATTAAATTAAATTAGGTGGGCCTATGTCTAATTAACTAAATGGGCCTAAGGATATTTCTAACCTAAAATCTAATTAATTATGGACCTAAAAATATATTTTAATTAATTAAACCTAATTAATTATTAAGTGAGATGAGCTAAAAGAATTACCTAAACTTAAACAAATATATCAAAGCCTAACGTGGGCTTAAGGCCCAAAACACACAAAAATAATGAATAAAACCCAAAAACAAATAATAACATAAAAGAAACAATTAAATAAGATCAAACAAATAATTAAATTTATTCCTTACTAAAACCCTAATTTTTATTAACATGCAACCTAAAATTAATCTACTTCCTCCATTAATTTTAAATAGTTACCTAATTGAAAACCTAATTTTACTAACCAATTTAATCAAAAAGTCATGCAACCACACATATAGTTTTATTACTATTCCCACTATTGGGACTATTACATTAATCCATAAAACAATTAATAAAATAAAAATAAAACAATAAATAAAAATAGAGATAAAAATAAAATAAAACCCTAGAAACTGAGTCTTTATGGGGCTTTGTTCATAGTTTTCTGCAGACTTCTAATGAAATTCATCTCCCTCACATGATCACCATGCATTTTCCTCCATAATCATCATAAAAATAAGATAAAATAATGATTAATAAATAAATTATGATAATAACTTGAAAGAATAATAATATAAAAAATAATAATATAAAATAATCAAATAAATAAATAATAAAAGAAGATTAAATGTTTATGGATGATTTAGGGTGCTCCTCAGATTTGTGATTCACCGCTCTTGATAAATCTTTGAATCTTTCTCCTAAAAATTCTTCACGAGTCTTGAATTAAACGTTGAATCAAAAAGAATTTTAGTAAAAAATTCAAAAGAAAATCACAATTTTCCTTCTTGTTCTCCCATCTCTTCCCCTTCTTTTCCTTTTCCTTTCTACGCCCCTTTTTCTCTGCTTTTTTTCCCCTCTTCCTTTTAACGCCCCCTTTTCCTTTTTATGGTGGAGCTAGGAAGCCTAACCCTAATCCTAATGTGATTCTAATTCCTAAAGTGTTTTTAGGAATTTTAAACCAATTAGGATTTAATTAATTAGGAAGTTTAAACCAATTAAAACACTAAATTGGAAGTAATTAGAAATAGAAAAAAATGGAAGAATTCAATTCCGATCAGGATTATACAATCCCGATTGGAATCTTTGTAATTCCAATCAAAATTATATAATTTCGATCGGAATTATGGAATTCCGACACACTCATTTTCTTTTTTTTTTATTTTTAATTACAAAAAGGCCCCTGAAAAAATTTAAATTTTGCAATTAGGTCCTAAAAAGAACTTTGCGATTTAGTCCCTGAAAACATTAAATCCTTCCTTTAAAAGCCCTTAGAATTTTTTAAAGATCAAGTATCGAAGACATTTTCATCACTGGAGTCCTTTGCTGCATCCATAACATATCATCTCGAAATTGGGTGTCTACAAATATGCTTCACTGAATGAAACCCATCAGAAACTGGTTTCTAAACACAACAATCTTGATCATCCTTTAAAGGAGAAATAGCCAAAATAGTATATCGATTGAACACCGGCATTAGCAATATGAGTGACATTCCAAGTATCATGATTTAAAAAAGAAGAAACCAAATTTCTTAAAGATTTTTTCTCCTTTATCGAAAACCCAAGCTCATTAGCAACAGTAGGAAGGATCCATTCATTTGTCTAGAATTATATCTAAATAATATAACTATAATTTATTTATTAAACAAATTTTTATCTAATTTTTATAAAAACAAAATTTAAACAAAATATATTCTGCTAGATTTATTTTAGTTAATTCTAAATAAAAGTAAATTAAAAATTTATAACTATACATTTAAAAAAATAACAGAAAATGTGTACCTAAAAAAGAAAATAATAATTTTCGCATATACCTATTTGCATAGTGGTTACCTTATAAATAAGGGATAAAGATTTATATCACTGACTCATGATACTACAAACATATCCCCCTAGTAGATGATTACATTATTAGGAACAAATCATACATTTATAAAAAAGAAAAGGAATCTTTACAAAAGTACCCAAAAATGATCCTATTTTCACCAAAATATCATTTTTTTCAAAATAATTATTTGCATGTTGTTATTTTCAAGACAATTACATGAGTGCCCAATTTAGCATTTTCTCTACACAATTTTTCTTTTTTGTTCCCTTTCTCAACCATATCCTTCCCTCTCTCCTCTTCAAATTGAACAAATCCTTCAAGATCCTCATCTCCTCAAACTGCTCTTTTTTTCTCCTCCTCCTCCTTTTTGACCAGCAACCGCACCCTTATTGAATAATTAAACTTATTTTAATATATGTGGTTTTAATCAAAAGAAAAGTTGTGGGTAAGATTAAAAGAAATAAATGATGATTAGTTTGTGTGCCACTTGTATATTTTTGTGTGGTATTTGGTGTTAAAAATAATATATGTGGTTTTAAATATTTTGTATTAATTTATATTAAGTGGTTTGAATTAGTTTGGGATTAGTATAAATACCCTTCTTCTCTTGCATTGTAATTATCAAGCAAGCAATTCAAAAATAAAAGCTTGAGTTATAAGAGTTGTAGAAATTTTTTATGTTCTTGAGTATTTGAGAGTGTTTAATTAAGAATTTTTTGAGTGTTTAGTGTTTAACAAAGTGTTATCAGAGCTAAATATAGGCATATAGTATACCAAATTAAAGCTCTTGGAAAGAGGAATCCAATATAGCCAGAATCAGCCTAATCGAAGGTCGAACATGCCGCCAATCGTTGTCGGAAGTTTGCTGCCAGAAATCCAATCAACTCACTGAGTTGAAGTCGAGTCAACCTGAGTCTGAAACCGAGTCAAACTGAGTCTGAAACCGAGTCTATAGCCAAGTCAAGCTGAGTCTGTAGCCGAGCTTGAAGCCTTTTGACCAAGTCGTTGACTGAGCCGTCAAGCCATTTGACCAAACCATTGATCGAGTCATTTTCAAGCCATTAACCAACTGTTGATCACTGACTTTGACTATTAACCAAAGTTGACTTTTTTTTACTGAAGTCCATCTTAAGGTTTGCATTCTAGATCTATTCATGAAGTCAGATTTTGCAAATTCTTATCAGATTAAATAATATGGCAAATAATGTGGCATCCTTCCAAGTTCCAACACTCAATAACAATAATTATGACAATTAAAGTATCAAAATGAAGGCTCTCCTCCGTGCACATGATGTTTGGTATATCATAGAGAAAGGCTACAATGAACCACAAAATGAGACATCACTATCCCAGTTTGAGAATGATAGTTTAAAAGATTTAAGAAAAAAGGATAAAAAGGTCTCTTTCTTATCTATCAAGCCCTTGATGATGATAGTTTTGAGAAAATTTTTGACACAAACTCTACTAAACAAGCATGGGAGAAGCTGTAAACATCATATAAAGGAGAAGAAAAAGTGAAGAAGTTATGTCTTCAATCCTTAAGAGAGGTGTTTGAATCTCTGCACATGAAAGGAGGTGAAACCATTTTTGATTATTTTTCCAGAGTTTTGGCTATTTCTAATCAACTAAGAAGAAATGGTGAAAATTTAGAAGATGTGAGAATAATGGAGAAGATACTTCACTCATTAGACCCAAAATTTGAGCATATTATTGTAACTATATAAGAGACGAAAGACTTAGATGAAATGAAGATTGAGCAGCTTCTAAGCTCATTATAAGCCTATAAAGAGAAGCACAAGAAGTAGTAAGGAATCACTGAGCAACTCCTTAAACTGAAGCTTAAGGATGTGCATGAAAGCCAAGGCAATGAAAGAAATCAATGTGGCCAAGGTAAAGGTAGAAGTCGTAGACAAAGTGGAAGCCATGGTTATGGACAAGGTTAGAGTTCTTACAATAGCAACTTCAATAATTATAAGAAAGGTAAAAGTTCTACAAGAAGTCATGGGAGAGGTAATCCAAACTCAAGGTACAATAAATTCTAAGCTCAATGCTATATTTGTCAAAATTATGGGCATTATGCATTAGAATGTTAAGCTCCCAACAGTAAAGTTAAAGAAAAGACCAATTATGTAGAAGCAAAGATCAAAGAGAAGATAGTGTTGTTATCCTGTAGAACTAATGTTGAAGATCAAAGAAGTACTTGGTACCTTAATACTGGTGTAAGCAACCACATATATGGAAAAAGAAGAATGTTCATGGAACTTGATGAATCAGTGGTTGGCAATGTTTCCTTTACTGTTGATTCAGAAGTATTAGTAACAGGAAAAAATAATATCATTATTCTTACTAAAGATGGTAGTCACCTGCCATGACCCAAAACAGGGGGCCATGACCAGCGCTAGGGAACGAGAATTCTTTTGAATTTGAAACTCATAGCAAGCCTAAAAAAAATAAAAGCATGCAATATAATATAATAAATAAAATATTTATGCAGCGGAAATTAAATCTCGAATGTAAAATAATACTTCTTTAACTCATTTAATAACATAAATTTCTTCTCATATATCATAAAATCTTTAAGTATAAATTTTCGGTTTGAACTTCTGAAATTTAAATCTCATACAAACATATCATAAATACAGCTCACTATAATAACTACTGCAGTGTCTAGAATGCAAAATAAACTCAAGTAAGCAATTTACATAATAAAGCCAAAGCAGAAGAAATCCAGCAGATAGGCCTGCCACTGAGATATGAGGATGAAGACTCTCCTAAAAAATATCAACAGAGGAAGTCAGACCTCACTGAGTGAATTGTTATAATATATATACATGCGTAACTAAATGTTAAATAGAATATATATAATAAATATATATACATGCAATTACACACAGATGTTGAAATCACTTTATATATATTACTGAAAAATATCAATTTATGAAGGATCAAATAGAACCCTAAATGATCGCAACCTCAAATAGTCTTAGACAACACTCTAGCCATACAGGCTCACTTATTCCAAATAAATTCACTTATTCCATTTGGATAGTAGACTGGCCCCGAGACACTAAGTCAACCGAGCTCCAACAGTTTGACTGTCAGTGTGATTGGCCCCAAGACACTTGGTCAATCGAGCTCCAACAATCAAACTCTCAAATCACATCTCGCATCAATCATATCAAATCAATAAAGTCATAACAGGTTAGTAATTTAATCTAAATTCTATCATCGTACCGGTACGTACTCGGTCCTAGTGTTGCCCACTAGGTAGCACGTTCTATTGATATCCTTCATTAAAATAAACTCATACATTCGTAAAATAAATGATGCATGATATTAATTTAAATGGAAATATAAACCATATATATACTAGAAATATACCAAAAATAAACTAAGTATATTTCAAGTATACATATGTCCGATAAATTCAGTTCAATTATAAAATAAACCATATATATACTTAAAAAAAATTTAGGTATAAATCAAAGGGAAAAACATACATTTAATTCAAAATATACCAAAAATATACTAAAAGTATACCTAAAATATACTTGAGCATTTATTAAATCATTTATGCATAATTCATACAATTAAAACATATATTTCTAAAAACATGCAACCTAAATACACGTATATATAAAATAACAACTCATAGTTGTGCGCTCTATCAGATGAGTCCGATGGGCCTGGTCCACTAGGCCTCAATCTCGGCACAACTAACAATCAAATCACAACACAAAATTAGAATAAATCTAACTTAATTTCTAGAAACTCGATCTAGAATTCTAAACACAGACAAGGAATAGGAATTTGATCAAATGTCACGTTTTACAAGAATTCTACCAAAAATTCGATAGAACCTCCTGTGTATCATGGACATCTCTCTACTCAGAAAGTAGAGCCGGTCCTATAAGAAAATAAACTTCGAATACAGAATATCTACACAACCCCTCGGTTGGATTCCCAAACTACAATTCCACCGACCGAGGTTCACAATTCACAAGATATACACAAAATACATTAAAATACCATAAATACCATAAATACCCTCTATATACCAAAATATAGCAATTTACATATTTAAACACTAAAAATAATTTTATCACCGATATTTAGTTAAAATCCCTAATATTAATAAAATATTATAAAAATTGATAATAACTCGATAAATACACCAATACTAATGAAAATTCATTTTATAAAATCCAAATTACATAATTAGCCCAAAAAAATACTAAAAATTACTAAAAACCCATTTTATTTACAAAAATAGTGTATTGTATATAATTTGGAAATAATTTTTGAAAAATAGTTTTAATTAGTTAAAAATAGTAAATAATTTGTAAAAATCATTTTTATACCTCAAATAATTATTAAAACCAATTAAACTTAATATTTAACTAAAATTTCTACTAAATTACCAAAATACCCCTAATATATGATAATTCACATAATATATTATAATTACTCAAAAATCCACTAAAAATTATATAATTACTCTAAAATTATTTCCTCAACATATAATTCAATAAAATCAATAATTATACTCAATTAACCAATTAATTTTAACAAAATACATATATAACCTATATTTCTAAAATTCAAATAAACTAAATAAAATTATATTAATTACAAAAAAAATCACAAAAATTATAAATTAAATTCTATAATTATTCTCAACCACCATAAACATAAAAATCATAATTTCACAATTTATTTAATTAATTTACGAAAATTAGAAAATAATAAAAAATTCACAAAAATCAAAATAAATTGAAAAAATTCCAGAGTGTAGATTAAGCGAGTAGAATCAACTTTTGTGAAGGAATTAAGATTGAATATCAAAGATTGAAGTTAAAAAAATTAGAGAAACAAAAATGGCTAAAATTGAAAACAAGCTCAAATCCTTACCAAATCGAGCTTTCAAGTTAAAGGAAGCTCGGAATCAACTTCTATGGAGTTTTAGGAGCTCAACGGCAGCAAAATCACTGGATTTGGTGAACGGAAAGTGGATGAACGATGAAGAGGATGGTTTCGGCAATTTCCAGCTTCATAGGTTACAAACAGCGCCAGAGAAGATGACAGAGATGGCAGAGCTCTTGGAGGTAACGATGGCATGCCGGGAGGCACTCTGATGGCCTCTGATCGGTATTGCAGACGGTGGGAGGGGGTGAGGGGGGGGTCGTCGAGGGGTGAGAGGTAGAAGATAGGTTATATATATATATATATATATATATATATATATATATATTAAATCTTAACTTTAACTTTAATAATTTAATCAAATTATAATATATATATATATATATATATATATATATATATATATATATATATAATATTGATCATGCATGAAATCATACAATTTAATAAAATAAAATAACATTAATCAATAAAATATTATTTAAATATTATTTCCCAAAATAATGAGTTTCAGGAAAATTTTTACATAGAAAATTTTAAATAAACGTAAATAACATTAATTATTAACAAAATAATTAAATAGTTAAATATATATTAAAATTATTAATACTGCATATCCCGATACAATATAAAAATATTTAAAACTCGGGTTATTACAGTCTTCCTCCCTTACAAGAATTCGTCCCCGAATTCCAAAAGAAGTAATACAATTCAAGGAGGAAAGTGATACGGATAAGAAGCTCACATCTCGGCTTCAGTCTCCTATGTATGCTCCTCTACCCTGTTGCTACGCCATAAAACCTTGACCATCGGGATCTGCATCAAACGTAACTATCGAACTTGATAGTCAACGATCGCCATAAGTTCTTCTATGAACGTCAGATCGTCATTCACTTCCACACTATTAGGCTGCAACACGTATGAAGGGTCTGAGACATACTTCCTCAGCATCGAGATATAAAACACCGGATGCACTTGAGACATACTCAGAGGCAAAGCCAACCGATATGCAACAGTGCCAACTCTCTCCAGAATCTCGAACGGTCCTATATATCTCGGTGCTAGCTTACCCTTCCTTCCAAATCTCATTACACCCTTCATCGGAGACACCTTCAGAAAAATAAAGACTCTAACTTGGAACTCCACATCTCTGCGCCTAGGATCCGCATAGCTCTTCTGCCTGCTAACTGTAGTCTCTGATCTATTCTTGATCATAGTGACTTTCTCTGCAGCATCCTGAACCATCTCAAGTCCAGTCAAAGCTCTCTCACGAATCTCATCCCAACTCAGAGGGGATCTACATTTCCTTTCGTACAAAGCCTCGTATAGTGTCATTCTAATACTGCTATGGTAGCTATTATTATATGCAAACTCTATGAGTGCCAAATGATCATCCCAACTACCTCCCAAGTCCAAAACATACATCCTCAACATATCTTCCAATGTCTGGATCATCCTCTCAGACTGACCATCTATCTGAGGATGAAAAGCAGTACTGAAGTCCAACCTAGTGCCCATCGCTTCCTGCAACTTCTGCCAAAAATAAGAGGTAAATACTGAACCTCTGTCTAACATAATGGACACAGGTACTCCATGAAGGCACACAATATGCTTCATATACAACTTCGCCAATCTAGCTACATAATAAGTGGCTTTCACAGGCAAGAAATGTGTAGACTTGGTTAACCTATCCACAATCACCCAGATGGAATCGTATCCATCCTTAGAACGAGATAAACGAACCATAAAATCTATAGCAATCCTTTCCCACTTCCACTCAGGAATAGGAAGAGGATGAAGCTTCCCCAAAAGGCTTCTGATGTTCAGCTTTCACTTGCTAACATGTCAGACACTTAGCAACATAATCAGTGACATCCTTCTTCAGTCCATTCCACCAATACAAAACTTTGATACTGGGGTACATCTTAGTGACACTCGGATATACGCTATAGGCTGTAGAATGTGCTTCCTCAAGGATCTCTTCTCGCAAATTATCCACATCAGGAACACATAATCTACCACTAATCCACAAAATACCATCATCATCGAGTGTGAAATCAGTGAACTTCCCTGCTTGAACATTCTCTGCAAGCTCTTATAGAATAGGATCTCGACTCTAAGCTGCCTTAATCCTATCCCTCAGTACAAATCGCACCTTAAACTGAGCTAGCAGTCCACCTGATCTACTAATCTTCATCAACAGACCTTGATCCACTAACAAATGCAACTCCTGGATCAACGATCTCCTCTCTACACTAATATGAGCAAGATTGCCTGAGGACTTCCTACTCAAGGCATCTACTACCACATTAGCCTTACCTGGGCGATATAAAATCTCACAGTTGTAATCTTTCAATAGTTCCAACCATCTCCTCTACCTCAGATTTAGATCTCTCTGCTAGAAAATGTACTTAAGGCTCTTGTGATCAGTAAAAATCTCATAAGTCATCTCATACAAATAATGTCTCTAGATATTGAGAGCAAAGATCACTACAGCCATCTCAAGGTCGTGTGTAGGATAGTTTTGTTCATGCTTCTTCAATTGCCTCGAAGCATAAGCTATTACCCTACCATTCTGCATCAACACACAACCTAGGCCAACTCTAGAGGCATCACAATAAACTGTGAACTTGTCCACACCATTAGGCAAAGCTAACAGTGGGGTGGTGATCAACTTCTCCTTCAACAACTGAAAACTATTCTCATAAGCTTCAGACCACTCAAATCTTAGATTCTTCTGAGTCAAGCGAGTCATAGGAGCTACAATTCTGGAAAAATCCTATACAAACCTCCTATAGTACCCGGCTAAACCCAAATAACTCTGAATTTCCATAACTGAAGGCGGTCTAGGCCACTCAAACACTGACTTAATCCTCTATAGATTAACTTGGATACCTTCTTTTGACACTACATGTCCAAGAAAAGCAACACTCTCCATCCAAAAATCACACTTCGAGAATTTAGCATAAAGCTGATGTTCTCTCAATGTCTGCAGTACAGTCCTTAAGTGATATACATGCTCCTCCATACTCTTCGAATACACCAGTATATCATTGATGAAGACTACCATAAACTTATCTATATATGGTCTGAATACCCTATTCATCAGGTCCATAAAAGCCACTAGTGCGTTAGTTAAGCCAAAAGACATCACCAGAAACTCATAATGGCCATATCGAGTGCAGAATGCTATTTTAGGAACATCGGCTTCACTGATCCACAACTGATGATAACCTGACCTCAAATCAATCTTAGAAAAGAACTATGCACCCTGTAGCTGATCAAACAAGTCATCTATCCTCGAGAAAGGATACTTGTTTTTCACTATCACCTTGTTCAGCTCTCTGTAGTCAATGCACAATCTCAGGGTACCATCCTTCTTCCTCACAAACAAGACTGGTGCACCCCAAGGAGAAACACTAGGTCTAATGAAACCCTTATCTAATAACTCTTGCAACTGCTCCTTCAACTCTGCAAGAGCCATTATGTAGGGTGGAATAGATATAGGAGTAGTGCCTGGAACCACATCTATACAGAACTTAATCTCTCTGTGAGATGGTAAACCTGGCAACTCCTCAAGAAAAACATCAGGAAACTCACAGGCAATAGGAACATCTGTTAGTGGTAACTTCTCCACTGATGTATCCCTGACCAATGCCAAATATCCCTGACAACCCTTCCTCAGTAACTTCCTAGCTGTAATAGCAGATATGAGATTCTGAGGTGTTAAACTCCTATCACCCATAAACTTAAATTCTTCTTCATGAGGAATTCTAAAAGTCACCTCTTTACTCTGATAATCCACCACGGTATAGTGTTGAGATAACCAATCCATACCTAGAATAACATCAAACTCCATCACATTCAACAGAATCAAATCAGTAGATAATTCTCTACCTCCAACAAGAACCGGACAACCAGAAAGAATAACGTCGATGTCCAAAGAATCACTTAAAGGAGTGGCGATAGACAAAGGAAAAGCCATCCTCGAAGCTTGCCAACAAGACTTAGAAGAAAAAATAGGAGAAATGAATGAATGTGTGGCACTCGGATCAAACAGAACCCATGCATCTAGGTAACAGATAGAAATAATACCTGCCATGACTGCATTAGATGCCTGAGCATCCTGCTGAGTGAGATGGAAGACTCTGACATGTCCTCGACCTCCCTGCTGGCTAGTAGAAGCCTAGCCAACACCTCTGCCACCTCATCTAGTACCTTTACCATGACCCTACTAAGGAACAATCTGGGTAGAACTCTAATGCTAGGCTAGAGGCAACTGAAAAGGAATAGGTGTAGCACTAGCAATCAACTGCTGAGGAAATCATGGAATCTATGGTTGCTGATACCTAGAATAGGGACACAATCTGGCTAAATGTCTCATTTGCCCGCATCTAAAACACATCAGCAGTGTCATGTAACACGGTCCCTGATGGACTCTGTTGTAGGTCTGACATACACTAGCAGCTAACCCAGAACTACAACCCCTGCTACAACTCGAAGCACCTGACCCAAGTCTAAATGGTCTACGCTGACCTTCATGTCTACTGCTTTGATGTATCCACTGCTGCTGTCTCTGAGTCTGCTGGGCTAGACCCCTCTGCTAACTACTCGATCCAATTTGAAAACTTGAGTACGGAGTAGTTTGGAATCCATCTGACTAAACACCCAACTGGTAATAATCAGGTATAGCTCCTTGCTTGACTAGCCTTAGCTCAATCTCGTTGGCCAACTCAATCACTAACTCCAGAGTAAGGCCCACTGTAGGCATACCAGCAAATGCAGAACCCAATCCAATGATGTATGTAGTGACTGTGAAGTACTGGGTCTCGCATCAGATCCTTTGCATATCTGCCAAGCCAGAAGAACTTTCGAGTGTAGTCCTTAATAGATCTGTCACCACGAGAAATACTGGTCAGTCGGAGTCGATAACTCATACGAAGTGGCTTTGGGCAGAATCTCCTTATGAATCGCTCTCTGAACTGCGCCCAGGTCATCGTCATCATATACGATTGGATCATCTTAATAAACCAGTCCAAGGCTAGTCCCTCAATAAAAAGCTCGATTATCATGATCCGCTGGCACTCGGTGTGAGCAGTCCAAGTCCTCGTCTCGATCGCATGTAGAAAATCCAATGGATAAGATGTCCCATCGAAGGCGATCCTGCTAACTCTAGCATAGAATAGAGTTGCCTTAGGGTCAAACATACCCTGTTAATAGGCAGGTTGAATAGGCTAAACTATTGGAGGTACAAGAACATCCTCAAACTCTGACTCTACAAGCTCCTCATCCTGTAACTCTCTCTACCTACGGTGACCTAGTGCTCCTAAAGGTCTACCTCTGCCATGACCTCTGCGCCTAACTGGCGGCTCAAGAGGTAAAACCTCATCCTAGAAGGACTCATCATCCTTGGCCTCAACGACCGATGGAGCGACATACGCTCGCCTCCTCATTCTGAAAAGAAAAACAAAAGGATTCAGACAAAATAGACAATGGAGGATAACGCAGAAAACTAAATCAAGGAATACTTATCAAGACATACTCGAACCTAATTCACTACAGTAGTTTCAACAGAAACACAACACTAAAAACTAGGGCCACAACTCTCACAACTAAGGCCCTGACACAGAACTCTACTCTAATACCAACTTTGCCATGACCCAAAACAGGGGGCCATGACTGGCGCTAGGGAACAAGAATTCTTTTGAATTTAGAACCCGTAGCAAGCCTAAAAAAAATAAAAGCATGCAATATAATATAATAAATAAAATATTTATGCAGTAGAAATTAAATCTCGAATGTAAAATAATAATTCTTCAACTCATTTAATAACATAAATTTCATCTCATATATCATAAAATCTTTAAGTATAAATTTTCAGTTTAAACTTCTAAAATTTAAATCTCATACATACATATCATAAATACAGCTCACTACAACAACTACTGCAGTGTCTAGAATGCAAAATAAACTCAAGTAAGCAGTTTACATAATAAAGCTAGAGCAGAAGAAATCCGGTGGACAGGTCTACTACTGAGGTCTGAGGATGAAGACTCTCTTGAAAAATATCAACAGAGGGGAGTCAGACCTCACTGAGTGAATTGTTATAATATATATACATGCATAACTAAATGTCAAATGCAGACACTCAATAGAATATATATAATAAATATATATATATATAGTCAATTACACACAGATGCTGAAATCACATTATATATATTACTGAAAAATATTAGTTTATGAAGGATCAAATAGAACCCTAAATGATCGCAACCTCAAATATTCTTAGACAACACTATAGCCATACCGACTCACTTATTCCAAATAAATTCACTTATTCCATTTGGACAGTACACTAGCCCCGAGACACTAAGTCAACCGAGCTCCAGCAGTCTGACTGTCAGTGTGATTGGCCCTGAGACACTTGGTCAATCAAGCTCCAGCAATCACACTCTCAAATCACATCTCACATCAATCAGATTAAATCAATCAAGTCATAATAGGTTAGTAATTTAACCTAAATTCTATCATCATATCGGTACTTACTCGGTCTTAGTGCTGCCCACTAGGTAGCACGTTCTATTGATATCCTTCATTAAAATAAACTCATACATTCATAAAATAAATGATGCATGATATTAATTTAAATGGCAATATAAACCATATATATACTAGAAATATACAAAAAAATAAACTAAGTATATTTCAAGTATACATATGTCCGATAAATTCAGTTCAATTATAAAATAAAACATATATATACTTAAAAATAATTTAGGTATAAATCAAAGGGTAAAACATGCATTTAATTCAAAATATACCAAAAATATACTAAAAGTATACCTAAAATATAATTGAGCATTTATTAAATCATTTAGGCATAATTCATACAATTAAAACATATATTTCTAAAAACATGTAACCTAAATACACGTATATATAAAATAACAACTCACAGTTGTGCGCTCCACGAGATGGGTCCGATGGGCCTGGTCCACTAGGCATCGGTCTCAGCGCAACTAACAATCAAATCATAACACAAAATTAGAATAAATCTAACTTAATTTCTAGAAACTCGATCTAGAATTCTAAACACATACAAGGAATAGGAATTTGATCGAATGTCATGTTTTACGAGAATTCTATCAAAAATTCGGCAGAACCTCCTCTATAAAATGGGCATCTCTCTACTCAGAAAATAGAGCCGATCCTGCAAGAAAATACACTTCAAATACAGAATATCCACACAACCCCTCAATCGGATTCCCAAACTACAATTCCACCGACGAATTCACAAGATATACACAAAATATATTAAAATACCAAAAATACCCTCTATATTCCAAAATATAGCAATTTACATATTTAAACACTAAAAGTAATTTTATCACTGATATTTAGTTAAAAACCCTAATATCAATAAAATATTATAAAAATCAATAATAACTCGATAAATACACCAATACTAATGAAAATTCATTTTATAAAATCCAAATTACATAATTAGCCCAAAAAATACTAAAAATTACTAAAATCCCATTTTATTTACAAAAATAGTGTATTGTATATAATTTGGAAATAATTTTTGAAAAATAGTTTTAACTAGTTAAAAATAGTAAATAATTTGTAAAAATCATTTTTATACCTCAAATAATTATTGAAACTGTAATACCCTATATAATTACTTAAATAATAAGGGGTATTCTTATCAAATCATATTATTAATAATTACTTTCCTTATCATATTATATTATATGTATGTTAATATTATTTAGAGTATTAATATGCGTGAGTATTATTATTTACTTATTATCTAGGATTACATTGTTATTATTATTATTAGTATTATTATTATTATTATTATTATTATTATTAGTGCTATTCTAAATTATATTAAATTTATTGTCTATATGTGTGTCTATAAACCAATATATATATATATATATACACATATATCTATGTATGTATGTATATTTATAGATATAGATGTAGGGTTTAATTATTATATGTGTATGTATATTAGTAGGTTAGATGATATATATATATGTATGTATATGTGTGTGTATATATATATATATATATATATATATATATATATATATATATATATATATATATGTACCCATCAAAGAACCCGAAGAACCCTCCCCTATCACCCACACTTTCCTCACCACCACCATCACCGACGCTCCCTTCACTGGCGCCACCCTCACCTTCACCAGAGGACCTGAGCTCGCGATCTGCTGCTGCTGCACTTCTTCTTCTTCTTCTTTCCCCGTCAGGCAACCAGCTCCCTCCCTGTGCGCGATAGCACCCTTCTGCCATCTTCGTCCCTCCGCTGTCATTGCCTTCTACTCCGCCTGTGCTGCCTCTCAACGGTGACCTGCTGCTCCATCTTCTCTGTTTTCTGGTGGCAGCAAACTTCCTTTCCCCAGCCCTTCCAGCTTGACAGTAAGTCATGCTCACCCGATTCCTTCATTTTCTTCCTTGATCTTGAATTTTTTTTCGGTTGGTTATCTAAATAGGGTGTTTTAGTGCAATGAGGAAGATAATTGCTCATTTGGATTATTTTTAGGAATTTTTAGATTTTTCCAGAATTTTGTTTGAATTTTTGTTATTTTAATCACTTGATTTTATTCTATTCTTAAGTGTAATTAGTGATTAGGTTAAATATAGTTAAGTGTTTTTAAGTTTATTAATTTTATTTAGGGTTTTAGAAATTATGGAGTTAATTATAGATTTTATAAAGTTTAGGTATTTAACCAATATATATGTTAATTTTGAAATTTATTGTTAAAAAAATTATAAAATTTTAATAATTGAGATTATTATTAAATGTTGTTAATTTTAGAACTCAAATTCTAATTCTTGAGATTTTTATACTATTTTTTTATAAATATTTTTGAGTTATGCCAAATTTGATTTTTGGTTAAATAATATTTTTGGGAGAAAATTTTTGGTTGATTAAATATTTTAATTATATTAGGGAGGTTTATTTTAAGAAAATAAATTTTTGGCATGATTAAAGAATTTTAAGGGATTATTCTAGTATTAAAAACACATTGTGTAAATTATGTATTTTAGGGGGGTAAAAATGTAATTTTACACTAAGTATGATATATATATATATATATATATATATATATATATATATATATATATATATATATATATATATATATATTAAGAAAATAAATATTATTAATTTTTGATATTTGTTTGAACTGTGATCTTGATCGGGGCAAATTGTAGTTTTGGAAGCCCGACTCGAGTGTAGATGATGTGAATATTAGAAGTAAATTTTCTATGCAGGTCTGGCTCTACCTTCGGTAGAGAGATGTCCATTTTACAGAGGAGACTCTACTAAAATTTCGATAGATTTTCTCATAAAACGTGATACTCATAAAAATTTCTACCGTTAGTTAGGTTAAATCCTGTCTGTCGAGTCTTGTCCGATTTTCCTCGAGTCAGTTTGGAATTTCATTATTTTGTTGATTTCTGATTTTGATTCCTTAGTCATGTTTTAAAAGTCGATTATTATTTTCTTTTAGAGCATTTCAGAGCAGAAGTTGTGAGGCCGAGGCAGACGCGTGGTCGTTGGCCTTCGCATTCATCCTGTAATTCAATAGAACGATCTGTGCATGTGTTTATTTAAAGAATGCATGCGCTCATATTTCTATTATATTGATTATATTATTTATTTAATTTAATGCTATTATTTATGATTTAAATGCATTTTATTTATTTAAAATTGATTTAAGAAATTTTGGTAGAACGGGCTACCTGGTGGGCTTCACCAGGACTATGTGCACATGGTAGAGATTGAGAGACGGATTCGATAATTGTATGATTGATGAATGTTAAACTGGGACGGGTGCCTTGGTGGAAGCCTTTGCTCTCGGGGACCGCCAGTGATTGGAAAGTCAATAATGGACTGGGATGGGTGCCTCGGTTGATGCCTTAGCTCTCGGGGACCGCCAGTGCCATTTATTTAGATTAAGTGAATGACTACGGCTTGGTGCCTTGGTTGATGCCTTTGCTCTCGGGGATCGGTAGTCTAGTTGGAATAAGTGGGCCCGATTTGCCATTTAAATTTTGGGTTTAGGGTTCTACCGAGATTTTTTAAAAGCTATACATATATATTAATAATTATTTTCACTATAAACATATATAGTTTTCAAAAAGATCTTCAAACCGTACAGCTCTATTTATTGGCTTACTCAGTGAGGTCTGATTCCCCTCAATTTTTTTTTTCAAGGGCTTGGGAGTTCGACCTCAGACTACCTCCACGCTGGGTTTCTTCTTCACTGACTATTTTATGTAGGTCATTGTAAGCTATACTGTGTGTTAATCCAAGTTACTACAGTAGTATATGTATTAAGAATTTGGATGGTTTAAGCATAATTATGTAGTTTATTTGTACAAAACACACTCATGTATAAGATTTAAGTTCAATATATAATATGAGATTTTGAAACACATTATTATTTAAGCAGTTGAATTTGTGTAATTTGAGAAAAATCAGTTTGATAATATGTTATGCTTTTAATTAAAGTTTAAAATATGAATGGTTTTATTTTCTTTTCCTTTAGGCTTACTACGGGTTTCGGGGGCCTTATGCCTACCCATTCCCTAGTGCCGGTCACGTGCCCTCGGGTTCGGGTCGTGACAAAGTTGGTATCATAGCATAAGTTCGATTAATTGTCTATGTCTGTCTTTTTATGTAACTACTGCAGCTTTAGGATTGATAATTGTCTTGAGATGTTATTATTTCTAATTCCGCGTTGCTTTAAATATTTTTACCCCATTTTAAATTCAATTTTTCCTTGTCTTCTTTTCAGAATGAGGCGTGTACGTACTGACCCAGATGTTGATCCGACCCTTAGGTTTAATGAGCAGTCTGTGCACGATGAGGCTCCCCTTCCTGCTCCACGTCGTAGGGGCAGAGGTAGAGGTAGAGGTTGAGCCAGGGTAGCTGCAGCTGAGATTCCTGATCAGCAGCTAGTCGAGCCTGAAGCCCCAGCCGTTGACCCCACAGCCTTTGTAGCTGGACTGGTAGGGATTAATCAGGGTCTAGCAGCATTGAATCAGGCGATGCCCCTTGTACAGCAGATGCTTCAACAGAGGAACCAGGGTATGTCAGACACTGAAGCAGCACTTCTTTACTCTCGGATCGGTAGAGTTTCTTATGACGGTACGGGTGATGCCTTAGACTTCATTAATGCGATTGAGGCACGCACCAGGACATGACATACAGATTATTAGAGGATTATGATTGTGGAGTTATCGATTCAGGCAACTGCTCAGGATTGGTTTATGCAGTCGATTCGGCCATCGATGCATGAGCTAACTTGGCCAAAGTTTAAGGACTGCTTCTTGAGATTTTTTTATCCTCCACCCACCAGAGATGCCTACAGGTGGTAGCTACTCCATATCACTAGAGGCGATAGATCAGTGGAAGACTATACCAGAGAGTTTAATAGGCTATCCCAACATGCAGAAGATATCAAGAGGGACCCTTACAGAGCAGTGGAGTTGTATGTTACTGGATTAGGACTCACTTTTATTGGTATGCGTACCGAGGACCGCACCCTAGAGAGTGTGATTGAGGAGGTCCGTTTGATAGAGAGGCGACATATCCGCTAGGGCACCATGATAGATCCTTATATGATCGGGGGCAGTGGTTATGGTGTAGCTCCCGGGTACCAGCAGCCAGCATTTCACATCGGCAGTTTGAGTCAGTAGGCTGCAAGTAGTTCTCAGCAGAGTGGTAAGAGGTCTAGGACTCACCGAGTTGGCCGACATGGATATGCCTCAAACAGGAGAACCAGCAGGAGTTAAAGATTCGGTACAAGAGTTAGTAGCAGCAGTAGTGGGCAAAGTTTCGGGCAGAGTAGTTCTGGGTCTGGAGCCAATGCTTGCGCGAGTTATGGACGATTTCATCAGGGCCCGTGTCATATGTTATTGGGCGCTTGATTCAGATGTGGGCAGGTTAGACATCTTGCCAGAGCTTGTCCCCACTCCAGATACCAGCCACAGTACGTTCAGGGTTCTTCTTCATCAGTGGCTCAGCCCTACTATCTGATGCCTCAGTAGTATCGAGCACCCATACAGCCATAGCAGAGACTGCCTCAGCCTATGAGTCAGCAGGGTTGAGGTTCAGTTGGTAGACCTAGCGAACGTGGTTTTGCGCAGCCTTCGACTTCTCAGCAGGCAGGTCGTGGTCAGGCTTGAGTGTTCACTTTGACACCACAGGATGCTCAGACCTCGAATGCAATGGTAGCAGGTATTCTCTCAGTATGTGCATGCGATGCTATAGTGTTATTTGATCCCGGTGCTTCACATTCCTTAATTTCTCCTATGTTTGCTTCGAGAATCGAGTGGCAGCCTTCTAGGTTGTCCTTTCCTCTATCTGTTTCAACTCCTCTTAGTGACGAGTTAGAGACAAATGTCTTCTTTCCTTCGTGTCCTGTGATAATTGATGGTAGAGAACTATTGGCGGACTTAGTATTGCTCGACGTACTGGAATTCGATGTCATTTTGGGTATGGATTGGTTGTCGAGGTATTTTGCCTTTATGAATTATAGAGAGAAAGAAGTGGTGTTAAGAATTCCAGGTGAAGAAGAATTCTGTTTCAAGGGTGAAAAGAGCTCCATGCCTCATAATCTCATTTTTGCCATTACAGCCCGAAAGATGCTTAGAAGGGGTTGTCAGGGATACTTGGCAGTGGTAAGAGATGTTGAGAAGGAGAATGTGGCAATTGAGCAAGTGCTAGTGGTGTGTGAATTTCTGGATGTCTTTCCTGAAGAATTACCAGGATTACCACCAGACAGAGAGATAGAGTTCTGTATCGATGTCATACCTAGTACGGATCCTATTTCTATGCCACCTTACAGAATGGCACCAGCTGAACTGTAGGAGCTAAAAGAGCAGTTGCAGGAGTTACTTGATAAGGGTTTCATCAGACCCAGTACATCGCCTTGGGGTGCTCCGATGTTGTTCGTGAAGAAAAAGGATGGTAGCCTTCGCCTTTGTATTGACTACAGGCAGTTGAATAAGGTCACCATCAAGAACAAGTACCCACTTCCGAGGATCGATGATCTATTTGATCAACTTCAAGGTGCTACGTGCTTCTCTAAAATAGACCTGAGATCTGGGTATCATCAGTTGAGAATCAGAAGAGGTGATGAGCCCAAGACAGCCTTTCGAACAAGATATGGCCCTTATGAGTTTTTAGTAATGTCCTTTGGGTTTACTAATGCCCCAGCAGCCTTTATGGACTTGATGAATCAGGTATTCAGGCCATACTTAGATCGGTTTGTGATAGTTTTCATTGATGATATCTTGGTTTATTCCAAGAGTGAGGCTGAGCATGTGATGCATCTGAGAAGGGTACTTCAGACTTTAAAGGAGCACGGGTTGTATGCCAAATTCTCAAAGTGCGAGTTCTGGTTGCATCAAGTGGCATTTCTAGGCCACATGGTTTCTCGAGATAGCATACAGGTGGACCCTAAGAAGATAGAGGCTATTACAGAGTGGTCAAGGCCGACTATAGTTAGGGAAGTACGGAGTTTCCTAGGTTTAGCATGCTATTACAGAAGATTTATGAAGGACTTCTCCAGAATTGCTACACCTTTGACAAGGTTGGCCCAGAAGAGTGCTAAGTTTGTATGGACAGACAAATGCGAAGAGCACTTTCAGTTATTGAAGGACTTATTGACGTCGGCTCCAATTCTAACTTTACCCTCTAGAAATGAAGGTTATACAGTGTATTGTGATGCTTCTAGAGTAGGATTGGGCTGTGTGTTAATGCAAAATGGCCAAGTGATTGCTTATGCTTTGAGGCAGTTAAAGAAGCACGAGCAGAACTATCCTACTCACGACTTAGAGATGGCAGCCGTGGTGTTTGCTTTGAAAATATGGAGGCATTACTTGTACGGAGTGACGTGTGAGATATAAACTGATCACAAGAGCTTGAAATATATTTTCCAGCAGAGGGACTTGAATCTGAGGCAGAGGAGATGGATGGAACTCCTTAAGGATTATGATTGCTCCATTTTATACCATCCAGGCAAGGCGAATGTTGTTGTGGATGCCTTGAGTAGAAAATCAGCAGGCAGCCTTGCCCATATCAGTACAGAGAGAAGGCCCATTATAAAAGAGTTGCATGGGTTGATTGATCAGGGGTTGCAAATGAAAGTTACCCGAAAGTGCCTTTTAGCTCAATTCAGTGTACGATCAGTATACTTGGATCGGGTTAAGGCAGCTCAGAGTAGAGACCCCCAGTTGTAGAGGATCATGTATGAAGTGCAACAAGGGCAGTCATGGGACTTTGTGATTGACAGAGAAGGTGTATTGCGGTTGGGCACTAGGATTTATATGCCAGATGTTGATGACTTGAGAAAGGAGATTATGGAAGAAGCACATTTTTTTGCATATAGTGTTCATCCAGGTTCTACCAAAATGTATTATAATCTGAAGGATACATATTGGTGGAATGGAATGAAGAAGGATATTGCAGAGTTTGTATCTAGGTGCTTGACTTGCCAGCAAGTAAAGCTTGAACATCAGAGACCCTCGGGACTGTTACAACCCATGCTAATTCCTGAATGCAAATAGGATATGATAGCCATGGATTTCGTGATTGGGCTACCTCGGGCTACTGGAGGTTATGACGCTATTTGGGTGATTGTTGACAGGTTAACTAAGTCAGCACACTTTCTGCCTATAAAGAAGACGTACTCTACTGATAGACTGGCAAGACTTTATGTCAATAGGATTGTTTGTCTACATGGAGTACCTGTGAGTATAGTGTCGAATAGAGGAGCCACCTTTACCTCAGTCTTCTGGCAAGAATTACATAAGGCCTTAGGTACCAGATTGGATTTCAGTACAGCCTTCCACCCTCAGACAGATGGTCAGTCATAGAGGACCATCTAGACGTTAGAAGATATGTTGAGGATGTGTGTAATGGATTTTGGAGGACAATGGGATTCACACTTGCCATTGATTGAGTTTGCTTATAATAACAGTTATCATGCTAGCATCGAGATGGCTCCGTATGAGGCACTATCTGGTAGGAAGTGTAGATCACCTTTGTATTGGGAGATTGGTGAAAGGCAGTTAACGGGACCAGAGTTGGTGCATATCACTTCAGAGAAAGTCCCCATTATTCAGCAACGATTGAAGATAGCCTTCAGCAGACAGAAGAGCTATGCTGACCCTAAGAGGAAGGATGTATCCTTCATGGTGGGAGACATGGTGTTCCTGAAGGTGTCTCCAATGAAAGGAGTTATGAGATTTGGCCAGAAGGGTAAGCTAGCTCCCAGATACATTGGACCGTTTGAGATTTGGTCTAGAGTGGGTGAAGTGGCGTATAGGTTGGTGTTACCACCAGAGCTATCGAAAATACATCATGTATTTCATGTTTCCATATTGAGAAAATATGTCCCTGATCCTTCTCACATGTTGCAACCTCAAACTGTAGAGCTTAGCGACGATTTGACTTATGAGGAGTACCTGGTGGTGATTGTGGATCGCCAAATCCGACAGCTGCGAACTAAGGAGATACCGATGGTGAAGGGCTATGGAGTAACCATTCCGCAGAGGATTGCACTTGGGAAACTGAAGCCGAGATGCGAGTTTCTTTCCCGTATCTCTTCCCTTCTTAGCTTTGTAATTCTTCTTTTCTTTCTTTTCTTGAATTCGAGGGCGAATTCGTATAAGGAGGGGAGACTATAATACCCTATATAATTACTTAAATAATAAGGGGTATTCTTATCAAATCATATTATTAATAATTACTTTCCTTATCATATTATATTATATGTATGTTAATATTATTTAGAGTATTAATATGTGTGAGTATTATTATTTACTTATTATCTAGGATTACATTGTTATTATTATTATTAGTATTATTATTATTATTATTATTAGTGCTATTCTAAATTATATTAAATTTATTGTCTATATGTGTGTCTATAAACCAATATATATATATATATATATATATATATATATGTACCCATCAAAGAACCCGAAGAACCCTCCCCTGTCATCCACACTTTCCTTACCACCACCATCACTGACGCTCCCTTCACCGGCGCCACCCTCACCTTCACCAGAGGACCTGAGCTCACGGTCTGCTGCTGCTGCACTTCTTCTTCTTCTTCTTTCCCCGTCAGGCAGCCAGCTCCCTCCCTGCGCGTGACAGCACCCTTCTGCCATCTTTTTCCCTTCGCTGTCATTGCCTTCTACTCCGCCTGTGCTACCTCTCAACTATGACTTGCTGCTCCATCTTCTCTGTTTTTTGGCGGCAGCAAACTTCCTTTCCCCAGCCCTTCCAGCTTGACAGTAAGTCATGCTCACCCGATACCTTCATTTTCTTCCTTGATCTTGATTTTTTTTCAGTTGGTTATCTAAATAGGGTGTTGTTAGTGCAATGAGGAAGATAATTGCTCATTTGGATTATTTTTGGGAATTTTTAGATTTTTCCAGAATTTTGTTTGAATTTTTGTTATTTTAATCACTTGATTTTATTCTATTCTTAAGTGTAATTAGTGATTAGGTTAAATATAGTTAAGTGTTTTTGAGTTTATTAATTTTATTTAGGGTTTTAGAAATTATGGAGTTAATTATAGATTTTATAAAGTTTAGGTATTTAACCAATATTTATGTTAATTTTGAAATTTATTGTTAAAAAAATTATAAAATTTTAATAATTGAGGTTATTATTAAATGTTGTTAATTTTAGAACTCAAATTCTAATTCTTGAGATTTTTATACTATTTTTTTATAAATATTTTTGAGTTATGCCAAATTTGATTTTTGGTTAAATAATATTTTTGGGAGAAAATTTTTGGTTGATTAAATATTTTAATTATATTAGGGAGGTTTATTTTAAGAAAATAAATTTTTCGCATGATTAAAGAATTTTAAGGGATTATTCTAGTATTAAAAACACATTGTGTAAATTATGTATTTTAGGGGGGTAAAAATGTAATTTTACACTAAGTATGATATATATATATATTTTAATTAGCTTTATTACTATTTAAAGGGTTTAGACAAATTTTATAAATTAATTGATATAATTACCTAAGTAGTGTAAAATTTTAAATATCAAATTCCCAATATATATATATATATATATATATATATATATATATATATATTCCTATAATACATTACCAAGGTTTAATTTGGATAATAATTATATTTATATTGTTGGTGATGGAATACAAATTTAATTGTTTAATTTTGAATAATTAAGATTTTATATATATATATTAAAACTTAACTTTAAGTTTAATAATTTAATCAAATAATAATTATATATATATATATATATATATATATGCATGTATATGTATATATATTAATATACAAAATATTGATCATGCATGAAACCATACAATTTAATAAAATAAAATAACATTAATCAATAAAATATTATTTAAATATTATTTCCCAAAATAATGAGTTTTGAAAAAAATTAGGTAGAAAATTTTAAATAAACGTAAATAACATTAATTATTAACAAAATAATTAAATAGTAAAATATATATTAAAATTATTAATATTGCATATCCCGATACAATATAAAAATATTTAAAAAATCGGGTTATTACATCACCAATCAATTTCTGATGTCTATCGTGTGCCTAATATGACATGCAATATTTTGAGTATGGTTCAGCTCTTAGAAAAAGGCTATGATTTTTACTCAAAAGATTATTATCTTTTTATAACAAATGGCAATGGAGATTTGATAACCAAATAAAAAATGTCCAAAAATAGACTATTTTCCTTTGAATATTCAAAATAATGTTGTAAAGTGTTTGAAACCTTATTACAAAGATGCATCTTGGTTATGGCATCTTTGATTTAGGCACCTCAACTTTGGAAACTTGGAACTATTATTGAAGTAGAGAATGGTGAGAGGACTACCTTGCATCAATCATTCGGATCAATTTTGTGAAGGGTGTTTGCTCGGAAAGTAGTTCAGAAATAGTTTTCCTAAGGAATCATGCTCAAGAGCCAAAAAGCCATTAGAGTTCATTCATATTGATGTGTGTGGGCAAATTACTCCAAGCTCTCTTGGTAAAAATAACTATTTTCTTTTTTTAATTGATGACTTTCCTAAAAAAACTTGGATATATTTCTTGAAGCAAAAATCAGAGGTCTTTGAAGCATTCAAGACATTTAAAGTTGTTGTGGAGAATGAGAGTGGTCAAAAGATTAAAGCATTAAGATCAAATCGAGGAGGAGAATTCACTTCAAAGGAATTCTAAAAGTTTTGTGCAACAAATGAAATTAAGCATTTTCTCACCATTCCAAGATCTCCACAATAAAATGGCATTACATAAAGAAAAAATAGAACTGCCCTTGATATGGCACAGAGCATGCTTAAAAGCAAATATTTGACAAAAGAATTTTGGGTTGAAGTAGTAGCTATAACAGTCTACCTATCCAACCGATCTCCAACAAGAAGTGTTTGGGGAAAGACACTGCAAGAAGCCTGGAGTGGAAGAAAGCCCAGAATTTCTCACCTCAAAGTATTTGGAAGTGTAGCCCATATTCATGTACCATATGAAAGAAGAATCAAGCTTGATGATAAAAGTGAAAGATACATCTTCATCGGCTATTCCACTCATTCAAAAGGGTATAAGCTATACAATTCGAACAGTAAGAAGTTTATGATCAGCCGAGATGTGATGTTTAACGAAAAAAATGAATGGGAGTTCAATTCTTCAATAGATGAATTCAATTTCTTTCCTCAATTTGATGAAGCAGAGTAAAAGCCAGTAGACCAACTAGGTGAATTTCAGTAAGAACCTACTACACCACGTACTTCACGAATATGAAGTGATGAAGACAATTCACCACCATCTTTCCTAGATGAAATAAATGAAGAATGAATAAGAAGTCTTAAAGATATCTATGAGGTGATTTATAGACTTGAAAATCTTACTCTTTTTTATCTTTTTGTTGACTATGAACTAGTAAACTTCCAAGAAGCTGCGAAAGATGAAAAATGAAGAAATGAAATGGATGATAAAATTAAAGCCATTGAAAAGAATGACACTTGGGAACTCACTACTATTCCAAAAGGACACAAGCCAATTGGTGTCAAATGGGTCTATAAAACAAAGAATAATGCCAAAGGAAATGTCGAAAAGCACAAAGCAAGGCTAGTTATAAAAGGCTACAATCAAAAAGCTAGAATTAACTATGACGAGGTATTTGCTCCTGTTGCACACTAAGAGACTGTGAGACTGATTATTTCTTTAGTAGCTCAAAATAAATGGAAGATTCACTAAATGGATGTAAAATCTGCCTTTCTAAATGGAGTTCTTGAAGAAGAAGTCTACATTCAGCAACCCCCAGGCTATGAAGTCAAAGGACAAGAATGCAAAGTCCTATCATTAAAGAAGACCCTTTATGGATTGAAGCAAGCTCCTAAAGCATGGAATAGCAAAATTGACAACTATCTTCAATAGAATGGCTTCATCAAATGTCCATATGAACAAGCCCTCTATTTCAAAATCAAAGAAGGAGATGTCTTGATCGTGTGCTTGTATATGGACGACTTGATCTTCACCGGAAACAGCCCTAACATATTCAAAGACTCCAAAAAGGAAATGACAATGGAGTTTGAGATGACAGACATTGGGCTTATGGCATATTATCTTGGCATTGAACTTAAACAATAAAAGAATGGAATTTTCATCTCATAAAAAGACTACACAAAAGAAATTCTCAAAAAGTTCAAGATGGAGAATTGCAAACCGATAAATATGCCAGTGGAATGTGGAGCTAAATTATCCAAGCATGAAGATGGAGAAAGCCTGGATCCAATATACTTTAAAAGTTTAGTTGGAAGTTTACGCTATCTGACTTGCATGAGGCCTAATATTCTTTATGCAGTTGGATTAGTAAGTCGCTACATGGAATTTCCAACAACCACTCATCTCCAAGTTGTAAAGAGAATTCTTTGCTACCTCAAAGGTACAATCAACTTTGGGTTATTCTATTCCATTTCTAATTATTACAAGCTTGTTGGATACAGTGACAGTGATTGGATTGGAGATTTAGATAATAGAAAAAGAACTACAGGATTTGTATTCTTCATGGGAAATACTGTTTTCACTTGGATGTCAAAAAAGCAACCAATTGTCACTTTGTCAACATGTGAAGTTGAATATGTTTTTGCTACAACATGTGTTAGTCATACAATTTGGCTTCTGAATTTGTTGAAGGAATTGAACATGTCACAAGTGGAACCAATAGAGATTCGAGTCGATAATAAATCTGCAATAGCTTTAGCCAAGAATCCAGTGTATCATGATCAGAGCAAACACATTGATAATCGATATCACTATATAAGAGAATGCATTGTGAAGCAAGATGTGAAATTGGAATATGTGAAGTCTCAAGATTAAATTGCAGACATCTACACCAAGCCATTAAAGAAAGAAGATTTTGTCATTTTGGGAAATACACTTGGTATAATAAAACAAGTTTAAGGGGGAGTGTTGAATAATTAAACTTGTTTTAATATATGTGGTCTTAATCAAAAGAAGAAAAGTTGTGGGTAAGATTAAAAGAAATAAATGATGATTAATTGGTGTGTCATTTGTATATTTTTGTGTGGTATTAGATGTTAGAAATAATCTGTGTGGTTTTAAATATTTTATATTAATTTATATTAAGTGGTTTGTATTAGTTTGGGGTTAGTATAAATACCCTTCTTCTCTTGCCTTGTAATCGTCAAGCAAGCAATTCAGAAATAAAAGCTTGAGTTACAAGAGTTGTAAAAAATTTTTGTGTTCTTGAATGTTTGAGAGAGTTTAATTAAGAATTGTTTGAGTGTTTAGTGTTTAACAACCCTCTCCTCCAGAATCCAAATCAGAAACTCTAGCTTCAGTTTCATTTTTTTACCATCCCAATTTTGTTCTTGCTTTGATTCAGCTACAGCAATAGTAGCATCGTTTTCCTCTTCTTGTTGAGCCCAATCAGAGGTCTGGGCGACCAAAGGAAAAAGAAAAGAGAAATGGGTCTTGGGTTTGAGAGACAGAGGGAAAGAGTGAGAATATGTTAAGTGAATAACTTGTTTAAATGTTGGTTTCTGCTCAACAACTGATATTTGCCTACTCTACGCATTGTACCATCGGCATACAATTTATTGTTTTCTGGAGGATCAAATTCTTGCTGTTTCTTTCTTAATATACTGAAACGGTTGAGAAGTAGCTATGGTGTGCCAAGCTGCGAGCCAAACAAATTTTCGGGCATTGAAACACGTAAATGGGATTGCTGGGAGTGCCACCATTATAGTTAGTTATAGCATGCTTTCAATCCCGACAATCCGACTGGACGCTTTTCAAAACTTGTGAGAGACTGGACACCGAATATCTCATGACAGACGAGGATTAATGTTAATTTCTTCTGAATTGCAGTCTATTAAGCTGTCAATGTGCATAATTACTCAGGCCAAAAGAATTCCAAGCTGTAGAATTTTTGCAGGTCCAACGATTATTTAGTCTCTGCCTCGTGAGGCATGTTGGTTGAGAATCAAGATGTATTTTTAGCCATTCAATTTGATTTTTCTTCAAGGCATTTAATCTGGTTAACGCCGTAATTATGATTATGATTAAAGTGTAAAAACCTTATGGGGAATTGAAAATCAGATATTACTTTTTCTTTTTCAGCCAAAAAGATAAATGTCAAATTTTCAGTGTTACGTACTTGACATTCTAGCCAAGTCCTTAATGTCAACTTTTGCTGAAGAATGAAATGAACTGTCTGTTATTTCTGTTGAAAAAAAACTGCGAATTGTAGGGAGGAAAATTCATATTAAGATTGGACAAACAGCGTAGTCTTATCTCATTCGATCGTATGAGATGTCAATTTGTTAATTGAGAGTGATGGCTGAGACTGATACCATTGAATTTTTCTCAATTTCCATCTTAGGAATATCTTCTATAATATTTCTCATCTTTCTATGTCATTACAAGGATTGCTTTGCTTTAGATCCTCATCTCTAAAACTCCCTTAAAAAAAAAAAAATTAAGACCTGTAATTTGGTTAAACTTCTTTTTCATGAGATTGACGATGATAACATGAAGAAATCATTACAATGTGTGGTTTATATCATTTTTTCCCTCATTTACAACTTAAAAAGAGAGGTCTTAATTGGTTCATACAGCCTGATCCAAGACCTATTACTTCTGTTTTCTTAAAAGAAAAAAAAAATGGAATAGCTTCTTAATTCATATATATATATATTGCACTTGTAATATGGGTTTCAAGTGTCATCGGAACAAAAAAGAGAGGTGTTAGTAGCTTACAAAAATGATTTTCAAATACTAACTAAAAAAACTTTAATATATTTTAAATGTATATTTTTCATCCTCTAAATGATTGTCGCATATTTATTAATGTGTGTCAAATTTGGAAAATTTAACCTACATAAAATCAGATAACAAGAAAAAGTACAAAATAAATAAAACATATCTCATTTTTCTATGTAAAAAAAAAAAAAATCTTTGTCAATGGAAGTATATTTTTTTAATATTATTCATATATGATAAAATCAAAATAGTATATTTTCTTAATATTATAAATATTTGAAACTTAAAACAATATATAAGACTCAAAATATTATCTAAAACTCAAATAGTATATAAAAATTAAAAACAGTATTTCAAACTTATAAATACAATATACTATCTAAATATTGTATGTATGTGAAACTTCAAAATCGTATCCGATACTAAAAATAGTATATTATCTAAATATTATTCAAATAATTTCCTCCAACCAAAAATATATTTTCTAAGTATTATTCGTATATGAAACTAAAAAACAAATGACATATGCATATCAATTAATAAAAAATAAATGTATTCAATTAATTAAAATAAAAAATAAATAAAAATAATTGATATATGCATATCAATTAATTTGAATTCAAGTGCCCATCCTTAACCTATATTGTCCAATTGTGTTAAAAATTAACAAAAATTATTAATTAAAATTTTTGCTACACAACAAGCTTAAAAAGTAATAAAGAATGATACTTAAAAATAATATATTTTATTAATATTATTAGTATGATATAATCAAAACAATATATTTTTTAAATATTATTCGTATCTAAAACTTCAAATAGTATCTGAAACTCAAAATAGTATTGAAACTCAAAAGTAGGGTTGTGTACAAATTGAAGCAAATTGGAGAATACCAATTTTTTGGACCCAAACTGAAATTTGGATAATTCTAAAAATGGTTCTCTAGAACCAAACTGAATATCAAAATTCTGCACTCCGAATTGTTATGAATTTTCAGAGCAATTCAGAGAGGAGAAATGAAGCAAATTAAGAATTAATTTGAATTGAATTCAAACTCAAATTAATTTATTGCAAATTAACTAATAAATTAAAACAAGTATACATTTTTTACTTGATATTAAATATTTTATACTTTTTTAGTAAAAAGTTGAAATTTAGAAATTAGGAAATGCATTCGAGTATCTCAACTATGTTGATACCATCTTAACATTTACATTGCACTTATGTCATCTAAATATATAAAAATAAAAATAAAATAATACAAAGAGTATTAAGAGAATACAAAGCATAAGCCTAGGAAAAGCGAAAAGACCCTTGCCTACTAAAATTATTATAAATAAAATGAGAACAAAATGGGGGAGTAGAGTTCCACCATTGCAAGGAAGGATGAGCAACTCCATACTTCGCCAAAGCATCTGCCATTTAGTTGCCTTCCCTAAAAGTGTGAGTCACTCAAACATTTATGTTGGAGACTAAAAGCAAACAATTCAGACATTGTTCTTTAAGTTTCCAAGGAACCTGAGTAGATCGTGCTTGAAATAGGTGCACCAACATCAAAGAATCACATTCCAGCCAGAGGTTAAACCAGCCCCGTGACGAAGCCATCTCAACAGCATAGATGGCAGCAGCAAGTTCGGCAATGAAAGCGTATAAAAATATTTTATACTAATAATATTAAAATTTTTAATTAAATTTCACTTTTAAATTTTATTTTAATATTTATATTAAAATAATTTGAACATAACTATCAATTTTACTGTAAAAAGTTTTATTTATAATATTAAAATTTTATTATATTATGACACATTTATATACACACAAATATGCACAAACACATATATACATACACATATATATAGGTAATTGATCAATTACTATTACTAATCGATCACTTAGTATATATTTTTACGGTTATAAACTACTAATTTATTTTTATGCACACACATATTAGTAGTTTATAACCATAAAAATATATATTAAGTGACCGTTATATATATATATATATATATATATATATATATATATATATATATATATATATATATATATATATATATATATATATATATATATATATATATATATATATATATAATTTTAGTAAATTACCAGTTCCGGTTTTAGTTCTTCAGTTCTGTGTAATTTGGGATGGTTCGGTTCAATTCTCAGTTTGACGAACTCATGATCTCCAGAGCCACTCCATTGAAAATTTATGGGACAATTCAGTTCAGATAAAGTCAAATGCTTAACCGAGATTTTCGGTTCTAGAGACTTTTGGTTCAATTTTTTTGGACGGTTCGGGTTCTCTGAGACCCATGCACAACCCTACCCAAAATAGTATATTTTCTTAATATTTTTTGTATTTGAAACTAAAAACAATATCCAAAACTTAAAACAATATCAGAAACTCAAAACAGTATTTGAAAATGATAAATAATTATTTGAATATTATTCAAATATTTTCCTACAACCAAAAGTTTATTTTTTGAATATTATTCATATTTGAAACTGAAAATATTATCTAAATATGATAATTTGAGTAAGTATATATTGCTAAAAAAATTAACAAAGAAATAGTTTCCCTTGAGTAATAAATTTTAAATACAATTGTATTCAATTAATTAAAATAAATAAAAATAATTGATATATACATGTCAACTAATTTGAATCCAAATGTCCATTTTTTTCAAATGTATGAAACTTGAAAATATTTTTCATTTATTTCAATTATTATTTTTATATTTTAGTTTATTGTATGTAAATAAAATGAATAACATAAGGATAAATGAAAAAAGAAAAATAAAAAAATAAAAAATAGAGAAATTTTAAAAATAAATATAATGATAAAATTAAAAATTAAAAATTAAAAAATATGAATAACAGATAATAAGAAAAAATAGGAAAAAATGTAAAGAAATAAAAAATAAGGAAAAATAAAAAAAATTGAAAAAAAAAAGGATAATAGAAAATAAAAATAAGGAAAAAATAAAAAAAAATAAAAAGAGAAAAAAATAAATATAAGGATAAAATCAAAAATGAAAAAAAAATGAGGATAACAAAAAATAATGAAAAAATAAAAATAAATAAAAAAGAAAGAAATTAAAGAAAAATAAGGAAAAATAAAAAACAGAAAAAAATAAAAAAAAAGAGAGAAAATTAAAAATAAAGAAAAATTAAAAAAACAAGGATAATAGAGAAAAATACAAAATAAGAAAAAATAAAAAAATAAAAAATAAGGATAAAATACAAATTAAAATTAAAAAAAAAAGATAATAAAGAAAAAAATTGTCACGACCCGCACCCGAAAGGATACGTAACTAATATTAGGGAATGAGAATACATAAAGTACCTGAAACTCATAGTAAGCATTAATGAAAATTTCAATAAAATAAAAACGATAATAAAATGACATAATTTAAATAAAAATAAAAGCACAAATGAATTAAAATTCAACACAAACTTAGGTATATATATAATAACAATCTTTAGTACAAGTTTTAATACATATGTCAATCCACAAAATACAACATAATAAATAACCATTCCACTACTACTGCGGTATTCTAGATTTAAAATACAAATGTGATAATAATATATATATCAGATAAACCTATATAAAATAGTCGAAGAAGAAGAAACCCGGTGTAGAGTAGGCTAACAGAGAAGTGACTCTTGAGATCCAAAAAAAAACAATTGATGGGAGTCAGACCTCACTGAATAAGTTAATAAAAGAAATATACATAGTACAAAAGTCTCCTTTAAAATATATTTATGAAAATAAGAAATTTATATTTTATAATTTAAACTATTTAATTTCTATTGGAATCATCTTTTACTGAAATAAAGTATTTTAAAATCATAAAATACTTTATAAAATATAAAAAAGCTTTCTTAAATCATTTTTTATAAGAAAACTATACATAACCCTAGTCCACAAATCTAATAGTCTTTCGGCTCTTTTATAATCCAAAGACTACCGGTTCCTGAGAGTAAAGCATCAACTAAGCTACCAGCCACAGTCAATTCATTGAAACTGATATTTACTTGTTGCTCCTGAGAGCAAAGCATCACTAAGCTACTAGCCCCAGTAATATATATAAATCACACCCAAAAGCAAAGCATCATTGAGCCATATAGATTCATCACTCACTCTCAATTCTACCAATGCGCACATGGTCCTGATGAAATCCATCAAGTAGCCCGTTCTACTATAGTTTATTTTAAAATAAATAAATAAATATAAACAAGGAAGATTACAATAAAATAAAATAAAATTTACTAATCATGTGAAACTTAATATTATATATATATATATATACACACACACACACATTATGTGTAAATTATTTACATATCTTAGAGTTGAATTTTAATAAGTTTTAAATAGATAATAACTTAATTAATGTTGTTTCTGGGTACATTTAGGAAATTAGCATAGTTTAGGGACTTATTTGTGCTTTTTGGTTTATTAATGTGCTTTTGGAGGATTTTTTACTAATTTATGGTTTTTATCTTTTAGTGGGCCTAAGACTTTGAATTTGATGAGCTAAAGAATAAAGGAATATGGTTGAACGAAAAAGGGGAAAGAAAGCTAAATTGAGCCCAAGTATATTCCAAGCCATGAAAGCGTCAAAATTGAAGAACATGTCACACTTGCATAAGAATTTCACATGACTCCAAGCCGTGCCATGAAGATTGATCCTGATTCTGCATGTTTTAAGGAATTAAATGATTTCAAGGACTCCTTCGCGACCCTAAGTCATATAAAAGGAAAAAAAACATATCTAAGGTTGAAAAAAGGAGGAAAGGGATTAAGATATGAAGGAGGCAAAGAATTTTCCAACAGATTGAGCTCGCCACTTTTCAGTGTTCATTAGTCTTATCTTGTTTCTTTTATTATTCATGGATTTTGTCCTAGCCATGAGTGGTTAGTTTTATTTACAGAGTCTCGGTTATGAGTAGTTATTCCATTACATGATTATATACTTATTCTTAATTATAATTAATTTGGTTTTCAGTTAATTCTTTATGTTTCAATAATTGTCTTATGATTCATTCTAGGCCTGTTTGAGTTGCATATTAATGGACAATTTCACCAACGAGAGTTAAGGGAAATTGTTAGCTTAGGACATAAAGAACTTAGATCACTCGACCATGAGAGTAGGCAAGCTCTTTGGGGAGTCACGACTGTAAAGATACAATGGCAAATAATTGCTAAAGAACTTAATGAGTTTGGGTTAGAATTTTAATCACGAGAGTATGTTAAATCCTGATCTTTACATGCTTAATTGAACTTGAGAGAGGCTTTAGGTAAATTATAGCAATTACCTTTAACTGAATTCTAGGATAATTAAATTAATGTTGTATTCGTGATTTGATTAGAATAGTGAAACTATACCTAAACTCGGTGTTTGTAATTAATTGATTTTACTTCTTAAAGCTATTAGATATTTTTTTCTTTTACCCAATTTACTAAGTTGATTTGCTAGCTAAGATCATAAGTAAGAATTGTTGGTAATCAATAGTCAATCCTTGTGGGAACGATAATCCTTTACACTACAACCACAACTATGCACTTTCAAGTATTTAAAATGCAATAATTTTTTGGCGCCGTTGTCTGGGAATGAAATTATTGATATTAATTTAATTTTTTCTTTTCTTAGACTAGTATTTTTTATTTCTTAATTAAATTGTTTTGATCTTTATTTGGTAGGTACTTTGTAGTGTATGAACACTCGATCTAAAGGAGAAAACTTGGAAAAGCTTAATCCTAAGATTGAAAAGTCATGTAAAAATAACTGCAAAGAAAGGAGGGAAAAAGACAAGAAAATCATGGCAAAGGATTAAGTGGTTCAACAAGCTAAGAATCATACCCTTCAAGAGTACACGATGCCTAACCCTAGAGACAATCTGAGTAGCAATGTCATACTAAAAGTGGATGCTAAGAATTTGAAAATTAAGCCTGCAATCATCCAGATGATTTCTCAATTTTAATTTGGAGGTCTTTCAACTAAAGATCCCAACACTCACCTAGCTCAATTCCTAGAAATATGTGATACATTCAAGATGAACGGGGTTAGTCCAAAGTTTATCAAGCTAAGGCTATTTCCCTTTTCTCTGAGGGACAAGGCTAAATTGTGGTTGAACTCCCTAGGATTTGTTGTCTATAGCATTTTTTAGCAAATATTTCCTAGCTGGGAAGATAGCTAAATTCAGACAAGAAATTATAAGTTTCACCCAACACAGTGGTGAATCTCTTTATGAGGCTTGGGAGCATTTCAAAGACTTGCAGAGACAGTGCCCACACCACGGTGTTCCCTAATGGCTACTTATTCAGACTTTCTATCAAGGAATCAAAGAGCCGATAAGGATTACCATTGATGCTACAGCACAAGGTTCGTTCATGAGCAAGACACTAGAGGATGCCTATAATCTCTTTAAGAATATGACATGGATACCGAAGTGCATCAAAGAAGGTAGCAGGGATGCATAAATTGGACAGTTAGAACCTCCTTAATGCTAAGATAAACATGCTTACAAAGAATCTAGAGGCTTCAGCAAAAGTGACTAACCCCATGAAAGTTTATTCATACGAGTATTGCGAAGGAGGTCATTCTACCTTAGAGTGCCAGGGGAGTTTTTCATAGGAGACATCAATTGAGCAATTCAATGCGCTTAATAACTTCCAAAGAAACCAAGGTAACGCCTACTCAAATACCTACAATTCGGGTTGGTGCAACCATCCTAACTTCTTATGGTCTAATCAAGAAGGGGTGCATAACAATCACCAAGGATTCAAGCCACCACCTCCCGGGTTCCAACAAAAAGTAGTTTTTCCTCAATGAGAACAAAAGTCAAATTTGGAAGTTATAATGGAAAAAATTTTAAAGGATCAAGAGGAATAAAAAGAGGCAATAAAGAACTTGACTGCTCAAATGGGCCAACTACATGCCCACAATAAGATGCTAGAGAATCAAATTGCCTCTCAAGCCTCAAGTTCAAGGGCAACAGGGATGTTGCCTAGTCAACCATAGAATCCTAGGGAGCAAGCAAAGGCAGTCACCGTGAGAAGTGGCAAGCAAATTCCTAAAGTTGAACCTAAAGAGAAAGAAGCAGTGCTTGAAACTGAAACAAAAGAGAAGCAGACTAAGCCTTTACAAGCAAAGCATGAGGAAAAGAAGGTAATACCTACCTTGACACGGCCACTTACTTTTTCCTAAAGGCAGTAAAAATCCAAGCTGGATAGACAATTTGATAAGTTTATAAATCGTTCCAACAACCTAAGCTTAACATACCTCTCTTGGATGTCATAAACACTATGCCTATATACTCCAAATTTCTAAAGGACATCATCTTATGCAAAAGAAGGTGGGAGGACCATGAGACCATCCCTGTTAATAAGGAGTGTAGTGTTGTCATCCAAAATAAGCTTCTCTAGAAGCATAAAGATCCAGGGAGTATTACTATCCTTTGTACCATTGGAACTGAATTTGTAAGCAAATCTCTTTGTGATCTTGGTATAAGCATAAGTATAATTCCACTCTCTTTTTATAGGAGGCTAAACATTGATGAGCCATAGCTGATCATTGTGTCCTTGCAACTTACTGACAGGTCCATTATATATCCCTATGGGATTTTGGAGGACGTTCAAATTAAAGTGGGAAATTATAATGTCCCAGGAGACTTCATTATCCTGGAAATGGAAGAGGACACCTACATCCCAATAATTCTAGGGCATCCATTCTTGGCCATAGCAGGAGCTATTATAGATATGAAAAGAGGAAAGATACTCTTAGAGACTGGGGATAATAAGGTAGAGTTCAATATGTTCAAGATGGCAAAATAATCACCAACAATGGAGTCCTATTTTCGAGTGGACATGATACAAAACTATGTAGAGGAGACCTTCAAAAATTAGCTCACTTGAGACCCATTGGAGGCGTACCTAACACATGATACAAAAGAGGATGAATTGGATGAAGAAGCAGCAAGGTATGAGCATTATATCAATGCAAATCCTGCACTAAACAAGAGCAAATCATCCAGGCATGAACCCTTACCTTCTCCCATAAAAAAATCTTTATAAAATTGAGGAGGAAAGTGCACCCAAGGTGGAGCTTAAAGCTCTACCTTCATCCCTCATGTTTGCTTTCCTTAGCCTTAACTGCACCTACCTTATTATTGTGAATGTTGAGTTAACTGATAATCAAGTGGATGTATTGCTTAGGAGAGTTAGACCTTATAAGAAAACCATTGGTTACACCATAAATGACCTTAAGGGGATTAATTCCTTAATTTGCATGCATAGAATTCACATGAAAGATAAGGCAAAACCCACCATAGAATACCAAAGAAGGTTAAATCTTAATATGAAAGAGGTAGTAAAAAATAAAATTACGAAATTGCTTGATGTAGGGATCATATATCCTATTTTGGATAGCCAATGGGTTAGTCCCATACATGTGGTCCCTAAGAAAGGGGGTATAACTGTAGTCCAAAATGAGCACAATGAACTTATACCTATTAGGACTATGACAGGGTGGCGCATATGCATAGATTACAGAAAACTTAACAAAGTCACCAGGAAGGATCACTTCCCTCTCCCCTTGATTGATCAACTACTAGAAAGATTAGCAAACCACTCTTATTTTTGCTATCTAGATGGCTACTCAGGATTCTTTCAAATCCCTATCCATCTTGATGATCAGGAAAAGACCACCTTTACTTGCCCCTATGGAACATATGCATATAGGAGAATGCCTTTCGAGTTGTGTAATACACCCGCTACCTTTCAAAGATGCATGATGTCCATCTTTTCAGATTTTATGGAAGATATAATGGAGGTCTTTATGGATGATTTTTCTGTGTATGGTAGTTCTTTTGATGCTTATCTAGATAATCTTTCTAAGGTGTTTCAATGTTATGAAGAAACAAATCTAGTGCTTAACTGAGAGAAGTGTCACTTTATGGTGACTAAGGGAGTGGTGCTTGGCCATATCGTGTCTCAAAAGGGAATTGAGGTGGACAAGGCAAAAATAGAAGTCATTGAGAAGCTTCCACCTCCTATCTCCATTAAAGGAATAAAGAGTTTCTTAGGCCATGCAGGTAACTACAGGCGATTCATTAAAGATTTCTCTAAGATCGTTAAACCCTTAACTAATCTTCTTGCCAAAGACATTCCTTTTGAATTTTCTGATAAGTTTCTTTGTGCTTTTCACAGGTTAAAGGAGGCCCTAATTTCAACCCTTATTTTATAGCCATAAGATTGGAACCTTCCCTTTAAGATCATGTGCAATGCAAGTGACTTTGCTATGGGAGTAGTATTGGGACAATAGAGAGATAAACAGGCATATGCAATCTACTACATAAGCCACACTCCAGATGAAGCTAAAGTGAACTATGCCATAATTGAAAAGGAGCTCTTTGCAGTGGTTTATGCTATGGATAAGTTTCATTCATACTTAGTGGGAAACAAGGTCCTTGTTTACACAGACCATTCAGCCTTAAAATACCTTTTGGCAAACAAGGATGCCAAGCCAAGACTCATACAGTGGATCCTTCTTCTTTAAGATTTTGATTTGGAAATTTGAGATTGAAAAGGAATAGAGAACTTAGTTGTTGACCACTTGTCTCGCTTAGAAAAGATTGCTTATTCAGACTCTCTTCCCATTGCAAATGACCTCCCAGGCGAGTAGCTAATGAAAATTCAAGTGAATGTCCCCTGGTATGATAACTTGGTAAACTATCGAGCATGTGGTCTCCTTCTACCTGACATGGATTACCATCAAAATAAAAAATTCCTCTAGGACTCTAGGTAGTACTTTTGGGATGAGCCTTACTTATACAAGAAGTGTGGGGATGGATTGCTATGGAGATGCACTTTAGATGAGGAAATATCATAAATCCTCATGCATTTTCACTCGCTTGAGTGTACGGGACATGCAAGTTCAAATAAAACAGTAGCTAAAGTGCTTCATAGTGGGTTTTATTAGCCCTCTCTCTTTAAAGATGCAAGGCAATTTGTAATCAAATGTAATCATTATCAAAGAATAGGAAATATTGGCAAATGGAATGAAATGCCACTCACCAACATCATTAAGATTGAATTATTTGATGTATAGGGCATAGATTTCATAGGACCTTTCCCTAGCTCCTATAGAAATAAGTATACACTGGTTGGGGTTGATTACATTTCCAAGTGGGTTAAAGTAATAGCTTTACCAACCAATGGTGCTAAAGTGGTTATCAAGTTCCTAAGAAGAAATATGTTCACTCGTTTTGGTACCTCGAGAGCTATAATTAGCGATGGCGGTTCTGTAGACAGTAGGGTTTAGCGCGTGTCCAAGATATTAGCAACCGTGACACTGTTTAGGCTCAAGGCCTTAGAGAACACACTACTATGTCATAAAGTCATAGCATGGAGAAGAGGAGTCACCACCCAAGGTAATAATTGGGACAATTTAATTTGTGGTACTCGATTCTCTAAAAGAAAGTTAGCACCACAACCAGGAGATTTCTAGGAATGGAATACTAACTTCTCGTAGTCTTGTGTTCATTTAGAATAATTTTATAAATGATTATTTCATCCTCTAATTACATTCAATTTTATTTAAACCCTATTTGACATCCATCTAACCCTAGGCATCTGGTCATTAAAATTACACATAAAAAAATGCACTTAAGATCGTGTTGTCCCTAAGTCTAAACTATGTTAATTTTGTTAAAAAGTTAGCTAGATTTACATTTTATTTACAAGTGAGAAATGGACTAAAGGTGGGCCTACATTTTTTATTAATTAGTGAGCCTAGATCTATTTATTTTAGTTTCTCTAAGGAATGGGCTTAAGTCTATTCAATTTTAAAGGAAAGTTAAATTAGTGGGCCTAAGTCTAACTTGGTTTTATTTAAAATGAGAAGTGGGCTTAGGTCTATTTATTTTAAAAGAAATGAAATTAAGTGGGCTGAGCTAAGTCTAAACAAGCTTTAATTAACTAAGTGGGCCTAAAATCTAATTAACCTAATGGGCCTAAATTGATTTTAATCATTTAAAGTCCTAAACCATTTTTTAAACCTATTTAAAGTGAGTTGGACCTAAATGTCGGCTTAGGGCCCAAAACAAAATAAAAAAACCCAAAAACATAAAAAATATATATATAAATCATAGCAAAATCAAATCAAAACACATTCACATATGATTTCTAAAAAAACCTAATTTAATTACATACAAACCCTAATTAACTAAAGCCACCATTAATTTTATAAAAGATTACCCAGTGAACCTAGTTTTACTAATTAATTTTAAAGTGCAGAAAATTAAATCTTTCACTATTCACACTACTGGGGCTATTATAAACTACGTACAAAAATTAAAATTAAACAATTATACACCCATGAATTAAAATAACTACACAGGATACAAGAATGCAAAATAAAGATAAAAATCCTAATTTCTACTGGAAAATAACACAGGTTCTTCCATGGCATTCCATGGACCTTCTATTCGTCTAAACACAAGCAGTATCCTCCTCAATCCACATGCGAACATAAAAAAACACAAAAATAATCAGATTAGTAGTGAAATTGAATAATCAAAACAATAACAAAAAAATAGAAAAGAATACTGATGATTTTAGATGATGTGCAAATGCCCTTTTTAGCCCTTCAGATTGGATTATCACCATTAAAATTGACTCAGTATTGATTTGATTCTAAACTAGGATTTGATTACTTAACTCTCTTCTCTCTTTCGCATTCTCTCTTTTTTTCTTCTCTTGCCTTTTTTAGTCTATGTGTGTGAGTCTCCAGCCTCTCTCTCTATGTAAAAAAAAAAAACCCTTCATGCATGCAAACTCTTTACTTTTTAAAGCAAAGTCTATGTACTAACTTCCCCCATTACAGGAACGGGCTCATCTCCTCAAAACAGACTGATAAGGATTTGATTTTTGAAAGTTATTTATGTGTTTTGAATGCATTAAAATCCTTTTCAAATAAAAATAATAATAAAATTCAATTTTTAACCAATCAAAACACTGAAAAATAAATGAAAAAATGAAAAATACGTGAAAATTTGAAAAAATAGGACTTGTTGAGCATCGACATTGTGCAATGCCGACCGACATTACACCAATGCCGATCGGCATTAAATGCCGATTGGCATTAAATGCCATCCCTTTTTTTTAACTTTTAATTACCAAAAAACTCTTGAAAATTTGACTTTCTTGTAATCAAATCCTAAAAAATATTGCAATTTAATCCCTAAAGTCTAGAAAATTGACAACCAAGTTCAATTTTTGAATAAATTTCATCATGGGGCTTACATTACAATTATGCACAATTGCATCCCGAAATTGGGTGCTTACAGTTGCCCCCCTTTATCACTATTTTCTTGACAAATTGTGGCAAAGCAATAGAAGAACACAATTTCGAAAGAAAGAAATTAGGACACTTGATTGTATCCTAAATGATATATTGATGCTCAAATTATTGAGCAAGGTATGATGTTTGACAAGTCTCACTATATTTCCTGCTGAATGTCTAGTGGACTTTGTGTAAATGAGTTTTGCTATATTCCCTATAGGACGTTTAGCGATGCACACTATATTCCCTATGGGATGTCTAGTAATGATAAATTGAAAACTTACTATAGTTCTTATGGAACGTCTAGCAATGATGAATTTTGTTATACTCCCTATAGGACGTCTAATGATGCACACTATATTCCCTATGGGACGTCTAGTAATGATAAATTGAAAACTTACTATAGTTCCTATGGAACGTCTAGCAATGATGAATTTCATTATATTCCCTATGGGACGTCTAACGATGCACACTATATTCCCTGTGGGACATCTAGTGATGATAAATTGAAAACTTGCTATAGTTCTTATGGAACGTCTAGCAATATTGAATTTCATTATATTCCCTGTGCGACGTCTAACGATGCACATTATATTCCCTGTGGGATGTCTAGTGATGATAAATTGAAAACTTGCTATAGTTCCTATGGAACGTCTAGCAATGATGAATTTTGTTATATTCCCTATGGGACGTCTAATGATGCACACTATATTCCCTATGGGACGTCTAGTGAAGTTGAATTGAAAATCTACTATAGTTCCCGTGGAACGTCTAGCACTGATGAATTTGAAAGTTTATGTCATAACTGCTATACAGTACATAACATAATGAAGGTTATAACTATTGTGCAACACATAACATAATCATTTGAAATGCATATAATAGCTACTATGCAGCATATGAATCCTTTGATTGAAATGATGCATGTAAAATGAAAAAAATGAATTATGTAATCTTGTTTTGTATTCTGTACTTGACAAAAAATTCAGAATCATAGATTGATTATGCAGTTTTAATAATTCAATAATCATTAATTTGATGAATATCATGATTTAATTAGGAACATGTTCCTAATCAGAATGCAATTATGGACCAAATTACAATGAAAGAACTTGAATTCATATGCACATAAAAGTAATGGACTAAAGTGGAATACACTACACTCGATCATGTAGTATTGATTGATCTATACGATTATGCTGCAATCCATAATTGCTCACTGATGATGCTGCAGTCCATAATTGCTCGCAATTAGCTGCAACCCTTTCATTGCTCACTAATGTTGCAGTCCATAACTGCTCACTGATGATGCTACAATCTATAATTGCTTAAAAATTGACTGCAATCCTTTAATTGCTCGCCTTTGATGTTGCTACAGTCCATAACTGCTTGCTAATTTTTATCTTCTGTTGTTTGAGTCTAATACTTTGAATTCTTTGTGTTGACTAATTTTAATTCCACTGTGCACTTCCTTATGGTTTTATAATTCCTACAGACATATTGAAGTTAGTTTCAATCATGATGAATATATAAAAGTACAATATATTGTTGACAATTTATAAGAAAATTCATCATTTTATCATGAGATAGCATGCATTTAACGAATCTCACTATTTTTTATTTTCATGACTATCACTTATTTTCCATTTGCGAAGGTCAGAGGCATCATTAACCATCTTATGCTAAGAGTGTATCTTTTACCAAGTGAAGAGCTTAATTCCACACCTAATTTTAGGGAGAATTTACTAAACAAAACTTGTGGAAATTAAGCATAAAAATATTGAATTCGGAGTATCAAAACAGTCTTTGAATTATTTTTGTGCTTTTCTTCCTTATCCAAGTATTCCCTCACCTTTCTCATATTACTCAGCATGGATACCGTTGAAAAGGTCCTTTGGATACTCATACTCTTACAGAGCATTGGAGTAAATAGAGAATTATGTGGGTCCTCTTTTAGTATTCCCCCGCCTTTCTTGTATTACTCAGCGTGGATACCGCCAGAGGTTCACATTGAAACTCTTGCTCATTTTTAGGCATTAGAGTACATTATGCTTGCTCTTATTCTGATTCTCCTCTTAGTGTTCCCCTACCTTTCTCATATTACTCAGCGTGGATACTATTGAGGGATTTTTACTCGTACTCATTTTTTAGCATTGGAGTAGATTATCTGCACATTTATTATTCAAAAGACTAAAATGACACTTTAAAATTCAACCTATTTATATTGCAAGTCCATAGATTTGTCTTTGCATATTCTTCCCCTCGTTTGGGTGTAAAGTAAGCATTAGATTGATTAGAGTTTTAGAAACTCTCGGCATAGAACTGTCAATAAAACATCTGAATTCTGCGAGGTTAATAAAAGAAAGCCACTAAAATCAAAGGTCATGAGATAAGTTTTCGCACATGATATCCTAAAGTGGATGAATTTACTCTCAATTTTATAAATTTTCTTTCAATTTGTACTTTACTACAAAATTAAAAAGAGATAGAGTTATACTACCTCCCTTTGGTATTTGTCAGGGTGTTTGTCATACAGAGTGAGATTTTGACTAGCGATTGGCATTTGCTATCCTAGTCATTCTTAATGATGTATCGATTCCTTTCCTCTTCTTTGTTATCTTTTATTTTCCTTGCACAAAATACTATAAGTTAGTATGGTTTATTTGTAAATGAAGAAATTTTATCAAAACGCAATGTTATTCTTTTGCATTCTTCCCTTTTTGATTGTGGTGATGATGTCTCAGATCACAGGGTCATGATATTCTGCCATTAAGGTTATGGCTTTAGGTTGAATTTGTCTTTTTGCTATTCTATTGATGCTTTGGTAAGGGCCCTCATTCCTCTTCCCAATGTTTCCTACAAAAGAAAAGATTTGGGAGTTAGAGGTTTTTATTTCACCATCAAAGAAGTCTTCAAAGTGAATTCATCTCAAGTTTTGAGTGCATTCTTCCCTTTTAGGGCCAAGTGCATGTATCGCTAACATGTTAGACCTTCTCGTCACTATATTCCACACCCTACAATGGTCTAATTGTTGTGGAGAGATATTCCAAATGATGCTCCTGATGAAACTATGGAGATGCATACTGAGTTTAAGGAGCTTGAAAGTCTTATCCAGCCTCTTGAGGTCACCAAGATGATGCTTCTTGGTAATGTCACTCCTTTTATTTTCATTCCTTCATATGCTTTACCTGTGAATACTCTGACTACTTTCATGCACTTTTACAACACTAATCTTGAACGTTAGTAGCAAAGTATTTAGACAATCTTGACTAGGCTCAAAGACTTTATTATACAAAGAAAGCATTTCACAATAAATGTATGCAAGTGTATGCATGTTATGCATAACGTGCATGATCCTAATAGGTCTTCTATTTGGAGCAAAGCTATGTTCACAGCTTAGAGTGTGAGAACGAGGTGCCTCATCAATAACTTGTAGGTTCAAGCACTTGATGCTTTATTGTTGGTACTTCTGATGTTTGAGCTTCTAATATAGTCTATCGAAAAAATAACCAGGCCAGTAAGTGGGGTCCATGGCTTTACATTGAAGCTCATGATTGATCGATGTACTATTAAATGTTTCTTTTTGTTACTGCTTCTGATTTATGATAATTGTATGCTTGTAGTATACTCCTTTCTGCCCTGAGATCATTTTCACTAACTTTGAAGTTCTACTATTGTATTTACCGTTTTGCCCCTAACTTATCCCGAAATTAAGTTTTGGCCCCAGCTTCATTTTGAATTTATCCTAGCAATCACTTTCTTCATGTGCACAAGAGACTCAATTTGGTCATTATTGTTGTTGGCCCTTTGTCTTACTAACCCTATTAGTTGCAATCTCATGTATTGAGATGCATAGGAGTGGGCGAACTGATTGAAGTGAGTTCTGGATGATGAAATCAACTAAACGTGCACTTCAAAGAATTCTTGAGCAGAATATGAGGCTTGATGCTGATGCAATAATTGATGACAGTTACAATGTATGGATTAAAAAGCAAGTTACTGGGCCCCTGAATTCTCAAGGTATAAAAGGACGCTAGGCTTACAAGGAAAATTACAAAAGAGGTGGCAAAAAGAAAATGTAACTAAAATAGTGATCTCATAGCTTTGATTTAGCTTTCATCATGTATTGTTTTTCAATTCAGATACTTAGGCAGTATGAAAAAGACCAATATACGATGTTTGAACAAAAATTTAAAATTCAATTTTAATCATTCATTAGGGAAAAAATGAGAACATTCATTACATCACATGATATAACTCATATTATCAGTCAGTCATGAATTTTCCTCTCTATTTTTTACCTTACTATTCTTTTTTCTCTTTTTTTCTCTTTTTTATTTTATTTATGTTCTTTTTTTTATTATTATTTTCTCACATTTATTATCTTCAGAAGTTACATCATGTGATATATGTATGTTCTTTGAATTTGCATTTATGCCCAAGCTGAATGAATCTAATTGAATTAAATTTATGTCAAACATACTGATCTTAATTATAATACACAGAACTATCAGGATTACATAAGTAAGCATGATCAGAATTTATATCATCGATCATGGAAAAAACAGAAATTTCATCCTTAAACAGATCAGAAGTTATTACATTAGTTTCATCATAAAAGACATCAACAAAACTATCACTAATGACAGTAGCTAAATCCTGGGGTGGTTCCTCTTTAGGTGGCAGACACAGGAGCTCTTCAACAACAGCACTGCCCATCCTCTCAGCTACCAGCTTCATCACTTCCTCTTTGTTGTCCTTCACCAGATTCTCCACAATCTGCTCCTTGAAGATCTCAAACCCAGGGACATCTGCTCCAGCAACACTGACTGATTCCTTGGCTCTCAGATAGTATTTTCCTTCCCCTGGCTTGATAAAGTTCTGACTCAAAGGACCAACTTTTGCATAAAGCTTCCTCTTTTCTGCATTGAATCTCTTCCTTACCCTTCTACCTTTTGGCTTTGCTTCCCTTGTAAAACCTAATCTTGTTGTGTCATCTTGATTTTTGAATCTTGGGAATTCTGGACTTCCTTGTTCATTCTTCCCCAGTCCTTATCCAAGCCGGTAATTCATGTTCTCCATCGTTTTTTCTACTCTCGGATCCATTTTAGTCCCATCAAATATCCCAACAATCTGGAAACCAAGGGGTGCACACACTTATTGTTGTTTATCCAATATGGATGCCACAGCAGCATTGGTCATAACTTCTCCTTTATAAGGGAATTTTATCTTTTAATGCACAATTAAGGGTACCACTCCCAAGGCATGGAACCATGGTCGTCCTAACAATAAGGCATAAGTGACTAGAATGTCTAGCACAGTAAACTCAATGGTTGATTCCATAGGTCCTATTTTAACCAGAGCTTGGAATGTCCCCTCCACATTCCTAGTGCTGTCATCATAAGCTCTTATTATGAGGTTTGAATCTGTTAATTCTTCAACTTTCAAACCTAAGTTAGGCAGGATTTTCAAAGGACATACATTAATAGTAGAACCATTATTGATCATAGAAAAATTGGTTCTCTTTCCCCTTACCTTAGCTGGGATAAACAATGTCTTATTATGCTTTCTTCCTTCTAAAGGCAAGTCATCATCTGAGAATGTTATCAACCCGTGTTTCTTTTTTGTAACCTTTGCTACCATAGCCTCTGGAGTAGCGGCTATTTCAATATTCATGTTTGATAGAGCTTTGACAAGAGCTCTTCTATGGCTGCCTGAATGCATTAGTAATTCCCAAATGCTGACATTTGCCTTAGCCTTCTTCAGTTGTTCCAAAATCATATCCTCTTTCTATTCTTCTTCTATCTTTGCATCTTCTATTTCTTCTCTTTCTCTTTTCTTTTCTATTGCTTTATAATTCTTCCCACTTCTAGTGACATGATTCACTTTAGGATCATTACTCCAGACATTGAAACTGCCTAGGCTTTCCTCATCAGAGTTATACCATATGTCAATAACTCTAATGATTCGGTCTCTTTTCCCATCTTTCCACACTTCCATTATGCATGTTTCCTTCATTATCAAATCTTCCATATTGAGCCTTCCTAAGTGTTGATTCAGAAAATCTTCAACTCCTTCTTAAGATTGTTTAAGAGCCAAAGGTTCATCCTCAAATTCATCACCCCACCTTGTAGGCATAATCGATTCAATAGGGATGACAGCGGAAGCGGGCTTAGACTAGAATCCTCTGTAATCGAACTTGCCCAAAGGTTGTCTCAACAGATCTTCAACTCCTCTTGGCAGATGCTCAGGAATTTTAGGCTCTTTTTTTATCGGCTTATCATTAAACTCATCTCCCCAACCTAAGGGCTCAATTGATTCAATAGGGATATTAGTACAAGGTGGTTTCGAGTAGAATACTCTGTAATCAAACTTGCCTGAGGGCTGGCCTAGTAAATCTTCCACTCCTCTTTGTGGTTGTCCAAAAGGCTCTCCATTGGGTATAGGGTTGAGGTCCTCAAAGGAGCTTAGCACTTCTTCTTCGCTAACCCCTGAGTTGATCATCATGGTGGCTGGTGGTGGAACATTTCAGTAGTTTGGGAAAGGGTTGTTTCTGGTGTTTGGGTTAGAGTTGGATTTTTCAAGGTTGGTGATTTTTTTGGAGTCTATCAGGTTTTGGATCTCATGTTTTAGGTGGATACAATTGTCTGTGGGATGGCCAGCAGCTTGGTGGAATTTACAGTAATTGTTAGGGTCAAAACTAGGGACATTTAGGTTAGAAAAGATTAAGGGTCGGAGTAGGCCTTTTTGGATTAGTCTCTCTAGGACTTTGGAGAGTGGTTGGTTGAAGTTGGAGAATCTCCTAGGTTGCTGAACTGCATGCACCTCCTTAATCTGGCTAGTGCTCCCCTGTTGTGTGCCCCCAGTTGAGTAATTTTGGGTTACTATGCCTCTAGAACTCTTCTTTTTCTCATTGTCTATCTCTTCAGTTTGTAGATTGTCATTATACAGGTCTATAAAGGTCTTTGGGTTCATCATTTGCAATATTTCGACCAAATTAGGTGATACATTGTGAACAATCATCCTAACTTGATCCTTTTCAGCCAGTTTATTTTTCATTTATTCTACTTTATTCATGAATTTGGTGAGGAAATTAGAAAAGGACTCATTTGGTTTCTGCTTAGTCAACTCCAAATTCCTAATTTACACTTCCAATTGAATGTTATAAGCATATTGTTTCAAGAATGCAGTACATAGTTCCTTCCAGTCAGCCCTAACAAACTTTTCTAACCCATGGTACCAGTTTATAGCCATTCCCTCTAGTGACAGTACAAACAGCCTAACAACTACTAACAATGGTGCTTTAATAGTGCTCATGGTTGTGGTGTATTGACTCAAATGAATTCTTAGATCTCCTCTCCCATTAAACTTCTACAGTTGAGGCATCTTGAATTTTTCAAGCAGCTTATCTCCCTCCATTTGTAGCATGTCATCAAAGTCAAAAGAATATCTCATTCCTTGTCCTTTAATCAGCTCTTCCATTTTGGACATTTTCTGAGTCAGTGCTTACATCTGCTTGGACTCATGATCATGGACCAATTCAAGTGACTCTCTCTTTGCCTTTTCTACCATGTAGTTTTCAACATCTTCCAATCTCACATCAATAGCAGGCACATTTCTAGTAGTAGGTTGCCCCCCGACATTGTTAGTAGTAGGTGGAGGAGCTACAGCAACAGGTGGAGCTCCTACAATAGGTTGCTGTTCAATAGTAGCAGCAGGTGGTTGTTCAACAATAATAGTAGGTGGTTGTCCAATAACAGGTTGCACTAGTCCGGCCAAAGCCTGTCTCAGTTCATCTTGCATCATAGCTCTCATGTCATCCATCAAAGCTCCTTTAATGTCCTATAAGGTCCACATTTCTAGTTATTGTTCCATTTTAATGTGTTCAACCTGAGTTGGTTTAGCTTCTAGGTGTAATGGATTGATTAGACTCTTCTCTAGTTCTTGAAGGATCTCTTGAGCTATTGAATTTGGGCTTAGATCTGTTCTGGTCAATTTGCCACCTCTTCACCCCCAAACACGAGAAAACCCAAATGAATCTATGATGGCTATAAAACAAGGTGTTAGTAAGATGCATGGATTGTATGTATGCATGATGCATGTGTTTATGCAATGAATAGTAGGCAAGCACTTAGTACATAACACGTATCAATAAGCAATCAACAAGCCATCATGCAGGTAAAACTTCCAACCTTATTTCTCCCACACACTTGTTCAATGGAGAGTTTCTTTTCCTAGGATTTTTTGTCTTGGCCTTCATATCAACATGGGATATTAAGAGCCAACACACATGCCAAATCTCTCTTAAAAGAAAAAGCACAGAAGCAACATTTTTAAATATAAAGGTCTAGACTAATCCTTATTAGCCTGAATGAGCTTTAAAGCTATAGGCCTGGACTTTATAAATAGAAATACCTCATGGAAATTTCAAACAAACAAGAACTTTGGGTAAAAATCTTAGGGGAAGTAACTAGGTCATTATATGTGGTTAGGGTCCGGTAAAAAGTTAAGGTTCCCTTAGCGAGATGCTCTCCATTATGGACTTTAAGTTATAGGCCAAGGTCAGAGGGGCCCAGCATCCTTTACCAACTCGAGAGAAGATTACCCCCCTTTAAGGAATTGGGTTATAAACTCTGGTCAGATGAGCTTGGTAATCTCTCTTGAACTGAGTTAAGGCTAAAAGTGATGGTTAGCCAATCTACAACTCCATAAAGCTAGTGGAATCATGAAATCATAAACCAATGCCATCATTTTAGTAGGGACATGCAGAATGAATGCAAGAGTAAAATAATAATCGATAAAATAATTCTAAAGAATACAAGTAGAATCAGTATCCCAGTGGAGTCGCCACTGTAGATGACGGGGTTTAGCGTGCATCCAAGATTTTAATAACTACGACACTGTTTAGGCTCAGGGCCTTAGAGAACACACTACTATGTCATAAAGTCATAGCATGGAGAAGAGGAGTCGCCACCCAAGGTAATAACTAGGAAAATTTGATTAGTGGTACTCAATTCTCTAAAAGAAAGTTAGCACCATAACCAGGAGATTTTTAGGAATGGAATACTAACTTCTCTTAGTCTCGTGTTCATTTAGAATAATTTTATAAATGATTATTTCATCCTCTAATTACATTCAATTTTATTTAAACCCTATTTGACATCCATCTAACCCTAGGCATCTGGTCAGTAAAATTACACATAAAAAAATACACTCAAGATCGCGTTGTCCCTGAGTCTAAACTATGTTAATTTTGTTAAAAAGTTAGCTAGATTTACATTTTATTTACAAGTGAGAAATGGACTAAAGGTGGGCCTACATTTTTTATTAATTAATGAGCCTAGATCTATTTATTTTAGTTTCTCTAAGGAATGGGCTTAAGTCTATTCAATTTTAAAGGAAAGTTAAATTAGTGGGCCTAAGTCTAACTTGGTTTTATTTAAAATGAGAAGTGGGCTTAGTTCTATTTATTTTAAAAGAAATGAAATTAAGTGGGTTGAGCTAAGTCTAAACAAGTTTTAATTAACTAAGTGGGCCTAAAATCTAATTAACCTAATGGGCCTAAATTGATTTTAATCATTTAAAGTCCTAAACCATTTTTTAAACCTATTTAAAGTGAGTTGGACCTAAGCATGGGCTTGGGTCCCAAAATAAAAAAAATCCCAAAAACGTTAAAAAAAACATAAAAATCATAGCAAAATCAAATCAAAACACATTCACATATGATTTCTAAAAAAACCTAATTTAATTACATACAAACCCTAATTAACTAAAGCCACCATTAATTTTATAAAAGATTACCCAATGAACCTAGTTTTACTAATTAATTTTAAAGTGCAGAAAATTAAATCTTTTATTATTCCCCCTACTGGGGCTATTACAAACTACGTACAAAAATTAAAATTAAACAATTATACACCCATTAATTAAAATAACTACATAGGATACAAGAATGCAAAATAAAGATAAAAATCCTAAGTTCTACTGGAAAACAACATAGGTTCTTCCATGGCATTTCATGGACCTTCTGTTCGTTTAAACACAGGAAGTATCCTCCTCAATCCACATGCGAACATCAAAACAAAATCATAAAAATAATTAGATTAGTAATGAAATTGAATAATAAAAAAAATAAATAAAAAATAGAAAAGAATGGAATAAAAAGGAACACTGATGATTTTAGATACTATGCAAATGCCCTTTTTAGCCCCTCAGATTGGATTATCACCATTAAAATTGACTCAATATTGATTTAATTCTGGATTGGGATTTTATTGCGTAACTCTCTTCTCTCTTTCGCAGTCTCTCTTTTTTCTTCTCTCTTCTTTTTTTAGTCTGTGTGTGTGAGTCTCTAGCCTCTCTCTTTGTGTAAAAAAAAACCCTTCGTGCATGCAGACTCTTTGCTTTTTAAAGTAAATTCTGCGTATTGACTTCCCCTATTACAGGAACGGGCTCATCTCCTCAAAACAGACTGATAAGAATTTGATTTTCGAAAGTTATTATGTGTTTTGAATGCGTCAAAATCTTTTTCAGATAAAAATAATGATAAAATTCAATTTTTAACTAATCAAAACACTGAAAAATAGAAGAAAAAAATGAAAAATATGCGAAAATTTGAAAAAACAGGACTTATTGTGCGTTGGCATTGTGCAATGCCGATAAGCATTGTATAATGCCTATCAGCATTATAGAATGTCGATCAGCATTAAATGCTGACCCTTTTTTTTAACTTTTAATTACCAAAAGACCTCTGAAAAATTGACTTCCTTGTAATCAAATCCTTAAAAATGTTGCAATTTAGTCCCTAAAGTCTAGAAAATTGACAACTAAGTTCAATTTTTTAATAAATTTCATCATAAGGGCTTACGTTGCAATTATGCACAATTGCATCCCAAAATTGAGTGCTTACAGTTGCCCACTTCTACAATCATTAATTCGTATCTCTATTAGCAAAATATGGGATCAAGCATAAGGTAGCTACACCATACCACCCTCAGACAAGTGGACATCTCAAATAGAGAACTAAAAGCTATTCTAAAGAAGATAGTCAATGCTTTGAGGAAGGATTGGTCCACTCGATGAGATGATGCACTTTGGGCATACATAATAGCTTACAAAACTCCAATAGGGACTTCACCATTCAAATTGGTTTACAATAAATCTATCATCTTTCAATTGAGTTAGAACATAAAGCATTCTAGGCTACTCAATGTCTTAATTTTGATCAAGTAGAGGCTAGTGTTAAAAGATTACTTGAATTTAATGAACTTGAAGAATTTTGAGTTGATGCTTATGAGAATGCCAAGATTTACAAAGAGAAAAAAAAAGATGGCATGATAAAAATTTGCAAAAGAAAGAGTTTCAAGAAGGAGATTTAGTATTGATGTTTAACTCTAGATTGAAGCTATTTCCAGGAAAATTAAAGTCTTAATGGTATGGAACATTCAGAATTACACAAGTTTTTCCTCATAGAGCAGTTGAGCTTGTAAACAGAGCAAGTGAAACTTTCAAGATCAACAGGCAACGTCTCAAGCCCTACTTTATGGAGGAAGTTAGTCTGAAAAGTGTCTTTTGTACACTCATGGATCCAACAACCTGAATTCATCAAGGGATAGTCGAGCTATCGACTTTAAACTAGCACTAGTTGGGAAGTAACCCAATTATTTTTCTCTTTAATATTATCTCATTTAAATTTAATTTTCATTTTCAATTTTTATTTACTTTATCTTTCTTTCATAGGTTAACAACTGATGAGCAATAATTTAGTAATTTTAAGAGCAGAGTTGTGATCATATGGGATTAAACATGGTCGTGACCCAACTTATGTCAAGGTATGCAACTTCATCTAATACATTTATGAACACCACATGACTTCTTGACACGACATAAACTATGTCGTGTACCTAAGTCATATTTTCTCTAGAAGGTCACACAACATGGAATTATGGCTTACGAGCTGTGTGCCCCATACTGTGCTCAATCAATGAAGTCATGTCAAAACCAAAATGACAAGGCATAAAGCCATGTTACCTACCAAATGACATGGCATGAAGCCGTGTCACCTACCAAATGACATGGCATGAAGCCATGTCAATCTCCAAATGACACAACATGAAGTTGTGTCATAAATAAAGTGACATAGTCGTGTTAGGTGAGGTACAGCACGACTGTGTTGTGCTAGGTCAAGTATGGCTGTGCACAATGGTGGCTTAAAATGACATGGTCATGCTAGGTCAAGCATGGTCGTGCACAATGGTGGCTTAAAATGACACTGCCATGCTAGGTGAGACACATCTGATACATTTAAAGCAAGACACCAACCGTGTCACCTATCATTTGACACGACATGACACACATCGTGTCCTAGCCAAATGCACCTGTCAATAACACGACTTTCAAACACGATTTTGCAAAACCATGTTCCCAACCCATGTGTTTTTTATATCTATTTAAACTCCCCTTCTTCCACACTTTTCAAATTCGTTTAAACTCCTTCTTAATTATTTCCTCTTAATTTTCTCTCCATCATTTACCCTTCACTTCATTTTCTTCACTAATCATGGAAAAATCCAAATATATTGTAAAGTCGACTTCATCATCATCTAAGAGGACTCGTCCCCACCATCTCGTCCTCAATGTTTAAAAGTGCCTTCCACCAATACCCCCTCATCTTTAAGGCATGTGCCTCCAAGTCAATCGGGTATGTCACACCCCACTCTTCAATTCATAAATCCCAATTTCAAAAAGGCATGCACTTATTTGTTTCCTCTTCCTATTCATCCATCATACCACATCATGTTGGAGGACCTTACTACTGTAGGATTACGAAAGTCACTATTAGGAATGATTAATGCCTCTAGATAGGAGCAATTTATGCGAATTGAGGAACCTGTATTTCATGAATTATTTGTAGAGTTCCTATTGACTTTCATTTTTAATCCCAGTGATCCTAATGATTATAAAAAGAGACATACGGTATTGTTTCAATTAGGGGGAAAATTATTTTCTTTTTCTTTTAATGAAGTTGCGGTGCATTATGGCTTTTATGTTTCTTTATCTGTCACTAGTGGTGTGATGGATAATGTATAGTCTATTCTTGGACCTGTCAATTTTCTACAGTATTAGAGAGAGATAATTCATGTAAGAGCGAGCCAACAGAATTATGATCCTAGGCTAAGTAAGAGCACCAATATAGCCTGACCCAAATTAAGATATTTGTAATGACTTATCATAGGCACTATTTATGGTCGGAGAGAGAACATTGGCTCTGTTAGCCTTAGGGACTTATTTTATTTAAGATGTTTTGATAAGGGTTTAGTACCTCATTTAGGTTTTTGATTTTCCTTTTACATGAATAATATGTCAAGGAAATCTACAGGAGCCTTGTGTGAAGGTTTGTATATCACTAGGCTTGCTAAGAATTTATAAGTGTTTGATTCTCTAACCAACTTGACTCAAATTTGCACCATTTTTCCATTTACTATCATTATTATGAAGAAGATTAAGATGGTCACATTTAGGGATGGTCAATATGTCTTGATCACCAACCCAACAGATTTAGGAGCTGACATGCCTCGTTCACCGCTGCAGCCAAGGCAAAGGCACACTTTTGCACCCCCACCTCCTTAGGATTCAACCATAGTAGGACCCTCATCCTACTAATTTCCTTCACATCTTGAACCTACCTTGCACTATCATGCAGACCTTATGCACTAGATGGTTGAGGGTCTTTCACACCTATACTAGATTAATGGTGTCACGCTTCCTCCCAAACCTATCTTCCCTGGTTCCACCCCTACTGCTGCTACAGAGGAACTTCATGATGAAACTGACCCGCTGAATGACACTAATGTTGCATCGAATGATACAGCTCCTACGGAAGATTGAAGATGATTTTATTTTCTTGTTATCTGTTTTCTTTTTTTTTCTAGAGTTTATGTTTGTTTATTTTATTTTATTTTATTTTATTTTTTATTTTATTATATATATATATATAAATTTTTTTAATATTATGACTGTTATTTTCTTATTTTTGTCTTATGTTTTTCTATCTTAGGTTATCTATTTTTGCTATCTTCTAGGTGCTTGCATGAATCAGGGAAATATCCTTTTCACCCTTCTATCTCTTTTATGTTTTTACTTTTTATTTTTTGTCATTGAGAACAATGCCATGGATAGTGTAGGGGTGGGTGCTCTCATTAATTATTCATTTTGTTTAAAATTTATTAACCTTCAACTCATTTCCCCATATTAATGATTTGTTTGTCCTAAAATTGTTTTTGTTCAAATTTTTTTGAGACTTAATCACTCTAGGGTGTATATTGGTGGATAAGCTTGATATTTGGTTTGATAAATGAATTATTGAATGGTTTATTAATTAAGATAGTTGAACATAATCTTTATGTATGAGTGTTTTAGTTTTATAACCTAAGCATAATCCTAGTGATTGAGATCAAGTATGATTCTAAGAAGGGTTGCACTATAGTTTTCAGTTAAAAAAAAACCAAACACACAATCTTTCTCATTCCAAGAGTTGTACTTAAATTAAAATCTTGTGTGCTCTAAATTCTACTCCAATGCTCTAAATAGGGTATAAGTATCCATAGGACCCACTCTATGATATCCACGCTTAGTAGAATAGGAACGATGGGGGATTGCTTTGAGTGGAAAGGCGAATTGAGAAGGATAAAATTTCTTTAAAAAAAATTAGTAAGATGGAGCATAAAACACACTTATTGGGAAAATTGTGTGTCATAAAAAAAACTGAGAATTTTAATGTTTTTCTTTTTAGAGTTATGTTTGGCTAATTTTAAAAGGATGAATGCTTGGGTTGTGATTAGTAAATTGCTTGTATATATTCTATTTTTGGCTGGATATCTTCTTTAATAAATAGGTTTCGGTCTTGGTGATTGTCAAGAATCAATTCTTAAAAGCTAGTTAACTTTAGTGTGATTTGAGTTTATTGTTTTTCAAACTTGATTTTTGCTTGAGGACAAGCAAAACTTTAGTATGGGGAAATTTGATGTGTAAATTATTTACATGTCTTAGATTTGAATTTTAATAAGTTTTAAATACATAATAACTTAATTAATGTTATTTTTTGGTACATTTAGGACATTAGAATAGTTTAGGGACTTATTTGTGCTTTTTAGTTTATTAATATGCTTTTGGTGGAATTTTTACTAATTTATGGGTTTATCTTTTAGTGGGCCCGAGACTTTGAATTTGATGAGCTAAAGAAGAAGGGAATATGGTTGAACGGAAAAGGAGGAACAAAGATAAATTGAGCCAAAGTATATTCTAAGCCATGAAAGCTTCAAAATTAAAGAACATGTCACAACTTGCATAAGAATTTCGCATGACTTGCATGATGTCATGTCAAGTGTACCTAAGAAGTAGTGAACCACAAGGCATGGCAGCACGCCCGTGAACCTAAGCCATGTAGTGAAGTTTAAGTACACGGCTTGCCCGAAGCCATGAGGAGAAGTTATGCCCTTCTCGAGACTTAATCCTATATTTATTTTGGTTTTAAGTCACGGCCGTGACACCAAGCTTTGCCATGAAGATTGTTCATAATTCTACATGTTTTAAGGAATTAAATGATCTCAAGGACTCCTTAGCAACTCTAAGTCATATAAAAGGAAAACAACATATCTAGGGTTGAAAAGAGGAAGAGAGGGATCAATTTTCCAAGAGATTGAGTTTGCTACTTTTTAGTGTTCATTAGTCCTATCTTGTTTCTTCTATTATTCATGGACTTTGTCCTAGCCATAAGTGGCTAGTTTTATTTATAGATTCTCAATTAAGAGTAGTTATTCCATAACATGATTTGAATACTTATTCTTAATTATAATTGATTTAATTTTCAATCAATTGTTTATGTTTCAATAATTGTATTGTGATTCATTTTAGGCCTATTTGAGTTACATATTAATGGACAATTTCACCAATGAGAGTTTGGGAAAATTTTTAGTGTAGGATATAAAGAACTTAGACCACTTAGCCACGAGAGTTGGCAAGCTCTTCGGGGAGTCACGACTGTAGAGATACAATGGCAAATAATTGCTAAAGAACTTAATGAGTTTGGATTAGAATTTTAATCACGAGAGTAGGTTAAATCCTAATCTTTGCCTGCTTAATTGAACTCGAGAGAGGCTTTAGGTAAATTAAAGCAATTACCCTTAACTAAATTCTGGGATAATTAAATTAATGTTGTATTTATTATTTGATTAGAATAGTGAAACTAAACCTAGACTCTATGTTCGCAATTAATTGATTTTACTTCTTAAAGCTATTAGTCTTTTTTTTTCTTTTACCCAATTTACTAAGTTGATTTGCTAGCTAAGATAATAAGTAAGAATTATTGTTAATCAATAGTCAATCCTTGTGGGAACGATAATCCTTTACATTGTAAGCATAACCATGCGCTTGCGGGTATTTAAAATGCAACAATACACAGTTCAATTATTAACTTACAGGTTGAATACGCTTCTCTGCGTAGTTGTGCTCAACCCCAACTAATCAACTCGGGTGGAGGCGCGACAAAAGAAAAGAAGTAAATAAAAAAAGAATTCCTACAAATTCTAGATTTCTAAGAAAAGACTTGATTAAAAATATGACTCTAATAAAATAGACCCAGTGTCACATTTTATGAGAAATCTACTAAAAATTCGATAAAGTTTTCTTTGTAAAACAGACATCTCTCTACATGAAGTAGAGCCAACCCTGAATAGAAAAATACTTCAAAATATTCAACTGCACAACTTCTCGGGTTAGAACCTCGAACTACACAAATTTCCAACCGAAAATCACAATTCACAATAAAATCAATATTTAATATTAATATAATAAAAATCATTAAAAATCCATAACCATCAATAATGAACCACAATATAATATATTTATATAACAAAGACATTGAAGCTAATTATTTTTAAAATAGTTAACAAAATCTCAATAAATTATATAATATTAACAGAAAATCCATTTTTCAATTATTCAAAATAAAATAGTAAAACTCACAAATAATTATTTAAATAGTTCAAATATGAACAATAAAAATAGTTAAAAATTCATTTAATCACAAAAACAATAAACAAAATTATTATTTGAATATATTTCTGTAAATTACTATTAATTAGTTAAAAATAGTAAATAATTTGTAAAAATTATTTTAATACTATTTATTATTTCAAAATCATTTAAAATATACTAATTAACAATAATTTCAGTAAAACTACAAAGTTTACCAATTAATCCAAAAATTACATAATACTAAATATTTTCCAAAAATTACTCAAACTTAGTAAAAATTATATGTACAATAAAAATAGTTAAAAATTCATTTAATCATAAAAACAATAAACAAAATTATTATTTGAATATATTTCCGTAAATTATTATTAATTAGTTAAAAATAGTAAATAATTTGTAAAAATTATTTTAATACTATTTATTATTTCAAAATCATTTAAAATATACTAATTAACAATAATTTCAGTAAAACTACAAAGTTTACTGATTAATCCAAAAATTACATAATACTAAATATTTTCCAAAAATTACTCAAAATTAGTAAAAATTATTTTCTCACTTCTAAAACTAATCATTTAAATTAACCATACTAATTTAACATAATTTCTATACAAAACATATAAAACACATAATTAATAAAAATTTCATTTTAATTACCAAAAATACAATTTATATACATAAATTAAATAAATTTAGAAAAAATAAACTAAAAATATATTTAAGAAGCTAAACATGTATATAACAATATTTCTTAAAGAAATTATCATGAATCATGCAAAGTCAAGCTCAAAAAAAAAAACCCCCTAAATGGCATAAACTAAAACTTGAAGATAACTAACTAACCGGATGCCCTAAACTTGAAACAAGTTGAGAAATGTCTAGCCCGTGTCGAGAGGAGTCGAAGCCTGGGAACATGAGCTAAAATCACCGGAATCACACGGAGTTACTGTAGGAGTAGGTGTTGTTCTTAGTTTTTTCGGCGATTGAAGGCTTCTTGGCGGTGATGGGAGGAAGAGGGAAGAAGGAGGGGGCGATGGCGAGGCTTGGTGGTGGCTGGTAATGGCTCAAGCATGGGTGGTGGCACTGTGATGGAAATGGCAAAGACCAAAATCGCAGAAAGAAGAAGAAGAAGAGGAGGAGGGTTGACCGAAAATTTAACCTTTTGACCCTTATATATATATATAAACTAACTTTAATATATATACATATATATTCAACAACACACACAATACACACACATATAACAATTAACTTTAGGCTAAATAAAGGTATACCAAAATATTAAAATAAAATAAATATACTAAACTTATACTATTCATAATTTAATAAAATTAATAGTATTATTAAACAAATAAATAATACTTAACAATAATCTAACTTTTAAATCTCAATTTAATATCAAATCATAATAAAATAAAATAAACTCCAATACTTGAGTTTAATTAAATCACACAAAATAATCATAATATATAAAAAAATTTTAAAATATTATTAACATTGCATATCTCAAAATAATTTTTAATAATTTATGATATTAGGTCATTACAATATTCCCACTTACAAAAACTTGTCCTCAAATTTCAAATAAAAGCACAGACAACAAGAAATTCATCAAGGAAAGAGATAAGGGTAGGCCACCCGCATCTCGGCTTATGTCTCCCACGTGTACTCTTTTGAGTTGTTGTTCCTCCATAATAATTTGACCATCAGGATTTGTTTTGAACGTAGCTAATAAACTTGAGAATCCACAATCGCTATTGGTTCTTCCTCATATGTCAGATCTTCATTTACTTCCACACTCTAGGGTTGTAACACATGCTAAGGGTCCGAAATGTACTTCCTTATCATCAAGACATGGAACACTGGATTCACTTAAGACAAATTTAGAGGTAAAGCCAACTGATATGCGACCATGAAAACTCTCTCTAAAACCTCAAAATGTCATATATATCTCGGTGCCAACTCTCTTTTCTTATATCATCATCATGGTCACCATCAACTAGCTAATATGCTCAAGCATAAGTCAACTTATACTATTTACAAATAATCATCACCTATTTTCCTTAAACTCCATGTTTTCAATTATCCATATTAATAGCCTCCATATTAATTGCTACTGCATACTATATTAATTTCCTTATTTATTCCTTTCATTGACCATATTTCCACACACCATGGTACCTTTAATATTTATTTCACAACTATGCTTATGTCCACCAGCCATCTAAATCTTATAATAGATTTTCTATATATATCACAAATTCTAATTTGCTAAACTAGTACTTCACCATATAATAACCATAAAACCTTAATGCTTCTTATTGTTAGCAAAATCTGTCAAAATTATACTTATTACTTATCAATCTAAATATTCAATTCATCACTAATCTTTAGTCTAATTTGATATTCGTCTATCTAACTTTCACTACACTACTATGATGTACTACTTTATGTATTCAGCTTATCACTCTCAAGGTATCTAGCATAGCTTAAATGGTACAATCTCAGCTTAAACTTAAGACTTTCACTTAATCTTCAAAGATATGCACTTATTTCTTATAATTTCAACAGTTAAATCCTCAAGTTCACTTTTCTTATAACTACACCTTTAGTTTTCTTAAATTGAAACAACTCCAATTAAAATTTTTAAATTCAAATTCCATCTTCTTATTCCACACATTTACTCATACAATCACTATCTTATTGTATAACACCTCATATAATTTATAATTATGCACATACTATCATATATTAATTTTTCTTATTTGCTAAATTCATATAATTCACACTTACCCATAATGCTAGTGTCATATCATAATAGAGTTATACTCAATATATATATATTCAAGTCTCTTTTATACATTTCACTTTATTATCATTAATTTTCATATCAACTCTTAAGATCAACCTCAACATAATTAATATGAAAAAGCTTATATCACTATAATTGTCTTAATTGCAAACAAAATTATTAAATCAATTAGCTATACCATTATAAACTCATCATCATTGATAACTTATCTGTTAAATATACTAACTTCCATAAAATTTCAATAGGTCTACCATCAAAGCATTAATTGATTATCTCATATCCTCAAGCTTTTTAATATTCCTTATTCCACTGTGTTATTGTCATATCATCTATTAATTAAACTAAATATTGAATTTACCTACACATTTATTTTCTTATCCAACCTTTCTCGTCTCTACACTTTCCTTAGTGGAATAAATCTTCTTGAAACACTTATATAAATTCTCATAAAGTATCATTTCATTAGTTGATCTGTAATATGATCTCCATAATTATTATAATTCAACTCTTATATCATAAAATGGAATAAATCATCCTATTGTACCATTGAATATAAATTTCATCCATCATCCAGATAAAGTTATAATAAAGTCATCAATATCTATAATGTCCATTAACTATACTAAAATTTTAAACCTTCAAATTTTATTATAATTCACAATTTTTAGTCTCATAGGATATTCCTATATGTATATTTATTTACATATTTACCTATCATCCTTGTATCCCCAGATAGATTAAAAAAATATGTGACTCTATTAATTATAAATCATATTCCTAATAAACTCCCAATTCCAATAAAGTAATCATTAACTATAAATTTTTATCAACTTATAACCCATGACCTCTACCTATGCCTCTATCTCTAGTCCTAGCCATTCTCCTAAAATCCAAAATTAAATAACTTCATAATCTGAATCACTAAAGTTTTAATTTATCAACCAACTCTTCAAAACATTTTCATCACAACACTCGATCTTATTCATAACTTAAATCAAAATCAAAGAAAACATAATCAATCATCCTCTTATATGCACTCATAGTTGTGTCCTAGAAATCCTTAGCAACTATGGGCGTAGAATGTCTCACCTCCTACTCTTAGCAACTCAGAGTAGCATAATGTCAAGCTAACAAATCCTTTTCCAAAATCACACCTAAGTCAATAACACCCCAAAGGATTGATTCCGCAAATAACTCTCTAAATTTCAGTCCCCAATTCAGATGCTAATATATATAGTTCTACCAGTCTCATCTTATATTGTATCACATCTACAACATGATGTAACAGATTGAAGAGTTTACATATGTTCTTCTCAACTGATCGCTTTTCTCTTGCTCTGCATAATAGCCATCATATGAAATTATCCCACCTTGAAGGTGGATAGAAGTATCTTGGCAATCACTCTTTAAACTCTAACCATGTCATGGTAGTCATATAAAACTGATTTGACTACATGTACCAATCTTATGTTGCAGTCACAACTGACAACTTCACCCTTAAAGCGTACAAACGTGTTGTTTCCACGCTAGACATCTTCTAATCTCCCCATCAAGCATAAGATTGATAATAAAATGATATAATTTAAATAAAGATAAAAGCACAAATGAATTAAAATCCATTACAAACTTAGGTATATATATAATAATAATCTTTACTATAAGTTTTAATACATACGTCAATCCATAAAATACAACATAATAAATAACTATTCCATTACTACTGTGGTGTTCTAGATTTAAAATACACAAGTGATAATAATATATATATTAGATAAACCTATATAAAATAGCTAGAGAAGAAGAAATCTGGTGTAGAGTAAGCTGACAGACAGGTGACTCTCGAGATCCTAAAAAAATAATTAAAGGGAGTCAGACCTCACTGAGTAAGTTAATAAAAGAAACGTATATAGTACAAAAGTCTCCTTTAAAATATATTTATGAAAATAAGAAATTTATATTTTACAATTTAAATTGTTTAATTTCTATTGGAATCATCTTTACTGAAATAAAGTATTTTAAAATCATAAAATACTTTATAAAATATAAATAAGTTTTCTTAAATAAATTTTATAAGAAAACTACATAGAACCCTAGTCCACAAATCTAATAGTCTTTCAACTCTTTTATAATCCAAAGACTACTGGTTTCGGAGACCAAAGCATCAACCGAGCTATTAGCCACAGTTAATTCACTTAAACCGATATTCTATTGCGGTTCCCAAGAGCAAATCAGTACCAAGCTACCAGCCCTAGTAATATATATAAATCACGCTAGAGAGCAAAGCATCACCAAGCCATATACATTCACCACTCACTCTTAATTTCATCGATGTGCACATAGTCCTGATGAAACCCATCAAGTAGTTCGTTCTACTATAGTTTATTTTAAAATAAATAAATAAGGATAAACAAGGAAGATTACAATAAAATGAAATTTACTAATCATGTGAAACTTAATATAAACATGCTAATATAGCTATATATATATACACACACAATTCAATTATTAACTTCCAAATTGAATGCTCTCCTCTGCACAATCGTGCTCGACCCCGACCAGTTGGCTCAGCTGGGGGCACGGCTAAAGAAAAGAAGTAAATTAAAAACATAATTAAAAATAGAATTCCTATAAATTCTAGATTTCTAAGGAAAAAAATGATTAAAAATACGACTCTACTAAAATATACCCGATGTTACATTTTGCGAGAAATCTACCAAAAATTCAGCAGAGCTTCCTATGTAAAATGGATATCTCTCTAGATGAAGTAGAGCCAACCCTGTATAGAAAAACACTTCAAAAATATTTAACTACACAACTTCTCGGGTTGGGACCCCAAACTACACAAATTTCCAATCGAGAATCACAATTCACAATAAAATCAATATTTACTATTAATATAATAAAAATCATTAAAAATCCATAACCATCAATAATGAACCATGGATAATATATTTATATAACAAAGACATTAAAGCTAATTATTTTCAAAATAGTTAACAAAATTTCAATAAATTATATAATATTAATAGAAAATCCATTTTTCAATTATTCGAAATAAAATAGTAAAACTCACAAATAATTATTTAAATAGTTCAAATATGTACAATAAAAATAGTTAAAAATTCATTTAATCACAAAAACAATAAATAAAATTATTATTTGAATATATTTCCGTAAATTATTATTAATTAGTTAAAAATAGTAAATAATTCATAAAAATTTTTTTAATACTATTTATTATTTCAAAATCATTTAAAATATACTCATTAACAATAATTTCAATAAAACTACAAAGTTTACCAATTAATCCAAAAATTACAAAATACTAAATATTTTCCAAAAATTACTCAAAATTAGTAAAAATTATTTTCTCACTTCTAAAACTAATAAGTTAAATTAAATATACTAGTTTAACATAATTTCTATACAAAACATATAAAACACATAATTAATAAAAATTTCATTTTAATTACCAAAAATACAATTTATATACATAAATTAAATAAATTGAGAAAAAATAAACTAAAAATATATTTAAGAAGCTAAAGATATATATATCAACATTTCTTAAAGAAATTATCATGAATCATGCAAACTCAAGCTCAAAAAAAAAAAAACCCTAAATGGCATAAACTAAAACTTGAAGATAACTAACTAATTGGATGTCCTAAACTTGAAACGAGTTGAGAAAGTCGAACGAGCCTAGGAACGCAAGCTAAAGTCACCAGAATCATGTGGAGTTATTGTAGGAGTAGGTATTGTTCTCGGTTTTTCCGACGAATGGAGGCTTCTTGGTGGCTGCAAGAGGAAGAGGGAAGAAGGAGGAGGTGACAATGAGGCTTGGTGGTGGCTGGTAGTGGCTTAGGAATGGGTGGTGGCGCTGTGACGGAAATGGCAGAGATCAAAATGGCCGAAAGAAGAAGAAGAAGAAGAGAGGGAGGGTTGACCGAAAATTTGACTTTTTGACCCTTATATATATATATAATTGAACTTTAATAAATATACATATATATTCAACAACACACACATATAACAATTAACTTTAGGCTAAATAAAGGGATACCAAAATATTAAAATATACTAAACTTACACTATTCACAATTTAATAAAATTATAGTATTATTAAACAAATAAATAATACTTAACAATAAACTAACTTTTAAATCTCAATTTAATATCAAGTCATAATAAAATAAAATAAACTCCAATACTTAAGTTTAATTAAATCACACAAAATAATTTTAATATATAAAAAAATTTTAAAATATTATTAACACTACATATCTCAAAATAATTTTTAATACTTTAAAATATTAGATCACTATAAAAAATAAAAATAAAAATAAAAATAAAAAAAGAAAAAAAGGAGAGAAAATAAAAAAAAATAATGAAAGAGCAAGATAGATACAAAACGAATAAAAATGAAAAAAAAAAATTAAAAAGATGCTCTTAAAAATAAAAATAGTGTTCATATAATTAATAAAAAAAATAGAACATTTTAATAAAATCTAAAGTCCAAAATATGTATATTTATATAATTTAAAAAAAAAATTATCACCTCACGAACTAAATGTGCGATGTGTATGATTATCCATAAATAAGCTAAAGTGGTTAGGGAACTCAATGTTTGTATGTGGATGATATTTAGAAGACTTTAGCAAGTCAAGCCACCTTGCAGCTGCTTTCCAAGATGACATTTCAATGTAGCTAATTTGTTCACGGAAGCCATTGACCAGTTATCTTGAGGTTAAGTCTGGTCCAGTAATGATTCATCTTGGAAGCAATCAAACATATGATGGCCTCAGAAGGATTTTCTCTTCTCAGCTGAATCAATCATAGCAATCCACATTTGATAATCGAAAACTGATATCTTGAACCATTTGATAAAATTTTGATGAAAAATTTATACCAAACTAAATTAAACCCATTCTTAATTGTTAAAAAAATAATTAATTTTCTATAAAAAAATTATCAGAATTTTTACATCTTTTGGAACTAATCAAGCGGTGAAGCAGGATGTCATGTACCAATTTCAACTAATATTTTTTTAACATAGTTTATTGTATGTCCAATGTTTTCAGAATATATATATATATATATATATATATAAAACTAGCATCCCTAGATTTGCATTCCATTTCATTAATATTTGACTAATTAGCATAACTTTATATGTACATAAAATTTATATTACGTCTTTAATTTTAAGCAAAATTTTATAAATTTATACTTACATATTGCAAGTTGGATTTGTAATTTTCAAGTATTTATTTTTTTGTATTAAAGTAAAAAAGTATAATATTATTGAATTAAAATTATTATATCTGTATTTAAGAGGGTATGGATGAGTTGGTGAGACATTTTTTTAGTTTAATCAAAAGTCTCAATTTGAGCCCTAAATATGCAGTTATTTTAAAACTTTTGAAGTAAATTTTTGTGATCTTTTGGAATCTGTCTTTGGTCGAGTAAGAATTAGTCAAGATGTGGTATGAAATTAAAAATGTTTCTCATAATTGGAATTTTTTCAAGACACCTTGTGCTTAGATTATAAAAAAAAAAAAAAAACCATATGTGTAGATGTCAGAATTAATTAAAATGTCATCATTATTAGATTTCATTTTAAGTACAAACAATCCACATTTCAAGAACTGAAATGTTGAACCATTTGATAAAATTTTGATGAAAAATTTCAGTCAAAACTAAATCAAACCCATTCTTAATTGTTAAAAAAATAATTAATCTATACAAGGAAAAAAAAATTAACGAAAAAATACATATATATTTTATATAATGACATAAATAGTCTTGTTTCATTTTTTAAATTTTCAAAACTAATGAAAATGATTTGAGTTTGTGTTTTGAAATTTAAATTTTTATAATTATAAATTATATAGATTTAATCTAAAATAAAATAATTTATATTATCTTTATCATCAAATTTAAATAAAATATATAAATTATAAAATTATCATTATAAGGTCCATATATAACTATTTTGAAAAATCATATTAAAATATTACTTATTTTTTTATATTTTTGTAATACATATCAAATAATTAAAAATATTATAAAGTGATAAAAAAAATAATAAATGCATATAAATTATGGCTAATCTTTTGTATTGAATTTTATTTTGGTATTTTATTTTGTTTACTCTCCATTTGAACATATAGATATTTAATCTCATGCACCAGCTAATTGGAAAAAAAAAAAAAAAAAAAGAATATTACGTATTGGGAAATAAAAAATAATAATGCATCAATTAGTGAAACTCAGAAAAGAGGTGAATTTTTTGGACAAAAAAAATATTTATATCTATATTATCTATAAAATTATACAATAAATGAGGTAATTTTTTAATAAAAATATTTTTTTAAAAAAATTCAGATAAAAGTAGTTGTATTATTTTAAATATCTATTATATACGAAAAAAATTGGATTGAAAAAAATAAATTTTTATTTTAAGTTAAATATGTATTTTGAATTCCTATACAAATAATAAATGAAGTAGTTTAATTTATACTAATACTGACATTAGAATTTTATTTTATATTGAATAGATATTTTAAATTTTAAATTTGTAAATAATTAATAAAGTAATTTAATTTATAAACAGAATTTATATCGAAATATGCTAAATATACAAGTAACTAACAAAATACTTGAATTACAAAATAAATTTTGTAATGATTAAAACTTTATTTATGAATTACTTTTCTTTTTATTTATATTATTTAGTTATAAGATTAAAAATTAGTTAATAAGTATTACTTAGTTTAATAATAAATGAAACATAATAATAGTAAACAAAATTTTTGTATTTTTACATTTAGTTTTTTTCTTTTTTTTTTATTTCACTAAGTACTGTTTCTATTTTTTAGTAGGCTAGAAAATTTAAATATGTATATGTGTAAACTATCTATATTTCAATGAAAACTTAACATTTTAAAACATTTAATAAATAACTATAATATTCACTCTAAATATTAAAATTGAAAAGTTTTAATGTATATTCAATTTCTATTTTCCATTTGTAAATGCAATATTACAACTCACAAATAATTAAGAAAAAATGAAAACCTTGTTCTTTCATATTTCATATTTATATTATTGTTTTATTTTAATTTGTTTACATTGTGATTAATAAAGAATATATAATTGTATAGTATAAAAATGGAAGTAAAAAAATTTCAAAATAAAGATTTTGTTTTTTTCACAATTATTTATGTTTATTTTTCTTATTTATTTAATCAGTTTATATTTATTATTATTTTTTAGTAATTTTACTTAACTTATTTATATTATAAATATAATTATTTAATAATAATAATATAAATCAGGTGTTCAATAAAAAAACACAATTTTTTCAAAATTTTCACATCTTTTGAGATTAATCAAGCAGTGAAGTAGAATGTGTCACGATCAAAACAGGGGACCATGACTGGCGCTAGGGACCGAGAATTCTTTCGAATCCGGAACCCATAGTAAGCCTAAAAAAAATAAAAGCATGCAATATAATAAAATAAATAAAATATTTATGCAGCGAAAATTAAATCTCGAATATAAAATAATAATTTCTCAGCTCACTTTAATAACATAAATCACATCTTATATATAATAAATCTTTAAGTACAAATTTCAATATAACATTCTGAATATAAAATCTCATACAATTATAATAACAAATACAACTCATAACAGATTTAAGTACAACAACTACTGCAGTGTCTAGAGTACAAAATAAAACTCAAGTAAGCGATTTACATAATAAAGTCGGAGCGGAAGAAATCCGACGGACAAGTCTACTGCTAAGGTATGAAGAAAAAGATTCTCCTGAAAAATATCAACATAGGGGAGTCAGATCTCACTGAGTGAATTATTATAATATATATACATGCATAACTAAATGTCAAATGTAGACACTCAATAGTATATATAATAAATATATATACAGGCAAATACACGCAGATGCAACAAAAATCATTTTATAATGAAAACCATCAGTTTATGAAGGATCAAATAGAACTCTATATTTTCACAACCTCAAATATCAATAGAACTCACTCTAACCGTACAGGCCCACTTAGTTCCAAATAATTCACTTAGTCCAATTGGACAGTAGACTGACTTCGAGATATTAAGTCAACTGAGCTCCAACAGTCTGACTGTCAGTGTGATTGGTCCCGAGACACTTGGTCAACCGAGCTCCAGTCACACTCTCAATCACATCAATCTCAATCATATCAATCAAGTCAATCAACAAGTCACAATCCACCAATAGGTTAGTAATTTAACCTAAAATCTACTGTCGTACCGATACATACTCGGTCCTAGTGTCATCCACTAGGAAGCACGTTCTATTGATATCCTTCATTTATATAAAACATACATTTAAGAAAACAAATGATGCATAATGATATTTAAAATAAACAAATATACCATATATATACCAGAAATAAACTATACCTAAAATAAACTAAGTATATTTCAGGTACATATATACATATAATCAATTCAAATAAATCACGAAACATATTAAATTAAACCAATAATATAATTAAAAACAAGCTATATTTAATTAAAGAAGAAAACATGCATTTATTTTGCAATATATCAAAAATATACTAAAAGTATACCTACAATATACTTAAATATTCAAATAGGCAATTATGCAAAGTTTATATTTAAAACATAGAATTCTAAAACATGCATCCTAAGCAATGCATATACATTATAATAACTCACAGTTGTGCGTTCCATGAGACGGGTCCGACGAGCTTGGTCCACTAGGCCTCGGTCTCAGCACAACTAACAAATAAATAAATAACACAAAATTAGAATAAATCTAACTTAAGTTCTAGAGACTCAATCTAGAATTCTAGACACAGACAGAGAATAGAAATTTGACCGAATGTCACGTTTTACGAGAATTCTATAAAAAATTGACAGAATCTCCTTTGTAAAACGGACATCTCTCTACTTAAAAAGTAGAGCTGGTCAAACACACTTCGAATACAAAATATGCTCACAACCCTCGGTCGGAATTCCAAACTGCAAATTCCACCGACCGAGGTCCACAATTCACAAGAAAATACACAAAATATATTCAAATTCCATAAATGCCAAAAATACCCTTTTAATACCAAATATAGCAAATTAAATATTTAAACACTAAAGATAATTATTTCACCGATATATACTTAAAACCCTAATATTAATAAAAATCGAATTCCTCGGTAATTTCACAAATATTAATAAAAATTGGTTTTATAAATCCAAATTACTCAATTAGTCAAAAAAACATACTAAAAATTACTAAAAACCCATTTATTTACAAAAATACTATATTATATATAACTTGAAAATAATTTTTGAAAAATAATTTTAATTAGTTAAAAATAGTAAGTAATTTGTAAAAATAATTTTTATACCTCAAATATTATTAAAACCAATTAAACTTAATATTTAACTATAGTTACTACCAAATTACCAAAAGACCCCTAGTATATAAAAATTCACATAATATACTAAATATACTAAAAAATTCAATAAAAATTATATAATTACTCTAAAATTATTTTCTCAATATATAATTCAATAAAGTCAACAATTATACTCAATTAATCAATTAATTTTAACAAAACACATATATAACCTATATTTCCAAAATTTACATAAACTAAATAAAATTATATTAATTACACAACAATCACCAAAATTATAAATTAAATTCTAAAATTAGTTTCAACCACCATAAACACTAAAAATCACAATTTATTTATTTAATTTACGAAAATTAGAAAATAATAATAAAATAATAAAAAATTCACAAAAATCAAAATAAATTCCAAAAATTCCAGAGTATAGATTAAGCTAAGGGAAACATAAGTTGTAAAGGAACTAAGCTTGAATCTCAAAGATCTAAGTTCAAAAAAATCAAGAAACATAAATGGTCAAAAATAGAATCAAGCTCAAAACCTTATCAAATCAAATTTTTAAGCTACAAGAAGCTTGGAAATGGCTTCTATGGAGTCTAGGGAGTTCAACGACACTGGAATCATCAAATTTGGTGGCTGAAAAGTCGGTGAATGGAGGAGAAGGTGAGTTTCGGCCAAAACACGTTCCACGAGCTATTGCCGGCGCCGAAGGAGATGACAGGGACGGCAGAGCTGCTGGAGGATGAGGCGGCGCTCCGGGAGGCACATCGACGGCTTGGGATCGGACGGTGAGGGAGGGAGAGTCTCGGGTGTAGGAGGAAGATAATAACTTTCTCTTATATATATATATATATATATATATAAAATAATGATAATGCATGAAATAATATAATTTAATAAGATATAATAACATTAAATAATAAAATATTATTTTTCAAAATAATAAGTTTTGAAATAATTTTTACGTAGAAAACTATAAATAAACATAAAATAACATTAATTATTTACAAAATAATTAAATAATCAAATATATATTTTAAAATTTATTAACACTGTATATTCCGATTTAAAATAAAAATATTTAAAAATTCGGATTATGACAGAATGTTACGTACCAATTTCAACTAAATATATATGGGGTTTATTATATCTCCAATGTTTTCAAAATATTATACTATATATTATAAGCCAACAATGTTTTAAACAGTGAATTTTCGTTTTTCTTCTCATGTAATATATAAAACTGAACATAAACATGGTTTACTGATAGCATACTGCCTAACAGTAATTTGGATGGTTGTTAAATGGGGTCCACTTTAATTAAGTTTTTTTTTTAAATTTTCAGAATTAAAAAAAAAATCAAAGGTAGAACATCAACTTTAGATTATAATAAAAGGTTTAATTTTTTAAAATACCATGCAACCCAATATTCTTAAAATAAAAATAGAAATGCAAACATTTGAATTCGACTCTTCCGATTCAAATCTCTCATGTAATATTAAGAGTTAATTAAAAGTTTAAATTGGCTCTCTCTTTTTTAAATTTTCTCAAAAAGTCAAATATACTTTCCTTTTTTTTTTTTGGCCAAAAAGTCAAATATACTTAATTGATGAATGTTTGAATATTGATACGAAGGTATATGCTTTGTTATGGTGTTGTATAAGATAATGTAATAAATAATTATTGAATTTCTTTTTTTCAGAAATAATTTTGTTTGTGAAAAATATTTCAGAAAATAAATTTTTGTCATTGTTTGCCTATTATATTCATACAATATTTTTTGTATAGGATCTAATATATTAATTAAAAATGGTACCAATAGTATTTTTATTATATTTTCTTATGAATAGTATTTTCTTTCAAAATATTATTTTATTTTGTTAGAAATTTGAAAAAAAAAAAAGTGGATAAATTTGGTATTAACCTGTTGCTATGAAAAAAAAATCATTAATTTTTTTACAGATTTATCTTAACTTTTAAAATTCAATAAAATACTTTAATTTATTTAATTATTTATAATATATTTTAATTAAAATTAACAATACTAACCTTTTATCTTCTCTCTATAACCTTCTTATCATAATAGTATTTTTTAAGGTGGTTTTGGTCATTTTTGATAAAATCACCTCATGACCAAAATCACCTCTTTTCCTCTTCTTTTCTCTTGATTTTTACTTGTGTATATGGCAAAAATCACCTCTTTTCTTCTTCTTGTCTCTTGATTTTTGCTTGTGTATGTGGATCTATAATTTGATATAAAAAGTGCCTCCTTCTAGTGAGGTTTTAATTTCATAAATAATTTTTTGGTTTATCAATTTGACAAAGCAACACCTACATAGACTACATGATGGAGCTCCATCTTTGAGCATGGTTTATGAATTTGACAAACTTTGAATGTTGTTTTGGGACAACAAGTAGGTCTTTGTATAATAACTTGCTATAATAAAGAGTATTATGTATTTTAGCTAGTTTGTTTTTATTGTTTTGCTTTGTCTTTAAGTAGCTATTAAAATATTAGTCTCATATAGACTGTTAGATTAAAAGTTCAATCTGTATTTTATTTTGATTTTATTTAACTAGCTAGCCTATTGTTTCGACTTAGTATAATATTTTCGGATTCTGTTCAGTTAATATAATTATTATTTGAATTAAAAATTAAAATTAATAAAAAATACATATATATATATATATATATAATCATCAAATTATAAGAATGGGCAGCCAGGTCAAGTTCATTGAGACTTCCCATGAAAAAAAAAGACTGTTCAAAATATTATCATTAAGTTGATAATAGACCTCACTACATGTGACGTTTGTGAATACTGACGTCACAATTTTTTTATTAGAAATTTTTTGTGCTTTCTGATATAAACATTGTGTTTGGATTGGGAGGAAAGAAAATTAAAAAGAAAATATAAAGAAAAATAATGTTATATTTTTTTCTTATATTTAAATTTGAAGAAAAATAATATAGGAAGAAAGGAACATAATAATATTTTTTATTGAAAATATAAAATATTTAAAAAAATAATAAGTATATAATATATTTACTATTATGTTTATATATTAAAATAATGAGTAAATGAATAAATTATACAATAAGAATAAAATTATAAAATAAAAATAAATAGTAAAAATTTTTTCTCTCTTTTTTATATTTTTTCTCAAATTTATAGAGACAATATAAAAAAAAATTGACTTTTTTTTCTTCCTAAATTTTTTCTCCTATTATAAATAAAATAAAATAATTTTTTTCCTTAATTTTTCTCACTCTTTTTTTATCATTCCTCATTTTCTCCAATTCCAAATATAGTGAAATAAAATATTTTACTAATGTTGAAAAGAGATATTTTACTAATGTTGTAAAGGAATCTATTTAAAAAAAGTTTTTTTAGTAATTTCGCACTCACTGCTGCGACATTAATAATTACCCTTATCATTATCAGAGCTTGGAGTTTTTTTGAACCAATCAGAGCTTGGAGTTGAGCCACACGTTTTCATTAGAATCCCAACTATCTGAAATTCTGCCAAAATATTTAATGTCTTTTGCTTTCAAACAGTTTGAACATAAAATGATTGAAATTGAATGCAGGTATGCGTCAAATCACACTTTTTCTTTTTCTTTTTTTTTTCCTTTTTTTTTTTTACCAATATTTTTCCTTTTTGAAAGATACACAATTTTCTTTTCAATTTAGGTTAGAAACTAGTGTGTATATATATATAGTATTACAACTAGCATTCCTAGATTCAGCATTCCATTTCATTAATATTTGACTAATTAGCATAACTTCATATGTACATAAATTTCATATAAATATATTATATCTTTAATTTGAAGCAAAATTGTATAAATATATATATTTACATATTGCAAGTATTTATTTTTCGTATTAAAGTAAAAAACAGTATAATATTGATAAAAATAATATTCAATTAAATAATAATTTTTCTAATAATATTTTTATTGGTTTCCACTTCTGATGGACATAATAAATTAATAATTTGTTCAATTTATAAAATATATTTTATAAAATATTCTTTAGGGTCTTTGAGTATATAAATCAACAATCATCTTTGAGTATCTAAATCAACAATCTCCTAATATATCAATAAACAATACATAACTATTATGTTTTTAAATAAAAAGTAGATATAAGTTAAATGTTGTTTTTTTTTATTAAGATCAATTTTTCATAATATTATTATTTTATTTATTTAAGTATCACTTTTGCATAATTAGATGTTTATAAAATAATATAATAAAATAGATTAAACCATATACAATATATTTCTACAAATGATAAATTATAGTTGAGTATTTAGCTGGCTCAGTTTTTGAAACTCACTGAATTTTTAAAACATTAAAAAAAATGTGGAAAAGTGCGAACCCATGAGCTATTGAGCTAAAATAAAGACACTTTTCAACAAGCCATATATATATATGTCCACAATTTTCAATTTTGCGTATAAATTGAACCGAGTTGAAATTGTCATTTCAGGCACGTCAAGAGAGAGAAATATACCTTTTTACATTCATCAAGCCAGCTCATAATGCCACTTGCAGCTTCAAACAGCTCTCTTAAAGCAGTCAATGTCACCTACCATCTCACGGTAGCATCTTCCATCTCAGGGTGTGGCTCGGGTAGATTGGCTGGGCAGAAGCTTTAGAAAAGCCTCCTACCATGATCCATGAAAGAACATCAACGGCATCTAATTTCATAACCATTTCCTGCTTCAGTGTAGGTATCTCTTTCAATTATTTATCATCCAGTGTAGGTCTTCTATTGGTTGATGATTATATGGCTCTTCTTTCCGATGTCTTTGAACAGGCTTGAATTTTTCTCACTTACTTTCTGTTGTCTCAGCTTCTGATCATGTACACTCAATTATTTTATCAGCTTCTTCAAAAGATATCAGAAACTTTATGATTATTTTGTATACAAGCCAATCTTTAATTCTGAGACCATGAGGTGGAACGCATACTTGATGAAAGATCAGGCTTGTATATATGTACATGTTACTTGTAATATCTTATATTTTTAAATATTTTAATATTACATTGAGATATACAGTGTTAATAATTTTGTAAATAATTATGATTTTTTTACGAGTTGATATGTATTTAAAATTTATTTTAATTATTGTATATTATTTTAAGTGCTTTACGTAAAATTTTTTCGAGAATTCTATTTTTAGGGAAATTTTCACGTAAATAATTTACTATCAATTATTTTAAGTAGATTTACGCTATATTTTTAAAAGTACTAAATAAAATATATATGTATATTTATTTAATTAGGATTTAATTAATTATCCTAATATTTTATTATTTATTAATTAGTGTTAATATTATTTAATTATTTTTAGGTGTATTAAATTTTAAAATATTAAATTATATGTGTGTGGTGTATATTTAATGTGTGTGATTTTATATTATTTTAATATATAGTGTAAAGTATATATATATACATATATACATTTAATATTAAATAAAAATTAAAGTTTGATTTATTTACAACATTGCCATTCTTCCTTCTCCCTCACTCCCGACTGTTTCCATCACCGTTCCACCGCTGCTACTCCCGTTTTCTCACCGTCGGTTTGCCTCCCGGCATGCCACCTCCTTCCCCAACCTTCCCCACCACCAGCAGCGCCCTATTCCGTCGAGGTTTGGCCGGAATAAGCTCGGGAAGCCGAATTCTTTCTCACCATCGTTCACGGTGTTTTCAGTTACCATTTTCGACACCGCCGGTCTCTTTCTTCTCCTTGAGCTCCGGTGAGTGTGATTCCAAGTTTTGTTTCACTTAAAATGGTCTTTATTTGCTTAGGTTTCGATTTTGGTAATTCAGCCATTTTAGGGTTCTTGATTTTTTTGAACTTCGAATTGATTGATTCATGAAAAATTCCTTCAAAAATGTTGATCCTAGTAGCTTAATCTTCATGTATGAATTTTTGTAGAATTTTTGGAGATTATTTTGATTTTTGGGTATTTTTGAATATTTTATTATTATTTTCTAATTTTTGAAAATTAATTAATTAAATTATGAAATTGTGTTTTATGATAAATATAGGTGTTGAAATGAATTATAGAATTTTATTTGGAATTTTTATGAATTTCTATGTATTTATTTTGAATTTATTTAGGTTTATGTAATTTTGGAAAATTAGGTTAATTGTGTTTTTAATTGAAATTAATTAGTTAATTGAAATTAATTATTTATATTATTGATAAATATGTTGAGAAAATAAATTTTTTGCAATTATATTATTTTTGGTGAAATTTTGGAGTAATTTTAGTATATTTATATATAGGGGTATTTTGGTAATTTTACCCTAAATTGACTAAAAATGTAATTAAATTGCTTTTAATAGTTATTTAAGGTATAAAAATGATTTCTACAAATTAATTAGTATTTTTAATTAATTAAAACTATTTTTTGTGAATTATTTTCAATTATATATATAATATACGATTTTTCTAAATAAATGAGTTTTATCGATTTTTACTGTGTTTTAGGGTTAATTATGTAATTTCTACTTATTAAATGTATTTCTATGATATAAGGGCATTTTTGGTATTTCTAATTGTTCTGTGATTGTGGACCCCGGTCGGTAGACTGTAGTTTGGAGTTCGACCGAGGGGTTGTGGATGTGTTTCTGTGTTTGTTTTTCAAAGTGTGTTTCTTTGCAAGACCGGCTCTACTCTTTGAGTAGAGAGATGTCCGTTTTACAAGGGAGGTTCTGCCGAATTTTTGATGGAATTCTCGTAAAACATGATGTCCGGTCGAACCTTAATTCTGATTCTATGTCTAATATTCTAGATTGAGTTTCTAGGAATTTATGTTACGTTTATTCTGATGTCTGTTATTATTGTTTATTTAGTTGCACCGAGACCGAGGCCTAGTGGACCAGACCCGTCGGATCCATCTCGAGGAGCGCACTAAGTGTGAGTTACTATTATATATATATATATATATATATATATATATATATATATATATATATGTTTAGGGTGCATGATTTATAAATATATGTTTTATTTTGATTAATTATGCATAAATAATTCAATTATTACTTAAGTTTATTTTTAGTTTATTTTGGTTTATCTTTAGTATATTTTCGGTATATTTTAAATTATATGCATATTTTGCTAATAAATTAGGTTTAAAATATTTTTGAATATATTTCTAGTTTATTTCGTAATCTATATGGATTTCTTTGACGTATATATACTCGAAATATACCTGGTTTACTTTTGGTATATTTCTAGTATATATATGGTTTATGTTGCTATTTTGTTTAAGTTCATGCATCATTTGTTTTTAAGAATGTATGCTTTATATTTTAATGAAGGATATCGATAGAATGTGCTACCTAGTGGGCAGCACTATGACCGAGTACGTACCGGTACGCTTATAGCATTTAGGCTATATTACTAACCAGTTTGAGGATATTGATTGGAATTGATTTATCTGATGTGTGATGTGAATTGGGAGTGTGATTGCTAGAGCTCGATTGACTAAGTGTCTCGGGGCCAATCACACTAACAGTCAGACTGCTGGAGCTCGATTGACTTAGTGTCTCGGGGTCAGTCTACTGTCTAAATGGAATAAGTGAATATTTTGGAGCAAGTGAGCCTGTGTGGCTAAAGTGTTGTCTAACACTGTTTTGAGGTTGTGATATTCTAGGGTTCTATTTGATCATTCATAAACAATGATTTTCAATAAATATATAAAATGATTTTATTGCATCTGTGTGTATTTGCCTGTATATATATTTATATATGTACTATTGACTGTATGCATTGTCATTTAGTATGCATGTATATATATTATAGTAATTCACTCAGTGAGGTCTAACTCCCCTCCGTTGCCTATTTTTCAAGAGAGTCATCTTCATCAGACTGCAGTAGTAGGCCTATACGTCGGATTTATTCTGCCCCGACTTCTTTATGTAAACTGCTCACTTGAGTTTTATTTTTATAATCTAGACACTGCAATAGTTGTAGATAAATTATGAGTTTTATGTATTATATTTGTGTGAGTTATGTATTTTGAGAATTTGAACTGAAACTTGTATTAAAGGATTTATTTATATATGAGATATGGATTTGATTTAAATTCCATGGTGAATTATTATTTTGATATTTATGATTTTATTTCCGCTGCATTAAGTGTTGTTATTATTATTATTATTATTGTATGTTTATTTTATTTTATTTTAGACTTGCTACGGATTCCGGATTCGAAAGAATTCCCGTTCCCTAGCGCCGGTCATGGCCCCTGTTTTGGATCGTGACATGACTGGACCCTCCACACATAACTTTATATGTATGTGTTTTTGTAAAAAATGAATTGTTATTTACAATGTTAAAATAAATAAAAAAAATATTTATGTTATTTTTTCATAATCAAAAGTATACCCATATATTGATATTTTATTCTTTTAAGATATATATATTTTTTATTTTTAAAATTTTATTTATTAATGTTTCTTCTTTTAATTGATAATTAATCAAATTTAAATTTTAAATTTATGGGCCGAATTTAATAATTATTTAAATTCAATTTAATCATATATGTACATATATCTTAATTTAAAATGTCTTATAATATATTTAATTATATTAATTATGCAACTTATATAATGTTTATATATATATTATAAATTTATTATTTGTTGTTGTTTATTTTTCTTTAATTGTTGTTTTTGTTATTTCTTGTTTTTTTTGTTTTTGAATTGCTGATTTTTGCTATTTCTATTTTTTAATGTTGTTTTTTGTGTTATGGCTTTTTTTTTTTGTTTTTATTTGTCAGTGTTATTATTTTTTATTATTTTTATTTTTCAGTATTATTACTTTTTATTTTTTTTATTATTGTTATTTTTTATTTTTCAATATATATATATATATTTTGTGAATGTTACAAATACACCATAAAAATTATAAATATATTGCATATTGATGATTAATAAATTTAAGATACTTTAAAAAAAACTATTAAATATTTTAATAAACAAATTAAAGTAAGAATAGAAGTAAGAATATGAATAAAATATCCCTTAATTTTTCTACTTCTGTTAAAATCTATCATAGTTTCAATTTATTTTTTTCATATAAAATAATGAATCCCAATTCTACAACTGCCACTATAGATATCTGTAAAGCGTAAGTGTTTGTCCATTCAGCGAGAAGTGTGTGTCCATTCAGCATTAAAGCGGTATCCACGTATAACCACAACATACCACAAGAAAAGAAACTATGGTGGTCCACTAAGCAACATTTCAATTGGTTTCAATCATGAAGGTGATGGCGGCTGATGGATGACACGTGGGGTCAAGGGTGTCAAGTTAATCTGACATTTTCACATGACCATTATGGGAGCAATGTATGTATTGGATTAGTGCTTGTTCAGGAAATAAATTTTGCTTGTTTGGAACGTTTGTTTTTCTTAAAAAAAAAAAAGGGATTATTTTTGTTAAAAAAAGAAATTACCAAAAATAATATTGGATAAAATAAGAGGGGTAAAATGTGGAAGTCAATGGAAAGAAGAAAAATAATACTGTAATAATAAAAAAGGAAAATATATTTCCAAGCAATTTCCAAATATGAAAATCAAATGCTTATCCCCTAAAATCTTGTAATGTATAGCACATCATTTTTCTTATAAATTGCTACCCTTCCCTTCTTCTCTTCCAATACTTCCCCTCTGCATCTTGCTTACCTCTTTCTCTTCTTTTCTTCCCCAAAAAAAAAAAAACTGTGTTGATGATGGGTGTTTCAAGATTTTCTTCAGCATGTATTGCTTTTGCTTTCTTGGCAATATTCACGAGTTATTGCATTAATGGTGTTCATGGATCTCACAAGATTTGCTTAGAGTTTCAGAGCCTTAAAGCTGTAAACGTAACTGGCTACCATTTTCAAACTTCTAAGCACTGGATCAATGGTATATTATATTATATTATATTATCTTTTTATTTATCTTCTTTCTTGTGTTTCTTGATCAGTCGATCTCCGACTACCCGGAAACATGCATTGAGTATCATCGAGGCAAATTGCTCATTCGTATTTCTCGTTGATATTGTTGTGATTCTATTATTGTTTTGATTCATTAAGATGAAAATGATACGTTGAAAAAGATGTGTTTTGGTTGATGTGATTTTGTTTCCTTTTTTCTCTTTTGATTCGTCTGTTTTTGCAAGTTTTTCCTTTATTCGATGGCAGCATTTATAGACTTTTCAAATGTGAAGTTTTCTTCTTTTTTATACTTATTTTCGATATTAATTATTTGGGTTAATTACTATAACATCCTTGAGATTTGATCTATTATACTACTAGATTACTATCTTTTTAATAATTAGTATAACATCCTCGAGGTTTTGCTTCGTTAAACTATTACATCTCTATTATTTAATTTACCATTAAATGGACTAATTTGGAAAAATTAAAAGTTTTATTTGATCCCTAAATTAAAAATATAGCTGAAAATTCATCCAATTCTTTTATTAAATTAATATAGATTTTTAATTTATTATATTTTTATAACAAAAGTAAAATTTTTATTTTAACATTAAAACAAATTTAAAACATATTGATTTAAAATTAACACTACTCCAATAGGAGTATATATTAAATATTGTATTAACTAAGACTTATCATATTGATTTTCACTAATTATTGTCATGCTAATACAACTTATGAAACAATATTGCATTGATTATAATTTATTATATTGGCATCATGCTAATGTGATTTATATAATTGATGTCCATCAATTACATTTTACTATACTTATATGAACTCAATTTTTATGATCGGTATTGCACCCTAAATGACGCTTGCCATGTTGAAATAATTTTTTTAATGAAATTTAATAATTGTAATTCTCAAAAGATATATATATATATATATATATATATATATGTATATTACACTGAATAATTTTAATGAGATTTAATAATTAAATCTATGTCAATATGATAAATCCTAATTAATAGCGTATTGGTTATATAATCATATTAACGTAGTAGGAATCTAAATAAATATGTTTCAAACTTATTTTTATATTAAAAATAAAAATTATTTAAATATTATAATTATTATAACAATAAAAGAATTAAAAAATCAATGATAATTTGATTAAAAAAATTAAATGAATTTAACATTATATTGTAAGTTCAGGGACCAAATAAAATTTTTAATTTTTTTAAATTAGTCCATTTAAGAGTAAATTAAACGACACAGATGTAATAATTTAATAGAATAAAATCTCAAGGATGTGTACATTAATTATTGAAAATACAATGATCTAATAGTATAATAGGTCAAGCCTAGGGATGTCAAAGTAATTAACCCCAATTATTTTTGTTATTTTTTATGAAAGTAAATTTTAAGGTGCATCCTATGGTTACTTTGTTTTTTACAAAGTAAAATATACTTTATTAATAACCACCAATAGATGATGAATAACATTTTCATCCTATAATGATAAAAACAAAGTAAAACAAAAGTAACTAAAAAACCAAGTAACCATAGAATTTTCAAATTTTAAATAGAACATATTTTTATAATGATGTGTTACAGTATTTTTTTTAAAAAAGGTTTCTTCCATGGAAACAAAGTAACTTACTTTATTTATGAAAAATTATCAAAATTTATGAAAAACATAAAAATTTTACTTTACTTTTTTTGTGAAATGAAAATATTTTAAATAAATATAAGAATTATAATTTTTTTGTTATAAATTGATATATATATATTAATTAATTAATTAATTAATTTGTTAAATCATTACTTTGTATAAAATTCATTGGAATTAGTTGTTGTGGTTATTGATTTTTTTTATAAATATTATTGCCACTTTATCAATTGAAAATGTCTTTTTAGATTTGTATTTTTGTAAAGAAAAAATCTTAATTTAGAAAATTTTTTTATTTATAAAAAATGTGAAAAGATTTTTTTTTTTGAAATAACATTATATTTCCTAAGTGTAAGAGTAAATATTTTTTATTATAACTTGATATATTTTTATAAACTATTACTATTTTTCATGAATTTAAAATAATTTTATGTAAAATTTAATAAAATAATTTCAATTTATATAATTATAAAAACTATAAAAATTAATTTCATAAGGAGTGGTTTATTTTTTACAGTGCAACAATTTAATGTAAAATATATCAAGTTAATAAAAAATCTCTTTAATTTTTATATTTACAGAAAATGATGTTATTTTAAAAAAAATTACAAAAATTTTCACATCTTTTGGAAATTTAAATAAATTTTCTCAAACAAACTAATATTACTTTGTTTTAAGCATAGAAAGTACCCTTTTTAATTGAAAAAAATCTCTCCGTAAATCTAAATATTAAATTATTGATTTTAATTAATATCTCACCTCTAAAACATTATTTTCTCCATTCAGAATCTCACTCACTCACCCACTCGTCAATCGTCAAACTATGGCTGTATTAAAAGGTTTTCTGCTGCCTTTAATAATCTCATTTCTTGCATCCGAGGCCAAATTAGTAGAGCACAAATATCAAAATCGTGGGTCAACAATAATGTGTCCTTGAGATCATATGAGTCCGCCCGAATAATCCTCTTTACTTGGAACTCTACTGCAATAGAATCATTGGAATCTGACGTTAAAGGTTTATGTGTAGCATCTTACGCTAAGGGTAAGCAAAAAAATTCCTTCTTTCTTGTTATTGGCTGGGCGAAAGTGTATAGACAATATTCGGGTCAGAGGAAATACATAGAGTTCACCAACGTATGGTCAGCTAATCGAAATAAACCTGTTCATGAGAACGCAACATTACAATTAGTCAGTGATGGAAATTTTGTGCTGAGAGGTGCAGATGGAATCCTGGTTTGGGCTACCAATACATTGAACAAATCTATTGTGGGTATGGAGATGATGGAAAATGGAAATCTTGTGCTTCGTGATATTAATAATAACACAGTTTGGCAGTCTTTTGATCATCCTACAGACACACAGCTTGTGGGGCAGAAACTGATGCCAGGGCAGAAGGTGGTGGGCAACATTTCAGAAACTGACATCTCCGAGGGAAAACTATGAATTTGCTGTAACCTCTCAAGGTTTGTCTGCATTTTACCAAGCTAATGTGCCATTAAAATATTTAAATGTTGGGTACGTTGCTAGTGATTCTTTTGATATTATGGAAAGCATTGGACTAAATTCCCATGGTAGTTCGCTTGCTCTGTATGCGAAGTCAGTAAAAGGTGGCAATCTGCAAATAATTTTTCAAAGTCCAACAAAGTATTCAGTTCATTCCCGATTGAAACTAAGGGTGCTCAGCAATTAATGGAAGTCCAAAAAATCATAGCAATGGATGTTCAGCAATTGAGCAGAGTTCATCCCAGATGGTGTATCAGATGCACAAGGAAACTATGGATGTTCAGCGATTAATCCAACTCCAAAAAATCATAGCAATGGATGTTCATCTATGTTGGGGACACCATTTGATGGCTGTAACAATATGGCAGGTTAGTCAGCCGCAAAGGACTGTTGATTGGTTCTATACTCAGTTATACCTTCCTTTATCTGTTGTGCTTGGGAATTGGTAGAACATAACATTAATTTGGTAATCATCTATCTTTTTAGGTAATAAAAGTTGATTACCTGAGAAGATAGATGATTACCAAATTAACATTATGTTCTACCAATTTCCAAGCACAACAGATAAAGGAAGGTATACCTGAGTATAGAACCAATCAACAGTCCTTTGCGGCTGACTAACCTGCCATATTGTTACAGCCATCAAATGGTGTCCCCAACATAGATGAACATCCATTGCTATGATTAATTACTACATGTGTAGATAGCCAATTCCATGATCTTCTTTCCATGTTTACTACTTCAATTATATTGATGAGGAGGCTGCTTTTGTTAGGGGGACTGACGTTGAGAGGTGTAAAAATGCATGTATGGTTAACTGTTCATGCAAAGATGCTCCCTTTCACTATTGTTAGTACAAGGAAGTTGAAAATCTAAATAATGTGATGTATTTTGCTAAAATTTTTTGTATGTAATGATGGTCTTACTTTAGTAGTTGAAAAGGAAAGATCATCCTTAAAATTAAGAATATGTTTTACTAAAAATATCAGCTGTAGTTGAAGTTGGTATTGAGGTATGGTGCAACCATACTCAACTCTATAATATGTTTGCTATATATAGCAGACTTTGTTAATGAAATTAGTATGAGAAGCTTTAGTTTTTTTCATTCTCTTATTTACATTTCCAATAGTGGTATTAAAGCTGCACTTCTTAAGGTTTGTGTGGTTAGTTTTAAGAGTTTTTTTAGAGTTGAACACTTGAGAGAAAAGAATCAAACACTTGTGAGTTCGTGTAAGAGTTCTAACTTCAAAATGATTTCCTTTAGCAATAACACTACTATAACAATTCATGTTTTTAATGGTGATCACTACCACATCTGGTCAGTTAAAATGAAGACTTACTTAAAGTCTCAAGGATTATGGCATGTGGTGGAAACTGATGAAGATCCACCAGCTTTAAGAGGAAATCCCACAATGGCTAAAATTAAAGCTCATGAGGAGGAGAAATTAAAAAGAAGAAAGCTTTAACTTGTATTCATACAGGCTTAGCATGTCACATCTTCATTAACATTATGGATTTAGAGAGTCTTAAGGCTACATGGGACAAGCTCAAAGAAATTTTTGAAGGCACAAGCAAAGTTAAGGCTATGAGACTCCTTAAATTCGAAAGGGAGTTTGCCTTGTAGAATATGAAAGATTCAGAGTCTATTAAAGCTTATGCTAGCAAAGTATTGGACATGGTTAATCAAATTAGGTTACATGGAGAGATTCTTCCTAATGAAAAGGTTATGGAGAAGATCATGATTACTCTTCTATAAAAATTTAAAGCTAAGATTTTAGCCGTTGAAAAGTTTTGTGATATGAAAAAACTCAATATTATAGAATTGATGAGCAAGCTACAAGCTTAAGAATAAAGAGTTTCCATGATAGCTAATCAAAGTGTTGAAAGAGCATTTCAAGTCCCCTATTTAAACAAAGCTTTTGTAAATAGCAAAGAAAGAAGAGCTATATATCCTCCTTGCGGTTTATGCAAGAGAACAAATCATCTAGAAAGAGATTGTAGATGGAAAGGAAAGCCTCAATGTAATTTTTGCAAAATGTTTGGCCATATTGAGAAGTTTTATAGAAAGAAGCAAAATCAATATCAACAAAATCAACCTTAATTAACCAATCTTATTGAAGAGCAGCCTCAAGTTCAATAAATCAATTTTATAAAAGATTAAGATAAGCATTTATTCATGGCCACTAAAGTTACATATGAGAAAAATGATCAAGTTTAGTTTGTGGATAGTGGGTGCACAAGTCATATAGCCAAGGATGCATCTTCATTAACTCATTTAGACAGAACTTTCAAAACTAATACCAAGCTAGGCAATGGAGAACAAATTTGGATAAAAGGAAAAGGATAAGTTGTTGTTCAAAAAAAGCAATATAGGAAGCTTATTTCAGATGTCTTATTCATACCATCTCTAGAATAAAAGTTGCACAGTGTACCTCAATTACGGAAGAAAGGTTACTCTGTGTTGTTTAAGAATTAATGTTGCACTATCTTTGGTCAAAATGATTATAAGATAATTGAGGTTAAGATGATTGATAAGTGTTTTCCATTAATTTTTGATTATTTAAGTTTAAATACTAAAAATTAAAAGGATGATAAAGATAATAAAAAGCAAGAAGATTAAGTAAAAGAAGGAGTTTTAGCATTAGAATTTCCAATAGGTTCAGCATCAGCTTAAAAACTTCAAGTTTTAATTGTTGTTAATAATTCAAACAATGTAGAGTTCTATTAGCTTTGAAATATATGAGACTGCAAGTCAAGAAAAGTGTCATCTTACTTTTAATAGTAGCAAGGCCAATGAAGGATATGATAGGAAGAAAGAATGGAAACAAAATAAGACAAGAAGTGTTCCAATACTAAGGAAAAAGGAAGATATTTAGCTGCTAAAGTTCAATCCAAAAACCTAGTAAGCAAAGGGTGTGAAGTTCAGGGGATGAAGCTTTTGACGTCTAAGGCAAAACTCAAGGAAGAATGTTAGAATATTGATTTTTTCCTTGTAAAAGTAAGCTGAAAATCCAAATAATATGATGTATTTTGTTGAAATTTTTGCATGTAATGATGATCTTACTTTAGTAGTTGAAAAGGAAAGATAATCCCTAAAATTAGGAATATGTTTTACTAAAAATATCAGTTGTAGGTGAAGTTGGTATTGTGGTATGGTGCAGTCATACTCAGCTTTGTAATATCTCTGCTATATATAGCAGACTTTGTTAATAAAATTAGTATGAGAAACTTTAGTTTTTTTCATTCTCTTATTTAGATTTCCAATAGCTATTTCCATAACTTTTCTTTAGTGGACTGCTACTTCCCTTCACTAGTACTTTCATTTATAAATGATAGAAACCAAATATATAATTATCACTCGTATGCCTTTATCAAAATTTAGAATGCTGAAAATGGTGAAGAGGGTGAAAGAGTGCTCAGAGGTCAGCCAACCATCATCGGTACATTAGTAATAGCATTGACTATTAGGCATTGTAGTTATAGAGAGTTTATAAAAGGAGAAGCTTAGATAGGTTAAAGCCTAAGGATTGCATGCATTTGCTTCCAATTTTTATAAGAAAAGCAAAGGAGGATCAATTGATTAATATAGTTGACAGGTGCAATGAGAACATAAAATTCCATGAATCAGAAGCTGTGAAAATGATGGGAGTTGTAGTTTGGCATCTACAAAGTGACTATAAAAGAAGACCTTCCATGTCAGCGGTGGTCAGAGTTTAAAAGGGCACAATGCATATGGAAGTTGAGTTAGATTATAACATTTAGATTCCAACAAAAATCGTAGCCATAAGAAGAGAGACGGAGGGGGGAACTTTAACTCAGTTATCTTCATCTCTTCTATTAATACCACAGTGAATTATATGTAAAAGATGATACAATGAGGTGTTGCTACAATCTGTTAATGTTGCGAATTGATTTTTGGATCGCCACACAAGTAACAGGACAGTTGAGTAGCAGTTGAATCATTTTTCTTTGGGAAAAGGTCTAATCTATAATAAATTTCTTTTGAAGTATGAATACATTAGTAGGTTTAAGAATATTTAGATTAATGAATTATATATTTTAAGCTTCTGTTTATTTTCACCATTACTAGATTTCTTAATTTTTCCATTAGTAGGCTTATTAAATGAATAAGAGGCAATTTTTTTTTTGAACAAAATAAGAGGCAATTTGCCTCATAAACTTTTCATTCAGGGTCAAACAAACAACTTTGGACCTTTTAGGGTCAATTTAACCTCTGAACTTTTCAATAAAGGTCAAATTGCCTTTAAATAATACAATTAGCTTTGTATTTTTTGATATATAGACAAAAAAGCCCATAACAAATTACAAATACCTCCATAATATCTTAATTAGTTGACAAATAAGTCCTTATTTTAGTAATAAAACTTTTTATTAAAAATTAAATTTTAGAGTTAAATTTAATTCATTTATAACTTGTAAAATTTAAAAATCTAATTTTATATTATATAAATATAAATTTAGCATTCACCAATAATTTTTAATATTATCAAAATATAAAACTTTTATTCGTATATAAATTGATTTATATTAAAAATATAATATATTATTAGCTTCAATAGTAAAATTAATGGAATATAATAAAGTAATTATTTTTTTTACTTTTTATAATATATTGTAATATAAAAGTAATAAAAATATAAATATAAAAATAAAAAATAGAATTTTAAATTAGAAAATTAGTAAAATCTAAAATTAAAATTATTATTATTATTATTATTATTATTATTATTATTATTATTAAATTTTAATTTATCATTATATTTGTTTACTAATTTAATAATAAGCTATTAATATATTGTTTCAATGTACATATTGTACTTTTGTATTTTTTAAATTATAAATCAATTTGAATGTCAAATATAATTTTAAAAATAAAATTAATTTATGTAAGAATAAAATTTTTAAGTTTTAACACTACTAAAAATTATTAGTTAATACTAAATTTATATTCATATAATATATTATTAGATTTTTTAAATTTTACAAGTTATAAGTGAATTAAATTTAATTATAAAATTAAAATTTTCAATAAATTTTTTTAATAAAATAAGGACTTATTTGTCAACTATTTAGAACATTATGGAGATATTTGTGATTCATTAGGGGTCTTTTTGTCTATCTATCAAAAAATAAAGAGTTGATTATATTATGGGAAAAACTTCTCGAATAGAATCTAGCAAAAAAAATTTGGCTAGAAAAAGTCAACCAATGTGAAAAGACAATTGTGCCCAGGAGTTAGATTTCAATGGTAAAAGGGTAAAACCAATAATCAGCGGTAAAATGAAAAAAAGGGAAAAATTAGTAACAATAAAACATCATTTCCCTAAAAAGCTATGGAAGATTAAACGACACTTCGATTATCATTTCTATAATGTTGCACGGTAAACCACTGAATTTACATTGATAATGGATAAGAAAATAGAGTGATGAAGTTGAAATATGACATGGTGAAGCTAAGATTGTTGGAGTACAAATTATTGCCCTATTTCATTTTTAAAAGCCACAACATCCTATGTTCAACCAATAGCAAAACTTTGATATCTTTATAATTAGAATAAGAAACTCCAGACGATAATATTTTAATAAGAAAATAGTTATTTCAACAGATACTTGGCGATGGTTATGAATGTGAAGATTCATTAAATAGAAATGTTGTAGTAGAAAGAGAGGAAGAATGTGATGTGGCTAATAATGAAGAAAGTTAAAATAATGATGCTTATGCCCTGGAAGATAGTCCAATTGATGATGAGCCAAAATAATGATATGCCTGACATCGAATATAGTCCAACGGATGATATGGCTGACATCGAAAAGAGTCCAATTGTGAGGTGAATGAAATTGAAGATAGATCGATGAATAGCAATGTTTGTGAAATAGGTCCTGAACCAGACATGTATTTTACAAATTTGGATAAACTTGTTGAAGCATATCAAGATCATGTAAATTTGAAAGGATCCTCAGTGACAATAAGAGTAGGACATAAGGGCAGTGATGGTGCTAGAAAGTATCAAACAATATGTTATGACAAAGGTATAAAATCGGATATGAAAAGAAAAACCAAGAGGACAAGCTGCCCTGTCCGTTTAAATGCAGTTAAGAGAGAAGGGGTTTGATTTGATAGTGCAATTAAAAATGAACATAACCATGAGCTTATTCCATACATGAGTAGGTTAATGGCTACTCATAGGAATTTGAGTCCCAATATGAAACAAAAGCTTATAGTAAATGATATTATAGTCATTTGGCCATACAAAAGTTTTAGAATTATGAAAGTATAATATGGTGGCCCATAAAATTTAAGCTACACTTTAAAAGACTGTAGGAATTTCATCCATAGTGAAAGGAAGAAGATGCTAGGTGAGGGTGATGCCGAGTTAATTTAACAACTGTTTGTGAGGATGTAACAACAAGAGAGGGAATTTTTCCACTCCATCGATGTTGATGATGTAGGTAGACTGAGGAACATCCTCTGGATTCATCCTTATAGTAAAGCTATATATGAGGAATTCCATGATGTTATCACATTCGACACCACATACCTTGTTAACCGTTATAAGATGTCATTTACAATAATTGTCAGTGTTAACCAGCATGGCCAATCTATCTTATTAGGATGTGCTTGAATTGTTCAAATGGCTTTTCATGATATGGCTTGCTAGCATGGGCAACAAACATCCAAAAGCCATAATTACTGATTAATGTAAGAGCATAAAGTGAGTTGTGAGGGAGGTAATGCTTGACACTGTTCATTGATTTTATAACACCTCTTTCCTTTTGACACATTCTCTATGTATTATCTTAGTATAGTAGCACATCGAAGGCACCGATAGGGAGGAATGTTACTTGAAACTAATCTTCAATGGTATGATTGATGCGATATCACTTAAAAATAACTGTCTAGCAATACGCAGTTTAACAATCCTATTCAATAAAAATTTAAAATATTTATATAAGATGGTAAGAGAGATATTAACTTCAAATACATATCATAATATTGTCCAAACTACAAAAATTACAAAGCTCTCTCTTTCTTCACAATACACTTAGTACTAAACCAAAATTATTCATGTACTTCCAAAGCTTATACACTAATTCCTACATTCACTTCCACTAAATTGGCAACACCCAATTTGAAGTTTTGATTTCATATCCACGCTCAAGCCATAAATGGCTAATCTATAAAAATTATGTTAAGAGGGGGGGGGGGGGTGAGTACTTCCGAGGAAATACTCAATGTGTAACTAAAAAGGAAAGTAACAAATGGCATAGAAAAATGAGAATGAAACAGGTCATGGATACATATATATACTCATAGTTCACTTGTAGTTTGTATTATAAACAAATAATATCAATTTTCTCAAAAGTATTTTGCAGCAAGTCATTTATATAAAATAGTCCATAATATTATAACATCAAAATCTCAAGTGATTTTAATAACATTAATCATCATAAATAATTTACTTCAATATAATGATACAACTTTAAGAAACAATTCATCATAAGAGCATTACTAGAATAAATTATAAACACATAACAATAACATCAGATATAGTATGGACTCACACTATACCGAAAGCAATATAATAATGTCAGTATGCATATGACACTTTAAGTGTGATAAACACTTAAACTATATATATATATATATATCAATTGAGAGTTATGGAAGTGAGACTATACATATATTCTAGGCATGGTCTTACATTTACAATATAAAATGTGTATCAACTATACACACTTCAAAATATGTATTTAGCCCCAGGCAACGACTATACATATTTAAAAGGCATGTCTTACATCTTCAAGGTAAAATGTGTAGCCAGCCCCAAGCAACGATTATACACATTTACTAGCTTCGCCATGTCCTAAACATGGTTTTACTGCCACCAATATACAGTGTTTATTCATTACTCTTATTGCTCAAAGCACAATCATCAGGTACTTATTGATAAATACTATATACACCTTTCATATACAAAATATACTTATCATATATACCAAAAATATGCTTAATAACAACCTTTTGTATACTGAATATATTACCATAAGGTATACTCTAAATGATTCCTTAAAGTAAAATATTTCAACCACTTATACTTAAAATCAACCTTTTGTATACTGAATATATTACCATAAGGTATACTCTAAATGATTCCTTAAAATAAAATATTTCAACCACTTATACTTAAAATCAACCTTTTGTATATTGAATATATTACCATAAGGTATACTCTAAATGATTCCTTAAAATAAAATATTTCAACCACTTTTCATATCTAAACACATATACCTATGGAGTGCAAGTATACACTTCATATACTTAATTAATGCCCTAGGTATATGACGTAGCGGAAGCCTATGATAAAAGAGGTAAATATTGCAAACCATTGAATTATGCACGATTGGCCATTTAACAACCTTTTATAACCTGTTGATTTGTGCACAAATGCCAGGAAATAGGTATCCAATAATTCATTAATTAATAAAGAATACCGAATTTAGGGAAAAATAATAATTTTAATTAATCAATTAAAAAAAACTATCTCAAAACAACTCAAATAGACAAATAAATAGTTTTTAGGGAAAAACCCTATCTAAAACAATGCAAAAAGACAAAAAATCCCCAAAACTAACATAAAAGTTCAAACTAAAATATGAAGCCCTAAATGATGGAATTTGGGCCTGAAACTGGGATGTTACAAGCATAGCATGCAATAATTGTTATAGAGCTATGAACTAGCTTCATTTTGATATATTATAGGCCTCGTAGTTCCTTTAGACCCTGAAATTAGAGCCATTCGAAGCTTAAGTGCGCACTGTCCTTTTGTCAAGCCCATCCATGAATTCTAATGCAATATGGTCCACATCAGTATACCTTTGGGATAAGGGTATAAAATTTTACTTTTCATTTCATAAAATATTCTACTTAATATACATGCATGTCCATAGTTGTATGTATATTGTCCACTTGAACTTCACACCCATTAGAGACCCATAATTATCTTTAATTTTAGTGTGGTCACGTTTGGATATGATCATCACTAATTCATTAACATGAGTTTAAGATTCCATAGCCTAACCCCACCATTCGCTTAATTAAAACTTAATTAAACTAGATATAATAACTCTACCAATGGAGATTTACAGGGCTCACTTTGAAATATTCCTGAGAATTATAGGAAGGATTTAGAAGCTTAAATTTTATAAATTATTAGATCTATGTGTCTAGTATATACCATAAAATTTCACCTCAACTTCATAACAATAATGAAATTTATAGAGGTCAAATCACAATTAGCTCAATTACTCTAATAGATTGGCATTAAAAAGTATGGCTTCATTCGACCATAATAAAAGTTAAATATGCTCTACCTTAGAACTACAAATTTATAAATAACATTTCCAAGTTTCTATAGAATCAAACATTCACCTCATTTGGAGTTTCAGAGCTAAAGTTATGGTCTTTTGAATTTCACTACTCTTACTTGAAAAGAGTCCTAAAGAGGGGGGGGGGGGTGAATAGGACTATTAAATAAAAATGAGAAATTAAAAGAATTCTGTCACGACCTGAACCCAGGGGCATGTGATCGGCACTAGGGAATGGGAAAGCATAAAGCCACTGAAACCCATAGTAAGCCTTTAAGGAAAAAAAAATCGCGGAATTTTAACTTTGAATCCTTACAATAAATAATAAAATCTCAATGCATATCATCAAGCTGATTTTTCTTAATATAATTTAAATCATAATATCAATGCATGGGATAAAATAAGCAAACATCAATTATACAAATAGTATCTCAATACATAAGTTATGAGTACATTAAATCTTGACTAAATATGTAGTTATACAATTTCCTCTACAGCGGTACATGAAAGTAAATACAATATAACTAGATAGACCTACGTAGAATAGCCGGTGACGAAACTACACGGCGAAGAGAAGTAGGCCTAATAGTAAACTCCCAAACTCCTGAAAAATAAATTGAGGGGAGTCAGACCTCATTGAGCAAGTTAATAAAGAAAATGAATGTGATTTGAAAATCTTATTAAAATAAATTTTATGGAAATATAATATAATATAATTTTATTTAACCATTGGTATACATATAATAAATCTTTTTTTTTAAAGGAGAAGAAATAAATATTTAAATATCTTTTAAAATCATTTTAGTATAAAAATTTGGTAGAACCCAATTTATAAATAATTTTTTTTAACAGTCATATGACTCACTTATATCCAAGACTACCAGATCGTGAGAGCAAGGCATCACCAGGATACACAGCCGCAGTCATATCTCTTAATCCAATATCACTGGTGGTGTTCGAGAGCAAAGCATCACCAGACTATCGGCCCCAGTGATTTAATAATATAAAATTAAAATTATACTGGCGGTGTCCGAGAGCAAAGCATCACCAGACCATCGGCCCCATTAATATAATTAAATAATCACATATTTTATCGGTGTGAACACGGTCCCGATGAAACCCATCAGGTAGCTCGTTCTACCGTGGTTTATTTAAAGGATAAAAAAAAATAAATAAAACCATAAAAATTACAATAAATAAAATAGGTAAATAAATAAAATAAAATAAATTAGCTATAAATTAAATCATGCAAGATCATATGAATAATGCTGACTAGAATCTCATAAAATTAAATTCATAAGAATTTAACATAATTTAAATTAAAAATCCAACACTCAAATCAAATATTAACTTCCAAGATAAAGGTGCTCCTCTGACACGTCGTGTCCGACCTCGACTGGTAGATGCGATTGGAGGGGCAGCTAAAAGACAGAAAAGGAAATGACAATCAAAAAATAGAAACCTAACTTCTAGAGTTTCTAAGGAAGACTCGATTCGTACTTAGAATAAAAATTTTAGGATTGACCTGGTGTCACGTTTTACGAGAAATCTACTAAAAATTCGATAGAGTTTTCTCTGTAAAACGAACATCCCTCTACCGAAGTAGAGTTAATCCTGCAAATAAACACACTTCAAAATTCACAGTGGCACAACACCTTAGGTTGGGACCCCAGACTATATAATTCCCAACCGAGGTTCACCAAAATACAATAAATTTCAAATAATAATATAATATTAATAACAATTTAACTTTCCAAATATCCAATATAAAAATAGACAAATTCCAACTATAATTACCCATCTAGATTAAATATACCAAAATATTAATTAAAAACTCATTCAAACCACAAAACAATAAATAATTTAATTTTGAATAAATTTTCAAAAATGGTTAGTATTAATTAACTAAAACAATAAATAATTTATAAAAATTATTTTAATGCCACATTTGTCTCAAAACAATTAAAACATAGTATTTAATTATCATATCTACAAAACACAACATTTATTCATTATATCAAAATTTACATAATATAATACTTTTCTAAAAGAAATATTAGATAAATTAACAAAATTATTTTATAACTACTAAAATTACTAACAAAATATACTAACACTAATTAACTCCAATACTCAACCAAAAGTAGTTAGTTAATCACATTAATAAAATATACATAACACTTAAAAATACTAATATATATATATATATACTAAAATCCCATAATCTCAATCAACTAATCTAACTAATTTCTTATACACTCTTAACCAAATTTTACTTTAATAACTTAAACCAATTACTAAACATACATTAATCAACCAAAATTACCCCAAATAATTAAATTAAAATTTTTGCATAAACAACCAAACAATTCAGCATTAACAACATCAAAAATTAACCCAAAAACCCAAAACAACCTAACATTAACCAAATCAATTAAGAAACAACTAAATCTAACCTAAAGCTAACTAACTACTAATTCACTAACTTACTTCAAGCTCCAAAATAGAGCAAAGGAGTCTACCACAACAAGCTTGAGCTGCAGAATTTTCAGGTGACAGCAGGTTGGGGCAGTAGTTATGCTGGTTGTCACTGCAGAAGGAATGGAGGCTGCTGCCCTTGCTGCCGATCTGCCCTGCTGGCCTGCTGCTGCTTCTGCACGATGCTGGACTTGCTGTGCTACTTCCTCTGCTCGTTTTGCTACCTCACGCAGCTGCTGTTGCTGCCTTCTTCGTGCTGCTGCCTCACGAAGCTGCTGTTGCTATTTTTTGGTCTTGTTGCTGCCTCACGAAGCTGCTATAGCTATTGCCTCCTTCAAGCGCGCTGCAGGGACGACCCAGAAGGAAGAAGAAGCAAATAAAGAAGGGCAGGTAGCTACTGGATCATGGACATGAAGATGGGAAGAAAAAAAATGGCATGAATGGTAAAGAAAGAAAAACAGAATGAGAGAAAGAAAGGAAGAAAGGGAAGGAGTTGACTGATTTTTCCCTTCTTACAAATCCTAAGCCACACATATAATTATGTATATATATATATATATATATATATATATATATATATATATATATATATATATGTATAGTAGATAATTTAAGTATATAATAATGTTAATAGTTTCCAATGGAATTCTTAAATTTAGTTCTTAAATATAATAATTTAATATATCAACTATAACAACATAAAATAAAGAAAATTTTATATTCTTGAAAACCTCAATATTTATATAAATAATTTAAAATATTCGAGTTATTACAGTCTTCCCCCCTTATAGAAATTCGTCCACGAATTTCAAAAAGAAGCTAAGGATTACAAAGTCTATGGATGAAAAAGATAAGGATAGACGGCCTGCATCTCAGATTCTACCTCCTACGTACAGTCTTCTACTGTGTGATTACTCCAAAGCACTTTCACCATTGGAATCTCCCGAGAGCGAAGCTGGCGATCCACAATCACTACTGGATACTCCTCATAAGACAGATCTTTACTGAGCTCCACTGCTTGAGGCTGAAGTACGTGAGAAGGATCAGGAATATACTTTCTCAGCATAGACACATGGAACACTGGGTGGATTCGAGATAGCTCAGGTGGCAATACTAGTCTATAGGCCACTTCCCCAACTCGTGACCGTATCTCGAAAGGTCCAATGTATCTTGGAGCCAACTTACCCTTCTTACCAAACCTCATAACTCCCTTCATTGGAGATACCTTTAGAAACACCATATCTCCAACTAGAAAGGAAACATCCTTCCTTTTGGGATCAACATAACTCTTTTGCCTACTATATGCTGTCCTCAACCTCTGCTGAATGATAGGAACTTTTTCAGAAGTAATCTGCACTAACTCTGGACCTGTGAGCTGTCTCTCACCAATTTCCCAACACAAAAGTGATATGCACTTCCTACCATACAACGCTTCATACGGATCCATCTCAATACTTGCATGATAACTGTTGTTATAGGAAAATTCAATCAATGGCAAATGATTATCCCATTGACCTCCAAAGTCCATCATGCACATTCAGAGCATATCCTCTAAAGTCTGAATGGTCCTCTCAGACTGACCATTAGTCTGAGGATGTAATGCTGTGCTGAAGTCAAGTCTGGTTCCTAATGCCTTATGCAACTCTTGCCAGAAAACTGATGTAAAGGTGGCTCCTCTGTCATATATTATACTCACTGGAACTCCATGAAGACAAACAATCCTATTGACATACAACCGTGCCAACCTATCAGTGGAGTATGACTTTTTAACTAGCAAAAAGTGGGTTGACTTAGTTAACTTGTCAATGATCACCCAAATAGCATCAAACCCACCTGTTGTCTAAGGTAATCCAGTCACAAAGTCCATAGCAATCATATCCCACTTCCACTTTGGGATAGGCATGGGCTGTAACAATCCTGAGGGCCTCTGATGTTCTAATTTCACCTGCTGACATGTGAGACACTTGGATACAAATTCTGCTCATTCCATTCCACTAGTATGTATCCTTCAAATTATGATACATCTTAGTAGAACCTAGGTGAATAATGTAAGCAGTAAAATGTGCCTCTTCTAAGATCTCTTTCCTTAGATCATCAACATATGGCACACATAATTGAGTACCCAAGCATAGAACTCCCTCACTGTCAATCACAAACTCTCTGGATTGACCCTGTTGCACATCAAACATAATTCTCTGTAACTGTGGATCCCTTATTTGAGTTGCCTTAACTCTATCCAAGTACATAGACCGTACCCTGAACTGAGCAAAAAGGCACTTCTTAGTCACTTTCCACTGCAAACCTTGATCAATCAGCTCGTGCAACTCCTGAATAATCGGTCTTCTCTCAGTACTAATGTGGGTAAGACTACCTGCTAATTTCTACTCAACGCATCAGCTACTACATTCGCCTTTCCTGGATGGTAAAGAATCGAACAATCGTAGTCTTTCAGAAGTTCCATCCATCTTCTTTGCCTTAAATTCAAATCCCTCTGCTCAAAGATATACTTTAAGATCTTGTGGTTGGTATAGATCTCACAAGTGACACCGTAAAGATAATGCCTCTAGATCTTCAGTGTGAATACAACTGCAGCCATCTCTAGATCGTGAGTGGGGTAATTCTGCTCATGCTTCTTCAACTGCCTCGAAGCATAAGCAACCACTCTACCATTCTACATTAGCACACATCCCAAACCTACATGGGAAGCATCACAATACACCGTATATCCATCATCACCAAAAGGTAATATCAGTACTGGAGCTGAAGTTAATAAATCCTTAAGCAACTAAAAATGCTCCTCACACCTATCAGTCCATACAAATCTAACATTCTTCTGGGTTAGTCTAGTCAAAGGCACGACAATCTTAGAGAAATCCTTCACAAATCTCCTGTAATAGCCTGCTAAACCTAGAAAACTTCTCACTTCAGTAACTGTTGTAGGTCTTGGCCATTCGGTAATTGCTTCTATCTTCTAGAGATCCACCTAAATGCCATTTTTAGACACCACATGGCCTAAGAATGCCACTTGGTCTAACCAAAATTCACATTTTGAAAATTTAGCATACAACTAGTGCTCTCTCAAAGTCTGCAGCACCAACCTTAGATGCATCACATGCTCTGCCCTATTCTTTGAATAAACCAAAATATCATCAATAAACACAATCATAAATCGGTCTAAGTATGGCCTAAACACCCTGTTTATCAAGTCCATAAAGGTTGCTAGGGCATTAGTCAACCCAAAGGACATCACTAAGAACTCATAGTGGCCATATCTAGTCCGAAATGCTGACTTGGGTACATCCTCCCTTCTAATCCTTAGCTGATGATACCCAGATCTCAAGTCAATCTTAGAGAAATGTCGAGCTCCTTGTAACTGATCAAACAACTCATCAATCCTGGGGAGTGGATACTTATTCTTGATGGTAACCTTATTCAGCTGTCTGTAGTCAATACAGAGTCGAAGACTACCATCCTTCTTTTTTACAAAGAGAATCGGAGCACCCCAAGGAGATGTACTAGGTCGAATGAACCCGTTATCTAATAATTCCTACAATTGCTCTTTTAACTCCTTCAGCTCCGCAGGTGCCATCCTATAAGGTGGCATAGAGATAGGATCTGTACTTGGGATAACATCAATACAGAATTCTATCTCTCTATCCGGCAGTAATCCAGGTAATTCCTCTGGAAAAACATCTGCAAATTCACGTACTACTGGTACCCTCTCCACTAATCCCATTTCTACTTGAACATCTCAAACTACAGCTAGATAGCCCTGACACCCTCTACTAAGCATCTTCCTAGCTGTAATGGCATAAATAAGAATACGAAACATGAGACTTTCAATACCTTTGAATCTGAATTCCTCATCACTAGGAATTCTGAAAATTACTTCCTTTGCTCGACAATCCATAGAAGCATAAAATTGGGACAACGAATCCATTCTAAGAATCACATCAAACTCGATCACATCCAAAAGGACCAAGTCTACCAATAATTCTCTACCCTCTACTAACACGGGATAAGAAGGGAAGAAAATGTCTGTCTCCAACTCATCACTAAGCGGAGTCAAAACAGACAGAGGAAAACTTATCTTAGAAGGAAGACAAGCCACTTTCGAAGCAAACAAAGGAGATACAAATGAACATGTAGCACCCGGATCAAATAATACTCTAGCCTCAAAGCAACAGATTGAAATAATACCTGCTACCACAGCGTTAGATGCCTGCACATCCTGAGGAGTCAAAGTGAATACCCTAGCCTGGCCACGTCCTGGTTACTGTGAAGTGAATGGCTGAGTCTATCCTCTACCTCGGCCCTGCTGACTCGCATACTGCATCGGCCGGTGTTGAGAGTACATGGGTGCCTGATACTGCTGAGGCACCTGCTGTAATGGCTGAACAACTGTAGGTGAAGATCCCTGAGCAAAAGATGTCTAGAATCCATAGTTCAGACAAGCTCTAGCAAAATGTCCAAACTGACCACATCTAAAACATGCTTCTGGCGTCAAGTGACAAGGACCCTAATACACTCGACCACAAATGGCACACGCACTAGCTCCAGACCCAGAACTGCCATGCCCAGAGCTCTGCCCACTACTACTGCTGGCGCTACTACCAAACCTAGCAGCCCTACTGCTCCTACAATCCTAAGTAAGGCGGTGCCTGCCAGTCCGATGTGCCCTAAAATGTCTACTCTACTGAGAAGGGCCTGCTTACTGAGAACTCGAGTTGCCTATCTGAAATACTGGCTGTTGCACCCTCTGGACAGGTCTGAAAGTGCCACTATCATAAGGGTCAGGTATGGTGCCGTACTGGATGTGTCTGCGCTCCAATTGTCTTGCCTCCTCTACCACACTCTCAAGATTACGACCCTCTGGTTGAATACCAATATAGGCTGGGCCTAATCCCGTCACATACAGCTCTACTACTTTGGCGACATCCTGCCTCACGTCCTCAGCATGCCTTATCAGTCTGTAGAACTCTCGAGTATAGTCCTCCACTGATCGATCTCTCCTATCAATGTTAAGCAGCTGCCATCTGTAGTTCTCTCGCATGGATGAAGGACAGAAGAATCTCATGAATTGCTCTTTAAATCCTAACCATGTCATCGTCATCATGAAAGGTTGAATGGACCGTATAAACCAGTCTTGAGCTGCTGCTGAGACTGATAGCTCCACGATCATAATCCTCTGGTAATCAAAATACCCAGATCTGGTCCTGGACTCGATGGTATTAATGAAATCCAACGCATCCCCAGTACCATCAAAGTGAACTCGCCCCACTCTAGAGTATAATAAAGCTGCATCAGCATCTGACATCCCCTGAGTCTGTCGCTGAAGCATTTGTTGCACAATGGGCATCGCTTTATTAAGAGCTGCCAAGCCCTGATTAATACCCGCCATGCCAGCTGCAAAGACTGCAGGATCCTCTACTGGAATTTGAGGCTCTATTGGAGGCTGATTCTGCCTCTGAGTTGCTGCCACTTTGGCTCTACCCCTACCTCTACCTTTACCCCTACCTCTAGGTCGAGGGGCAGGAGGGAGAATCTCATCCTAAAATGACTGCTCACTATCATCAGGTTCTGCATCTATAGCAGGGGCATTTCGAGCACGCCTCATTCTGAAAAGACAAGAAAACTAAGATTCAAGACAAGAATACAGACTCAGATGCTGAAACTAAAAGACAAGAGATCAATAATGACGTTTAATGACCTAAGTACCACAATATTATGAGAAAAAGACAGACATTAATAGTCAAAAGCATGGAAAATGAGCCAAAGCTCTGATACCAACTTTGTCATGACCCGAACCCAGGGGCACGTGATCGGCACTAGGGAATGGGAAAGCATAAAGCCACTGAAACCCATAGTAAGCCTTTAAGGAAAAAAAATCATAGAATTTTAACTTTGAATCCTTACAATAAATAATAAAATCTCAATGCATATCATCAAACTGATTTTTCTTAATATAATTTAAATCATAATATCAGTGCATGGGATAAAATAAGCAAACATCAATTATACAAATAGTATCTCAATACATAAGTTATGAGTACATTAAATCTTGACTAAATATACAGTTATACAATTTCCTCTACTGCGGTACATGAAAGTAAATACAATATAACTAGATAGACCTACGTAGAATAGCCGGTGACGAAGCTACACAGCGAAGAGAAGTAGGCCTAATAGTAAACTCCCAAACTCCTGAAAAATAAATTGAGGGGAGTCATACCTCACTGAGCAAGTTAATAAAGAAAATGAATGTGATTTGAAAACCTCATTAAAATAAATTTTATGGAAATATAATATAATTTTATTTTATTTAACCATTGGTATACATATAATAATTTTCTTTTTAAAGGAGAAGAAATAAATATTTAAATATCTTTTAAAATCATTTTAGTATAAAAATTTGGTAGAACCCAATTTATAAATAATTTTTTTTAACAGTCATATGACTCACTTATATCCAAGACTGCCGGATCCTGAGAGCAAGGCATTACCAGGATACATAGTCGCAGTCATATCTCTTAATCCAATATCACTGGCGGTGTCCTAGAGCAAAGCATCACCAGACCATCGGCCCCAGTGATTTAATAATATAAAATTAAAATTATACTGGCAGTGTCCGAGAGCAAAGCTTCACTAGACCATCGGCCCCATTAATATAATTAAATAATCACATATTTTACTGGTGCGCACACGGTCCCGATAAAATCCATCAGGTAGCCCGTTCTACCGTGGTTTATTTAAAGGATAAAAGAAAAAAAATAAAACCATAAAAATTACAATAAATAAAATAGGTAAATAAATAAAATAAAATAAATTAGCTATAAATTAAATCATGCAAGATCATATGAATAATGCTGACTAGAATCTCATAAAATTAAATTCATAAGAATTTAACATAATTTAAATTAAAAATCTGACACTCAAATCAAATATTAACTTACAAGATAAAGGTGCTCCTCTGACACGTCGTGTCCGACCTCGACTGGTGGACGCGACTGGAGGGGCAGCTAAAAGACAAAAAAAGAAATGACAATCAGAAAATAGAAACCTAACTTCTAGAGTTTCTAAGGAAGACTCGATTCGTATTTAGAATAAAAATTTTAGGATTGACCCGGTGTCACGTTTTACGAGAAATTTACCAAAAATTCAGTAGAGTTTTCTCTATAAAATGGACATCCCTCTATCGAAGTAGAGTCAATCCTGCAAATAAACACACTTCAAAATTCACAGTGGCACAACACCTTGGGTTGGGACCCCAGACTATATAATTCCCAACCGAGGTTCACCAAAATACAATAAATTTCAAATAATAATATAATATTAATAACAATTTAACTTTCCAAATATTCAATATAAAAATAGACAAATTCCAACTATAATTACCCATCTAGATTAAATATACCAAAATATTAATTAAAAACTCATTCAAACCACAAAACAATAAATAATTTAATTTTGAATAAATTTTCAAAAATGGTTAGTATTAATTAACTAAAATAATAAATAATTTATAAAAATTATTTTAACGCCACATTTTGTCTCAAAACAATTAAAACATAGTATTTAATTATCATATATACAAAACACACCATTTATTCATTATATCAAAATTTACATAATATAATACTTTTCTAAAAGAAATATTAGATAAATTAACAAAATTATTTTATAACTACTAAAATTACTAACAAAATATACTAACACTAATTAACTCCAATACTCAACCAAAAGTAGTTAGTTAATCACATTAATAAAATATACATAACACTTAAAAATACTAATATATATATATATATACTAAAATCCCATAATCTCAATCAACTAATCTAACTAATTTCTTATACACTCTTAACCAAATTTTACTTCAGTAACTTAAACCAATTACTAAACATACATTAATCAACCAAAATTACCCTAAATAATTAAATTAAAATTTTTACATAAACAACCAAACAATTCAGCATTAACAATATCAAAAATTAACCCAAAAACCCAAAACAACCTAAAAGTAACCAAATCAATTAAGAAACAACTAAATCTAACCTAAAGCTAACTAACTACTAATTCACTAACTTACTTCAAGCTCCAAAACAGAGCAAAGGAGGCTGCCACAACAAGCTTGAGCTGCAGAATTTTCAGGTGACAGCAGGTTAGGGCAGTAGTTATGCTGGTTGTCACTGCAGAAGGAATGGAGGCTACTGCCCTTGCTGTCGATCTGCCCTGCTGGCCTGCTACTGCTTCTGCACGATGCTGGACCTGCTGCTGCTACTTCCTCTGCTCATTTTACTGCCTCACATAGCTGCTGTTGCTGCCTTCTTCGTGCTGCTACCTTATGAAGCTGCTGCTGTTGCTATTTTCTGGTCTTGTTGCTGCCTCACGAAGTTGCTATAGCTGTCGCCTCCTTCAAGCGCGCTGAAGGGACGACCCAGAAGGAAGAAGAAGCAGATGAAGAAGGGCAGGTAGCTGCTGGATCATGCACACGAAGATGGGAAGAAAAAAAATGGCATGAATGGTAAAGAAAGAAAAACAGAATGAGAGAAAGAAAGAAAGAAAGGGAAGGAGTTGACTGATTTTTCCCTTCTTACAAATCCTAAGCACACACACACACACACACACACACACACACACACACACACACACACACACACACACACACACACATATATATATATATATATATATATATATATATATATATATATAAAGTAGTTTAGATAGGATACAACCATGTGTATGTGAATATATATATATATGTATAGTAGATAATTTAAGCATATAATAATGTTAATAGTTTCCAATGGAATTCTTAAATTTAGTTCTTAAATATAGTAATTTAATATATCAACTATAACAACATAAAATAAAGAAAATTTTATATTCTTGAAAACCTCAATATTTATATAAATAATTTAAAATATTCGGGTTATTACAAATTCTTTACAAGAATTGAATGAAAGTTGAGTAGGAAGAATGAAGAACATAAAAGTTTAAGGAGTTTAGATTCAACAATAATTCTATGTCTCCATCTAACTTATCTCCAAGTTAGGATTTTTAATCACCCATAGCCTTATTCATAAGATTAAGATTACACAAGAGTTTTTTGTCTCACTCTTACAACCTTACAACTTGTTTTTTCAAGGCTCACTCAAAAACCAAATCCCAAGTGTTTTAATGAATAACACTTAAACCAATTCTTTTATAAATAAATCTCACTTCCCTTCTAATCTATCCCAAGATCTATGATGAAGAGAAATTCTATTTCTAACACACAATCCACTCTCATAAGAGTTATACAAACAAAGAATTGTTTAAGAGAATTTGAGAGCCTAATTGAATACTTAAGAAAGAATAAATGATAAATAAGTTTCTTAGCTTCCATTCAGCTCCAGAGGTGTTTATATTGATAAAAACTAAAAAATATAGCTATTGGAGGTGTAATTAATGTGTCCAACATCTATATTTTGATTCCAATGTTTATAATTTTGAATTATTGAAAGTGATGTTATCAGATAACTATGCATGGATTGAAACCATGATTGGACACTAAATATGTTCAAATTTGCCAATACTTTTTTCATTAAAGTTGTAGATATTTCACTTAGATTTCCATATCATTTTGAATCAACTTAATTGGACTTTTGTAGTTCAAGATATGTCCAAAATACTAAGTGTTGTGAAATCTAAAATGCAAACTACTATCAAACAACTTTTCAAAAGTTGAAGCCATGATTTTCTATTGGAGACATTTGAATTTTCCCACACTTTCTTCATTAAATTTTTATATATTTGAATTTTATTTTCATATCATTTTGGATCACCTCAATTGGACTTTTGTTGCTTAATATATGTCTAAAATACTAAAAGCTATGCAATCTGAAATTGTAGTTGCATATGTTGATTTTGACTTAATATTTGCATACCCAAATGAACTCATATTTTGACAAGCAAGCCTAATTCAGAAATCTCAAGATGTCTATTTCAAATGTGAAGAAGATAGATTTCTCATTATAAAGCTCTAAGGATTTCAAAAGCCTCCTTGAATCTCAGAGGTCGAATCAGCCCAAAATAATCATACTTCATTTTAACTTCCAATGGATTCCTAACTTATACAAACTTAAAAAAAAAATTAAATGCTTAAAATTAATTAAGATTGATTATTGCCAAGGTCAACAATCTCCCCCTTTTTAATTTTGACAAACTTATTTTAAGTTTGATAAAAAATAATACAAAGTAAAGTGTGTGATAAAATTTATGATAATAATGATACCATATGAAATGAAATATATTTCTTTATTTCTCCCCCTACAAATACGGTCATGGTAAAATTTATAAATTATTCCCCTTGACAAAAAATAAAACAACATAAAATATAGCAAGAGGGATAAAAACATGGCATTCTTATGACAAATGTATTAAAAACATAAAATATGATACCATGATCATTTAAATAAATGTTAGGTAATATGAGGAAATAATTTCAAATATATTTGCATATAGTGCTACTAAAATGCATCACATAAATAGTACATATAATATTAATGTTGATGCTAGACGTGCTTAATTATCATATGATCATATAGAGTTTAGCTAGTTAATCAATCATGTACCACTTAGCATATAAAAAAAATAAACACAAATTATTCATAATATATTTTCCTTTCTTTGTACAAAGGCAAAAGGAAAAGAGAGAGATATAAGAGGAAATGAACCTAAAGGGACCAAAATTCCTATAAGAACAAAGCAAAGATACACCAAATTTTTGTAAAAATATTCATGCCTTATCAAAGATCAAAACAATTCCTAAGATATTCATGCCTTATCAAAGATCAAAAAAATTCCTAATAAGATAATATTATACACATGTATAGTAATAAATAACAAACTCAAATATATTTCTCCCCTTTTGTTAAAAAAAAGAGAGTGATATAAAGGGAAAATAAAAACAAAGATACACAAAATCTTTATAAAACCTATGTCATATATAAACAAAGTAAGCAAAACAAGGCCTTTCATCATATATGATGTACAAAAAATTTAGCCATACTTACAATGTTAATATGCATGCAAAAATTTAAAAATTTTTTCCCCCTATATCAAACAAAAATATAATTGTTACTAACATAAATACATTTTTAAGAGAGTTTTAAAATTAAAAAAATACACATGTTAAACAAAATTAACTAGGTACATATGCAAACTCAAATTATTTCTCCTCATTTGACAAAATGCAAAAGGAAATTTAAAAAGATAAACCAAATATAAATTGACAATTGTATAAAATTTTTTTAAATCAAAATCAAAATATTTATCAATCAAAGTAATCAATAAAAACAACATGATTTCACATGAAAATAGTTCAACTATCAGTTAAACATAAAATCAAGATAAACTAGAACCATCAATCATGAAGTTCATGCTTAATGAAATTTAAACTCTCTTCATTAAGAAATTTGGTGAAGATATCTGCAATTTGATTATTTGTATCAACAAATATAAGTGAGATATCACCAATTTGAATATGATCATGCAAGAAATGATGTCTAATATCTATATGCTTAGTTCTAGAATGATAAATGGGATTTTTGCTAAGGTTGATATCACTTGTATTGTCACATTTAATTAGAATGTGATAAAGTCTTACACTATAGTCTAACAATTGTTGTTTTTGCCACAACACTTGTGAACAACAAAGATTTGCTGTAGTATATTCGACTTTAGTAATGGACAAGGAAACTGAAATTTATTTCTTGATAAACTAAGAAACTAAACATTGTCCTAAAAATTGATAAGTTTTGGAAGTGCTTTTTCTATCTAGTAAACTACCAGCAAAGTTTGCATCAGAATAACTAATCAAGTCAAAGGATGAACTCCTAGGATACCAAAGTCTTAAATGCATTGTACCATAAAGATATTTAAAAATTCTTTTGATAGCATTCAAATAAGACTCTTTAGGACTAGATTAAAATCTAGCACATAAGGAATTAGCAAACATAATATCAGGTCTACTAGTAGTTAAATAAAGAAGGGATTCGATCATAACTCTAAATCACTTTTCATCAACCAGTTTGTCATTCTCATCTTTGTTAAGTTTGGTTGTGGTGATAATCAGAGTTTTACTCATCTTAGCTCCATCCATGCCAAACTTCTTGAGAATGTCTCTTGCATACTTAGTTTGATTGATGAAAATCCCATTTTTGCATTGCTTGATTTGTAGTCTAAGAAAGAATTTGAGTTCACCGATCATACTCATGTCACATTCTCCTTGCATTAAATTAGAGAATTCCTCACACAAGTAATGGTTAGTTGCACTGAATATAATGCCATCAACATATATTTGAATAATTAACAAATCATGTTTGGATTTCTTTATAAAAAGAGTTGTGTCAACCTTTCCTTTGGAGAAACCTTTCTCTAGTAAAAAGTTACTCAATATTTCATACAAGCTCTTGGAGCTTGTTTCAATCCATATAATGCTTTCAAAAGTTTAAACACATGATTTGGAGAGTCAAAATTTTTAAAACCCAGAGGTTGTTCAACATATACCTCTTCTTTAATAAAATCATTTAAAAATGCACTTTTAACATCCATTTGATAAAGTTTAAAATCCATATATTATGCAAATGCAAGTAGCATCTTAATAGCTTCTAACCTTGCAACAGGGGCAACAGTTTTATCATAATCAATGCCTTTCTCTTGACTATAACCTTTAGTTACTAGTTGTACTTTGTTCCTAGTTATGACTCCTTGTTCATTCATTTTATTTCTAAACACCTATTTAGTTCTTATAATAGGATGATGTTTAGGTCTACGAACCAAGATCCAACCTTATTTCTCTCAAATTGATTTAACTCTTCTACATAGCAAGGACCCAAAATTCATCACTCAAAGCATCATTAACATTTTTGGGTTCAATTTGAGAAATGAAGGCTAAATTAACAATAGACTTAAGTTTAGATCTAGTAGTTACCCCTTTTATAGTGTCACCTATGATGAGGTCTTAAGGGTGAGCTTTCTTGAATTGCCAATCCTTTGGAAGTTCATCCTTTAAGGTAGGTTGAGATGTCTCCTCATTTTCCTTCTTGCTTGGACCTTTAAGTTTCAAAGGCTTACTAGCATTTTCTTCTTGTGTTTCCACAATCTCATTGTCACTTATAAGATCATCAACACTACAAACATCCTTTCTAGATTAAGTGAGTGTGATTCATTAAATATCACATGCATTGACTCTTCAACTACTAGAGTTCTCTTATTAAAGACCCTATATGCTTTACTAGAAATAGAATAGCCTAGGAAAATTCCTTCATCGGCTTTAAAATCAAATTTCCCAAGATTTTCCTTGGTATTCAATATAAAGCACTTGTATCCAAATACTCTTAAATATGAGATTTTAGGTTTTCTATTTTTCTATAATTCATAAGATGTTTTATTTAAAATTAGTCTTTTGAAAAATTAGTTTGAAATATAACAAGATATGTTAAAGGATTTCGCCTAAAAGTATAGAGGTAAATTATACTCATAAAGCATTGTGCTAGCCATTTCCATAAGAGTTTTATTTTTCCTTTCAACTACCCCATTTTGTTAAGGAGTTATAATAGATGAAAATGTATGAGAAGTACCATTTTCATTACAATAGTTTTTGAAAATTTCATTTTCAAATTCGATTCCATGATCACTTATAATAGATGAAATACAAAAACCTTTTTCTTTTTAAACTCTTTTAGCATAATTTTTAAAAGCTTTAAAAGAATCATTCTTAAGAGTAAGAAAACATATCTAAGTAAATATAGAGTAATCATCAACCAATACATATACGTAGTGCATTCCACTAAGACTAGTAACTCAGTTGGTCCAAATAAACCCATATGTATTATTTCAAGTGGCCTAGAGGTGTACACTACATTTTTTAGCTTAAATGAGGACTTGGATTGTTTTTCCTTTTGGCAAGCATCACAAGGTTTATTATTAGTGAATTCAAGCTTAGGTAAACCAATCACATGTTCATGTTTACAGTTTAAAAGCTAAAAATTTGCTTGTCCTAACCTTCTATGCCATGTCCATGTGTTATGGGAGATAGACACTAAGCATTTTATGTATTTTTTATCAATTTTATTCAAATAAATGACATAAACTTTGTCTACTCTTTCACTACTAAAAATAACTTTGTTTTCATTAAGACTACTAACAAAGCAATATTTAGAATAAAAAGTTACTTTATTTCCCATGTCACATAATTGACTTATGCTAAGCAAATTATGTTTAAGACCATCAATAAACAACATATGATGTATACATAAGGATTGAGGATTACCTATTTCTCCAATGCTAATAATTTTTCCTTTTGCATTATCTCTAAAAGTAACATGTCCTCCATCCTTAGCATCAAATTTTTTGAATTGCTCTTTATCTCCCATCATATGCCTTGAACATCCACTATCGAGATACCACTTACTTTTTGTTCTTATGGATTTCAAGCACATCTACACAAAATAATTTAAGTGTTCTTTTAGACCTAAACCTTTCGTGGTCTAGGTTAGTTAGTTTCAAGAAAATTCATAGAAAGTAAATTCATGTGTAGTCTTCTATAGAAGAACACATTTTTAGTATGTCCTTTGATCATGCAATAAGAATATACACTATTTTGACTTTATTCCTCCTAGGATGAAATGCTTTCCTAGTGTGTGCAATATGCCTTTAGTGTTATGTGTATCTCCTATTATTTTGTGTCATTAAGTGAGACATGCACTGGCAATGGTGATGTGTATTTCGATAATTTTGTGCAACATGTTTATGTGAATTGTATTATGTAGCATGCCTATTATAATTGTGTTTAATGTACATATAAGCATGCTTGGGTTGAGGTGCTCTAGTTTGAGCCTTACCTCTTTATGTTAATGAAGGATGAATCTTATAAGACTTTCCTTTACTATTTAACACATGTGATCTTTTAGCTTTAAAAGCTTAAGTCTCATTTGATTTGGAGGTTGAAGGAGTGGAATCATGTGAAGCTTTTACAAAATTAATATGTGATGAAGATTATGAAGACATTCCATTCTTATATCCAATTCGATGGGTATCTCTATGAAATTTTTGAGAGTCAAGAATACTACTTAAAGTTTCTTTTCCTCTCTTAAATTTAGCAATGAACTTCTTTAATTCTAAGACCTCCTTAGAAAGCTTATGATTTTCATCATTTGCTTTCTTAAGTTGATCTTCTAAAGAATTAAAAGATTTTGCATCACTAACAAGTTTTCGTTTGATTCAACAAGTTTAGCAAAATTAATTTTTTAATTTTTTAATTCTTTATTTAAGCTACCTAAATCATGCTTATATTGTTTCTTCTTAGATAATAAACTTTTGCATTTAATAAGTAATTAACTCATAATATAGCTCTCATCATCATCCTCATTATAATTATCACAATCATCAAAGGAAGAATAAGAAGTAGATGGTACCTCATTTTCATTTTCAAGGGCTATAAAGCAAAGTTTGACCACTTTTTGTTGTTCCTTTTCATCTTTAGATTTGGAGGAATCATCCCAAGTAGCTTTGAATGTCGTCTTCTTATCTTTTGCTCCTTTATTCTTGAATTTGAGTTTGGAACACTCACTTCTAATATGTCCTAATTTCTTGCATTCATAGCAAGTACCCTCCTTAGTTTTCTTATTCCCATCCCCTTTGAACTTTTTGTTGAAGTCCCTTATACTTGAGAATTTTTTATTTCTCAAAAAGTTCTTGAAGTTCCTAGTGAGCATGGCAATGTCACCATCTTTATCACTAGAATCTTTGATGCTTTCCTCTTTACTATCTTCTTGAAGAGCTTTTAGATTAATGCACTTTTTCTTTTCTTCTTTCTCTTTTTGATCTTCACCTTTTTGCTTGATAATGCATTCATGTGTTAAGAGCTTACCAATGAGCACATTTTTTGATAGAGTGGAGAGGTCTTGAGCTTCCTAAATTGAAGTAACACGAGATTCCTAATCCTTCTTAGGTATGATTCTTATAATCTTGTTGTTTACCTCTTCCTTAGAGAAATGTTTTCTAAGTTTCTTGAGGTTTATAAGGAGAGCATTAAGATGGTTTGTCATCCCCATGATTAATTCATAAGGCTTCATTTTAAAGAGTTCATATTTATACATATGAAGTTGAACTTTCTTACTTCTTACTTGAATGTTGCCTTCGTAGTAGTTTTATATTATCTCCCACATTTCTTTAGCCAATATACAATATTGAAGCTTGCCTCCTTCTTCTCTTGTCATTGAAGAGACTAGAGTAATTATAGCTTTTTTATTTTTGTGATTTTCTTCCTTTTGATCAATACTCCATTGGCTTCTTTCAAGAGTAGTTACCATACCATTAATGATAGTTATAGGTGGTTCCCAACCTCTTAGGATAATGTCTTAAAGTTTAATGGAATCACAGTCAACATATAATTCCATTTTGAATTTCTAATGTGGATAGTCACTAGCATCAAAGAATAGTCTAAGAGAAGAGATGTTTTGTGATTCACTCCCTATGATCTTGTATTCTAGCAATTAAGTACCTAGAATTCAAGCTCTGATACCAATTAAAAAGAGTCCTAGAGGGAGGGGGGGTGAATAGGACTATCAAATAAAAAAGAGAAATTAAAAGAGTTCTTTGCCAGAATTGAATGGAAGTTAAGAAGGAAGAATGAAGAATACAAAAATTTAAGGAATTTAAATTCAAAAACAATTCTACGTCTCTACCTATCTTATCCCCAAGTTAGGATTTTCAATCACCTATAATCTTATTCATAAGATTAAGATTACATAAGAGTTTTATGTCTCACTCTTACAACCTTACAACTTGAGTTTTCAAGGCTCAATCAAAAACCAAATCCCAAGTGTTTCAATGGATAACACTTAAACCAGTTCTTTTAGAAATAAATATCACTTCCCTTCTAATCTATCCCCAGATGTAAGATGGAAAAAATTCTATTTCTAACACATAACTAACTCTCATAAGAGTTTTACAAATAAAGAATTATTTAAGAGAATTTGAGAGCTTTAATTTAATACTTAAGAAAGAATGAATGATAAATAAGTTTCTTAACTTTAATTCAGCTCTAGAGGTGTTTATATAGACAAACACTTAAAAATATAGTTGTTGGAGGTGCAAATAATATGTCCAAAATCTGTATTTTGAATCCAATGTTTATAATTTTGAATTATTGAAAGTGATGCTATTAGACAACTATGCATGGATTGAAACCATGATTGGATACTAAAGATATTAAAAATTTTCCATAGTTTCTTATAAAATTTATAGATATTTGATTATATTTCCATATCATTTTGAATCACCTTAATTGGACTTATATAGCTCAAGATATGTCTAAAATACTAAGAGTTATGCAATCTGAAATGGTAGCTGCATATGTTGATTTTGAATTAATATTTTCATACCCAAATGAACTCATATTTTGACAAGAAATCCTAATTTAGAAAGCTCAAGATGTCTATTTCAAATTTGAAGAAGATAACTTTCTCATTATAAAGCTCTAAGGATGTCAAAAGCCTCTTTGAATCTTAGAGGTTGAATCAGCCCAAGATAATCATACTTCATTTTAACTTCTAATGGAGTCATAACTTATACAAACAAATTAAATGCTCAAAATTAAGTTTGTTAATATCAAAATTAAGATTGATTATTGCTAAGGTTAACATTACTTAATGGATTATCAATTTGACAGAATTCATATTGTGCAGTCAAAAATTCATAAAAAATTCTATGATTTATATTCTTAAATAAAATTCTCCTGATTTAAATGTGTGCATATATAAAGTGATTTTCAATTGGTTTTACACTAAATGGATGCATACAAAAGGAGTAACATCAATACTAATTGAGCATGGTCAAGTTATCTATAGATAATGCGCACTAAAATGTGTGGCTCTAAAAGACCATCAAAATGATAGAATTAAAATTTTCTTATCTCTAAAAAATTTGTAGAAGACACCTTCAGGTTTCTATAGATATAAATTTAATCTCTTTTTGAGTTATATAGCCTTAAATATGGCTTACATACTCTTACTATTCACGGGTGCCTCAAATTTTTGAAACTTCAGTGGTACATCTTTTTGTTCCTAGATGAATTTAATTCTTAACAAATATAAACCAAGATTTATATAATGTTCATAGAAATCATACTTAAACAATTAAGTTCAAAAAGTAATTTTGAAACATTAAATTTTAGAAATTTTCAAGAATTAAAACTCAACTAAATAAAGAGTTCCAAGGAAATAAACTTGAAGAAACAAGTAGAAACTTGATTTTCACTTACCAACAAATAGATGTTCAATTAAATAAAAGAATCCAAATAAAAGAGAAAGAGAATTCCAATCACCTTGCTAAAGCTCCTTCACCTCTTTCTCTCAATTTCCTTTTTCTTTGTTAAGAGAAGAACTCCAAATGAAGCTATTCTTCTCCCATAAGATAAGTGTTACATTTTAAAAAGATAGTTATGGCCTTAAGCCACCACAAAAATGACACATGTACTTTTTTTAATCCTTTAATTAAAATAATTAATTTAATTTTTTTTAGCTTGGTCCCCAAGTTGTTGTTGTTGTTGTTGTTGTTGTCACCATCATTATCATCAAAACCTTTTTATAATCAAATCCTTTTCTAAATATCAATTTCACTCCTCAAACTTCATTGCCTTCCTTTTCTTTAACCATCTCTATCTAATTTCTTCATACCAAGAAATTTAATTCTTAATGCTTCCTTATCTTGTATCTTAATATCTCTATGATTATAATCATACTTAATTATAATGCTTTTGAGGGTACAAATGTTACAGATTTTGTATATGGCATATAATGTGCAAGGTTCTAGAAAAATTTAAGAGCATTGGGAATTTAGTAATGTTGTATTTGAATTTAAAGGTCTTATATATGAAAGCCACATAATTGGCATGTTTGAGCAAAATTGGAGAAAATTTTTAACATACTATGGAATGAAGAGGAATGACTGGCTTGCTAAGTTGTATTTGGAAAGGCAATATTGGGTACCGATTTACCTCAAGCACCTATTTTGGGCTAGAATAGTGCTAACTCAAAGGAATGAAAGTATGCTTTCATACTTTGATACATATATTCATTCAATGAGTACACTAAAGTAATTTATAGATCAATATGAGATCACTCTAAGTGATAACATTGAGAAAGAGTTCCAAGCTAATTATGACTATAAATAGAATGATATATTTTTCATTTTACAATTTCCTTGGGAGAAGGTTTTCCAAAAGGCTTTCATGCATGCAATATTTATAAAAGTTCAAGATAAAATAAAAATAATTTGGTACTATCACATTGATGAGGCCGACTAATCACCAACACTTGATAAATGGCATTAAAAAGTTCAAAATAGTTGAACGAGAAATTGTATATGATTATTATAAAAAAGTATTCAATTATACTATTGAGTAAAGGAAGAAGGAAATTATTTAGAATGCAGTTGCAAAAATTTCAAAATAGTTGGTATTTTGTGCTTAACATTTTCACAGTTATGTCTAAAAAAGATATTCATGAGATCAACAAAAGGTATGTGCTGAGTAGGTGGAGAAAGGATGTTCACTATTGCCATTCAAAGATTTTCTTTTCTGGAGGTTATCCAAAAAGATGACTATAAGAGATACATATAACTTTAGAATTCATTCAACCATTGTGTAGATTTAGCTATTGATGATAAAAGAAAAAAGGGTGTTTTTAAAGGAAGGGTTGAAAATAATTATGGATGAATAGCTAAATTGGAGTAGACTTGTAGATAATGACTTTGAATTTGGACGTGATGTTATTGACAATGAAGACGCAACTAGTGCACTACTTCTTAACCCTCATGTCATAATCACATGTGGAAGGCCATATGTCAATAGTATAACAGCAAACCGTGAAGGATATGGTTAAGGTGGTTATGGAGGTTGAGGAGATATTTGTTGAGGCAGAGGAAGAGATGGCCATGGGGTATCAGATGCTTGTGGAGGAGGGCAAGGTGGTGGGCGAGGTGTTATGTCATCTATCCATCCATATGCAGTGGTTCAAAATAGTCAATCTAGTGGAACACCTCCTAATGCCATTGGAGAAGGAATGTTGAATAATGATGTTTATGCATGATATCAGGTTATGTATGAATGTCTTTATAACCATAGGCATTAATGTCTTGTAGTGTTAATGTTGAAGCATACAAAAATATTTTAGTTACATTTTCATTTGTAATGACCTATATGGAAATGAAAAAGGTACTTCATAAAAAATTGTCTATTTTTTTTAAGTCAAAATAAGGCATAGACATTTGCTTCAAAGGTAAGATGCATTTGTTGTTACATAAAATTCAGATGAATGTATCTGTTCAAAATATCTAACTTAGCAGAGCAACGTTACATCTTAGTGAAGCATCAAGCTTTTATAATGTTTATGGGATAATAGTTGTGCAAGTAATGTTTTGTTATGCATGTAAAATAATAAATAAAAAATTGGAAGTATATTAATGTCCTAAATGTAATACTTTATATAAGGTATACATGAAAAATATTTCATATTTTTATGATCTACTGCATAATTGTAATCTCTATAAACATGGTCTATTGATTTGTTCTTTAATTTTATTTGTTATTGTAAGTGTTTTTAATATGAAAAAAAATATCATAACCTGATATCATTAAAAACTATGATTCAATGAACAATATGGATACGATAATATAATGCATAAATTTAACCAACACTAGTATGCATGAAAATGACCATCAGTTCAACATTCATTCAATAGATGAAAAAAAAAGTTAAAATTTCTATATCCCTTCTTATGATTTTGAAATCACGATAAAAAAATTAATATTTATTAAGGTGTTGTAGCAAGCTCAATCTTGTATTTTAGTGTCTCCAATACTTGCAATTGCACTTCTAATCGTTCACTCAAATCTAGAAGCTTTGAATTGATCCTATTTATTATTTCCATCGCTTAGTCCTTTAAACCTTCAATAAGCCGCTTATACTTTGAAATTTTAGAATCCTTATTTTGAGTTTCTTTTACAAAAATCGCATGTTCTTTTCTTAGCTCCTTCAGTTTTCTTTTTATCAATAAACACTCCATATATTTTTTGGCTTTATCCACATCAAGAGTGACATCAGTAGTTTTTAGCCTTTCATTCTCTTTTCTTAATCCATTGATGTAATTTGCTTCATGTTGAGTGTACTCTTTGTCCACCCATATGCGATACCCATAACCACCCTGTGAAGCAAAACATTTTTTTTACAAACTCAATAATAGATAAACACAGGAAAAATCATACATGCAAAAAAAATGCAAACATTATGTTAATGCAATGGACATTTCTTACTGATTTATTTGCACAACCAAAGAACCTCCTCCCTAGATTATTTTTATATGTGCTTACATGCTGTAGACACCCAATTTTGAGATAATGAGTTATGGATGCAACAAAGGACTCCAATGATGAGAATGTCATGAATAGGTCTTTAATACTTGAACTTTGAAACTTCAGAGGTCTTATTATAATTTTTAAAGAAAGAATTTAATGTTTTAATGAACTAAATTACAATGCTTTTTAAGGACCTAATTGTAAAACTTAAATTCTTTTAGGGACATTTTTGTAATTAAAATTTTTAAAAAAGGGTTGTTGGCATTCTATAATTCCGATCGAAATTACACTAACTTTGATTGGAATTGTGTAATTCTGATAGAAATTATGCATTTCCGGTTGGAATTAGACCTATTCCGTCTATTTTTTTTATTTTTCAGAAAATAAAAATATCTTTTTCTTGAATCCTGATTGGTCTGAAATTTCCTTAAAATTATTTTTGATATTTATTTGATATTTTTAAGGAAATAGAAGTTTTTTAGGAATTAATTTATACATAGGGTTTGAAGGGATATTTTACTATAAAAAGGAGGTGTTTTGGCTCCTGGGAAGGGAGGGGGGGACAGAAAAAAAAGAGGAGGAAAAGGACATCGGGGAGGAGCAGTACTTTGATGCAGAATTTTACTTTGATATTTTCTCTATGCCAAATTGTCTTTTGGCTCTTGGTTGATTTTTTTTTAAAAAGCATTTTTGACTCTTTTCCATTGTTAATTGTTTTTTAAATCTCTATAAAAATTCCCTTTTGCTTAATTAATTAATTGAAGAACTTTGGAGGATTTTTGAAGAAGAAGATTTGAAGACCTATAAAAAAATGGTGGTTTTACAAAATATGAGGAATACTCAATTAAAATCATCCATATGTATCATCTTCTCCATATTATTCTTTTCTTATATTTTTGTTTGTAATTTTATTGATTTTTTTATTTAAGGTATTATTAAAATTTATTCACTAATCATAATTTTTTTTTCATGATGATTATGGAGGAAAATACATGATGATCATGTTTGGAGGACAGAACTCATAAGAATTCCATGAAAAGCCATGGATAAGACATTGTAGCTAGATTTAATTATTAGTTTATTATTATTTTATTTATATTTTTGGGGTTTTATTAATTATTTTTATTATTATTTTCTATGAATTATTGTAATAGCCCCAATAGTGGGAATAGTAGAATTATGTGCGTGATTGCATGTTTATGTTGATTAATTGGTTAGTAAAATTAGAGTTTCAATTGGGTAATTAATTAAAATCAATAGAGGAAGTAGATTAATTTAGGTTGCATGTTAATTACAATTAGGGTTTTAGAAAGAATAATTAATTGGTTGATTGATCTTTTATTTAATTATTTTGATATGTTTTATTTGTTTTTGGGCTTTTTTTTATGTATTTTTATGTGTTTTGGGCCTTAAGCCCATATTAGATTCTAATCCATTTAAATAAATTTAGGGTTTTTTTTTGTTTGATAATTAGATCCATTTTATTCATAAATTTACTAATTTAATTAAGATTAGGTTTAATTAATTAAAATACATTTTAGGACCATAATTAATTAGATTTTTAGGTTAGAGATAACTTAGGTCCATTTAGTAAATTATACATAGGTCTACTTAATTTAATTTAATTAATTAGACTTATCCCATTAATTTAAGCCTTTTTCATAATTTGTAGATTTAAGATCATCTTAGAATTAAAACATGTAGAATTAGGTCCACTAATTTTAATACTTCATAATTTGTAGATTTAGGCCCATTTTTAGAATTAAAATAAATAGACTTAGGTTCATTTAATTAAAATTAAAATGAATTAGGCCCTTTAGGCTCATTTATTAAAAACATGCAGCTTTAGCTCATTTAATTAAAATCAATGTGGATTAAATTAACTTATGGATTATATTGAATGCATTATTTACTTGTATTTTTCATGACTAGTTTTCCTTGGAGTTGATTGCTAGAATAAGGGTTTATATGAAATTGCATGTAAATAAAGGATAATATAATAATTCATAAAGTAATTATAAAAGAACACGAGACTAAAAGAAGTTGGTATTCTGTATCTAGAATCTTCTGGTTATGGTGCTAGCTTTTTTTTAGGGAATCGAGTACCACCTTTTTAATTTGTCCCATTTATTACCCTGGGTGATGACTCCTCATCTACATGCCATGTCTTTGTGACAGTGGTTAGTGTGTTCTCTAGAGCCTTGAGCTCAAATAATGTCGTGGTTGCTAAAATCTTGGGTGCGCGCTAAACCATACCGTCTACAGTGGCGACTCCACTGGGGATAAGAGATACTGATTCTACTTTTGTTCCTTAGAATTATTTTATTAATTATTACTTTATTCTTGCATTCATTCTGCATGTCCCTAATAACTGATGGCATTGGTTTATGGTTCCATGATTCCACTAGATTTATGGGATTGTAAATTAGCTAACCATCACTCTTAGCCTTAACTCAGTCCAAGAGAGATTACTGGACTCATCTGACTAGAGCCTGTAACCCAAGTCCTTAAGGGGGGTAGTCTTCTCTCGAGTTTGCAAAGGATGTCGAGCCCCTCTGACCTTGGCCTGTAACTCAAGTCTTAAAGGAGGGCATCTTGCTAAGAGAACCTTGACTTTTCACCGGACCCTAACCACATATAATGGCTTAGTAACTTCCCCTAGGATTACTCCAATTGCTTGTGAATGTTTCCATGAGGTATTTCTATCTATAAAGGCCCAAGCCCATACTTTAAAAGCTCGTTTGGACTAATAAAGATTGGGCTAATCTTTTATACCTAGAAATACTATTTCTATGTTTTACTACTTTGAGAGATTTGGCATGTGCATCAATTCTTGATATCCCCTGTTGATATTAAGGCCCAGACAAAAAATCCTAGTAAAAGAGACTCACTATTGAATACATGTGTGGGATGAATAAGGTTGGAAGGATGTATATACTTGACTTGATTGTTACTTGTTGCATATCACTGCATCATGCATACATGCATACATGCATTACATGCATCATGCTAACCATTTATCTTGTAGCCATTATAGATTCATCTAGGTCTTTATGTGTTTGGAAATGGAGTAGTGGCAGATTAGTGAGAACTGATTTGAGTCCAAAATCAACAGTTAAAGAGATCCTTTATAGTTTTGAAAAGAGCCCTATTAACTTCCTTTACTTAGAAGCTACACTAACTCAAATAAAAGACATGGAACAACAAAGAGGAAATTGGACCTTAGAGGACAATAAAGGAGCATTGATGGATAACATGAGAGCGATAATGCAAGATGAATTTAGACAGAACTTAGCTAGATTGATGCCACCACCTGCTGCTTCTGTACCTCCCATTGCGGCCATCTAGCCTATTATGGGCGCACGACCTACTAACAATGACAATGCTGCTAGGAACATGCCTACTGTAGAAATTAAGTTGGAGGATGTCAAAAATTACATGATTGAAAAGGCAAAAAGGGAATCACTTGAGCAAGTTCAAGAGCTAGAATCTAAGCAGATGAAAGCACTTACTCTAAAAATGTCCAAAATGGAGAATTGATGAGAGGACAGGGCATTGGATACTCATGTGACTTTGATGATATGATGCAATTTGAGGAAGATAAGTTGCTTAACAAATTTAAGATGCCACAGCTACAGAAGTTTGATGGTACTAGAGACCCAAGGATTCACCTTAGTCAATATACAAATACTATGAGCACTACTAAAGCTCCTTTGTCTATAGTTACCAAGTTATTTATACTATCCTTGGAGGCTATGGCTATTAATTAGTATCATAGTTTAAAGAAATCTATCCAAGCGGACTAGAGAGAGTTGTGCACCACTTTTCTAAAACAATATAACCACAATACCAGGTTTGAAGTGACTATCAAGGATTTAGAATTGACCAAACAGAATCCTAATGAATCAATTTTGGATTTTCTAATTAGATTCATGAATAAGGCAGGATTAATGAAGAACAAGCTAGTTGAGAAGGATCAGGTTAGGATGATAGTCCAAAACGTGTCACAAAATCTGGTTGAGAGGTTGCAAATGATGAACCTTAAGACATTTGTAGACCTTTATAATGATGGGTTACAAGCTGAGGAGATTTAGATTGAGAAAAAGAGGATTGCTAAAAACACCGACACAAGGAACTACCTAACTGGGGGCATGTAGCAAGGAAGCACTAGTCAGATTGTAGAAGTGCATGTTATTTAACAACCAAGGAGATTCTCTAATTTTAACCAACCTTTGTCAAAAGTCTTAGTGCGCCTAATGCAAAAGGGCTTACTTCAACCTTTACCTAATCCAAACCCACCAAACCCAAACACCCTAGGCTATAACCCAAACAAGCACTGTAAATTCCATCAAAACCTCTAACACTCCATAGATAATTGTATCCACCTCAAACATGAAATCCAAAACCTTATAGACTTCGAAAAGATCATAGATCTCGACCAGAAATAATCCTTTCTTAAACTACTGAAATGTACCACCCCCAGCTACCATGATGATTAACTCAGGAGTTAGTGAGGAAGAAGTGCTAAGCTCCTTTGAGGACCTAGATTTTAAAATCAATGAGAAATCTCTTAATTCCCCTAAAGATAAGGAAGGTGTAGAAGACTTATTAGGTTAGCCTTTAGGCAAGTTCAACTATAAGGTGTTTTACACTAAACCACCTTCTTTTGACATACCCTTCGAGTCGATTATGCCTACATGATGGGGTGATGAGTTTGATAATGAGAAGCTACTAGACTAGAAAGAAACATGCACAGTGGCAGTATAAAAGGATGAAGTCATGTCAGCCACCTGAAGGACAGCCACTATGAGACTTAGCATCCCTAGCATTTAGAATAGGAAATAAGTTTTCTTATTGTCTTCTTTGAATAAAATTTTAGTTTTTATAGAACTTGTTCTATTTTAGAGATTGATGATACAAATTCTGATCATGCTTACTTGTGTAATGTACATCCTAATAGTACTGTGCATTATGATATTGATCGCATATGCATGTTTGACATAAATTCAATTCAATTAGATTCATTCAGCATGGGCACAAATGCAAATTCAAAGAACATACATATATCACATGGTGTAACTTCCAAAGATAGGAAATTTGAGGAAAAAATAAAAAGAATGAAAAAAAGAGAAAAAATAAGGATAGGAAAAAAAGAAAAAAAGAATAGTAAGGTAAAAATTAGAGAGGAAAAATTCATGACTGGCTGATAACAGTAGTTGTATTATGTGATGTAATGAATGTTCTTATTTTTGCCCTAATGAATGATTAAAATTGAATTTTAAATTTTTGTTCAAATACCACATATTTTTCTTTATCATATTGTATAATTATCTGAATGGAAAGACAATACAGAATGAAAGCTAAATCAGAGCTATGAGATCACTATTTCAGTTATGTTTTCTTTTTTGCTACCCCTTTTGTAATTTTCCTTTTAAGCTTAGCATCCCCTTATACCTTGAGAATTCAGATGGCTCAGTGACTTGCATTGCAAGTCTTGTCTTATAACTATCATCAGTCATTACATCAGTATCAAGCCTCATATTCTGCTCAAGAGTTCTTTAAAGTGCAAATCTAGTTAATTTCATTATCAATAACTCACTTCAGTCAGTTTTTCCACTCCTTTGCATCTTCAATGCATGAGATTGCAACTAATAGGGTTAATAAGTTGAAGGATCAACAATAGCAGTGGACAAACTTGGTCTCTTGCACACGAAAATGAAAAAAAGATTGCTTGAATAGTATGAGTGAATCTATAATGGAACTGGGGGAAAAATATAATTCTAGGGGCAAATTACAGAATGGTAAGTCTGCATTCAAAGAGCGAAGATGGAACATTGAAGTATAAGAGCCAGTATAAAAGATCTTGGGGTAGAAAGAAGCATATAAATACATTGGGTATCATGTAGCAAAAGTAATGGAAAAAAAAAGTTCAACAGTGCATTGGTCAATCACAAGCTCCAGTGTCAATCCATGGACCCCACTTACTAGCCTAATCATCAGTCTAATGAACTGTATCGGAAGCTCTAACATCAGAACTACCAATAGTGAAACATTAAATACTTAAGCCTATAGGCTATTGATGAGGCACCTCATTCTCACACTCCAAGCTGTAAACATAGCTTTGTTCCAAATATGAGACCTATTAAGATCATGCATGTCATACATAACATGCATACACTTGCATAAATTTGTTGTGAAACACTTGCTTTGCATAATAAAGTCTTTAAGCTTAGGTGAGATTGTACAGATACTCTGCTACTAACATTTAAAATTAGTATTGTGAAAGTACATGAAAGTAGTCAGAGTATTTATATGTGAGGCATCTGAAAGAGTAAAATAGGAAGAGCAACATTATCAAGAAACTTCATCTTGGCAATCTCAAGAGGCTAGATAGGACGCTCAAGCTCCTCAGATTCAACATCCATCTCCATAATCTCATATGGAACATTATTTGGACTATCTCTCCATAAAAGTTAAACCAGTGTAGGTATGTAATATGGTGATGAGAAGGTCCAACATGTAGTAGCAATACATTCAATGACCCTAAAAAGGGAAGAATGCACTTAAAATAAAAAATGAATGCACTATGAAAAATTATTTAATCATGAAATAAGATCTTTAATTCCTAAACTTTTTTTTGCAAAAGATATCAAGAAGAGAAATGAAGCCCTCTACCATAACATTAATGGAATTATAGAAATATAAATGTAGCCCAAAGCCACAACTTCAATGGTGGAGTATCATGAACCTGCGATTAGAGACAAATCTAAAGGGAAAAATGCAAAAAAAGAATAATATTGCATTTTGACAAAATTTCTTCACTTATGAATAGACCATACTAACTTATGGTAGTTTGTGTAGGGAAGAATAAAAGAGAATGAAAAAGGTGAAAGGAATCGATACATCTACAAGAATGGGAAAGGTTGCAAATGCTAATCATTCATCAGAAGTATCATCTTGCACGGTAAACACTCATCAAGATAATAAGGGGAAGTAACAAAATTCTATATCCTTAGATTCTGTAATAAAATACAATCATAATAATAAAACCATAAATTGGAAATAAATTTATCCACTTCACGAGATCATGTGTGAAAAGTCTATCTCATGACCTTTGATCATAGTGGCTTTCTTTTATTAGCCTCGTAGAATTCATATGAGTAGTTAATAGTTTTATGCTGGGAGTTTATAAAATTTAATCAATCTAATGCTTGCTTTGCACTTAAACAAGGTGAAGAAAATGCACAAACAAAATATGTGGACATGAAGCATAAATTGCTTAAATTTTAAAGTATCATTCTAGTCTTTTGAATGATAAATGTGCATATAATCTACTCCAATGCTCAGAAATGAGTATGAATACAAATCCTTTGACGGTATCCATGTTGAGATACAAGAAAGGTGGGGGAACACTAAGAGGAGAATTGAAATAAGAGAAAGTATAATTTACTCCAATGCTCCAAAATAAGTAATAGTATCAACATGAAACCTCTGGCGGTATCCATACTGAGTAATACAAGAAAGGCAAGGGAATATTAAAAGAGGACCATGCCAAAAATTGCTCTATTTACTCTAATGTTCTATACGATTATGAGTATCCAAAGGACCTTTCCAACGATATCCATGTTGAGTAATATTAGAAAGGCGGGGGAATACTCGAATAAGGAAGAAAAGCACAAAAAATAATTTAAAGGCTATTTTGATACTCATAATTCGATATTTTTATGCTCAATTTTCATAAGTTTTGTTTAAAAAATCTCCCTAAAATTAGGTGTGGAAGTAAGCTCTTCACTTGGTAAAAGACATACTCTCAGCATAAGATGGTTAATGATGCCTTTGATCTTTGCAAATGGTGAATAAATGACAGTCGTGAAAATAAAAAATAGTGAGATTCATTGAGTGCATGCTATCTAATGAAAAGTGATGAATTTTCTCATAAAATTTTCAACACTATAAGGTACTTTTATGCATTCATCATGATTGAAACTAACTTCAACAAGCTTGTAGTAATTTGTAAATCCAAAGGAAAGAGTACCCAACTTATAGTAATGGTTAACACAACAAAATTGAAATCAGTTAGCAAAGAAATTCTAATCAGTCAATACAAAAAAATTCTAATAAGTCAACATAAAGAATTCAAATCATTTAACTCAAAAAACCAAAGATAAAAATTCATAAGAAATTATGGATTACAGCATCATTAGTGAGCAATGAAAGGGTTACAGCTAATCGTGAGTAGTTATAGACTGTAGCACCATCGATGAGTAACAAAAGGGTTGTAGCTAATCGTGAGCAATTATAGATTACAACATCATTAGTGAGCAACGAAAGGGTTGCAGCTAATCGTGAGCAATTATAGATTGTAGCATCATCATCAGTGAGTAATAAAAGGGTTGCAACTAATCACAAGCAATTATGGATTGCATCATAATCAAATAAGAGAATTTAAGATTATACGACCGAGTATAATCAGCATCATATAACCGAGTGTGATGTAACTTTTCAATATAGACTATATGATCAAGTATAGTTAGCATTGTACGACTGAGTATAATGTACTTTCAACTCAGACTATATGAGCGAGTGTAGTCAGCATCATACGACCGAGTGTGATGTATCTTTTAAATCAAGACTATAAAACTAAGTGTAGTCGGCATTGTATGATCGAGTAAAATGTATTTTTAATTAAGATTATACGATCGAGTATAATCAACATTATACAATCGAGTGTGATGTTCCTTTTCAATTCAGACTATACGTCCAAGTATAGTCGACATTGTATGATCACATGCAATGAGTCCCTTTCACCCAAGATTATACGATTGAGTACAATTTGTCATTTTAAATCAATGTTGTATGTATGAGTATAGCAAGTTCATAAGCAAACGTTTCATGCAGCACAAGTAAGTATCCTAACTTTCCAATAAGAAATTAAGTACTAGTTTGCTTTGTTGCAATTTTTCAAGCAAGCAATGACAAAAGGGGGTAACTGTAGACAACCAATTTTGAGATGATGAGTTATGGATGTGACAAAGGACTCTAATGATGAAAATATCATGAATAGGTTTTCAATACTTAAACTTTGAAACTTCAGAGGTCTGATTGCATTTTTCAAAGAAAGAATTTAATGTTTTCATGGACTAAATTGCAATGCTTTTTAAGGACCTAATTGAAAAACTTAAATTCTTTCAGGGACCTTTTTGTAATTAAAAGTTAAAAAAAAGGTGGTCGGAATTACACTAATTTTGGTCGGAATTACACTAATTCTAGTCAGAATTACACTAATTCTGATCGGAATTGTGTAATTCCAATCGAAATTATGCAATTCCAGTTGGAATTTGACCTATTCCATCTATTTTTTTTATTTCTTAGAAAATAAAAATATCTTTTTCTTGAATCCTGATTGGTTTGAAATTTCCTTAAAATTATTTTTGATATTTATCTAATATTTTTAAGGAAACATAATTTTTTTAGGAATCAATTTATATGTAGAGTTTGAAGGGATGTTTCACAAGAAAAAGGAGGTGTTTTGGCTCCTAGGAAGGGGGAACAAAAAAAAAGAGGAAGAAAAGGACATCGAGGAGGAGCAGTACTTTGATGCAGAATTTTACTTTGGTATTTTCTCTACGCCAAATTGTCTTTTGGCTTTTAGTTGATTTTTTTTAAAAAAAAAGCATTCTTGACTCTTTTCCATTGTTAATTGTTTTAAAAACATTCTCTATAAAAATTCCCTTTTGCTTAATTAATTAATTGAAGACCTTTGGAGGATTTTTGAAGAAGAAGATTCGAAGACCTATAAAAAAATAGTGATTTTACAAAATTTGAGAAGCACTCCATTAAAATTATCCATAAGCATTATCTTCTCTATATTCTTCTTTTCTTTTATTTTTCTTTTTAATTTTATTGATTTTTTTATTTGAGGTATTATTATCATTTATTCACTAATCATAATTTTGTTTTTTTTTTCATGGTGATTATGGATGAAAATACATGATGATCATGTTTGGAGGGCAGAACTCATAAAAATTCCATAGAAAGCAATGGATAAGACCTTGTAGCTAGATTTAGTTTTTAGGTTTTTATTATTTTTTATTTAATTATTTTATTTATATTTTTGGGGTTGTATTAATTATTTTTATTATTATTATTTTATATGAATTATTGTAATAGCTCCAATAGTGGAAATAATGGAATTATGTGTGTGATTGCATGTTTATGCTGATTAATTGGTTAGTAAAATTAGGGTTTCAATTAGATAATTAATTAAAATAATTGGAGGAAATAGATTAATTTAGGTTGCATGTTAATTACAATTAGGGTTTTAGAAAGAATAATTAATTGGTTGATTGATCTTTTATTTAATTGTTTTGATATGTTTTATTTGTTTTTGGTATTGTTTATGTATTTTTATGTGTTTTGGGCCTTAAGTCCATATTAGATTCTAATCCACTTAAATAAATTTAAGGTTTTTTTAGGTTTGATAATTAGATCCATTTTATTTATAAATTTACTAATTTAATTAAAATTAGGTTTAATTAATTAAAATACATTTTAGGACCATAATTAATTAGATTTTTAGGTTAGAGATAACTTAGGCTCATTTAGTAAATTAGACATAGACCCATTTAATTTAATTTAATTAATTAGACTTAGCCCATTAATTTAAGCCTTTTTCATAATTTTTAGATTTAAGATCACCTTAAAATTAAAACATGTAGAATAAGGCCCACTAATTTAAATACTTCATAATTTGTAGATTTAGGCGCATTTTTAGAATTAAAATAAATAGACTTAGTTCATTTAATTAAAATTAAAAGGAATTAGGACCTTTAGACTCATTTATTAAAAACTTGTAGATTTAGCTTATTTAATTAAAATCAATGTATATTATATTAACTTTTGGATTATATTAAATGCATTATTTACTTATATTTTTCATGACTGGTTTGCCTTGGAGTTGGTTGCTAGAATAAGGGTTTATATGAAATTGCATATAAATAGAGGATAATATAGTAATTCATAAAGTAATTCTAAAAGAATATCAGACTAAAAGAAGTTAGTATTCTGTATCTAGAATCTCCTGGTGGTGGTGCTAGCTTTCTTTTAGGGAATCGAGTACCACCTTTTCAATTTGTCCTAGTTATTACCTTGGGTGGCGACTCCTCATCTCCACGCTATGTCTTTGTGATAGTGATTAGTGTGTTCTCTAGAGCCTTGAGCTTAAATAGAGTCGTGGTTACTAAAATCTTGGACATGCGCTAAACCCCGTCGTCTACACATGCATAGTGGACGAAAGGCCATAGTTGTATGCCATTAATTCACAAAGCAAAATAGATTTTTTTTGTTTTAGTGTTTGTGCTATGAAATGGGAAATGGGATGGTGTTGAAGTAAAATGTGCAATATGTATTGGTAAAGTCATATAAAGTTATTTTAAGAATTAAGATACTTCCATCATTAGTAGCGCCCTCTTAATTCGTGAACACCAAGTAAATTAAATCACATTTTTCCAAGATCACCTAAAAATCCTAATAGTTGCTTACTTATTTTAAATGATAGTTATCATGTGTTGGGAAGAGACATAAAGTTGCACCAATTGAATACGCTATTGTCAGATCCTATCTCATAATTTTGATATGGTGCAGTGACCTATGGAAACCAAGTTGGTTAATTAATATTTTATCCTTAAACTCATGATTACTAAATACAATAAATACACGTTTTTAATCCAAGTACTTGACCATGAAATGAGCATACTTCACCAATGTAAATTATTTTTTTTAAGATTGACCAATGTAAATTATTGGAAGAGGGAAAACCATAATTCGTATTATATAACATCTACATATTAATTTTATCCATGGTTCTTTTATAGTTTAAATTATATTCGTGTACAATATGATATTATATTCATCCATATAAATGGGAAGGACCAAATAAATATTCATATTTATTAACCTTAATATAGAGAATATAAAAATTTTAATTAAATATTCCTAATGATATATTTAAACAAATATATATATATATATATATATATATATATATATATATATATATTAAACAACATAAAATTAACAATTAATCAAAGTGAATTATACAAACACCGATCATGAGTTTGAATCTCCTATAGCACCATCAATATGTTCTTTTGCATTTGTATCTTCACATTTGTCATGTTTTTCTTCATCTTCCTCATCTTTATGTTCATCTTCTTCATATGAAATTTCCATATGTAAATCACTTAACACCCTGACTGAAAGATGAGGCTCGGTCTCTCCATGCAGTGGAGGACTATACAAAATCTCATCCAATTGGACATTTTGAATCTGCATATCAATGATCCCACTAGTTCTTCTCTATATGCTCAAAGTCCATTCAATACGTATGTTGTAGTACCGAATAATTTCCTCCCAGCCCTGACCAAAAATTAATCTTTTATTAATTTTTAGATGTTCCAGGTCCTCCACAACAGTCCCAAGCTAGAGGCAGTATGACACTTATTTTGTTATCCTTATTGTCACTTTGCTTGATATTGGCTTCTCCATGAACTTAGCGGCATAGTATGGGATTATCTATATTGTAAACAAACATTATATTAATATTACAACACTAGAATGAATTGTTCATAAATAAAATGCAAAAAATCACAAAGATTACATTTTTATACTCACCACTGTGGCTTTTGGATCCTTTACTCTTACTGTAAAGGAATTACTTGTTATATTTTCTTCCCTCAGTAGATGATCTCTTGGGTATATAGCCACCATGGTGATAAATTTTTTTTTATGTTTTAACTTTGTTGAAAGAAGTTTATAGGGTTCTTTTTATACGATGAAAATGAATCAATAGGTTTTCTCTAGATATTTTTATATAAAGTTATGTAAATTGAGAATTTAGGTCAACCAGGTTTCTTTCCATTTAACTTAGTGACAATACGATGAAAGCTAATAGACAAGCCTTTTTATTATCCCTTAACTACCCCATATATGTAACATTAACGCTTTAACTCTTGCGTATAAAAAGGTGTCCTTATTTGTAAATTTAGGCATTAGACATTGATTGTAATACAACATTAATCATATTAATATTACAAATACAATTCTATTAGCAGAAATACAAAAAACCATAATATAGGAAGATATAATAAATATTTCATAAGAATGTATAAAATTATATACGATAATACCTATATAATAAACATATTTTTTTTCCAAACATTACAATAAAAAAAAACAAAATGCATTAACTATATGTAACAACCAAATTTGTTTACACTAAACCAAAATAAAAGATATGTATCTTCGATATATTACATAATTTATCATTAGTCATCTTCCTTATAGTCCTCCTCTTTTATCACAAGTTAATCATGGAGATACTGAATCATTTTGGCATCACAAATGTCTTCATCGATTGGACCTTTGTATTTTCCACCATGGTTATAATCTTCTACTCCACCCCAATAATTTCTAGAATTATAAATAAATCTTTCTTTATTCCAATCATATCCAAAAATAATCATTGTAAAAAAAAGTTTGGTACGTACCACAACACCAAATCTTTATACGCATTGATTACATATAAAAAACACCCTCCTCCTATTACATAATACGGTCCAATTGAAGTGGAAAAATTCTTAATTTCTATTATATTATCTTGGCATATGTATGCATGTAGCCATTTGTAATCTTTGCTGAAATTGATTTTTTTCCAGAAATATACAACAAATTCAAGACAAACCTACTAGAAACCTCCCTTAATAGTCAATATGGAGATGGAGCAGTACCATACATAAGCAAATAAGAAGCTTGTGACAAAATTCAAGGAATTTTATGATATTGCCTAAACAATGTCAAAACAACATTTCAGTACAATTACCATATACTTTTCTTTGATGAACCCACATTTGTTTTAGTATAAATAAGATATAAAATTACTGAAGACTATTTTACAATCAATCAATATTCCCTCCTACATCATTTGAACCCTTTCCATGAATGCACTTATTGTGCATTCACTTTTCCTAGTCTCACTCTCCATGACCAATCTCTAAGCCCTTGCTTGGAATCTTCTTTTGTGCCATCAACTCATCCAAAGAGCTTAACTTTCTATTATGCAGACGGAACTAGTTGTTTATGAAATCTTTATGAAATACTAAAAAACCTTATGGGGGATTCTATACCCTAAGTACATTGACATGGGCAACCCTCAACCATTAATGAAAATTCTAAACTTTCATCTTCAATCATTTCCATTTGAGGATATCCATATAGCAACACGCATGTGTTGCAATGCAATAGGTCTGAGACTCACACATAAATTTTAATATCCCCATTATTCCTTTCTAATTAATGATAAGAATCAACATTTGCATCAATACAAAACTGTTCCAGTAGCATCGAATACATTGCACCATTTGTGCAATGTTCATCATCGGACTTGGTGTTATTATAGTGAATGTATTATTGTATTTGTCTTTTTTATCTTAGGAATGTTTTTAATATTTCAATATTACAATGTTAATTGACCTGTGGTTTATATATCTATCAATGGGTACAAAATAAAACAATAATGCCCTACTAAAGTCGAGACATCATTTCACGATTTTATATTATTATTTCAATATATGTGTTGTTTTGATATTTGATATTATTTATTATTTATTAATATAATTAGATTATTGTTATATTTAGTTATTAATAAAATTATAATTTTGTAATAATTAATTATAGTTTAATATGATTAGAGTTTAATATAATTCGAGTGATTAATAAAATTAGATTTATATTTTAATTAGAGTTATTAATATAATTAGAATTAATAATAATTAGAGTTTAATATGATTATAATTAGAATACTCCATTATTCATTAATATGATTAGAGTAAAATATAATTTGCGCAACTAATAGCTTTGTAACGAATCCATTAATGCCCTACTTAATACTCCACATCATTTTGGCTTCATTTTAAATGTTAAAATACATGTGGAATCATTATCGGTCAATTGTGAATGGTTGATGATTATAGTAACTGTTAATAAAGTTCATAAGGTAACTAATTGTTTATGGACCAACAACTATGATAACCAATTGCAATATACATGATGGTACAATATACTAATATGGAATTATAAGTTAATACATTAAAGTACACATATAAGTGTAGTTTAATAAATAGTGTATTGAAACAATAAGGTACTACTATAGTATATTATACAATTAGATTAAGTTTTATATACCATTTGTTATATTAATCTGTCAGTATTTCCTCCTTTTCTAGCCTAATGGCTCATATGACAGACATTGTAAAGTGAGGTTGTGGGTTCGATCCCTCCTAATTGTTCAAAAAAGAAAAAAATATATAAATGTTTCATTTACTTGTATATATATACCACATTAAAGTGATATACATTAATATAGTACCATGACATATATGGTACTACTATAGTTTTATATACAATGGGTCATATTAAAGTTTATAGTATTAAGTTGACTTGTATATATACCACATTAAAAGTGATGTACATTAATATAGTACCTTGACACATATGGTACCACTATAGTTTTATATACAATTAGTCATATCAAAGTTTATAGTATTATGTTGACTTGTATATATACAACATTAAAAGTGATGTATATTAACATATTACCTTGAAACATTTGGTACTAGTATAGTAGCTTGTATAATGAAAATGTCTATTCATATCCTTCCTTAAGTTTTATATTCAATTACTCAAATGTTAGTATTTAGTTCACTTTTATATGTACCACATTAAAAGTGATGTAGTTTAATATTACCATCACACATTTGGTACTACTAAATGTCAAAATAAAAGAGTGTAATAATATATTATACTATTAAAAAAATAGTATATTACACAATTACAATGTTTATTAATATCTTTAACCATGTTTTATATATCTCATATTGGAGGCTTTTTAATTTATTTGACTTGTATATATACCACATACTAATTTAAAAGTCATAGTGCATATAACACAATTGTATGTTGTGCATGTGCATATAACACATAAGTATGTTGTAATTATGCACATTAGATTTTACATATGTATATATAATTGACATGATGTTCAACATAATTTAGGTTGACTATTACATTAATCACATAATTAGGTTAGCTATTACATATATCACATAAAAAAATATTATACATTATGCATATAACACTTCTTTTGGTATGGTGACTGTCAAATATATCACACATTATATGTTGACTAATGATATAACACATTATAACAAAATTTAGATAATATTACATTGGGCTACATTGTATTTCTAATATAACATAAAATATTTCAAATTACATAATTAGAGTTTAAATAAAATGTTCATGCATATAATCCAATCACACTCTATGAAGGTTATAAATGAATGTTGACAATGGTGTTAATCAACATTTAATTATACATACATTAATCCATAACTTAATATAATAATATTTTAGTTTGGTAATATAACTAGACTTATATATATGACACTGTTTAATCATATAAAGTGGTCATACCCATAACTTGTTTATATATTCAATAATGGATGATGTCCAACATGTTTAATCAAAATCAAAATGGAGAAGGAAGATTTAGGTGAACGATTGCGATCCATGTTGCACAGTCCATTTGGTACTCCCGAAACCATTAGTAGGAAGCGCTCCACTTTCTAATCAACACAAAACATAATTCTCGACTTCAGTCACATACCCTTCAATTCAAACCCTTTCAAAATTTCACCTACTAATTCCAAACCCACCATAGCATCTAATAACCCTAAACCTTGTGACTCAATTGAACCCTACCCTATTATTTTCTTAAAATTTCAAAATAAAGTTTCAAAAGCTATAATTGATAGAAGCAAATTCAACATCCATTATAGATTGTTCCTTCAATTGACTTACTAAACACTAAAACATTGAATAGGCTAAAAAGTGTTACAACATCAACGCTAGCAAGTACATTCTCGCTGTTAATCAAAATAAACCTTCAAAGTTCAAGTGGTTAGTAACATCTTATTGGGTGTCTAAGAGGTTTAGGTTTTATTGTCCCTTGACTGAGCATCATTCGACTCACACCATTGACACTATGTCGACAATTCCCAAAAATAATACTACACCTACACCACTTATTTCGATCGAGAATGAGGAATTGCCTAATACAATTGATGAGCAGGTAATCCTTTTGTGTAATTGTGAACTTGTGTGAAATTTTAAGTATCATGCACATGGTATTGTGAACTTACATATATATATATATATATGCCTAAGAAACCAAACTCCGAAGGAGATATCAAATAAGGAGAATGATGATCAAGAAGTACGTCCTCAAAAACTGGAACACATGACAAATGTTGGTTTTTTTATGTGTATATATTGATTCTAGTAACTTGATGTTCTTTTTGTATAGGACATTATCAAGACATTCTTTTTAAGATTCAAAACAGAATCAGTTCCACTAATCATTGAAATCAAGTATAACCCTATTAATATATTTGAAATCATTATGTATTTGATTTGTTCTTTGTACATCTCCTTGAACCTCTATGTTGACATCTTATATAGGGATTAGATACCACATGTAGTGAATTCAGTTGAATTTTTATCGATAAGCCCATATGGAGAACTAGAGGATGTACTGATTCAATCAACTTTTCCTATTAAATATGAGTTACTATGAGGGGAAAATTTACTTCCACCACTTGATGCAGCCATAATGAAGTCTTAGTAAAAGCCCCATGATGAATGGATTAAATGGGTTACAAGGTTAAGTTTTACATTTGGCCAAAAGTACAAAACATTAGTATAAGCTAACTTATTGAGATGAGCAAAATCAGATAACACTTTTAGTCAAATATTCTATGTACTGCAATGCATTTCTAGGCTTTAAGTGTAAACTCTTTTGTATGCCCCTTCGGACTAGCATTGATTACACATAAAGATGTGTTTATGCTAAGTAGTTTATCGATGATTGGGGCATACGCAGCATGTGCAATGGATGGAGATGACCTAAATTGATAACATTTACAACTACATCAACTAAATACTCATTATATCACTTATTAATTCAATATAGAATTAGGTCCAAGGGTGATCCAGATGACAAGGAACATGTTGATTTCCTTTGGGTGCTAATATGCAAGTTTTTAATGGCCCAAGTTTTAGGAAGCCAACTATTGAGTACTTATAGATCCCTTAACTACTACCATTCTTACAAGCCATTCTTAAAATTTAAAAGATCTCTATGGTTGGTTCAACTTTGGCTATTTGCATATTTTCTAGAAATTAGAAGTGCCCAACTAAAGTCTTTTGGTCTTTTAGTTTGAATTCAACTTTGCAGTTGCATTTGTTCTATAATTTAGGAAGATGTTATGTCTTTTTTCAATCGTTTAAAGTTTATGACCAAAGAAGATCTTTTTATTTTTCCTGGTGAAGAATCAAAGAACCCTTGGTTAGAGTTCATCAGGTATAAAGATGTAGAGGAAAATCAATAAGAGAATGAGAAGATTTTCTTTTACACTTTCACATGTCGGAGGATTTTTATATGCGGTGGATCATCATATTTCGATCAGACTAGGCACACATTATCTACTACAACATACCATCCATACTTGTGGGCCAAATAGTTTAGTCTTGATCAAGTGCCATATCCCTCATTAGAGGATGTAGGTTTGAGTAATTTGCCAACTACACATTTTGGGTCATTATGTGGTCATAGGCTTTGAATCAACTGAAGTGTTATGTAACACCAACATTACCACTAGATGTTGATTAGTTCACTACCTTTTGGAGTGAAATATACATTAATTAATTAGAACTCTAATAGACAAAATTTTATTAAGTATTTGCCTCTTCTTGATTAGTAGATATAATTTTTTATTGTATTATACTTTTATTCAAGCATGTACACATGCAAATATGCTGATGTTATCATTATTTGTGTAGGTTTTAAAACTCTTATTTATCATTCTCCTAGTAAGAAAAGAAAGACAATGATTAAGGAACCAAGGATAATTTTACTTCTAAAAAGGAAAAAAAATATGGGTGTTAGCATGCGAAAGACAAAGAAATCAAAACAGTTGGCCATTGATGAAGTTATGGTTGAAAAAAAGTAGTCTTTAAATATTCTATAATTAGAAGGTTAAGCAGGAAAATTAAAACAAGGAAGTTTGCTAATACCCACAATGATCCACTAGATGTATCAGAAAACAAAGATTTTGCTAATACCCAAAGTGATCCATTGGATGTATCAGATCAAGAAGAGGAAAATCCAAAAAAATATAGTGCAATTGAAGATATTACAAAAGTGACCAATGCTACTCAATCAACTTTATATGGGATGGAACCTTATACTTATATCATAGCAAATGAAATTGAAGAAGGACATTTTCATTGTTTAGTTGGTGATTCTCCTAAAGAAATGGACATAACTTCATTTGTTATATAGGTATTGTGCGGTGAAGTTGATTAAAATTGATGTATATATATGTTTTGTTGCAATATCACTTATGATGAAAAAATTGTATATGATTGGTACTTATCAAGGTGATAAGATGGAGCATTTTCAAAGAGCATGTGCAAATGATTCACCAGAGGATCCACTGTCTGCTATGGACTTTATCCTCCTTGAAGAAGGCAACATTAATACTCTACCTTAACCATCATCTTTAACAAGGGAAGACATTGAGTGTGCAAAAGCTTAACCAAAATACATTTTCTAGAATGATTTGTTATCTCTTGGTTTGCAGCAGTTGCATGCAATAAAATCATGGATTTCAATACTGTGCACTATTGCCAAAACACCATATCAAGTTGAATATCATAAGTAAGCTCTTTAAAAAATAGATTTAACATACCAAACTTCTATTCAAGTGACAAAAACAATTAATGAACTACATGCTAAGATTGAAGATGTGAAATAAAATGTTATCAACAGCTGGAAAGAATCTATTGATGCACATTTGAAAGAGTTCTCTAAAATCTAGACATATCATGAAAAAAATGAAGACCGCATAAGTAATTTGAAGAAAAAAATTGCTAAGACTGAGGCCAAAGATGGCAAACTTTTATATCGAGCTTAAGAAGTCCAATGATAAAAATAACTTTAACAACATGGTTTGGCAAAACAATGGACAACAGAATTCAAGAAAGCAACTTAAATTTGAGATGATTGTTGCTCATAATGGTGTGGACTTAAATCTCTTGATTTGGATTCCATTGAATATTCATATATGACTACATTATGGATATTATATTAATAATTGATAAATATAGATATGCTTTTGTTTAATTAACTATATGATACTTTTTTGCTTCACATTTTTAATACATTCTCATGCAGCCATGGATAACTTCAGTGACTCTTAAAGTGTTATAAGTCAATTAATTTGCTTATACATATAATTTATATTTAAAAAAGTTAATTAAAAAACACTAATATCACATAATTTGTTAGCATATCATTGGCAATTATAATAAACCAAAATAAAGAACTAAACTTGTTATTATATCTTCAATATTAGTGAAGTCTGATGTACTCATTTAAGTAAGTTAATTTTATCTCTTGATAAATCTTATATAGATTTATAAGCTCAATCATGCAACTGTAATTAAATTACATACGTATTATGATAAATGAAAAAATTAAAAATATTATTGACTTACAATATGTAAAATTACATATAGTATGCCAAAGAACGATAATGTTTTACCCCCAAAATAATTCTCCCTAGATTAAGGTTAATGTATATAACTTTTATCACTATAAAAGGAAGCGAATACATCTACTCTAAAACATATAATTATTCAGTAATATTAAAAATCAATTTAGGGAGAAGCTATTCAAAATGGCAAGACGTGTAGATAGTGCACTAATAAGTGAATGGGAGGTTTTGCCTTCCTAAAAATCACTTCAGGTGCTATACGTAGTAGTGTGAAAATAGCTCGACAACCTACTTGAGGAGGTTAATGTGTACCTGACTAAAAACAATAAGATTTGGGGTAATCTCTTGATATAAAGTGAGCTCCTCATTCCCTATCCCTTGGTTAAGGTGTACAACCTCTACCTTGAACTAAAGTAATATAATATGAAGGAGTGCCAAAAAGAATTTAACGCCCAACTTTTTGAAGCAGTAGATACTTTGGCCAAACCATCACCTAAGAAAAGGGGAAGAAAGCCAGGTGCAGTGAGGAAATAAATTAAAGAAATGCAACTTACTGTCATAATATTTATATTTTATGTTTTGTTTCCTTTTGTGTTAGGTCCATGGTGAAGGTTGTGTACTGTTCATGGGTGGTTTTATTTATTTTTTTATTTCTTTAACTTTCTGTGGCATGCTCTATATGACCATCATGTCTTTACTAGTCATGTAGTCTTTTAATATATATGCTATCATTTTTTTCTTTATCTCCATTAGCCAAATTTTAATTAAGTTTCTTTAGTACATTAATATAAGCTTGTTGTGGAATCCATCATGATTAAAACAAAAGCAATATATGGTACTTCATCAAATTCAAATTCTAAAATATGTTGATGCAGTTTTTATCCACCAATGCAAAATTTATACTTAATAATGCAAATTCATAAATAAATATGGCGATAATGGAAAAAATAGCTTATTTTTCACTTGACAATACAACATTGTATGAATATGGAATTTGATTATTTTTAATGTTCAAAATATTCAATTAATATTATGCAAATGACACTATATAAATATAAGATGATTCATTTTCCAACATTAGCATGATTGAATTACACTTATAATTGCTCATAAGTAAATACATCATGCCGGCTTACTTAGTTTACGAATCTAACCAGGTCGCACTCACAAACAACACTATTTAGTTTCCAAGGTTGGCATGATGATTGCATTAATAATCTTATCTTTGCTTACACGCTAATATGAGCTTATCAACATCATTATCACCTTGCCCATCCAAATGATGCTTGCTAATAATTACTACACTGAGCAATCCAAATGCAACAGCTTCTTCATTACTGAATATTTTAAGAAGCACTTATGTATTTGAATTTGAAATTGTCTTATAAATATCAGTCAAGTGAAATGGTCTATACATGCACAACCAAATAAAAAAGAAATAAATGAATATCAAATCTAGCCATGAATAGTAAATAACCTTCACTATGGAGCTATCATCCAAGTAAGTCTACACTGAGGGTTCTTTACAAATTTATAAGAAAAGAACTTAAACAACTTAGGTTGGAGCTCAAAGTGTACTTATATAAATAACATAAAGATAACAAATGAGATCCATCTGTCCAAAACATAATCCTTAAACCAGAACCTCTTATAGCACTCCATGACATATACCTTAAGCAGAATAGGCAAAAGGAAGAGTAACAACTTGCAAAGGAGTTATAAGAGGCAACATTAAAAGAAGCAGCATCATTAGCACCAACACCAATGACAGAAAATTCCAATGCCAACAGTCTCGATTTATCTGATTCACTAAAATTTTAATCTTCTTAATGATTTCTTATTTCTCTTTAGTTATATTGTGAAATGCTATGGTGATTTATATTTATGTTATTTAATATATGAATTGTGCCATTGGATCATTTATCTTTTATGTTAAACTTCTCCATTTGGTTCAACAATTTGAATTATTTTGGCTATTTACTTATTTTCCAAAACTTATAAAGTATTAGTTGAGTGAGAGAGAAGTTCTTGTGCTCTGATACCATTAAAAAAATTATTAAATGAAGAGAAATGAAAAACGTGTGTTTATTCCCATTGTAACTGATTATGTATATAGTTACACAACTAACTACTAACTAACTATTATATATTTACATAGGTCATCATACATAACTAATGAAATAGAAAACAAAACTACACTGTTTTGGAGTAGTGATGTGTATGGATTGATAGCACTGTAGCGCTGTCTCTAATAAAGCTTATCACTATATATACATAGGTCATCATAAATTAACTAATGAACCAAAAAATGAAACCACACTATTTTAGAGCAGTGCTCTATAGCACTGTGTATATACTAGTAGCATTGTAGTGTTGTCTTAATAGCATAGTGTATGGACTAATAGCATTGTATTTAATAAAGCTTGTGACTATATATCAAGTAATAAGGTGAAGCATATGAGTATATTAAGTAACATGGTGAAGCTTGTGAGTATATCAAGTAATGGTGAAGCTTGTGAGTATATTAAGTAACATGGTGAAGCTTCTGAGTATATCAAGTAACCTAGTTAAGGATTCTATAATAAACTTATAAGATCTATTAATGTTGAAAAAGAATAAAAATAAAATAAACAAAGTTCAAGTAGTCAAATGTTGAAAATGTAAAAAGATATGAAATAAAACAAACATAGTTCAAACAAAGATTAGAAGCCTTGATAGAATGCTTAAGCTAATAAGGGACTAATTTGATTTCCTTCTTTTCATAAGCATTATAAGAGCTTTCATAGATTTAGAATCAGATATCATCTTTCTTCTACCTCTTAATTTGTTCATTTAACTTAAGGATTGATTAGATTTAATCAAAGGGGCCATTTATGAAGATTTAATATATGGCTATTTAAATAGGCAAATTAGGTAGAAAAATGAAACCTTGGAAAATATTAAAGATAATGAATATCGATAGATAGAGAGAATGAACACTACTTGAGATATTATTTCTCTTCATAAAATAACATATGAAAATTTTTCCCATCAAACCTTCATAATAATATTACATATTAAAAAACTATTACTTACACCAACTTTTAATGTAATTGTTTGCCAATAATTACACCTCTAAAGAATAATAGTAAAACAATATAACTAATGTAACATAAATTCTAACCATGCAATGATTTAATCTTGAGGGTTCTATTCTTCATCGACATGCAAAAATCACTATTATTCTTCCTAACCATTCTAAACTCCAACAGATTCATGTTTGAAATTCCTTCTTTGATTGAACTTCTTCTTTGATTGAACTTATGTCATTATTGATGTTTAACTCAAATTATACACTCCAAGCTTCTACTGCTTCTTCCATAAATGAGAATGAATGAAACAAACATCCATTGAACCTAAGTATACAAGATGAACGTTCTTCCCATTAAGTGTATATACTAGGTCGAGTGCCTCTGAAAACTACCTAATACTTTATCTTATTCCTGTTCACCTCCATAGATTAGTGGCTTGAAAGTTCGGTTTGGTACAAAAAAATAAGTTGGATTCAGAACAAAATATTAATATGGTGTTGTGCACTGATGAAAATCCCTTCTCAAGGCCATAATTACTTTTATCTCTGCGGTGAATTGAAATTTGAATGACAAAATGACCAAAATTTTAAACAGAGGACATAACGATAATTTACCATGGTTTACCATTGATAGCCCTCATACTTAACCTAAGATTATGTTAATGCCCTTTCTAGCAAAAAAAAACTTAGCTAGATTCTATCCGTTTAGCATCGCTCTTATATTATTTAGGAGCAATTTGACCTTTGTTGAAAAGTTTAGTAGCTAAACTGACCATAAAAGATTTAAAGTGGCTTATTTGATTCTAGATGAAAATTTAAGGAGCAAATTGATCCTTATTCTTTATTAAAAACATAAATATATGATCCGTAAAATATATTATTCTTTTTGAAGTATGAACACATTTATATTATTTTAGAAAATTTATTATATCTACTAATGTATTTTTAAAATACATTATTTAAGAATCATATATTTAAGTAAAATACATTATTTAAGAATCATATATTTAAGTTTCTATTTGTTTTCACTGTTATTAGATTTATTATTTTTGCCATTAGTAGGTTTACAATTTTTGATATATATGAAAAATATATTAGATAAAAATATATGTTTATCTCTAAGTTCATAAGGAAAAATAAAATTGATCTTAATAAATTTAAGAACATCGATCCAAACATAAATTTTAAAAAAAAATTTAAATTCCTCATATAATAAAAATATTAAATAATTATTTTTTTTATATTCGTGAGATTTATTGATAGTAATATGACATCAAAAATATTTTACATATTAAAAAAAGAAGCAAGCTGCACCGTTGTGCAATCCTCCGATATTTAAGTCATATAACCTCCCCAAAAATTTTAAAAAATATATATTTTATATATAAATTTTTATGTGATTTTTTTGAAAAAAAATTATATATCCATGTCACCCATTTTAAAAAAAAAAGTAGGAACATTTTTAAAAATTCATTTCATGCAATATATTTTTTTTAAAATTCACAAAAAAAACATAGTTAAGGTATCTTTAGTGTCATATCAACATGAAGAAATGACACAAATACAAAAAATGAACAATTATTTAACACTTTTTAAATGAGAAGTTAAATATTCTTAAAAATTTCATTTATAATATCTTGAAATCAAACTTATAGTATTTGTCAACCTATTGATAAATGATCTAGTACATTAAAACTCTTTTTCCTCCCTAGATATAATTAAATACCATAAGCTTAAATAATGGAGACCCCTCAATCAAACAAATGAGCAAAGGGAACACAAAATGTAACAAAGCTCACCTGCTTTGGCCATGATGAAGATAGAGAATTGTGAAGCTCCATGCGTTTAGCAGCCAAGTCCTTCAATCCCTCTTTTAACTTCAAGTCATGGTGCTTCTTTTTTCATCCAATGTATTAACTAGTCTGTCACCCATAATAAGAGAGAGAAATCAATACACAATTGCATAATAGAGAAATCATGCAGTCACTATATGTCTAAAGCCAAGATGACTATTGAAAGCCTCCTACGCTGCAATAGTAATATTAGCTCAACTACGCTCAATTCCAAATAAGGAGTTGAGAAAAAAATACAAGCATAGCATATCTGTGGCATCAATTTTGCTTCTCAAAGAGTAATGAGAAAAAAAAAGTCATTTGATATGGTGCTCCACTTTTATATTTTCGAACTTGGACAACGCAAAACAAGCTACTACCTGATCTAAATTGTAGGTCAAGCAGATAATTGTCTGATGCCTAGGACAAGTTGACAGCATATTCATATCAGTTTTAAGTGCTTCTTGATCAGCAACAACCATAAAGTTAGCAATTTCAAGATTTCAATACAGGTGCTAGTATTTATGAGATGCCTTCCAAGAAAAACCATACAGTTGGTTTGATGTCAACCCATAACTTTTCTAGGAAAAGCAAAAGAACTTGTGTTCTAGAAAATAAAAATGTCAATGGCAAGGAATATAATTAATGAGAGTTTGGGATCAACTTTTGGAGTTACGTAAAATTTAAGGTTTCCCTCCCATAATCTAATTAGCTTCTTACAATAAAGTATCAATAAATTAAATTTTGATATCAATTGAATGGCCCTAGAAGGGCTGAATAGGACTAATTGAGATTAAAAAATTAAGAAAAATTTAAAGAAAGAGTTAAAAAATATTTGAGAGATTAAGAAAGGAGGAAATTGACTCACACAATTTAAGGAGTACAGTTCCTCAACGAACTTATATCTCCACCTCACTTATTTTCAAGTTAGGATATTGTAAACCCACAACCAATCTATTACACTAGATTGTTTACAATTGAGTTTATAAGGCTCAATTCAAATCTATTACACTTAAACAAATGACAAATTTGATGTACCCTATGTGATGTTACTAAATTGATGTTGCTTAATCTTGTTAATTGGATTTCATTATTTGTTTATCTACTAGTTTCTTGAGTTTAATATCTATTTTTGGTGTACAAAGGCGACACCCTTTCGATAAGATGTCGCCTCAATGTGTTAGGGTGATTTTGATTCGCCTTTGTATTAGTAAGGTAATGCCTTTGCGATGTCAAAATAATATCTAATGAAGCAACTAATTTTTTGCATGTTTTTATTATTTGTAATTTTACCATAAAAACTCTATGATGTTTTGTTATTTGTATTGATTAGTTAATTTATTGTGTGTTGATTTTTAGAATTTCAAATTCCATTTATTAGTTTAAATAGCAACCATCCATTTTTATTTTATTTTAAAATTGCATGTTTGAGTTTATTCTAAAACTATATTTCCCTTATTAGACTTGCTTTTTTACGCATTTAGTTAATTAATTTGGTTTGGACTTAACTTGACCTAAAATATAATGAAAGTAGGTTGAATTTTTATCTCACAATCAATAAGAAATTAGACCTAACTCCAGTTATGGAAATTAATCCCTATAATTTACACTATTTATTAAAAATAAAATTACAATTTTATGAACTGGTCAATATTTATTATCGGAATTCGAGTGGGACCCATAAGATTTTCTCTCCAGAAAATGTCTTTTACATAAGCCAAACGTATCAACATGCTTATAACCACTTATATAACAAAAATACACCTTCAAACTCTCTAAATAAATACCAAAACAATAGATCGGAGAAGAAAATGATAATGACCAAATAAATTTTGATGAAAACTAAAACAACTATCGGATGCTGGGTTGGTTTGAACAAACTTCTAGATGCAAGATGGTTATGATGGTAGTGGTTCAATGATGGAAGATTTAAATCAAAACTTTTGAGCTAAAACTAATCAAAATTGCGCCAAATTTCATGTTGATCAGAGGTCGTTTAACTAGTGAACGAAGGTGGAGAAGGTGATAGGTGCTACAATGTTAGATTGGTGAGTTCATGGACTTAAAGCAAACTTTACAATTTCCAACTATATAGCTAAAGGAGTAGTAAAAAATTACCACTTCGATCCCTATATTTTTTTGTAAAATAGCAATGTTGTCCTTCCACTTTAGTGTCTAAAATAATTGCTAGCAACTAAATGAGTTCACATCCCATAACAACCCAATAGCAACTCAATAACAACAACAACAACTTGACAACAATTTAACAACAACTCAATAACAACAACAACAACTGGACAACAACCCAACAACAACAAAACAACAACAAGGCAAGAACCCAACTCGACAATTTATTTATATATACATTTGTATAAATAAATTATGGGTTATTACAACTTGATCATTCTACACTCAAAATCTCTAATGATTATGATGAAGTCAATATTCTTGGTAAATTGAGAAGGTGTAGAAATTATTAAATCAATTTCAATTTTATTTTCAATAATAACTAAAAAAAGTTAATTGAATTTATCTTCATCTTATACTTTTCTTTCATATTATTTATACCACTAAAATACACAAAATTATTGTGTGAAAGTTAAAAGAATTTGGTTATTTGTTTGTTTGTTCATATTGAGAGGCAGAAGAAATGACTAAATAGAAAATTTCAGTAATTTTTTTAAGTTATATCATAAGATATGATTTGTTTTCTAATTGCATCAATCAATTTATTTTTTAGAAATTAAAATATAAAATAATTTACATACTTTTAAACCACCTGAATATTGCGCAAACATATGTTTAGTTTTGCTAATAAAAGAAAATAACAATTTTTTATGATATGAGAAGACTATTGTATAACTCTTGATATATAATTTATCAATAATGGAATTTTCTTAACTTCATTGTTTGAATATTAAAATAAGTTGACCGAACATATAACTAAAGTTATTTATTAGTGAATGCTTTTATTTTTTTTTAAATTATTGATATTTAAAATTTATTATACTTTTATTAATTTAGTTTAATCTGAATAGAACTATAAGGGTAGCAAAGGTTTCTCAATAACTAATTTAACACGATTGCATATATTACAATTTGAATTTGAGATGTGACTTAAGTGAAAACAACTCCTTATCAGCTAATTCCAGTGGCTGTTGATTAATAATCACCTTTATTTAATGGTTTTTGAGCAATATATTTTAATTCTAGAATGAAAAAATATGAATTGTATGCTACATGAAAAAAATAATAATTCTTATCGTTTAATCATAACATAATTTATTAAAATCTATATTCAAGTCAATGATAACATCCAAAATTCTATATGGAATTTGATGTGGAATATGTGGCATAGAAGACCTCTACAATTTGGTAAATGTCTCCTCCAGGGATTTTTGGAAGTCGACTTCCATATGATGAGTCCAAGCTTGGAATTTTAGGTTGTATGATAAGAACATTGCACCCACATTATCACACCAAATGTGAGGTGGACAAGAAAGAGTGACACTGAGCTTAGAGAGTAAAGATTTTAGCCACTTTATCTCAACACTAACATTTGCCACTATCTTAAATTTTGATCCCATGGGAGATCAGTTTATTGTTCGCTATTTCCTTGAATTCTAGGCTACCAAATTATTGCCAAGATAGATGAGATATCCTTTGGTTGACCGCCTATCATCAGGATAGCTAGCCCAGTCTGCATCGCTGAAGGCTTGAAGTTGCAATGAAGAAGACTTAATAATGAATAAACTTTATGATGCAATTCCTTGAAGATAGTAGATAACCCATTTGAGAGCTTGAAGATGAATGATGGTCGGTGTGTGCACGTATTGGCACAACTTATTGACTGAATATGAGAAGTCACGTCTTGTTAATGTTACATACTATAAGCTACCACAAACCATGTGAAACCGAGTGGTTTTAGAAGAAACGAAGAGCTCACCTTCATGTTTAGACAATGACTGACTAAAGACCATTGGAGTTAGGGAAGGCTTGCAATTTTGCATCTTATAATTTTTTTTAGTATATCTTAGGATGTGGATGAACCTGAACCCCAAGAAAAGTATCACAAGAAACCCAAATCACGAAGAGAGAAGGCTGCTAATAATTTGTCAATGATAAATTAAAGAAAAGTCAAATTATTGCCTGTGATCACTATATCATCAATGTAGACCAATAGAAAACACCATTAAGCATTCTTTTGATATAGAAATAGAGAAGAATCAACATTAGAATTAAAAAGTCCAATGGAAAGCAAAAAAGTACTTAACTTATTATACCATACACGAGGAGCTTGCTTCAAGTGATATAGGGACTTGTTTAACTTATAGACATAGTTGGGTTTGTCAAAATAAATAAAGCCTTGAGGTTGAACCATGTATACTATTTTGGCAAGATCACCATTTAGAAAAGCATTACTTATATCAAGTTATCGAAGAGACCACCCTTAAGAGACTACAATAGATAAAACAATATGAATTATTTATGGTTCAATCACTAGGTTAAACATTTATGTGTAGTCAATACCATATTCTTGGGTGTAACCATGGGTAACTGGAAATGTTTTTAATATGTCAATACTGCCATCAACCTTCCTTTTAATTTTGAAAATCCATATATTGCCAATTACATTCCCTGTCAGTGGTAGTGGTACCAAATCCTAAGTATGGTTTTTATGTAGAGTTTGAATTTCCATGGACATAACATTTCTCCATAGGGATGATTTATTTGCTTGAATGAATGAGGTGAGCTCAATTAAAGAAAAAGTTTTGGAAAAGGTATAAAAGGCATTAGGTTGTCATTGGAATGTGGATGGATGCAAAGTCATATGTTGAGTGCCTTAAGGGGATGAAGGAGAGATTTAGTTTGTGTTTAATGGTGGTTAGCGTAAGTCAATAAAGAGATTTATACCATCAAGATTATGGATTTGGGTTGGAGGTTGGTTTGGATCAGTGGATAAAGAGTTAGAATTGGATGAAAAAAAGGGATCAGGAAGAGTAGTTGGTAGAGGTGATCGAGTTGGTGAAGAAGATAAAAGAGAATAATAGTTTAAGGAAGGATAAAAAATAGTACCTTGAGAGTCCTGTGGACTTGGAGTTTATTGTATGACTTACAACCATGGTTGAGTAAGCATGGAGACTGGTGACCTATCTAATTTTTCTAAACTATTAGTGCCATGGTGAAATGGAAATTTTTTTTCATCAAACTCAACATAGCGGGCTATGTATATTTTATAGGTATCTTTGTCATAACAATGATATCCTAAATGGTGTGGAGAGTACCCTAAAAACACACTTTTGGAACAAAAAAAGAACTTATTTTTATTGTAAGGTCTTAAAAGAGGATAAATGGCATACCCACAAATTCAAAGAAAAGAATAATTAGGTTTAGTTTTATATAGTTGTTGATATAGATGTTATTTTGTAAGGAACTTATAGGTAAATGATTTAATAAAAAAACTGTAGTTTCAGAAGCAAATTCCCATATTTTGAATGGAGCACCACTATCGTTTAACAGAGCAAGCCCAATATCAACAATACTTCTAATTTTTTGTTCTGCAGTGCCATTTTGTTCATGTGTGTGAGGGCAAGTGTTGCGAAGAAAAATTCCTTGATCTTTAAAAAAGGTATGGAGAGGGTGATATTCACCACCCCATTCAGAATTGAAATATTTTATTTTTGTAGTCAAATTGTTTTTCAACCAATACTTGAAATTGTTTAAAAACATAAGGCACTTCACTTTTGCATTTAAGAGGAAAAAGCCATGTAAATAAAGAATAATCATCTATAAAAATAGTAAAATATTTGAATCTAGAAAAAGAAGCCATGGGTGTAGGGCCCCAAATGTTTAAGTTAATTAATTGCAAAGGCTAAGTACTATGATGATAAGTCATATTAAGTAAGACTCTATGTAGCTTGCCTAAACAACATGCTTTACATTTATTGAAATTTGGTTTGGATGAAGAACAAGGTAATTTAAAAATATTAATTAATCGCCTAACAATTGAAAAATTTTGATGTCTTAGTCATGCATGCCAATCCTCTAGACTTGCAAAATAGACTGCAACATCCATAAGCTTATCATTGCATTGTAGGCCATGTAATTTATTGTAAAGACTCGAATTTTTAATTATTAATATTAAATGTGGATTTTTAAGTTTAATTATTATTTTAATTAATTAGTGTTAAATATTATGAGATTAGTAATACTTTTGTAATTTTAGTAAATGTTATTTTTAATTAATTGTTGAAGAGTATATATATATATTTACGTGTGAGTGTGAATATTTAAGGAGAGATATTTTAATTTTAAAATATTATAATGGGTACTTTTGTACCTTGTACATATATATATATATATATATATATATATCCAGACTTGCAAAATAGACTGCAATATCCATAAGCTTATCATTGCATTGCAGGCCATATCACTTATTGTAAAGACTCAAATTTTTAATTATTAATATTAAATGTGGATTTTTAAGTTTAATTATTATTTTAATTAATTAGTGTTAATTATTAAGAGATTAGTAATACTTTTGTAATTTTAGTAAATGTTATTTTTAATTAAGTGTTAAAGAGTATATATATATTTATGTGTGAGTGTGAATAATTAAGGAGAAATATTTTAATTTTAAAATATTATAATGGGTACTTTTGTGCCTTGTATATATATATATATATTATTTATTTATGATTGTACTATGGTACTTTTTTAATTAAAAAAAATAGCAGCTATTTTTTTCTTTTTCTTTCTTTTCTCCTCTCTTCCTTTTTCTTTTTTCTTCCTCACCTTCTTCTTCTTGTCCCTCCCGAAGCCACTGCCACCACCACCACCATCGAATTTGGTCAATCCCAACCATTTTGAACATCGCCATCGAGTCGAACCACCACCAGCAGTTGCGTCTAGCAGATGAAGCTCCTCCCTCCTCCTCCATCATTTCCTATTTTTGGCCATAATAGCAGGAGGAGTCATTAGAGCTAATTCCAACAACACCAGACCTCGCCGAAGAGTTCAAATCATTCCTCTCCCTCTAGGTAATCATTCCCTTTAAAAAATTTTGGATTCCAACACCAGTAAGGACTTTAATTTTGAGAAATTAATTTCTAGATTTTTTTATTTAATTTATGAAATTGAGCTTCAATTAGATTTAATTAGATATAGTTTCTTCAAGATAATTTGATTTAGAGGTAGTGAGCTATTCATTTATGATTTTTATTTATTTTTTTGAAAATTTTTTATTTTTCAAGTCTCAGTTACTATTCATGCACTATTCCGGGACAAAATTTTTTATTTTTTTTATTAAATTCTATATATTATATTGATAAATCTTTGTGAAGAAAGTTTTATAAAATTATTTATAGATTTTTAATTATGAATTTTTGAAAGTCTATGCCAAAATTGAATTTTTGGAAAAATAATTATAAATTGGTGATTTTTGTATTTTAAGTAAATTTATAGTTAATTATTATGTTTTAGACAGATTTTGAATAATAATAGTATTAAAATAATTTTTATAATAATTATTTCCTATTTTAAGCTAATTAGTATTAATTTTTGGAAAATAATAGAATAATAAACTTATCTATTGTTTTTATTCTTAAATAAGTTATTTGTAATTAATGTTAAATTAATTGTAAAATATGAAAATGGATTTTGTTGACGAAATTTGAATTATAAATTAGAATTCTATTATTTATTTTGGAAATAAATATCTTTTATGTTTTATTTTGGAATTAAATTGAATTAGGATGGTTAAATGAATTTTTATGATTTATCGATGATTTTATTGAAAATTATACTATTTTGTTATTGTTGTGAAATTGGTTCTCGGTTGGGCATAAGTACAGTGTAAGACCCAACTCAAGTTGTTAAGCTATGAGTATGTTAGGAGTATCATTTTCATACAAAATTGACTTTACTTCGGTAGAGAGATGTCCATTTTATAGAGGAGACTCTCCCAATTTTTTGGTAGATTTTTCGTAAAACATGACAATAGTATATGTTAAATTCCGAGTCTATGTAGCATTCTATCTTAGATCAAGTCAATCTCATAATCCTATGTTTTTAATAATTTTGAGAATTTTATGATTTTATTTATATAAGCATATTTTAAGTAAGTATTATTTATTTTAGAGAACTCCGTGACCAGAATTATAACATTTGGGTAGCAGAGGACACGTCACCCAATACGCTTGACTTGGAGTTTATTTTATGAAATGTTTGTTATGAAATTTTAAATTATATTTTTATATGATTAAAATGATAAATAATTTATTATAAGAATTTATTTATGAATTTATTTATATTGTCACATGCATGATTTATATGTCATATACATTATTATTCCTTTATTTATCATGAATATATATTAAAAGATGCTTTATGGAATTTATTTATCTCTGCTTTATTTAATTAATTAATTATTTAAATAATTTGGAGAAAATGATACAACATGCTACTTGGTGGGTGTCACCAGGACTGCCTATGCACCAGTAACAATTATATATGGCCATTGATTAGTGTTGAGAGCCTCGGTTAAGCTTTGCTCTCTGGGCAAGAGTTATAATATAATGGGCCCTGGTCAAGCATGCTCTCTAGGTGCTAGTAATCATTTGGAATAAGAGACCGACTGTGGCTAGATCCTGGTTGAGCTTGCTCCCTGGGACTAACAATCAATTGGATTAAGTGAGCCAAGTGATTATTATAATTTGATGGTATAGGTGTTCTACCATGTTTTCCACCTAAATAGATATTTATATGATTTTGTATTAAAATTTATATTAAAGTGGATTGTGATTTTGAAAGGTATTTTATTTATTAAAAATATTTGAGAAAGGTAAATGATTTTAAAATGTTCATTTATATTGATTCTATTTTCTTTTCTTTTATTTTAAAAAGGGTTTTAACAAAATGTTTTAAAATCAACATGCATTTCATAAAATTGGTTCACTTAGTGAGTTCTTATTCCCCTTAATTTTTTTAGGACCTCACTGTCAGTCTGGTAGTAGTCACCATTTGCACCGGGTTTTTTCTTCACCGGTTGCTTTATATATGTTTAAATGACTTGTGTATGATGTAATCGAATTCTAGATACTGCAGTAGTTATTTATCATACTTGTATTATTAGTATTTGTGATATTTGAGATACTATTATATTAGAAGTATTAATTTATGTTAAGTATTTGATATTGATATTAATGGTATTATGTATGGTTTACTGTTTTGAAATTGTTATTAATTTCCAAAGAAAATTCTTAAGGCTTATTATGGGTTTCGAATGCATTTTTGCATTTCCCATTCCCTAGTGTCGGTCACATACCTTTAGGTTCGGGTCATGACAAAGTTAGTATCAAAGCTTATGGTTTATTTAATTGATCTTTGGGTCATTAGAACATGTCTTTCCTTGAACTACTGCGGTAATTGGGTGGTAATGTTAATTGTTGTCATTGTTGTTTTTATAATTCTATATACTTGTCAATTCCTTGTCGTGTTTTGAATTTTGTTGGTTTTATCTTTTTTTGAATGAGATGGAGAGCACAAAATGCCCTTGCTACAGATGCAGCTTATGATGAGGATGAGCAGTCTATTTAGGATGAAGCTCCTCCTACCTCATGTCAAAGAGGAAGGGGTAGACTTAAATCTGCTACAGTGGTTAGATAGGCACAACAACAACAAGTTGAGCTAGAAGCGCCAGAAGTGGATCATGCAGTTGACATGGCAAGGATTAACCAAGGCTTAACAACTCTTAATCAAGCTATGCCTTTGGTATAACAAATGTTACAGTAGAGGAATTAAGGGATGTCAGATGTAGATGCAGCTCTGTTGTATTTGAGAGTTGGCAAAGTTTTTTTTAATGGTATGGGTGATGCCCTAGATTTCATTAACACCATCAAGGCTAGAACCTGATTCAGATATACAAATTATAAAAGGATTATGATAGTGGAGTTATTAGTATAGGCTGCAGCTTAGGATTGGTTCATGCAGGCCATTCAGTTGTACATAACTACTATGACTTGGTTGGAGTTTAAGGAGCAATTTTTGAGGTATTTCTGCCCAGCATCTATGAGAAATAACTACAAATGGCAGTTGCTGCATATAGTCAGGGATGATAGATCAGTTGAGGAGTACACCTGTGAGTTCTTCAGGCTATCACGTCATGCTATGGACATGATGTAGGATGAGCGAAGAGCCATGGACTTGTTTGTGACTGGGTTAGGCCTAGCCTATATTGGTATCTAGACTAAAGAACAAAACTTGGAGAGTTTTATAGAAGAGGCTAGACAACTTAAGAGGTGACATATGAGACATGGCACTATCCTTGATCCTTACATGGGTAGTAGCAGCATATTAGTAGTAGTTCAGGGGACCTAGTAGCCTATGTTTCAGATAGGCAGTTATAGTATCCAGACTATTGGTACCTCTCAATAGCATAGAGGTCAGAGGAGACAAGGATCGGGTAAATATAATCATCGACAGAATAGACCTTTGAGATTTAGACCGGGAACCAGTAGTGGTAGCAGCAATCAGAGTTATGGGTATGGCAGCATAGGCTCAGGGCCTAGTGCATGTCCTACATGTGTCCGAGTACATCAAGGGCCATGTCCCTTATTGATTGGAGCATGCTTCAGGTGTGGGCAGATAGGACCCCTTGCTAGAACTTATCCTAACACTGGTTATCAACCATCCTTTGTTTAGGGATCATCATCATCTTTGGTCACTTAGCCATATTAGTAGGTGCATCAACCTTATTAAGCATATGTATATCCTTAGTAGAGACTAACTCAGTTTATAGGCCAGTAGAGTCGTGGTATAGGAAGTAGGCCAACAGGGAGGTCGAGTGACAAAGGATATACACAACCATCTACTTCTTAGCAGGCTAGTCATGGTCAGGCTAGGGTATTCACTTTGACTCCCCATGATGCATAAGCATCTAATGCGATTGTGGTAGGTACTCTCTCAGTTTGTTTTCAAGATGCTAGAGTTTTATTTGATCATGGTACATCACATTCATTTATTTTTCCTATGTTTGCATCGAGAATGGGATGGCAACCATCTAATTTGTTGATTCTGTTATTTGTAGTGACTCCACTTAGTGATGATTTAGAGACAAATATAGTCTTCCTATCTTGTCTAGTGTTGGTGGAAGGTAGAGAGTTGCTAGTAGACTTAGTTTTATTAGATGTGATTAATTTTGATGTAATATTAGGAATGGATTGGTTAGCTCGACATTATGCCAATCTAAATTGTCAAGCGAAAGAGGTAATTTTCAAAATCCCTAATGATGAAGAGTTTCGGTTCAGAGGCAATAAGAGTTTGATGCCTCAAAATATAATCTCTGCAATCACAACTAGAAAGTTTCTTAGAAGGGATTGTTAAGGCTATTTATCTATGGTTAGAGATCTGAAGGTGGATAAGGGGACAATCGAGAATGTACCAGTGGTGTGCGAGTTTCCTAATGTTTTCCCTAAAGAATTATTAGGATTGCCATTGAATAGAGAGATAGAGTTCTGTATAGATATTGTACCGGGTACATATCCTATCTCGATGCTACCTTATAGAATGACATTGGCATAATTGAAGGAGCTTAAAAAGTAGTTATAAAAGTTACCTAATAAGGGTTTTATTAGACCTAGTTCATCTCCTTGGGGTGCTCCTATGTTATTTATGAAAAAGAAAGATGGTAGCCTTTGACTGTGTATTGAATATAGACAGTTGAACAAAATCACCATCAAGAACAAATATCCTCTCCCCAAGATTGGTGACTTGTTTAATTAGTTTCAAGGAGCTCAGTGTTTTTCTAAGATTGACTTGAGATCTGGGTATCATTAGTTGAGGATTAGAAGTGGAGATGTACCTAAGACTATGTTTTAGATGAGATATGGGCACTATGAATTTTTGGTGATGTCCTTTGGGTTGATTAATGCCTCAACAACCTTTATGGACTTGATGAATCGGGTGTTTAGGCAATTCGTAGATTAATTTGTGATAGTCTTTATTGATGATATTTTGGTGTATTCCAAGAGTGAAGCTAAGCACGTCATGTATGTAAAAATGGTGCTTCAGACTCTGAGGGAGCATCGATTGTATGCCAAATTCTCTAAATGTGAATTTTAGTTGAATCAAGTGGCATTCTTAGGTCACGTGGTGTATAAAGATGGCGTACAAGTGGATCCAAAGAAGATCAAAGCTATTATAAAATGGTCGAGGCCCATGATAGTGATAGAAGTCAAGAGTTTTCTAGGTTTATTCGGCTACTATACGAGATTTGTGAAGGATTTCTCCAAGATAGTTGCACCATTGATGAGGTTGACCTAGAAGAATGTTAAATTTATGTGGATAGATAAGTGTGAGGAGAATTTCTAAATGCTTAAGGATAAGTTGAATTCAACTATAGTATTGACTCTACCTTCGAGAAGTGATGGGTATATTGTGTATTATGATGCTTCCTAAGTAGGATTAGGGTGTTTTTTAATGTAGAATGGCAGGGTAGTTTCTTATACTTCACATCAATTAAAGAAGCATGACTAAAACTATCCTATTAATGATTTGGAAATGGCAACTATGGTGTTTGCTTTAAAGATTTGGAGGCATTATTTGTATAGTGTCACTTGTGAAATCTACACCAATCATAAGAATCTCAAGTACATCTTCCAATAGAGAGACTTGAATTTGAGGTAGAGGAGATGGATGGAACTCTTGAAAGATTATGATTGCTCCATTCTTTACCATCCATGTAAGGCTAATGTGGTAAATGATGCATTGAGTAGAAAATTAGCAGGAAGTTTGGCTCACATTAGCTTAGGAAGGAGACCAATTATTAAGGAGTTTCATGAGCTAATTGATTAGGGGTTGCAATTGAAAGTAGCTAAGAAATGTCTTTTAGCTCAATTTGGAGTACATTTTATGTACTTGGATAGAATTAAGGCAGCGTAAAGTAAGGACCTACAGTTGTAGAAGATGAGGATAGAGGTACAACGAGGTTAGTCCTGAGATTTTATGATTGATGGTGAGGGTATATTATACTTGTACACTAGGTCGTATGTGCCAGGTGTGGATGATTTGAGAAAGGAGATCATAGAGGAAGCTCATTTTTTTACTTATAGTGTTCACCTATGTTCTACTAAGATATATTGGACCCTTCGATATTGTTCAAGGGTAGGAGATGTGCCTTACAAAGTGGTGCTACCACCGGAGTTATCACATATTCATCTAGTGTTCAATATGTGGATGTTATAGAAATACATCTTTGATCCTTCGCCTTCGCACGTCCTTCAGCCTCAGACAGTAGAGCTCAGTAAGAATTTCACTTATAAGGAGTACCTAGTGGCAATAGTGGATCGACAAATTCGAAAGCTTTGTACTAAAGAGATCCTTATGGTTAAAGTATTGTGGAGCAATCATATGGTGGAAGATTGTACTTAGGAGACCGAGGCAGTGATGCGGGTGGCATACCCTTACCTTTCTCATTAGTAAAACTTTTTGCATTTTCTATTTTTGTTAAAATTTGAGGAAAAATTTTTATAAGGGGGGAAGATTGTAAAGACCGAAATATTAATATTAAATATGGATTTTTAAGTTTAATTATTATTTTAATTAATTAGTGTTAATTATTATGAGATTAGTAATACTTGTGTAATTGTGGTAAATGTTATTTTTAATTAATTGTTAAAGAGGATATATATATTTATGTGTGTGTGTGTATGAATAATTAAGGAGAGATATTTTAATTTTAGAATATTATAATGGGTACTTTTGTACCTTGTACTTATATATATATATATATATATATATATATATATAAATTGTATTATGGTACCTTTTTAATTATAAAAAAGTAGTAGCCAATTTTCCTTTTTCTTTTCTTTTCTTTGCTCTTCTTTTTTCTTCCTCACCTTCTTCTTCTTCTTCTTCTCCCTCCCAAAGCCACTTCCACCACCACCACCGTCAACTCTGGTCAGCCCCAGCCGTGTCGGACATCGCCACCACATCGCCGTCGAGTCGCAACACCACTAGTAGTCTCCTCCAGCTGACAAAGCTCCTCCCTCCTCCTCCATCATTTTTTTATTTTTGGCCATAATAGGAGGAGGAGTCATCGGAGATGATACCAATGACACCAGACCTCGTCAAAGAGTGTAAATCGTTCCTCTCCCTCTAGGTAATCATTCCCCCCATACAATTTTAGATTCCAACACCGGTAAGGACTTCAATTTTGAGAAATTAATTTCCAGGTTTTTTTATTGAATATATGAAATTGAGTTTCAATTAGATTTAGTTACTTTAAGATAATTTGATGTAGAGGTTGTGAGCTATCCATCTATGATTTTTATTTATTTTTTTGGAAATTTTTTATTTTTCAAGTCTCGGTTACTGCTCATGCATTGTTCCGGGATGAAAATTTTTATATTTTTATTAAATTCTATATATTATGTTGATAAATCTTTGTGAAGAAAGTTTTATAAAATTATGTATAGATTTTTAATTATGAATTTTTGAAAGTCTATGTCAAAATTGAATTTTTGGAAAAATAATTATAAATTGGTGATTTTTTTATTTTAAGTAAATTTATTGTTAATTATTATGTTTTAGACAAATTTTGAATAATAATAGTATTAAAATAATTTTTATAATAATTTATTTCCTATTTTTAGCTAATTAATATTAATTTTTAAAAAATAATAGAATAATAAACTTATTTATTATTTTTAAGCTTAAATAAGTTATTTTCTAATTTTATGATATATTTAAGTGTATTGAATAGTTCTTTGCAATCAATGTTAAATTAATTGTAAAAATATGAAAATGGATTTTGTTGATGAAATTTCAATTATAAATTATAATTCTATTATTTATTTTGGAAATAAATATTTTTTATGTTTTATTTTGGAATTAAATTAAATTATGATGGTTAAATGAATATTTATGATTTATCAATGATTTTAATGAAAATTTATACTATTTTGTTATTGTTGTGAAATTGGTTCCCAATTGAGCATAAGTGTAGTGTGGGGCCCCAACTCGAGTTGTTAAACTGTGAGATTGTTAGAAGTGTCATTTTCATGCAGGATCAGTTCTACTTCAGTAGAGAGATGTCTATTTTATAGATGAAACTTTACTGAATTTTTGATAGATTTTTCGTAAAAATGTGACAATGGTATCTGTTAAATTTTGAGTCTATGTAGCATTTTGTCTTAGATTGAGTCCATCTTATAATCCCACATTTTTAACAAATTTCAGAATTTTATGAATTTATTTATATAAGCATATTTTAAATAGTATTATTTATTGTAGAGAACTCCGAGACCAGAGTTGTAGCATTTCAAATATATTTATATTTATATATTTACTTATATTTTATTTACATATATCTATATATTTATTTTCTATATTTATATTTATATTGTATTATTAATATATTTATAGTATATTTATTATCATAAAACCTTTCCACTTTTCCTTGTCTTTTTCCCATCAAACCCAAACCATTCATTTACCCTTCTTCATAAAAAAACAAACAAACAAACAAACAAACAAACCAACCTAACACAACCCTACACTTATCCCTTCACTAAACACCAAAATCTTTTCCCTTACCCATACACTAAAAACCAAAAACCTTTCACTTCCCCATTCTTACTAAAACCCACATCCATGCACTTTCCCAAAAGTCAAATGTCACATACATTTCCCTTTTTCCTTTATAAATCAATTATTCACATACACCACACTTCATCTTCATCATCAATTTTATATTCATTTATGGAAAATTTTTTTCTTCTCTTCCTTTCATGTCGAAACCCATTTCTTCACCTCTTATAATAACTCTTCCTCCTAACTCCTTCTACTTCATTTTTCTTTCATTACTTTTTTGTTTCCACCCAAAAACCCATTTTCACCTCCTCTTTTGTATCTCACTTTTCATTTGTCAACATGAGCACTAGTAGAAAATGAACCACACAAACCACTCTAAAAAGATATCCACCCACCATTCGCTTCCAAAATGCACTCCAAGAAGTTAATTTGAAAAATTTGGCAATAAGAACCATATTTCCCAACAAATATGTGGATGTTGATGCTTTAAAATCATTTGGGTTGTGAAAGGAGGTCGACATGTGTCTAAATAGAATCGAGTGGGATGCATGGGCTGAATTGAGGTACCCCTCATACAAGCTAATGATTTGTGAATTCCTTAGCTCTTATGACTATGACTACCAATTGGATTCCAATCATTCTTAAATTAATGGAAAGAAAGCTATCACCCAATTTCAGGATAGTCGAGTGTGGATGCGATAGAGGACTCAAATGATCAAAATTTGTTACAAATAGGTTTATGGATATTGATTTTTTCAATCTCAAGTCTTAATTGCAATATTTTTAAGGACTTAATTGTAATGTTTTTTTTATGAACCTAATTGAAAAAGTTTTAATTTTTTCAGGGGTCTTTTTATAATTAAATGTTAAAAAATTATTATCGATTAGAATTACAAATTTTCGATCAGAATTGTACTATTCAAATCTATATTTTTTCATTTTTTAATGAATTTTGATTTTTGAAAATAATTTTTCTTTTTTTTCTTTAGTTTAAAAATAAATAATAATAATAATTATTATTAGATTTTATCTTGATAATTTTGTTATTAGGAGATTCAAATTTTTTTAAAAAAAATTCTCTCATTTATCTATCTCATGTGATTTGACAAGCACGAGGAGGTTGATTTTTTGTTAATAAATAAATCTATGGGTTTCAATTCCAAAAGGGGTTTTTTCTTCTGCTTTCTAAAAAAAAAAAATCAATGAGAGAGTGACTTCTTCCTCTTCTTCTTCAGTTTCTTCTTTCCTAAAAAAAACATGGAGAGAGGAAAGCAAAAAATTTTTAAAAAAATATAGAGAGAGTTTTTACAAAATTTTTTTTTCATGTTCTATTCTTGTAAAAGAAGGGTCCTTGCATTAAGAATGCATTTTAAGCCAAATAAAAAAAATTTAAATTGACAGATCCTATTCAACACAGTGATCAAATCCCACTTTAAGGAGTAATCAAATAAGTATCTACATCACTTCTCTTTCTTCTCTTTCTTCATTTATTTCTTTATTTTTATTCATTTATTTTTATAATCATTTTTTTCTATGTTGATTTTGGCCTCGGTGATGAGCAAGTGTGGGGGGAAAATGTGATTGAATGGAGAAAATACCCTTGAAGGTCCGGGGAATGCCATATATTTAATCTTATTATGATTTTCACGTATTTTAGGGTTCTTGTTTTTTTATTATTCTATGTTTTGTTTAGTTATTTGGTTTATTGGGCTATGTATTTAATTAGTTTTTTTTAATTCTTTGTACGTAGGAATTGTAATAGCCCTAATAGTAGAAATAGTGAATATTTACTTTTCTATATTAAAATTAATTAGTAAATTAGGTTCAATTTGGTAAAATCCTAATAAAATTAATGGTGGCTTTAGATTAATTTAGGTTGCACGTAATTATAATTAGGGTTAGAAATCACTGAATATATGTTTTTTTATTAATTATTTGCTTTATTTTATTATTTGGGCTTGTTTTTTTATTTTTGTGTGTTTTGGGCCCCAAGCCCACATTTAGATTCTAACTCATTAAGTAATAGGTTTTTAAATTGGATTTAGATTTAATTAACTTTAAAATCAATTTAGGCCCATTAGGTTAATTTAGACTTAGGCCCACTTTTTAGCTATTAAAATTAATTTAGATATAGTCTAGTCCCTTAAAGAATTTTTTTCCTTTTCCTTTAAAATAAATAGATTTAAGATCATTTCATTCCAATTAAAATTAAATTAGAATTAGGCCCACTAATTCATCCATATCCATTGTCCATAAAATTAATAGACTTAGGCCCAATTTTGAGAATTAAAACAAGTAAACTTAGGCTCATTAATTAACTTAAAATGTAGGCCCACCTTTAGCTTTATTTCACTTGTACATAAAAATATAAACTTAGCTAACCTAATTAAAATTAACATAGTTTAGACTAACTTAGGGATGTTGCGCTTTATAAATGCAATTTTTATATGTACTTTTCATGATCAGTTGCCTTGGAGTTAGATGAATGACATATTAGAGTTTATATACAATTACATGTAATTAGAGAATAAATTAGTAATTAATAAGGTGATTTTAAATGAACATAAGACTAAAAGAAGTTAGTATTCCATATCTAGAATCTCATGGTTGTGGTGTTAACTTTATTTTAGAGAATTAACTTATCACCACCTTCGAATTGTTCCAGTTATTACCCTGGGTGGCAACTCCTAATCTCTACCCTATGTCTTTGTGATATAATATTGTGTTCTTTAGAGAACTAAGCTCAAGCAGTATTATAGTTGCTAAAATCTTGGGTGCATGTTAAACCCACCGTCTACAGTGGTGACTCCACTTAGGATAAGAGATATTGATTATACTTGTGTTCTTTAGAATCATTTTATTAATTATTATTTTATTCTTGCATTCATTTGCATATCCCTATTAACTGATGGCGTTGGTTTATGGTTCCATGATTCCACTAACTTCATAAGATTGTAAATTGCCTAACCATCACCCTTAGCCTTAACTCAGTTCAAAAGAGATTACTGGGCTCATTTGACTAGAGTCTATAACCTAAGTCCTAAAAGGGGGTAGTCTTCTCTTGAGTTTACAAAGGATGCCGAGGCCCTTTGACCTTGGCATGTAACTCAAGTCTTAAAAGGAGGCATCTTACTAAAGGAACCTTAACCTTTCCACTGAACTCAGCTCATATAGTGACCTAGTAACTTCCTCTAGGATTTACCTAAATTGCTTGTGTTTTTTTCCATGAGGTATTTCTATCTATAAAGGCCTAAGCCCATACCTTTTGAGGGCCACTTGGATTAATAAAGATTAGGATAACCTTTTATACCTAGAAATACTATTTCAATGCTTTACTACTTTGAGATGCACATTAGTTCTTAATATCCCCTATTAGTATTAAGGCCAAAACAAAAAATCCTAATAAAAGAGACTCGCCATTGAACTCATGTGTGGGAGGAATAAGGTTGGAAGGATGTATGTACACTTGACTTGTTATGTGAATACTTGACCTTTTATCTACTACTTATTGCATGGCACGTGCATCATGCATACATATGCTTCACGCATCATTTTGACACTTTGTTTTTGCAGCCATTATAGATTCATTAGGTCTTTATGTATTTTGGAACAAAAAGGTGGTAGACTAGTAAGAATCGATTTGAGTTCAAGATCAGTAGCTAAAGAGATCCTTTGAAGTTTAAAGAAGAGTCCTATTAATCTACTTTACTTAGAAGTTGAATCAATTCCAACCAAGCAAATAGAAATGGAACAAGAACAAAAAGGAAACTATACCTTAGAAGACATTAAAAGAGCTTTGATGGATGACATGAGAGCTATGCTGCAAGATGAACTTAAACAAGCCTTAGTTGGATTAATGCCACCTGCTACTGCTATCCCACCACTTGTAATTGAACAAGCACCTGATGCTGTAGCTATTCTAACCTACTAAAAAGGCTCCACATGTTTGCTCATACTCCTATTGATTATGTTGGAGGCTAACCTGTTGTTAGAAACCCACTTGCTACTGAAGTGAAGTTTAAAGATGTTGAGAACTACATGGTAGAGAAAGCAAAGAGGGAATCACTTGAATTATTCCAAGATCATGAGTCTAAGTAGATACAAGCACTGACTCAAAAAATGTCCAAGATGGAGGAACTGATAAGAGAACAAGGCATGGGATACTCATTTGATTTTGATGATATGTTGCAAATAGAAGGGGATAAATTACTTCGGAAATTTAAAATGCCCCAATTGTAGAAGTTTAATGGAACTAGAGATCCAAGGATCCACCTTAGTTAGTTTATAATAAATATGAGCACCACTAAAGCCCCATTAGCAGTAGTCATTGAGTTTTTTGTATTATCCTTGGAGGGAATGGCTGTGAACTGGTACCATATGTTAGAAAATTCTATCTAGGCTAATTGGAGAAAATTGTGTACTACTTTCTTGAAACAGTATGATTATAACACTAGGTTGGAGGTATCTATTAGGGATTTGGAATTGACTAAGCAGAAACCTAATGAATCATTTTATGATTTCCTTACTAGATTTATGAATAAGGCAAGATTAATAAAAAAAATAAGCTGGCTAAGAAAGATCATGTTAGGATTATAGTTCATAATGTGTCGCCTAATTTGGTTGAAAGGTTACAAATGATAAACCCTAAGACTTTTATAGACCTTTATGATGATGGTTTGCAAGCTGAAGAGATTGAAAGTGAGAAGAAGAAGAGCTTTAGAGGCATTGGAACCACTGGGGCAATAAACTACCCAAATGGGGGCACACATCAAGGAAGCACTAACCGGGTTATGAAAGTGCATGTTGTTCAACAACCAAGAAAATTCTCCAATTTTAACTAACCCTTATTAAAAGTCTTAGACCACCTGATGCAAAAGGGCTTGTACTGACCTTTAACATTTTCCAAACCACCAAACCTAAATGTCCTAGGCTATGGCCCAAATAGTTATTACAAATTCCACTATGTTATTGACCATTCCATAGAAACTTGTACTCACCTCAAACATGAAATCCAAAACATTATAGACTCTAGAACAATCACAAAACCTAAAAACCCAAGCACTAAAAATAATCTTTTCCTAAACTATCAAAATGTTCGACCCTCAACCACTATGATGATCAACTCAAGAGTTAGTAAGGATAAAGTATTAAAATCCTTTAAGGATGTAAACCTTAAAACTAATGCAAAATATCCTAATGTCCCCAAATATGTGGTAAGAGTTGAGGATTTGTTAGGATAGCCCTCAAGCAAGTTTAACTATAAGGTGCTTTACATTGAACCACCTTCTTTTAACATACCCTTTTAGACAATTGTCTCTACAGGATGGAGTGATGAGTTTGATGATGAGAAGCTACTAGAAAAGAAATAAAAATGCACAGTTAAGGTACAAAAAAATGAAGATATGGAGATAGTTGGCGAGAAGATGCAAGAATAGCCACTTTGTTAGCCACTTGAAGGATAGCCACCTATGAGACTTAGCATCCCCAACATCTATAATAGGAAATAAATTTTCTTGCTATTTTCTTTGAAGAACATTTTAGCCTCTTTAGAACTTATTTTGTTTTAGTGATCGATGATATGAATTTTAATTATGCTTATTCATATAATGTACATCCTAATGGTACTGTGCATTATGATATTGATTGCATTTGAATATTTGACATAAATTAAAATTCAAAGAAAGTTCATATATCACATGATATAACTTTTGAAGAATAAAAAAGGAGATAAAGAATAAAGAGAAAGAAAAAGAAAGAAAAAAGAATAATAAGGTAAAAATTAAAGAGAAAAAAATTCAGGACTGGCTGATAATAGGAGTTGTATCATGTGATGTAATGAATGTTCTCATTTTTGCCCTAATGAATGAGTAAAATTGAATTTGAATTTTTTTTTCAAATATTGCATATTCGTCTTTCTCTTACTATATAAGTCTCTGAATGGAACAACAATACATAATGAAAGATAAATCAAAGCTATAAGATCACTATTTTAGTTATATTTTCTCTTTTTATTCTGCTTATAAGTATATTATCCCCTTATAACTAGGGAATTGAAGTGGCTCAAAGACTCAAGTTGTAACGCATACCTTGTAACTAGTATTAATCATTACATCAACATCAAACTTCATATTCTGCTTAAAGGTTCTTCTAACATGAGCAAGTCTAGTTGATTACAGCATTAACAACTCCTTTTGATCAGTTCACTTATTCCTCTGCATCCTTATTGCACGAGATTGCAATTAATGGGGTTGTATTAACAATAATAGTGAAAAAACTAAGTCTTTTACATATATGAAGAAAAAAGATTGCTAGAATAACGTTCATGAATTCAGAATGAAACAGGGGCAAATGTTGCTCTAGGGGCAAGTTAAGGGCAAAATAGTAAATTTGCATATAAGGATTGAAGATGAAACATTAAAGTATGAGAGTTAGTAAAAGAGTTATGGGGCAGAAATAAGCATGCAGATGCATAAGTTATCATACAACAAAAGTAGTAGCTAAAAGAAAAGTTCAATAATGCATCAATCAAGGAGCTTCAGTGTCAAGCCATAGACCCCACTTGCTAGCCTGGTCATTTATTTGACAAACTGTATCAGAAGCTCTAACATCAAAAGTACCAACCTTGAAGGGTCTAATGCTCAAACCTATAAGCTGTTAATGAAGCATCTTATTTTGACATTCCAAGATCAACAATATAGTTCTGTTCCAAATAGAAGACTTATTAGGATCATGCATGTTGTACATAACATGTATACACTTGCATACATTTATTGTGATATACTTTCTTTACATAATAAAGTCTTTAAGCCTAGTCAAGGTTGTACAAATACTCTACTAATAACATTCAAAATTAGTGTTATGAAAGTGTAGGAAAATAGTCAGAGTATTCACATGAGAAGCATCTGAAGGAAAAGGTGTAACACTATTAAGGTGAACTTAATGCTCAACAGGACTCTAGACTATAAGAGCCCAATAAATGATGGGCCCATCTAATAAGGAAATATCACTGATAGTGGTACTTGTAGAAGCTTTATCTTGGCAACCTCAAGAGGCTAGATTGGACATTTAGATTCCTGATGCTCAATATTTATCCCTATAGCTTTATCCAGAGCACCATTTTGAATATCACTTGGAGTTTCAATAAAAGGAAAATCAATATACTCCCATAAACTAGGAAAGTAAAAGATAGTCCTGAATGCACCTTTGATGGCTACAAGAAAGCTTAAAAGAGGATGAAACATTGAATCCTTAAAGATCTTCTCTAAATTATTGACTAGTAAGAGTAGAACTCCACAACATCAAAACCAATACAAGGTGTGGAATATGGTGATCAGAAGGTCTAGCATACTAGCGATACATTCTTCAACCCTAAAAAAGGGAAGAATGCACTCAACATTTAAGATAAATGCACTCTAAAAACTTCTCTAATCATGAAATAAGACATATAACTCCTAAACCATTTTTTACTAGAGATGTCAATAAGAGGAATAAAGCCCTCAGGCATAGCATTAATAGAATAGTGGAAATACAAATGCAACCCAAAACCACAACTTCAATGGTGGAGTATCATGACCCTATGAATCAGAGACATCATCATCACAATAAAAAAGGAAGAATGCAAAAGAATAACATTTCATTTTCACAAAATATCTTCACTTATAAATAAACCATACTAACTTATGGTATTTTATATAGGAAAAATAAAAGAGAGTGAAGAAAGGGAAAGGAACCAATACATCAATAAGAATGAGCAAGATAGCGAATACCAAACACTTATCAAAATAATCAAGGGAAGTAACAAAACCCTATTTCCTTAGATTATGTAACAAAGTACAATCTTAATAATAAAATAGATAAATTAAAAGTAAATTCATCCACTTTATGAGATTATGTGCGAAAAGCCTATCTATGACCTTTGATTATAATGGCTCTTTTTTATTAGCTTCGAAGAATTCAGATGATCAATTAAGAGCTTTATGCTAAGAGTTTAAAAACTCTAATCAATCTAATGCTTGCCTTGCACCCAAAAGAGGGGAAGAAAATGCAAAAACAAAATCTATGGATTTACAATATAAATTGCTTGAATTTCAAACTATCATTTTAGTCATTTGAATAATAAATGTGCATATAATCTACTTTAATGCTTATAAATAAGTATGAGTACAAATCCCTTGATGGTATCCACACTAAGTAATACGAGATAGACAAGGGAATACTAAGAGGAGAATCAAAATAAGAGCAAGCATAATTTACTCCAATGCTAAAAAATGAGTAAGAGGATCAGCCTAAACCTCTAGCGATATCCACACTGATACAAAAAAGGTAGGGGAATAGTAAAAGAGGACCACATTGAAAGCTACTCTATTTACTCCAATGCTTTGTAAGAGTATGAGTATTCGAAGGACCTTTCCAACGGTATCCATGCTGAGTAATATTAAAAAGGTAGGGAATACTCAAATAAGGAAGAAAAGCATATTAATAACTCAAAGACTATTTTAACACTCAGAATTTCATATGTTTATACTCAATTTCATCAGTTTTGTTTAGCAAATTCTCTTTAAAATTAGGTTTGGAAGTAAGCTCTTCACTAAGTAAGAAAAAAAAATTTCGGCGTAAGATGGTTAATGATACCTCTAACCTTTAGGAAAGATAAATAAATAATAGTCATGAAAATCAAAATTAGTGAGATTTATTGAGTGTTATTATCTCATAATAAAGTAATGAATTTTCTTATAAATTTCTAAAAATATAATTTTTTGTACAATTATCATGTTGAAACTAACCTTAATAAGTCTTCAGGAATAACAAGTCTAAAAGAAGATAAACCCAATATGTGGAATTACCACTAGCTCTATCAAGTCAATCAAAATTAACTACAACAAAGGCAGTGGATTAAAGCAATCAACGTAAAAATTCAAAGAAATCAACATAAATTCCAATAAATTAGCAAAAAAAATTCCAGCATTCAAATTAAACAACTAAAGAAAAAAATCACAAGCAATTAATAGTAAGGGCGATCAATGAAAGGGTTGCAGTTTGATCAAAATGAATCAATGAGTAATGAAAGGGTTGCAACTAAATTATGAGCAGTAATAGATTGTAGCATCACAACATCATCGGTGAGCAATGAAAGGTTACAACTAATCTCGACCAGTTATGGACTATAGTATCAAAGGCGGCAACATAAGGGTTGTAGCCAACTAAAAGCTAGCAAGTAATGGATGAATTGCAGCTGATCACTTTCAAAATAGAATTTGCTACACACTATATAGTAGTTATAGCACTTTTCTTCAATCACTTTAGCTAGACACTACATAGTAGTTATAACATACTTTTGCTAAATGTTCCATAGGAAATATAGCAAAACTTTTAGTCATAGTTACTAGACATTCCATAACAACTATAGTACAATTAACTAGGCACTGCACAATAGTTATAGTATATTTTTGCTAAACGTTCCAAAGGGAATATAGTGAAAATCATGATCACTAGATATTCCATAAGGAATATAGTGTCACCTGCTAAATGTCCTATATGGAATATAGCAAAACACACTGAACATAGTGTCACCTGCTATTCATTAAACATAGTGATAGGATCATCACTATATGTTCTATCAGAACTATCGCGTGTTTTTCAAAATACACTGAAGATAGTGTCAACTACTATTTATTGAACATAGTGATAGCATCACCACTATATGTTCCACTGGAACTATAGCCTATTTTTAAAATGTACTGAATGTAATGTCAATTGCTATTCACTGAACATAGTAATAACACCTCAGAATAAAGCTTTGTTTCACCTCGGTAGCTCACCCGTAAACTAACAAGCAAAACAGAGGTCACCAATAAAACTATCATGCAAGGGTTAAAGAAGAGACTCGATGAGAATAAGGGAAACTGGGTCGAAGAACTTAACAATGTAATTTGGGCCTACAGGACCACTCCCAGATCATCCATAAAGGAAACACCATTTAGGCTAACTTATGGCATGGACACGATAATACCCGTAGAAATTGATTCACCAACTTATAGGATGAGCCGATACTTCAATCAAAACATCAATAACATTGACACCCAGGTATGTCTGGACCTACTAAAGGAAAGAAGAGAACAAGTGTTTGCTATAGCTGAAGCACATAGGCAAAAAATAACACAATATCATCTCCGACATAGTCACCCAAGATAGTTCAAGGTATGATGCTGGGAACTCAGAAGGGCGGATATCGGCAGAGGCAATTCCAACATTGGCAAATTGGGTCCTAATTGGGAAGGCCCTTATCAACTTACAAAGCGCACATCTAAATGAGCATACAAAATAAAAGACAAAGAAGGCAAGGAACTACAATGATTTTGGAATTCATACTACCTTCAAAAATACTAGCAATAAATGTACTTGGAATGATATTAAATAAAGTATTTTTCATTCATTAAAGAAAAAATCATATTATAGAAGTCAATTACAAAAAAAATCTCTATTTTACTAAGTGTACATCCAAAGGTTCAGACTCGGAGAAGGGAGGGGGAACAACATTGACAACACTAATATGCGTTGGAAGCTCCATAGAGGACCCTTCAGCTAACTTAGAACTATTCCTTGCACGAAGGGAAGTGGCCTTTTGTCGAGCATCCTCTTTAGCAGCAATCTTAGCTAAATCAGCTGGCATTATTCTATCCAGATTAGCCAAGCCCAGCTCCAGATTATGAGAGAGTAAGACCCTCCTACATTCAAACCTGTAGGCCTTAAGAAATCCTCCCACCATTTTCTGATAGTATATGTTGTCATTCTTTTGAGATTTATCGACCTCAGTTAGATTTTTATCTAGATCTATGATTTGAGAGTTCTGCTCTTCAATCCTCTTAGTTATTTGACCTTAACTGTGCTCCAGTTCAGCCACTTTTTTTTTTAGGTTGCCTCGGCCTTAAATTTTGCCTCTATATACTTGGTCTAGCAAAGCTCTAGTGTCACCTTTGCATTATCCAGTTTCTTCTCAAAATTAATTACTATTGTTCCAACCTCTGTCTACTTCAGACTGCACTAGCTTTTGAGGTAGAAATATTAGTCCTTCGCTAGTAGCAAAGCCTGGGTCATCTGTGAAAGGAAAAACTCATGTCATCATCTCAATACAAAAACTAGTAAAAAGTTATAGATAAAAGGTATTTAGCACTTACTTCTAGTGAATACCTGATCATAGAACTGAATAGCTCCTCTAAACCCTCCTTAGTCCAGCGTTGCATATATGTTGGCAGCCTCAGCAACTCAACATATTGATCTTGGACTTGGGCATTCAAGACACTCAGCGGCTTCACTTTGTTCAAGATCCACACCCTTATGTCCAAACACCTGGAAAGCCTTGGATGCTAGATGTATATTTCCTTATCCAACTCCTGAGCATCCGAGCCTTAGTCGATCAGCTGCCTCTTTCATCAACCTTCCCTACTAGATCTTGAAGACTCAACCACAGCCTTCCCCTTCGGATTACTGGCCACTTCCTTAAGGACTACGGGCACTTCAAGATATGGAGAGGGGGAGGAGATTTATACTTCTTCTGGCCTTGCTGGTTTGTCAGCTGTAAGTCAAATTTTGTCCGTAAAAGTAAAAAAGTCAGCCATCTACAATTGAAAAGATAAAAAAAGAAAGTTAGAAAGATACCTTTCGATAGTCAAAACAAAACAATAGATTAAACAAGGTCTGGGCAAACTCTCCATAAGTATCTTCTTAATACATCTTCAACTGACCAAGCCTCGGCTAGGCCATCAAGATGAAGCCTTAATACGATCTCTGTATTGTGGTCGAATAGCTTCAGAGGCCATTTTACCCTGTGACATTCATCAGACCATATTAGCAGACATCCAAGAAGTCCACAGGGTGCTCGATAATGAAAAACTTATACCTCCACTTCTTATGAAGATCCAGAAGCTTCACAAATAGGGTATGGTTGGGGACAGCCGATAAGGAGAACATCAGTTCTCCTTTCTTCCTAGTCAAGCTATATAAATATTGCAGGACATCTATATCTAGCTCCCTACCTTCCTCATGCATAAACTAAATGAACCCGGTAAGAATCCGGTAACTATTAGGGTGGAGCTGACCGGGTGCTATGTTATATCTATTCAAAAATCTTTTTACAAAGGGATCTAATGGGAACTTCAGACCCCCTTCTACTTGGTCAAAATATACTACTAGCCTATTGAGATCTTATATGGGGGTATGGACCCTAAACTTCCTATCTACAATGTGCAGGGCGTAATCAGTAGGAATGCTAAACCGCCTTTGGTACCGCCCTAATAACTCCTCATCTATCCTAGACACAAAAAAATTAGAGCTAACTTGTTCCCTTGGTGCCATAAGTCTATCTAAGAAATGAAACAAAAGAAGAATGAAAGAAGGAAGAAAAAGATCACCTGGTTGCAAAACGGAGAAATCACTGCAGAAAAAAGATTTATGGCAATGGCAAAATGAACGAGATACCAGCAAAGTAGAAAAGAGCAAAAATGCATAAACTTCAAGAAGCAAGGATACTTATAAAGCAATAGAAGGCTCTGGAACAAACCATTAACTGCCCTCATAATTACTTTGTTTCTCCTCACATCATTAAGGGCAATCTGGAAAATAGGAAAACTCATTAATCGAGTAGTCATCATTGTGGCAATAGAAATGTCTCATCTTTTAACACACGAAAAGACATGATGGTTACACATTTTAAATTTCAAAAATTGAGACATCGAGGTGACATAGACGTTACCCGCCCTGGGCGCAACATTGCTAGTTGTTCTTCCACACTTAGCGTAGAAAGATCCAGCGTCATCCACCAGCAATTGAAGCTGGCATCCTCAGGTTGCTTCTATAGTACTGGGGTTCTGAGTATCCATGCCTTACGTATTACGACTAGTAATTGAAGCTAGCTCCCTCAGGTTTGACTTCTATAGTACTGAGGATGGGCATATGAGCCACACTTGTAAGACACCCAGATTATTCGACACTCGAGTCACACTTCTAATGCACTAAGATTATATGACACTTAGGTCGCTCTTCTAATGCACTAAGATTAAGTCCAATGACTAATGGTGGTACCCTTAGGTCACTTCTATAGTACTGAGGTTCCGAGCATGTAAGACTCGTGTCCTTGCACCGAGCATCTAAGCCTCGAGCATTAGTCCAATGACTGAAGTTGGCACCCTTAGGTCGCTTTTATAGTACTAAGGTTTGGCACTCAGGCCACGCTTTTAATGCACTGAGCATCAAAACTCCAATGACGATTGGTTCCATCATGTTGTCTTCGCACTGACTGGTTAATCCATTACATATTCTTTTTCACAGCTTTTGTGCACTCCAAAGTCCAGCTGGCATTTTTGTGACATCCTCATGCAATGGTTTCAAAACTCAGTACCGAGCTTTATCTATTCCTATGATTGAGGCTAGCCACCTCAGTTCACCCTTTCATATCAAATGAAGTAATTCAAGCACTCATTCTCTTTATACAAAAAAAAATGTTGTAAGCACCCAATTTTGGGATGCAATTGTGCACAATTGCGACATAAGCCACTATGATGAAATTTATTCAAAAATTGAACTTGGTTGTCGATTTTCTGGACTTTAGGGACTAAATTGCAATGTTTTTTAGGATTTGATTACAAGGAAGTCAAATTTTCAGGGGTCTTTTGATAATTAAAAGTTAAAAAAAGGGTTGGCATTTAATGATGACTGGCATTGTGTAATGCCGATCAACATTACATAATGTCGATGTGTAAAAGTCCTATTTTTTTATTTTTTATATTTTTTTTCTTATTTTTATTGATTTTTTTAGTGTTTTGATTGGTTGAAAATTCAAATTTATCTATATTATTATTTGATAAGGTTTTTAAATGCATAAACGTGTAAGTTTTATAAATAAAAAACAGACGCTATCATCATATCAGATGAGATGAGTATGTTCCTAAGAAGGAGGAAGTCAATATGTAAGCAGACTCTGCTTTTATTTGATTGGTTGAAACTTCAATTTTATCCTTATTATTATTTGATAAGGTTTTTAAACATGTGAGTTTTTTAAATAAAAAACAAACGCTATCATCATATCAGATGAGATGAGTCTATTCCTTCGAAGGAGGAAATCAATATGCAAGCAGAGTCTGCATTCGTGCGAGGAGGAGGATTTTTTTAGACTCATAGAGAGAGACTCACATATAAACCCTAAAATTTAGACGGCACTGAGAACACCTTGTGCACCAAAAAAACTTTTTTTTTTTGTTAAAGCTTTTTTATACGGTTCTTTCAACAAGAACAGTCCAGCATTATTTTTTTTAGTTCCAATCCAAAATCAACAACAATTCAATTTCAACGGTGATAATCCAATCTGAGGGGCTATCTCAAAGCATTTGCACAACATCTAAAATCATCAGTGTCCTTTTCTATTCCATTCTTTTCTATTCTTTTTTTTGTGATTTTTCTTTTATTTTTTTTATCATTGTTTTGATTATTTAATTTCACTACTAATATGATTATTTCTGTGTTTTTGTTTTGATGTACGAATGTGGATTGAGGAGGATACAACTTATTTTCAAATGAATAGAAGATCCATGGAATGCCATGAAATAATTTGTACTATTTTCTAGTAGAACTTAGGATTTTCATCTTTATTTTGCATTCTGGTAACCTGTGTAGTTATTTTAATTAATGGGTGTATAATTATTTAATTTTAATTTTATATGTAGTGTGTAATAGCCCTAGTAGTGGGAATAGTGAAAGATTTAATTTTTTGCACCTTAAAATTAATTAGTAAAACTAGGTTCACTGGGTAATCTTTTATAAAATTAATGGTGGCTTTAGTTAATTAGGGTTTGTATGTAAGTAAATTAGGTTTTTTTAGAAATCTTATGTGAATGTGTTTTGATTTGATTTTGCTATGTTTTTTTTTTATTTTGTTTTGGGCCCCAAGCCCACGTTTAGGTCTAACCTACTTAATAAATAAGTTAAAAATGATTTAGGGTTTTAAATAATTAAAATCAACTTAGGCCCATTAGGTTAATTAGATTTTAGGCTCATTTAGTTAATTAAAACTTGTTTAGACTTAGCTTAGCCCACTAAAATGCATTTCTTTTAAAATAAATAGACCTAGGCCCACATTTCAAATAAAACCAAATTAGACTTGGGCTCACTAATTTAACTTTTCTTTAAAATTGAATAGACTTAAGCCCATTCCTTAGACAAGTTAAAATAAATAGATCTAGGCTCACTAATTAATAAAAATGTAGGCCCACTTTTAGTCTCTTTCTTACTTGTAAATAAAAAAAATGTAAATCTAGCTAACTTTTTAATAAAATTAACATAGTTTAGACTTAGGGACAATGCGATCTTGAGTGCATTTTTTATGTGTAATTTTATTGACTAGATACCTAGGGTTAAATGGATGTCAAATAGGGTTTAATAAAATTGCATGTAATTAGAGGATGAAATAATCACTTATAAAATTATTCTAAATGAACACAAGACTAAGAGAAGTTAGTATTCCATTTCCAAAATCTCCTGGTTGTGGTACTAGCTTTCTTTTAGGGAATCGAGTACTACCTTTTCGATTTGTCCCAATTATTACCCCAAGTGGTGACTCCTCATCTGCATGTCATGTCTTTGTCATAGTGGTTAGTGTGTTCTCTAAGGCCCTGAGCCTAAACAGTGTCGCAGTTGCTAAAATCTTAGACGTGTGCTAAACTCCGCCATCTACAGTAGCGACTCCACTAGGGATAAGAGATACTGATTCTACTTATGTTCTTTAGAATTATTTTATCAATTATTATTTCATTATTGCATTCATTCTACATGTTCCTACAAAACCAATGGCGTTGGTTTATGATTCCATGATTCCACTAGCTTCATTGAGTTATAGATTGGCTAACCATCACTTTTTACCTTAACTCGATTTAAAAGAGATTATCGAGCTCATCTGACCAGAGTCTGTAACCTAAGTCCTTAAGGGGGGTAATCTTCTCTTAAGTTGGTAAAGGATGTTGGGCCCCTCTTACTTTGGCCTATAACTCAAAGTCCATAATGGAGAGCATCTTGCTAAGGGAACCTTAACTTTTCACCAGACCCTAACCATATACAATGGCCTAGTTACTTCCCCTAGGATTTTTTACCCAAAGTGCTTGTTTGTTTGAACTTCTATGAGGTATTTCTATTTATAAAAGCCCAGGCCTATACCTTTAAAGCTCATTCAGGCTAATAAGGATTAGGCTAGACCTTTATATTTAAAAATGTTATTTCTATGCTTTTTTTTAAAGAGAGATTTGGCATGCACATCGGCTCTTAATATCCCCTATTGATATCAAGGCCAAGACCAAAAATCCTAGGAAAAGAGACTTACCATTGAACACATGTGTGGGAGGAATAAGGTTGGAAGGCTTATGCTTGCATGTTGCCTGTTGATTGCTTCTTGATACTTGCTACTTGCTAAGTGCTTGCCTGTTATTTGTTGCATAAACACATGCATCATGCATACATGCATACATATAGTCCATGCATCATACTAATACCTTATTTTACAGCCATCATAGATTCATCTAGGTCTTCTTATGTCTGGGGATGAAGAGGTGGCAGATTAACCAAAGTTGATTTAAGTCCAAAGTCCATAGCTCAAGGCATTCTTTATAGACTAGAGAGACTAGAGGGGAGTCCAATCAATCCACTATACCTAGAAACTGAACTAACTCAGACTGAACAGATTGAAATGGAACCATAACCAGAGATGTGGACCTTAGAGGACATTAAGGGAGCTTTGATGGATGACATGAGAACTATGATGCAAGATGAACTAAAAAAGGCTTTGGCCAGACTTATGCAACCTATTATTGAACAACCACATGTTGCTATTATTAAACAACCACATGTTGCTACTATTGAACAACTACCTGCTGTAGGAGCTCCACTTATTGTTATTGCTCCTCCACCTACTGCTAACAATGCTGGGGGGCAACCTGCTGCTAGAAATGTACCTACTACTGATGTGAGACTGGAAGATGTTGAAGACTACATGGTAGGAAAGGCGAAGAGAGAATCACTTGAATTGGTTCAAGACCTTGAATCCAAGCAGATGCAAGCACTGACTCAGAAAATGTCCAAGATGGAAGAGCTAATTAGAGGACAAGGAATGGGATATTCTTTTGACTTTGATGACATGATGCAAATGGAGGGAGATAAGCTACCTAAAAAATTCAAAATTCCTCAACTGCAGAAATTTGATGGGAGAGGAGATCGTAGAATTCACTTGAGCCAATACACAACAACCATGAGCAATACTAAAGCACCTCTAGTGGTAGTCACTAGGTTGTTTATGTTGTCTCTAGAAGGAATGGATGTACAATGGTACCATAGGTTAGAAAAGTCTATTAGAGATGACTGGAAGGAACTATGTACTACATTCTTGAAATAATATGATAATAACACTCGATTAGAAGTGTCAATTTGGGATTTAGAGTTGACTAAGTAGAAACCAAATGAGTCTTTTTCTGATTTCCTCACCAGATTCATGAATATTGCAAGGATGATGAAAAATAAGCTTACTGAGAAGGATCAAGTTAGAATGATAGTTTGTAATGTGTCACCTAATTTGGTCAAGAGGCTACAGATGATGAATCCCAAAACCTTTGTTGATTTGTATGATGATGGGTTACAAGCTAAGGAAATTGAGAGTGAGAAAAAGAAAACTACTAAAGCTATAGGAACTCGAAACTACCTAACTAGGGGCATAAAATAAGGAAGTACTAGCCGAGCTATAGAGGTGCGTGCAGTTTAGCAACCCCGAAGGTTCTCCAACTTCAACCAACCACTCTCCAAAGTCCTAAAGAGGCTAATCCAAAAAGGCCTACTTTGACCCTTAACCTTTTCTAAGCCACCAAACCCAAATCTCCGTAGCTATAATCCAAACAGTTACTGCAAGTTTCATCAAGTAGCTAGCCATTCCATAGATACCTGCATTCGCCTAAAACACGAAATACAAAACCTGATAAACTCTGGAAAAATCACTAACCCTGAGAAATCCAATTCCAACCCAAACACTAGAAATAACCCTTTCCCAAACTACCAAAATGTTCCACCATGATGATCAACTCAAGGGTTAGCGAAGAAGAAGTGCTAAGCTCCTTCAAGAACCTCAACCTTATACCCAATGGAGAACCTTTTAGACAACCACAGAGATGAGTAGAAGATTTATTGGCCCAGCACTCATGCAAATTTGATTACAGAGTATTTTACTCAAAATCACCCTTTGCTAATATCCCTATTAAATCAATTAAGCCCTCAGGTTGGGGAGATGAGTTTGATGATAAGCCGATAAAAGAAGATCTTGAAATTCTCGAGTAGCCACCAAGAGGAGTTGAACATTTGTTGGGACAACCTTCGGGCAAGTTTGGTTACAAAGTATTCTATTCTAAACCCGCTTCCACTGACATACCTATAAAAGAGATCATGCTGATAGAATAGGGTGATGAGTTTGAAGAAGATGAATTCTTAACCCCAGAACTGTCCTAAGAAGGGGTTGAAGAGCTGTTAAGCCAACATCTGGACAAGTTGAGGGAGTTGAAAGGAAAAGAAACATGCATAGTGGAAGTTTAGAAAAATGGGAACAGAGATCGAATCATTGGAGTTATTGACATCTGGTATGACTCTGATGAAGAAAAATCCACTAGAGTTGATGTATGGAGTAATACTCCAAATGTGAATCATGTTACTAGAAATGGGAGGAATTACCGGGTAGCAGAAAAGTAAAATGAAAGGGTTATAGAAAGGGAAGAAACAGAAGATGTAGAAGTAGAGGAAGGACAGAAAGAAGATATAATCCTAGAACAACTCAAGAAGGCTAAATTGAGTGTGAGCATCTAGGAATTACTGATGCATTCAGGTAGTCACAGAAGGGCTCTAGTTAAAGCTTTGTTGAATATGAGCATTGAAACGACAGCTACACCTGAGGCTATAGTAGCAAAGGTGACAAAAAAGAAACATGGGCTGATAACATTTTTAGATGATGACTTGCCTTTGGAGGGAAGAAACCATAATAAGGCATTATTTATCCCAACTGAAGTAAAAGGGAAGAGAAACAATTTTGTAATGGTAGATGATGGGTCAACTATAAATGTATGCCTGCTAAAGATCCTACCTAATCTGGGTCTAAAAGTAGATGACTTGACGGTTTCAAACCTCATAATCAGAGCTTATGATGATAGTACCATGAATATGGAGGGAAAATTTTAGGCTTTGGTCAAAACAGGGCCCGTAGAGTCAATTATTGAATTTACTATGCTGGACATCCCTGTTACCTATGCCCTGCTATTAAGAAGGCAATGGTTTCATGTCTTAGGAGGAGTACCTTCAACTGTGCACCAAAAAATAAAATTCCCTCATGAATGAGATGTCGTGATAATAGAAGCTGGGACCAATGCATTTGTGGCAGCTATACTTGATAAACAAAAGCAAGTGTGTGTTCTGCCTAGTTTCCAAGTTGTTAGAATATTTAACAGGATGGATCCCAGGGTTGCAAAAATAATGAAAAGCATGAATTATAGACCTGGACAAGGGCTTAGAAAGAATGAACAAGGAAGTCCTAAGCCCCCAAACATTAAGACCCAGGACTATACAAAGGGTTTGGGATATACTAAGGCAGGACTAACTAGTAGAAGAGAAAAGAATAAGGAGAAAGCAAAAAGAAATAAGCCCTTGGGAAGAATTGGACCATTAAATGAGAACATCATCAAGCCAAGGGAGGACAAGTATTATCTGGGCACCAAAGAATCTGTTAACGTGGCTGGAAAGGATGTCCCTGGGTATGAGATCTTCAAGGAGTAGATTGTGGAAAACCTAGTAGCTAGCAACAAAGAGGAAGTCGTGAAGCAAGTAATTGAAAGGATGGGGTGATGATGTTGTTAAGGAGCTACTATGTCTGCTACCTAAAGAGGAACCACCTCAGGACTTAGCTATTGTCATTAGTGATAGTTTTATTGATATTTTTTTATGAAGAAATTGATGTAATAATGTCCGGTCTTTATGTGGAAGAGGATGTTGTTTTTCCTATGGCCAATGATATCAATGATGGTTTTTCTTACTTGTGTGATGTGCATCTTGATAGTTCTATGCATTATAATTTTGATAAGTCATGCATTTTTAACATTAATTCAATTCAATTTGATTCATTTAACATGGGCACAAATGATAATCCAAAGAACATTTCTATATCACATGATGTAACTCCTAAAGAAAGGAAAAATTTAGAGAGAATATTAACAAAAAGAAAGGTAGTATTTGCTTGGACTTATGTAGACATGCTAGGTTTGGATAGGGAAATAGTAGAGCATCACATTCTAATTTATCCAAAAACCAAGCTGGTTAAACAGAAATTGTGCAAATTAAGACCAGAATGGACAGAAAATATAAGGGAGGAAATTGCCAAGCAAATATATGCTAACTTCTTAGAGGTAGTAAACTACCCTCAATGGCTAGCAAACATAGTACGTGTTCCTAAGAAAGATGGCAAACAACAGATGTGTGTAGATTTTAGGGATCCGAACAAAGCTTGTCTAAAAGATGACTTCCCGTTACCTCATATTGATGTAATAGTGGATAGCGCCGCAGCAAGTGCAATGTATTCTTTTATGGATGGATTTTTTTGGGTACAACCAGATAATGATGGCAGTCATGGACAAGATTAAGACAAATTTCATCACATAATGAGGGACTTATGGTTATAAGGTGATGCCTTTTGGACTGAAGAATGTAGGTGCAACTTATCAAAGAGCCACTAATGCACTTTTCCATGATATGATGCATAAGGAGGTTGAAGTGTATGAGGATGACATGATGGTCAAATTAGAGACAAGAGGAGGACACTTTGAAGCCTTAGATAAGTTTTTAGCTCGAATTGAGAGGTACAACCTGAGACTCAACCTGAAGAAGTGCATTTTTGGGGTCACTTCAGGGAAGCTGTTAAGACGTATAATGATCAGCCAGGGAACTAAAGTGGATCCAGATAAAGTGAAAGCTATCCAGGAAATGCTGACACCAAAGACAATGAAAGAAGTAAGAGGATTCCTTGGCAGGTTATAATACATTAGTAGGTTTATTACAAAACTCACTAATATTCCCTATCTTTAAGCTCTTAAGGAAAAATCATCCGATTAATTGGAATGATGATTATCATAAAGCTTTTGATAAGATCAAGGAGTATCTTGTTAATCCACCTGTTCTGAAACCACCTAGACAGGGTAAGCAATTGGTTTTATACTTGGCTTTAGAAGAGGATGCAATGGGAGCAATGTTAGCACAATAAGGGTCAGATGGAATAGAGCACACAGTGTACTATCTGAGCAAGAAGTTTCTACCGTATGAGGAAAAATATGATTTAGTAGAAAAGACATGTTTGATAATGATTTGGGCTATGAGGAAATTGAGGCATTATTTTCAATCTTACAGGGTTCAAGCTATTTCAAGAATAGACCCTCTAAGGTATCTATTTCAAGCATCAGCTCTAACTGGAAAAATGTCTTGACGATTGGTACTCTTAACTGAATTTGATATAGAGTACATTACTACAAAGGTAATCAAGGGAAAAGCAGTAGCAGAATTCTTAGCTTAGAATGCGATCGAAGGTGAAGAGCAGTGGAATTTAGAGTTTCCAAATGAGAACTTAGCAGTCGTAGAGCACCGAGAGTGGAAATTTTACTTTGATGGAGCTGTAAACAATAAAGGAGCCAGATTGGGAGTGATTGTTGTTACACCAAAAGGAGAAACCATACCAATGGCAAAGAAACTAGATTTTAAGGTCACAAACAACATGGTCGAATATGAAGCATGTATCTATGGAGTTAAGACAGCTGTGGTAGTTGGAGTGAAAGATTTGTTGGTTTATGGGGATTCAATGTTAGTCATCAGTAAGGCTAATGAAGAATGGGAAGTAAAAGAGGAAAAGTTGAAGCCTTATATCTACTATTTAAAAGCCTTAATGAAGCATTTCACTAAATGTCTCTTTATCCATCTATCTAGAGAAGATAATTAGATGGCAGATGCACTGGCAACACTCTCTTCAATGTGGGATAGTGCAACTAGGTTGGCCATGAAACCTTTAGTGATCATGAAGTTTAGAGCACCATATTATGTGGGGTGAGCAGATTATGGATGTTCAAATGGGGCCTGAAGAAAATCCTTTATTTTATGATGTCCAGAGATTCATTGAAAAAGGAGTTTATACAGATGAAGCAGCCTCAAAAGAAAGATATGCTCTTCGTGTCCTTCCATGCAACTATGTAAGTCATGATGGGGTGTTATACAAAAGAATGTTGAATGGGATGTAGCTCAAGTGCCTAAAAAGGATAAAGCTAAAGAGGTGATGCAAGAGATTCATGCAGGGGCTTGTGGTTATCATATGAACGGGATGGTTCTAGCTAAAAAGATACTAAGACAAGGGTATTACTGGATGACTATGGAAAAGGATTGTATCATGGCAGTAAGATAATGCCATCAGTGTCAGATCCATGAGAATCTTAGTCATATGCCTCCAACATTGCTGAATAGTTTATCATCCCCTTGGCCCTTTGCACCATGGGGAATTGATATCATAAGAGAAATAAGACCGACAACATCAAATGGGCATGAATACATAGTGTTGGCAATTGATTACTTCTCGAGGTGGGTAGAGGCAGAATCTTTCAACACTCTGAAAACAAAACAGATGGCATAGTTAATCAAGAAGAGACTTATCTGTAGATATGGGTTCCACATCATATTATGATAGATAACGGGGTTCAATTTCAAGCAAAAATAGCAGAGTTATTATAAAAGTATGGGACTGAGCACCATAAATCTTCACCTTATCGCCCTCAAGCTAATGGAGCAGTGGAAGTGGCTAATAAAAATGTCAAGAAAATCCTTTCTAAGATGGTTAAAACCTACAAGGATTTGTCTGAATATCTTCCTTTTGCCTTGTAGGGATATAGGACTACAGCTAGAACTGCCATAGGCCAAATACCATTCTCATTGGTATATGGTTGTGAGGTAGTTTTGCCTATAGAAATTGAGATTAAGTCCTTCAGAGTAGTCATGGAAGCTAAAATAACTGAGAATGAATGGGCGCAGAAGAGATATGATCATGTCATATCTCTAGATGAGAAAAGGATGGATGCTTTATTCCATACTCAGATATATTAGAGAAGGATAGCAAGGGTGTTCAACAAGAAGGTTAAGCCTGGGAAGATCAAAGCTGGAGATATGGTGCTGAAACAGTATAGAGCCATGGTGTTGGATCTAAAAGGTAAATTTAGATTGAATTGGGAAGGACCGTACTTGGTCAAATCGGTCCTACTTAAAGGAGCTGCTAAGATATCAGATCTTAAAGGGAATGAGTTCATGGAACCTGTTAATCTGGATCGCCTCAAGAAGTACCACCTGTAAAAAAAATGACGAATAAAAGTAGAACAAAGAAAATAAAGTCCACTGGCTAGAAAACCTGAAAAGGCTAGTAAGGCAAAAGTTAGGGTAAGCTCGCTAAGTTAAAAACCCGAAAGGGCAGCTTAGGAAAAAGTTAGGGCAAGCCTGCTAAGCTGAAACCCAAAAGGGTAGCTTAGGCAAAAGTTAAGGCAAAATAAAATAAATAAAAGTTTTTGTTACATACTTGAAGAAGAAGTAAATTGCCTAAAAAATGGTTATAAGTCTTGAAATTGTCTAGCCTAATGATGGTCTCAGTAAGGATAACTAGCATAGGGTTAGCCCCAATCTCCACCTATTCCAAAATACTGACAATGCATGTATCGGCATCACCATGATGAGAAACTAGCAAAAATTGAGCATATAAGCAAAAAGCAATTATTTTGGTCCAATAGGCAATGTTCTTGTCCCGAGTCCTACAGATGGTGATCAGAGAAGAAAGATTGATGGTCCAGGGTTATAAGCATACATGTAAATATCATCTAGGGGAAAATCAAAGAATGCAACCAATCTTCCAGGAAATTGCATCTCTAAATCAGGAAGGGCTATCATAGCAGTCAAGTTTAATATGCATCCCATAATTGCAGCAAACTCTTCAATCATTGGACAAAGCTCTTGCTCATTAAACCTGAATATGTGGTCCTTGACATCCCAGAAGGTAGCAGCAGTATGTAGAAGATTGTTATCAATGGTCAGGTGTTGAAGAGATTTCAAGGATTTAATGTGGAAAGGTTGAAGCTTATTCTAGTCATCGCCATTAAAACTTCTAAGAAAATTCTTCATTGTTTGGAGAGATGCTTGAGTCATGATGAGGATGTAAAAAATGAAGGAGAATGCCCCTTGTATGGTCTTATATAGGGAAAGAAGATGATTTTATGTGGGAAAAGGATTCTGCTAGCAAAGAAAGATATGGATAAGGTGATAGAATCTGAGAAGGATTGGGATAAGTAGATAATTGGGAAGATAATCCATTCTTTTAATTATTTATCTATCCAATATTATCCATCTTGGAAAAGGATTAAGATAAATGGATAATTAATTAAAGAAGATAATGTTCATTAACTATCTTTTTTAATTAGTTATTTATTGAAAAAAAAGAAGCCCGCTAAGTTGAAAACCTGAAAGGGTGGCTTAAGCAAAAGTTAGGGCAAGCTTGCTAAGCTGAAAACCTGAAAGGATGGTTTAGGAAAAAAAATCCATTAAGATGCAAACACTGTTTCAGTTCTATCTAACAGTGTTCGAGACAGTGCAGGAATAAAAACAGCAGTACAATAGAGAATAGTCAGATATAAACATGCAGAAAGTCAGGAATACAGAAACTCTAAATCACTCATCTCGAGCTCTGGTATCAGGCCATGGGCTCCATGCTCTAGTAGGGTCATCATGATGATAAGTGTCTGGAGGTCTGGCAGATAAAGTCCCAGTGCTGTACGGATCAAAGCCCAAGTATGTAAGTTGCCGACGAAGTATCTTGTTCTCCCATTCTAGACCACCGAAATAGTTCTACATACATAGAAAACATCATATCATATGCATTTCATGCATAGCATGCATACATTTTGCATTTTTATAGTATAGACGCTTACCCACCAACTTTTTGTAACCTACATTGTGAAAAATCTTTGAGATGAGGCAAGTCCATATAGATACTCTGCCTGTGTCCAGGGAACCTGTTTTGTAAAATTTTTACTAATATCAATGTCAAGTGTACAGATCCATACAAGAAATAAATCAAACATACTCATATGAGAAGCATCTGGTGGATATAAGCTAGGAAGCTGAGCATCCCTAAACTGCATCTGCTGCTTAACTGGAGCTTGAATAGTGGGAGCCCAGTAGAACATAGACTTGTCTAAAAGAGAGACATCAACAAGCGTAGCACTAACAAAGGCCCTATCGCGACTAGTCCTAACATGTTGAGTATGATGAATAGGACTAGGTCTAGGCTCAGGACTCTCAATATCATGAGCAACCTCAATCTCTAGAGCAATCTCAATCTCCTCATCCACATTGACAGAAGAATAAACCTCCTCAAATTGTAAAGAGAAGGAGTGATTCATAGGTTCTATAAGTAGAAGTTGAAATAATAAGAAATTAGCTCATCATCATCAATGGGAACATGCTCTAAGAGGCTCTAATGGATAAAACTATTGATAATGTCGAGAACGCTCAAGAAAATCTGAGGCAGCATATCCCTGTAGTGCATCCCTCAGCTCCAAACCTATAAGATGCGAGCTACGAAGCATAGAGGAAGGGACATCAGATGGAATGCAACATCGAGAAGGGCCAGAAGACCAACGATACACTCGCTCCCTTAAATACCACATCAAATAGCCATAACCAGAGAGCAGGATCCTCATAGGCTCAAGGTGAACTGTAGCTGCCATGAAATCATATCACTGGATGTCCTCAGCACCCTCCAACCAATCAGAGTTTATTTGCAATTTATGTAAATTAAGTCTAATCTCTATTAAAATGTAACATACTAATGATTTTATTTTTTTCCTTACCAGGTGCCACTCAATAGTGTTCAGTTGATCGCGATATATCTGTAAAGTATTCATGTTGCTAACAAGGCGGGAAGAACCCCATATCATCATTATAGGAAAGGTCCTATTAGAACTGATAGCGTTAAAGCCTCAAATCAACCCGATCTCTATGCTCCAGATCTATAAGAAAGAGAACATATTAGAAAAAGGCAAAGAAAAGCAAGACTATAAAGATTAAATGAAGGAGAACATACATGCAAGACGTGCCAAAAGCCACACATTATGAAATCACCTCTATAGACAATGTCCAGTCTATAATAAATATAAGCGAGTGTAGCAGATCCCCAATCTAGTGTGGCAACTCGATCCAAGTCATGAAGAGGACCCAACAGAGCAATACTGACCTTATGACCAGTCTCATAAAAGAGGATCATGCCTAATAATATCAAAAGGAAACACCTCACATTATGGATAATCTGACGAGGAGTAGAAACAGGAAGGCATCTAAATCCCTCAACTAATGATGAAAGAAGAACATTCTTTCGATTCTTCCATGTTGGAGCAAACCCAATCAAATATGGGATATACTGACTCTGTACATATTTTGGAAGACTACAATAGCTGAGGTCAAATGGAATTAGGGATCCTCCAAAGACAATCTCGGTGATAGCAGAGAAACTCATAGGTGAAACAGTCAAATCACCCACACGAGTATGAAAAGTGTAGGTAGTATCCATCCATCACATGATCAAAGCAAACAAAGAGTAACAGTCAGACCGGCCTCGAATAGTCGAAAGTACAGTAATAAAATGCTTGAATCCAGAGGCCCAAATCAGACGTGTCACCTGCTCCGGTAATCCATGAAATAATTCTCGAGCTAGATTGAAATAGCCCGTGAACTTCATCGGATGCTAGTTCAATTTTAAAATAATAATTAATTAATTGAAATATTAATTAATTAATCAAAAAATTTAAATTGAAGGATTTGATTAATTAATTAATTAATTGACATTTAAAAATAATTTTTCTGATCGATAATCTACTATGCCGATTGGCATTAGCTTTACCGATTGGAAATTTAGAATTCCAACTGGAATTCCAGACATTCGATCCATCATTCAGACAACCCAGGAGCTAAATTTCATATTTTCAGAGTTTAATTTCAATTTTATCATGCATTTTCATGTTAATTTCTTACTAATATACATGTCAATCTCTACTCTGAAACTAATTTGGATTACTAATAATATAGGTGATATTTTTGTAGAAATAAACAGAAGCAAGAAAAGTTACCTCATTACCCACATCTTTGCACCTGTGGGTATGTAAATGAGTCAAAGGAAAGATAGTTGAGTCTTCACGAAGTCCTAGATCATTTTGAGGAAAACAAAGAGGTAGAATCCTTTGATGTTCTGAAGTCTCAACTCCTTCATGTTGTCCATGTGACGAGGAGGCCATAGGATTAGATGGATTGTAAATCAGACAAAAAATGGTGAAGAAATCAAGAAAAGAGAAATCAAGATCAATTAAAAAAAAAAGAAGAATAGGAAGAGAAGTGAAGTGATCGTCAAAGGAGAAAGGATATATAAAATGGAAAATATCCATTTTAATCCTTCCAATTTAGTTACTTTTTATCCATCTTTTATTTCTTGCAATTTAGTCCATAATTGCATTTTGATTAGGAATATATTCCTAATTAAATCATGACATTCATCAAATTAATAATTCATTGAATTATTAAAACTGCATAATCAATCTATGATTCTGAATTTTCTATCAAGTACATAATACATAACAAGATTACAAAATTCATTTTTTTGCATTTTACATGCATCATTTGAATCAAAAGATTCATATGTTGCACAGTAGCTATAATATGAATTTTAAATGATTATGTTATGTGTTGCATAGTAGTCATAACCTTCATTATGTTATGTACTGCATAACAATTATGACATAAACTTTCAAATTCATCAATGTTAGACGTTCCACAGGAACTATAGCAGATTTTCAATTTATCTTCACTAGACGTCCCACAAGGAATATAGTATGCATCATTAGACGTCCCACAAGGAATATAACAAAATTCATCATAAGGAACTATAGCAAGTTTTCAATTTATCATCACTAGACATCCCACAGGGAATGTAGTGTGCATCATTAGATGTGCCACAGGGAATATAACAAAATTCATCATTGCTAGACGTTCCACAGGAACTATAGCAAGTTTTTAATTTATCATCACTAGATGTCCCACAAGGAATATAGTGTGCATCATTAGACGTCCCATAGGGAATATAACAAAATTCATCAATGCTAGACATTTCATAGGAACTATAGCAAGTTTTCAATTTATCATCACTAGACGTCCTATAGGGAATATAGTGTGCATCGTTAGACGTCCCACAAGGAGTATAACGAAATTCATCATTACTAGACGTTCCACAGGAACTACAGTAAGTTTTCAATTTATCATCGCTATACATCCCATAAGGAATATAGCAAAACTCATTTGCACAAAGTCCACTAGATGTTCAGCAGGAAATATAGTAAGACTTGTCAAATATCAAACCTTGCTCAGCAATTTGAGCATTAATCTATCATTTAGGATACAATCAAGTGTCTTAATTTATTTTGTTTAAAATTGTGTGCTTCTATTGCTTTGCCACAATTTGTCAAGCAAACAGCGACAAAGGGGGGAAACTGAAAGCACCCAATTTCAGGATGTAATTGTGCACAATTGTAACGTAAGCCCCTATGATGAAATTTATTCAAAAATTGAACTTGGTTGTTGATTTTCTGGACTTTAGGGACTAAATTGCAATGTTTTTTAGGATTTGATTACAAAGAAGTCAATTTTTCAGGGGTCTTTTGGTAATTAAAAGTTAAAGAAAGGGTTACCATTTAATGCCGATCGGCATTTGTGTAATGCCGACACATAAAAGTCTTATTTTTTTTTATTTTTTGCATATTTTTTTTCTTATTTTTATTGATTTTTTAGTTTTTTGATTGGTTGAAAATTCACTTTTATCTTTATTATTATCTGATAAGGTTTTTAAATGCATAAGTTTTTTAAATAAAAAACAAACGCTATCATCATATCAGATGAGATGAATCTGTTTCTCCGAAGGAGGAAGTCAGTATGCAAGTAGACTTTGCATTTAAAATCAGAGTCTGCATGCGTGCAAGGAGGAGGATTTTTTTAGACTCATAAAGAGAGACTCACAGATAAATGCTAAAATTTAGACGCCACTGAGAGCACCCTGTGCATTAAAAAAACTTCAATTTTTTTGGTCAAAGCTTTTTTATACGGTTCTTTTAACAAGAATGGTCCAACATTGTTTTTTTTAGTTCTAGTATAGAATCAACAACAATTTAATTTCAATGGTGATAATCCAATCTGAGGGGCTATCTTAAAGCATTTGCACAGCATCTAAAATCATCAGTGTCCTTTTCTATTCCATTATTTTCTATTCTTTTTTTTTCTTTTTTTTGTGATTTTTTCTTTTATTTTTTATCATTGTTTTGATTATTTAATTTCACTAATAATCTTATTATTTCTATGTTTTTATTTTGATGTGCAAATGTGGATTGAGGAGGATACAACTTGTGTTCAAATGAACAGAAGATCCATGGAATGCCATGGAATAATCTGTACTATTTTCTAGTAGAACTTAGGATTTTCATCTTTATTTTGCATTCTGGTATCCTGTGTAGTTATTTTAATTCATGGGTGTATAATTATTTAATTTTAATTTTGTACATAGTTTGTAATAGCCCTCGTAGTGGGAATAGTGAAAGATTTAATTTTCTACACTTTAAAATTAATTAGTAAAACTAGGTTCACTGGGTAATCTTTTATAAAATTAATGGTGGCTTTAGTTAATTAGGGTTTGAATGTAAATAAATTAGGTTTTTTCAGAAAATCATATGTGAATGTATTTTTTTTTTTGCTATTTTTTTATGTTTTTGGGCTTTTTTTATTTTGTTTTGGGCCCTAAGCCCACGTTTAGGTCTAACCCACTTAATAAATAGGCTTAAAAATGATTTAGGGTTTTAAATAATTAAAATCAACTTAGGCCTATTAGGTTAATTAGATTTTAGGCCCATTTAATTAATTAAAATTTGTTTAGACTTAGCTCAGTCCACTAAAATGTATTTCTTTTAAAATAAATAGACCTAGGCCCACATTTCAAATAAAACCAAATTAGACTTGGACCCACTAATTTAACTTTTCTTTAAAATTGAATAGACTTAAGCCCATTCCTTAGACAAGATAAAATAAATAGATCTAGGCTCACTAATTAATAAAAATGTAGGCCCACTTTTAGTCTCTTTCTCACTTGTAAATAAAAAATGTAAATCTAGCTAACTTTTTAATAAAATTAACATAGTTTAGACTTAGGGACAACGCGATCTTAAGTGCATTTTTTATGTGTAATTTTATTGACTAGATGCCTAGGGTTAAATGGATGTCCAATAGGTTTTAATAAAATTTCATATAATTAGAGGATCAAATAATAATTTATAAAATTATTATAAATGAACACGAGACTAAGAGAAGTTAGTATTCCATATTCAGAATCTCCTGGTTATGGTACTAGCTTTCTTTTAAGGAATCGAGTACCACCTTTTCGATTTGTCCCAGTTATTACCCTAGGTGGCAACTCCTCATCTCTATTTCATGTCTTTGTTATAGTGGTTAGTGTGTTCTCTAAGGCCCTGAGCCTAAACAATGTCGCGGTTGCTAAAATCTTGAATGTGCACTAAACCCCGCCGTCTAAAAATGTCCTATCATTTACAGACCCGGATACATCAGACATAAATATCTGGACAGACCCGCGAGGGGGACTCTTGATACCCCATATGTATATATTCACATTTAATTAAAGAACTTTGTTTCCTATACAAGTTACTCATAAAGGGAAGGCAGCCAAATCCATTTAAGGAAAGGATCATGCCTCAAGAAGACTCCTAAAGGAAGAAGGAATACTCTCCTATTTGGTTTAGAATTTCTATCCCAAGAGGAATCCTACGCTTGTCATGTCTAAATATCATTATAAATAGCACTCCATATCCCTCATTTTCATTCATTATATTCTCTCATATTCTAATTATTCTTACTTTCTCTCTCTAGATTCTCTCTCTATTTTTTGACTTAAACATCAGAGTGTTTATGTGGATACTCTCCACCTCTCACTTTGCCCTTTGTTGATCACTTACAGGATTTCAAACCTAAGAGTTCCAGAAACAAGTTATCATATATATATATATATATATATATATATATATATATATATTGTATGACAACTAGCATCCCTAGATTTTGCATTCCATTTCATTAATATTTGACTAATTAACACAACTTCATATGTACATTAATTTCATATAAATATATTATATCTTTAATTTGAAGCAAAATTTTATAAAATTGTGCTTACATATTGCAAGTTGGAATTGTAATTTTCAAGTATTTATTTTTCGTATTAAAGTAAAAAAAATTATAATATCATTGAATTAAAATTACTATCTGCAGATGTCAGAATTAATTATAACCTCATCATTATTAGATTTCATTTTAAGTACTAACAACCACATTGGATAATCGAGAATTGATATGTTGAAGCATTTGATAAAAGTTTGATGAAAATTTTCAATCAAAACTAAATCAAATTCATTTTTATTTGTTAAAAAAACAATTAATCTATACTATATATAAAAGTATGAATAAAAAGAAAAAAAATTTGGATGAAAAAGGACATATATATTTTATATAATAACATAAATAGTCTTGTTTTATTTTTGAAAATTTCAAAACTAATGAAAATAATTTGAGTTTTTATTTTGAAACTTAAACTTTTATAATTATAAATCATATAGATTTAATCTAAAATAAAATAATTTATATTATCTTTATCATCAAATTTAAATAAAATATATAAATTATAAAATTATCATTATAAGGTCATATATAACTATTTTGAAAAATCATATTAAAATATTAATTATTTTTTATATTTTTGCAATAAAAATTAAATAATTAAAAATATTATAAAGTAATAAAAAATAAAAAATAAATACATATAAATTATGGCTAATCTTTCATATTGAATTTTATCTTGGTATTTAAATCTTTTATCGGTCTTATACTCTTCATTTGAATATATAGATATTTAATCTCATACACCGGCTAATTGGGGAAAAAAACATTGAATATTACTTAATGAGAAATAAAAAATAATAACATGGGTTATCAATTAGTGAAACTTAGACAAAAGGTGAACTTTTTGGACAAAAAATAAAATGTTTATATCTATATTATCTATAAATTTATAAAATACATGAGATAATTTTTTAATAAAAATATTTTATTTTACAAATTCAAATAAAAGTAGTTATACTATTTTAAACATCTATTACATATGAAAAAAATTGGATTGAAAAAATAAACTTTTATTTTAAGTTAAATATGTATTTTGAATACCTATACAAATAATAGATGAAGTAGTTTAATTTATAATAATATTAACACTAACATTAGACTTTTATTTTATATTGAATAGATATTTTAAATTTTAAATTTGCAAATAATTAGTGTAGACATCCAGTTCGATCGGCCCATGATAGGGGACGAACTGTGGTTGCTCGGTTTGATTGGCCCAAAACAAAATCCAATGATGAAAATCTAAGCAAAATGAACTCAATAGTGTAAAGCCTAACGTTTTCCCTTGATGGGCCAAAAGCCCAAGCCTAAACCCATTAGAAAGCCCAAATCCATTAGAGAGTCCAAGCCCAAGCCAATTATATATTTTTTTAAAAAAAAGGGGAGGGTCTTTGTTAAGAAAACAGTGTAATGGAGATAGTCTGGCAGTAATTATAGTTGCATGTGATATGTTTTGAAATGGTCAAAAAGAAAAAAAAAAGGGATAGATTGGAGAGAGAATAAGGATTAGGAGGGGATATAGCCAGCTCAGGAGAAAAGAAAAAAGGGGGGAGGAAAAAAAAGGAGGACGAGAGAAGACAGAGGGGAGCGCTACTGAGAAAAAAAGAAGAAAAAAAGACACAGAGAGAAAAAGACTGAGAGGAAAAAAAAAAGAAAGAGAACATAGTAGGCGAGCTGCAGAGAATGGAAAGTAAAAAGGGGTATTAGACTGAGAAAAAAGAAAGGAAGAAAGCTATAAAACAAAACACATAGATAGAGAAATAGAGGTAGAGAGGGGAAGACATTGTTGAGACTCAAACACAATTCTGAGGGCAAACTATTTTAAAATAATAAGAATATAATTATTATTCTTTTGTTATTATTTTGTTATTATATGATTTTATGAATATTTGTTAGTTTTTTTAAGTTCTGTGATTTTGTTAACTGTGTTAAGGAAGAAGATGAATAGTATCACTTGAAACTATTTTACTATTCATCAAAAGTTGTTATGTAGTACCAAATTATTTTCTGTTTATCATTTTGAACAAAAAGACAAAATGAACTTGCCTGTATATTTTGTTTTTATTTATTTGATATGACAATTAAAATTTTACGTGGTTGAAGTTATTGTTACATTCACTATTGAAAAATTTGTATTATTTTTGGCTAATTGTTGCTTGACACATGGAAAATTTATTGTTCATTGAATCCAATCCATGTGAATAGTAACACTTATGAGGAGACCAAACCGAAAATCGAACTGGTTTGGTTCGGTTCGGTCCAATTCAACCATATATATTTTTATTTATTTTTTATTTTAAAGTATATTTGATTCTGATTTCTTTTAAAATTTAAGTGTGTGTGTTTATCATTCTAATTTACTTTATTGTATTAATGTGATTATTTAATTATTGGATCTATATTAATTTCAAATTTTATATATTTGTCCTTATATAATTTGTGTTTTTATGTGTTTTCTATATTTCCAAATTTTAGTATTATTTGTACAGTCATTTATTATTTTGCTTAATTAAATATTTATATATTTATTGTCTTTATTATATTTTTTTGGCTTATGAATTAACTTTATGATTTCCTTTTGTAGAATTTTATATATTTGTGGGAGAATAATATTTTATCTATTGCAGGAATCATCTAAATGATTTTTAGTTATTAAATATTTATCTCTATTAATATTTATCCTGCAATTAGTTTATTTTTATTTATTTTTTTATTATTTTTGCATGATTAAAAGGGTTGTAATCATTTCTCCTCCCTCTTTTCTTTGTGTGTGCATTATTTATTTTATTTTATTTTTCACTGTTCAAAGCATTGTAATCCCTAATCCTTTCCCTATTTATTTGGAATGTATGGTTGTAAATTATTATTATTTATTTTTGTTTATAATGTGTGTCAGGCTATAAGCACGAAATTGGATTAATGTGCACATTTGAACTTAATTGTAAAATTTAGAAATTGTTTTGTATAAATTATAATTTGCATGTAAATAAAGAAATAATTAAATAATTAAAGATAATAAAACATAAAACACAGGCCAACTGTAAGGTTGGGTGGGCATTTTGAAAGCCCATGCCCAGTTTTCGAACCCAATCTCTGAGGACAGCTACTGGGGCCCTCTATGGAATAAAGTTATTGTGTAATGTGTCCCAACTATTATCCAGGTGGTGACTCCATCTCCAATTAGGCTTTATGACCTATTTCATATTTCGAAATGGGCCTCGAGCCCACACAGTGCCATGGTCACCGTACACTTGAGCACGCGTCTAGCTCCGCCACCTATAGTGGCAACTCCACTAGGGATAGAGAAACTGATTCCAGTGTTTTATATTTTATCATTTTTAATTATTTTCTTATTTCTTTTTGCGTTTTCTGCATTCACAACACTTTTTCCACATAATGTGCACCCAGTCCTGAATAACCCGATAATAATCTTTACTTTGTTGTCTATGTTTCACTCAAACATTATGGTGAAGTATATGACTATTGTCACTCATAGCACGTACTTATCCACATCGTATGGACCTTTGAGTAGGGAGACGTAATGAAGGTATATCATTGTGGGAGCTGAAACTTATTACCTGAGACTCAGCTTATGTAATGACTTAGCAACTTCCACTAAGATTTTTCCTAAATGCATGCGATTTGTGCCATATAGTGATCCTACAAATAAAGCCCAAGCCCATTGCAAATGGACCTTATCCTAGTGGACCTCTCATGCCTATTCGGGCCCATTATGAGTAAACCTTGTCAAAATTGGCCTTTTATGCCTATTCTTAGCCCATTTTAAGGGGATCTTGACAAAGTAAACTCTTAATGTTGGACTTGGCCCATTAAGAATGGACTTTGGAATTATTTGAAGGAATTCCTACTTGTTTGCTACGTCTTGAGAGTTATCTTGCATCCATCAATTTTGTTATCCCCTGTTGATAACTAAAACCTAAAACAAAAATCCTAGGATAAGGAACTCACCAATGAATATGCATGCAGGATAAATAAGGGTGGAGATACCGTTTGAAGAGCTTTGTCCTTTTGCCACATGTTATATGTAAAAAGAATATTTATTTACCTTTTTTTTTCCTTTCAATGCTTAATAAAAAGCCCTGCATATCATACATACACGCCATACATATTTCTAATCTATGATAATTACAGATATAGATACACGACAATCTTCTACCTGGAAGTGATTTGATACCAGCCGCCTGGTTAGAATTCATAGAGAGATCAAGATGGCAGAATTTGATGCTGAAGCCTTCAAGGAATAGTTAAAAGCTGAAATGGCTTAACAAACTAGGTTGTGTGTGCATTCATTGAGCCTAAAGTGCCGATCTTGAAGCATGGGGTAGGATATCTAGGGGAAGATGAGTCTAATGAAGAGGAAGAAGTTGAGGGCAAGTTTAAAAAGAATAAAATTAGGGCTAAGCCGAAGAATAAGACGCTTTGGGAAACATTTGTAAAGGAATTTGCCAATTACCCCTACTAAGGAGCTCCTTAACCTTTGATGATCGCTAAAAAGCTGGTTTATGGGTTTGAAATATTTGTTGAATATGTGGATGGGATCAGAGAATCTGTTGTTGAAAAGCCTATGGTAGAAGAACTAGTACTAACTTTAAAATCAGAAGGGGACATTCCTGTAATGGAGCTGAAGGATGCTACTGACCAGGAAAAGGAATTCAACTTTGTAGCCTTTGTCCTTGATTCTATAATGGATGTTTTTTATAATGACATTGACTTTTCTCTTTCTAATTTGTTTGAGACTAATGACATTTTTCTTTCTAAAGTTAATGTGATGAAGTCTGATTATGCTTACTTGTGTGATGTGTTTCCTAATGGTTATGTTTTGTGTTATGATCATTTTATGCATATGTTTGATATTATTTCAGTGCAAAATGAATCATTTAATCTAGGCATAAGTGATAACCCTAGAAATATACTTATTTCTTTTGACTTAACTCCTAATGAGAGAGAAAAAATGAAAGAAACTCTTAAAAGAAGACAGAAAGTATTTGCTTAGGGCTATGAGGATATGCCTGGGATCGATAGATAGATTATGAAACATAGGATTCCCATGTATTTTCACATCACATCGATAAAACAGAAGAAGAGAAGATTACGAAGCTCTCCTCGTCAAATAAGAAGAAGAAAAATAGTTGAAAGCAAAGTTCCTAGAAGTGGTAGATGACACCTAGTGGTTGGCTAACATAGTCCCAGTTCCCAAGAAAGATGGTAAAGTTAATATGTGTATGGACTATAAGGACTTGAACAAGGCTTATCTAAAGGATGATTTTCCTCTACCACATATTGACACCTTAGTCGATAATGTAGCTTCCAATGCCATGTACTCTTTTATGGATAGCTTCTTAGGATACAATCAGATTATGATGGCAGTGATTGATAAGTTGAAGACTTCTTTCATCACTAAGTGGGGTGTTTACTGTTACATGGTTATGCCATTTGGGTTGAAAAATGCAAAGGCTACTTACTAAAGAATGGCTACTACGATAGTACATGACCTAATCCACAAAGAGATAGAAGTATATATAGATGACATGATAATGAAATCTCTAACAAGAGAAGGGCATTTCAAAGCCTTAGACAAGTTCCTGGCAAGAGCTAAAAAGTACAACCTCAGACTGAATCCGAAGAAATGTGTTTTTGGGGTGAAATCTGGGAAACTATTAGGATACATTGTTAAACAGAAAGCCATACAGGTGGATCCAGACAAAGTCAGAGCAATTAGAGAAATGCCTGCACCAAAGAATGAGAAAGAAGTCAAAGGGTTTATAGGAAGGCTATAGTACATCAATAGGTTCATAGACAAACTGACTACCATTTGTGAGCCGATCTTCAAGCTCTTAAAGAAGAATCAGCCGATCATTTAGGATGACAAGTGTTAGTAAGGCTTTGAAACTATTAAGTAGTATCTGATGGATCCTCCAATTTTGCAGCTGCTAAGACTAAGGAAGCCCTTAATTCTATACTTGGCTATAGAGAAAGATGCAATTAGTGAAATGTTGGCTTAAGAAGGAGAATGGAGAGTCGAGCATGTTGTATATTATCTGAGTAAGAAGCTTCTACCCTATGAAGCTAATTACAGTCTAGCAGAAAGAACATACTTGGCTATAATTTGGACAACAAAGAAGCTATAACATTACTTCTAGTCCTACAGGATTCAAGCAGTTTCTAAGCATGATCCTCTTAGATATCTCTAGCAGACTCTGTCACTGATAGGGAAATTAGCCAAATGGTTAGTTCTACTTACTGAATTTAACATAGATTATGTTACTAATAAGGTGATAAAAGGAAGAGTTGTGGTAGACGTCTTGGCCTAGAATTTGGTAGACGATGGACAAGAATGGGAGCTAGAATTTCTAGATAAACATTTAGGGGTAATAAAGATCCAGACATGGAAAATGTACTTTGACAGAGTAGTGAATAGTAGAGGGGCAGACATTGGTGTGATTTTAGTCTCACTAAGAGAAGTAATTTTGATGGCAAAGAGGCTAGAATTTGAGATCCCTAATAATCAAGCTGAATATGAAGCCTGCATTTTCGATCTGAAAGTGCTTAGGAATGTGGGGGCAGAAGAGGTGATAGTGTATAGGGATTTGATGTTGGTAGTAAAACAAATCACCAAGGAATGGGAAATAAAGGAAGATAAGCTAAAGCCATATTGGGATTATTTAGCCATGATCTTGTTGTCCTTCGCACAATATAGATTCATACACTTACCCTGAGAGGAGAATCAGATGGAAAATGCATTGGCCACTCTGGCTTTGACATGGGAAGGAGGCAGACGAGTAGAAATGAAGCCTCTTATCTTAGTAAGGGCCCATATTCCTTGCTATGAGGAGATCAAAATAGTGTCAATTGACCCAGTAGATAAGCTTTATTTTTATGATCTACAACGATATCTTGAAACAGGATAATTCTTAGAGGAAGCTGATAGAAAAGAAAGAATTTTATTGAGGATGCTATCTTGGTAGTTCATTAGCCATAACGGGATATTATACAAAAGGATGCCAGCTAGAGTGCACTTGAGATGCGTTGATACGGGTGAAGCGCAGAAAATCATGGAAGCAGTTCACGAGGGTGTATGTGGGCTACATATGAATGGGATAATTCTCACTAAAAAGATAACTCATCAAGGGTACTTCTAGCTAACCATTAAGGCAAATTATGTGGAGTATGTAAAGAAATGCCATAACTACCAAATGTATGGTGATGTGAGCCACCTACCTTCTATGGAATTGCAAGGATTGACCTCTCCTTGGCCATTTGCAATGGGGAATCGACATTATCAGAGAGAAAAGGTTGAAGGCATTCAATAGTAGTTAGTACATTATAGTGGCGATTGACTATTTCTCTAAATGGGTAAAAGCTGAATCATTCACAACTATAGGGGAAAAATAGTTGGCCATGTTCATATAGAAGAATATAATTTACCAATATGGGTTGCCTCATCATGTTATCATTGATAATGGTGTTCATTTTAGGGCAAAATAACCACTCTGTTAGAAGAATACAAAATTAAGCATCATAGATCATCCCCTTACAGACCACAGGCAAATAGGGTCGTAGAAGCAGCAAATAAGATTATGAAGAGAATCTTGGCCAAGATACTGGAAAATTATAAAGATTTGGCAAGTTACCTACATTTTGCATTATGAGGACACAAAACCACTAGCAGAACATCAATAGGAGCCACTCCTTATTCTCTAGTATATGGGTGTGAAGCTGTGTTGCCCATTGAGGTTAAAATCCAGTCATTAAGGGTTCTCCTAGAGTCTAAAATCCCTAGGTATCAATGGGTAGAAAGTCAATTAGCATAGTTAACGTTATTGGATGCAAAGAGGATGAAGGCCATGTATCACTCTCAGTTGTACTAGAAAAGGATAGCTCGGGCTTATAACAAAAAGATCAAGCTAGCCACGATCAAAGAGGGTGACTTGGTCTTAAAGCTTACTAGGCCAATCATGACTGATCTGCGGGGGAAATTCAAGTCAAACTGGGAAGGTCCCTACTAAGTGAAGAAACTATTTTCCAAAGCGGATGCTATTCTGTTTAACTTAGAGGGAAATGAATTCAGAGAGCCCATCAATATGGACAAGCTCAAGAAATACTTTTTGTAAAAGTCTCGTAAAGGAGAAAACCTCAAAAGAGGCTACCTAGGCAAAAGATAGAGACAAAAAAAGGAAAAAGTAAAAGTCCTGCTGGATTGAAAAACTAAAAAGGCGGTCCAAGTAAAAGTAAAGAACATGTAAAAGGAGAAAGAGAGGAAAAGAAAATAGTTAGTTGAAAAACTTGCAAGGGCATGCCAATTAACGACATGAAATATGTAAAAACCAAAATGTATAATCACTTTATGCTTAAATTAAATGAAGTAGATTGCCTTTATTATTGTTGAACATTACATTAAATGCTTATTACACGCTGTTTAACTAGAAAGGAAATTCCACCTGACAAAAAGCATATGGAAGACTAAATTTCATAAACTAGTTTTGTCTACTTCTCTTCTGAATACCTTGGGCACTCGATGCCTATAAAACTCTTTTCTTTTATTTCTTGTAAATTTTTCCTTCTCTATCTATTATAACTGAATCCATGCCTTGTACTGGTCATCAGTAGATTGATCTCCATTGTAATCAATGAACCTCAGAATGAATCTACATGGCCAGGTAGCAATAAGATTCTTAAGAAAATTTTAAGAAAAAGGTCCTCCCTTAAATTCATGCACTAGCTCTATAATTTATTATTTTTGTCTATACTATCTGCAAAGCCTAGTAGGATTATAAAAAATGGTTGAATGGAGATTGGCTAGGGGAATGCAGTAAGTATAGGATCGAAGGGTTACATGCTACAACCTCAACCACAGGCATGTCCACTGAATTAAAGTGTTAGGAAATGTGGATAGCCAGCCCTGAAGGTGTTTTGGAATAGGGTAAAGTCTTCTAGTACAATAGTGTTTGGCTTGGTAATGTACGATGTCCCTAGGAGGTTCTAGCAACCTCAACTTGTCATGAAACCATGAATGTAGAATGATGAATGGGTAAAAATTGTAGAAAAAATATAAAATAAAAAAAAGAGAAGAAAACTAACCTCTAGCAGTAAGGGACTCCTTGAGAATCGCCTAACTTCAGTGAAATTGTCAAGCCTAATAATGGTCTTTGTCAGAATAAAAGGGAAAGGATTGAACCCTACTTCCACTTGGTCCAGAATATGAAGAATCTTCAAGTCATAGTTGCCAAAAGGCAAAACAAGCAGAAATTGAGCGAATAGGTAGAGAGCGATCATCCGAGGCCAATAAACCTTGTTCCTGTTTATAACCACAATAGTTTTAAGAAAAGAGCTTATCAAAACTTCATTACCAAAGACATGGCAGAGAGAAGATAGAGGAGAGATGTTGAATAATCTAGCCATTTGATATTGAATGAACTGCAAATATAGGGTTTTAACTAGAGGAATTGTGATCTAACAAGCAAAATCCATTTGAGAGCCTGAGACAGCTTCGAATTCTTCAAGCAGAGAGTATAATTCTACTGTGTTGAATCTAAAAACATGTTTCTAAGAGTCCCAAAATTGAGCAAGAACATTAAGAAAAGAGAAATTGATCGTCCTAGCCTGTATAGATTAGAAGACAAATAGATGGAACGGCTCTAATCTGGCCTATGATCCACCATCCAAGCTTTTTAGGATTAGTTATAGTTTCTTGAGGCTTTTTTCTGTCATTTTTCTAGGGTTGGGTGTGTTAAAAATATAAAAATGGAGTTTTAGGGTGAGGGAGGCAGAATGTTATGTGTGGTTTTTATAGAAGAAATTAGGGCTACATAAGGGAAACATGCAAATTTGAGGCGCTGAGACAATATAGAGACATTTTAATATTCTCTTTTATCAAAAAAAGATGCCTTAATGAAGAGATAACACATCATCAAGAGGTAAGAAATCATAAAAACATGCATTCATATGGAAATAAAAGATTATGTTACCTTCTACTGTTGTGTCACATGCATTAGGTGGTCCTATTTGGCCTCGATCAATCAATACATATATTTTTCCTCATCTCAAGGTACATGCGTAATTTGTGATCTATTACTACTAACCTTTATTTTCAAGAAAGTTTCAAAGAAAAGAGAAAAAAGAGAGAATTTGAAAATGAAAGCAAAAAGGTGATTGAAAATTTGTTTTTACCATTCCACTTCTCAAGTATGCCCGAAATTGACATTAAAGAAGTTGAAGATTTTCTGATCGAAGCATCAGCAAGAAAGAAGTGTTTGGTAGATTTTGAATCCCCAAAGTGTGTGAAAGAAGATGCGTCTAGTCGGGTTTGAATCCCCAAAGTGCGTAAAAGAATAGCATTTGGTCGAGTTTGAATTCCTAAAGTGTGTAAAAGAAGAAGCATTTGGTTGGGTTTGAATCCCCAAAGTGCACGAAGGAAGAAGTGTCTGGTCGGGTTTGAATCCCCGAAGTTTGTGAAAGAATAGCATTTGGTCAGGTTTGAATCCCCGAAGTGCATAAAAGAAATAGCATCTGGTTAGGTTTGAATCCCTGAAGTGCATTTTCCTTTACTAAGTGAAGATTGGGCCATGCTCGAGATTCATAACAAACTATAATGAGTAATTGATCAGGCCATGCTCGAGGAACACAATTACGTTTCATCTCTCTTTACTGAGTGAAAATTAGGCCATGCTTGAGATTCATAAGAAATTTATAATGAGTGGCTGATCAGGCCAAGAAAACCTAAGGATCACAATCACATTTTCATCTATACTTTACTGAGTGAATATTAGGCCATGCTCGAGATTCATAACAAAACTATATTAAGTAACTTATCGGGCCATACTTGAGGAACATGGTTACGTTTCATCTCTCTTTATTAAGTGAATATTGGGCCATGCTCAAGATTCATGACAAATTTATAATGAGTGGCTAATCGGGCCAGAAAAACTCGAGAATCATGGTCACGTTTTCATATGTTCTCTACTGAGTGAAGATTAGGCCATACTCGAGAATCATACAAAATTTATAATGAGTAGTTGATCGAGTTAGCTTAACCCGAGGATTATGACTATGTTTCTCTTCTGTCTGTACTAAGTGAAGATTAAGCCACGCTCAAGATTTATGACAAATTTATAATGAGTGGCTGATTAAGCTAGGAAAACCTAAGGAACACAGTTACATTTCAAGTTGAAGAATTCACCTCTCGAGTGAACCTCAGAGGTCAGTTACATCATTCTTATATTTTATTTTCTTTTGTTGTGCATGTGATTTTATGAAAAATTGTCATTGCATTTGGTTTTTTAAAAAATCTGGGGGTAAATTGTAGACACCCAGTTCGATCAGCCCATGATAGGGGACGAACTATGGTCACTCAATTTGATCGGCCCAAAACAAAGCCCAATGATGAAAATCTAAGCAAAATGAGCTTAATAGTGTAAAGCCCAACTTTTTCCCTTGATGGACCAAAAGCCCAAGCCTAAACCCATTAGAAAGCCCAAATCCATTAGAGAGTCCAAGCCCAAGCCTATATATATATATATATATATATATATATATATATATATATTGGGGACGAACTATGGTCGCTCAGTTTGATCAGCCCAAAACAAAGCCCAATGATGAAAATCTAAGCAAAATGAGCTCAATAGTGTAAAGCCCAACTTTTTCCCTTAATGGACCAAAAGCCCAAGCCTAAACCCATTAGAAAGCCCAAATCCATTAGAGAGTCCAAGCCCAAGCCTATATATATATAAAGGGGGGTCATTGTCAAGAAAACGGTGCAATGTACATAGTATGGCAGTAATTATAATTGCATGTGATATATTTTGAAATGGTCAAAAAGAAAAAAAAAGGATAAATTGGAGAGAGAAAAAGGATTAGGAGGGGATATAGCCAGCTGGGGACAAAATTAAAAAGAGGGGAGGAGAAAAGAAAAAGGAGGACGAGAGAAGACAGACGGGTGGGCTATTAAGAAAAAAAAGAAGAAAAAAAGACACAGAGAGAATGGGACTGAGAGAAAAAAAAAAGAAAGAGGACAGAGTAGGTGAGCTACAGAGAAGGGAAAGGGAGAAAGGGTACTGGACTGAGAAAAAAAAAGGAGAAAGCTGCAAATCAAAACAAAGAGACAGAGACACAGAGGCAGAAAAAGGAAGGCATTGTTGAGACTTAAACACAATTCTAAGGACAAACTATTTTAAACAGTAAGAACATAATTATTATTCTTTTGTTATTATTTTGTTATTATGTGATTTTATGAATATTTGTTAGTTTTTTTTTTTAAGTTCTGTGATTTTATTAACTGTTTTAAGGAAGAAGATGAATAGTATCACTTGACACTATTTTACTATTCATCAAAAGTTGTTCTATAGCTCCAAATTATTTTCTGTTTTATTCATTTTGAATAGAAAGAAGAAAGGAACTTGCTCGTTTATTTTATTTTAATTTATTTGATCTAATAGTTAAAATTTTACGTGGTTGAAGTTATTGTTACATTCACTGCCAAAATTTTTTTATTATTTTTGGCTAATCATTGCTTGACACATGGCAAATTTACGATTCATTGAATCTAGTCCATGTGAATAGTAACACTTATGAGGAGACCAAATCAAAAATCGAAATAGTTCGGTTTGATTTGGTCTAGTTTGGTTCGGTCCGATTCAACCATATATATTTTTATTTATTTTTTATTTTAAAGTATATTTGATTCTTATTTCTTTTAAAATTTAAGTGTGTGTTTATCATTTTAATTTACTTTATTGTAATAATGTGATTATTTAATTATTAGATCTATATTAATTTTGAATCTTATATATTTGTCCTTATATAATTTGTGTTTTTATGTGTTTTTTATATTTTTGTATTTTAGTATTATTTGTAAAGTCATTTTATTATTTTGCTGAATTAAATATTTATATATTTATTGTCTTTATTATATTTATTTGGCTTATGAATTAACTTTATGGTTTCCTTTTGTGGAATTTTATATATTTATGGGAGAATAATATTTTGTCTATTACAGGAATCGTCCGAATGATTTTTTGTTATTAAATATTTATCTCTATCAACATTTATCTTGCAATTATTTTTATTTATTTATTTATTTTATTATTTTTGCATGATTAAAAGGTTTGTAATAATTTCTCCTCTCTCTTTTCTCTGTGTGCGCATTATTTATTTTATTTTACTTTTAATTGTGCAAAGCATTGTAATCCCTAATCCTTTCCCCATTTATTTGGAATTTATGCTTGTAAATTTTTTTTTTGTTTATAATGTGTGTCGAGCTACAAGCATTAAATTGGATTAATGTGCACATTTGAACTTAATTGTAAAATTTAGAAATTATTTTGGACAAATTGTAATTTGCATGTAAATAAAGAAATAATTAAATAATTAAAGGTAATAAAATACAAAACACAGACAGAGACCAACCGTAAGGTTGGCTAGGCATTCCAAAAGTCCATACCCAATTTCCGAAATCAATCTCTGAGGATGGCTACTGGGGCTCTCTATGGAATCTAGTTGTTATACAGTGTGTCCCGACTTTTATCCAAATGGTGACTCCATCTCCAATTAGAGTTTATGACCTATTTTGTATTTTCTAATGGGCCTCTAGTCCACACAGTACCATGGTCGTCGTACACTTGGGCGCGCGTCTAGTTCCGTTGCCTACAATTAGTGGGGTAATTTAATTTATCAACAGATTTTATATCTAAACATGTTAAAATACACGTAACTAATAAAATGATTGAGTTACAAAATAAATTTTGTAATGATTATAACTTTATTTATGAATTACTTTTTTTTTAAATATTATTTAGTTATAAAATTAAAAATTAGTTAATAAGTATTACTCAATTTAATTTTAAATGAAACATAATAATAACAAACCAAATTTTTGTATGATTAAACTATTTTTAAAAGAAAAGAAAAGTAAATTGGACCTATTTTCAAGAAAAGAGAAATCTAGGATAATTTGGGCATATAAATTCATCCTTTTATTTATTTATTTTCTTGGATATGTATCAATTCAATTTTTTTGAAGGACTAAAGTGTCATCTTCATTTCTATTTTGTTTTTTGGAAATTAAACTTCTCATTAAAGAAAATTGGAGGAATACAAAGGCAACTTCAATTGCAGCAAACAAGACAAAACTCAAAATACAAGACCTTTAAAAGTCCATTCCAATATGCTTGAGGGTACTAACTCAGTGGCCATTTCACTTATATAGAAAATCCAACAAAACCAAATCAAACTACATATAGATTATCAGTAAGAAAATCTATCTTGCCAACCATTCTGCAATTAGATTTGTCTTGTGAAAGCTCTATTTAGCTGCTCTTTGATTTGAAGAAAAGGAGATCAAGCTATAACAAAACTAAAAAGATTGAAGAAATAACCAAAGAGAGGTTGCATCCACCACATGAATCCTCCGCAACATAAGCTACATGCTACTCATGCTCCTCAGCTTCTTCTTCCTCTAATTCATTATTTCTTTTATCTTCTTTAAAAAGCTTATTCACTACATCTTCAACAGCCACTGACTTAAATTGATTACTACAAAAGAAAAACTTGAAGGATTTAAGAGAAAGCTTCAAATCCATGTTATTTATATGATAAAATTAGAAAAAAATAAAAGAAAAAAGAAGAAAATAGAAGGAAAATGGTGTGGCTAAAAACCACCTGCAAACCAAATCACTAGAGAAAAACCATTGAAAAGAGAGATATCCTCTCACTAAAACTCTTAGAGGTCCCAAAATTGGAGGGGAGTCTAGGACATTCTATCTTCATTTTTCATTAATGAATGTGCAAATGGAGAGAAATGATAATTGTCATTTTAAGGCACATATTGCATGTGCATGTAAGAGACTATAAAACCCAACAGTGGCTTTAAGGGCTATGAAAAGAAATGTAGGTCCCTGAGTAGAAAATTAGAGAACCACTAATTATCATAGTGCAAATAGTCACCTTCACTGCTTTGACATCATAGTCTAAATCCTCACTGGACCCAATATTGAGCCCTTTCACCCCTCCTTTATGAAGAATAAAATTCAAAGGAAAATAAGAGAAAAATACAAAGGAATTATATTTTTCATATATTCATAAGATTTCACCCCTTATATATACATATAGGAAACCTAATTATATGCTAATTAGGAATATAACAACTTCCTAAATAAATCAAAGATTTAATTTCTAATTGTATACAAAGATTTGAATATTTAATTCCTAATATATGCAATCAAATCTTTGGCTTTCTGGAGCTCACCTCAACACTCCCCCTCAAGATGGTGAGTATATGTCAATCATTCTCAACTTGTCAAGTGAGCTATAGAATGTTTTCCCAAACACATATCAGTTAATAGAGTTTAAGAAGAAACAAATGGAAGACTAATTGTTCCTTGATTCAAATGATCTTTAATGAAGTATCTGTCAACCTCCACAGGCAATTGCAATTGCTATGGCTGCCTTATTATCACAATGTAACAACATAAACTTCAAATGATTTAGTCCTAGATCCTGAATAATTTGCCTTATCTAGAGCAACTCACAAACACCCTGAGCAATTCCTCTAAACTTAGTTTCAGCACTCGAACTTGCTACAACTTTCTATTTCTTGCTCCTCCAAGTGACTAAATTATTTTCAATAAACATAAAGTACCTAAATGTTAATTTATGATCAGTTTGATCTTCGGCGCAGTTAGCATCTGTATAGCTAGTAATTTTATAATCCTTATTTCTCCAAAAAAAAAATGTTTGCCTAAAGAAAACTTTAGATATCTTAATACTCAGTATATGACATCCATATGTTCTTTACTCAGAGAATGCATGAATTGACTTACGACACTTACTGCATAAGTAATATCCGACCGAGTATGAGATAAGCATATTAATCTTTCCACTAGCCTTTGATACTGATTCTTATCAATAGGAACTTGATCTTCTTATATTAATAGTCCATGGTTGACTTCAATTGGAGTCTTGACTGTTTTATAATCAAGCATGCCTATTTCTATCAATAAATCCATTACATACTTTTGTTGCATAGAGAAATTCCTTGTGTTGATCTTGCAACTTCAATCCCTAAAAAATACTTTAAGTTACCCAAATCCTTAAGTTCAAACTCGGCTGTTAACTATCTTTGCAGAGTTTTTATCTCATTTGGATAATTTTTAGTGACTACTATATCATTAACATACATAATAAAACAAGTCACTTTACTCATCTTTTATTTGATGAATAGTGTATTATCAACATTACTTTATTTATAACCAAGCTTCTTTATAAAGGTTGAGAGTCATTAAAACCATGCTCAAGGTGATTATTTTAGTCCATACAATGCTCTTTTTAGTTTCCATACTCAATCAGTGTACCTTGTTCCAAATGGTGGATCCATATATACTTCTTCATCAATAGTTCCATTCAAAAAAGAATATTTTTACATCAAATTGCCACAGTGGCCAATACAGGTTAGCAACTAAGGAAATAAGAATTCGGATGGTATTTATTTTTGCTACTGGGGTAAATGTATCTTCATAGTCAATGCCATACTTTTAAGTATATCCCTTTACAACCAACTGAGCTTTATATCAATTAATGCTTCTATTTGGATTCATTTTGACAGTGAATATCCACTTGTATCCAACCGTTTTCTTTCCTTCAAAAAGTGGAACAATTTTGCATATGGAGTTCTTTTATAATTCTTCCATTTCATCATTCATGGCTTTCTTCCAAGCTAGATTAGCTAGAACCTCCTGTACATTACTCGAAATAGATATAGTAGATAATTGATTTTATAGTATATGCATATGATTTTGAAAATTGGTTTGTTGATATAAATTTATTGATAGGATATTTAGCTTTGGTATTAATATCTAGATCAGATTATTTTTTTGGAATCCCTCTATTAATTCTAGAAGAATAACGAGGCTCAGTATTCTCAATATTTGGAGTTATTAGGGGAGATGAGTTTACCTTATTAAGCACATCTAGAGTTTCCTTAGCTTCTAATGTGGACTGGGAAGATGTGAAGATGTACTATCTTGATTAGTTTTAGGTCTAAGTGAGATACATGGATTATATTCAATCATCTGTCCAGGTGAGATGCTTAGATTCACTGTCTAAATAAGTGAGATGCTTGAAAGACCTAAAACACTTGGAACAGGTGAGACACTTAAAGTGCTATCTTCAAAGATTCTCTAAATTCTTTCCCCCTGAAGAGAGCACTCGGATTGAGAAAAGAAGGGAGCATTTTCATGAAATTGAATATCCTAAGTTATATACATCTTCTTAGCATTCAGATCATAACACCAATATCCCTTTTGTAGATCATTATAGCCAACAAATATACACTGGATAGCTCAAGGATCTAATTTATTGAGTACCTGATGAACATATACTGAGCATCCAAGGATTCGGGGCTCAAGATTATTTAAAGGTGGAGATGAGACAAGTTCCTGAAGTTTCTAAAGAGGTATTTTGAAACCAAGTACTCTTGATGGAGTCTGGTTTATAAGATATGTAGCGGATCGAATAACCTCTTTCTAGTATTCTGAAGAAACATTCATGTCAAACAATAACTCTCGAATGACTTCTAATAACTGCTAATTTTTCCATTCTGCTATACCATTCTATTAAGGAGTTTTGGCATAGGAAGTTTAGTGGAAAATGCCATGCTCATGGTAAAAACCTTTAAGAGCCGAGTTAAGATACTCCCCACCATTGTTAGATTATAAGACTCAGATTTTACTCTAGTATTGTGTGGCCACCATTTTGTACAAGTCCTGGAAAGTAGAGCACATATCTTTCTTATTTAAAAGTAGGGATACCTAGAATATCCAAGTACATTCATCAATAAACATTATAAAATATTGATCATCATACATAGGGGAATTTGAGCGGGTCCCTATACATTAGAATGAATGGTTATAAATGGAGTTGAATTATTATTATAACTTAGTACATATGAAATCCAGTGGCCATTTGCCAATTCATAAATATCACACTTGAATTCAAAGTCTATAATACTAAAAAACAATTTTGGTTTTATTTGTCTAAGATAACTAAAAGAAAGATTTCCAAGACGATGATGCCATAAAATGACTTGGTCTTTGTTTAAGCGACTTCTACCAACATTATTGACTTAACTTAATTTCTAACTCGAACCACCATGCAAATCAAGATACTACAACTTTTCATGTTTAACACCAAAGCCAAAAATCTGGTGTGTTACAATGTCTTGAAATAAACAATAGTTAGGCCAAAATTTAACAGTGCAGTTTAAAGTTTCTATGATTTGGCCAATAGATAGTAGATTACAGGAAAGATATGGAACAATAAGAACAATATCTAGATTAAAAGAGTTAGAGTTAGATATTGATCCTTCATGAATGACAGGGGATATTCTTCCATTAGTAGTTAGGATATTTTTTTAGGTTGACAATCGGATAGATGTAAGATGGTGGGTGGAGTTTTTCATATGATCAATGGCACATGTATCAATAATCCATGTATTATTTTGAGTAAGATTTGTCATACATGATGTTTCATTAAGGTCACCACTTGGTTTAGTGACACTAGAGGTGGTAATTGCAGCTTTTTCGAGGTTCTTATGAGGTTTTCTATTGAAATCCCACTATTCTAGATAGCCCATAATTTCATAGCACCATTCTTTAGAGTGTCCAACTTCACCACAATGAGTACATGTGTTTGTATTGGACTTATTTGGTAATTTCCCTTTGAACTATGGGTGAGTCTGAGCTACTACAAGTACTGCATGGTCCGGTAGAATCTTCGCCTCCTCCATCGTCTATCGCTGGTTGTGATCCTTACACACATATGCATAACTAGATTCAAGATCAAAAGGTGGGTCTTTTCATAGTACTTCACTCTGAGCATTGTTAAATTCAAAGTCAAGTCTGGCTAGAAAAATATGTGTTTGAAGCTGAGTAATATGCTTGTGGAGTGATACTACTCCATTAACATCCACCCCTTGAGCACTCATTCGGGCATCAATCTCCTAAAATATCCCAACTAGCTCTTTGTAGTATATAGGTAATAGTTTACCACTCTGACGTGTAGTAAATGATTTTTGGTTTAATTTAAACAGTTGAGTTTCATCAGAGCCATTAGAGAAGGTTTTTTAGATAGCATCACATATCTCCTTTAATGTTTGAAGACGAATGAATCTTTGCATCAATATTAGACTTATGGAATCAAAAAGCTAACTTTTGACTCGGTTATTATCAATAAGCCAAGTCTTCAAAACTTTATTTCCTACTAGTGGTTTTGGCATTATGCTAGTAAAAAAGCCAAATTTATTTATGGCTCCAACCGCATCTCTATGAGTTGTAACCATAGAAGATAGTTCATATCATAAAGTACAATTTCAGTAGGAAAAAGAGATTTATCTTAAAGAGTTTGAATGAGGGTGGGTGTTTCATAAGATATAATGGATGTATTTTTAGTGGTCATGATTTCAAGGATTCAATACAAAAAAAAATTGATTTCAATAGGTATACTCTGAAACCATAAATAATAAAATTTAGAGAAAAAAAATACAAGGAAATTATATTTTCATATATTCATAAAAGAGATTACACCTCATATATATATATAACCTAATTACATATTAATTAAAAATAGAATAACTTCCTAAATAAATAAAAAATTTAATTTCTAATTGTATATAAATTTTTAATTTCTAATATATACAATCAAATTTTTAATTTTTTGGACTCATCTCAACACTTCGAACCTCCATTTGTAATTGGCCATATATATATATCCCAGAGGTTATATGCATTTTTTTACGATAGGGGGTATAAAATGTCATACCTGATACCCATGAACAGACCTTAAGCCACAACCATGTATTGTAAGATATGATATGATAATTTATAGTTTTTATTACTACAATATATGGTAAATATTGTGGTGCTCTTGATCTTGAATTTTTCTTTCCTTGAAAGCATATTGTTTCCCCTCGACCCGCAAGCTCCTGGCGCATGTTCCTACTGTCCCATCCACCATTACCCTCAAAGATACTCTTCGAAAATCAGCGGCCACATGGTACAAACCGACCCCATGTTCTTATTGCCCACTTATTCTTCTCTTATTTTCTTTATTTAATAAAACACACCCAAAAACTTAACTGATTAATTGTATAATTACATATTAGTAATCCTTGATTATATATGGATTCCTCCCCAGCTACTTTCATTTGCTATTAATTCAAATTCAGTAACTCATTAATTAATTAAAATTGTTGACACCCAAAACTTAATATATATATATATATATACAAGTGTCCCTGTAGGGCTTCCAAGCACTTTCACTTCAATTCCAATCAAGAACCTCATTAGCAATCCCTCTACTTCATAGTAATAATAATCATTGTATAATTATTTCCCAATCTCATACACCAAATTATGAGATAAACCAACTACAAAAATCATATAATTTATTTTAATTATACAATACATATTAGTTCAGTAATATAACACACTTCTTCACAAAATTATAGTAATTTTATAAATACATGTTAATTCATATAACCCATATACACACACTCCACAACTAAACTAATATGGGACTTGCAAAATCAATCAACTTCCAATTTTCTTGAATAGGAGACACTACACCACACAAACTTTTATAATTATATATATATATATATATATATATATATATATATATATATATATATATATAACAAAAACGATATAATTAAATATGAATATAAGCATATATATTAACCGGCACAACTAATTGAATAAAAGCATTCTATATATGATATACGTATATATAATATATTCTAAGCTGTATACAATTGTATATATATTTTCTATATATAATTTGCCTTTTTTTTTTCCATCCCTTCCGTCAATAGCTAATTATCATCTTTTGTTTCTAAGTAATATTGTGTTTCCTTTTATATGTAATTATCCTGATAAAAACCACATTATTGTATTTTTATTATGCACCATATTCAGTGGCGGGGTCAAAAACTGCTTTTGGGTCTCTAGATACCATGATTTCAGAGGCGGACCATAATCTTGAAGCTTCGGTTGAGCTGGATCCCAATTTCGACGCTGAAGCTTCATTACAATCCGCAAAATACATCCCAGAAACATTCATCAGTCTCGGACTAGCTAGTAGCTACGTAACATGTTGTAGCAGCAGCCTAACACATGGCCACATAAACCAAATCAGAAACACACCCACCAAAATACATACTTCACAAGCTTAGTTTATATATGTAATTTTACCTGCTGAATTGTCTGTAAGAGCTTTGATGCCATGAAAAACACCGTATCTGCATCGCAAATTATAATAATGATCCAAAAAGATATATCGCAAATTATAATAATGATCCAAAAAGATATAGTAAAAATTTTCAACAACTAATTTAAAATAGTATCAATTTAAAATGTGGTTTAGATGATGATAGCAATAGTAAATTTTTTTATAAATTATATGTATATTTATTTTTGCCTGTGACAAGGCCTCTCGTTCTGGAGTGAGTCTAGTAATTTAAAAAAAATAAATTAGTTTATCTTCCAAATAAAACTTTTATTTAAAATTTTAAATAAAAAATTGTATTTGAAAGACAAAGTATATGTTGAACTATGTTGAAAGGAACTATATAAAACTTGTAAGTTAATTTCTCTATTTTTTATATATTAATAAATTGAATATTGAACGTTCATATGGATTTGCATACTTAATTATATGTGCAGTCTTTTTTTTTTTTTTTTTTTTCAAATTCTCTTTGCCAAACATATGTAAAATAGTTTCTTAAAAAAAAAATTTTGAGTAAAAGATTAATTTAATTGATAATTGTATATTATTTATGTTGGCCTATTTATTTATGTTAGTTTTATATATTATTTAAAGTTTAAATTTGATTAGGAGATGGATTTAAATAAACTAGTTGTGAGTCGGTGGACTTTAAATAATATATTTATTTTGATATAATTGTTAAATAATTTTAATAAATTTAAAATTATAAATTAATTAAATATAAAACTGCAATTTTAGAAAGTTATTATAACTATTTTATTTAGTAAATTTTTATTAAAAGTACATATATAATATCTTTTTAATATGTATAGTGATAATAATAATTAGAAAAAATTATTAAAAATAAAATTTCTAATAAATTAAAAAAAATGATTGAGTGGTTATATATATATATATTTTTTAGTTAAAAATAATATTAAAAAATTGTAATAAATATTTTATTTTTAACAAAAATTAAAATTTTTAAAAATTTAACACATTAAATTTTAAAATAAATATTTGCACAAAATTATGTTTTTATGTATTAATCTGTCTAACATTAACAAGGATTTTTACTTTTTTAGAAAAATTAATTTGAAAAATTTATCTATTATTTGCTAATTTTGAAATATATATATCTTACTTTGTACAAATTGAAGTCTATTTTAACCTTTTTGTCGCCCCTAGCCTAGACATTTTCCCTGTCAAGTCCCTCAGCTTTGACCTCCTAAGCTTGGTGGGTCCCGACCCTACCCTATATATATAGAAAAATGTATAAATATCCTTTCAATATTTTGATCTAATATTAAAATACATGAAATATATTTTTCCATAAATATATATGGAAAAATATATAAATATCCCTTTAATATTGTGATCTAATTGTAAATAAATCATTAATATTTTTAAGGGTTCAATTACATTCTTAATGTTATAAAATTGGACCATATAAGTACCCATCTTCGTTAGACACTAACAACTATCTACATAGTTTGTGGGACATAGAAATATTAATGGTTCATCTGTGATTAGATCAAAATATTAAGGGAATATTTGCACATTTTTCCTATTTTATTATAACTTTATATATTTTTGTAAACTATCACTATTTTTTGTTAATTTAAAATTATTGTATATAAAATTAGTTAAAATAATTTCAATTTATAAAATTAGAAATACTATAAAATTAATGTTATAAAATTTGTTAGTTTTGATTATAATTATTTACCTATTAAATTTAATATGCTATTTAATTTGATTTATATTTGATAAAATATAATTAAAATAGAAAAAATATATTTTTTTAACAAAATTATTACTAAAATTTTAATTAATTTAATTTTGTTGAAAACATATTTTAAATTAAATTAGAATTATATGTTAAATAATTTTATTTTTACTAGAAATAAAATAGAAGTCAACTTAATTAGAATAGGAAATATATTTTTAATTAAAATAGAATTACATTTTAATTACTTGAATTTTTAGAGAAAAAATAGAAGTTAACCTAATAATAATAGGAAACATACTTTGAAAGTACCTTAGGAGAGGTGAATAAGGCTAATGAGGATTTTAGAAAAATAAAAAAAATTTTAAGGAATTGAGCAAGAATTAAAAGAGAATAGAGTAGGAAGAACAATGGACACAATGATTTAAGAAGTTTGGATTCTCAATAATGCTACGTTTCCACCTAACTTATCCTCAAGTTAGCATTTTCAATCTCACACAATCTTATTCATAAAATTGAGATTATACAAGAGTTTGAGACTCACTCTCCAACCTTACAATCAAGAGTTTCTAGACTCACTCTTAAACCAATTCCCAAGTGTTTTAATGGCTAAACACTTAAACCAATTCCATTAGAAATAAATCTCACTCCCCTTCTAATCTATCCCAAGGCTTAGATGAAGTAAAAATTTTATTTCTAACACACAACCAACTCTCATAAGAGTTCCTCAGTACAATGAATATTGATAAAAAGAAAAATGAAGTTTAATGAATGCTTAAAGAGTTTTTTATAATGAAAGAGTAATGTAATGTATTATTCTTGTTATCACAACTCTATAGCACATATATATAAATTAAGCTTCAAAAATATGGTTGTTGGAGCCATTGATTATGTCTCCAGCATCTCTTTCCTTCAATAAATGAAAAGTTGACTTTTACAGGATTTTTGACGCTTATGATTGTGAGCGTAGGCTTAAGGTCATAAGCGTTTGAAAAATATGACTGTTACTCGCAAAAATGACCATTGGCGACGCTCATGGTTTAGTCATGGTCATGAGTGTAGACCATGAGCATATCAACCATTTTTCTTATGGACACTCACGGTCAGGACATGTTCATGGTCTAGTCATGGCCATAAGCGTAGATCGTGAGGATACTAGACATTTTTATTATGGACACACATGGTCAAGACATAGTCATGGTCTGGTCCTGGCTGTGAGCATGGACTGACCTTACTAAAATTTTTCCATTTTGCCTCCGAATGTGCCTTTTGCATCTAGTTCATTTCCCATGCCTTAGGGGACATGTGTAGCAGTATTTAAAGACTTCAAATTTGATTTAAATGTTTTCAAGCATATTGAAAAGGTCCATCAATTGACTTGACTTTCATTGAGAGTAATATTGTACCTAGCATGGTGGATACTAGAGTGGGATCTAATTTTCCTGTATCACTAGTTATGATTTTAAGTGCCAAAAACCTTGTATAAATCAGCATCACCTCTAACATGTAGACTAGAGATGGACCTTTATTTTATTCTTAAGTATAATAATAGTTATGGTGAACAACTTATATTATCCTAAAGGGTATGACAAGTGAGAGAGTACTTTTATGCTTATAACCACACTTAAACAAATAACATTAGTGATCCAAAAATGTTTGTTATAGTCAAAATAGGAATGGATTAACATTTAATCATGCAAATTTTCAACAATCTCCCCCTTTTTAACTTTGACAAACAATTTTGAATGATAAAGAATAAATCATAAGTGCAAGTGTGTGTAACTTTGCTCAATAGCTTCCCCTTAACATATACTAAGGGTTTTAAGAATTTTTAATATACTCCCCCTTAATATATGCTTGAATGGTTAAAAAGAATGAGCATATAAAGGTATAAAGCATAAATTTAACTATCAATATCCAAATATTCTAGTGTACATGTAAAAAAATATTTAAGAGTGCACATTAATTTAAATATGCAATAAATATTTAAGAGTGCACATTAATTTATGCTATCATTCAAATTCTCATTCTTCTCCCCCTTTTGTCAAAGGAAAAAATATATAAAACTTAAAGTAACTAGAGAATATGAAAATTTTATTGAACATAGGAAATGTAGTCCATGAGATGCAATATGTGAAAATAATTTGCTCCCCCATAATATATGCATGATTTTAATGAAAAAAGTATAACTTATTTTATCATGTATTGGAGCATAATAAAAAAAAATGTCATAGCATATATGTAAGGATTGGAAAATAATAAAAAAATCATAAAGGAGATGGTTTTAAAAAAAAATACCAATTGAAATAAAAAATATTTATCTCCTTTAACAAATATATTTCTTTATTTCTTCTCCTTTTTGGACATGATAAGAAATATAAATTTAATATTTTATTTCCATTTTGTTAAAAATAAAAACAACGTAAAATTTAACATGAGGAATAAAAAGAAACATGACCTAACATAACAAATGTGTTAAAAACATAATAACATGATTATTAAAAAAATGCTAGGCAATACGAACGAATGACCTAACATAACCAATTTGTTTAAAAACATGATAACATAACCATTAAAAAAAATGTTAGGCAATACGAAAGAAATAATTTCAAACATATATATATGTAGTGCTACTAAAATGAATCACAAAAATAGTACATATAGAACTTGACAAGTTTAACTATCATATGATCATATAGAGCTTAACTAGCTAACATACATGATCATGTAGCACTTTACATATCACAGACATAGATACTTTTCCCCCTTTGTTAAAGACAAAAAGAAAAGAGAGAGATATAAAGGGAAATGAACCTAAAGGAACCAAAAATCCTAAAGCAAAGAAAAGATCAAGAATCAAAACAATGAAAAAAAAGATACAACAAATCTTTATAAACTTTATGTTATACATAAACAAAGTAAGTAAAACAAGGCCTTTTATCATAAGTATAACATCATGAAAGTATGATTATTAAATTATGACAAAATTAGCCACACTTATAATATTACTATGCATGCATAAACAAAATTATGTAGAATAAATTCAAACAACTGATACTGAGGATGCACTATCACATAGTTATATCACTAACAAAAAGCACATCTTAAAAAAAATTAAAATTTAAGAAAATTCTCTCCCTTAAAAGAAATTAAATAAATACTCATGTAAACTCAATTATTTCTCTCCTTTTGTCAAAATGTAAAAGGACATCATAAAAGAAAATAAAAAAACATTAATGAATATGATAGAGTTATAATGATATTAAAATAACAATTGTAAACTGAAGAAAAATATAACAATATATAAAACTAATAGTTCATGGCTTATATCCAGAAAATAAACCGAATGTGAACTATCACAAAATAACTGTAAAAATAAACAAACAACTCAACGCTTAGATACAAAAAATATACTGAAAATAAACCAAATAGAAACTAATGACAAAATTAACAAAAACATATAAAAAGAAACTAGTCTTGATGAGGAGTAGGAGGAATTTAAAAAAAATCATAATGCATATTTAAACATATATAAATGCATAATAATTAAAAAAATGCTAGATTTGAATAATTAATTAATTGAAATAATTTTAATAAATAATTATTAAATAGCAAAAAAAATTTAAATGTTAAGATCAAAATCAAAATATTTAATAATTAAAGTAATCAATAAGCACAACATGATTTCACATGAAATAGTCCAACCATCAATTAAAAATAAAATCAAGACAAACTAGAACCATCAATCATACTAAGTTCATGCTTAATGAAATTCAAACTCTCCTCATTGAGAGGTTTAGTGAAGATATCTATAAGTTGATTATTTGTATCAATAAATTCAAGTGAGATATCACCAATTTGACCATGAACTCGTAAGAAATGATGTCTAATGTCTATATGCTTAGTTATAGAATGTTGAATGGGATTCTTGCTAGGGATTAATAGCACTTGTATTATCATATTTAATTGGAACGTGATTAATATCAATGTCATAGTCCAAAAGTTGTTGTTTTTTCCATAAAACTTGTGTGTAACAACAACTAATAGCCACATATTCTGCTTTAACGGTGGACAAGGCAATCAAAATTTGTTTCTTGCTAAACTAAGAAACCAAACATTGTCCTAAAAATTGATAAGCTTTAGAAGTGCTCTTTCTATCTAGTAAGCTATCTGTAAAGTCCGCATCAAAATAACTAATCAAGTCAAAGGAAGAACTCCTAGGATACTAAAGTCCTAAATGCATTGTACCACAAAGATGTTTAAAAATTCTTTTAATAGCATTCAAATGAGACTCTTTAGGACTTGATTAAAATTTAGCACATAAGCAAGTAGCAAACATAATATCGGGTCTACTAACAGTTAAATAAATAAGGGATTCAATTATACCTCTAAATCACTTTTCATCAATAAGTTTGCCATTCTCATCCTTGTTGGGTTTGGTTGTTGTGCTCATTAGAGTTTTGCTTGTCATAGCTCCATCCATGCCAAACTTCTTGAGAGTGTCTATTGCATATTTGGTTTGATTGATGAAAATCCCATCTTTGCATTGTTTGATTTGAAGTTTAAGGAAGAATTTAAGTTCTCCCATCATACTCATCTCAAATTCTCCTTGCATTAACTTGGAGAATTCCTCATATAAACAATGTTTAGTAGCACCAAAAATAATATCATCAATATATATTTGAACAATTAATAAATCATGCTTGTATTTTTTTATGAAAAGAGTTATGTCAACTTTTCCTTTAGAGAACCCTGTCTCTAGTAAGAAGTTGCTCGATCTTTCATACTAAGCTCTTGGAGCTTATTTCAATCTATACAATGCTTTAGAAAGTTTAAACACATGATTAGGAAAATCAAAACATTCAAAACCTAGAGGTTGCTCAACATATGCCTCCTCTTCAATGAAACCATTTATAAATGCACTTTTAACATCCATTTGATAAAGTTTTAAATCCATGAATAATGTAAATGCAAGTAGCATTCTAATAGCTTCTAACCTTGCAACAGGGGTAAAGGTTTCACTATAATTAATGTCTTCCTCTTGATTATAACATTTAGCTACTAGTATAACTTTATTCTTAGTTATGACACCTTGTTAATTCATCTTATTTCTAAACACCCATTTAGTTCCTATAAAAGGATGATGTTTAGGTTAGGAACCAAGGACCAAACCTTATTTCTCTCAAATTAATTTATCTTTTCTTTTATAGGAATGACCCAAAATTCATCACATAAAGCATTATTAATATTTTTAAGTTCAATTTAAGAAATGTAGGCTAAATTAATAATAGAATTTAATTGAGATCTAGTAGCTACCCATTTTATAGTGTCACTTATAATGAGATCTTAAGGATGAGCTTTCATGAATTGCTAATCCTTTGGAAGTTCATCCTTTAAGGTAGGTTGAGATGTCTCCTCATTGTCCTCTTTACTTGGACCTTCAAGTTCTAAAGGCTTACTAGTATTTTCTTCTTGACTGATCATATCCACATGCTCATCTACAAAATCATCAACACTACAAACATCCTTTCTAGGTTCAAGTGAGTTTGATTCATCAAATACAATATGCATTGACTCTTCAACTACTATAGTTCTTTTATTAAAGACTCTATATGCTTTGCTAGAAATTTAATAGACTAGAAAAATTCCTTCATCAGCTTTAGGGTCAAATTTTTCAAGATTATCTTTGTTATTTAATATAAAGCACTTTCATCAAAATATTCTTAGATATGAGATTTTGGGTTTTCTATTGTTTCACAACTCATAAGCAGTTTTATTTAAAATTGGTATTTTGAAAACTCTATTTGAAATATAACAAGACGTGTTAATGGCTTCTGCCCAAAATTATAGAGGCAAATTCTACTCATAAAGTATTATTTTAGCGATTTCCACAAGAGTTCTATTTTTCCTTTCAACTACCCTATTTTGTTTAGGAGTTTTAGGAGATGAAAACATATATGAAATACTATTTTCATTACAAAAGGTTTTGAAGAATTCATTTTCAAATTCGGTTCCAGGATCACTTCTAATGGATGAAATACAAAATCCTTTTTCTTTTTAAACTCTTTTTGAAAATTTTTCAAAAGCTTTAAATGCATTATTCTTATAAGCAAGAAAACACACCCAAGTGTATCTAGGGTAATCATCAACTAATACATAAGTATAGTGCATTCCACCGAGACTAGCAACTTTAGTTAGTCCAAACAAATCCATGTGTATAAGTTCAAGTGTTCTAAAGGTGGACACTACATTTTTTTTTAGCTTAAATGAAGACTTGGATTTTTTTACCTTTTGATAAGCATCATAAGATTTATCCTTAGTGAATTCAAGCTTAGGTAAACCAATTGCAAGTTCATGTTTACAAAGATCATTCAATAGCTCAAAATTTGCATGTCATAACCTTTTATGCAATGTCCATGTGTCATGGGAAATAGACATCAAGTATTTAATATCTTTGTTATTAATTTTATTCAAATCAATAATATAAACATTATCAACTCTTTCACTAATAAAAATTACTTTGTCTTCATCAAGACTACTAACAAAGCAATTTTTAGGATATAAAGTGACTTTATTTCCCATATCACATAATTGACTTATACTAAGCAAATTATGTTTAAGACCATTAACAAGCAATACATAATGTATAGATAAGGATTAAGGATTACCGATTTCTCCAATGCTAATAATTTTTCCTTTTGCATTGTCTCTAAATGTGACATGTCCTCCATCCTTAGCATCAAACTTGTTAAATTTCTCTTTATCTCCCATCATATGCCTTGAACATCCACTATCAAGATACCACTTGCTTTTCATTCTTATGGATTTCAAGCATACCTACACAAAACAATTTAAGTGTTCTTTTGAACCTAAACCTTTTTTGATCTAGGTTGGTTAGTTTCAAGATAATACAAAGGAAGCAAATTCATATATAGTCTTCTATATAAGTATACATTGTTAGTATGTCCCTTGATCATGCAATACAAACATTCAACATTTACAAATTTATTTCTTCTTGTAAGATATGATTTCCTAACATATGAAGCATGCCTTTTATATTATAATTATGTATGCCTCTTAAAGTTATTTTAAGTCATAGTGTGAGACATACATTGACAATGACAATGTGTATTTTGATAGGCTTGTGCAACATGTTTAGGAGTATTATGTCTAGTGTACATATAAGTATGTTTGGGTTGTGGTCTTATAACATGTGTCTTACCTCTTTGTGTCAATGGAGTTGAGTCTTAAAAGACTTTCCTTTAATGTTTGACACATGAGACTTATTAGCTTTAAAAGCTTGAGTCTCAATTAGTTTAAAGGTAGAATGAATGGAATTGCATGATGTTTTAACAAATTTAATATGTGATTATTATAAAGAAAAGGCCATTCCATTAGTATATCCAATTCTATGAGTATTTCCATCAAATTTTTGAGAGTTAAGTAAAATATCTAAACTCTCTTTTCCTCTTTGGAATTTCAATATGGAATTTTTTAGTGCAATTGCCTTATTAGAAAGTTTATGATTTTCACCACTTGTTTTCTTGAGTTGCTCTTTTAAGGAATTAGAAGATTTTAAATCACTAGAAAGTTTATCATTTGATTTAACAAGACTACAAAATTCAATTTTTAACTTCTCAAATTCCTTGGTTAAGTTATTTAATTAAAGCTTATAATGCTTCTTTCTAGAAAGTAAACGTTTGCACTTAAGCAAGAGTTTGCTCATAATAGAGCTCTCAACATCATCATCATTATCATATTCATCATAAGCACAATACTCATCATAAGAAGAATTATAAGTAAAAAGTACCTCATTTTCATTTTCAAGAGTCATAAAGTAAAGATTTGCCACTTCTTGTTGTTCCTATTTCTCTTCAGATTCGGAGAAATCATCCCAAGTAGCTTTGAAAGCCTTCTTTTTATCCTTTGCTTCCTTATTCTTGAATTTTAGTTTGGGGTATTCACTTCAAATGTGACCTAATTTCTTGCATTCACATCAAGTTACCTCTTTAGTTTTCTTCTTACCTTCGAACTTCGAACTTCTTATTGAAGTTCCTTGTTCTTAAAGAATTATTTTTTCAAGAACTTTTTAAAATTTCTAGTGAGCATGAAAATATCACCATCTTTATCACTAGAATCTTTAATGCTTTCCTCTTTATTATCTTCTTGAAGGGCTTTTAGTGCTATGCTTTTTTTTCTTCTCTTCCTTTTTTTCTTACTCTTCACCTCTTTGCTTAATTCTAAGCTTATGTGTTATGAGCTTTCCATAAGCACATAGTTAAAAGGGTAAAGTCTTGAGCTTCCTTAATTGAAGTGACTCAAGGTTCCCAATCCCTCTAAGGTAGGATTCTTAGAATCTTATTATTCACCTCTTCCTTGGAAAAATGTTTTCTAAGTTTCTTGAGGGTTGTGAGGAGAGCATTTGTAGACGGCGGGGTTTAGTGTGCGTCCAGGATTTTAGCAACCACGACACTGTTTGAGCTCAGGGCTCTAGAGAACACACTAACCACTATCACAAAGACATGGCATGGAGATGAGGAGTCACCACCCAGGGTAATAACTGGGACAAATCGAAAAAGATGGTACTCAATTCCCTAAAAGAAAGTTAGATCCACAACTAGAAGATTCTGGATATGGAATACCAACTTCTTTCAGTCTAGTGTTCATTTAGAATTACTTTATGAATTATTAGCTTATTCTCTATTTACATACAATTTCATATAAACCCTAAAAACAATCAACTCCAAGGAAAACTAGTAATGAAATATACAAGTAAATAATGCATTAAATAAATCACATAATCCCTAAGTTAGTCTAATCTACATGGATTTTAAATAAATGAGCTAAATCTACATGTTTTAATTTATACGTGAACCTAAAGACCTAATTCCTTTTGATTTTAATTAAATGAACTTAAGTCTACTTGTTTTAATTAAAAAAAATAGGCCTAATTCTACAAATTATGGAATATTTAAATTAGTGGGCCTAATTCTACATGTTTTAATTCTAAGGTGATCTTAAATCTATATGTTATGAAAAAAGCTTTAATTAAGTGGGCTAAGTCTAAATTAATTAAATTAAATTAGGTGAGCCTATGTCTAATTAACTAAATGGGCCTAAGGATATTTCTAACCTAAAATTTAATTAATTATAGACCTAAAAATATATTTTAATTAATTAAACTTAATTAATTATTAAGTGAGATGGACTAAAAGAATTACCTAAACTTAAATAAATAAATCAAAGCCTAAAATGGGCTTAAGGCCCCAAAACACATAAAAATAATAAACAAGCCCAAAAACCAATAAAAAACATAAAAAAAATTTAAATAAGATCAAACAAATAATTAAATTAATTCTTACTAAAACCCTAATTTTATTATCAAGCAACCTAAATTAATCTACTTCCTCTATTGATTTTAAGTAATTAGCTAATTATAAACCTAATTTTACTAACCAATTTAATCAAAATAAACATGCAACCACACGCATAATTTCATTACTCCCACTTAAAATTGTATTTAGGAATTTTAGATTAATTAGGATTGAGTTAAAAGCCAATTAGGAGTTTTCAACCAATTAGGATTGAATTTAAAAAATAAAAAAAATTGATGGAAGAATTCACTTCCGACTCGGATTGTGCAATTCCGATTGGAATTGGTGTAATTCTGATTAGAATTACATAATTATGGTCGAAATTATGGACTTCCAATTGGAATTACATAATTCTGATTGGAATTATGGAATTCCAACATGTATTATTTTTTATTTTTTTTATTTTTTTAACATTTAATTATAAAAAGACCCCTGGAAGAATTTAAGTTTTATAATTAGGTCCTAAAAAAACATTGCAATTTAGTCCTTAAAAACACTAAATCCTTCCTTTAAAAGATGCATTTAAACCCTTAGAATTTTAAAGATTAAGTATAGAAGACCTGTTCATGATATTTTCATCATTGGAGTCATTTGCTACATCCATAACACATCATCCCAAAATTGGGTGTCTACAGTTGCCCCCCTTTGTCGCTGTTTGCTTGACAAATTGTGACAAAGTAAAATAGCACCCAATTTCTAAATTGAAAGTTAGGATACTTACTTGCACTCCTTGAAGCTTCTACTTGTGAATTTTCTATACTCTGACGTATATCATACTCAGTCGTATGTTATTGATTATACTCAGTTGTATAACCTTGGGTAAAGAAACACATTGTACTCGGTTGTACAATGTTGACTACACTCAGACGTATAGCATTGAATTGAAAAATTACGTTGACGATGCCGATTATACTCGGTCATACGATGCCGATTATACTCGGTCGTATAATCAATTGGAAAGGAAAACATCACTCAGTCATATGATGCCAATTATACTTGGTCGTATGATCGATTGGAAATACATTGCACTTAGTCGTACAATGTCGACTACACTCGGTCGTATAGTCTGTTTTAAAAAGGAACATCATACTCGGTCATATGACGTTGATTATACTCGGTCATATAATCGATTAAAGATACATTACACTCGATCGTACAATGCTGACTACACTCAGTCATATAGTTTGATTTCAAAAGGAACATCACACTTGAACATATAATGTTGATTATACTCGGTCGTATAATTGATTGAAGATACATCACACTCGGTCATGTAGTATTGATTGATTATGCGATTATGTTGCAATCCATAATTGCTCAAAATTAGCTGTAACCCTTTAATTGCTCACTTTCGATGCTACAATCCATAACTGCTCACGCCATTAGCTATAACCCTTTCATTGCTCACTAATGATGTTGCAATCCAAAACTATTTGCGATTAACTACAACCCTTTTATTGCTCACTGATGATTCTGCAGTCCAAAACTGCTCATGATTAACTATAACCCTTTCATTGCTCATTGATGATACTGCAGTCCAAAACTACTCGCAATTAGCTACAACCCTTTCATTGCTCACTGATGATGCTGCAGTCCAAAACTACTCGCGATTAGCTGCAACCCTTTCGTTGCTCACTGATGATGTTGTAATCCATAATTGCTTGCAAATTGACTACAATCCTTTCATTTCTCACCTTTAATGATGCTACAGTCCATAACTGTTCGCTGATTTTTATCTTTAGTTGTTTGATTCAAATGCTTTGGATTCTTTGTGTTGACTAATTAGCACTTTTGTTTACTGACTTTGAATTTTGCGGTGTTAATTGACTTTGCAAGTTGAGTATACCCCCTTCTGGATTTGAAATTCCTACATAATTGTTGAAGTTAGTTTTAAAAAAATGAATGTACAAAAGTACATTATTATTTTGAAAATTTATAAGAAAATTCATCACTTTGCATGAGATAATGTGTACTTAACCAATCTCCTTAATTTTGATCCTCATGACTATCATTTATTTACCATTCACAAAGGGCAAAGGCATCATTAACCATTTTATACTGAGAGCATATTTTTTACCAAGTGAAGAGCTTACTTCCACACCTAAATTTAGAAAGAATATACTAGACAAAACTTATGATATTTAAGCATAAATGGATCAAATTCTAAGTATCAAAAAAGTCTTTGAATTATTTTTGTACTTGTCCTCCTTATCCAAGTATTCCCCACCTTTATAATATTATTCAGTGTGGATACCGTTGAAAAGGTCCTTTGGATACTCATACTTTTACAAAGCATTGCAATAAATAGAGCCATTTTGGTATGCTCCTCTTTTAGTATTCCCTACCTTTCTTATATTACTCAATGTAGATACTGCCAGAGGTTCACATTGATTCTCTTACTCATTTTTTAGCATTAGAGTACATTATGCTTGCTTTTATTTCAATTCTCCTCTTAGTATTCTCCCACTTTTCTCGCATTACTTAGCGTGGATATTGTCAAGGGATTTAGTACTCATACTTATTTTCTGAGCATTGGAGTAGATTACATGCACATTTATCATTCAAAAAACTAAAATGATACCCTAAAATTCAATCAATTTATACCACAAGTCCACAGATTTTGCCATTGCATGTTCTTCCCCTCGTTTGGGTGCAAATCAAGCATTAAATTGATTAGAGTTTAGAAATTCTCAGCATAGAACTGTCAATAAGATATTTGAATTCTACGAGGCTAATAAAAGAAAGCCACTAAAATCAAAGGTCATGAGATAAATTTTCACACATGATCTTGTTAAGTGGATGAATTTCCTTTCAATTTGTGATTTTTCTTATTAAGGATTTATTTTATTGCAGAATCAAAGGAGATAAAGTTGTACTACTTCCCCTTGGTATTTGCACAGGGTGAGGTTTTGAAGAGTAATTGACATTTGCTATCTTGCCCATTCTTATTGATATATTAGCTTTTTTTCCCTTCTTCATTCTCTTTTATTTTCCCTGCACAAAATACCATAAGTTAGTATGGCCTATTTGCTAGTAAAAAAATTTATTAGAATGCAATGTTATTCTTTTGCATCCTTCCCTTTCATTTTGGTGATAATGTTTCCGATCACAGGGTCGTGATGCTCCACCATCGAAGTTATGGCTTTATCCCATTGATGCAATGGTAGAGGGCTTCATTTCTCTTCCCAACATTTCCTACAAAAGAAAAGATTTAGGAGTTAGAGGCTTTTATTTCATAATCAAAAATTTTTTTAAAGTGCATTTGTCTTAAGTTTTGAGTGCATTCTTCCGTTTTTAAGGCTAATGAATGTATTGCTAGCATATTGAATCTGAGGAGCTTGACCATCCTATCTAGCCTCTTGAAGTTTCCAGGATAATGCTTCTTGATAGTGTCACTCCTCTTATTTTCATTCTTTCAAATGTTTTACATGTGGATACTCTGACTAATTTCCTGTTATTCTAACACTAATTTCAAACATTAGTAGCAGAGTATTTGCATGATCTTGTCTAGGCTCAAAGGCAAAATATGTATGCAAGTATATGCATGCTATATATGATATGCATAATCCTAATAAGTCTTATGCTTGGAGTAGAGCTATATTGTTGATCTTGGATTATGAGAATGAAGCATTTCATTAGTAGCTGGTAACTTTAAACATTGGATACTTTAAGGTTGGTACTTCTGATGTTAGGCCCTTCTGATACAGTTTATTAGATAAAGGACCAGGCTAGGCTGTATTGATGAGCTATTGACTGTTAGTTGTAGTTTACTTCTTTTTGCCCCTAATATTCTTTTGCTGACTCTTATACCGCAGTGTTCCATCTTCACTTTTTGAATTTGAATTAATTGTTTTATTCCAACTTGCCCCTAGAATTAGATTTTGCCCCCGATTTTATTTTGAATCCATCAACACTATTCTGGCAGTCTTTTTTTTATATGTGCAAGGAACTTAGTTTATCCACTGTTGTTATTAATCCTTTGACTTACCAACCCGGTTAGGTGTCTCATGAATACTTAGATGAACTTTTGAGTAGAATATGAGGCTTAATGCTAATGTGATGATTGATGACAGTTACAATGTATAGGTTGCAAAGTAAGTTACTGAGCCACTTGAATTCTCAAGGTATGAGGGAATGCTAGGCTTACAAGGAAAATTATAAAAGGGTGGCAAAAAGAAAACATAACTAAAATAGTGATCTCATGGCTCATCATGTATTGTCTTTCCGTTCAACTACTTATGCAGTATGATAAAGACGAATATGTGATATTTGAACAAAAATCTCCAATTCAATTTTACTTATTCATTGTGGCAAAAATGAGAACATTCATTACATCACATGACACAACTCCTATAATCAATTAATCCTGAATTTTCCTCTCTAATTTCTCACCTTACTGTTCTTTTTCTTTTTCTCTCTCTTTGTTTTTCTTCTCTTTTTATCATTCTTCTTATTTTTCCTCAGATTTTGCTCTCTTTATAAGTTATGTCATGTGATATAAGACTATTCTTTAAGTTTACATTTGTGCCCATACTAAATTAATCTAATTAAATTAAATTTTTATCAAACATGCAGATACGATCAATATCACAATGCATAGTACCATCAGGATGCATATCACATAAGTGAGCATAATCAGAATTTATATCATCAATCACTAAAATAAAACAAGTTCTAAAGAAACTAAAATTTTATTCAAAAAAGACAATAAGAAAATTTATTTCCTATTTTAGATGCTAAGGATTCTAAGTCTTATGGCGGTTGTCCTTCAGGTGGCTGACATAATAGTTATTCTTGCATTTCCTCATCCTTGTTATTTTGCACCAAGTTCTCAACAATCCATTCCTTATAGTTCCTAGTCCCATTCAAACTGGGCATATTGACAGGTTCCTTTGCACTGAGGTAATACTTTCCATATCCTTCTTTGATGAAACTCTCATTCAGTGGTTTTGCTTTCTTTCCATCCTTCCATACTTCCACTTAATATGTTTTGTTCTCTTGCATCTTCTCATCATCAAACTCCTCACCCCATCCTGTAGGTATAATTGACTCGAAGGGCATGTCAAAAGAAGGTAGTTTAGTGTAAAACACCTTGTAGTCAAACTTGCCTAGGGCTGACCCAATAAATCTTCAACTTGTTCGACATCTTTAGGGGCATCAAGAGATTTCTCATTGGTTGTCTAGGTCCTCGAAGGAATTTAGCACTTCTTTCTCGCTTACTCCTAAGTTGATCATCATAGTTATTAAAGATGGCATGTTTCGGTAGTTTGGGAAAGGATTACTTCTGGTGCTTGGGCTTTTAAGATCTGTGATTTTTCTAGAGTCTATGAGGTTTTGGATTTCATGTTTGAGGCAAATGTAGTTATTTATGGAGTGTTGGAGGTTTGGTGGAATTTGTAGAGTTTATTCGAGTTATAGCCTGAGATATTTGGATTTAGTAGGTTTGGAGTAGGTAAAGGTTAAAGTAAGCCCTTTTCCATTAGGCACTCTAGGACTTTTGACAAAGGTTGTTTAAAACTTGAGAACCTCCTTGGTTGTTGAACAGCATGGACTCCTACAACCGTGCTAGTGCTTCCTTGTTGTATGCCCCCAATTGGGTAGCTTCTTGCTCCGGTGTTCCCAGTAGCCTTCTTTTTCTCATTTTCAATCTCTTCAGCCTATAACCCATCATCATAAAGGTTTATAAATGTCGGGTTCATTATTAGCAACCTCTCTATTAGGTTAGGTGACACATTTCGGACTATCATTCTAACTTGATCCTTCTCTGCCAATTTGTTCTTCATCATTTTTGCCTTATTCATGAACCTAGTCAGAAAATTTGAAAATGATTCATTGGGCTTCTACTTGGTTAGTTCTAAATCTCTTATGGACACCTTAAGCCTAAGCCTAGTGTTATAGTCATATTTCTTTAGAAAAGTAGTGCACAACTCCCTCCAATATGCTCGGATAGGCTTCTCTAACCCATGATACCAACTAACGGTCATACCCTCTAAGGATAGTACAAATAGCTTAGTAACCATAGATAAAGGAGCCTTAGTGTTACTCATAGTAGTTATGTATTGACTAAGGTGAATCCTCGGGTCCCTAGTACCATCGAACTTCTACAGCTGTGGCATTTTGAATTTGTTAGGTAGCCTATCTTCCCCAAATTGCATCACATCATCAAAGTCAAATGGGTATCCTAGGCCTTGTCCCCTCATCACCTCCTCCATCTTAGACATCTTCTGAGTTAATGCCTTCATCTGTCTGGATTCCAGCTCTTGAACTTGCTCAAGTGATTCCTTTTTTGCTTTTTCAATCATATAACTCTCATCATCATCCAGCTTCATTTCCCCAGTATTGTCATTGTTAACAAGTAGTGGACCCATAGCAGGTGGGTTGGCTACAATAAGTGCTGCAGCAGTGGCACAGTGGATTGGCCACGATGGGTGGTGCAACAGCAGTAGGTGGTGGCATCAATCCCACTAGAGCTTGTCTTAACTCATCTTGCATCATTGCTCTCATATCATCCATCAATGCTCCTTTGACATCTTCTAGGGTCTAGTTTCCTCCCTTTTATTGTTCCATTCTTTTGGTTTTTTTAGGTTGTGTAGCTTCTAAATAGAGCAGATAATGGGGCTCTTTTCTAATCTGCTAAGGATCTCTTTCGCGATCGATTAGAGGCTTGAATCAGTTCTCACCAATCTACCACCTTTTTAACTCCAAACATAGGAAGACTCAGATGAATCTATGATGGCTGAAAGACCAATTATTAATATGATGCATGTATGCATGATGCACGTGCTATGTAATAAATAGTAAGTAACAAACTAAGTTAGGTGTACATACATCCTTGCAACCTTATTCCTCTTGCACACGTATTCAATGGCAAGTCTCTTTTCCTAGGATTTTTTGTCTTGGCGTTAATATCAACAGGGGATATCAAGAATCGATGCGCATGCCAAGTCTCTCAAAGTAGTAAAAGCACATAAATAATATTTCTAGGTATAAAAGATTAGCCTAATCTTTATTACCTTACCAGGCTTCTAAATTATGGGCTCGGGCCTTTACAGATAGAAATACCTCATGGCAACATTCATAAGAAATTTGGGTAGAACCTAAGGGAAATAACTAAGCCATTATATGTTGTTAGGGTCCGGTAAAAAGGTCAAGGTTCCCTTAGCAAGATGCCCTCCTTTAGGACTTAAGTTACAAGCCAAGGTCAAAGGGGCCCGACTTCATTTACAAACTCGAGAGAAGACTACCCACTTTAAGGACTTGGGTTACAGGCTCTGGTCAGATGAGCCCGGCAATCTCTCTTGGACTGAGTTAAAGCTAAGAGTGATCGTTAGCCAATCTACAACCCCATGAAGCTAATGGAATCATGGAATCATAAACAAACGCCATCGGTTAATAGGGACATGCAAAATGAACGCAAGAATAATATAATAATTAATAAAATAATTCTAAAGAACACAAGTAGAATAAGTATCTCTTATCCCTAGTGGGGTCCCTACTGTAGACGGCGAGGTTCAGCGCGCGTCCAAGATTTTAGCAACTATGACACTGTTTGAGCTCAGGGCTCTAGAGAACACACTAACCACTACCATAAAGACATGGCGTGGAGATGAGGAGTCGCTACTCAGGGTAATAACTGGGACAAATCGAAAAGGTGGTACTCGATTCCCTAAAAGAAAGCTAGTACCACAACCAGGAGATTCTGGATATGGAATACCAACTTCTTTCAGTCTTGTGTTCATTTAGAATTGCTTTATGAATTATTATCTTATTCTCTATTTACATGCAATTTCATATAAAACCTAAAAACAATCAACTCCAAGGCAAACTAGTCATGAAATATACAAGCAAATAATGCATTCAATAAATCACATAATCCTTAAGTTAGTCTAATCTACATGGATTTTAAATAAATGAGCTAAATCTACATGTTTTAATTTATACGTGAACCTAAAGACCTAATTCCTTTTGATTTTAATTAAATGAACTTAAGTCTACTTGTTTTAATTAAAAATAGGCCTAATTTTACAAATTATGGAATATTTAAATTAGTGGGCCTAATTCTACATGTTTTAATTCTAAGGTGATCTTAAATCTATAAGTTATGAAAAAAGCTTTAATTAAGTGGGCTAAGTCTAAATTAATTAAATTAAATTAGGTGAGACTATGTCTAATTAACTAAATGGGCCTAAGGATATTTCTAACCTAAAATTTAATTAATTATGGACCTAAAAATATATTTTAATTATTTAAACTTAATTAATTATTAAGTGAGATGGGCTAAAAGAATTACCTAAATTTAAATAAATAAATCAAAGCCTAAAATGGGCTTAAGGCCCCAAAACACATAAAAATAATAAATAAGCCCAAAACTAAATAAAAAACAATTAAATAAGATCAAACAAATAATTAAATTAATTCTTACTAAAACCCTAATTTTATTATCAAGCAACCTAAATTAATCTACTTCCTCCATTGATTTTAAGTAATTACCTAATTAAAAACCTAATTTTACTAACCAATTTAATCAAAATAAACATGCAACCACACGCATAATTTCATTACTCTTACTATCATGGCTATTACATTAATTCATAAAATTGTTAATAAAATAAAAAAATAAATAAATAAATAAAAAACCCTAGAAACTAAGTTCCTACGAGGCTTTATCCATGGTTTTTCATGGATTTCTCATGAATTCATCCCTCCAACATGATCACCATGCGTTTTCCTCCATAATCACCACAAAAAAAATTATGATTAATGAATAAATTATAATAATAACTTGAAAGAATAAAAATAATCAATACTATCAAAAAGAAACAAAAAAAATAGAATAAAAAGAAAAGGATGATGCTTATGAGTGATTTGGGGTACTCTTCAGATTTGTAATTCACAGTTCTTTATGAGTCTTCGAATCTTCTTCTTCAAAATTCTCCAAGGATCTTGAATTAATTGATAAATCAAAAGGAATTTTTATAGAAAATAACTCAAAAAAAGAAAAAAGAACTAAAAAAAACCCTCTTCAAAAATGTGTTTATTTTTTTTTCTTTCTTCTCCCGCCTCCTTCCTTTCCTTCTCTTTTTCCCTTTTTTCTCCTGCTCTTCATCCTCTTTATATAGTGGAAAAAGAACTAAAAAACCTAGCCCAATCCTAACATGATTCTAATTCCTAAAAATATAAGATTAATACTGAAAATTATATTTAGGAATTTTAGATTAATTAGGATTGAATTTAAAAAATAAAAAAAATAGATGGAAGAATTCAATTCCGATTGGGATTGTGCAATTCTGATCAGAATTACACAATTCTGATCAAAATTGGTGTAATTCCGATTGGAATTATGGAATTCCAACAGGTATTATTTTTTATTTTTTTATTTTTTTAACATTTAATTATAAAAAGACCCCTCAAAGAATTTAAGTTTTGTAATTAGGTCTTAAAAAATTGCAATTTAGTCCTTAAAAACACTAAATCCTTCTATTAAAAGATGCATTTAAACCTTAGAATTTTAAAGATTAAGTATCGAAGACCTGTTCATGATATTTTCATCATTGGAGTCTTTGGTGCATCCATAACACATCATCCCAAAATTGGGTGTCTACAACATTGAGACAGTTTGTCATCTCCATGATTGATTCTTGAGGCTTCATTTTAAAGATTTTATATTCATATATATGAAGTTGAACCTTTTTGCTTCTAACTTATACATTACCTTCATAATGGTTTTTTAAGGACTCCCACATTTCCTTGGCCGAAATGCAATGTTGAAACTTACCTTCTTCTTCTCTTGTTATACAAGAGAGTAGAGTGATCATAGCCTTTTTATTCTTATAGTTTTCCTCCTTTTGATCATTGCTCCAATCACTTTTTGAAATAGTAGTTTGAACACCATCAATGGTTGTTTTTGGTGGTTACCAACCTTTGATAACAACTTCCCAAAGTCTAATGGATTCATAATCTGGATATAGTTCCATTTTGAACTTTCAATAAGAATAGTCACTCCTATCAAAGAATAGTCTAAGTAAAGAAATATTTTGAGATTCACTCCCCATGATCTTATATTATAACAATGAAGTTCTTAAAATTCAAGCTCTAATACTAATTGAAAGTGCCTTAGAGGGGGTGAATAAGGCTAATGAAGATTTTAGAAAAAAAATTATTTTAAGGAATTAAGTAAGAATTGAAAGAGAATATACTATAAAGGAAAATGAACATAATGATTTAAGGAGTTTGGATTCTTAATAATCCTATGTCTCCACCTAACTTATCTCCAACTTAGGATTTTTAATCTTATATAATCTTATTCACAAGATTGAGATTACATAAGATTTTGAGGCTCACTCTTTAACCTTACATTCAAGAGTTTCTAGGCTCACTATTAAACTAATTCCCAAGTGTTTCAATGGCTAAAACCAATTCCTTTATAAATAAATCTCACTCCCCTTCTAATCTATCCCAAGACTTAGATAAAGTAAAAATTATATTTCTAACACACAACTAACTCTCACAAGAGTTAATCAATATAATGAATATTGATAGAAAGAAATATGAAGCTTAATGAATGCTTAAAGAGTCTTTTATAATAAAACAGTAATGTAATGTATTGTTCTTATTATCATAACTTTAGAGAACATACATATAGATTATGTTTTAAAAATATGGTTGTTGGAGTCATTGATTATGTCTTTAATGTCTCTTTCTTTCACTAAATGAAAATTTAAATTTTGCAGGATTTTTAATGCTCATGATCATGAGCGTAGGCTCAGGGTCATGAGCATTTGAAAAATATGACCTTTACTTGCAAAAATGACCATTGGCGATGCTCATGGTCTGGTCATGGTTGTGAGTGTATACCATGAGCGTATCATCCATTTTTATTATAGACACTCATGGTCAGGACACGCTTATGGTCTGGTCATGGCCATAAGCATAGACTATGAGTGTATTAACCATTTTTCTTATAGACACTCATGGTCTGATCATGGTCATAAGCATAGGCTGACTTTACTAAAATTTGTCTGTTTTCCCTTCGAATACACTCCTTTGCTGCGTTCGGTTCATTTCCCATGCCTTAGGGGACATGTGTAGGAGTATTTGAAGGCTTCAAATCTTATTCAAATGTCTTCAAGCATGTTGAAAAGGTCAGTCAATTAACTTAGCTTTCATTGAGAGTAATATTGTACCTATAGTTATAATCACACTTAAACAAAGAACAATAATGATCCAAAAATATTTATTAAAGTCAAAATAGGAATAGATTAATACTTGACCATGCAAATGTTCAACATATTTTCAATTATATTAAAATTAAAATTATATTTTAATTAATTTAATTTTTATTAGAGATAAAATAGAAGTTAACCTAATTCTAATAGAAAATATACTTTCAATTAAATTAAATTTTTTATTAGAGATAAGATAGAAGTTAACCTAATTAAAATAGGAAACATGTTTTCAATTAATTTAATTTTTATTAAAGTTAAAATAGAAGTTACCTAATTAAAATAGGAAATAGATTTTCAATCAAACTAAAATTATATTTTATTAATTTAATTTTTTATTAGTAAATAACTAAATTGTTCAAGTAGTATATAATAATGCATTATAGATATTTAATTCATGTGACAGTAAGCCTCATCAATTGTGCCACCTAAAATGCCACATCAACACCTTCCACACTCAATTTTGACCAAATTAATTTTTACCTAAAATTATTGATGATTTATTAAATTTTGACATTTTTATCAAGATTTTAAAAGTGGATTAAAATCACAAAAACTTAAAAAAAATTTGAATTTTTTAGATCAATAGAACATTATATAATTAATCAAAATTTTACTAGTCTACTGATATTTTATCAAATAGATAATATAGTTTTATAAGTCTTATTATATTAAATTTAATAAGTAAATAATTAAAATCAAAACTAACAAAGTTTATGAAATTAATTTTATAGTATTTCTAATTATATAAATTGAAATTATTTTAACTATTTTTATAAAAATTAAATTAACAAAAAATAGTGATAGTTTACAAAAATATATTAAGTTATAATAAAATAGGGAAAATGTGCAAATACCCTATTGCTATTTTGACCTAATGGCAAATGAACCATTAATGTTTTTGGGCCCCACAAGCCATGTCGATGGTTGTTAATGTCTAATAAAGATGAATGCTTATATAGTCCAATTTTCTAATGTCAATGGTGTAATTGAACCACTAAAAATATTAATGGTTTATCTGCGATTAAGTCAAAATATTAAGAGGGTATTTGCACATTTTCCTTATATATATATATATATATATATATATATATATATATATATATATATATATATATTGTCACGACCCAAAACAAGGGTCATGACCAGCGCTAGGGAATGGGAATTCTTTCGAATCCGAAACTCGTAGCAAGCCTTAAAAAAAATAAAACATGCAATAGGAATAATAACAACACAATTAAATAAAATACTATGCAACGGAATAAAATCATAAATATCAAAATAATATTTCCACCAAATGAAATTAAATCAAATCCTCATCTCATATATAAATACACTCTTTTAATACAAATCCAGTTCAAATTCTTAAAATACATAACTCATACAAATATAATACAATATCTTTTAACAATTTTACGACTATTGCAGTGTCTAGATCATAAAATAAAACTCAAGTGAGCAGTTTACATAATAAAGTCAGGGCGGAAGAAATCTAGCGTCCAGGCCTGCTACTGAGGTCTGATGAAGATGACTCTCTTGAAAAATAGTCAACAGAGGGGAGTCAGACCTCACTGAATGAATTACTATAGTATATATACATGCATACTAAATGCCAATGCACACAATCAAAAGTATATATGTATGTATACAAGCAAATACACACAGATGCGATAAAATCATTTTATATATTTTTATTGAAAATCACTGTTTATGAAGGATCAAATAGAACCCTAGAAAATCGCAACCTCAAACAGTGTTAGACAACACTCTAGCCATACAGGCTCACTTATTCCAATATATTCACTTGTTCCATTTGGACAGTAGACTGGCCCTGAGACACTAAGTCAACCGAGCTCTAGCAGTCTGACTGTTAGTGTGATTGGCCTTGAGACACTTGGTCAACTGAGCTCCAGCAATCATACTCCCAAATCATATCACACATCAGATAAATCAAATCCAATCAATATCCTCAAAAAGGTTAGTAATATAGTCTAAATGCTATAAGTGTACCGGTACATACTCGGTCCTAGTGCTGCCCACTAGGTAGCACGTTCTATTGACATCCTTCATTAAAATATAAAACATACATTCATAAAAGTAAATGATGCATGAATTGAATAAAATAGCAACATAAACCATATATATACTAAAAATATACCAAAAATAAATTAGGTATATTTCGAGTATATATACGTCAAATAAATCCAATATAATCGTAAAATAAACTAAATATATATTTAAAAACATGTTAAATATAAACGTTTAATAAAGCATGCATATAATTTAAAATATACCAAAAATAAACCTAAGATAAACCAAAATAAACTAAAAATAAACTTAAATACTAATTGAATTATTTATGCATAATTAATCAAAATAAAACATACATTTATAAATCATGCACCCTAAAGCATATATATACAGAATAGTAACTCACAATTAGTGCGCTCCTCGAGATGGGTCCGATAGGCCTGGTCCACTAGGCCTCGGTCTCGGCGCAACTAAACAAACAATAATAACAGACATTAGAATAAACCTAACAGAAAATCCTAAAAACTCGATCTAGAATATTAGACACATAATTAAATCAGAATTCGACCGGATATCACATTTTATGAGAATTCTACTGAAAATCCGACAGAACCTCCCCTGTAAAACGAACATCTCTCTACTCAAAGAGTAGATCCGGCCCTACAAAGAAACACACTTTGAAAAATAGACACAGAATCACAATCACAACCCCTTAGTCGGACTCCAAGCTACAGTTTACCGACTGAGGTCCAAAATTCACAGAGTATTTACAAAATACCGAAAATACCCTTATATACTAAAAATACATTTTATAAGTAAAAATTACATAATTACCCCTAAAACACAGTAAAAACCAATAAAAACTCATTTATTTAGAAAAATCGTATATTATATATATAATTTGAAAATAATTCATGAAAAATAGTTTTAATTAGTTAAAAATACTAAATAATTTGTAGAAATCATTTTCATACCTTAAATAACTATTAAAACAAATTTAATTACATTTTTAGCCAATTTAGGGTAAAATTATGAAAATACCCCTATATATAAAAATATACTAAAATAAATCCAAAAATTCACCAAAAATAATATAATTGCACAAAATTAATTTTCTCAACATATATATCAATAATATCAATAAATAAACTCAATTAACTAATTAATTTCAATTAAAAACATAATTAACCCTATTTTTCCAAAATTACATAAACTAAATAAATTCAAAATAAATACATAAAAATTCACAAAAATTCCAAATGAATTTCTATAATTCATTTAAATACCTATATTTATCATAAAACACAATTTCATAATTTAATTAATTAATTTTTGAAAATTATAAAATAATAAGAAAATATTCAAAAATACCCAAAAAATCAAAATAATTTCCAAAAATTCTACAAAAATTCACACATTAAGATTAAGCTACTAGGATCAACATTTGTTAAAGAATTTTTCATGAATCGATCAATTGAAGCTCAAAAAAAAATCAAAAAGCTAAAATGGCCGAATTTAAAAAATTAACAAAAACCTTACCAAATCGAGTTTTAAGCTCACATAAAGCTTGGAATTGTCTTCTATGGCTTCATAGGAGTTCAACGACACCAGAAATAGGGGATTTGGTGGCCGGAATCTCGAGGTGTGGAGGAAGATGCAACTTTCAGCCAAAATGGTTTTTCTTGGCTTCACCGACGCCGAAGAGGGTGAAGGGAGTCGCGGAGCTGCTGGAGGAAGAGGGCGAACGTCCGGGAGGCACACCGATGGGTTTTAATATATATATTAATAACTTTAATAATTTTTATTAAAATATATTAATATAATATTTAAGAAAATCACACACCACATATTTTAAAATACACAGTAATATATATATGTACACATACACATGCTAATTAAATAATAACTATATAATATAGTATGACTTAATGGAAATAAACCCTAATTTAATTAATTATGTAGATATATGTGCATGTATATATATATATTTTTTAATATGACATTTAAAATAATGTATGAACTCATGCAATTTTGTAAATCCATTTAAAATAATTAATATTAAATTACTTATGTGTAAATTTCCCCGAAAATGCAAGTTTCGGGAAAATTTTACGTAAAGTACTTAAAATAATATAAAAAATTAAAATTAGCTTTAATTAAATAAAAAACTCATAAAATATCAATATTATATATAAGAATTATTAACACTGCATATCTATAATACCCTATATATTTACTAAAATAAAAAGGGGTATTTTTATCAAATCATCTTATTAATAATTACTTTTTTTTCATCATATTATATTTTATGATTGTTATTATTATTATTATTTTTATTAGTGCTATTTTAAATTATATTAAATTTATTGTCTATATGTGTGTCTATAAATAAATAAATATATATATATGTGTGTGTATAGATATATTTAAGTAGGGTTTAAATTGTTATAACTGTGTGTATAGTGGTAGGTTGTATGATACATATATATATGTATGTATATGTGTATATATATATATATATATATATATCCATTAGAACCCGAAGAAAAACCCACCTCCTGTCTCACACCCCCCCCCCCCCTCATTCACCATCATCACCGACACTCCTTTTATTGGCGCCACCCTCACCTCCACCAGAGGACCTGCGCTTGCCACCTTCTTTGAGCGGTCTGCTGCTGCTGCCTTCTCCTTCCTCGCGACAGGACTTCCTTCTCCTCGTACAGCAGTCAACTCTAATCCCCTACGCGCACGCGACACACCTTCCACCAGCTTTGTCTCCCTCCGCCTGTCATGTGTTGTTGCCTTGCTTGAGCTGCTCCACCCTCCCTGTTTTTCGGTGATAGTGAGCCCTTGCTCCTTCTCTGTCTCGGCAACTTGAAGGTGACTAATGCTCACCCTATTTCTTTCTTTTTCTTCCTTGATCTTGAATATTTTTGGTTGATTATCTAAATATAGGGTGTTGTTAGTGTAATGAGGATGATAATTGCTCATTTGGATTTTTTTTGAGAATTATTTGAATTTTTCATAATTTTGTTTGAATTTTTGTCATTTTAATTACTTGATTTTATTCTATTCTTAAGTGTAATTAGTGATTAAAGTAAGTATAATTAATTGTTTTGAGTTTATTAATTTTATTTAGGGCTTTAGAATTTTTTTGTGTGTTAATTAGAGGATAATGTAAATTTTAGGTATTTAATTAGCAATTATGTTAATTTTCAAAAATTATGGTTAAAAATTATGAGATTTTAATAATTGAGGTTATTATTAAATGTTATTAATTTTAGAACTCAAATTATAATTTTATGATTTTTATACTATTTTTATAAATATTTTTGAGTTTATGCCAAATTTGATTTTTAGGTTAAATAATATTTTTGGGAGAGAATTTGTTGGTTGATTAAATTTTTTAATTATATTAGGAAGGTTTATTTTGAGAAAACAATTTTTGGGATGATTAAATAATTTTAAGGAATTATTTTTAGTATTAATAGCACATTATGTAATGTATGTATTTTAGGGGGGTAAACATGTAATTTTACACTAAATATGGTAAAATATATATTTTAATTAGTTTTATTAATATTTAAAGGGTTTAGACAATTTTTATAAATTAATTGGTATTTTTATTTAAGTAGTGTAAATTTTAAATATTAAATTTCAAATTATATATATATATATATATATATATATATATATATATATATATATATATATATATATATATATATATATATATAATACATTATAATGGTTTTGTATTTTGACGAAGGAATACAAATTTAGTTGTTTAATTTTGAATAATTGAGATTTTATATAATTTTATTTATTTTTAGTATATGTGTATGTGAAATATGTGTTTGAGAAATAAATGTTTTTTTTAATTTTCGGTATTTTTTTTTGAGTTATGATCTCGGTCGGGGCAAAAATGTAGTTTTGGGAGCCCGACTCGAGTGTGGGTGTCTGTGATTATTTGAAGTGCATTTTTATGCAGGTTTGGCTCTACCTTTGGTAGAGAGATGTCCGTTTTACAGAGGAGACTTTGTCAAAATTTTGGTAGATTTTCTCGTAAAACATGATGCCCGTAAAATTTCTAACGTTAGTTAGGTTATATCCTGTCTATCGAGTCTTGTCTGGTTTTCCTCGAGTCAGCCTGGAATTTCATTGTTTTGTTGACTGTTGATTTCAATTCCATGGTCATGTTTTAAAAGTCGATTCATTATTTTTTCTTTTAGAGCATATTGGAGCATAAGCCGTGAGACCAAGGCAGACGTGGGGTCGTCAGCCTTCACATTCATCTTGTAAGTCGATAGAATGATCTGTATGTGTGTTTTAATTAAAAAATGCATGCACTCATATTTTAGTATTGATTATATGGTTTATTTAATTTAATGTTGCTATTTAAGATTTATATGCATTTTATTTATTTAAAATCGATTTTGAGAAATTTTGGTAGAACGGGCTACCTGGTGGGCTTCACCAGGACCATGTGCACATGGTAGAGATTAAGAGATGGATCCGTGATATATATATGATTGATGAATGTTAAACTAGGACGGGTGCCTTGGTGGAAGCCTTTGCTCTCGGGGACCGCCAGTGATTGTAAGGTTAATAATGGACTAGGATGGGTGCCTCGGTCGATGCCTTTGCTCTCGGGGACCACTAGTGCCATATATTTGGATTAAGTGAATGACTACGGCTTGGTGCCTCGGTTGATGCCTTTGCTCTCGGGGATCGGTAGTCTAGTTGGAATAAGTGGGCCCAGTTGGCCATTTAAATTTTTGGGTTTAGGGTTCTACCGAGATTTTTTTTCAAAAACTATACTTATACATTATAAATTATTTTCACTATAAACATATATAGTTTTCAAAGGTTTTCAAACCGTACAGCTCTTTTTATTGACTTACTCAGTGAGGTCTGATTCCCCTCAATTTATTTTTTTTCAGGAGCTTGGGAGTTCAACCTCAGACTACCTCCACGCCGGGTTTCTTCTTCGTCGGCTATTTTATGTAGGTCATTGTAAGTTGTACTGTGTGTTAATCTAGGTTACTGCAGTAGTATATGTACTAAGGATTTGTATGATTTAAATATAATTATGTAATTTATTTGCGTAAACTACGCTTATGTATAAGATTTAAATTCAATTTATAATATGAGATGTTGAAACACATTTTTATTAAGCAGTTGAATTTGTGCATTTTGAGAAAAATCAGTTTGATAATATGTTTTGTTATTGATTAAAGTTTAAAATATAAATGGTTTTATTTTCTTTTCCTTTAGGCTTACTACGGGATTCGGGGGCTTTATGCCTACCCATTCCCTAGTGCCGGTCACGTGCCCTTGAGTTCGGGTCGTGACAAAGTTGGTATCAGAGCATAAGTTCGATTAATTGTCCATGTCTATCTTTCTGTGTAACTACTGCAGCCTTAGGATTGATAATTGTCTTTGAGATGTTTTTGTTTCTAATTCCGCGTTGCGTTAAATATTCTTACTCCATTTTGAATTCAATTTTCCTTGTCTTCTTTTCAAAATGAGACGTGTGTGTATCGACCCCGATGTTGATCCGACCCTTAGACTTGATGAGCAGTCTGTGCATGATGAAGCTCCCCTTCTTACTCCACATCGTAGGGGCAGAGGTAGAGGTAGAGGTAGAGGTAGAGGTCGAGCTAGGGTAGCTGTAGCTAAGATTCCTGATCAGCAGCCAGTCGAGCCTGAAGCCCCAGCTATTGACCCCATAGCCTTTACAGCCAGACTGGCAGGGATTAATCAGGGTCTAGCAGCATTGAATCAGGCGATGCCCCTTGTACAATAGATGCTTCAGCAAAGGAACTAGGGGATGACAGATATTAAGGCAGCACTACTTTACTTACTGATCGATAGAGTTTCTTTTGATGGTACGGGTGATGCCTTAGACTTCATTAATGCGATTGAGGCACGTACCAGGATGGGACACACAGATTATCAGAGGATTATGATTGTGGAGTTGTCAATTCATGTGGCAGCTCAGGATTGGTTTATACAGTCGATTTAGCCATTGATGCACGAGCTAACTTGGCCAGAGTTTAAGGACCGCTTCTTGAGATTTTTCTGTCCTCCAACCACTAGAGATGCCTACAGGTGGCAGTTACTCCATATCACTAGAGGCGATAGATCAGTGGAGGACTATACCAAAGAGTTTAATAGACTGTCCTGATATGCAGAGGATATCAGGAGGGACCCTTATAGAGCAGTGGAGCTGTATGTTACTGGATTGGGACCCACTTTTATTGGTATGCGTACCGAGGACCGCACTTTAAAGAGTGTGATTAAGGAGGCCCATTTGGTTGAGAGGCGACATATCCACCAGGGCACCATGGTAGATCCTTATATGGTCGAGGGCAGTGGATATGGACTAGCTCCCGGGTACCAGCAGCCAGCATTTCACATTGGTAGTTCGAGTCAGCAGGCTGCGGGTAGTTCACAGCAAGGTGGTAGGAGGTCCAGGACCCACCGAGTTGGTCATCATAGTTATGCCACGAATAGAAGGAGTGGTAGAGGTCATAGATTCAGTACTGGAGTTAGCAATAGTAGTAGTGGGCAGAGTTTCGGGCAGAGTAGTTCTGGGTCTGGAGCCAGTGCTTGCGCGAGTTGTGGACAATTTCATCAAGGCCCGTGTCATATGCTGATGGGCGCTTGCTTCAGATGTAAGCAGATTGGACATCTTGCCAGAGCTTGTCCCCACTCCGGATACTAGTCACAGTACATTCAGGGTTCGTCTTCATCAGTGGCTCAGCCCTACTATCCGATGCCTCAGTAGTATCGAGCACCCATGCAGCCACAGCAGAGACCCGCCTCAGCCTATGAGTCAGCAGGGTCGAGGTTCAGTTGGTAGACCTAGCGGACATGGTTTTACGCAGCCTTCGACTTCTCAGCAGGCAGATCGTGGTCAGGCTCGAGTGTTCACTTTGACACCACAGGATGCTCAGACTTCGAATGCAGTGGTAGCAGGTATTCTTTTAGTCTATGCATGCGATGCTAGAGTGTTTTTTGACCCCGGTGCTTCACATTCCTTCATTTTTCCTGTGTTCGCTTCGAGAATCGAGTGGCAGCCTTCTAGGTTATCCTTTCCTCTATCTGTGTCGACTCCTCTTAGTGACGAGTTGGAGACAGATGTCTTCTTTCCCTTGTGTTCAGTGATAGTAGATGGCAGAGAACTATTGGCGAACTTGGTATTGCTTGATGTGCTGGAATTCTACGTCATTTTGGGCATGGATTGGTTGTCGAGGTATTATGCTTCGTTGAATTATAGAGAGAAGGAAGTGGTGTTCAGGATTCCAGATGAAGAAGAATTCTGTTTTAAGGGTGAAAAGAGCTCTATACCTCATAATCTCATTTCTGCCATTACAGCCCGGAAGATGCTTAGAAGGGGTTGTCAGGGTTACTTGGTAGTGGTAAGAGATGTTAATCAAGAGAATGTGGCAATTGAGCAGGTGCCAGTGGTGTGTGAGTTTCTGGATGTCTTTCCTGAAGAATTACCAAGATTACCACTAGACAGAGAGATAGAGTTCTATATCGATGTCATACCTGGTATGGATCCTATTTCTATGCCACCCTACAGAATGGCACCAGCTGAACTACAGGAGCTGAAAGAACAATTGTAAGAGTTGTTTGATAAGGGTTTTATCAGACCTAGTACATCGCCTTGGGGTGCTCCAGTGTTGTTCATAAAGAAGAAAGATTATAGCCTTCGACTTTGTATTGATTACAGGCAGTTGAATAAGGTCACCATCAAGAACAAGTACCCACTTCCGAGGATCGATGACTTGTTTGATCAACTTCAAGGTGCTACATGCTTCTCTAAAATAGATTTGAGATCTAAGTATTATCAGTTGAGGATCAGAAGAGGTGATGAGCCCAAGACAGCCTTTCGAACAAGATATGGCCATTATGAGTTCTTAGTAATGTCCTTTAGATTGACTATGCTCCAACATCCTTTATGGACTTAATGAATAGGGTGTTTAGACCATACTTGGACCGGTTTGTGATAGTTTTCATTGATGATATCTTAGTTTATTCCAAGAGTGAGGTTGAGCATGTGATGCATCTGAGAAGGGTGCTTCAAACCTTAAGGGAGCACAAGTTGTATGCCAAATTCTCAAAGTGCGAGTTTTGGTTGCATCAAGTGGAATTTCTAAGGCCACGTGGTTTCTCGAGATGGCATACAGGTGGACCTTAAGAAGATAGAGGCTATTACAGAGTGGCCAAGGCTGACTACAGTTAGGGAAGTACAGAGTTTCCTGGGTCTAGCAGGCTATTACAGAAGATTTGTGAAGGACTTCTCTAGAATTGATGCACCTTTGACAAGGTTGACCCGGAAGAATGCTAAGTTTATGGACGGACAAATGCAAAGGGCACTTTCAGTTATTGAAGGACTTGTTGACGTCGGCCCCAATTCTGACTTTGCCCTCTAGAAATGAAGGTTATACAGTGTATTGTGATGCTTCCAAAGTAGGATTGGGTTATGTGTTAATGCAAAATGGCCAAGTGATTGCTTATGCTTCGAGGCAGTTGAAGAAGCACGAACAGAACTATCCTAGTCACGATATGGAGATGGCAGCCGTGGTGTTTTCTTTGAAAATATAGAGGCATTACTTGTATGGGGTGACATGTGAGATATACACTGATCACAAGAGCTTGAAATATATTTTCCAGCAGAGGGACTTGAATCTGAGGCAGAGGAGATGGATGGAACTCTTTAAGGATTATGATTGCTCCATTTTATACCATCCAGGCAAGGCGAATGTTGTTGCAGATGCCTTGAGTAGAAAATCAGCAGGCAGCCTTACCCATATTAGCACAGAGAGAAGGCCCATTATCAAGGAGTTGCATGGGTTAATCGATTAGGGGTTGCAGATGAAAGTTACCCGAAAGTGCCTTTTAGCTCAATTCAGTGTACGATCAGTATACTTGGATCGGGTTAAGGCAGCTTAGAGCAGAGACCCCCAGTTACAGAGGATTATGTATGAAGTGCAACAAGGGCAGTCACGGGACTTTGTGATTGACAGAGAAGGTGTATTGCGGTTGGGCACTAGGATTTGTGTGCCAGATGTTGATGACTTAAGAAAGGAGATTATGGAAGAAGCACATTTTTCTGCATATAGTGTTCATCCAGATTCTACCAAGATGTATCAAAATCTGAAGGATACATATTGGTGGAATGGAATGAAGAAAGACATTACAGAGTTTGTATCCAGGTGCTTGACTTGCCAGCAAGTAAAGCTTGAACATCAGAGACCCTCGGGACTGTTGCAACCTATGCCAATTCTTGAATGGAAATGGGATATGATAGCCATGGATTTCGTGATTGGGCTACCTCGGACTACTGGAGGTTATGACGCTATTTGGGTGATTATTGACAGGTTAACTAAGTCAGTACACTTTCTATCTATAAAGAAGACGTACTCTACTGATAGACTGGCGAGACTTTATGTCAATAGGATTGTTTGTCTAAATGGAGTACCTGTGAGTATAGTGTCGAATAGAGGAGCCACCTTTACCTCAGTCTTTTGGCAAGAATTACACAAGGCCTTAGGTACCAGATTGGATTTCAGTACGGCCTTCCACCCTCAGACAGATGGTCAGTCAGAGAGGACCATCCAGACGTTATAAGATATACTGAGGATGTGTGTAATGGATTTTGGAGGACAATGGGATTCACACTTGCCATTGATTGAGTTTGCTTATAATAACAACTATCATGCTAGCATCGAGATGGCTCCATATGAGGCACTATATGGTAGGAAGTGCATATCACCATTGTGTTGGGAGATTGGTGAAAGACAATTAACGGGACTAGAGTTGGTGCAGATCACTTCAGAGAAAGTCCCCATTATTTAGCAACGATTGAAGACATCCTTCAGTAGACAGAAGAGCTACGCTGACCCTAGGAGGAAGGATGTATCCTTTATAGTTGGAGACATGGTGTTCCTAAAGGTGTCTCCAATAAAGGGAGTTATGAGATTTGACAAGAAGGGTAAGCTAGCTCCTAGATACATTGGACCGTTTGAGATTCGGTCTAGAGTGGGTGAAGTGGCGTATAGGTTGGTGTTACCACCAGAACTGTCGAGAATCCATCCTGTATTTCATGTATCCATGCTGAGGAAATACGTCCCTGATCCGTCTCATGTGTTGCAACCTCAAACTGTAGAGCTTAGCGACGATTTGACTTACAAGGAGTACCTAGTGGCAATTGTGGATCGCCAAATCCGATAGCTATGAACTAAGGAGATACCGATGGTGAAAGTGCTTTGGAGTAATCATACCGCTGAGGATTGCACTTGGGAAACTGAAGCAGAGATGTGAGTTTCTTTCCCGTATCTCTTTCCCTCTTAGCCCTGTAACTCTTCTTTTCTTTCTTTTCTTGAATTCGGGGACGAATTCATAGAAGGAGGGGAGACTGTAATACCCTATATATTTACTTAAATAAAAAGGGGTATTTTTATCAAATCATCTTATTAATAATTACTTTTTTTTCATCATATTATATTTTATGATTGTTGTTGTTGTTGTTATTATTATTATTTTTTTTATTAGTGCTATTTTAAATTATATTAAATTTATTGTCTATATGTGTGTCTATAAATAAATATATATATATGTGTATGTGTATAGATATATTTAAGTAGGGTTTAAATTGTTATAAGTGTGTGTATAGTGGTAGGTTGTTGATACATATATGTATATATATATATACCCATTAGAACCCGAAGAAAAACCCATCTCCTGTCTCACACCCCCCCCCCCTCATTCACCATCATCACCGACACTCCCTTCACCGGGGCCACCCTCACCTCCACCAGAGGACCTATGCTCGCCACCTTCTTCAAGTGGTATGCTGCTGCTGCCTTCTCCTTCCTCATGACAGGACTTCCTTCTCCTCGCACAACAGTCAGCTCTAGTCCCCTGTGCGCACACGACAGCACCTTCCACCAGCTTCGTCTCCCTTCGCCTGTCATGTGTTGTTGCCTTGCTTGAGTTGCTCCACCCTCCTTGTTTTCCGGTGACAGTGAGCCCTTGCTCCTTCTCTGTCTCGGTAGCTTGAAGGTGAGTAATGCTCACCCTATTTCTTTCTTTTTCTTCCTTGATCTTGAATATTTTTGGTTGATTATCTAAATATAGGGTGTTGTTAGTGTAATGAGGATGATAATTGCTCATTTGGATTTTTTTGAGAATTATTTGAATTTTTCAGAATTTTATTTGAATTTTTGTCATTTTAATTACTTGATTTTATTCTATTCTTAAGTGTAATTAGTGATTAGAGTAAGTATAGTTAATTGTTTTAAGTTTATTAATTTTATTTAGGGCTTTAGAATTTTTTTTGTGTGTTAATTAGAGGATAATGTAAATTTTAGGTATTTAATTAGCAATTATGTTAATTTTCAAAAATTATGGTTAAAAATTATGAGATTTTAATAATTGAGGTTATTATTAAATGTTATTAATTTTAGAACTCAAATTATAATTTTATGATTTTTATACTATTTTTATAAATATTTTTGAGTTTATGCCAAATTTGATTTTTAGGTTAAATAATATTTTTGGGAGAGAATTTGTTGGTTGATTAAATGTTTTAATTATATTAGGAAGGTTTATTTTAAGAAAACAATTTTTGGGATGATTAAATAATTTTAAGGAATTATTTTTAGTATTAATAGCACATTATATAATGTATGTATTTTAGGGGGGTAAAAATGTAATTTTACACTAAATATGGTAAAATATATATTTTAATTAGTTTTATTAATATTTAAAGGGTTTAGACAATTTTTATAAATTAATTGATATTTTTATTTAAGTAGTGTAAATTTTAAATATTAAATTTCAAATTATATATATATATATATATATAAAATACATTATAATGGTTTTGTATTTTGACGAAGGAATACAAATTTAGTTATTTAATTTTGAATAATTGAGATTTTATATAATTTTATTTATTTTTAGTATATGTGTATGTGAAATATGTGTTTGAGAAATAAATATTTTTTTTAATTCTCGGTATTTTTTTTTTGAGTTGTGATCTCGGTCGGGGAAAAAATGTAGTTTTGGGAGCCCGACTCAAGTGTGAGTGTCTGTGATTATTAGAAGTGCATTTTTATGCAGGTTTGGCTCTACCTTTGGTAGAGAGATGTCCGTTTTACAGAGGAGACTTTGTCAAAATTTCGATAGATTTTCTCGTAAAACGTGATACCCGTAAAATTTCTAACGTTAGTTAGGTTATATCCTGTCTATCGAGTCTTGTCCGATTTTCCTCGAGTCAGCCTGGAATTTCATGGTTTGGTGACTGTTGATTTCGATTCCATGGTCATGTTTTAAAAGTCGATTCATTATTTTTTCTTTTAGAGCATATCAGAGCAGAAGTCGTGAGACCGAGGCAGACGTGGGGTCGTCAGCCTTCGCATTCATCTTGTAAGTCGATATAATGATCTGTGCATGTGTTTTAATTAACAAATGTGTGTGCTCATGTTTTAGTATTGATTATATAGTTTATTTAATTTAATGTTGCTATTTAAGATTTATATGCAATTTATTTATTTAAAATCGATTTTGAGAAATTTTGATAGAACGGGCTACCCGGTGGGCTTCATCAGGACTATATGCACATGGTAGAGATTGAGAGATGGATCCGTGATATATATATGATTGATGAATGTTAAACTGGGACAGGTGCCTCGGTGGAAGCCTTTGCTCTCGGGGACCGCCAGTGATTGTAAGGTTAATAATGGATTAGGATGGGTGCCTCGGTCGATGCCTTTGCTCTCGGGGACCACCAGTGCCATATATTTGGATTAAGTGAATGACTACGGCTTGGTGCCTCGGTTGATGCCTTTGCTCTCGGGGACCGGTAGTCTAGTTGGAATAAGTGGGCCCAGTTGGCCATTTAAATTTTTGGGTTTAGGGTTCTACCGAAATTTTTCTTCAAAAACTATACTTATACATTATAAATTATTTTCACTATAAATATATATAGTTTTCAAAGGTTTTCAAACCGTACAGCTCCTTTTATTGACTTACTCAGTGCGGTCTGATTCCCCTCAATTTATTTTTTTTCAGGAGCTTGGGAGTTCGACCTCATACTACCTCCACGCCGGGTTTCTTCTGCACCGGCTATTTTATGTAGGTCGTTGTAAGCTGTACTCTGTGTTAATCTAGGTTGCTGTAGTAGTATATATACTAAGGATTTGTATGGTTTAAATATAATTGTGTAATTTATTTGTGTAAACTACACTTATGTATAAGATTTAAATTCAATTTATAATATGAGATGTTGAAACACATTTTTATTAAGCAGTTGAATTTGTGCATTTTGAGAATATCATACTAAAATTATTTAATTAATTTATAATTAACAAATAACTTTTTATTTTAATTAATATATAATTAACAGATAAATTTTTATTTTTTTAAAAGATATCCAATTAATTCTTAATGAACATTTCATTAAAATTATCTAAATAATGCACTTAAATTATTTTACTTTAGTTATAGATAATATTTTATTTAAATTTATTTATTTTATATTTATTTTAAAATAAATAAAGGAAAGTTTTGCCTACACTAGGTGTATGACATCCAACCCAATGGCATAATTTAAGACACATTATTTAAATATCATGTATTTAATTGATAAAAATAAAACATATGTCTTCTAATTTAAATCCTACTATATATATATATATATATATATATATATATATATGTCTTTCAATAAATAATATACAAATTTATCACATGTGTAATACGTGGATTTAGACTAATTTAAATTGATGTGTAGAAAATAGCGATTCGCGTGAATGTAGGTGCACGCTTCCGGACATGGGACACATTTTAGGGATACTATCCTATTAATGACACTTTTTCAATAGCATTTGACCACATTTTTCTTAAAATCTTTACACTATAATCTTATACTTGCAAGAAAAAAAAAAAACTTATTTCAAATATACTTTATAAATATTTTGTATTTTAATAGTAAAAATTGCGAATATTCAATTATTTAATTTAATAAATATGCATTTTTTGTAATCAACGGTCTAACATATAAATAAAGGTATATGCTTCAAATAAGTAAAAAAATTAAAATTATTTACTATAATAAAAAATTTTAATTGTCAAAAAAAAAAAAAACATATGTGTGTTCTAATGAAAAAAAAAATGCTAAATATTTTTTTATCCACTTAAATTTTTATATCTAAACTTTTCTTGTAATTTATCATACATTTGAATTTACAATTTTTTTAAAATTTCAAATAATTTAAATAATTTTTAAAAATGCCTTTTGACACTTTCAGCTCCTAAAAACAGTTTAAATTTGTATAGAAGTTTAAAATGAAGGTTTCATTAAATACAACTGGTTAATCAACAAAAAATTAATTGATTAAATATGTAATTTTGCTTAAAAATGAAAAAGAAGTGATGCTAGATAATTTTAATTATTTATTATGTATTATAAAAATATAAAAAATAATATTTTAATATGATTTTTCACCTTATAATGATAATTTTATATTTTAAATATTTTATTTAAATTTGATGATAAAGATAATATAAATTATTTTATTTTAGATTAAATCTATATGATTTATAATTATAAAAGTTTAAATTTCAAAATAAAACTCAAATCATTTTCATTAGTTTTGAAATTTTAAAAATAAAACAAGATTATTTATGTCATTATATAAAATATATATATCCTTTTTCGTCCAAAAAAATTCTCTTTGTTCTTACTTATAGATATTGACAATAGACTTTCATTTTATGTTAAATAGATATTTTAAATTTGTAAATAATTAGTAAAGTAATTTAATTTATAAACAGATTTCATATCTAAACATGTTAAATATACAAGTAACTAATAAAATGATTGAGTTACAAAATAAATTTTGTAATGATTAAGGCTTTATTTATGAATTACTTTTCTTTTTATTAATATTATTTAATTATAAAATTAAAAATTAGTTAATAAGTATTATTTTGTTTAATTTTAAATGAAACATAATAATAGTTATTATAACCCAATTTTTAATAATTTATAAAATTAAAATTTTGAAGTTATAGTGTTAATATTTATTTTATTATTTCATGATATTATGATGTAATCATGAAATTTAATTTTATAAAGTAAAATATTATTTATTTTATTTATTAGTGAGATTAAATTTGGATTTCGGTGTTGAATATTGTTTTAATATTAAAAATTAGTAAATTATGATAATATAGTGTATTTTAATATATTTAAATATTGTGATGAGAATAATTGAGTAGGGGATATTTAATTTGAAATAATTGAATTTTTAATACTAATTGTACTTTTATACAATTGTTTTAATAAAATGATATTTATATACAAAAATACTTTTTCTTTTCTTTTCTTTTCCCTCTCTCTCTTTTTCTTTCCTCTCTCTCCCCTCTCTTTCTTTTCGCTTCCTCTCTCCTTTCCCTCCTTCTCCCTCACGTTGCTAACTTCCTGCGCCCCAACACCGAGCTAGTGCCACCATCGCTGTCGTCGCCACCACCACCTGCTCTTCCCTTCCCCTCCTTCCGTTGTTGACCGCTACTCCCTTCCCTCTCTCTTTCCTCTTCAACATCGACAGCTTCACGAGACTATCGGTGTCATCATCAGCAACGCCAGGGGTCGAGATTGGTTTTGTTTAAAAGCTTGTTTCATAGGCTTCAATTCCCCTAAGGTGATTTCCCTAAATAATATCACGACCCGAACCCGAGGGCACGTGACCGGCACTAGGGAATGGGTAGGCATAAGGCCCCCGAAACCCGTAGTAAACCTAAAGGAAAAGAAAATAAAGTCATTCATATTTTAAACTTTAATTAACAACAAAACATATTATCAACTGCTTAATAAAAATATGTTTCAACATCGCATATTATAAATTGAATTCAAATCTTATACATAAGCGTAGTTTACACAAATAAATTACACAATCATATTTAAACCATACAAATCCTTAGAACATATACTATTGTAGCAACCTAGATTTACACACAGTACAACTTACAATGACCTACATAAAATAGCCGATGAAGAAGAAACCCGGCGTGGAGGTAGTCTGAGGTCGAACTCCTAAGCTCCTGAAAAAAATAAATTGAGGGGAATCAAACCTCACTGAGTAAGTCAATAAAAAGAGCTGTACGGTTTGAAAACCTTTTTGAAAACTATATATGTTTATAGTGAAAATAATTTATAATATATAAGTATAGCTTTGAAAAGTCTCGGTAGAACCCTAAACCCAAATCTAAATGGCCAACCGGGCCCACTCATTCCAACTAGACTACCGGTCCCCGAGAGCAAAGGCATCAACCAAGGCACCAAGCCGTAGTCATTCACTTAATCCAAATATATGGAACTGGCGGTCCCCGAGAGCAAAGGCATCAACCGAGGCACCCATCCTAGTCCATTTTAACCTTACAAATCACTGGCGGTCCCCGAGAGCAAAGGCTTCCACCAAGGCACCCGTCCCAGTTTAACATTCACCATACATATATATATTACGGATCCATCACTCAATCTCTACCATGTGCACATAGTCCTGGTGAAGCCCACCAGGTAGCTCGTTCTACCAAAATTTCTCAAATCGATTTTAAATAAATAAATTGCATTTAAATCGTAAATGATAGCATTAAATTAAATAAATCATATAATCAATCTAATAGAAATACGAGAGCATGCATTCTTTAAATAAACACACGCACAGATCATTTTATCGACTTACAGGATGAATGTGAAGGCTGACGACCACGCATCTGCCTCGGTCTCACAACTTTTGCTCCGATATACTCTAAAAGGAAATAATAATAATCGACTTTTAAAACATGACTATGGAGTCGAAACCAACAATCAACAAAACAATGAAATTTCAGACTGACTCGAGTAAAATCGGACGAGACTCGACAGACAGGATTAACCTAACTAACGGTATAAATTTTACGGATATCACGTTTTACGAGAAAATCTATCAAAATTTTGGCAGAGTCTCCTCTGTAAAACGGACATCTCTCTACCAAAGGTAGAGCCAGACCTATATAGAAAATGCACTTCCAATATGTACAACCATACACACTTGAGTCGGGCTCCCAAACTACAAATTGCCCCTACCGAGATCACAACTCAAACAAATATCAAAATTAATATTATTCATTTCTCCAATTACACACATACTAAAATAAATAGCATATACAAAATCTTAATTATCCAAAGTTAAACAATTAAATTTGTATTCCATCACCAACACTTATAATTATGATTATTAACCAAATTAAAACCTTTGTAATGTATTTTATATATATATATATATATATATATTATTTGAAATTCAATATCCAAAATTTACTTTACTTAAGTGATTACATCAATTAACTTATAAAAATTGTCTCAACCCATTAAATATTAATAAAACTAATTAAAATATATATTTATCATATTTAGTGTAAAATTACATTTTTACCCCTAATACATATATATAAATTACATAATGTGCTTTATATATATATATATATACAAAAATTTTCCTTAAAATTATCTAATCATCTAAAACTTATTTTTTTCTCAAGATAATTCCTCCCAATATTATAAAAATTTAATCAACCAACAATATTTTTCCCAAAAGTATTATTTAACTAAAAATCAATTTTTGGCATAAACTCAAATTTATTTATAAAATAGTATATAAAAAAATCTGAAAATTATAATTTGAGTCCTAAAATTCATATTATTCACTAATCACCTCTTTTATCAAATTTCATAACCTTTTTAACCAAAATTTTCAAAATTAGCCTAATTATTTAATTTTGACATAAAGTATAAAAAAATTCCTAAAATAGTATCAAAATTTTCAAAATTCACCAAAAATCAAAATAAATTCCAAAAAAATTCAATAAAATTTATTTTACTCAAAATAATTAATAACAATCACCCTAATTGCTAATTATACCTAAATAAATATCTAAATAAACCAAATAAACATTAAATAAATTCTGGAAAATCAATTTAATTACCAAAAAATTCGAGAAAATTAAAAACAACTTCAAATGCATGCTAAACAACCCTAATTAACCTAGGTTTATCAAGATCAAAGAAGGAAATGGAAGGATTTGGACGAGCACTACTCACCACCTAGCAACTGGACAGAGCAGAGGGAGGGGAAAGACCTGCCTGCTACCGAAGAAAATGGGGAGATGGAGCAGCTCAGGAGGAGATGGAGAGTAGCTCGACACCACCAGGAGGAAGCACGACAGAAGGTTGAAGCTGGGCAGAATGAGGAGATGTAGAGCTGCTGCTGCACGAGGGGAGGAAGGGCTGCTTCGTGAGGAAGAGGAAAGCAGCTACATCAACACTCCAGCAAGCTTCACCCACAGCGGCAATGGCGCCCTCCGGAGGAGAAGAAGGTGGCGCAGTGACGGGAGAGGGCGGGGATGGCAGCAGACGGAGATGAGGAGTTGATTTTTCTTTCGGTTTCTAGTGTTTTCTAACCTCTAACTATATATATATATATATATATATATATATATATATATGTATGTATGTATGCAAACATATACTACAAGAAAATGTATACATATATATACACATGTATATAATTATACTTTATACTATATTATATACATACATATATATATATATATATATATATATATATATATATATATATATATATATATATATATATATATATATGTATATGCACACATGTAAATTGATATGCACATTTAAACTAATATTTAACCTAAAATATAATGTTAACAAAATTTATACTTTAATATAATGCACATTAACTATTACTAGTACTATTTGAGAAAAATATGACCCTTTTTATTAAAATAATTATATATATGTATGTAGGGTATTACAAATAACTTCAAATTCAACTCCAATTGTGATTATTTAATTCTAGGATTTTGAGTTTAATTAGTTTGATTCATGTTGAATTGACCTTGGATTAGTTAAATTAAAATTGTACACTTTCCAAAAATGTATTTAGATTTGATTTTAGAGATAGTTGTGATTTGGGCACTATTCCGAGCTCGATTATTATTCACGGATACTGTTCTTAGCTCGAAAAAGTGTTTTATTTTTAATAAATTTTACTAATTATTTTAAGTATATTTCATGAAGAACCTTTGTTGAAATTATATACCAAATTTTTATTATGAATTTTGGAATGTTTATGTAAAAACTGGATTTTTGGAAAAATTAGTATAAATTACTAATTTTTATATTTTAATTGAAATTGTTGTTAATTATTATGTCTTGGATAATTTTTTAGTAATAAATATTATTAAAATATTTTTTGTGAATTATTTACTATTTTTAGCTAATTAATAATAATTTCCAAAAATATATTTGAATAATAGTTTTATCTATTATTTTGATATTAAATGAATTTTTAGTTATTTTTATTACATACTTAGGCAATTTAAATAATTATTTGTAATTTATACTATTTGATTTTGAATACTTGAAAAATGGATTTTATTAATATAATTTAATTATGAATGGGATTTTATTGTTTAATTTGGAAAATAAATATCTTTGCTGCTTTTATTATCTAAATAAATTGAATTGTGGTATTTTATGATTTTTATGAGTTTTGGTAAATTATTAGTATTTATTATTATTTTATTGATTTTGATTATGTTGGTTCTCCATTGGGCATTAGAATGTAGTTCAAGGGTCCAATCCGAGAAGTTGAGCCTTGTAATTATTTGAAGTATGTTTGTGTGTAGGATTGACTCTAGTTTTAGTAAAGAGATGTCCATTTTATAGAGGAAACTCTGTCGAATTTTTGGTTGAATTTTCGTAAAATGTGACATTAGGTCGGTCCTAAGTTTTAATTTTTTTTATCGAGTCGTGTCCTAAATTGAGTCATTCTTTAGAAATTCTAAAAGTATAAAATTAGGATTTTGATTCTAATATATTATTATTGTTATTATTTTCTTTAGTTGCTCCGCGAGCTAAACTTATCGGACCGGGCCAGCCAAGCTATGATAGAGGAGCACACTTGAATTGTGAGTTATTATTAGGTGTATACATTGCATGTAGAAAATATATTGTGAGCATCTATATATTTGAATAAATATGAGTTTCATTATGCTTTAATTCATTAATTGTTATTATTTTAATTATTTCAAATATATATATTTTTCATATATATTTTAGGTGATTGTTAAATTGTGAAAATGGATATTGATCATATTTTATTGTGAATTTCATTATTTTAAATTATAAAACAACATTTTGAAGGATAGTTGTAGAACGTGCCATCTAGTGGGTCACACTAGGATGTTGTACAATAGTATGCTAGAAATTAGACTTTGAAATTTGATTAATTTCGGATATGGAAATAATGATTATGGTGAATGATGGATAAAGGGGTGTGATTGTTGATTTTCGGTTGACCTGCAGGGTACTCTGGACCAGTTAATACCGGTAGTGGGACTGTAGATTCTCAGTTGACCCTTTATGTACTCGGGGTCAGTCCATTTCCAAAAAGTTAGATAAAAGATATTTTTGGAGTTACGAAAAACTTGTTAGCTAGTGAATTTCAATGATCGAGGTTGAAAAAAAAATTAGGGATTCTGCTATGATCCTCCACCCAAAATTCTTATACATTTATTGTTATAATAAAAATGGATTTCAAGCATATGTATAAAATGCATGTATATATTAAATAAATATAAATATAAATATATTATTATATTGATACTTGAGTGTTTATGTCTTTAGGTTGCATGTATATATATATAATAATAATTTATTCAATGAGGTCTGACTCCTCTCAAATATTTTTTTCAAGATTTTCTACTATAAACTTCCATATTAGATCTCTTCGCCAGATTCTTTCCTCCTTGACCAACTTATATAAATATTGAACTATTACTTTTCTTGTATTTTAGTAAATACTGCAGTAGTAGTGCATCTTGTTGCAATATCTGTTATGTATTAGATCGAGATTTTGTATTTGAAGAATTGTATAAATATATTCTATTATGTTATGATATGGATATTCCTTTTATTAATTAAGGTTTTAATTTTTAGATATTTTTTGTGATATGTTTGCATGAGTTTTTATTTTAAGATTTGCTATGTGTTTTGAATTCGTAAAAATTCTCGTTCTTTAGCACCGATCATAACTCCCCGATTTAGGTTGTGACAATAGCAAACTAAATTTTTAAATTTTTTACATTTAGTTTTTTCTTTTTTTTTAAAAAAATTTCAGTAAGTACTATTTATATGTTTTAGTAGGCTAAAAATTTTAAATATGTGTATGTGTAAGTTATTTATATGTCATTGGAAACTTAGCATTTGAAAACATTTAATAAATAACTATAATATTCACTTTAAATATTAAAATTGAAATTTTTTAATGTATATTTAATTTCTATTTATAAATGCAATATTGCAACTCACAAATAATTAAAAAAAAAGTTTGTTCTTTCATATTTCATATTTATATTATTGTTCTTATTTTAGTTTGTTTAAATTGTGATTAATAAAGAATATATAATTGCATTGTATAATAATGGAAGAAAAAAAATTCAAAATAAAGATTTTATTTTTTTCTCAATTATTTATGTTTATTTTTCTTATTTATTTAATCATTTTATATTTATTATTATTATTTAGTAATTTTATTTTTTAATCATTTGATATTTATTATTATTATTTTTAGTAATTTTACTTCTTAATTAATTTATATTATAAATATAATTATTTAATAATAATATAAATCACGTGTGTTACACGTATGAAAAAAAAACTAGTTTTCTAAAAGAAATTTATCAGATTTTTATAAAAATAATATTCAATTAAATAATAACTTTTCTAATAATATTTGTATCGGTTTCCACTTCGGACTGACATACTAAATTAATAATTTGTTCAATTTATAAAATATATTTTACAAAAGATTCTTAGGATCTTTGAGTATATAAATCAATTTTATTTTTAAATAAAAATTACATATAAGTTACGTGTTGTTTATCTCCATTATAAATATCAATTTTTCATGTTATTATTATTTTATTTATTTAAATATGTTTATAAAAATATATATATATATATATATATATATATATATATATATATATATATATATATATATATTAAACTATATATAAGATACTTCTACAAATGATAAATTATAGTTGAGTATTCCATTGGTTCAGTTTTTTGAAATTCACTGAATTTTTTTAATATATATATATATATATATATATTCTGCATTCCATTTCATTAATATTTAACTAATTGGCATAACTTCATATGTACATAAAATTCATATAAATATATTATATCTTTATTTTGAAGCAAAATTGTATAAATATATATTTACACATTACAAGTTGGAAATGTAACTTTCAAGTATTTATTTTTTGTATTAAAATAAAAAAACAATATAATATTGATAAAAATAATATTCAATTCAATAATAACTTTTCTATTAATATTTTTATTGGTTTCCACTTCGGACTGACATACTAAATTAATTATATATATATATATATCTATGGATTCTGCATTCCATTTCATTAACATTTGACTAATTAGCATAACTTCATATGTACATAAATGTCATATGAATATATTATATCTTTAATTTGAAGCAAAATTGTATAAATATATATTTACATATTGCAAGTTGGAATCGTAACTTTCAAGTATTTATTTTTCGTATTAAAGTAAAAGACAGTATAATATTGATAAAAATAATATTCAATTCAGTAATAACTTTTCTAATAATATTTTTATCGGTTTCCACTTTGGACTGACATACTAAATTAATTTGTTCAATTTATAAAATATATTTTATAAGAAATTCTTTAGGATCTTTGAGTATATAAATCAATTATATTTTTAAATAAAAATTAGATATAAGTTACGTGTTGTTTATCTCCTTTATAAAGATCAATTTTTCATTTTATTTATTTAAATATCACTTTCCCATGATTAGATGTTTATGAAAAAATATAATAAAATATATTAAACCATATATATGATACTTCTACAAATGATAAATTATAGTTGAGTATTCCGTTAGTTCAGTTTTTGAAACTCATCAAAATTATAAAATATTGTGGGAAGGTTCCTATGACCTCTTAAATTAAAATAAAAACACTTTTTAACAAACCGCGCATACGTATAGATGTACGCACGCACCCCCACACACATATATATAAATAAATAAATATATATATATATATATATATATATATATATATATATATATATATATATATTTCAAAATTTTCAATTTTGAAGAAATAAAAACTAAACTGAATTAAAATTCTTGCTCATCCCTGTAATGAATACACAAATATTTTAGTTAATTAAAAAAACAAATAAAGTTTATAAAATATGTATATCATATATGAAATATAGTTACTTTTCTTATAAATTAATAATTAATAATTTTTACCTGGACATTAATAACTTATTAAAGTTTTTCTATAATATTTAAATTTAAATGGACAACTAATAGTATTTAAAAAAAAAAAGATTATTTTTGTTAAAAAAAGAAACTAAAAATAATATTGGTTAAAATAAGATAAGAAGAGGAGTAAAATGTGGAAGTCAATGGAAAGAGGAAAAAAAAAAAAAAAAAAGAAAATACATTTCCAAATACGACTTGTTTAGCAAATTAATTATTTACACAAAATCAAATGCTTATCCCCTAAAATCTTTTATTGTATAGCACATCATTTTCCTTATAAATTGCTACCCTTCACGTCTTCTCTTCCAAGACTTCATTCCCCCTTACATCTTGCTCATCCTCTTTCTCTTCTTTTCTTCCCATCACACGACAAAAAAGAAAAAAAAAAAAAAAAAAACTGTTTGTTGATGATGGGTGTTTTAAGATTTTCTTCAGCATGTATTGCTTTTGCTTTCTTGGCAATATTCACAAGTTATTGCATTAATGGTGTTCATGGATCTCACATCAGAGCCTTAAAGCCGTAAACGTCCAGCAACTCCATAGAACTGGCTACCGTTTTCAACGTCCTAAGCACTGTGTCAATGGTATATTCTATTATATTATCTTATCTTTTTATTTATCTTCTTTCTTGTGTTTCTTGATCAGTCGATCTCCGACTACCCGGAAACATGCATTTAGTATCATAGAGGCAAATTGCTCATTCGTATTCATATATATATTTCTCGTTGACATTGCTGTGATTTGATTCTTGTTTTGATTCATTACGATGAAAATGATACGTTGAAAATGATGTGTTTTGATTTATGTGATTTTGTTCCCATTTCTCTTTTGATGCGTCTGTTTTTGCAAGTTTTTCCTTTCTTCGATGGCAACATTAATATTAACACAGTTTGGCAGTCTTTTGATCATCCTACAGACACACTGCTTGTGGGGCAGAAACTGATGCCAGCGCAGAAGCTGGTGGCCAACGGTTCAGAAACTGACATCTCCGAGGGAAAGTATGAATTTGCAGTAACCTTTCAAGGTCTGTCTGCGTTTTACCAAGCTAATGTGCCATTAAGATACTTAAATGTTAGGTACGATGCTAGTGATTCTTTTGATATTATGGAAAGCAATGAACTAAATTACCATAGTAGTTCTCTTGCTCTGTATGCAAAGTCAGTAAAAGGTCACACTTTGCAAATAATTTTTCAAAGTCCAGCCAATTATTCAGCTTAGACTAGATGATGTTGATGATTATAGTCCCCCAGTCTATGATGTATTGGAAAGTTATTTAACTGCCTGCGAGTACTCAACCTCTTGCGGTAGCTTTGCACTCTGCAGTGCTGGGCAGTGCTCGTGCCCAATAGAGTTCACTCCAGATGGTGTATCAGATGCTCAAGGAAACTATGGATGTTCAGCAATTAATCCAAGTCCAAAAAATCATAGCAATGGATGTTCATCTATGTTGGGGATACCATTTGATGGTTGTAACAATCTGGCAAGTTAGTCAACTGCTAAGGACTGTTGATTGGTTCTATACTTAAGGATATGTTCCTTTATCTATTGTGCTTGGGAATTAGTGGAACATAGCGTTAATTTGGTAATCATCTTTGTTATATTGTTTGTGGAAAGATTATACCTTCCTTTATTAGTTGTGCTTGACGTAAAGGTTATGTGTAGCTACGCTACGAGTCGTAGCTACACATAACCTTTACGTCAAGCACAACTAATAAAGGAAGGTATACTTGAGTATAGAACTAATAAACTGTCCTTCGCAGTTGACTAACTTGCCAGATTGTTACTGCCATCAAAAGGTGTCCCCAACATAGATGAACATCCATTGCTATGATTAATTGCTACATGTGTAGATAGCCATTAAAATACTTAAATGTTAGGTACGTTGCTAGTGATTCTTTTGATATTATGGAAAGCATTGAACGGAATTACCATGGTAGTTCTCTTGCTCTGTATGCGAAGTCAGTAAAATGTGACACTTTGCAAATAATTTTTCGAAGTCCAACAAATTACTCAGCTCATCCTCGATTGAAATTTGATCATGGTGGTTATCGTAGACTAGATGATGTTGATGATTATAGTCCCCCAGTCTATGTTGTATCAGAAAGTTATTTAATTGCCTGCGAGTACCCAACCTCTTGCGGTAGCTTGGCATTCTGTAGTGTTGGACAGTGCTTGTGCCTAGCAGAGTTCGCTCCAGATGGTATATCGGATGCTCAAGGAAATTATGGAAGTTCAGCAATTAATCCAAGTCCAAAAATCATAGCAATGGATGTTCATGTATGTTGGTTACACCATTTGATGGCTGTAACAATCTGACAAGTTAGTCAGCTGCTAAGGACTGTTGATTAGTTCTATACTCATGTATACCTTCCTTTATCTGTTATGCTTCCTTGGTCGTAGCTACACAACCTTTACGTCAAGCACAACAGAAAAAGAAAGGTATACCTGAGTATAGAACCAATCAACAGTCCTTCGCAGCTGACTAAACTGCCAGATTGTTACAGCCATCAAATGGTGTCCCCAATATACATGAACATCCATTGCTATGATTAATCACTACATGTGTAGATAGCCAATCCCATTCTCTTATTTCCATGTTTACTACTTCAATTATATTAATAAGGAGGTTGCTTTTGTTAGGAGGACAGACATTGAGTGGTGTAAAAATGCATGTATGGTTAATTGTTCATGCAAAGATGCTCCCTTTTGCAATTGTTAGAATATTGAGTTTTTCCTTGTACAAGTAAACTGAAAATCTAAATAATGTAATGTATTTTGCTAAAATTTTGTGTATGTAATGATGATCTTACTTTAGTTGTAGGTGAAGTTGATATTGAGGTATGGTGTGGCCATACTCAGCTCTATAATATATCTGCTATATATATATATACATATATATATATATACTTTGTTAATGAAATTAGTATGACAAGCTTTAGTCTTTTTCATTCTCTTATTTAGATTTTCAATAGCCATTTCCACAACTTTTCTCTAGGGGACTACTACTTCACTTCACCAGTACTTTCATTTATAAATGATAGAAACCAGATATATAATTATCACTTGTACACCTTTATCAAAATTTAGAATGCTGAAAATGGTGAAGAGGGTGGAAGAGGTGCTCAGAGGTCAGCCAACCATCGTCAATACGTTAGTAAATAGTAGTGACTATTGGGCATTGTAGTTATGGAGATAGTTTGTGGAAGGAGAAACTTAGACAGGTTAAAGCATGAGGATTGCATGCATTTGCTTCCAATTTTCATGAGAAAAATAGAGTATCAATTGATTGATATGGCTAATAGGCGCAATGAAAACATGAAATTCCATGAATCAGAAGCTGTGAAACTGATGCGAGTTGCAGTTTGGTGTCTACAAAGTGACTACAAAGTGACTACAAAAGAAGACCTTCCATGTTTGCGGCGGTCACAATTTTAAAGGGCACAATGAATGTGGAAGTTGAATTAGACTATACAATGAGGGGTTGCTACAATACTGTCTATGTTGTGATTTGATTTTTGGCTTCCACACAATTAGCAACATTTGAATCATTTTTCTTTGGGAAAAAGGTCTAATCTATAATAATTACTTTTATAATTACATGTTTTGATATAATCTATTGTAAATTTCTTGTGAAGTATGAATACATTAGTAGGTTTAAGAATACAAATGTAGATAAATGAATTATATATTTTAAGTTTCTGTTTATTTTCACCATTACTAGATTTCTTAATTTTTCCATTAGTAGGCTTTTTAAATGAATAAGAGGCAATTTGCCTCCTAAACTTTTCATCCTGGGTCAAACAAACAACTTCGGATCTTTTAAGGTCAATTTAACTTGTGAACTTTTCAATAAAGGTCAAATTGCCTTTAAATAATACAATTATCTTCTTATTTTTTAATATATATACAAGCCCTAGCAAATTACAAATACCTCCATAATGTCTTAATTAGTTGATAAAGAAATCCTTATTTTACTAATATAATTTTTTATTAAAAATTAAATTTTAGAATTATTTTTAATTCATTTATAACTTGTAAAATTTAAAAATATACTGTTACATTATATAAATGTAAATTTAGCATTCACCAATAATTTTTAATATTATCAAAATATAAAACTTTTATTCGTATATAAAATGATATATTAATTTCTATTAAAAATATGATATATTATTAGCTTCAATAGTAAAATTAATGGAATATAATAAAGTAATTATTTTTTACTTTTTATAATATATTGTAATATTAAAGTAATAAAAATAAAATTATAAAATTAATAAAATCTAAAATTAAAAATTATTATTATTATTATTATTATTATTATTATTATTATTATTAAATTTTAATTTTAATTTATCATTATATTCTTTTACAAATTTAATATTAAGCTATTAATATATTATTTCAATGTACATATTAAGTTGTACTTTTATATTTTTTAAATTATAAATGAATTTGAGCATCAAATAAAATTTTAAAAATAAAATTAATTTATATAAGAATAAAATTTTTGTGTTTTAACACTACTAAAAATTATTAGTGAATACTAAATTTATATTCATATAATATACTATCAGATTTTTAAATTTTACAAGTTATAAATGAATTAAATTTAATTATAAAATTAAAATTTTCAATAAAATTTTTTAATTAAATAAGGACTTGTTTGTCAACTATTTAGAATATGATGGAGATATTTATGATTCATTAGGGGTCTTTTTGTCTATCTGTCAAAAAATAAGGAGCTTATTAAATTATTTAGGAGCAATTTGACCTTTTTGGAAAAGTTTAATGGCTAAATTGACCCTAAAAAATTTAAAGTAGCTTATTTGATCCTAGATCAAAAGTTAAGGATCAAATTGATCCTTATTCCTTTATTAAAAACATAAATATATGATCCTTAAAATATATTATTCTTTTTGAAGTATGAACACATTTATATTATTTTAGAAAAGTTATTATATCTACTAATGTATTCTTAAAATATATTATTTAAGAATCATATATTTAAGTTTCTGTTTATTTTCACTATCAATAGATTTATTATTTTTGCCATTAGTAGGTTTGTAATTTTTTATATATAAAAAAAATATATGATTATCTCTAAGTTCATAAGGAAAAATAAATTTGATCTTAAAAAATTTAAGAACATCGATCCAAGCATAAATTTTTTAAAAAATAATTTCAAACCCCTCATTTAATAAAAATATTAAATAATTATTTTTTATATTTTTGAGATTTATTGATACTAATATGACATCAAAAATAGTTTACATATTAAAAAAAAAAAAGAAAACTACCCCGTTGTGCAATCTACTGATATTTAAATCATATAACCTTCCCAAAAATCAAAAAAATCTTACATATAAATTTTTATGTGAATTTTTTCTTTAAAAAAAAAATCCATCTCACCCATTTCAAAAAAAAAAAAAAAGGAACATTTTAAAAAAACATTTCACATAAAAACATATCACATAAAAAAACATAGTTAAGGTATCTTTAGTGCCATATCAACATGAGCAAATGACAAAAATACAAAAAATGAACAATTATTTAACACCTTTTAAATGAGAAGTGAAATATTCTTAAAAATTGTATTTATATTTAAAGTTAGGCAGCAACAAACTTTTATCTATTATAGATTTAAAATAATATAATATTTTATTTGGATGCAAGTATTTGTTTTGAAATTTTAAATTTCAAATATTAAATTTTAAATATAAAAATTTTCAATCACACATAATTAGATGTTATTTCAAATTATTATTAAATGAACTTTACGGATTTGTTTTAAATTTTCATTAATACAAATTGATATAGTTATTATATTTGATTGAATTTTAAAGTCATGCTTGAATCTAGAGATTTAATTAAAATCTAAATTTATACTCAACTCTCTTACATTTAAACATAACATTTCTCAAAAAATATTTATAATTTATTAAGAAAGTAAAATTAGATCAAAATGTTATGAATATATTTTTACCTTTTTTTTTTTCTTTTATCCTCATCTTAAAATAACAATAATTTTTTATTTTGTAAATTTTGGATTGATGACAAAAAAATATTGAAACTAACTAAAAGTTTCATATCTCATTTGATTACATTAAAAAAAATTACTTAACAGGGTGTGAATAAGTTAGCGGGAGACTTTTACAGTTTAACTATAGATATCAGGTTCGAACTCTATATATGTAAGTATTTTAAAACTAAAAGGACTTAGAATTTTGTCAAGATCTTTTCGGAATTTCGAAATCCAACAAATTCTCTATCCAAAAAAAAAAAATTTCCACCGTCTCTGTAACCCTATAACAAAAAAGAAAAAATAAGGGTGCAAAACTAGCTTAAAGTATATATTTATAGGGGTGCATGCATACTAACATTAATTTCAAGTTCAGAATTTTTGATTGAATGGTGAAAAAGAGTACCAAAATGATAATTTTATTGCTTATGAGCTTCACTTTTGCAGTAATAAGCACTGAAAATAGTGAAGATGGCATTAGTTAGTAATAGTAATAGCATAAACTGGTGAGTCCCGCTTCCTATGGCTTTGTTTAGAGCTGTGTTTATAATTAAGAAAGAGAAATGACATATAGAGAGGAAGATATGGAAGATTGCTTAGACAATCTATTGGGAACGTTGATTAAGTTCACTTTTGATGAATTGAAGTAGCAACATGAGATTTCAAGAAAAAAAAAAACTTGGAGAAGGGTGTTTTCTGGTCAATTTTTAAAGGAAGTTTGCAAAATGGAGAAAAATTGTAGTGAAGCGCCTACCACCTGGATAGTATAGGCCAAGGAAAGAAAGACTTTATGCAGGCTGAGGTTAAGACCCCTAGAAGCAAATGGGGTAAATGACAATCACCTCCCTAAGGTTTGTCCTAATTCACTAGTTCATCCCTGCATTTTCAAAAGTTAACAAAACACCCTTTTAGGTTTGATTTTATTAACAATTTCCTCTTTCCACTAATTAAATACCCAATCAGATTTATAATAAAAATATCAAACTTGAGAGGCTAGTTAGTTAGTTAGTAGAATGGGAAAATAGTTAATAAAATCAAACGTGAGAGAGTTATGAGTTGAGTTTTGAAAATGTAAGAACAGCTAGTGAGTTTGGCCAAATCTTAGAAGGTGATTGTAATTGTCCCTACATTTTAATATTTCCACATTTTGAATAAGGCTAGAATTCATTTTGCCACTAAAGATACATTTAAAAATTTTTGTTTTATTCACCCTTCAACTTGTTTATTTCTAAACAATTTTTCCTATACTTCGATTTTAGTGAGATTAACTCTTTACAGTAAATATAATTTTAAAATTTTTTATCAATTATATTATAATTTAATTATCTATATTTTATTTTCAATATATAAATATTATTAACTACTAAATACTCTTATGAACATTATATCTAAATAATATTTTTTTTAGTAAAATTTTGGAGATCAGAAGCCAGATACGCACAATCCTCTCAACTAGGTTGACACACTTCTAGCGTAAACATCACACTTTGAATCCAAGGAAATATTATTAAATGGAAAAATAAGAATTCAAAAAACATAAAAGAATGCATTAACCTTATATAAGAAACCACAAAACTGGAAGCAAAGATACAGAGCCTCTAAGAACTAACAAGAATGATAGGAGGCCCTCCTACTATAATCATTGCAAATGGTTGTACCATAAAAATCTGGAGCTGAATACCACCATGTAAAAGAAGAGACCGAGGCACCATGTTTAGTGAGCAGATCTGCAACAATGTTCCCCTTTCTGTAAATATGTGACACTCGTAAATCATTTGAGAAGAGTACTGTACATTGAAGCCATTCTTTTTTTATTTCTCAAGGAACATGTTTAGATTTTGTTTGAAACAAGTGAACAACATAAGTAGAATCACATTCAACCACAAGCGATGCCAACCTTTGGACTAGGCAATATCGACAGCTTTAATGGTAGCATAAAGCTCTGCTAAACATGCAAAAGAAAAGCCAACTTCGAAGGCAAAAGCACCTCTCAGCAAGCCTCTTGCTGTCCGAAAAATACCTCCAGACACAGCTAACCCCAGCAAACCAAGAGTTGAACCATTGGTATTGGGGGAGCCAGGTGATCGTAACAATACAAGGAGCCTTTCTAGAAATGCCACGAATTTGCAACATAGAAAGAATATGCAAACCATCCATTGAATTAAACATGGTTCCAACTCTGAAAAAAAATCATATTCCTTAATTATTCTCCACAAAATTTTTAAAGCTTTGCTAATGCAAGGGGCCTCTTCTTCAAAAATAGCTTTGCGAAACTTCCAAATCACCCATACGGAATTCATAATAGCAGCATTCCAAAGCGTAGCAATCTGAGAACTAAAAGAGTTCATCATTGCGTCTAAAATTAAATCGAATAACTTACCTAAAAGAACCAGCTGCCTCCCAAATAAGCGAGTAACATATTGCCAAATTGAAAAAGCAAACTGACAACGAGTGAAATGATTATCACTGTCTTCTTCATGCTTGACACACAGCTCACAACGAGAAGGATGCACCAAGTCTTTTTTCTTTAGGTTGTCATCTGTTGGAAGACAATATAAAATCGCTCACCAACAAACAAAAGAATGCCATTGGACAGCAGGACGATGACTACATAGATGAGAGTACATATGCTTCACTGAATGACACCCATCAGAAACTGGTTTCCAAACATAACAATCCTAATCATCCTTTAAAGAAGAAATAGCAGATATAGTAGATTGAACACCGGCATTGGCAATATGAGAGACATTCCAAGTATCATGATTTAAAAAGGAAGAAACCAAATCTGTTAAAGATTTTTGCTCCTTTACCGAAAACCCAAGCTGATTAGCAATAGTAGGAAGGATTCATTCATCTGTCCAGAATTATATCTAAATAATACAACTATAATTTATTTATTAAGAAATTTTTTATCTAATTTTTGCAAAAACAAAATTTAAGCAAAATATATTCTGCTAGATTTATTTTAGTTAATTCTAAATAAAAGTAAATTAAAAATTTATGAGTATACATTTTTAAAAAACAAAAATGTGTACCTAAAAAAGAAAATAATAATTTTTAAGAAAAAAAATCTGATTTAGTTTAGCATATTTAAAACTTTCAGAGTGAAAATAATAACGCCATTTAATATTTTATTATTTAAAACTAAATTATATTATAAACTACAATGTAAAATAGTGTTAGGTCATAACTAATAAAATTATATTATTCCAAATATAATGATATCACTTAATTCAATTGAATTAAAATATTATTTTATTTAAGTAAAATTTGGTATATTAATTAATATACAAAATTTTAGTAAGTAATAAAAAGAACAAATAATTTTTAAAAATTTACATTAATATAAATAAATTAATTGAACATTTAAATTATCTAAATTAAAATTTATCAATTAGATATATAAATATTAATAATTAGCTAAAATGATTATAGATTGTAAAAATAAAACTAGAAGAACTTTAAAAATTTTAAGGATTAATTGGATAAAATGAAATCTTCTGAATTTATTAGACAATTTAAAAATTTATAAAAATGAAATAAAACATTTTACTACATACTAGTAACACAAGTAAGAACTTAGTGTATTTAAGAGCTCAATATCTATGAAAGTGTAGAAATTTAATATATATAAATAAAATTGAAAAGGTAAATTAAGAAAAAAATAAATAGAAAAAAAAAACTTTAGTGTCATTGTTTTTACATTTCATTTTTGTATTTTTAGAAAATATGGTTTCACATGTACCTATTTGCATAGTTGTTACTTAATAAATAAGGGAAAAAAAAAATTTATTGCAGACTTGCGATATTACAAAAATATCCCTCTACAGATGACTTTCTTTATTGGGAACAAAACAACTTTTATAAAAAAGAAAACTGTCACATTATGAACCACGATATTACGACTAGTCGATGCTTATCGTTATCCATAAATAAGCTAAAGTGGTAAGAGAACTCAATGTTTGTATGTGGTTGATATTTACAAGAGTTTAGCAAGTCAAGCCACCTTGCAACTGCTTTCCAGGATGAAATTTCGAGGTAGCTAATTTGTTCACTGAATCCATTGACCAGTTTGTCTTGAGGTTATATCTGATCCAATAACGATTCATCTTGGAAGCAATCAATCCTGATGGCCATAGAAGGGCTCAGCTCAATCAATCATAGCATTTCACCTCTAAAACATTCTCTTCTCCATTCAGAATCTCACTCACTTACCCACTCGTTAATTGTCAAACTATGGCTATATTAGAAGGTTTTCTGATGCCTTCAATCATCTCATTTCTTGCATCCGAGGCCAAATTACTAGAGCACAAGTGTCAAAATCGTGGGTCAATAATAATGTGTCCTTCAGATCATATGAGTCCGCCTGAATAATCCTCCTTATTGGAACTCTACTGCAATAGAATCATTGGAATCTAACGTTAAAGGTTTCTGTTTAGCATTTTACGCAGATGACAAGGGAAAAAAAAAAAAAATCCTTCTTTCTTGTTTTTGGCTGGACGAAAGTGTATAGACTGTTGTTTTTTTTTTTGGAAAAATTGTCTATCCCATGTTGTTTTGCTATAACGAAATGGAGGAGCTATTTGATTATAAAAAACTCCTCCACCCCTTTAGTTAATTCATCCTATAAAATTGGTTTTCTCCAATATTTAGGTTATTTGTATTCTTTTTCTCTTTTATAAATATTTTCTCAATTAGTAAAATATTATTTTGATAATGTTCGAAGATATACGCATAATTGGTTGAACCTCATTAAATTTTGATGTTCTCTTTAATATCTATTTAATAGTTATTATCGGGTATAGTTGTCATAAATTATTGTGCTATTAAATTACTTATCTTGGTAAAATTCTATCTAGAAGGTTGAAATTTAAGTGGACCATTGTGTCCCACCACACATTTCCTAGGAATCTAACTTGGGATAATTTTTTAGTACAATAATTTGCACTCTAGTCACTGGAGCAATAGTTCTAAAGGTGAATTTGTTATTATCGGTAGAAATTAACCCGAATTCCACAATAATTGGTATCAGAGCTTTTAATTTATTTTAATATGCTATGTGGTTGTGACTTAAGTTGATCTTCCACATCAAAAAAATTCCTTGGGCTAATTGGCATTTCGCTTCAACAACTATTAAATAGAATTTATAGCATAAATAGTAGACAACACAAAAGTAGCCACATCAACGTCAATAGCTTCATCATCCTCAATTTTGGCAAGAACTGTTGTAACAAATGCAAAGTTTATAGTGGAGATTTTTTATAGCACCGATCATTTCAGTATGTGGCAAAGTGAGGTTCTAGCTATCCTCTTTCAGCAGGGTCTAGATATTGCTATTAAAGAAGAGAAACCAGATGATATTGAGGATAAAGAATGGAAGACGATCAATAGATTGACATGTGGTATAATTCAATCATGTCTTTCCAGAGAGCAAAAGTATTTATTTTCGAAAGAAACTTCTACAAATAAATTATGGAAGGCACTAAAGGAGAAATTCTTGAAAAAAAGTAGTCAGAACAAACTCTACATGAAAAAGAGATTGTTCCACTTTAACTATGTTCCAGGTACCACGATGAATGATCACATTACTAGCTTTAATCAGCTGGTAACTAATTTGATGAATATGGATGTGACTTTTAATTATGAAGATCTGGCTCTAATGTTGGTAGGACCACTTTTTGATGAGTCTGAGTATCTTGAAACTACTCTACTTAATGGGAAGGTTGTTGTGTCTCTAAGTGAAGTAACTACAGCCTTGTATAATTATGAATTATGAAAGAAAGAAAAGTAAGAAAATACAAGTGTAGAAGTAGAAGCTCTAATTGTTAGAGTTTGTTCGCAGAGTTAGAATAAAGGAAGGAGAGGGAGATCAAAGTCAAAGTCCAAACTGAGCAAAACTCAATGTGCCTTTTATCGAGAAAAAGGGCACTAAAAGAAAGATTGTCCCAAGCTAAAGGACAAAGGCAAATATAGAAAAGGAAATATTGTCTCAAATTGAAATGTAGCTGAGTATGATGATGTAGATTCAGATCTTTCAATTATGTTACACCATCAACCAGCTGCTCGAGTTCATGGTTGCTAGATTCATCTTGTAGTTACCATATGACCCCCAATAAAGAATGGTTCTTTGACTTTAAAGAACTAAAAGGTGGAGTTATCTACACAATGAATAATGCCCCTCTTAACACATATAGGATTGGTTTAATTTCTTGAGCAATCAGGATGGATCTATTAGAACCTTAACATGTGTTCATTATGTGATGAATTTGATGAGGAATCTTACTTCTATGGGAACCTTAAATTCAAAAGGTTTTAAAGTAAGGATGAAAGATAGAATAATGAGAATCATCTCTGGTGCACTTGTGATAATGAAGGGGATTCAAAAAAGAAATAATGTGTATTACTTTTTGGGTAGTATAATTATTGGGATAGCAATGGCAATAGCTTCTACTAATGATCAGGAGTCAGAAGCAACCAGGTTATAGCATATGCACTTAGCGCATGCTGGAGAAAAATCCTTGAAATTGTTAATAAATCAAGGATTAGAGCATGGGCTTAGAAATTGGATTTTTATAAGCATTGCATCAAATGGAAGAAGATAAGGGAGAAATTTAGAAAAACAATCCATGATACTAAGGGTATTCTAGATTTTGTTCATTCAAATGTGTGGGGACCTTCCAAGAATGCTTTATTGGGAGGAAAACACTATTTCCTTTATTGATGATTTTTTTTGGAAAAGTATAGGTGTATGCAATAAAGATAAAGGATGAAGTGCTAGGAATTTTCTTTAAATGGAAAAAGATGGTGGAGACTTAAACATGCAGAAAAGTCAAACGTTTCTATACAGAAAATGGTGGAGAATTAAAAAATGATTTAATTTTGAAAGTCTGTGAAGATGAATGTATTGTCAAGCACTTCACCATCAGAAATACACCACAATAGAATAAGGTGGTAGAGTGAATGAATTGAACATTGCTGAAGAAGATTCGATGTATATTGTCCAATGCTGAGTTAGGCAAAGAATTTTAGGCAAAGGCTTTGGTAAATGCTTGTCACCTTATCAACTGTTTTCCATTGACTACTATTAGTGGTAAAATGCCATTGGAAAAATGGTTTGGAAAACCTACTACAGATTATGTTCCTTACATGTGTTTGGTTCTATTGCATATTACCACATTAAGGAGTTAAAGCTAGATCCAAGAGCAAAGAAGGCAATCTTTTTAGGGATCACTTTTGGTGTGAAAGACTATTGTCTTTGGTATCCAGAAACAAAGAAAGTAAATTTTAGCAAGGATGTTACCTTTGATGAATCTACCACATTGAGAAAGGTCACTTCTGAAAAGATGGAGTAGAAAGATAGTACTCCCAAACAGGTGGAGTTTGATGGCAAAAGAATTATCTCAGCCAATGAAGAAACTAATGATGACTCTCCTATAATAAAAGAAGAGTCAAATAAAGAAGAGGTTTAGACCCAACAACCTCCACATCAACATGAATTAATTGCATTAAGGAAGGGAAAGAGGACTGTAAGCACCCAATTTCGGGGTGATGGAATGTGGATGCGACAAAGAACTACAATGATGAAAATATTGTAAATAGATCTTTAACACTTGAAGTTTGAAATCTCAAAAGCCTAAATGCGTTTTCAAAAGAACTTAATTATTTTTTTAAGGACTTAATTGTAATGTTTTCTTTAAGGATCTAATTAAAAATTTTAAATTCTTTTAAGGGTCTTTGTATAATTAAAGTTAAAAAATATTGGGATTATGTAATTCTGATCAAAATTACATAATTTTGATAAGAATTACATAAAATTGATCAGAATTATGTAATTCTAATTAGAATTATATAATCTCGGTCAGGATTAAACGTATTCCATTTCTATTTTTGATTTTCGAGTAAATAAAAAATTTTATTTTCTTAATTTTGATTGGACAAATAATATGATAAATCCTTTTCTAGGATTTATCTGAATTTTTCAAGAAATTAAAAGTCCTTTTTTAAACCAAAACTCTATCACTGTGAAGTGAGGAAGTCACAGTATGATACGTTTTTTAGGTAGGGTTTTCTATATAAACCCAACTTAACTCTCATAGAGGGGGGATTTTAGGAGGTGACTTCTTACTGGACCTCTCCTTTTCCTTTTACGTAGTTTTTGAATACTATTTTCTTAAGAGGTATTATTCTTTAAAGAAGAAGCAATAGACTTTTGGGAGGAAAGTTCAAGCATTGGAGATCTATTCTAAAAAAACAATGGTGATTTACACTGCTCTGAGGAGCAATTCAATACTGCATCCATACAATTATCTCCTCTCCTACTCTTCTATTTTTTATTTGATTATTTTGGTTCTATTTAATTTTATCTTTATTTAATTTTTATTGTTATTTCATTTATTCACTAATCATTATTTATTTTTGTGTTTGTTGGTGATTATGGAGAGGGTTACATGATAAATTCACTTAGAGAACAAAATCCATGAAGATCAATGGAATGACATGGATTGAATTTTGTAGCCGAATATAGTTTCTAGGTTTTTTTTTTAATTTAGTTGTTTATTATTATTTTGTTAGTTGTTTTATTTTGTATTTTTATTTAGTTTTCTTGGGTCATATTAGTTCTTTTTATCATTGTAATAGCTAAAGTAATGGGAATAATGAAATTCTGTGTGTGTGATTTGTGTTTATTTTAATTAATTGGGTAGTAAGATTAGGGGGGGGGGGTGATTAATTAAAATTAATGGCTATACAGATAATTAAGGTTTTTAATCAAAACTGAATTAGATTTAAGTACATAGAATTAGGGTTTCTTGTTAATTATTTTAGTTATTTGTTATTTAAGATCACTTTAACTAAATTAGGTTTTTTAGAAAAAAAATAAATTTAATTGATTGTATGATCTTTTATTTGATTATTTTTTTAATGTTTTTGGGCTTATTTATTTATTTTTGTGTGTTTTGGGCCCAAAGCCCATGTTAGGCTTTAACCCATTTAATTAATTTTAGGTTTAGGTAGTTCTTTTTTACCTATCTTTTAATTTGCCCATTTCATTTAATAGGTTATTAATTAATTAAGTCTAAATTTTAATTAAAATGCATCTTTAGGCCCCCTAATTAAATTAAATTTGGGTTAGAAATAATTTAGACTCATTTAGTTAATTTAGACATAGGCCCAGGTGGGATAATTAAAATTATTTAGATTTAGCCCATTATATTTAAGCCTTTTCCATAAATTGTAGATTTAAGATCACCTTAAAATTAAAAACATGTAGAACTAGGCCCACTAATTTAAATACTTTACAATTTGTAGATTTATGCCATTTTTAGAATTAAAATAAATAGACTTAGGTTCACTTAATTAAAATTAAATAGAAATTAGGCCCATTAGTCTTCAGGGTCACTTGTAAATTAAAATATGTAGATTTAACCCATTTAATTAAAATGTAGATTAAACTAACTTAGGGATTGCCAGCTTAAATGAATGTATTGTTTACATGTTTTTTCATAACTAGTTTGCATGGGGTTAATTGTTTAAATACGGGTTTATATGAAATTTCATGTAAATAGAGGATAAGATAGTAATTCATGAAGTAACTCTAAATGAACATGAGACTGAAAGAAGTTAGTATTCCGTATCTAGAATCTCCTGGTTGTGGCGGTAGCTTTCTTTTAGAGAATCAAGTACCACCACTTTTGATTTTTCCTAACTATTACCTTGGATGGCGACTCCTCATCTCCACACCATGTCTTTGTGATAGTGGTTAGCATGTTCTCTAAAGCCCTGAACTTAAACAATGTCACAGTTGCTAAAATCTTGGGCGTGTGCTAAACCCCGTCATCTACAATGGCGACTCCACTAGGATAAGACATACTAATTCTACTTGTGTTCTTTAGAATTATTTTATTAATTATTATTTTATTCTTGCATTCATTTTGCATGTCCCTATTAGCTTATAGCATTAGTTTATAGTTCCATGATTCCACTAACTTCATGTGATTATAAATTGGCTAACCATCACTCTTAGCCTTAACTCCATTAAAGAGAGATTACCACACTCATCTGACCAGAGTTTATAACCTAAGTCCTAAAGGGGGCATAGTATTCTATCAAGTTTGCAAAGGATGTTAGGCCCCTCTAACCTTGGGCTATAACTCAAGTCCTAAAGGAGGGCATCTTGCTAAGAAAACCTTGACCTCTTTCACCGGACTCAGCTCATGTAATGGCTTAGTAACTTCCCTTAGGATTACCCAAATTGTTTGTGTTTGTTGCCATGAGGCATTTTTATTTATAAAGGCCCAAGCCCATCAAGACTAATAAAGATTGGGCTAAACTTTTATACTTAGAAATGTTATTTCTATGCTTTTACTACTTTGAAAGATATGGCATGTGTATCGGTTCTTGATATCCCCTATTAATATTAAGGTTAAGACCAAAAATCCTAGGAAAAGAGACTCACCATTGAACTTGACTTACTCAAGCCCAAGCCCATACTCACACATGCATTTCATGCATTATGATAACACTTTATTTTTCAGCCATTATAGATTCATTCGAGTCTTCTTATGTTTTGAAATGGAGTAGTGGTAGACTAGTGAGAACTGACTTGAGTCCAAAATCAAGAGCTAAAGAGATCCTTCAATGTTTAGAGAAGAGTCCTATTAATCCACTTTATTGAGAAGCTGAATCAACTCCAACCAAGCAAATAGAAATGGAACAACAATAAGGAGGAAACTGGACCTTAGAAGACATCAATGGAGCATTGATAGATGACATGAGAGCAATGGTGTAAGATGAACTAAGACAAGCTCTAGTTGGATTAATGCCATAACCTGCTGCTGCACCTCCAGTTATGGTCAATCCACCTATTATGGGTGCACTACCTATTGATAATGATAATGCTGGGTGGCAACCTTTAAACGCTGCTAGGAATGTACCTGCTATGGAAATGAAATTGGAGGATACCAAGAACTACATAGTTGAAAAAGCAAAAAGTGAATCATTTGAGCAAGTTCAAGAGCTAGAATCCAAGCAGATGAAAGCACTGACTCAGAAGATGTCCAAAATGGAAGGATTGATGAGAGGATAAGGCATCAGATATTCATTTGACTTTAATGATATAAATCAATTTGAGGAAGATAAACTACCTGATAAGTTCAAGAGCTAGAATCTAAGCAGATGAAAGCATTGACTCAGAAGATGTCCAAAATGGAAGGATTGATGAGAGGACAGGGCATCAAATATTCATTTGACTTTAATGATATTAAAGCAATTTGAGGAAGATAAACTACCTAATAAGTTCAAGATGCCACAGCTGCAGAAGTTTGATGGTATTGAAGACGTAAGGATCCACCTTAGTCAATATACAACTACTATGAGCACCACTAAGACTCCTTTGTCTGTAGTTACCAAGTTATTTGTATTATCCTTAGAGGGCATGGCTATTAATTGGTATCATGGGTTAGAGAAGTTTATCCGAGCTGACTAAAGAGAATTATGTACTGCTTTTTTGAAATAATATAACCATAATACTAGGCTTGAAATGTCTATCAAGGATTTAGAATTAACTAACCAAAAGCCTAATGAATCATTTTCATATTTTCTGACTAGATTCATGAACAAGGCAGGATTAATGAAAAATAAGCTAACTGAAAAGGATCCGGTTGGGATGATTATTTGAAATGTCTCACCTAATTTGGTTGAGAAGTTGTAAATGATGAACCTTAAGACATTTGTAGACCTTTATGATAATGGGTTGCAAGCTGAGGAGATTGAAAGTGAGAAAAAGAAGGTTGCTAAAAGCACCAAAGCAAGAAACTATCCAACTGGGGACACACAGCAAGGAAGCATTAGCCAAATTGTGGAAGTGTATATTGTTTAACAACTAAGGAGATTCTCAAATTTTAACCAACCCTTATCTAAAGTCCTAGACCATTTGATCCAAAAAGGCCTCCTTAGACCCTTAACCTCCTTTAGACCACCAAATCCAAATCTCCTTAGCTTTGACCTAAATAATTATTGAAAATTTCACCAAATTGCTGGCCATTCCATTGACTCTTCCATATGCCTTAAACATGAAATTCAAAACCTTATAGACCCTGGAAAGATCACAGACCCTGAAAGTCCAAGCATCAAAAATAATCCTTTCTCAAACTACTGAAATGTTCCACCCCTAACCACCATGATGATCAACTCAGGTGTAAGCGAGGAAGAAGTGATAAACTCCTTTGAGAATATGAACTTACAAACCAATGAGAAGTTTCTTAATGCCCCCTAAGATATGAAAAGAGTATAACATTTGTTAGGACAACCCTCAAGCAAGTTTGACTATAAGGTGTTTTACTCCAAACCACTTTCTTTTTATATACCCATTAAGTCAATTGTGCCTATAGGGTGGGGTGATGAGTTTAATGAAGAAAAGTTACTGAACAAAGAAGAAACATGCATAGTTGGAAAGAAAGCAAAACCACAAAAGGAGAGTTTTATCAAAGAAAGACATAGGAAGTCTTGCCACAGTGCAAAGGAACCTATCAATATGCCTGGTATAGATGTTCTTGAGAATGAGATCTTCAACGAATAGATCATTGAGAACTTAGGGCAAGACAAGGATGAGGAAATGCAAGAATAGTTGTTATATCAGCCACTTGAAGGACAACAACTGTCATTTTCTTTAAATAAAATTTTAGTTTCTTTAGAACTTGTTTCATTTTAGTGATCGATGATATGAATTCTAATCATGCTTACTTATGTAATGTACATCCTAATGAATTTGTGCATTGTGGTATTGATCGCATCTGCATGTTTGACATAAATTCAATTCAATTAGATTCATTTGGCACAGGCACAAATGCAAAATTAAGAACATTCATATCACATGATATAACTTCTTAAGAGATAAATTTTGAAAAAAGAAAGGAAAAGAAAAGTGAGAGAGAAATAATTAGTTAGAAAATCTAAAAAGGACTAACTAATAATATGAGTTGTATCATGTGATGTAATGAATGTTCTCATTTTTGCCCTAATGAATTAGTAGAATTGAATTTGAAATTTTTGTTCAAATATCGCATATTCGTCTTTATCATAATGCATAAGTATCTGAATGGAAAGACAATACATAATGAAAGCTAAATCAGAGATATGAGATCACTATTTTAGTTATGTTTTCTTTTTTGCCACCCCTTTGTGATTTTGTTTGTAAGTCTAGTATCCTTTTATACATAAACAATTCAAGTGGCTCAATAACTTGTGTTACAACCCATACCTTGTAACTATCATCAATCATTGCATGAGCATCAAACCTCATATTCTACTTAAGAGTTCTTTAAAGTGTAAGTCTAATTGATTTCATCATCAAGAACTCTCTTCATTCAGTTCACCCACTCATCTGCATCTTCAATGCATGAGATTGCAACTAATAGGGTTAGTAAGTCAATAGATCAACAACAACAGTGAACGAATTGAGTCTTTTGCACACATAACAAAAAAAAGATTACTAGAATAGCATGAATGAATTCAGAATGAAATTGGGGACAAAATGTAGCTCTGAGGGAAAATTGTAGAACATTAAGTCCACAATAAAAGAGCGAAGATGGAGTACTGAAGTATAAAAGCCAGTATAAGAGTTCTAGTGGCATAAAGAAGTTAACTATAAGCAACAACCAATAATTCATCAATACAGCATAGCCTGGTCATCTGTCCGACAAATTATATCAAAAGCTCTAACATCAGAAGTACTAACAACAAAGCATTCAATGCTCAAACCTATAGGTTGTTGATGAGGCACCTCATTCATACACTCCAAGACTAGCAACACAGCTCTGTTCCAAACAGAAGACCTATTAGGATCATGCATGTCATACCTAACATGCATACACTTGCATACATTTATGTGAAATACTTTCTTTACATAATAAAGTCTCTGAGCCTAAATAAGATTGTACAAATACTCTACTACTAACATTCAAAATTAGTATAGTAAAAGTGTAGGAAAGTAGTCAAAGTATTCATATATGAAGCATCTAAAGAAGTAAAACAGGAAGAGCAACACTATCAAGGTGAACCTGATGCTCAACGAAACTTTAAACCTCAAGAGCCTAACAAATTATAGGTCCATCCAGTAAGGGAATATCACTGATAGTGATACATGCAAAAGCATTATATTGGCAACCTCAAGAGGCTGGATAGGACACTTAAGCTCCTCATATTCAACATTCATCTCTATAGTCTCATCTGGAGCATCATCTGGAATATCTCTCCATAACAGTTAGTCTAGCATACGATATGGAAGATAGTGATGAGAAGATCTAACATGTCATCATTACATTTGTTAGCCCTATAAAAGGGAAAAATGCACTCAAAACTTAAAATGAATGCACTCTGAAAAGCTATTTGATTATAAAATAAGATCTTTAACTCCTGAACCTTTTTTACAGGAGATATCAAGAAGAGGAATGAAGCCCTCTACTATAGCATTAATGGAATGGTGGAAATTCAAATGGAACCCAAAGCCATAACTTCAATGGTGGAGTATCATGACCCTTGTGATCAAAGACATCATCACCAAAATTAAAAGGGAAGAATCCAAAAGAATAATATGCATTTTGATAAAATTTATTCACTTTAAAATATACCATACTAACTTATGGTATTTTGTGCAGGGAAAAATAAAAGAGAATGAAGAAAGGGAAAGAAACTAATGCATCAATTGGAATGGGCAAGATAGTAATTGCCAAACACTCATCAAAATAATAAAGGGAAGTAACAAAACTCTATTTCCTTAGATTTTGTAATAAAGTACCATCTTAATTATAAAATTCATAAGTTGAAAATAAATTCATCCACTTCACGAGATCATGTGAGAAAAGCCTATCTTATGACCTTTGATCATAGTGGCTTTCTTTTGTTAACCTTGAAGAATTCAGATGATTAGTTAATAGCTTTATGTTGAGAGTTTATAAACTCTAATCAATCTATTGCCTGCTTTGCACCCAAACGAGGGAAAGAAAATGCGAAAACAAAATCCATGGACTTGCAGTATAAATTGCTTGAATTTTAGAGTATCATTTTAGTCTTTTGAATAATAAATGTGCATATAATCTACTCCAATGCTCAGAAATGAGTATGAGTACAAAATCACTTGATGGTATCCACACTAAGTAATACAAGAAAGGTCACGGAATACTAAGAGGAGAATCAAAATAAGAGCAAGCATAATCTACTCTAATGCTAAAAAATGAGTAAGACTATTAACATGAACCTCTGGCGATATCCATGCTAAGTAATATGAGAAAGGCAAAGGAACACTAAAAAAGGACCATACCAAAAAAATTGCTCTATTTACTTCAATGCTCTGTAAGAGTATGAGTATCCAATGGACCCTTCCAATGGTATCCACACTGAGTAATATGAGAAAGATGGGGGAATACTCGGGTAAGGAAGGAAAGCACACAAATAACTTAAAGACTATTTTGATACTCAGAATTTGATCTTTTTATACTCAATTTTCGTAAGTTTTGTTTAGCAAATTCTCCCTAAAATTAGGTGTCGAAGTAAGCTCTTCACTTAGTAAAAGATATGCTCTCAGCATAAGATGATTAACGACGACTCTAACCTTTGTAAATGGTAAATAAATGACAGTCATGAAAATAAAAAATAGTGAGATTGGTTGAGTGCATTCTAGTTTATGATAAAGTGATGAATTTTCTTATAAATTTTCAAAAAAAAAAGAGTACCTTTTATAATAATCATCGTGTTGAACTAACTTCAACAAGTCTTCAGGAACAGCAAGTCAAGAAGAAGAAGATAAACCCAACATGTGGAATCAACACTAGTGCCAATAAGTTAATAAAAGTTAGCAAGCAATGAAGGTAATTAATCAAAATAATCAACATAGAAATTCAAAGACAAACAACATAAATTCCAATCAGTCAACACAGTTGATCAACATAAAATCTCAAAATCCTATTCAACGTGAAGTTCCGATATGATGTCTGCATTTTGCATACACTGCACTTCATCTCAGTTATAGGCTACATAATACCTATAACATAATTTTTAGATTCACCTTGTTATATGCTATGCAGTAGCTATAATATAGTTTTTAAATTCACTTTGTTATATGCTACACAATAGTTATAACAAAAATTCTAAACAATCACAACTTGTTAGACACTACACAGTAGTTATAGCATATTATCAAATCATGATTAGCTAGACATTACACAATAGTTGTAGCACACTTTTAATCTAATTTGCTAAACACTACACAGTGGTTATAGCACATTTCAAATCCTTTTGCTAGACACTCCACAGGACTTATAGCACTATTATCACAATTTGCTAGATGCTCCACAGGACCTATAGCATATTTGTCTTCAATTATACACTACACATTAGTTATAGCATATTTTCACTAAATGTCCCACAAGGAATATAGTGAAAATCATGATCACTAGATGTCCCATAAGGAATATAGTGAAAATCACATCACTAGACGTCCCACAGAGAATGTAGTAAAAATCACGATTACTAGGCATCCCATAAGGAATATAGTGAAAATTATGATCACTAGACGTCCCATAGGGAAAATAGTAAAAATCACATCACTAGACGTCTCACAGGGAATATAGTGAAAGTCATGACCAATAGACATCCCATAGGGAATATAATGAAAATCATGACCACTAGACGTCCCATAAGGAATATAGTGAAAATCACAGTCAACACTATACATCCGAGTATAGTCAACATTATACGTTTGAGTAAGATGTATTTTTTAAATCAACATTATACATCTGAGCATAGTCAACATTATACGTGCAAGTATAATGTATCTTTTCAATACTATACATCTGAGTATAGTCAACATTATACATATGAGTATAATGTATCTTTTCAATACTATACGTCCGAGTATAGTCAACATTATACATTAGAGTATAATGTATCTTGTCAATACTATACATCCAAGTATAGTCAACATTATATGTCCGAGTATAATGTATCTTTTCAGTCAATACTATATGTCTGAGTATAGTCAACATTACATGTCCGAGTAAAATGTATCTTTTCAATCAATACTATACATCTGAATATAGTCAACATTATACATCTGAGTATAATGTATCTTGCCAATCAATACTATACGTCTGAATATAATGTATCTTTTCAACATTATACGTCTGAGTATAATGTATCTTTTCAATATTATACGTTTGAGTATAGTTAACATTATACATCTGAGTATAATGTATCTTTTAAATGCTATAAGTCCAAGTATAGTCAACATTATATGTCCCAGTATAATGTATCTTTTCAACATTATATGTCCAAGTATAATGTCTCTTTTCAATACTATACATCCAAGTATAGTGAACATTATTCATTAGAGTATAATGTATCTTTTCAATACTATACATCTAAGTATAGTCAGCATTATAAGTCCGAGTATAATGTATCTTTCAATATTGTATGTCTGAGTATAGTCACCATTATACGTCCGAGTACAATGTATCTTTTCAATATTATATGTCCTAGTGTAATGTATCTTTTCAACATTATACGTCCCAGTATAATGTATCTTTTCAATACTATACGTCTGAGTATAGTCAACATTATACGTCCGAGTATAATGTATCTTTTTACATTATATGTCTGAGTATAATGTATCTTGTTAATTGACACTATACATCTAAGTATAGTTAACATTATATGTCTAAGTATAATATATCTTTTCAATACTATACATCCGAGTATAGTCAACATTATACATTTGAGTATAGTGTATCTTTTCATTCAATGCTATACATATGAGTATAGTGTATTCTCATATCGACACTATACACCCAATGTATAGTGTATTTTTAAATCTCATTACTAGATGTTCCATAGGTTCTTAAATTATTTTTCATTGAATGCCTCATGGGGATTATAGTGAAAATTTTCTAAATGCTTTAGCATTTTGCGTGGTATTGCATAGCAACATAAGCATTCATCGTGAACTAACGATCACTTATAGACAAAAGCCTCAAGGAGCACAAGTAAGTATCCAAACTTTGTGTTCTTAAGAAATTGTGTGCTTATTTGCTTTGCCACAATTTATCAAGCAAACAGCGATAAAGGGAGGCAATTGTAAGCACCCAATTTTGGGATTATGGAATATGGATGCGATAGAGGACTCCCATGATGAAATATTATAAATAGACCTTTAACACTTAAAATTTGAAACCTCAAAAGCCTAAATATATTTTCAAAAGAACTTAATTGGTTTTTTAAGGACTTAATTGTAATATTTTCTTTAAGGATCTAATTAAAAAGTTTAAAATCTTTCAAGGGTCTTTTTGTAATTAAAAGTTTTATAAAAAAGATCAAAACTCTATAATTCTAATTAGAATTACATAATTTCGATCAGAATTATGTATTCTGATCAAAATTATGTAATTTTGATTGGAATTATATAATCCCGATTAAGATTAAACATATTTCGTCTGTATTTTTTATTTTCAAGTGAAAAAAAAATTATTTTCTGATTTTGATTAGTCAAATAATATGATAAATCCTTTTCTAGGATTTATCAAAATTTTCAATAAATTAAAAGTCCTTTTTAAACCAAAAATCTATCACTGTGAAGAGAGGAAGTCACAGTATGATACATTTTTTAGCTAGGTTTTTCTATATAAACCCAGTTTAACTCTCCTAGAGGGGGATTTTGGGGGGGGGGGGTGACTTCTTCCTGAACCTCTCCTTTTCCTTTTATGTAGTTTTCAAATAATATTTTCTTAAGAGGTATTGTTCTTTGAAGAAGAAGCAATAGACTTTTGTGAGGAAAGGTCAAACATTGGACATCTATTTTAAAAAAACGGTGGTGATTTACACCACTATGAGGAGCAAATCAATACTGCATCCATACAATTATCTCCTCTCCTACTCTTCTATTTTTTTATTTGATTATTTTGGTTTTATTTAATTTTAACTTTATTTAATTTTTATTGTTATTTCGTTTATTCATTAATCATTGTTTATTTTTGTGTTTATTGGTGATTATGGAGAGGATTACATGATAAATTCACTTAGAGAACAAAATTCATAAAGATTTATGGAATGCCATGGATTGAATTTGTAGCCAAATATAGTTTCTATGTTTTTTTTTTAAATTTAGTTGTTCATTATTATTTTGTTAGTTTTTTTATTTTGTATTTTTGTACTTAGTTTTTTTGGGTCGTATTAGTTCTTTAGATCATTGTAATAGCCTCAACAATGGGAATAATGAAATATTGTGTGTGTGATTTGTGTGTATTTTAATTAATTGGGTAGTAAGATTAGGGTTTTAATTGATTGATTAATTAAAATTAATGGCTATAGAGATAATTATGGTTTTTAATTAAAACTGAATTAGACTTAAGTGGATAGAATAAGAGCTGCTTATTAATTATTTTATTTATTTGTTATTTAAGATCACTTAAACTAAATTAGGTTTTTTAGAAGAAATAAATTTAATTGATTGTTTGATCTTTTATTTGATTATTTTGGTTTTTTATTAATGTTTTTAGGCTTGTTTATTTATTTTTGTGTGTTTTGGGCCCAAAGCCCATGTTAGGCTTTAACCCATTTAATTAATTTTAGGTTTAGATAGTTCTTTTTTGCCCATCTTTTTAATTAGCTCATTTCATTTAATAGGTTATTAATTAATTAAGTCTAGACTTTAATTAAAATACATCTTTAGGCCCCTAATTAAAGCAAATTTAGGATAAAGATAATTTAGGTTCATTTAGTTAATTTAGACATAGGCCCACGTAGTATAATTAAAATTATTTAGACTTAGCCCATTATATTTAAGCCTTTTTCATAACTTGTAGACTTAAGATCACCTTAGAATTAAAATATGTAGAACTAGGCCCACTAATTTAAATTCTTTATAATTTGTAGATTTAAGCCCATTTTTATAATTAAAATAAATAGACTTAGGTTCACTTAATTAAAGTTAAATAGGAATTAAGCCTATTAGTCTTTAAGGTCACTTGTAAATTAAAACATGTAGATTTAGCCGTTTAATTAAAATGTAGATTAGACTAACTTAGGGATTATGAGCTTAAATGAATGCTTTATTTACATGTTTTTTTCATAACTAGTTTGTCTGGGGTTAATTGTTTAAATAAGGATTTATATGAAATTGCAGGTAAACAAAGGATAAGATGGCAATTCATAAAGTAACTCTAAATGAACATAAGACTGAAAGAAGTTAGTATTCCATATCCAGAATCTCCTAGTTTTGGTGGTAGCTTTCTTTTAGAGATCGAGTACCACCACTTTTAATTTGTCCTAGTTATTACCCTGGGTGGCGACTCCTCATCTCCATGCCATATCTTTATGATAGTGGTTGGTGTGTTCTCTAGAGCCCTAAGCTCAAACAATGTCGCAGTTGCTAAAATCTTAGGCACGCGCTAAACCCTGCCATCTATAAGGACCATTAGACAACCTACTCAATATGCTAATATGGGCACTTCTGCATCACCAATTGCATTTAATGACATTCCTGCCACTTATAATGAAGCATTCTAAAGTTCATAATAAGATAAGTGGAGGATCACCATGAATGAAGAAATGTAGTCCCTTTAAAAGAATCAAACATGAAAACTAGCTAGTCTTCCAAAGGGACAGAAGTCAATTGGGTGCAAATAGGTATATGCAAAGAAATATGGATTTCTAGACAAGGATAATGTTCACTACAAAGTAAGATTTATGGCTGAAGGTTATGCTCAGATAGAGGGAGTTTATTATAATGAAGTATTTTCTCAAGTTGTAAAGCATCCCTCTATTAGAATTTTGTTAGCTTTGGTAGCACAATTAGATTTGGAACTAATTCATATGGATGTAAAAATTGCATTTTTACATGGAGACTTGGATGAGGAAATATACATGACTTAGCCAGATGAATTCAAAGTTGCTAGCAAAGAGAAGATGGTATGCAAATTAGAAAAATCATTTTATAGATTAAAGCAATCTTGAAATAGTAGTACAAGCGATTTTAAAAGTTTATGATAGTGCAAAAATACAAAAGAATCAAATATGATCATTATGTGTATTTGTGCAAGCTATAAGATGGATCATTTATATATCTTTTTCTTTATGTTGATGATATATTGATAGCTTCCAAAAGTTAGACAAAAATTGAGAAATTAAAGACTTAATTGAACATGGAGTTTGAGATAAAGGATCTTGGTAAGCAAAGAAGATTCTCAGCATGGAAATATCCAGAGATAGGAAATTGGGGAGGCTTTATTTATCTCATAAAGAATAACTGAGGAAGGTAGTAAAACAATTTAGTATGATGAGAAGTCAAAACCAATTAGTACACCACTTGCTCCATATTTCAAACTTAGTGCATCCATGTCACCAAAGAATGATGCAGAATGGGAATACATGTCAAAGGTACCATATGCAAGTGTTGTTAGTAACTCAATGTATGCAATGATATGTATAAGGCTCGATATTTCATAGGCAGTTGGGGTTATGAGCAAGTACATGCATGATCCTAGAAAGAAGCATTGGCAAGCTATGAAATGGATTCTATGGTATATTATGAACATATTAGATGTTGGTTTGGTATTTCAACAGGATAGGCAAAATGGTCATAGTGTAGTTGGTTATTGTGATTCTAACTATGCTAGTGATTTGAATAAGCAACGATCAACTACTAGTTATGTGTTTACTTTTACAAAGGTACCAGTCAGTTGGAAGTCCACCTTATAGTCAAAATTTTCTTTGTCTACTATAGAGGTAGAGTGTATGGTAGCTACAGAGGCTGTAAAAGAGGCAATTTGGCTTTAAGAATTGCTTGGTGAACTGGGAATGGAGTAGAAGCATATAAAAGTGCATTGTGATAGTTAGACTACTATTCATTTAGCAAAGAACCAGGTTTATCATGCAAGGATGAAGCATATCAATGTTTGATATCACTTTGTATAGGAAATTCTAAAAGAAGGTAGAGTCATAATCCAGAAGATTCGGACCATTGAGAATCATGCTGATATAATGACAAAAGTTATAACTACAACCAAGTTTAAACATTATTTAGACTTGGTCAAGACTGTTAAAAGTTAAAAGTTGAAATTTGCTGACACTACTAAAGACTGAATTTGTGAGAGAGAATTGTATGACTTTTGTCAATGTGGAGATTTGTTGTTTTTTGGAAAAATTACTTATCCCACATTGTTTTATTGTAAGGAAATGGGGGAGCTCTTTGGTTATAAAAAACTCCTCCACCCCTTTGGTTAATTCATCTAAAAAAATTAGCCTTCTCCAATATTTAGTCTATTTGTATTCTTTCTTTCTCTTTAGTAAATATTTCCTCAATTAGTGAAATATTATTTTGGTAGTGTCCAAGAACATAGGCATAATTGGACGAACCTTGTTAAATTTTGGTGTTCTCTTTTATATATGTTTAATAGCTATTGTTGGGTATAGTTGTTATGAATTATTGTGCTATTAAATTACTTGTCTTAGTAAAATTTTATCTAGGAGGCTGGTATTTAAGTGGACCATTATGTCCCACCACACCTTTCTTAAGAATCTACCTTGGATTATTTTTTAATACAATCGTTTACTCTCTAGTCACCTAAACAATAGTTCTCAAGGTAAATTTATTATTATTAGTGAAAATTAACCCAAATTCTACAATATAGACAATATTCGAGTTAAAGGAATTATTTAGAGTTCACCAACATATGCTCAGCTAATCAAAATAAACTTGTTCATGAGAGCACAACATTAAAATTAATCAGTGATGGAAATTTTATGCTAAGAGATGCAGATGGAATCCTGGTTTAGGCTACCAATACATGGAACAAATCTATAATGGGTATAGGGATGATGGAAAATGGAAATCTTATGCTTTGTAATATTAATATTAACACAGTTTGGCAATCTTTTAATCATCCTATAAACACAATGCTTGTGGGGTAGAAACTGATACCAGGGCAGAAGCTGGTGGCCAATATTTTAGAAATTGACATCTTCAAGGGAAACTATGAATTTGCTGTAACCTTTCAAGGTCTGTCTGCATTTTACCAAGCTAATATGCCATTAAAATACTTAAATGTTAGGTTTGTTGCTAGTAATTGTTTAAATATTATGGAAAGCATTGAACTAAATTACCATGGTAGTTCTTTTGCTCTGTATGCGAAGTTAGTAAAAGGTGACACTTTGCAAATAATTTTTCAAAGTCCAACAAATTATTCAGGTCATCCTCGATTAAAATTTAATCATGGTGGATATCTTAGACTAGATGGTGTTAATGATTATAGTCCCCCAATCTATGATGTATTGGAAAGTTATTTAATTGCCTGCAAGTGCCCAACCTCTTACAGTGTTAGACAGTGCTCATGCCTAGTAGAGTTCACTCCATATGGTGTATCAGATGCTCAAGGAAACTATAGATGTTCAGCAATTAATCCAAGTCTAAAAAATCATAGCAATGGATGTTCATGTATATTGGTAACACCATTTGATGGCTATAATAATCTGGCAAGTTAGTCAGTTGTAAAGGAATGTTGAATGGTTCTATACTCAGGTATACTTTCCTTTATTTATTATGCTTGGGAATCGATAGAACATAACGTTAATTTTGTAATCACCTTTGTTATATTGTTTATAGAAAGAGTAGCCTATGCTTCCTTGGTTGTAGCTACACAATGCCATTTGAAATGGTGTAATTGAATGGAGACAAATTTAACTCAAGTCATTCCGCCTCCTTAAAAGCAAAATAAGAAAAGAAATTTGTTTATTCATCTCGCCATCCACAGTGGAAGAATGGCTGAAAATGGCCTAGGGAAGAGAAAATAAAACAAGTAAGTCTCACTGCAGCCTACCTGCAGGTCTAGCTGTAACTTTAATTCATCCCGCCACTAAAAGTGGTAGAATGGCTCCTCTTATGTGTAGCTTTAATACATCCCTCACTACTCCTTTGCTTTGCTTCTTCCTCTTCTTTTTTTTTGAACAATTTTTCTTCTTTTAGCAAATTTTTTTTAGCTTCAAGATTTCTTTGTGCAATTTCTATATTAAACGAAAAGAAGGGTAAAGTTTAATGTATTTAATGTTATTTTCTTTATAAAAAAAAAGAAAGATAAATTATTTATTTAGTTTGGGAGAAAAAAATAACTTTTATTTCTTATTTAGTTCAATTATTTTTGTTATGTAGTTAAAAAAATTATTTTTTAAATAAGTAATTGAGCGAAAATATTTTTTGTTAATATTTTTATATATTATCTTATATATTTTTTTATTTTATGTGGGTAAACATATATGCTTTTAATATGTTGACTATTTATATGTAATTAGTTATTCATAATATATTAAAATAATCATAATAATGTTAAAAATAAAAAACAAACTGCACACACCACACACACAAATTGTGATAAAGGCCATAAAAGGCCAATGACAATCCATGATTAAATTAAAATAATGATAATAATAATATATTAAATTAAAATAATAATAATAATTAGAGAGTTATTTAACTACTTGTGAGTACCCAACCTCTTATGGTAGCTTTGTGCTCTACAGTGTTGGACATAAGAAATTTTATAATGATTTTATCTTTTGATGAGTTAGAAGGTCAAAACAATAATATCAAACCATGGGTAAATTCTATAAACGGTACCAAAATTTTGCCCTTGATTACAAAATGGTACCATTACTTTAATTTGTATCTTTTTAGTTCTTAAACTTCAATTTTAGTTTCACATGGAAGTAATATAAAACAATCTGGCCAATTTTAATAATGTGGCAACTGGAGTTTTCAAGTTTTATACCACATCAACGTGACTCAACTTTTTTCAAAAAAAAAGTTAAAATTACTTAATTAGCCCTTTTATTGAAAAAAGTTGAAAAAAGAAGAAAAAGTTAAGTCACTCTGACGTGGCTTCTGATGTGGCAACTCGGGCTACCACATCTTTAAAATTGGCCAGATTATTATGGGGACTTCCCTATAAAAATTAAATTAAAGTTTAGCAACTAAAAAGATATAAATTGAAGTAATGGTACCATTTTGTAATCAAGGGCAAAGTTTTGGTACTGTTCATAGAATTTACCCATCAAGCCATCTAGGGTTCACTCATGTGCTATTACGTTTTAGTTTTTATTACTTTAATTAAATACTTGATTTTTATTAGTTTGACCTTCCAACTCATCAAAGGTCAGGATCATTATATAATATCTCGTTGGATAGAGTTTACTGTAGATGGTGTATCAAATGCTCAAAGAAACTATGGATGTTCAACAATTAATCCAAGTCCAAAAACATGTGTAAATAACCAATCCTATTCTCTTCTTTCCATGGTAGATGCTTACTACCTCAATTATATCAATTAGGAGGTTGCTTTTCATAAGGGGACAAATGTTGAGAGATGTAAAAATGCATCTATGGTTAACTGTTCATGAAAAGTTGCTCTCTTTTGGGACCGTTACTTCCCTTCACCAGTACTTTCATTTATATATAATGTAAAGTAGAGATATAGTTATCAATCTTACACCTTCATCAAAATTTAGAATGCTGAAAGTGGTAAAGAGGGTGGAAGGGGTGCTCAGAGGTCAGCCAACCATCGTCGATTAGTAATAACATTGACTGGTGGAGTCTCCCTTCTTGTGGCTTTGTTTATAGGCATCTGGGTTACGTTTTTAATGAAGAGAAAAGATAAAGAGAAGATATGGAAGATTTCTTGGACCAACTATCAAGAATGCTAATTAAATTCACTTTTCAAGAATTGAAAGTAACGACATGAGATTTCCAGAAAAAAAAAACTTGAAGAAGAGAGTTTTGGGTCAGTTTTTTAAGGAAGTTTGCAAAATGGACAAAAAATTATAGTGAAGCATTTGGATAGCATAGGCCAAGGAAAGAAAAAATTTATAGTTGAGGTTAAGACTATAGGAAGCATGCAACATATCAACCTAGTAAGACTAATTAGATTATGTACAAAAAAATTCCATAGGCTTTTGGTGTATGAATTCATGTGGAATGGCTCCTTAGGCAAATGGATTTTCAATAAGCAACCACACCAACCTGATTTGGATTGGGAAACTATAACAACAATAATTCTAGACATAGCAAAGGGGCTAGCCTACCTGTATAATGAATGCATGCAAAGAATAGTCCATCTAGATATCAAACCCCAAAATGTTTTGCTAGGTGCAGACCTACATGCAAAGATAGTTGATTTTGGCTTGTCTAAATTAATTGATAGAGATGAAAGCCAAGTGGTGACCATAATAAAAGGAAACCCTAGGTACATGACTCCTGAATGGCTTAGCTTAATCATCATGGAGAAGGCAAATGTTTATAACTTTAGCATTGTAGTTATGAAGATAATTTATGGAAGGAGAAATTTACATAGGATAAAGCCTAAGGATTGAATGCATTTGCTTCCAATTTTTATGAGAAAAGCATAGAAGGATCAATTAATTGATATGGTTAGTAGCTGCAATGAGAACTTGAAATTCCATGAATAAGAAGCTATTAATATGATGGGAATTGCAGTTTTATGTCTGCAAAGTGACTACAAAAGAAGGCCTGAATTTTAAAGGGCATAATGGATGTGCACACTGAGTTAGGAGAAATTTTATAATGATCCTGACCTTTGATGAGTTAGAAGGCTAAATCAATAATGTGCTATTAGGTTTTAATTTTTATCACTTTAATTAAATACTTAATTTTTATTGGTTTTGCCTTATAATTTATCAAAGGTCAGGATCACTATATAATGTCTTATAAGTTAAAATATAGCAATTAGATTCCAACAAAAATGGTAGCCATGAGAAGAGAGACGGACAGGGGAATTTAACTTAATTATCTTCATCTCTTCTATCCAGACCACAGTAGGTGTTGCTACAATACTGTCTATGTTGGGAATTGATTTTTGGCTCGCACAAACAGCAGGACCACCAAGCAGCTGTCAAATCATTTTCTTTGGGAAAAGGTATAAATACATGTTTTGTCTCATCTATAATAAATTTCTTTTAAAGTATGAGTACATGAATAGGTTCAAGAATATAAATGTAGATTAATGAATCGTATATGTGTTAGAATCTAATACTCTGCAAGTTGTCCATAAAATTCAAAATCCTCAAGATGTTTCTAGTGTTGGTATTATCATTGATGACTATTGCTCTTTGTTATCACACTTTAATTAGGTGTCCATTAGATTTGTAAGAAGATCTACGAATAAGGCAACTCGTCTCTATGCACGAGCTTCTCATTCTATGTCTAATCCCTAGGAATGCGATTCAATCTTAAATTTCCTTTATTATGTAATCGCCGCAATCTATTACTTTTAAAAAAAAAAAAAGATTAAGAGTTAATTTCCCTCAAACATTTCATTTAGAGTCAAATAAATAACTTGAGATTTTTTAGGATCAATTTAGCCTTGCACTTTTCAATAAAAGTCAAATTGCTCCTAAATAATACATTTAACTCCTTATTTTTGATATATAAACAAAAAAGCCCCCTAACAAATTACAAATACCTCCATAATGTTTTACTTAGTTGATAAATAAGTCCTTATTTTAGCAATATATTTTTTTTATTAAAAATTTAATTTTAAAATTATATTTAATTTATTTATAACTTGTGAAATTTATAAATCTAATATTACATCTTCTAAATATAAATTTAGCATTCAATTCTTAATAGTGTTGAAATATAAAACTTTTATTCGTATATAAATTGATTTATTAATTTATATTAAAAATATAATATATTATTAGCTTCAATAGTAAAATTAATGGAATATAATAAAGTAATTATTTTTCACTTTTAATAATATATTGTAATATTAAGTAATAAAAATATAATTATAAAAATAAAAATAAAATTGTAAATTATAAAATTAATAAAATCTAAAATCACAATTTTTTATTATTATTCTTATTAAATTTTAATTTTAATTTTTCATTATATTTTTTACTAATTTAATAATAAGCTATTAATACGTTGTTTCAATGTACATATTAAATTGTACTTTTATATTTTTTTTAAATTATAAATGAATTTGAATGTCAAATATAATTTAAAAAATAAAATTAATTTATATATGAATAAAATGTTTATGTTTTAACACTACTAAAAATTATTGGTGAATACTAAATTTATATTCATATAATATATTATCAAATTTTTAAATTTTACAATTTATAAATGAATTAAATTTATTTATAAAATTAATTTTTTCAATAATTTTTTTTAATAAAATAAAGACTTATTTGTCAAGTATTTAAAATATTATGGAGATATTTGTGATTCATTAGGGGTTGTCTATCTATCAAAAAAATGAGAAATTTCATAATGATACTGACTTTTGATGAGTTATAAGGTCAAACCAATAATATCAAACCATTTAAGGTTAACCTATGCTGTTAGGTTTTAGGCTTTAGTTCTTACAACATTAATTAAATACTCAATTTCTATTGGTTTGGTCTTCCAACTCATTAAAGGCTTGAACTACTATATAAGGACTCAAAAAAAAAAAAAAAAGGACCTAGAATATAAGGAGTTAATTATATTATTAACGAGCAATTTGACCTTTGTTGAAAAGTTTAGTGGCTAAATTGACCCTAAAAAAATTTAAAGTAGCTTATTTGATCTTAGTTGAAAAGTTAAGGAGCAAATTGATCCTTATTCCTCTACTGAAAACTTAAATATATGATCCTTAAAATATATTATTCTTTTTGAAGTATGAACACATTTATATTATTAGGAAATTTATTATTGCTAATGTAATCTTAAAATATATTATTTAAGAATCATATATTTAAGTTTCTGTTTATTTTCACTATTAGTAGATTTATTATTTTTGCCATTAGTAGGTTTATGCTTTTTCTTTTGGTAGAAAATGTAGTAAAAGTAGCAAACAATTAAAAATCAATCAATCTATCATAACTAACACCCAACCTATCATGAGTTAGTCATTCCAGTAGCTCAATAGGAGGCTCCCACATCCAAGAAAATTGTAATATCTCGAGTTTTTAAATATTTTTAAACTGCATCGGGATATGCAGTGTTAATAATTTTTTTTTTGTATATATTTATTTTTATTTTCATGAGTTTATTATTTATTAAGTCATTTTAATTATTTTTAATTATTTTAAGATATTTACGTAAAATTTTCCCGGGGATGTTATTTTCGAAAAAATTAATACGTAAATAATTTAATATTAATTATTTTAACTAGTTTTACGAATTTGCATGAATTCATATATAATTTTAAAGTGCTAAATAAAATATATATATGTACAATTATTTAAAGTAAATTAGGGTTTAATTAATTAAATTAATTTTTATTATTTAGTTTTAAAATTAATTAAATTAATTATAAGTGTATAATTATTAAAATATGTGTTTGGTGTATATTTAATGTGTGTGAGATTTTATATTATTATAATATATAGTGTGGACATATATATATACATATATGCATAATTTTTAATCAAAAAACTAAAAGTTTGCCAAAATTACGAAAATGCGATCATCTTCACCCTCTTCCCTCCTGATCGCCCTTCCACCATTTACGGTTGTTTCAAGCTGATTTTCCTATCGTCGGTGTGCCTCTCAGCCTTCCTCCTCCACCTCTAGTTTTTCTCGACATCTGAAGCTCCCTATTCAGGCATGTTTTGGCCGGAAAAGCCAAGAGAAGCCGAAACTCGATCAAGCTCCGATCAACGTGATTCTGGCCACCAAACTCGATGCCACTGGTCTCTATCTTCTCCTTGAGTTCTGGTGAGTGTGATTCTAAGCTTTGTTTCACTTAAAATGGTCTAAATTTCCCTAGGTTTCAATTTTTCAATTTTGCAATTTTGGTCATTTAGGGTTCTTGAATTTTTTGAACTTCAATTTGATTGACTCAAGAAAACTTCCTTAACAAAATTTGATCCTTGTAGCTTAATCTACATTTGGTAATTTTTGTAGAATTTTTAGAATTTATTTTAATTTTTGTGAATTTTTTATTATTTTATTAATATTTTCTAATTTTTGAAAATTAATTAAATAAATTATGAAATTGTGTTTTATGGTGTTTATAGGTGTTGAAATTAATTTTAGAAATTTATTTGTAATTTTTGTGAATTTTATGTATTTATTTTGGAATTTATTAAGTTTATGTAATTTTGGAAAATTAGGTTAATTATGTGTTTATTTGAAATTAATTGGTTAATTGATTATAATTATTGATATTATTGAATTATATGTTGATAAAATTAATTTTGAGTAATTATATTATTTTTGGTGAATTTTTTATTAATTTTAGTAAATTTATATATATAGGGGTATTTTGGTAATTTGACACTAAATTGGTTAAAAATATAATTAAATTGGTTTTAATAGTTATTTAGGGTATAAAAATGATTTCTATAAATTATTTAGTATTTTTAACTAATTAAAACTATTTTTCGTAAATTATTTTCAAATTATATATATAATATACGATTTTTCTAAATAAATGAGTTTTTATTGGTTTTTAACATGTTTTAGGGTTAATTATGTAACTTGGAGTGCTAAAATGTATTTTTATTATTAAAGGGCATTTTCGGTATTTCTGTAGTGTTCTGTGAATTGTGGACCTCGATCGGTGAATTGTAGTTTGGAGTTCGACTAAGGGATTATGGATTATGTTCTGCGTATTTTCGAAATGTGTTTTCTTTGTAGGATCGGCTCTACTCTTTGAGTAGAGAGATGCCCGTTTTATAGGGGAGGTTTTGTTAGATTTTCGGTAGAATTCTCATAAAACGTGATGTCCGGTCGAATTCTGATTTTAATTCTGTGTCTAGTATTTTAGATCGAGTCTTTAGAACTTCCATTAGATTTATTCTGATTTTTGTTGTCGTTTATTTGTTTAGTTGTGCCGAGACCGAGGCCTAGTAGACCAGGCCCGTCGGATCCATCTCGAGGAGCGCAATAAACAGTGAGTTGTTATTTTATATATATATTAATATGTTTTAGGGTGCATGTTTTAGAAATGTATGGTTTATTTTGATAAAATATGCATAAATGATTTAATTAGTACTTAGGTTTATTTTTGGTATATTTTTTATATATTTTGAATTATATGCATGTTTTATTAAACATTTATACTTAAAATTTTTTTAAATATATTTCTAGTTTATTTTGCAAATATATTGGATTTATTTGACGTATATATACTCGAAATATATCTGGTTTACTTTTGGTATATTTCTAGTATATATGTGGTTTATGTTGCTATTTTATTGAAATTCATGCATAATTTATTTATGAATGTATTTTTTATATATTAATGAAGGATATCAATAGAACGTGCTACTTAGTGGGTAGCACTAAGACCGAGTACGTACCGATACGCTGATAGCATTTAGGCTTCATTACTAACCCATTTTTGGATATTGATCGAATTGATTTGATTTGATGTGAGCTGTGATTTGGGAGTGTGATTGCTGAAGCTTGGTTGACCGAGTGTCTCGGGGCCAATCATACTGACAATCAAACTGTTGGAGCTCGGTTGACTTAGTGTCTCGGGGCCAGTCTACTATCCGAATGGAACAAGTGAATTTATTTGGAATAAGTGAGCATGTATGGCTAGAGTGCTGTCTAACACTATTTTAAGGTTGCGATTTTCTAGGGTTCTATTTAATCCTTCATAAACAGTGATTTGCAGTAAAATATATAAAATGACTTTGTTGCATCTGTGTGTATTTGCTTGTATATATATTTATTATATATACTATTGATTGTGTGCATTGTCATTTAGTATGCATGTATATATATTATAACAATTCACTCAATAAGGTCTGACTCCCCTCCGTTGACTATTTTTTAGGAGAGTCATCGTCTTCAGACCTCAGTAGCAGACCCATACGCTGGATTTCTTTTGCCCCGGCTTCACTATGTAAACTGCTTATCTAAGTTTTACTTTATAATCTAGACACTGCAGTAGTTGTAAACAGTTGTGGGGTTTATGTATTATATTTGTGTGAGTTATGTATCTCAAATATTTGAACTAGATTTGTATTAAAGGAATATTTATATATGTGAGATGAGGATTTAAATCCATTGATGTATATTTACTTATCTTATTTATGATTTTATTTCCGTTGCAGAATACTTTATTTATGTTATTATTATTATTACATGTTTTATTTTATTTTAAGGCTTACTACGGGTTCCGAATTCAAAAGAATTCCCGTTCCCTAGCGCCGGTCATGGCCCCTGTTTTGGATCGTGACGAGGATCTATTATTAGCCATAATTAATTGGTTATGTTATAATCAACTAATTATATTCATTTACTAATTAATTACCATGGGTTGTTATAATCAATTAATTATAAATAGTTAAATCCTTATAAACAACCATTGATTGTGAATGGTTTATATTTATTTACTAACTTTAGTTATCTATTCTAGGAAAAAGATATTGTATATAAATCACATTGCTTGAATGAATTAATCAAGTAATTAAAAGCATTTTCATAACTACAAACTTCTTTTCTCTTGTGTTTTTTTTTTATTTCATCCTCTTTTATTGAGTAGTCCACTTTTAAAGGGAAGTAGTGACACTTATTTCTACTAAAAGTTCTATCTCTTAGAATTGTTGGATCCAATGGTAATAAAGCCCTATATCCGAAAAGGGGTAAAGGTGGTTTATGGTCCTAACTTGCAATTGATGCAAAACTTCTAAAGAAGAACTTTAAGGTCCTTTGCTCATAAATTAGAAGCCAAGGTTAAAGAAAGAAAAAATGTTACGAAAAATAACTAAGACTAGTGATAACAATGATCGTATCACCAAGCTTGAAGAACAAGTGCAATTATTATCAGCATTTATTTATTGACTAGTGGAAAATTTAAAAACCTCGAAACATCCGCATGCATCCCCTTTAAAGAGAAAGGTTGTAGATGACAGCAAGAATGAGGAAGACACCATCCAAGAAGACAACACCAAGGATGAAGGAAATTAGAGAAAAGTAAGTGCCTTAACAATTGATTTTAAGGTTGAAATTCCTACTTACTGTGGTGTTACAAATGCAAAAAAATTAGATAATTTGATAGACACATTAGAAACTTATTTTAATATACGTAAGTATTCTAACTTAGAGTAAATTAAAGAAATTGCTAAGAAAACAATTTTATATAGCTAACTTAGAGTAAATTTAAGAAATTGCTAAGAAAATAATTTTATCCTATTGGCTATGAGGAAGAAAGGTGGTACAAATGGCAACTCTTCAATCAAAAGTTCAGTCAAGTAGTACAAGACTATAACTTTGAATTCCATAACCAAGCTTTGGTATTGAATATAGACATTGAATATTACAATGTCTTTATGAAATATATCAGAGGACTTACTGACTACATATGGAAAGAACTAAAATTGTTCACCATGTAATCGATTGAAGAAGCTACAGTCAAAGCCATTACCATTAAGGCTAAATACAAAAGACTTAACAAGAAGGATGACAAACATACAACTATAAGTAGATATAATTGGAATAATAAAGGCAAACAGATCAAGGATGGCCTGACATAAAAAAAATTACTATGATCACTATAATTCTAGTGGAGACATGTCAAGAACAAGTGCTAGATACTTCATCCTAAGTTGAGACCCAATAATCAAAGGAACAACCAAGAAAGGAATGATAGGAAGGCTATGTCAATAGTGCAATAGGTAGAAGACCTTCCAAAGTTGAAGCAACTTGACACTACACTTGCCTTAATGACTTCACCAACAAATGCTACAGATGCTTATAACCATGAAGAGTTATTCCATTTAAACATTCAAGTGAAACATAGTGTTGTACAAGCAATTATCAATCCTGGAAGTCAGAAGAATCTAATTTTAGAGGCTTTAGTGAAGAAGGTAGGCTTAGAAATAATGCCTCACCCTAAGCCTTATCCACTAGGCTGGATTCAGAAGGACATTAACATACAAATTACAAAGCAATGTACCTTTAAATTTGCAATCACTAATCATTACATGAATGAAGTGACATGCGAGGTGGTTCCATTAGACGTATGCCAAGTTATATTAGGTAATCCATATCTATGGGATCATGATGCAATTCATTATAGGAAGCTTCACAAGTATCATTTTATGAAGGATGGAAAAGAGTTCCATATTAACAGTTGTATGCCCTAAACTATGAAAAATTTGTTAACAGTTAACCAAACCAAGCGATTGGTTAACTCTTATGGATGATTTATTTTATTGATGATTCGACCACAAGATCAATGTGCTGATGTTATCACTTTGTCAACGGTGGCTTTAACACCTTCATAATGTTCTGATATTGGAAAATTGTAGAAGGATTTTAAGGATCTTTTTCAGGATGTTCAAGGATTACCACCGCGAAGAGCTATAGAACATGAAATTCAGTTTGTAAGAGATTCACCTCTAACAAACTTGGGTTTATATCGCACCTCACTAATAAAAAGTGAAGAAATTAAGGAGCAAATATAAGTACTTCTTGAACAAGGAATTATCAAGCCCAACTGATCACCATATGGTTCACCAATGCTATTTGTGCCCAAGAAAGATAGAGGATGGCACATGTGCATGGACTATAGAGCACTTAACAAAATCACTATCAAGAATCGATATCTGCTACCTAGAATTTATGATCTCTTATATCAACTGCATGGTTCTCGCTTTTTCACCAAACTTAATCTAAAATTAGGTTATCATTAGGTACACATCCATGAAAAAGACACTTGGAAAACTACTTTTAAGATAAAACAGGGATTGTTTAAGTGGTTGGTTATGCCATTCGAACTATGTAATGCTCCAGCTACCTTTATACGGCTAATGAATGAACCCTTTCCTTAATGACTTCGTCATTTTCTATTTGTATGACATACTAATCTACAGCATCACATGGGAGGACCATCTCCATCATATTGTTAAGGTTATAGATGTTCTATAATCTAATCAATTATGGTTAAATGTGAAGAAATATGAATTCAAGAAGTAAGAGCTTGTCTACTGTAATAATCCTAGTTTTTAAATTATTTTATTTTAAAACAGGATATGCAGTGTTAATAAAATTTAAAGTTATATTTGATTATTTTATTATCTTGTGATTAATATTTATTATTTTATATTTAAGTATAATTTTCTACGTAAATATTCATTTTAAAACTTATTATTTTGGAATTTATTTATGTTATATTTACTACATTGAAAAGAAGTATTTTAATAATAATATTTAAGTACTAAAGTTATTTTATTTTTAAAATGATGATGATTATTATTATTATTATTATTATTATTATTATTATTATTATTATTATTATTATTATTATTAAAATGCATTATTGCATTATTATTTTATGTGTTATTATATATATACACACATATATTAGGGCTAGTATTATTTTAATTGTGTGTGAATATATGTATGTGTGTGTATATATATATATTAATATACATGTGTGTGGAGATTAGTTTATATATAAAAATATTTTTTTTCTTCTTTCCCATAACTCATTGTAGACACCCAATTTCGGGATGACGTGTTATGGATGCAACAAAGGACTCCAGTGATGAAAATGTCTTCAATACTTAATCATTAAAAATTCTAAGGGTGTAAATGCAGCCTTTAAAGGAAGGATTTAATGTTTTCAGGGACTAAATTGCAAGATTTTTTAGGACCTAATTGCAAAATTTAAATTCTTTCAGGGGCCTTTTTGTAATTAAAAGTTAAAAAAAGGTCAGAATTCCATAATTCTAATCGAAATTCCATAATTCCGATCAGAATTACACCAATTCCGATTGGGATTGTATAATTCCAATCGAAATTACACAATCCCGATCGGAATTGAATTCTTCTGTCTCTGTTTTCCTATTTTTAATTCAGTTTTAATTGGTTTAAAATTCCTAATTAACTCAATCCTAACTGGTTTAAAATTCTTAAATATAATTTTAAGTATTAATCTTATACTTTAGGAATTAGAATCATATTAAGATTAGGGTTAGGCTTCCTAATTCCATTATATAAAGAAGGGAGAAGGAAGAAAAGGAAAAAAGAAAACAATGAAGAGAAAAAAAGAGAGAAGGAAAAGAGAAAAAGAAGAAAAATGGAGGAAGAAGAAAATGTGATTTTATTTCTTTTGAATTTTTTTACAAAAAATTCCTTTTAATTAAAAAATTAATTCAAGATTCCTAGAGAATTTTTGAAGAAGAAAATTTGAAGGCTTATCAAGAATGGTGAACTACCAATCTGAGGAGTACCCTAAATCATTCATAACCATATCATCTTCTTCTTATTCTTTATTTATTTGTTTATTTGTTTTTTTATATTATTATTTTATATTATTATTCTTTCAAGTTATTATCATAATTTGTTCATTAATCATTATTTTATCTTATTTTTTGTGGTGATTATGGAGGAAAACGCATGGTGATCATGTGGGAGGGATGAATTTATGAGAAGTCCGTGGAAGGCTATGGATAAAACCTCATAAAGATTTAGTTTCTAGGGTTTTTTATTTTTATTTTTATTATCTTTATTTTTATTTATTGCTTTATTTTTATTTTATTAACTATTTTATGAATTAATGTAATAGCCCCAATAGTGGGAATAATAAAATTACATGTATGGTTGTTTGTTTATTTTTATTTAATTGGTTAGTAAAATTAAGTTTCAATTAGGTAATTATTTAAAATCAATGGAGGAAGTAGATTAATTTAGATTGCATATTAATAAAAATTAGGGTTTTAGTAAATATTAATTTAATTATTTTATTTGATCTTATTTAATTGTTTCTTTTATGTTTTTATTTGTTTTTGGGATTTATTTATTATTTTTGTGTGTTTTGGGGCCTTAAGCCCACTTTAGGTCTTAATTAATTTATTTAAAGCTCATTTCACTTAATAATTAATTAGGTTTAATTAATTAACATATATTTTTAGGTCCATAATTAATCAAATTTTAGGTTAGAAATATCCTTAGGTCCATTTAGTTAAACATAGGCCCACCTAATTTAATTTAATTAATTTAGACTTAGACCACTTAATTTAAGCCTTCTTTCAAAATTTGTAGATTTGAGATCGCTATTTAATTAAAATATATATAATTAGGCCCACTAATTTGAATACCTTCATAACATGTAGAATTAGACCCATTTTTAGAATTAAAATACATAGACGTAGGTTCATTTAATTAAAATCAAAAGGAATTAGGTCTTTAGGTTCACTTATAATTTAAAATATGTAGACTTTAGCTCATTTATTTAAAATCCATGTAGATTAGACTAACTTAGGGATTATGTGATTTATTGAATGCATTATTTACTTGTATATTTCATGATTAGTTTGCCTTGGAGTTGATTGTTTTGGGTTTATATGAAATTGCATGTAAATAGAGAATAAGATAATAATTCATAAAATAATTCTAAATGAACACAAGACTGAAAGAAGTTAGTATTCCGTATCCAAAATCTCTTGGTTGTGGTGCTAGCTTTCTTTTAGGGAATCGAGTACCACATTTTCAATTTGTCCCAATTATTACCCTGGGTGGCGACTCCTCATCTCCATGCTATGTCTTTGTGACAATGGTTAGTGTGTTCTCTAGAGCCCTAAGTTCAAAAAATGTAGTGGTTGCTAAAATCTTGCACGCGCACTAAACCCCGCCATCTACACCCACCTTCTCCCCCTCCTCCGTCTGTCACGTCATTTCCCTACCATCGGTGTGCCTCTCCCTCCTCCGACTAGTCACTACCTTCTTCTCTAGCCTTCCCGTCGTCGCTTGCATATCGACCGTCGTCGAAGAAGCAGAAAAACAACAACATCAGCGACAGTAGCTTCCAGCGTCGTTCAACCCATGTCCGGCCACCATTCTTTTCACCGCCAGTCTCTTTCTCTTCCTTCGACACTGATGAGTATGAATTCAAGCTCCTTTTAGCATAAAAACTCGATTTGGTGAGGTGTTGATCAAGTTTTAGAATTCAATCACTTAGGGTTTTTGATTTTTTTTTAGGGTGTTAATGGTTGATTCATGAAAATTCCTTTACAAATGTTGATTATACTAGCTTAAGCTACTCCCATGAATTTTTGTGTGATTTTTAAAAATTATTTTGATTTTTGTAAACTTTTGAATATTTTATTATTATTTTATTAATTTTTGTAAATTAATTATATAAATTATGAAAATGTGATTTTTGGTGTTATTGGTAATTATTATTAATTTTAGAGTTGAGTTTGTAATTTTTGTGATTTTTATATAATTTTTATAATTATTTTTAATTTATGTCAATTTTGAAAATTTTGGTTAAAAATATATTTTGTTAGAAATAATTGGTTAATTATATGTTTTTGTGGATATTAATGAGACATATGTTGAGAAAAATAATTTTTGTGTATTTATATAATTTTTATTGAATTTTTTAGTATTATTAGTACTTTATGTATATTTTTGAATATTAGGGTTATGTCACAACCTGAACTCGAGGGCACGTGACCGGCACTAGGGAATACGTAGGCGTAAGGTCCCCGAAACTCGTAGTAAGCTTAAGAAAAGAAAGATAAAACCTTACAATTTAAAACTTTATTTCATAACAGAACACATTATCAAACTGATTTTTCTGAAATTAAAACATAATTGAGTACATAAATAAAATATTCTCCGGCGTCACACATCATAAATCATTGTACATAAGCACGGTTCATTGAAATAAAATACATAAATATATTTAAGTCATACAAATTCTTAGTATAGTCACTACTGTAGCTTTCTAGAGTTACTACTACAGTACAGCTTACAATGACCTATATAATATGGCCGGTGATGAAGAAATCCGGCGTGGAGTCAGTCTGAGGTCAAACTCCCAAGCTCCTGAAAGAAATAAATTAAGGGGAATCAGACCTCACTGAGTAAGTCAATAAAAAGAGCTGTAAGGTTTGAAAACCCTTTTTGAAAACCATATAGTTATAGTGAAAATAATTTATAATGTATAGATATAGCTTTTTGAAAAACCTCGGTAGAACCCTAAACCCAAAGTTCTAAATAGCCAACCGAGCCCACTTATTCCAACTAGACTGTCGGTCCCTAAGAGCAAAGGCATCAATCGAGGCACCAAGTCACAGTCATTCACTTAATCTAAATATATGGTACTGTCAGTCCCCAAGAGCTAAGGCATTAACCGAGGCACCCATCCCAGTCCATTATTAACTTTCCAATTATTGGTGGTCCCCGAGAGCAAAGGCTTCTACCGAGGCACCTGTCCCAGTTTACATCCATAAGTTATATATATATTGGATCAATCTCTCAATCTTTACCATGTGCACACGGTCCTGATAAAACCCACCAGGTAGCCCGTTCTACCAAAATTTTTCAAAAATTGATTTTAAATAAATAAAATGCGCTTAAACCTTAAATAGCAGCATTAAGTTAAATAAATCATATAATAAATATTATAAACATGAGCGCACATAGTCTTTAAATAAAACACACACACAAGTCATTTTATCGACTTACAAGATGAACGAGAAGGCTGACGACCGCGCGTCTGCCTCAATCCCACGGCTTCTGCTCCGATATGCTCTACAAAAGAAATTAACAGATCGAATTTAAAAACATATCTATGGAATTGAAATCGAAAATCAACAAAAATAGTGAAATTCTAGGCTGACTCGAGGAAGACTAGATAAGACTCGATAGATAGGAAAAAGCCTAATTAACGGTAGAAATTTATTACGAATATCATGTTTTACGAGGAAATCTACCAAAATTTCGGCAGAGTCTCCTCTACAAAATGGACATCTCTCTACCAAAGGTAGAGCTAAACCTGTATAAAAACGCACTTCTAATAATCGCAGACATTCACACTCGAGTCGGGCTTCCAAAACTACAATTAGCCCCGACTGAGATCAAAATCCAACAAAACATCACAAAAATATATATTTTTGGAAACAATATTCAAAATTAACATTACTTAATGAAAATTACCCATTAATTTATATAAAAAAAATCCTCTAAACCTCTTAAATATTAATAAAACTAATTAAAATATATTTTAACTATAATTAGCATAAAATTACATATTTATCCAAATAATAGGAAAATAATATTCAAAATAATACCAAATATATTATTAAATTTTAATTTTGAGAAATTTTTGCTAATTGGTCTAAATTAGTAGATAATTTGTGAAAATCCTTTTAAATTCCTTGTTTATTATTAAAACCAACCAAAATTTATTATTTAACTATATTTAACAAAAATTACATTTCTACCCTTATAATATACAAATGTATATAATACCTTATTAATATTAAAAATTCCTTGAAAAATTATACAAACATCTAAAAAATCATTTTCTCTACATTAAACATCTTAATATAATTAAAAACATATAAATGACTACTAATTTCTTCTAAAAATATAATTTAACCTAATTATTCATGTTTGACATAAACTTAAAAATATTAATAAAAATAGTATAAAAATCACAAAACCATAATTTAATTTCTAAAATTAATAATATTTGGTAATAATATCAATTATCAAAATTTCATAATTTTTAACAATAAATTTCGAAATTAACAAAAATATTAATTAAATACTCAAAATTTACAAAATTTATAATTAATACCAAAATTTCCAGAATCTTAAATAAAAATCAATACACAAAAAAGTAATTAACCTAATTACTAATTGAACTCAAATAACAACCAATTAAACCAACTAAATATCAAATAATTTTAACAAAAATTTCTGCATAAATACAATAATCCACCAAAATTTTCAAAATAATTAAAATTGTCCTCAATCAACAATAAACCACCACAACAACCTAAGATCTATCAAAGTCATTCAAGAACCGAGAGGAAAAAAAGGAAAGAAATGAGGGGATGCTACTCACTAACTAACAGAACGGATCGGAGGAAGGAGAAGAAGACCTGTTGCCACCGGAGATGGGGAAGATGGAGGCAGCTCAACGCAGCAAGGGGACAGCACGGACAGAGGAGGACCAACTCTAGGCAGAACGGGAGGTGCAAGGCAGCTGCGCGAGGAGGAAGAGGTGCTGTCTCATGAGGACGAAGAAAGGCAATAGTAGCAGCAACCTGTAAGCTCAGTCCACGGCGGAGATGGAGTTTTCAGGCGGTGGGGAAGGCAGCACAGTGAGAGGAAGGGGTGGCATGGGTGACAGACGAAGGAGGAAGGGTGAGGATGATGGTTTTGGGGCTTATATATGTATATATATATATGTGTGTGTGTGTATGTGTGTGTGTGTGTGTGTGTGTGTGTGTATGAATAAGAATATTATCCTAATTGTATGTACTATATATGTATGCACACACTTGAATATATGTATATACATGTATATATATATATATATACACACACACACACACTATTATAATAAGCTTATATTACACACACACACACACACACGCACACACACACACATATATATAACACTCTTACCTTATAGTATAGTCACATAGTTTAATATTTATATATATACACATAAAATGGTCCCAATTACAATATATATACGTATATGCACACACATGCACCTATATGTATATATATACATATATATACCTAACCAAAAATAGTACTTATATCGAGTAATAAAACCTTAAAATAATGTTAACATAAATATATCGATTAAATAGTTTAGATAAGTAACATTTGTATAAAATAAAAATTTAAATTTAATTATTAATAGCTTAAATTCGGAAATGGATTCATTTAAATAAAAATATAGGGTATTACAAGTTAATTGTGTAATTTGGTGATAATTTTAGTTAAATATTATGTTTAATTGGTTTTAATAATATTTGAGGAATAAAAATGATTTTTACAAATTATTTACTATTTTTAACTAATTAATACTAATTTTTGAAGATTATTTTCAAATAATATATTATATACTATTTTTGTAATAAAATAGATTTTTAGTAAATTTTTATATAAAATTTGACTAATTAAATTATTTGGAATTATAAAATGAATTTCATTATTAATTGTGTAATTATTGGAAAAATGGATTTTTTTTATAATATTATATTATTATTTAGGGTTTTTAAGTAATTATTGGGAAAATAATTATTTTTTGTGTTTTAATGTTAAATATATTATATTTTGATATTTTGAGGGTATTTATGGTAATTATTAATTTTTAATATATTTTATTATATTATTTGAATTGTGGTGAATTGTGGACCGCGGTTGGGGAATTTTGTAATTCTGGATCCCAACCGAGGGTTGTGTGGATTTCTATATTCGAAGTGTATTTTTCTTATAGGACCAACTCTACTTTTTAGTAGAGAGATGTCCATTTTACAGAGGAGGTTCTGCCGAATTTTTGGTAGAATTCTCGTAAAACGTGACATCGGGTCTAATTCCTATTCTATGACTGTTTGTATTTTGTACTTCTACATCGAGTCTCTAGAAGTCTAAGTTAGATTTATTCTAATTTCATGATCATTTTTATTGTTTAGTTCCACCGAGACCGAGGCCTAGCGGACTAGGCCCGTCGGACTTGTCTCGAGGAGCGCATCCATGTGAGTTGTTATTTTATATATACATTGCGTTTAGGTTGCATGTTTTAGAATTTTATGTTTTAAATGTATAATTTTGGATAATTGTTTTATTAAATGCTTAAGTATATGTTAGGTATATTTTTAGTATATTGTTGGTATATTTTGAAATAAATGCATGTTTTATTTTTGAATTATACCTAAATTATTTTTAAGTATGTTATTGGTTTAATTTAGTATATTTCATGATTTGTTTGAATTGATTTTACATATATATACTTGAAATATACTTAGTTGATTTTAGGTATATATATGGTTTATTTGATCATTTTGAATGCCATTTTACATTATTTATTTTCGAATGTATGTTTTATTTTTAAACGAAAGATATCGATAGAATGTGCTTCCTAGTGGACAACACTATGACCGATTATGTATCGGTGCGATTGATTACCGGTTAAATTACTAACTTATTTATGGATTATGAATTGATTGATTTGATTAATGTGTGATGTGATTGAGGGTGTGATTGATGGAGCTCGGTCGACTTAGTGTCTCGAGGCCAATCTACTGTCCAATTGGATTAAGTGAATTTATTTATAATTAAGTGAGCCAGTATGGCTAGAGTGATTTCTATTGTTAATTGAGGTTACGATCATTTAGGGTTTTATTTGATCCTTCAAAACTTTTATCTTTTAGTATCATGAAACAAAATGATTTCAGCATCTGTGTGTACATGCTTGTATATTTATTTATTATATACATATGGTTGTTTGCATTTGTCATTTAGTAATGTGTGTATATATATTATAACAATTCACTCAATGAGGTCTGACTCCCCTCCGTTGATATTTTTACATGAGAGTCTTCTTCTTCAAACCTCAGCAGTAGACCTATCTGCCAAATTTTTTCCACCCTGGCTCTATTATGTAAATTATCTACTTAATTATTTATTATTGTACTCTAGAAAACTGCAATAGTTATGATTTGTATTAGTAGTGAGTTTTATTTATTTTGCTACATGAGATTTTAATTCAGATGTTTAATCTAAATATTGTAATAAATTATTTCATGATATGAAGGAGTTTATTTTATCATATTAAATTGGAATTTTAATTACGGTATATTTATGTTATTATATTTTATTTATTGTATGTTTTTATTTTTATTTTTTGCTTGCTATGGGTTCCGGATTCGAAAGAATTCTCGTTCCCTAGCGTCGATCATGGCCCCTGATTTGGGTCGTAACATCTACCTAGGGTTCATTGTTGGTATAAGAAAGCTCAAAGTGGATCCAAAGAAATTATAAGTTATCAATCAATGGCCCACACCCCATTCAGTGACCAAAGTTCAAAGCTTTATAGGTGCATGCCAATATATGAGAAAGTTCATTAGACATTTTTCTCTAATTGCAGCACCATTACATTCTCTTATGAAGGCCAATCAAAAGGTTAAATGGTCAAAGAAACATGAAGAATCCTTCTATTTATTAAAATGGAAGATTACCGAGGCCCTAGTATTATCATTGCTAAATTTGTAGAAAGCATTTAAAGTAGAAGCATATGCATCCAATTATGCAATGGGAGCCATATTACTTCAGGATGGCAAACCAGTTGCATACTATTCTGAGATGTTCAGTGGACCAATATTGAACTATCCAACTTATCACAAGGAGCTATATACCTTGCATCAAGCAGTGAAGCATTGGAGAGCTTATTTGTTAAAGAAGGAAGTTGTGGTACACTCTAATCATAAACCTCTTCAGTATCTAACTACACAGCAGAAGTTATAGCAAATTTGACATATGAAATGGATGTCTTACTTACAATAATTCAATATTATAAAATGTTTGGAAACATTTTGGCCTCCTAACATTAATTATATCATACAGAGATAGTTGATTCTTAGGCTATTTCTGGAGGTCATTCTGGGGAATGATGGATACTAAGTTAATGCACAGTATTGCTTTTCATCCATAGACAGATGGACAAACAGAGGTTATTAATCAAACTATGGTACATTTATTAAGGCATTATAACTCCAAGCATCCAAAAATATAGGATGAAAGTCTCCCCTACTTACAATTTGCTTTTAACCAAGCAATTCATGGCTCCACATTGAAATCTCCTTTCAAAGTTTATTTGGGTTACTTACCTCAAAGCCCTTTTGACATGGCATTCACTACAGGTGACAAATTTTTAAGTGGAAAGGAAGAAGAAGAATATGTTTGAGCAAAGAAATTTTTCAAACAAGTTAGAAAGATTTATTCAGAAGTGGAAGCACAACTTCAACATTCTCAATAAAGATATAAAGCTTGCCATGATAAACACCGTGTGCCATGTCACTTTAAAGAAGGTGACCTAGTATGGCTACACCTCAATAAGGAGCGGTTACAAGGAGAAGGAAAGAAATTAAAGCTTATTAGATATGGACCATTCACAATCATCAAGAAAATTGGTGATAATGCCTTCTAGCTCAACCTACCACCATACAAGCATATGTATTCAGTCATCAATGCCAAGAACTTAAAGCTCTTTGAACCATCTCTATTGGATGATGATCTTGATGAGAATGCCAGTCTTCCCTCAGTCAATGACTTAAAGATAGAATAAGAAGATCCTTTAGATGATGATTGTATATTGGAGCCCAAGGTTTATGAAACCCAACATGGAAAGTATGAGTATTTTCGTATAGGTAGAAAAAGTCAACTTCCTGACACATCTAAAGGGTACATACAGGATAAGGCAGTTAGAGAGTTTCCTCATCTTAACATAACTTGAGCAGGAGCTCAAGGTTCATAAATGGGGAAGCCATTATCCAGTAGGATATATTATTAGCCATAATTAATTGGCTAAATTATAATCAGTTAATTATATTTATTTACTAATTAATTACCATAGGTTGCTATAATCAATTAATTATAAATAGTTAAATAACCATTGATTGTGAATGGTTTATATTTATTTACTAACTTTAGTTATCTATTCTAGGAAAAAGATATTGTATATAAACTGCATTGCTTAAATGAATTAATCAATTAATTAAAAGCATTTTATAGCTACAAACTTCTTTTCTCTAGTATTCTTTTATTTCATCCTCTTTTATTAAGCATTCCACTTCTAAAGGGAAGTAGTGACACTTATTTCAACTAAAAGTTCTATCTCTTAAAAGTATTGGAGCACTCCCTCAACATGTGACACCTTAAATCCTAATTTCGCTATTGCAGTTAATCAATCCACCATAATATATATTAGATTCTTTGTAAATATACATTAATTGGACCTCCCAATCCTATTGTAGGAGTGCTTGAATGGAAGCAACCAAGTGACCATGGCCATGAAAACCACAAAAGCGAGATTGTATAAGCTAAATTGCACATCAGTTATCCGTTTCTAAGATTACTCTCAAGAACCCCAACTCCCATGCTAGTATCAACCCATCCCAGATGGCCCATAGCTCCACCATAGTTATTGAACACCTCCTAATTTTTACAATAAACCCTAACACCCAATCGCGTCCCTCACCATACCTTCTAAGGTAACTAGCTATAAGATATTATCAAAGGCTCCATCAGTGTTAACCTTTTACCAAACCTTCAGGGGGATGGCTTCCATCCCACAGGCTGTTGTACCATGAGCTTACCAAAAGCTGTAAGCTGCCCAAACCTCCACAGCCTACCATTTATTTCATAAGCTCTCCCAAAAACATCTACCACTTTATTAGATAAAAATATATGTTTATCTCTAAGTTCATAAGGAAAAATAAATTTGATCTTAAAAAATTTAAGAACACCGATCCAAACATAATTTTAAAAAAAATAAATTCTCATTTAATAAAAGTATTAAATAATTATTTTTATATTCATGAGATTTATTGATACTAATATGGCATTAAAAATTTTTACTTATTGAAAAAAGAAGAGAGCTTCACTGTTGTGCAATCCACTGGTATTTGAGTCGTATAACCTCCTAAAAAATTTTTAAAAAAAATCTTATGTATAGATTTTTATGTAAATTATTTTAAATAAATTATATATCTATCTCACCCACTTTAAAAAAATTAGGAAAATTTTAAAATTTCATTTCATCTTGATAATATAAAGAAGAAGAGAAAATTTGTATATTTTAATCTATACAAGGTACATGCTTATAGATACAACCACTACTCTACTTTAGGAAAGAATAAACTAATTACTTTAGGAAATATTAGACTAATTCCTCTAATAAGTTTATTTTACATATTCCTATAATTAAGATATTCCTATTTTACATGTACTATTCTGTAACACTCCCCTTTAAGCTAGTGCATGGATGTTAATCATGCCCAACTTGCTACAAATGTATTCTATCCAATCTGCATTTAGCACTTTTGTAAACACGTCTCCTAGTTATTCTCTAGTCTTCATTTACTATATGGATATCAAGTTCTATTGTATTTTCTCTCAAATAAAGTGACAATCAACCTCTATATGCTTGGTTCATTCATGAAAGATAGGATTGAAGCAATATGTATAGCAGCTTAGTTGTCACACTATAGTTTAGCTAGTATTAGCACTTAAAAGCCAACTTATGTCAATAGTTGATAAATCCACTTCACTTTACAAACTAATTATGCCATTTCCCTATATTCAGATTCTGCACTTGAGCAAGAAAGAACATTTTGCTTTTCACTTTTCCATGATACTAAGTTTCCTCCAAAGAAGACACAATAACCTGTGGTTGATCTATTATACACTTTAGATCCTGCCCAATCTACATAAGAAAAGCACTCAATGTAGTTATGTCTATGATTTATATAAAGTATTCCTCATCTTATAGCACCCTTTAATTAACAAAGGATTTGCTCTAGAGCCTCCCAATGATGAATGTGGGTTCTGACATAAACTGGCTTACAATATTAATAAAGTATATAATATCAGGGCGAGTTACCATAAGACAGTTCAACTTTCTAACTAGTCATTTGTACTTCTCAGGATCTTCAAATACCCTTCCTTCTTTTGTAAGTTGCATATTAGGAAGCATTGGTGTATTACATGGTTTATCCCCTAACTTTCCTATTTCTTTCAATAGATTAAGAACATATTTTCTTTGAGATAAGAAAATATCTTTCTTACTCTATAGCACCTCAATACCCAAGAAATGCTTCAATATACCTAGATCTTTAGTCTGAAATTGGGTGTGAAGATAGGATTTAAGAGTTGAGATACATAGACTATCACTCCTAGTAATCATAATATCATCAACATATACCACAAGAAGAAGAATACTAGAGTTAGACTATTTATAGAAAACTAAGTGGTCATATTTGCTTTTCTTGAGCCCAAATTGCTCAACCACTTTACTAAACTTCCTAAACAAAGCCCGAGGACTCTATTTTAGCCTATACAATGATTTTTGGAGATGACAAACCTTACTAGACTCCCCCTAAGTAACAAACCATGTGGTTGCTCCACATACACCTTAAGATCACCATGCAAAAAGGCATTCTTAATATCTAACTGATAGAGAGGCCAATTATAGGTGGTTGCTAAAGAAATAAACAGATGAACAAAGGTGAGTTTTGCTATAAGAGAAAATGTATTTGAATAATCTACCTCATAATTCTGAGCATATCCTTTAGCTACTAGACGAGCCTTAAAATGGACCATTGAACCACCTGTATTAACCTTAATTGCAAACACCCATTTACAACCAATAGTTTTCTTTCCTATAAGTAAGGTTACTAATTCCCAAGTACTATTAGTATCTAAAGCAGTCATCTTCTCTAGTATAGCATCACACCAACCAAGATGAGATAAGGCATCATGAAAGTCTTAGGTAAGGAAATAAAGTTAAAGGAGGTTAAAAAAGCATAAGTTTTAGGAGATAAATGATCTAAGGAAACAAAAGATGAGATTGGATATGTGCAGCGATGTTTACCTTTTTGAAGAGTAATAGGAAGATCAAGATCACTATATTATAGACCAATGAGGAAGAAGAAATTGGTGGAGGATATTAAGCGGGAGGCTCCCTACATCTGGAGTAAACTTGTAAAATTAGTGGTGGTGGGTGTGCAATATGGGGAGCATGTGTTTTGATTGCATAGACCAAATCATCCTCTTCTTCCAAAACTAGGAAAGGAGAAGGTGAGGAAAAGAAGGGGGTGTTCTCAAAAAAGGTTTACATTAGTAGACACAATGTATTTATTAAGACTAGGATAGTAACATTGGTAGCCTATTTAAAGGCGGGAATATCCTAAAAAAACACTTGAGAGACTTAGGGTATAACTTAGTGATCTGAGGACTAACATCTCAAATAAAATAAGTACTTACAAAAATACAAGGTTTAATGTGGAACAAGGGTTTTGATGGAAAGAGGACACTAAAGGGTTGAAGAATAGAAGAAGGAAGATGATTAATCAATAAGCAAGTAGTGGAAACTGCATCAGCCTAAAAATTTTTAGGAACATTCATGTGGAATAAGAGTGCTCTAGTTATCTCAAGAAGATGCCTATTCTTTCACTCAGCTACCCCATTTTGGAAGGTGTATTAACATAAGGGACTGATGAAGGATATTATATTGAGTCATATATGTTTGAAAAATATGAGGGAAATATTATTTGCCATTGTCACTTCTTAAGGTTTGTACAGAAACATTAAACTGTATTTTAATTTTAGCACAAAAAGCACTAAAGTGAGAAAATAACTCAGAATGATTTTTCATTAAATAAAGCCAAGTCATGTGGGAATAATGATCAATAAATGTAACAAAATATCTAAAACCAGTTTTAAATAGAATTGAACATAGACCCCAAACATCATAATGAACTAACTCAAAAGGAGAAATAGCCATTTTATTAACTCTAAGAATTGAAGACAGATGATGATATTTAGCAAACTAACAAGACTCATAATCCAAAGCAGATACATTATGAAACATGGGATATAACTTTTAAAGTAAAGCAAGAGATGGATGTCCCAACCGACAATGAACTTCAAACGATATTAAAGTACTAGAACACGCAATAGGTCTTGGAATTGGACTGTCTAGAACATAGAGACCACCCGATTCATGTTTGGTACTAATAGTCTTCTTCATCATTAGATCCTAAAATACATAGTAATCAAGGTAAAATAAGGCACAACAATTTAATGAATGAGTGAGTTTGTTGCCAGATATTAGATTAAATAAAAATTATAGTAGACTGAATAAAAAAGATAATGAAAGTGAAGAAGTTAGGTTGACTGTGCCAGAACCAAGGACCTGTGAGGTAGATCCATTGGCTAATGTGACTTGGGTGGGGGAAGAAAGGGGTTGAAATGTAGAAAATAGATGGGAGTTACCTGTCATATGATCGATTTCACCCAAATCAATTATCTATTTATATGAGGATGAAAGAAGACATGTAGGAGATTTACTTGATTCAACAATAGCAGTGATAGCAGGAGATGAGGACTTTAGTGCTTCCTAATACTAAGTGAACTTCGCAAACTCCTCTATAAAAACAAATATTGTTTGTTCAGATGGTGGGTTAATTATTGCAACATGGGTTGTTGGAGAAGTGTGAGGCCTATGGAGTAATTTTCTGCATGTTTTTTGAGTATGACCTGGCTCATAATAGTAATAATAAACCACTCCCCCTAATGTTGAATTATGATGGTCCCGAGTATTAAATCCTCTCCCTTCACCTCTGCCCCAATTAATGGTGTTATGATTGATAAATGCAACAAAAGGGAGAGAAATAGGAGCACTAGTCTCTATCCTAAGCAAACAAGTGAATGTCTCTTTGAGGGATGAGATTTCGATGTTAGAGAGGATCTGTGATTTCATAGGTTCAAATTAAGAATTAAGCCAAGCTAAAAAAACTCATGATAGCCATTTATTCTCGTTATGTCTGCTAAACTTTTACATCATGACTAAAAGGTAGTAATACATTGAGCTCCTTATAAGTCCTTTTAAATTTCATAAAGTATGCTTAAAGAGTCTGATGTTGTTGGTTAGCCTGATAAAAGTCTTTACAAACTTCATAAACACAAGATAAGTTACCATTCCCAGAGTACAAAAACTCCAAGTACTCTATCAATTCTTTGATATATTCATAATGATTTATTAAAAAAAAAACAATCTCAGTGTCAATAGAGTTTTGAATTTGTAAGAATAACTGAGCATCATCTCTTAGCAAAGTCTGTTTAGTATTATCTATAGGTGGTGCATCAGTAAGGTGAGCATCCAAAGAGATGCTTCTTAAATAAATCCAAACTGTCTTAGACCAAGCCAAGTAATTTGAACCCCATTAATTTATGGTCGTTGATTTTTAACATCACAGGAATAATATCAACAACACTCTTTTGTTCTTCCATCATATTAATAAACTAATCAAAGAGAAAAAAAACAACACTAGGAGCTAATAAAACACAAAGATCTCAATAACCAAGTTACCTAAAAAAGATCACCCAAATAGTATTAATATGTTTATTATTTATGTGTTTTAAAGTTGAATTTTAATAAATTTTAAATAAAGGATAAATTACTTTAAGTAATTTTTGGGTTTAATTAGGAAATTTTTATAAGTTAGTATTTATTTAGGATTTTAATTATATATTGTATATTTGGGAAGTTTTATTTGATTTTTAATTAGTTTTTGTGTTTTACATCTAATGTGGGCCCCAAAACATTAAAGAAGTTGATATGTTTTTTTATAGCATGGCATGCATATATCGTGTGATGAAAAAACAAATGAGGCAAGCCATACATGAGCCATGAAGAAGCCAACTACATTTGAATGTTAATAGAGCATTGTCATAGCATGCACATGCCGTGTGAGTGAAGAATTCTGACCCAGAATGATACACAACTAATAAACTTGCCCATGTTGGAAGTTGTATTGTGTGTTGAGCAATTCACGGATGTATTTGAATGAAGCACGGTCGTGCTTCAAAACCATGTCACGAAGGCAGGAATGTCCTATTTTGACAATAAGAAGGAATTAAAAATCAAAGAAAATTCTTTTCGTACCCTAGCACTATATAAGGAATAAAGTCCTTTTTGAAGGATGGAGAGAGGAGTCGCAGAGATAAGGAGATGGCTAGAAATAAATCAACAAAGACTAAGAGCTTACTTTATTATTTTTATCTTCTTGTATTCTTAATTTTAATTATGGATTTCATCATAGCCATGTGTGGCTAATTTTTCTTTTAAAGTCTTGGTTAGGAGTAGTTATTCTATGACATGATTTGAACATAAGTTTTTATATATTTGATTTAAATTTCATTTAATTCTTTGTGTTGTAATATTTACCTTGTTATCATTCCAGACCTATTTGATTGCATATTTATGGATGAATTTTCCAATGAGAATTAGGGGAATTCATTAGCTTAAAACACTTAAAACTTAGATCACTTGACCATGAGAGTAGACAAGCTCTTTAGGGAGTCACGACAATAGATTATGGTGAAAAATTAATTGCTAAAGATCTTAATGAGCTTGAATTAAATTATTAATCACAAGAGTAGGTTAGATTTTAATCCTTGCATGCTTAATTAAACTTGAGAAAGTCTTTAAGTATTTTAGAGTAATTACCTTTAACTAAATTTAAGATTTCTTTTAATTAAGTTTCTGCTATTTAAATTTTAAATCTTGCTAAATTATTCGATTTACTAGCTAAGATCATAGGTAAAAACTGTTAGTAATCAATATACAGTCCTTGAGGGAATGATATCTTTCTATTGCAACCACAACTGTGTGCTTGCGGATTTAAAATGCAACAAGTATGCAAGAGGCAAGAGAATATGAAACCAAAGTGTTGATAAGGGAACTAACCACACAAGAAGGTCTGAAATAAGAAGATGATTCAAGAGAGACTACTGCTAAGAAAATAGAACATCCTAAAATAGTCGAATCAGAACATGTAACGCTTCTATTCACCGAGCAGCAGCAGAAAAATCGCTGAAAAAATTGGTCTTCTGCTCATAAGGTAGACTTAAAAAGGGAAAAAAATCTAAGCCACACCCTAGGGCTATGATACCATGATAACATAAAGAAGAAGAGAAATCCTATATATTTTAATCTATACAAGGTACATGCTTATATATACAACCACTACTCTACTTTAGGAAAGAATAGACTAATTACTTTAGGAAATATTAGACTAATTCCTCTAATTAAGTTATTACTATTTTACATTTTCCTATAATCAAGATATTCCTATTTTACATGTACTATTTTGTAACACATCCTATCTATTTTTTTTAATTCGCATAAAAACATAGTTAAGGTATCTTTAGTGTCATATCCACATGAGCAAATGACATAAATACAAAAAAAAAAAAATGAACAATTAGTTAACACTTTTTAAATTAGAAATTAAATATTTTTAAAAAAATTTATTTATATTTAATGTTAGGCGATAACACACTTTTATCTAATGTAGATTTAAAATAATATAATATTGTATTTGAATGCAAGTATTCATTTTGAAATTTTGAATTTCAAATATTAAATTTTCAATATAAAAATTTTCAGTTACATGTAATTAAATATTATTTCAAATTCTTATTGAATGAACTTTATGGATTTATTTTAAATTTTCATTAATACAAATTGACATAGTTATCAAATTTGATTGAAATTTAAATTATTCTTGACTCCAAAGCTTTGATTATAATACAAATTTATGCTCAAATATCTTATATTCAAATATAACATGTATATATATGTACCAAAAGATATTTATAATTTGTTCTCCCTTTGTAGCCTAGTGAATCAGGTAATGGATATTATAAAATGAGGTTATTGATTTAATCCCTACTATTTCCTTGACCTCTCAATCATATATATATATATATATATATATATATATATATATCATTTATTAAGGATCTAAAATTAGATTAAAACGTTATGAATATATTGTTATCATTTTTTTCTTTTATCGTGATCCAATAATAACAATAGTTTTTTTCATTTTGTAAATTTTGGATTGATGACAAAAAAAAAAAAATTGAAACCAACTCAAAGTTTCAGATATCATTTGATTACATTCAATTAAAAAAAACAACAACAAAAAATAATAAAAGACGGATTTGGAGAATTTTTTTTGTCAAGATCTTTCCCGAATTTAGCAATCCAACAAATTCTCTATCCAAAAAAAAAAAAAATCCCACAATCTCTATAACCCTATAACAAAAGAAAAAAAAAGGGTGCAAAACTAGCTTCAAGTATATACTTACAGGCATGCATGCATAGTAACATTAAGTTGATAGCAGCAAAGTCCTTTAATCCCTCTTTTAAATCAATGGAAGCTGTTCTCTCTAACTGAAGCTTACTAGCTCAAGCTCAATCTTAGATGAATGATCTATGGTATTTTTCTCAATTGTTCATTGATATCGTTCAAAATATCCAGAATATAAAGATGAGCATCATTACCTGGAACTACCAAGGATAAGGGGGAAGATTCATGCCTAGAGTTCTTAAGGATTTGGTACAACAACACAATCCAAATATGGTATCTTTAATTGAAACAAAATAGAAGCAACACAAATTGGAGAAACTCATAGAAGATCTCAACTTCAACCAGGTATCATATATGGAACCGAGACGTAGATCAGGAGGTCTGGCTATTTAGTGGAAAGAGCCTTGGGATCTTTAGATCTGCTATAAATCAGATCATTGTATAGATGCACTAATAAAGGAAGATATAAATTTACGATCTTAGGCTTCTATGGAGACCCATAACAGAGAAAAGAGAAGAAACATTACAGGAGATTCGAAACTGATCTGAGCAAATCTCGGAGCCTTGGATTGTAGCTAGGGACCTTTTTTTGGTGAAAACACAAGGCAAACAGCCCAAAACAAACAAAGCTAACCGCTAGAAGAACTAAAGGAAGCTAAATGAGAGCAATCAAGAGACAACAGTTCTTGAATAATAACCGGTGGGGAGCTGAGGATAACCAAGTCTGTAGAGTTGGATTTAGCACCCTCCTTAGCAAGCAAATCTACGCAGGCGTTGGAGTCTCTCCTTGTGAAGGTGCAACTAACATCCCAACCTTTATTCATTAAGCGCCTGATAGAGTTAACTAGGTTGCTGCTACTACCAAAAACCTTGTTTACACCATTAATAGCCTCCATTGCCAAGAGAGTCAATCTCAATAACTATATGAAGGAAGCCTCTATGCTGAGCAATTCTCAAATCAATAAGAATACCCCATAGTTCAGCCTCAAGTGATGTACAGATACCACAACCCTGAACAAAACCAAGAGCCACTCATCCGCTTGGTTATGAAACAGACCTCCAGCACCAGCTTTCAAAGTTTGAGGGAAGCAACTACCATCAATATTAAGCTTAACAATACCAATATCAGACTATTTCTAGAATATGGACTGGTGAAGGGAAGAATTCAAAAGGGATAAGTCAGAATAGCTAAAAATAGTATTAACGGTTTCCTGACAGCGGAGTTGAATGTTAGAAAGAGCCGAAACCAAAGGCATGACTTGATTATTAAAAATAAACTGGTTCCTCCATTGCCAAATGAGCTAAATAGAAACTCTAAAAACGAGTCTCCACTCTATTCCATTCTCTGAAATTACTCTTGAACTAATGTTGACATGAATCCAATCCTCAACATCCAAACTAAAGAAATTTGAGTTGCAATTCTCTGCACAGAGCCCTTGCGAGATCCTTGAGACTAAAGGACAATCTCTCAAGGCGTGAATCACTGAGTCGTCGTCTAGGCCACACTGGGGACAAATAGGCGATGGTAAGAGCTTCCTCTTAAAGCACAAGAGACTAGTAGGAATTCTCTCCCTATTGACCAACCAAAGAAATGAACAAATTCGCTGGGGGCCTTTCCATTTCCAGATTTTCGACCACAGAGGATTGGGAGGAGTTGAATCATTAGCACTAATAGCTTCATAAGCAGATTTAGATGTGAATCTACCAGAGGGAGACAAGTTCCAATATAAGCTATTAGGAGCATTTTCAACAGAAGGCAGCATGGTAGATGCTAGTTGAAGGAGAGCATAATGGGGAAGCAAATTATTCAGGGATGGCCAACACCACTGACCATTGTTGTTAACATACGAGGCCACTGGCCAAAGTCTTTCAACTTGGGGAATATCTCGAAGAGCTATAAAAGCAAGAGGATCAATGCCCTCTAGCCACTGATCCTCCCAAAAGTTAATATGATTGCCATTTCCCCACATTCCATGAAATGTTGTTAAGCACAATATCCCAGATTGAACACAAGCCTCTCCAGACATTGAAGCAACCATTGATAGCCTTTAACTAACTAGTAATTGTACCAGCTTTAACATACTTGCTTTTCATAACTTGAACCCAAAGAGCCGCCGGGTTGGACAAGAAGTGCCACCCAAGTTTCATCAAAAAGATTTTATTCATGTCTTCAGCTTTTTTGAGACCAAGCCCTCCATTACATTTAGGCCTACACACCTCATCCCAATTGACTAAATGCATTTTTTGATCTTCCGTTGACTAACCCCAAACAAAATCTCTGACCACTTTATCAATCTCCTTATAGGTGATCATTGGGAATTTAGCCGATAACATAGGATAGATGGGCATAGCTTGCAGCACTGAATTTACAAGTGTGATGCGGCCTGCCATAGATAAGTTTTTTGCTTTCCAGCCCGAAAGCTTAGCTTTTAGCTTATCGATTGTATTCTTAAAGGTTAACTTACCCACCCTGCCTTGGATAATGTTTACACCCAAATAACGCCCAGTCTCTTCAGTTCTAGAGAAACCCAACTTGTCACAAATATTTGAAGCAATAGAACTATTGAATTTCTTAGAAAAGAAGATTTTGGTTTTCTCCCCATTAACCTTTTGTCCTGAAGAAGCACAGAAATCATCAAGGCATTTTTGAATAATTGAAGCTTTCTCAATAGACGCTTCAGAGAGTAGCAATAAGTCATCTGCAAAAAAGAGATGGGAAAGCAACGCACATTCTTTGTTAAGATGAATCGGATTCCAGCTGCCATTCCTGACTAAAGAATTAATCAAATGAGATAAACGCTCCATACAAATGACAAAAATGTAAGGCGATATTGAATCCCCTTATCTGATGCCTCGAGACGGAATAAAAGTGTTAGTTTTTTCTCCATTCGACACAATACTCAGGCTAGCTGTTGAAATACATGTCATTATTTTAGCAACCAACTCAGCCCTAAATCCACACAATTGAAGAGACTCTTCAATAAAATCCCATCTGAGCCAATCATAAGCTTTTTCAAGATCAACTTTGATGAAAATAACACCTCTTCTCCAATGCCATCTTCTCATAGAGTTAACAACCTCTTGAAAAACTATCACATTGTCCGTTATCTGTCTACCAGGGACAAAATTGCTTTGGGTTTGGCTAATGATCTTATTCATAAATGGTTTAATCTTATAAACAATAATTCATGTAATTACCTTATAGGCCACGTTACAAAGACTAATAGGTCTTAGTTGTAGCATGGAGGATGGAATAGGAACTTTCAAGATTGGAATGATATAGGTTTCATTTAACCTGACGTCAAAAGTTCCACCTCCAAAGAAATTGTTTAACATAAAAAGACTATCTCCCACCAAATCCCACTTGCTCTAAAAAAAGACTGGTTGAAGGCCATCTGGACCCGGAGCCTTATAAGGGCACATCTCAGAAACAGCTTTTCTAACGTCCTTTTTATTCACAACAATGATCATATTAGTTGTATCAATAGTAGACATGAATAGAAAAAGATTCGGCCAAGGATGAAAGTCTGTCCTATCCCCCTCTTTGGAATACAGTTTAGCATAGAAGTTAAGCGCATGCTACCTGATCGCCTCAGAATCCGAAACCTTGGCCCTCTATTAACAAATTCTCAATTTTATTGTACTTCCGCTTTACAATGGTGGATGTATGAAAATACGAGGTATTTCTATCACCAAATTGCAGCCATCTTTGGCAAGATTTTTAGAACCAGATGATTTCCTCTAGAAGAAGCACCTGCTCATATTCCATAGCCAAAGTATGTCTAGTGAGCTTCAACTTATCTGAATATCGATGGTCAAGGATCATGTCAATAGTTTGAATCCGAGATAAGATCTTTCTTTTTCTTTGAAATATATTACAAAAAACTTCTTTGTTCTACTGTTTTATTTATTCCATAAAATCACTAGAGGTATCCACAAAATTACCTTTCCAACACCAATGATCTTTAATACATTGCTTAAACCCAGGATGAGTTAATCAAGCCGCCTGGAAACGGAAAGGTCTAGTATTGGGAGGAGGAGGAGGCAACCCAAAGAAATTAAATAGAACAGGCCTATGATTAGATTTAATTTTTGGGAGGTGCCGAAGGACTACTTTTGAATAGGTCAAATGCCAAGAAGAAGAGACTAGAGACCTATCCAACCGCTCCTTAATGCCACTACGCTCCCAAGTGAACATCAGACCAAGAAAACCACATCATTCAGCTCACAACAGTTAATAAAATCCCTAAATCTATGGCAACTAGAAAAAGGAATATGACTACTGCCCATCTTCTCTTCTTTTCCAAGATAGGCATCGAAATCTCCTATAAGCATCCAAGAATTAATAGAACAATTCAAGACCCGAAGATCCCTCCAAAGGTTCTCTATAACAGTAGCAGTAGGACTCCCATAAACTGCTGTACAATTAGACAGCATACCCTTGTAACACAAACTGAAGTGTACAAATTGATGGTTATGGTGAATGATGGAAAGAGTAACTTCAACATCATCCTACAAAACCCAAATGCCACCACCAAAACCCTTAATGATGCAGCGGAAGCTTTAAAGAAATAAAAATAAGAATAAAATAAAAGAATAAAGGGATAAATATTGAAGTTTATTAATTCACGCACGAATGTCAGAAATCAATCTTCTACAACTTGTTGATTTGTGCACAAATATCAGGATATATGCATCAATATTCGTTGATTCACACAAAGGAATACCGAAAATTGGAAAAATAGAAATATGATTATCAATTCAACAAAAACTTCTTTACATAAGCCCTATTTATAGGGTAACACAAACCTACCAACCCTAATTTTTATTTAGGAAAAAAAAATAAAGACAATTCTAGCTAAGGTAGGAAATCAAATATGTAAGCACCCAATTTCAGGATGCAATTGTGTATAATTACGACATAAGCCCCTATGATGAAATTTATTCAAAAATTGAACTTGGCTGTCAATTTTCTGGACTTTAGAGACTAAATTGCAACATTTTTTAGCATTTGATTATATAGAAGTCAATTTTTCAGGGGTCTTTTGGTAATTAAAAGTTAAAAAAATTAGGATCGGCATTGCACAATGCCGACGTGCAACAAGTCCTGTTTTTTTCAATTTTTCGTGTATTTTTTCCATTTTTTCATCTATTTTTCAGTTTTTTGATTGGTTAAAAATTGAATTTTATTATTATTTTTATCTAAAAAAGATTTTGACGCATTCAAAACATGTAAATAACTTTCAAAAATCAAATTCTTATCAACTAATTTTGAGGAGATGAGCCCATTCCTGTAATAGGGAAAGTCAGTACACAAACTTTGCTTTAAAAAGCAAAGAGTTTGTGTGCGTGAAGGGCAACTTTTTTTTACACAGGAAGAGAGACGGAGAGCTTTACATAGACAGACTAAGAGAAAAAACTGAGAAACCCTAAAAATTTAGACGTGAAGAATACCTCGCACACACCCTTGTCTTTCAAAAAACCTTAATTTTGGATATTGTTAGTGTCTTTAAAAGCGATCAAATCCTAATCCAGAATCAACAATACTTCAATTTCAACAGTGAAAATCCTAGTCTGAGGGGCTAAAAAAAGGCATTTGCACAACATCTAAGATCATCCCAGTGTTTTTTTCTTTATTCTTTTCTTCCTTAATGATTTTTTTATTTTATTTTTATTATTGATTTGAGTATTAAATTTCACTAATCTAATTTTTTAGGTGTTTTTTTTTTTGTTTTGATGTTCGATTGTGGATTGAAGAGGATATTGCTTGTATTCAAATGAACAGAAAATCCATGGAATGTCATGGATGAACTTGTACTGTTTTTTTCAATAGTTCTTAGGATTTAAATTTTATTCTGCATTTTGGTGTTCTTTGTAGTTATTTTAATTAATAGTTGTATAATTGTTTAATTTTAGTTTTTGTACGTAGTTTATAATAGCTCCAGTAGTGGGAATAGTGAAAGATTTAATTTTCTGCGTTTAAAATCAATTAGTAATTAGGTTCAATCTGGTAAAACCCAAATTAAAACCAATGGTGGCAGTATCTTAAATCAGGGTTTGCATGTAATTAATTTAGGATTTCTAGAAAATCACTATAATGTTTGTTTGATCCATTTTTTGTATTTTATTTGTTTTGAGCTTATTTTTTATGTTTTTATCCTTTGGGCCCCAAGCCCACATTTATGTCTAACTCACTTAGTAAATAGGCTTAAAAATGATTTAGGGCTTTAAATAATTAAAATTAATTTAGGCCCATTAGGTTAATTAGATTTTAGGTCCGCTTAGTTAATTAAAACTTGTTTAAACTTAGCTCAGCCCACTTAATTTTATTTTTTTTTAAATAAATAGATCTAGGTCCACATTTCACTTAAAATAAAATCAAGTTAGACTTAGGCCCACTAATTTAACTTTCCTTTAAAATTGAATAGACTTAAGTTCATTTCTTAGATAAACTAAAATAAATAGATCTAAACTCACTAATTAATAAAAATGTAGACCCGCCTTTAGCTAACTTTTTAACAAAATTAATATAATTTAGACTTAGGGAAAACGTGATCTTGAGTGCATTTTTTATGTGTAATTTTATTGACTAAATGCCTAAGATTAGATGAATGTCAAATAGGGTTTAATAAAATTGCATGTAATTAGAGGATGAATGATAATTTATAAAATTATTCTAAATGAACACAAGAATAAGAGAAGTTAGTATTCCGTATCCAAAATTTCCTTGTTATGGTACTAGCTTTCTTTTAAGGAATCGAGTACCACCTTTTCGATTTGTTTCAGTTATTACCCTAGGTGACAACTCCTCATCTCCACACCATGTCTTTATGACAGTGGTTAGTGTGTTTTCTAAAGCCCTGAGCTCAAACAGTGTCGCGGTTGTTAAAATCTTGGACGCGCGCTAAACCCCACCATCTACAAAATTTCTAACAATATAGGAAAGTCAATTTCTAATCAATACTAAATTAAAATAAAAATCAAATCCTAATAATAATAATAATAATAATAATAATATTATTATTATTATTATTATTATTATTATTATTATTATTATTATTATTATTATTATTATTATTATTATTATTATCATTATTATTATATCTGCTATCCATTGTTCTACAAACTCATTCCAAGACTTGTTGCTCTGCATCATTCCATCAAGAGTAGAGAAAATTCGTCCTCGAATTTCACCCAAATATTGTGAAACAAATTTATTCACAAATGCATAGAACATCATAGATCCACCATCACATCAACTTATAATTACTTCAAAATAGAAATTAAAGGAGCACAAGAATGAAGAATTTCGTCAATGCTAATGAAGTCAATATATTCAACATCGCCCTCATCCTCCTCATCAAATATTGGCTCATCTCCAATAAAGACATCTTCATCCTCACTGTCATTAGTATTATAGAATAAGCTCTCTTTATAATACTCTATCGACATGATTAATAAAGATCAGTTCAGCTCTGATACCAACTGATGTAGCAGAAGCTTTAAAGAAATAAAAATAAGAATAAAACAAAAGAACAAAGGGATAAATATTAAAGTATGTTGATTCGCGCACGAATGTCAGAAATCAATCTTATACAACATGTTGATTTACGCACAAATACCAGGATATAGTCATCAATAGTCGTTGATTCACACAAAGGAATACCGAAAATTGGAAAAATAGAAATATGATTAACAATTCAACAAAAACTTCTTCACATAGCTCTAAGGCTTACATATTTATAGGGTGACACAAATCTACCAACCCTAATTTTTATTTAGGAAATAAAAATAAAGACAATTCTAATTAAGGTAGGAAATCAAATCCCTAATAATATAGGAAAGTCAATTTCTAATCAATACTAAATTAAAATAAAAATCAAATCCTAATAATAATAATAATAATAATAATAATAATAATAATAATAAAAGTATATCTATTATTCATTATTCTACAAATTCATTTCAAAACTTGTTGTTCTACATCACTTAGCATCCTCTCTAAAGCTTTTATTGAAACCAAGTCCCTTGATCACAGAATCTACCCACGAGCCACTAATCCTAGGCTCCAAAATAATACAAATAATGGGACGGTGAATTCTCACCAAGTCCCTAAAAGCATTGCGAAAACATTTACTACCAGCCCTTTGGCAGTTCCAGGAAAGAATTGACATTTATAAAATAGCACATTTATAAAATAGCAGAAATGGAAAACAAAACTGTGAGGCACTATTAGCAAGTCACTTGTAGCACCTCCATATTAACCACCTCGTCACTGAGAACCATATTGGCTATAGGAGAATTGACCTTTACCACATCAGAGTTGATGTTACCTCTAGAAGGATTCATAGCAACTTCAGAGTTCTTTTTGTGTCTTCTGCTAAGAGCATTTTCATTTATTGAAGGTTTGATTTTGTTAGAGTTGGTAGCAATCTGAATTCTTACTCTATTTAAGTCAGGAGGTTTTTTTGCCTAGAAAAGAATAGGAGGGTTATTTGCCAGACTTTGGAAGGCTTTTTCGTGGGCATGATCAAAATTTACCAGATTTGTAATCTCACTGAGGGCCTTGATCTTTTACCCATTATCAATCTATTTCATTATTGCTATGCTCCTCTAGAAATCAACTAAAGCTTTTGCTTTATCTATCATAATGCTCGCCACCTTTTGCCCTTTATTGTCAACTGATAACAGTCTCTTATTATTGTTATCCTTGCTTCTACTTCCTTTTAAAAAATTTCTCCCACCCAGTCCTATAACTGTAATTTCTGTTAATTCTGCAGGGTTTGTCGAGTCAATAATTATGTCATCAGATTCTTCCAACAATGCTTCGAATCTCGAGCCACTTTCGAGAGCAATATTGCCATCCTTCGCCAGAGCTTTACCAGAATATTAATTTGATTATGTCAGGTGTGATTCCTGGAGACGTTCCTTTCTTGGCTTCCGTTGTCATCTTTGAGCATGAAGCCAGGGTCCATAGCTAGAATTATGAATTTCTAAGGTAGATGTGGCAGCAGTATATGGTTGATCACTGTGATGATTCTCCCCTCCCTCTGTGTCTTCTATTTAAGCTAAGTTCATTTTCTTAGTGGGGCAAAAAATTATACTATGACCCATGCGCCCACAGCAGAAACAGATATGTGGTAATCCTTCATATTCGACCTTTTGTAATTCTTCATCCAAATTAAAGCAAGAAACTAATGGTTTGGCCACATCAATCTATACTGTTATTCTTGCATGTTAAGTGATAAATACCAGCTGTATTCTGTTACATATCAGCTGTATACACATCAGATATATTTTATCTTTTTTTTGTAATTTTGTTATAACCATATCTATTTTTTCAGCTGTAACAAACATGCACATTTACATTTATTCTTCCTCTGTTTAGCTATGTTCTATATGTATAAAAATAATGTACAGCTTAAAAATACTGAATCAACAATTCATCTTTTAGAAGTTTTCTATCATTACCTTGTTATGGTATCAGAGCTTTACCTCTCAAACACACACACACATATATATAGATTTTTTTTTTTCTCTGCAACACTACATACAAAATCAATAGTCCACTCATGGTTGATCAACAACTTGTTCCCACCTCTCATACCTCCACACCAGTTCTATCTTCTTCTTCTACTCACACCTTTGCTATTAAACTCAACATCAAGAACTACCTCACCTAGAAAGCTCAGTTTATCCCTCTCCTTCATTTCCAGGATTTACATGGATTTATTGATGGTACCTCTCCTGCTCCTCCAAAAATGATTTCATCCACTACTAATCCTCTTATTCAAATACTAAATCCAGAATATGCTCTTTGGTTCAAAAAAGATCAGCTTCTTCTCTCTTGGTTTTTATCCTCCCTCACCGAGCCTATATTTGCCTATATTATCAATCTTTCTTGTTCAGCTGCTGTTTAGGATGCTCTAGCTCGAGCATTTGGTTCTGTTTCACAAAATAGACAGCTTCAACTCCATATTAAGCTCCAAGAATTCAAGAAAAATGACCTTTCTGTTTCTGAATATTTACAAAGAGCCAAAGCCATCTCTGATGAACTTAGTTCAGCAGGTAGACAACTCACCTCAGCTGAGTTTAATGCTATTATCTATCGTAACATTAGAAGTGATTTTCACAGTATCATCACCACACTAAATCTCAGACCTGATCTTGTCCCTTTCTATGAACTTCATGACCAACTTGTGGCACATGAAATCTTGCTCAAAGCCTCCCAAGAACCCCTTCTTGCACATGTTGTTCGCAACTCCTCTTCCCCTAAATTGCCCAATCCACCTTGCCCCCTGTACAACCCTCCCCACAACGGACATCGCCAATGCTTCCCACATTCACCTTGCCAAATCTGTGGGTGGCGCAATCACGCTGCAGATAAGTGTCGAAGGAGGTATTCTCGCCAACTTACATACACACAGTCCTCTTTCCATCCCTAAGCACACTACTCTTCTGCGGGTCCTCCTTTTTCCCAAGGTTATGGTCATTAACCTTATGGTCATCATCTCAATTATGCTGATCATCCACCACCAGTCTGGGTCCCTGACACTGGCGCTACCAATCACATCACTCCGGACCTATCCAATTTACAAATAACAGATGCTTATAGAGGTAATGATCAACTTCATGTTGGTAATGGTCACGGGCTTCCAATTGCTTACACTGGTATTGCCTCTCTCCCATCTACAAGTGGTACGCTTGTTCATAAACATGTGTTACATGTTCCTCAAATAGTTAAAAAGATGTTGTCTATTCAAAAATTACATCAGACAACCATTGCTTCTTTAAATTTCATCCTACCTATTTTCTTATTAAAGATCGACAAACCAAGAGGGTGCTCCTCCAAGGACTCGGTGAGAATGGTCTATATCTACTTCGCCCATCCTTCAAATTTTCCTTCAATTCTGTAACCCCATCTCTTCAGCAATGGCATGACCAGCTTGGACATCCGAATATGCGCATCACTGCTTATATTGTCAACCAATATCGTCTACCTTGTTCACATTACACTTCACAATCATGTTCTTCACGTTACTTAGGAAAGATGTCTAGGTTATCTTTACCTAATATTGATCATAAAAGCACTTCTCTTTTTTATATTATTTTTTTAGATGTTTGGGACCCTGCTCCAATTCTTTCTTATTTAAGACATCGTTATGTTGTTTGGTTTATTGATGATTTCACCCGATACACTTGGATTTATTTTCTCAAAAATAAAAGTGAAGTGTACTCTTGTTTTCTTAATTTTCAATCTCTTGTTAATCATCAATTTAATACCCAAATTAAATCTTTTCATTCTGACTGGGGCGATGAGTATTAAAAACTCAATAAATATTTTAATTCTGTTTGAATTGTTCATCGTATAGCCTGTCCCTATACGCATGAACAAAATGGCACTTCATAGAGAACAATTCGCCATTTAATTGACAATAGCCTCACTCTTTTAGCTCATGGACATGTGCCTTTTAAATACTGGAACTTTGCTTTTACCATGTGCATAATGTCAATTAATCAAACACCCAGTCCACTTTTACAACATAAATCTCAATTCCAATTTTTATATGGCAAAGATCCTAATTATTTAAATATGAAACCATTTGGATGTGCCATTTTCCTTTTATTAGACCATATAATAAACATAAATTTGCTTTTCATTCCCTTCCATGTGTTTATCTTGGTTAGAGTCCCACTCACTATGCATACCATTATTTGGACATTAACACATGCTGTATATATGTAGCTTGCCATGTCAAATTTATTGAGTCCATTTTTCTATATCAAACACATACAAACTACTTTCCCCATCCGCATCCTACTTATCCTTAGCTATAGGTCACCAACAACTTATCTCACTAGGACTCTAGTGCATCCTTAGGTATGTTTGATTCAAACTCTATCTCTTCCCTTGTTTTATCTCCTTCTCTATTATCTAATCCTCCTATATCTCAACCTCTACATAACACTACCTTATCCACACCTATTTCACCCCCTTCTCACCTACATCCTAACGTCTCTTCCCATACCATACCTCTCATGATGCACCAATCTCCACGTCTCCTTCCTCTCCTATTCAATCCTCACCACAAACGCTAACCACTTCAAACACCTCCTCCCACACACCTCAACGCCTCAAAACTATCCATGATATTTATAACACACCAGACCCAACACACATATCCCATCCTCAACGCACCCATCCAATGCACTTACATCCCTCTACCACCTCTAAACACCAAGCTTTCTTTCATACCCGAACAATAATAGATTATTTAACTACATAACCAAACACATACAATCAAGCTAAACACTATGCAAAATGGAGGGAAGCAATGACTCGAGAAATTGATGCTCTAATGACCATGAACACTTGGACATTAGTACCTCATCCTATAGATAAAAACATAATTGGCAACAAATGGCTTTATCATATTAAATGCAAAGTTAATGGCAATATAGAGTGATATAAGGCTCGTCTTGTCGCCAAAGGATACACACATAAGCATGGAGTTGATTATTCAGAGACATTCAGTCTCGTTATCAAATACACCACTATTCGGACTCTCCTATCTTTAGCCACTTCCAATGGCTGGTGTATAAGACAACTTGATATTTCCAATGCTTTCCTTCATGGGAGTTTACAGGATGAAATCTACATGGACCAGCCTTTGGGCTTTGTAAATTCCAATTTCCCTAATCATGTTTGTCGTTTACACAGGTTGTACGGGTTAAAACAGGCCCCCCGTGCCTGGTTCCACAGATTGTCTAAATTTCTACTTCAGTTGGGTTTTCATTTTTCAAAGGCTGATGCATCACTCTTCATTTGATGTGCTAACAATTCCAAGCTATTTGTTCTTATATATGTTGATGACATACTTGTGACTAGCACTTCTTCCACCCTTGTTGATTGGTTTATGACACAAATTTGATCGACTTTTCCACTTCGGGACTTGGGCGACTTACACTTCTTTCTTGGCATGGAAATCATTAAATTGTCGAATGGTATGTTACTATCTCAAGAAAAATATATTCATGATCTTCTTCAAAAATTTCATATGGCAGATTGCAAACCTTGTCTCACACCCATGGCCACATCTCCCCCACTCACAAAACTCTCAGGTGAGACCTTCCAAGAAGACGAACTATATCATCAACTGATTGGAGGCTTACAATATGTCACCATCACTCACTCTGACATTGCTTATAGTGTTAATAAGCTATGTCAATATATGCATTCACCCACAACTTCTCATTGGCAAGCCTTGAAAAGAGTTCTTCGCTATCTTCAACATTCATATCAGTATGGGTTATTTTTCTCTCAAAACTCCACTTATAATATTCAATGCTTCTTAGATAATGATTGGGGAGGGTTTCCTGACGATAGATGATCAACCAATGGCTATGCTCTTTACCTGGGAACCAATCTTGTATCTTGGCAAACTAAGAAACAGCCTACAACTGCCCGGTCATCCACTGAAAGTGAATACAAATCCATGGCTAATGCAACTGTTGAAATTATATGGATGCAATCTTTGTTGAGTGAACTTGGTTGTTCTATGCCTAATCCAGCTACTCTTTGGTATGATAATATGGGTGCCATCTATCTTACTGCCAATCTAGTTTTTCATGCATGAACCAAGCACATAGAGTTAGATTATCACTTCGTTAGGGAAAAAATTCAACTTAGTAAGGTTCGGGTAAAATTTATCTTGAGTGCTGACCAGATTGTCGACATTCTCACCAAGCCTCTCAGTCGAGTTCCCTTTGAATGGCATCGAAGCAAACTTCGGCTTCTCCATCATGCGCCTTCAGTTTGAGGGGGGGTGTTAAGCGATAAATACCAGTTGTATTCTATTACATATCAGCTGTATACACATCAGATATATTTTATCTTTTATTTGTAATTTTGTTATAACCATATTCTATTTTTTTCAGCTGTAACAAACATGCACATTTACATTTATTCTTCCTCTATTTAGCTCTGTTCTATATGTATAAAAATAGAGTAATGTACATCTTAAAAATACTAAATCAACAATTCATCTTTTAGAAGTTTTCTATCATTAGCTTGTCATTCAAACTTGCCTCTAGTAGCAAGTTGGGTGTCAAATCGACTCGTAGAGTTGTCCTCACTACATCTCCAATGCTTCTTAGAACTGCCTACCGGTAAGCTAGGAAGTCTCACCCATACTGTGATTGAAGAGATTAAGGCTTCAGATGCTTTAAAAGGAGTCCATCTTTGCACTGTGAGATAGTGTCTGAGAATAATCCACGATCCATCTGTTAGAGCCTTTTTTGCATCCTCCTTGTAGCTTAGTTTCAACAGATAAAAATCATTATCCATGTTGATGATTTTGAATGAATCCCTTGGGTGCTATAAGGATTTAATTCTATAACACAGAACTCTGTAGCTAATTGCCCTGCTGAATAGTTTCACGATTATGGAGTGTTCCCACAGTTTAACTATTTTTCCCTGAGTCTTTCAGACAGGTCGACAGTTGGACTAACCATGTTACTTCTGATGATAATATCCTCTTTTTGTACTTCGATGGTGGCAGAGACGTCACCTTCCTCACTACTTCTACTCAGAAACGTATCTCTATACGATGCAACTTATATTTTTGGTATCTGCTCTTCGTGGTGATTATTCAAAATTGTATCCTCCTTATTAGAATCGGTGTTTTCCATTCTCACCTCCAGCGGAGCTGAGAATTCAGACATGGTGATTTGCCTACTTTGTTGATTTGTCATGTTGTATTGATTTGCTCTAGACAACGTTAATTGCCAGCCTAACCAAAGGTGAAGACAATGAACCTAGCTTTTATAGCTAGGGACTTTAACATATGTCTGGATTTGGAAGATAAACTAGGAGGAAATCAAATCAACTGGTCACAAGCAAACATGCTCAAGGCTCTTATTGATGACTATGAACTGGTTGATTTAGAATTCAAGGGAGGTAGATTTACTTGGCACAACAAACAAGTCAATGAGTTCAACATCAAAGCAAGATTGGATAGAGTCCTTACAATGGCTAGTTGGAGATTTACATGCCAGCAGGCACAAATGATTCATGAAAACTTCCTAGGATTAGATCATAGACCTTTGGTCATCCAACTCAAACCGAAAATCAAAAGATACAAAAAGAGCTTTAGATTTGAGTAAAAATGGTACAAAGAAGAAGAAAATATAAGAATTATCGAGGAACCAAGGGGGCATAATGAGGAAGCAACTCGTACTAGCCCCATCACCTAAAAATTAAACAGATGTGTAAGAGCTCTTCAAAGCTGGAAAGGGAAGTTCGGTGACCCCAAAGTCAAAATACAGCAACTAAAAGAAAAAAAAAGGGAAAAGTATAAATAAATACTTAGGTAAAGGGAAAAGTCAAAATACGTTGTGGTTTGGCTCATTTTCAGATAGAGAAATGTGGTTTGTTTTGTGACAAAAAGCTAGTTTGTAATATAAGCTATTAGCATATAACGGCATTTCTTGTCAATTTTGTTATGTTTGTTGATGTGTCAAGGATAAAATTGAACTTTTACCTTTAGTAGTCATGTGCATTGTCTGATTTTGACCTGACCCCACCTTTCCCCCTCTCACCTTCGTATTCTTCTTACATTGATCCAAGATGTGCGTTAATTATATGGCCTAACATCGTTAAAATGCATTCCTTGATTTTTTTTTTCTTTAACTTACAAATTTTGTAATTCCTATAAAGTTTAATTCTCTATATTTATTTTTATCTAATTTATTTATTATTATTAGATTATTTTCTATTTTATTATATAATTAATATTTATTAAAATATAATATAATTAAGTATTAGAATATAAAATGTAATAGAAAATACGTATAAAGTATATGGTGTCAAATTAAATTATTTTAGTCAAATTTAAATAAAATAAGGAGGATGATGCTAGTGCATCAAGTGACAGCACTCTCAAATAATTACCCAGTACCCATTAATTATTTCTAATAAGTAGTGCTTCCATTAGAACAATTCTCGTGGCCTAGTATACAATATCATACACTATATTATGGGTTTTTTTATTCCTTTTCTTTTATGAATTATTGTGGGTTGTGTTGTATCAACAACAATCAACAATACTCATAATTTCAAAAACCAAAAGAAGAAAATTGCATCATATAATATAACTTCAAATTCTTCACTATCATAATTTGAAAATTAAAATGATATATATTCAACAATATCAAGTTTCTTGTTCCAGCAATGGATAGAAAATGAACAAAAGCTAGGTTTCCTAATGCCACTTCATCAACAGCATCTGACTCCATAAATACAACTTCCAACAGATTCCTACAATGCTTAGCTAAGGCATTTATAGCATTTGCACTAACTTCTCTAACACCTGAAAGCTGAAGCCTTAACAACTTAGGGTAGCAAAGTGTTATTACTTTGATGGCACCACAAGTAAGAGACTCTCAAGCATATCTTTCCACGCTGCTATGATTGAAACTGTAGCATATGTGATGTCCTTGTAGAAATCACCACTGATTTCATGAAGCACCCTTGCTTGCAGATAAATTATCACATTAGCAAACTCTACCCCTCAAAATCTAAGCTTCTGCAAATTTATCGTGCAGAAAGTGACATTGCTGCCTCAATCAAGCAAGCTTTGAGTTTGTGATCACTACAATCCTTCAATTTAATAAATGCACAACTCATCAATCAAACGGGCTCAAATTTTTCGAGCAATGTAAAGTAAAAGAAAATTAAAAAATCAATAAATTCACTAAAAGAAGACCAATTAGCAAAAAAAAATAATACAGTCATTTAGACTCTCTAATGGACACCCTTAAATCCATTGGCAGAAAATTCAAATATGCATTCAAACAAGCTGTAAAATTTCACACACTCAAGAGCATTAGGTAATTATTTTATTAAAAGAAGCAAATTTCCATTGCGGGGAGTATCTCAAGTCTATAAACATCTTTAACAATGCTTTCTCTTATGCATATTGAAGCAGATATAAGATCTATACTGAAGACTCTCCATGGCCACTGGCTTTGAAAGTTGTCCAACTCCTCTAAGTTTTTCAAATCTATAGGACTGTGAAGTTCTTGACTTGATGAGCCTGTGGTCATATTCTTATAGTGTTTGATTTGTTGGGAAAAATAATTGAGTCAGTGCAATGGAATAAAATTATCTGGGACAAAAATTAAATAACTACAAAAATAATTAAATAAAATGAGGCGGTAGAACCAACCAATACATGAATAAGATAAGCGGTAGAACCAGTCAATAGATAAATTAAATGGGCAGTAATACCGATCGTATAAATAAACAAAAAAACACCAAAAAAGTTTTATGTGGAAAACCTTATAAAGGAAAATCCATGGGACCTAGTCCAAATAAATCCTCCACTATAAAAATAATAGAAGGTACAAGACAGAGTCTTTTCTAGATCAACATTAGAGGTATACAAAAATGAGATCTCACCAAAATAGTGGCACACAAGTGTTTCTTATACCCCAAAATAATTTCCTCACTATTTTGTCACTCCCCTTTTGAGAAAATATCCCAAACCCTTAAAAAACTCTCTCTCACATCAAAACAAAATTAATTATTTTGGCTTTCTCATAAACACATGCGCAGCTCTCTCAATTTTCCCCACGTATTCCTCTCTCTCCTTCTATCCAAGGCATGGCTTTATATAGCCAATGCCTTGGCCCCATTGTCAAAATCTTTGCAAAATTTTTCAATAAAAAAATTTCTACTTTGGCTACACCGAATTCAATGCAACCAATTATGACTTACCCTTTTTTTTCAAAAAAATGGCCGACATTAAGTCAGGACCACAAAAATTCTCCCCCTCTCGACTTACATGGAGGTCATCACCATTCAGGCAGTTAAATGACATAACTCAAACTTTTCTCTTAGTAAATTTTTTGTCAACATGTCTGATCCATTTTCATCTGTATGGATCTTCTCGAGTTGTAATAGCTTCTTCTCCAATACATCTCTGATCTAGTGATATCTCACATTAATGTGTTTTGATCGTGAGTGAAATAAGGAATTCTTCTTAAGATGGATAACACTCTGACTATCACAGAATAGCTCATATCTGTCTTGTTGAAATCCAAGTTCATTTAAGAACTTCTTCATCCATAGTAACTCCTTACAGGCTTCAGTTGCTGCAATAAACTCCACTTCAGTGGTAGACAAAGTAACACATTTCTGTAACTTTGACTGCCATGACACAGCTCTCCCTACAAACATAATCAGATTTCTCGAATCAGCATCTCCTGCCATGTCTGCATCTATGTATCCAACTAATATTGGTTTGGCATCTCCAAAACACAAACATAAATTGGTTGTTCCATAAAGGTACCTGAAAATCCATTTCACTAATGCCCAATGTTCCTTTCCAGGATTTGAAAGAAATCTACTCACAACTCCAATCGAGTGTGCAATATTTGGCCATGTACACACCATGGCATACATTAAGCTACCAATTACTGAAGCATATGGAACTCTTTTCATCTCTTCCTTCTCCTTATCAGTGGAAGGGCATTACTGAGAAGTTAATCTAAAGTGATTAGTAAGAGGACAATTAACCACTTTAGCATTGTACATGTTGAACCTCTGAAGTACCTTCTCAATGTACTTCTCTTATGACAACTATAATTTCTTAGTGCCTCAGTCTCTGATAATCTTCATGCCAAGAATCTGCTTTGCTAGTCCCAAGTCTTTCATGGCAAAAGACTTACTCAACTGCTTCTTCAAGTCGTTGATTCTAAAAACATTCCGACCAACAATCAACATGTCATCCATATAAAGCAATAACACAATAAAGTCATCATCAGAGAATTTCTGAACAAATACACAATGGTCAGAAGTAGTCTTTTTGTAGCCTTGCTCCCCAATAACTGACTCAAACTTCTTGTACCATTATCTTGGTGCCTGTTTCAAGAAATACAAGCTTTTCTTCAATCTGCAAACATAGTCCTCTTTCCCTTTTTCTTTGAAACCCTCTGGCTGCTCCATGTATATTTCTTCTTCCAAATCACCATGAAGGAAGGCTGTTTTAACATCCATTTGCTCAATCTCCAGATCCAGACTTGCTGCTAACCCCAACACAGTACGAATGGATGTCATCTTTATAACTGGAGAAAAAATCTCATCAAAATCAATTCCCTTTATTGAGTTGAATCCCTTCAAAACCAATCTAGCTTTGAATCATGGTTGGAGATAGTGTTCTTCATGTTTGATCCTCAACACCTACTTATTCTTCAAAGCTCTCTTACCTTCTAGCAACTTCACTAGCTCAAACGTCTTGTTCTCATACAAAGACTTCATCTCATCTTGCATGGCTTCAGACCATTTTTGCTTATGTTCATGATTCATAGCTTCATCAAAGCTTTCTGGCTCTCCCCCATCAATTAGTAACACAAACTGGTCTCTTGGATATCTGGTTGAAGGTTGTCTGATTCTATCAAATCTCCTCAGTGGCACTAGAGAACCTTCATCTACTGGTGGTTGATAATGAACACCATCATCATAATTTTCATATGGAATATCAATGGGAGCATCTGCATCACCTGCATTAGGCTGGTTAGCTTCATCTTCACCTCTAACTTCCTATGGCACCATTGTTGGAGGAGCTAACTTCAAATTTGAACTGTCATCGAATCTGGCAATATTCTTCTTAACTCTCACAATGTCTTCGATTATCTCAACTTCAATAAATACAACATCACGACTTTTGATAAGCTTCTTTGGGACTGGATGATAAAATCTATAGCCAAGATGATCTTGACCATCACCAATGAACACACACTGTCGTGTCTTGACATCAAGCTTAGACCACTCATCCTTAGGGATATGCATAAATGCTTTGCACCCAAAAACCCATAGATGACTATAGGAAACATCCTTTCCTAACCACACCCTCTCTAGAGCGTCAGAATGTAAAGAAACACAAGGTGAAAGATTCAGTACATGAATTGATGCAAGTAGAGCTTCACCCCAAAATGTCTTAGGTAGCTTTGATTGTGAGAGTAGAGATTTGACTCTCTCCATCAAAGTCTTATTCATCCTCTCAACTAAACCATTCAACTGCGGCATCTTTGGAGGTGTCATTTGATGTTGAATGCCATGCTCTTTACAGTAAGCATCAAATGGTCCAGAATACTCCCCACCATTGTTTTTCCGGATGCACTTCAGCTTCTTGCTTGTTTGTCTTTCCACCTGGGCATGAAATTCCTTGAAGACATTTAGCACCTAATTTTTTGACTTCAAGGTGTATGCCCACGTCTTTCGAGAATGATCATCAATAAAAGTTACAAAGTACTGAGAACCACTAAGTGACTTTAGCATTGGCCTACATAAGTCTGAATGAACCAAATCTAGCACATTCTTCATTTTAGAAGGAGGAGAACTCCTGAAAGCAACTCTATTTTTCTTTCCAGCAAGATAATCAGCACATTTCTCCAAATGCACAAGATATACTCCAGATAACACATTTTTCTTAGCCAATACCGTCATCCCTTTTTCACCTATATGGTTAAGTCTTTTATGCTAGAGCTTAACTGCACTGCCTTTCTCTATAACTTTCACCATATTTTTAGAGAGATTTGCATTCATAGAATACAGTGTTGAGTCTCTTTTACCTCAAGCCGCCACCAGGGAACCTTTAGTAAGTTTCCATTGGCCATTGTGGAAGGTGTTACAGAAACCTTCATCATCAACCTTACTGACTGAGGTCAGATTCAGGAAAATATCTGGAACTTGCTTTACATTCTTCAGAACTAGTCTTGTGCCATTTTCTATTTCCAGACACACATCTCCTTCACCAGCAACCCTTATTCGATTGCCATTTCCCATCTTTATAAATCTAGTCTCTATTAGACTACAGGATGAAAAGAATTCCCTTCAAGATGTAGCATGAACGGAAGCACCACTATCAACTACCTAACTGGTTTCATGGGTAGTAAGATTAACAGTATCATCATCAAAGAGGACATTGAATTCACTTAGGAGATTTGCTTCATCATCATTACTGTTGTCATCTTTCTTCACATCTTTGCCTTTAAACTATCTATAGAACTTCTTAATATGGCCTTTCGTTTTGCAATAATGGCACTCAACATTGGCATATTTATTTGACCTGCCTCTGCTCTTGTCTCTTTGCTTTGAACTTTGAGTATCGCCTCTCCCCCTGGAACTGAAAATAAGGATATCTGAATGTGTTGAAGAAGTGCATTTTAATCTACGTCTCATCTCCTCATTTAAAATACCACTTTTGACAAATTCCATGCTCATTACACCATTTGGTGAAAAATTTGTAAATGAAATCTTCAGGGTCTCCCATGACTCTGGTAGAGAAGCAAGCACCATAAGAGCCAGAATTTCATTGTCAAACTTTATGCCCATCCCCGACAATTGATCCATGATCCCTTGTATTTCATTTAGGTGACTGGCGCTGCATCAATTTTGTCAAATAAAATAATTTATTATTACTGGCCTTTAAAGTGTACAGCTCCTCGAGCTTGTTCTATAGTGTGTGGGCATTAGTTTTATTATAAATATGGTTGTGCACATTGTCTTCGTTGTACTGTCGGATAAATCTACACACTTGCTCATGTTTAAATTCCTAGTCTTCTTCCTTCCTGTCTTCAAGTTTTGTCTTAGCAAAAACTGGTTGGTGCAATTTCATTACAAATAGGAAATCTTTCATCTTATTTCTCCATATGTGGTAGTTTGTGCCATTTAAACTGATCATCTTGCTAGTCTTTGCCTCCATTATTACAGTATTTAATTATACCTCCAGAATACGAACCAACGGCTCTGATACCACTTGTTGGAAAAAATAACAGAGTCGTTACAACATAATAAAATTATCTGGGATAAAAATAAAATAACTGTAGAAATAATTAAATAAATGAGGCGATAGAACCAGCCAATACATGAATAAGATAGGCGTTAGAACTAGACAATAGATAAATTAAATGGGCAGTAATACCGATCATATAAATAAACAAAAAAACACTAAAAAAATTTTACATGGAAAACCTTATAAAGGAAAAACCATGGGACCCAGTCCAAATAAATCCTCCACTATAAAAATAATAGTAGGTACAAGAAAGAGTCTTCTTTAGATCTACACTAGAGGTATACAAAAATGAGATCTCACCAAAATAATGGCACACAAGTGTTTCCCACACCCCAAAATAATTTCCTCACTATTTTGTCACTCCCCTTTTTAGAAAACATCCCAAACCCTTAAAAAACTCTCTCACATAGTAAAATAAAATTAATTATTTTTGGCTTTCTCACAAACACATACACAGCTCTCTCAATTTTCCCCGCATATTCCTCTCTCTCATTTTGTCCAAGGCATGGCTTTATATAGCCAATTCCTTGGCCCCGTTGTCAAAATCTTTGCAAAATTTTTCAACAAAAAAATTTCTACTTTGGTGCAGCTAATTATGACTTACCCTTTTTTTTTTCAAAAAAGAGGCCGACACTAAGTCAGGACCACAACATGATTTATATGCTATGCCTCCACTTTGTTGATAATATGCTTGTTTAATCGACACTCAAGCAAGAGACTACGGCATTCCTCGTCTACTAAATTTCAAGCGCTCTGATTATTCACAACATTTATCAGACCTGGCATTCAACATCTTATGGTCTCCAAGAATATTTCCCATTCCAGAATAAGGAGAAAATAAATGCTCAGCATTTTCATCTTGAACCATTTCCATGTTGGTTGAAGATCGATACCCAACTTGAATTACTGAAGATTTTTTCATTTTTAGAAAAGTTCAATAGTAGCTCTTATAGAAAATTTATAATTCTGTAACTTGTACCCATTGAATGATCCCCTTTGCTTAACTTTTTTTATTAAAATTGTTTCTTTCCTTAAGCATCATCAAGTCTTTAAATGGTTTTTAAAAAAAAAGACATATTTGAGATAAGTTATGCAGTCAATGACCTCTGAAGGAATAATTTCATATTGTTTATTAATAAAGGAAACAAGAATCAATTATCAAACCTATTAAATTTATTTTGGCAAGCAACAGGAACAAGTTGAGATGAAGCAGCAGGCGAAGGCGGAGCTAACATTGGCGAGCTGTAAGACCAAGTAGAGATGAAGCGAGGCAAGTGTGAAAGTGAGGCAGTCAATAACCATGGTTGTTGATGGTGGTGGGAGTTGAACAAGATTATTTAGACTTAATGATGACTGATAGTGGTGTGTGTATTGGTGAAAGAGATGGTAAGTGTGAAAGGAATAAAATTTTTGGCTTCTAATTGAATTTTCCTTTTTAAACAGTCATTATACTACTGTTTAGAGAAGGGCTTAAAAGTAAAAGTTTAATTTTTTCCCTGCCACATCAGCAAACATAACAAAGTTCTTGAGAAATGCTACTATATGCTAACGATGTATACTACAGGGTAGTTCTTTATCACAAAACAAACCACATTCCTCTATTTAAAAATGGGTTAAACCACAAGGTATTTATTTGTACTTTTCTTAAGAAAAAATTAATAAAATATAAGAAGGGCAGTATGATAAAATGGCTAAAGCTCAAGAAACTCAATGGAGGAAAGAAATAAAAGAACTATAGCAAAGAGATTAACTACATTAGAGATAGAGACCTCAAATAAATTGGCTGCAAAAGGGAGATAGGAACTCAAAATTCTTTCATATGTCCACAATTCAGAGAAGGCAAAGGAATACGATTACGAAGATAAGAGATCGAAGGCACAACTAGATTACTAATGAAAGGCAAATAAGTATAGAAATTTAGAGATACTTTTCAAAACTATATTAAAGAGAGCCAAGCCATGTCGATCAAATGGTCTTGGCAAACATTCCTTGCAATGTTAATAGACATATGAATCTACTTCTACTTGTCTTAGTAAGTGAAAAAGAAATTAGAGATGCAATGCTTGATTTGTGAAAATTAAAAGCACCAGGTCCATATGGTTTCCCAAGTTGCTTCTTTTAAGATAATTGGAGTCTGGTGAAGAATGATATTATGAGCATGGTCAAAACCTTCTATAAATCAAAGAGGATGCACATGCATTAGTAGTTGAATCAAACACACATAGCCTTAATTCCCAAAGTAAAAAAAACTTGGAAAGGCTATAAGAATTTTGCCTCATATGTTGCTGTAATTTCTTGTATAAGGTGATATCAAAAACCTTAACATCTAGACTGAGGTTATGTATAAATGAGCTTATCTCACCATTCCAAACATCTTTTTTTCTAAAAAGAAGTATTCAAGACTGCATCATATTAACTCATAAAGTGCTTCAGGAACTTAAAGGAAGAAGAAGAGGCAAGGATAACTATATGGCAATTAAACTTAATATAGAGAAGGCATATGACAAAGTTGATTAAGACTTCTTACATTTGGTTCTAATGGTGATGGGATATGATACTCATTCAGTAGAGATGATAATGGAATGCATCACAACAGTATCCTATTTGGTTTGCTCTAATGGCAAGATGCTCAGCCCGATTCGACCTCAGTAAGGACTGAGACAAGGTGACCCTTTATCCCCTTATTTATTTATACTAATGTCTAATGTGTCATCATAAATGATAAGTGCAAAGGTCGAAGCTGGCAATTTGAAAGGATACAAAATTAAGAGAAGAAGTGAAGCAATCACACATATATAGTTTATGGATGACACTATCCTATTACGCAAAATAGATATGGTAGAAGCTCTAAGGTTTAAAATGATATTATAGCTATACTCAAATGCTTTTGGGCAAAGAATCAATACCAATAAATCTGGCATCATGTTCTGCCTAAACACCCTACACCAGTTGAAATGGGTATTAAAGAGCTCCTTAACATTAAAGAATCAGGTTCAATCTTAAAGTACCTGGGAATCCCAACTAAATGGGGTAGGACTATAACCTATCTGTGTAATGTTATTTATGAGCGAGTAATGCAAGGCTAGAAAGCAAAATTCCTATCTCAGATGGGCAAGGATGTTTTAATAAAATTAGTATTACAAGTGATTCCCACTTACCTGATGTCCATGTTTAGACTACCCTAAATGATCATTAGAAGATTATAATATCTCATTAATAGATTATGGTGGACTCAAGGTGTGGAAAATATAAAACATTTTTAGGTGGTTTGGAAGACTCTAACTAAACACAAGTCATAAGGGGGTTGGGTTTTAGAGAACTGCAACTTTTAAATATAGCACTTTTAACAACAAAAATGCTAGAAGTTGATGAAAAACCCAAATTCTTTAAATGCCAAAATTCTTAAAAGTATATACTACCCACACTCTATATTTGAAGAGGCAAGAAGAGGCAACAACCTGTCATAAGTGTGGTCAAGCATCAAATAGTGTAGAGATATGATATTGGAAGGGAGTAGGTGGAATATCTATTCAAGAAAAAATGTTAGAAGTTAGGAGGATAGATGGGTCCCAGAGTTTCCACACACTTCAGAATCCACTCACAATAATCCTAAAATCCAAACATAAAAAAGGTGAGCGACCTCATTTGCCCATACCGTAAAAACTGGAAGTTGAATGTTTTCAAAGGGCTATTTGAGGAGACAGAAATTAGAGCAATTAAGAGGATCCCAATTATGGGGTTAAAAAGAGAGGACAGACTAATTTGTCACCATGAAAAAGTGGCAATTACACAGTGAGGTCAGGTTACCATCTTCTTAAACAAAATTAAGATGGAAAATAGTAAGGAGAAGCCTTAAGAACATCTCAAAATGCTGATAAGGAATTGTGGAGATCAATATAGCATTTGAAATTCCCACCTAAGATAAAATTCCTTATATAGAGATGTATAAAAGAGTCGCTAGCAATAAGGAAAATTTGGCAAGAAGGAACTGCATGAAAGAAACTACATGCCTGCTATGTCTCAACCATAAGGAATCCCTTGAACACTTGATCTTTTTTTTTTAACACAGGCAAGAAGATATGGTTTGGATCACCCTTACCATATAAGCCCATGGAAATTATATTCCAATTGTTCTTAAATTAGTGGAAAGAAAGTTATACGATGATGAAGAATACTAATACAATAACCTAATAACAAAACAATAAGCCAACAATAACAAAACAGCAACAAGGCAATAACCTAACTCGATAATTTATTTATATATACATTTATATGAATAAATTATGGTTTATTACAACTTGATCATCCTACACTCAAAATGTCTAATGATTATGATGAAGTTCACTATTCTTGGTAAATAAACAAGGTATAGAAATTCTTAAATCAATTTTATTTTCAACAATAACTAAAAAAAGGTTAATTGAATTTATCTTCATTTTGTACTTTTCTTTCATATTTTTTGCACCACTAAAATACACAATAATATTGCTTGAAAGTTAAAAGAATTTAGTTATTTGTTTGTTTATTCATATTGAGAGGGAGAAGAAATGACTAAATAGAAAACTTCAGTTATTTTTTCAAGTTGTAACATAAGATATGATTTCTTTTTTAATTTCATCTATCAATTTATTTTTTAGACATTTAAATATTTCTATAAAATATTTTACATATTTTTATTCATTTTTCTTCATCTACCCATTCAATATGCTCTCATCTTCATCTTCTTAAGTTAAGGTTCAAGTCAAATTTGGAAATTTAAAGATGGGAAAGCAGCAAAGAAAACACAAAACATAAGCTAAATTGGTGTTTAACAAAACATATTGGAATAGTTCTAAGGTTGAATATAATTTTGCATATGGGCATTTGTGTTTTGGGATACATTATTATATACATAGGGTTTAATTTAAACATTAGGAGTAGTTAGGGTTTAATATTAAAATCAAAAATTGATGACTTTATGAAAATGGCTTGTATTTGTGTAATAAAATATTAGTAAAGCTTATTGTATATGCATATTTTTATTAAAAAAAATGCTCATTCAGAGTATGTTGATTTGTGATGAGAATTTTTTTCTTACACAGTGTGCCAATATAACTTTATCATGGGGGATTTATTTTAACAAACCTATTTTCAAATACACATATGGTCAACATTTGAACTTAGACATTCAGAGCTCGACAATGGTTGAAATAAAGAAGTTAATGCGGGATTTAGGGTACATGGATGTTTTAGGGATTGGGTATAACCCGCCAAAAAGATATATCTCATTAGTTATTGAGTTAAGATTAATAATGTTTGAGACTAAGGAAGCTTGTAAAAAGATTATTGATGCAGCTTTAGAATATGGCTTCTTAAAAATTTATATGGAAGTAATTACTAATCCAGTTGATAGTAAGGTAAGTTATACTACCCAGTAAGAAAATAGAATGGAATTGGGTGAAAACAACAATAGGAACCTGCTGATGAAGATTATGTCCCTAATCAAAATAAAGAACATAGTGTATCATCACTTGACCCTATTTCATCTGATGATGAATTAAAAACTGCAAGGAAGAATGTGAAAGAATTTAAAGATGTTGTTAATTATGGTTTTGGGCTAGGATTTGATAAGTCTAAGCAGGGGTTCAAAGGTAGTGAGGAGGCTAGTACTAGTCAAGGCAATGAGAATGACAATGAAAATAATGGATACCATTTGAAGTATCTTAATAGTGAGGGGGCTAAAATACCTGTTAGTAGTGATGAATATGATTGGGATAGTAAGAAAAGGAGGTAAGCCAAAAAAAAGTAGTCCATGATGCTAATTGTGACCATAAAAATTTTTAATTTATTCCTAGGATAAAGTTTACTAATGTTGATTAGTTTATGGGGGTTGTGCAGAATTATGTCGTTACAAAAGGCTATAATCTATGGTGGAAGAGGACTTATCCAAAGAGAATGGAGGCTCATTGTCAACATCATTGCTCATATAAAATGTATGCCTCAAGAGATACAACTGAGGCAAGCTTTATTGTGAAGACATATAAAGTGGCTTACAAATGAATATTTGAAGGAATTTAGGAGAAATCCTAAGTATGATATCAATTTGATGGTGAGTGATATAATGGCCAAATATTCCCTTAAAGTTGTGACAACAACATGTTATAGAGCATGAAAACTTATAATGGAAATGCTTAAAAGGTCTTTAGAGAGTCACTATGCTAAATTAAGGTTGTATATGGCTAAATTACAAAAGGTTGATATAGAAGGCAGATTTGAGCTTAAAGTATATGAAGGGAGGTTTCGTAGTGTGTACACTAGCTTTAACGGTTTAAGGAAAGGATTTAAACATGGGTGTGGGAAAGTTATTTCAATGGATGGTGCTTTTTTAAAAACAATTGTTTGGTAGAGCCATTTTGACTGCAATTAGAAGGGATGTGAACAATCAAATGTTCCCAATCTCTTGGGCAATAGTGTTAACAGAAAATGAGGCTTTTTGGAGACAATTTCTGGCAAGGTTATTTGAAGAGTTACAAATAATTGATGATTTAGGTTGGACCTTCATTAGCAATCAACAAAATGTTTGCATTAAATTTATATATATATATATATATGTGTGTGTGTGTGTGTGTGTGTGTGTGTGTGTGTGTGTGTGTGTTTAACATATAAATTCAATTAATTTAATTGGAATGCTTATATGATAGGGTCTTATAAAGGTTTTAAGAGAGTTAGCTCCATATTTAGAAATCAGAAAATTATGTTAGGCATATTTAGGCAAATTTCAAAAAGGTGCATAAGGAAATAAAGTATAAGGCACTATTTTGGGCATAGTGCATGCAACTTATGAGGTTGATTTAATATCAAGTGGAATGAGTTAAAGGAAGTTAATAAAGTAGTTGTGAATGATTTTATTGCCAAAGATCTGAAGGTGTTTTACAAGGCTTTTATTTTGATAATTAGCAAGTGTGACAGTGTAGACAATAACATGGCTGAAATGTTTAATGGGTGGATTTGCAAGCCAAGAACATTGCATATTATTGAAGAAATAAGGGTCCACCAAGAGAGGTTCCAGATATAGTTATTATTTTAGAGAAATCATTTGATAAGGCAACCATTGCATATGAAATAAAACATTCTCGAAAAGGATATGGATGGTGCATTTTAGCCATGGATTTAAATAATGGTATCGTGATTCATTTTGGTATCGGTAACGGTGTAATGGTATCGAACTGAATCAGATTGATTTGGACTACATCGTTCGGCGTTACCATGAATAATGCAAAATAATCAATAAAATACACTATATTATTAAAAAATGCAAAATAAACTTTTATATCTAATATAATAAGTTAAGAATTACTTAAACAATATATAGTTGCACTAAAAAATATACATTTGAAAAAATAAGAAACATAATATAAAAATTATTATTTATTGTAATAAAAAAATGGCATAAGACAGTACTTTAAAGTTTTAATATTTATATAATTATATTACATGATATGATATTATTACAAAATTTTTGACAGATACAATAATAATAGAAATCACCACTAAAAAGAGTGGCATGGAGGATCTTGACTACTAGGTCCAGCATTATAATCATCAACATTTTGGTTGTTCATTTGAGATGGGAATAAGTTAAAAAAATAAACTCCCTTCATTGAATGTAGTAGAATGGCTTTGAAATTCAAGCAAATTACTGGGAGAATTTTGAGAAGTATTCACTTGATTCTCAAATCTACTTCGATAACTTTGGTATTGGTCTTGTTGATTCCAATTATCAGAGGGCATTCCATAATATCGTAGAGGATCAAATGGATTCATGTAATGATTGAACCCATAGTCTTGATTTACACTGAACCCATAGTCTTGATTTACAGCAGTCGAAGTAGAACTACTTTCACCTCTACTAATTTCTTATCCAAATTCATATTATCGTGGTGCAAAATTGGATGGAATATTTAGAGAACCAAATGGATCAGAAAATGAAGGGATATCATTTGAATAATTTGAATCTTCATAATATCCATGACTTGTTCCAATTAGCCTATAATATCCACCTCCACCACCATCATTATCACCACCACAACCATGACCACCGTTGTCGCCATCATCATCATCATTATCACCAATACCAATACCACCACCACCATCATCACCAGTATCATCATCTTTATCACTTTCACCACCATTGCATGAAGGAGAATCAACATTATATCTAAATATAGGAGTTACACCTAATTCTTGCACAGTTAAATCAATTGTAGGATCTTGGTCACCATCTCCATCATTCAACCAATCAAGATCATTTCCTTCAAGTAAAGGAGCTTCTGATTCTTCCAACCATGGATTTAAAGGGTCATGCTTATTAAAAATATAATCCAAATTGACCGGATTAAAAGCTTCCTCTAATTCTTTTTGTGACTTCTGCATTGTATTTCGTAATTTTAGCTTCATATTATAGTGTACATAGACTAGATAGTGTAGTTTTTTTAACTTCAATCTATTTATACTCTTTGCATGAATCAAGCTAAAAGTGCTCCAATTCCTTTCACAATTTGTTGTTGATGTTGTTTGACTTAAAACTTTCACAATAATTTTTTAAAGTTCTGGTGTTGACTCTCCAAAATGAATCCACCACTCATCTACATCATCCAACAATATTCAATGAGTTAAATATTTTTTATTAATTAATTAATATAAATTATAAATGAAGACAAAAAATACCTAGGGGCAAATTCTTGATTGCTTTTTGAGCAAGTGTTTATCCAAAAGATTGTCCTTTTTCTTGAAAAGTAAACATCAGCATGACAGTAAAAAAATAATGGACATATAATATAACTGTAATTATCAATATACAATGAAAAAGTTATTTCAAATGCAATAATAAATGTTACTTGTAAAAGTGCTTGAATTTGCGCTTCTTCATTTGGTTCAATCTTTTTAATAACATTTCGAACTCCTCGCATAAATTTAGTATCAGATGGAATGTCATACTTATCTCCACATTGATATTGTGGGTTAAAATAATAACCTATAACAAGTGCATCATTTTGCATATTAATACCTTGCAAATAAATTAATAATGTATTCATTAACAGTTATAAATAACATACCCACAGCATGCAAATCATGATGTAATTGAAAATTCCATCTTCTATCAATAATTGACCATTTGTTTATCATCCTCATCAACTAGCCTTAATTTCTTTAGAAAAGGCTCTTGAACTTTAAGCAATTCATTTGCATTTTGCCAAAAATGTCTTCTTTCACTTGTTGTTGCTAATATAGTTTCCCTAACTTCAATAGCTAGTGGATCAGTCATTCTTCTATATCTAGAATTCACCCAAGTAGGTGAGTCAAACATATTCCTCAAATTATTGCATTAACAGATAATACTCTCCAACGCAATAAAATTAGTAGTAAATCTAGTAATACCAAGGTGAAGCAGCTCTTTACCATCTGTAAATTTCTTCATATAATTTGTCACCCAATCATAATTATAAATAAATTGGGTGATTTTCTTCCCTTTTGCAATATAGTAACATTCTTGACTTCTCTTTCCAATATCTTCTAAAATGAGATCAATGCAATGAGCACTGTAGGCTATCCAATACAGATTCTGATACTTGTTCATGAGCATTTTTCCTGTTGACTTAATTGCAACACCATTATCTATAACAATTTGTATAACCTTTTTAACTCCAACTTCTTCGACAACCTTTGCCATCAACAGAAAATGATAATGTCCATCTTTCTTCTCAACATCATATGCATTCACTGACTTATGAAAAATTGTGCTACGATTTGAGTAAATAAGAAAATTAATAATGTACATTTTTATTGAGCCTATCCATGCATCACATAATATAGACACACCTTTTTCCTTCTAAATCCTTACAAAAGATGCAATATATTCTTTCATTAATTGATATTCCCTTGGCAATCATACCTCTACAAGCTCATAAGTTGTTGGAGGTGGAATGTTCAGTCCAACTTCTAAAGCAACTCTAAGTAAAGCTCGTGTCCAAAGTGATTTGGCTACTGCAAATGGTAGTCTATTGTGAACCACAAATCGACCAAAGGCATTCATAAACTTTTCTTTACTTTTCTTGAACCAAGGAGATTTTAATTTAGTCTTTGTTTCCCTTTTGATCTCTAAATCCACTTCAACAGCTTGCAATCTTTCAACTGGTGTTGATAACTGGAGAGGAGCAAATCTAGAAAATTTTAGATTGTTTCCTCAATGATTTTGTGTATCCTAAGTGTTTTTGATACTAAAAGAGCGACCCATCATTCGCTTTTTTTATTGACTACCGCTGGATCCACCTGCATCATAGGGAACACCGATAGTCCTTTTATATGAATCAACTTCAATTTGTCGAAGGCTTTGTTGCCTAGCATATTGCATTATTGCATCTTCCTCCTCTTCATCATCACTGTCATTATATTGTCCACTTACATGCATTTGTACAATTCTTCCTCAACTTGTTGTTTAGCAGCATTTTTTTGTTTTTGCTTGGTTTGCCATTCTAAAATAAGTTTTTTCATATCATCTCTCACAGCACGTGGCACTTTTGGACATATTGCAACGTCACCTTCAATTCCTGCTAAATGTTGCTTAAATCTTGTTATTCCACTAGCAACCACACGTCCACAAAAATTACAAGTCATTTTAGATCTATTATTATTAATAGGCGTAGCAAATTTCCATCCAATATCATCACTGGGCTTGCCATCTTTTTCCTTTTTTTCCCATTAATAAATCTACATAGAAAAAAAAATAAAAAAATTTCAGTGTCAAGTCAATCTAATATATATATATATATATATATATATATATATATATATATATATATATATATACACACACACACATAAAAATGTAATGATATACAGAATTTTAATATATATACACAAATTTAGTTATATAACTAAACAAATATTAATTATAAAACTTATGTAATTATAATATATATATATATACACACACACACACACACTCACGAACACACAAAAATGTAATGATATACAGAAATTTAATATATATACACAAATTTAATTATATAACTAAACAAACATAAATATAAAATTTATGTAATTACAATTATAAATACACATTGTCTCTATATATATATAGACACACACATAAATGTAATTATATACATAAATAAATTTAATTATATTACTAAATAAACATAATTATAAAAGTTATGTAATTATATATATATATATATATACACACACACATATACATACCTCACAGCACCGATCATGCCTCTATGATATCAAGAAAACAATTTTTCTTATGTTGGATGTAAATTTGTTTGTTAAAATTTTGCCTTAAAACTCAAAGAATCAAACTATTTATAGATGTATTTTGCTTTGTTTTGGTTTGTGCAGTGCTATACAGGTTGAATTCCAACCGTTGGTTGAAACATTATCATGGAACATTATCGTGGAGCAGAAATTCTCTGTAAGTTTGTACAATAATTTGGTTTTTCTTATCTCTACACACAGTGTGTCAATTATTTATTTTTTCCTATCTCTATAACTTTATTCAATTATTTCTTTTTCCTATTGGTTTTTTATTGTATAGTCGGTAACTATTGAGAGCAATAATTGTCTGCTTTGTATACTTTTGTCAGCAACAATTTACTTTTTAATGATATGTTATGTGACAATTTACAATAACAACAACAACACCAACAACAACAACAACAACAACAACAACAACAACAACAACAACAACAACAATAATAATAATAATAATAATAATAATAATAATAATAATAATAATAATAATAATAATAATAATAATAATAATAATAATTAATTATTATTATTATTATTATTATTATTATTATTATTATTATTATTATTATTATTATTATTATAATTATTATTATTATTATTATAAAATTAAAATAATATAATAGTATTAAAATTAAAAAAAACAAACAAATCATAATATAATTATAATTATGATATTATTTTTAATATAATTAATAATAATAATAATAATAATAATAATAATAATAATAATAATAATAATAATATTATTATTATTATTATTATTATTATTATTATTATTATTATTATTATTATTATTATTATTATTATTATAGTATCAAAATAAACAAATAAACAAATAAAAAGTTTTGCCATATAGTTATACCAATATTCCTATTACCAATATTAAGAAAATTTTTATATTACCAATATTCATAACAAAAAATTTTATGCTCAAATTTTTTTCCTTTTAGCCATTTCATCAGAAGAGCGACATGAACATGTTCATCTATTTTGTTTGCTCCGATTTAATGTGTTAGTCAAAAGTTTATGTGATTGTAGTTAATTTCATATTAATGCATGTTGCAAAATCACTATTCATATAATTAAATTTTTGTAATCGTAATTTATTTATTTTTAAGTCACTTTATAGTAGAATAACGGGAGCATTTCTGTATATTTTATTGGTTAAAATTTAGTACACTAGTAAAATTTTTACGTAAATTTTAGTTGAATTTACATATTTTTATATATTTTATTATTACTTTTACTGTTTCATTTAAGCCCAAGCTCATTCAAATAAAAAGTTCATTAATAAATTTTTTATTTTTTATTTTAATAATAATAATAATAATAATGATTATTATATTTATATTAAAAATAATTAAAATAATATTAGATTAAAATATTTTAATTGGCAGAGTTGTCTTTTTATTAAAAAAATTACATTTTAATTGACTTTTGCAATATTTTATTAAAAAATACTTACCTTTAGGTTTTTATTATACTACTATTGTAACCATAATTATTATTGTTATTATTAAATATCATCTTCATTCATTATAATTTTATTAACTTATATAATTATTAAATTTATTAATTAAATTCATCATTTTATTATTCCGTAATTGTATATTGTTTATAAATATATATAATATCTTGTTTATTAATATTATAGGACATATATTTTTTAACTATTAGATATTATAATTGCAAACACATTTAATTATTTTAATATATAAAAATATATATTGGATTAACTATATTTAGTCACATTATTAACATGAAAAGTTGATTATTAAATAATTTCTTCTTTGATAAATAATAATAATTTCTTCTTGGGCCAACAGAAAGTTCTTCTTCTTCTTCTTCTTCTTCTTCTTCAAGTTGTTCTTAAATAATTTCTTCTTTGATAAATAATAATAATTTCTTCTTGCCCCAACAAAAAGTTCTTCTTCTTCTTCTTCTTCTTCTTCTTCTTCAAGTTGTTGCTACTTCTTTAGGTCTTTGTCCATGTCTCCAGTTCTTCTTCACCGATCCGGCAAATAACGTCCATGAAATCTACCAAGTCAGATTTAGCTAAACCGATCTAGTAAAATCTTGTTTCGCCCCCTCAATTTTCCAATACAAAATGTCTGATATGCGTAGTATCAACAGTTTTTTAATACACTGATTTTAGCTGATATATGAAATATGTTTTTTTGGGTAAGAGTTATTTATAATTAAAATGTGAAATGTGTTTGCAGCTCTATTTCAATTTGAAATGTGTTTCTATAGGACGTGTCAGTTCAATTAGAATGCTTAATATTTTGCTAAAATGTTTAACTTTGAGTTATTGTATTTATAGATGCCTAGTGAAAGAAATGTCAAATTCATTAGTGGCAGACATGTTGCTCTATCTACAATAGGTGGAATACAAATTAAAGAGCCTAATACATCAAGGAATACACGAAGTAGAGCTATTTACCAATTAAAAGACAAGGAGGCTTGCATCAAAAATTTATCACAGCAAAGCACAACTGCCACCAAAGGGAAGGGACCAATACATAAAGAAATGCAACTGCCAATGGGTATCATGTCCGAGCCTAAAAGCTATACCACCATAACATTGAACATTAACTTGCAGAGCTATCAAGGGCAACAAGTTTTGTTGAAGCCTCAATAAATTTTAAAAAATTTAATCTCCTTTTAAGTTATTTTTACTAAGAATGAATGAAGTTAGTTGTTTTAAAGAAATCTTTATTTCTTGTGGATAGTTATGAATTATTAGCTTTAGCTACTGTCTGAGAAGCTTAGTTTAGGCCAAATCTTTATTTTCATTCACAATGACATTATGATTAAAATGCTTATGTTTAAGGACATCTACTATAATTAAGTCATGATTTTGTGTACAATTTCTTTTGAGTTATGAATTACCTACTATCCAGGAACTTATAATTACTTTGAATGTCAATTTAAGCATACTGCACAAGGTTATGTAATTCAATTATAGGCAGGATCACCAACACTAAAGTATATGATGTCAAATATCTAAAAATCAAGCAATAAGCCAAAACCTAAATTGATTAAACAAGCATTACTAGCATCTTCTTATAATAACACATTAACAACTACTACAATTTTGCATCTAATACATTAGAAAATAGTTACAAACTAGCATGACTATTACAAAAAGCTTCTTCTAATTGCCTCTAATAGCTTATATAAACACATAAACTACCATGACTATTACAAGCACATAAAAACCTATCTGATATATATCTTTGCTCCTTTTTTATTTCTTCTTCTCCAACTCAATCAATATAAGTTTTTCCTTCATCAAACTCAATTCATTATGAGTACTGCATTCATCCCCCTCATCTTTGCTATTATTATGTATCATTTCCATTTAGCTTTTTTAGTTCATTTAAAACCATCATCATCCTTCCATTAACCCACTCATCATGCCATTTGAAGAAATCGCAATGCATATTCTATAAAAAGAATCATATAATTAAAAAGTATAACACATAATGAACATAGCATTATCAAAATTAATTATTGAAATTTACATTAAAATCAGCAAGATAAACCTATATAAAAACACATTTCCTCATTCTGAAAAAGGGGTACATTACAAGAACCATTTGTTTGAAGCATTTTGATAAAGGGATATATTACATTTTTCAGTGTACTCAATTGTTCCCAATACCCAAACTTGTCAACAAATTATCAAATATTTCATACATACCTCCTTATATGCACATCTCCAAAACATATGCCCATGATTTAATTTAGTTCTTGATGTCAAAAAAATGAGTGGGATTGCCACAATTGCATTTCATTGTATCACAATATATTTGACTACTTGCATTTGATTACTCTAACATATTTTCTTCAATTACCTATGATTTCAAAAAGGAGAAGCTATGTCAACCTTCAATTTCTAAAATAATGTATAAAAATGAGTTTCAGAGCCCTAGAGAATCAACGAAGAAGAAGAAAAAGTAAACCACATGAATTGATCCCTTTTAGAACCCTAATAACGATTAGCAAGAAAAATAATTGACATATACGGTACCATTTTAAGGTGTCCAAAACAATGAGTTTTGATTATAGTACTAAACTTTTTTTTATTAATTTCCACATGTGTTAATAGTTGCACACATTAGCCATTCCACATCATCACTAGATCATCCAATTTTGATCGAGGATAGATTTGCACTAGGTTGAAAAGATCATATGTCAATTTGCAACAATTTTAAAATTTTGATAGATTTGCCAAATGGCCATTAGTTCGTGGTAGATACATATAAAAACCCTTAAAAGAATTTAGTTACTTTGTTTGTTTGTTCATATTGAGTGGAAAAATAAATGACTAAATAGAAAATTTTAGTTATTTTTTCAAGTTATAATATAAGATATGATTTCTTTTCTAATTGCATCTATCAATTTATTTTTTAGAAATTAAAATATTTTTATAAAATATTTTATGTATTTGTAAACCACCTGCTCATTGCACAAGCACATGTCTATTTTTGCTAATGAAAGAAAATAATAATTTTTTATTATATAATTTATGAGAAGGACTATTATATAACTCTTGATATATAACTTATCAGTAATGGAATTTTCTCAACTTCATTGTTTGAAAATTAAATAACTTGACCGTATGTATAACTAAAGTGTTGTGAAATAAAGATTGAATTTCTTAATTTGTTATAAAACTAAACTTGAATTTAGTAGTATTTAATTAAAAGAAAAATATTTTATAGTAGAATGATTTTAAGAGAATTTAGAGAGAGTTTGGAGAACTATAATATTGAAAGAATTTGGAGAGTAATCTATCTTTTTCTTAACCTTCTCATTAATGAATTTCAATCTCTTTATATAGAGATTTTCTTTTCACTATTTGAGAACTATTTTCTCACAAGTAATATATTGTTCATTCACATTCATAATACTCCCCCTTCAATAACAATATTTTGCAACTGCCTCGTTAAAACCTTGCTAAATAAAACTCAGTGGGAAAAACTTTAGCTTAAGGAAAAAGAGTACAGTGCATGATTTTCTCCCCCTCAAGTTGATATGTATAATCTTCGTTCATATAGTATGCAGATGTCGCATTCCAATATCGTGAACATGTCTTCTAAAGATTGTAGTTGGAAGCGCCTTTGTGAAAAGATCAGCTGAATTCTTGCTAGACTGAATATACTTGATATCTATATGACTCTCTTTTATTAGCTCTTGAGTGTATGAAAAGAATCTTGGAGGTATATGTTTAGTTCTATCACTTTTGATATATCCTTCCCTTAACTGTGCAATGCATGCTACATTATCTTCATACAAAATTGTTGGATTTTTATTGACTGGAAAACCACAAGATTCTTCAATATGATTTGTCATTGATCTAATCCATACACACTCTCTACTTGCTTCATGTAGTATAATAATCTCAGAATGATTTGAAGAAGTAGTGACAAGCGTTTATTTCTGGGAACGCCAAGAAATTATAGTTCCATTATTTGTGAACACATAGCCTGTTTGAGATTTCACTTTATGAGGATCAGATAAATGCTCTGCATCTGCATAACCAATCAATTCTTGTTTTGAATTGTTAGAATAAAATAAACCCAAATCAACATTTCCTCGAAGGTATCGAAGTATATATATAATCCCTTTCCAATGCCTTTTTGTTGGAGCTGAACTAAACCTTGCTAATAAATTGACTGTAAAAGAAATGTCAGGTCTAGTACAATTAGCAAGATACATTAAAGCTCCAATGGCACTGAGATATGGAAATTCAAAACCAAAAATTTCTTCATTTTCTTCAAAGGGTCAAAATGGATCAGTCTCAATATTGAGTGATCTGACAACTATTGGAGTACTTAAAGGATTTACTTTATCCATATTAAACTTCAAAATAGATAAACACATAATTAATCAATTAAGGTAAAAACATAAAATAATTGTAAAGTAGGACATTTTATTTAATTTGAAAATAACATACATAACAATAACATATTCTTCAGAATAAAAAAGGTAATAAAAACATACTTAAAATTATAGATGTCTTAATTTCCATTGTTAGTAAAGTCATCAGTAAAATCAAAAATATCTAGATGAGTTGTATCATTAACAGGAGTATGATGCTCATTGAAGTTTATTTCCTTTTCTTTGCCTTTTAATGATGCCTTATAAAGTTGGCAAAGACGTGGTGGTGTATGACAAACTCGTGCCCAATGTCCTTTACTATCACATCTGAAACACACAGTTTCAAACTTATATTGGGGCCTTTCTTAAACACCACTGATAACTGATTTTAACTTCTTTTGAGGTTAAGTCTGAGTTTGTTGTGGAGTATTTTTATATTTATTTTCATGACCACGGCCAAAGAATTGACCTCTTCCACGTCCACAACCTCTATCTCTCCCACGTCTATAGCTATTGTAATTTTTATATCTGGAATTATTTATAGCATTTGCTTCTGGAAATGCTACTAAGCCAGTAGGACGAGACTGATGATTTTTCATCAAGAGTTCATTATTTTTCTCAGCTACCAATAGGCATGAAATTAGTTCAGAATATTTTTTAAATCTCTGCATCCTATATTATTGTTGTAGTGTAACATTTGATGCATGAAGTGTGGAGTAAGTTTTCTCCAGCATATCCTCGTCTATGACTATCTGTCCATAAAATTTTAATTGTGATACTATTCTGAACATTACAGAATTATAGCCACTCACTTGTTTGAAATCTTGAAAGCATAAAGCTCTCCATTCATCAGTGACTACTAGTAGTATTACATCTCTTTGATGATCATATTTGTCTTTTAGATCCTTACAAAAAACACTTGGATTTTTGACAATCAAATATTCACATTTTAATCCTTCATCAAGATGACGACAGAAAAAATTATAGACTTGCCCTTATCTTGCAATGAGGTGTTATTATTTTCTTTTATGGTATCAATTAACCTCATTGACTGAAGATACATTTCTACATCTAGAATCCAAGACATATAATTTTTTCCCGTGATGTCAAGAGTAACGAACTCAAGCTGTGCTAGATTTGTCATTGTGATAACTAATAAAAAAAATATAACTCAAATAGAATTCATAAATTTGATGACTACTAAAAAAAATCAAACATAATCAAAATTTACTAATTAATTATATCATGAATGAATATTGCAAGAAATAATAGCGGTACAAAAAATGATACAATAATACTTAAAATTATATCAAATAGAAAATTATCTTCCATATGCATTATTCCTAAAACTATTATAATAGTCATGATCAAAACACAAATAAAAATATACCAAATCATGTTTACAATTTAGAGTAAAGAGAGAAAGAGAAAATGTATGAATTTGTGTGAATAAATAAATTTTATAGCTTGTCTATTTATAATGAAAAATATAGTCGTTTGTTACCGTTATGTTACCGTTGGTAATATATAGCCGTTAGAATTTTTTTTAATATAATATATTGAGAAATAAATTATATAAAGTAAAATTAATAAATAATGTTGACATGATTATTTATAGTAAGTAAGTTAACATAATGATATGTATAAATATGGGGCAAAACCGGCCATTAATATAAAATGAGGTATAGCCTTCCATTAACATAAATAATAAAAATATAAATATGCATAAATATAAATTGGTAGGAGACATAGTCATCCATAAGGTTAGAACCATTTCTAACAATATTTGCATCAATGGCGTAGTTAGTGAAACAAAATAAAACTAACAATTAATATAAAGTTAGATTGAAGAAATATATATAAATATGAATATATATAAATTAGTAGGAGGCATAGTCATCCATAATAATATATAATCAAATAATATATTCATAAATATTAAATATTAAGAACTATGTACCTTATTGTTTTGATTGAGAATTTTTCATGCTGATAACGTGTTGTGAAATAAATATTGAATTGTTTAGTTTGTTATAGAACTAAACTTGAATTTAGTAGTATTTAATTAGAAGAAAAATATTTTATAGTAGAATTATTTTAAGAGAATTTAGAGAGAGTTTGGAGAGAATTTGGAGAACTATAATATTGAAAGAATTTGGAGAGTAATCTATCTTTTTCTTAACCTTCTCATTAATGAATTTCAATCTCTTTATATAGAGATTTTCTTTTCACTGTTTGATAACTATTTTCTCACAAGCAATATATTGTTCATTCACAAGCAATACATTGTTTATTCACATTCATAATATAAAGTTATTTATTAGTGAATGCTTTAATTTTTATTAAATTATTGATATTTAAAATTTATTAGACTTTTATTAATCTAGTTTGATCTGAGTAGAACCACAAGTGTAGAAAAGATTCTCAATAACTAATTTAATACGATTGCATACATTACAACTCAATTTTGAAACGTGACTTAAGTGAAAACAACTCCTTATCAGCTTATTACAGCGCTTGTTGATTAATAATCACCTCTATTCAATGTTATTTGAATAATACAATTTTAATTCTAGAACGAAAAAATATATATTGTATACTACATAAATAAGAATAACTCTTATCGTTTAATAGGAACAGAATGTATTAAAATCTATATTCAAGTCCATGATAGCACCCAAGATTCTATATGGCATTTGATGTGGAACATGTGGCATGGAACACCTCTAGGGCTTGGTAAATGTCTACTCCAGGCATCTTTCCAAAGCAAGCAAAGAAAAAAAGAGGTTTGGTTGATGGAGAATAAATGCTGTCATATATGAGATATAATTAAAAAAATTAATATTTAAAATATATAATTATTTAATATATAGGATATAAAAAAATATAAATATAAATATTAAATATAAATAAATAATAAAAATTATATTTATTACAAATTAGTAAAAATAATTTTTATGTTACCTTATTATTTAAAATAAAAATTTCAAATTCAATATAGTTAATTAAATACAGTGTTGTATTATTAAAATTTTTAATGGGATATATTAATTTATCATGTTATATAATATTGTTATAAATTTAATAGTTAAATATTTTAATTTAATTGAAATTAAAATTGTTATATTGCATTATTAAACAACTTGAAATTAAAAAATATTAAAAATTTTAATTTTAGGTTACAAATGGTGGTTAAAAAAACACCCTTATATGCTACCTGCCACAAAAATTTAACTTAGAAATATGCAATTAGTAAAAAAATTTATATTTTTTAAAAAATTAAATTATAAGAGATTTTTTTTCCTTGGAAGACATCTGCTGCCATATGAATGAAAACATATATTATGGACGCATGGCTAAATTCATAATTATAATAATAATAATAACAACAACAATAAAAATAATTTGATTTAATTATTTATTATAATATTCATTATAAATTCAACAAACATTAAGTTATGTAACAAAAATACAAAACTATTTTTTTCATTTCTAAGAATTACTACAAATAAAAATATTAAAACTCTTTATATTTAATAATTTATGGAGATTAATATATACTTGTACTCTCTAAATTACACAGAAATGGATATGAAAATATGGAAAAATGCAGATAGAGATATAGGGAAATTTTTTTAAAAAAAATATAGGATACAGATACATGGAAAAATGTGTAAATATTAAAAATATTAAAATATATATATACAAATATTAAAAATATTAGAGTATATATATAAATATAAAAATATAATTTTTTGTAATTTTTAATTTTATATAGAAATAGTTAAAAAAAAATATGCATCTAAATAAATATTACCAATATTATAATTATTTTCAAAAATTAAAGCTAACTAAATAAATAAATAAATAATAACAAAAACACAACAAAAATAAAATATAAATTAAATTAAAAAATAAATATAAATATGCATCAATTTATTTGATTTATTTAATTCTCAATAAAAAACAAAATAAATTAGTCAAGCATCAATTTATTTATTTAATTGTTAAATTAAAAAAAAAAATAGGACAATTGATTAGTAGAAAACAAAACACATATGCATGAGCCACGAATTTCAAAAAAACAAAATAGCTACATATGTTATTCAAAGAACAACACCCAGCCAATATACTGTTCAAAAAAAAAAAACTCAATTAGTATAATTTCAAAACCCACGTCTTTCTCTGGCAGCCACCCACCACTGGAAATCAAAAACAATTTCAAAGAACAAAACCCCAACTACCCACCTTTGGAAATCAAGAACTTTGTAATCAAAACAAACCCACCCTCCCACCGGAAGGAAAATTGATATGTATGAAGAAGGGTCGTGATGTTGGATGAAGAAACAAGCCAACATAAAACGAAATTTGATATGGAGAGGAAAAAAGCTTACTTGAAGAAGATAATCATGTTTTCCGTAAGTATGGATGAAGTATATGGTTTGAATTTGTATTGTTTGAATTTATTTTATAGTGAATTTGTATTGTTTTCCTTTTTATTCAGGAATCCTTTTGCTTTTTGATTTGGGTAGTTTCCCAATTTAATTTGAATTCTATTTTCTTTTGATTTATGTGTTTTTCTTATTGATTTGGCTTTTGTTTCTTCTTTTGGATTGTTGTTGTTGATTTGATTTAATTTTCTTCTTATTCTTCCCAATTCTTCCTGATGAACTAAGAATTTAGGTATTTTCCCAATTTAATTTGAATTCTATTTTCTTTTGATTTATGTGTTTTTCTCGTTGATTTGGCTTTTGTTTCTTCTTCTAGTAGTGTTGTTGTTGATTTGGTTTAGTTTTCTTCTTCTTCTTTCCAATTCTTTCATGATGAACTAAGGACTGCGTTGAGTTGAAAATGGTGAACAAAGGAAACGTGTTTCCTATTTTCTAAAATTTACAGAAACGGCCTTGATATGTATAAGGGTGTTTTTCATAGTTTCCAAATCAGAAACGCATCCGTTTCCGTGCAACGTCGGTGTGGTCACGTTTCCATACAACGTAGCTTTTACTTTAGGTGCATTGTTTTATAATTCTATATTAAAACTGCTCTCTTTTACTATTTATTTAACTTTTCTCAATGGGATTTCTAGTTCTCTTCACCAGTTCTTCTATCTATAAATGACCTGTTGTAAGTACTGAAAATGGTAAGGACAACGTTGATTAGTAATAGTAATAGCATTAACTGGTGGAGTCCCACTTCCTGTGGCTTTGTTTAGAGTTGTGTTTTTAATGAAGGAAGGGAAATGATATATAGAGAGGAAGATATGAAAGATTGCTTAGACCATCTATCAGGATTCAGGAATGTTGATTAAGTTCACTTTTCAAGAATTGAAAGTATCAAAATGAGATTTCCAAAAAAAAAATTGGAGAAGGGTGTTTTCCTATCAGTTTTTAAAGTTTGCAAAATGGAGAAAAAATTGCAGTGAAGCGCTTGGATAGCATAGGCAAAGGAAAGAAAGACTTCATGTCTAAGGGTGAACAAAAATAACTGAGAACCGAAAATTAAACTGAACCAATCCTATTCGATTTGATTTGGTTTTACTCTTAAAAAATAAAAATAAACCAAACCGAACTATTATATTATGTCATTTGATATATGTATAGATCTAATACTATTAAGCTAATTCTTTTAAATTTCATTGATGCTTCTTTCTTCTCCTATTCACTTTTTTTTTCGCCTCCTCTTCACCTAATTTCTATATATTTCACTTGTTTTCCTCAAATCCCTACCTCATTTGGTTCTCAAATCCCTACCTCCTTCCATATTAAACAATTCTTTAAAGGTATGTAAATTAATTTTTTACTTTATTTTATAAATTTTTACTATTTTTTAAAATATGATTTACTTGATAGGCAATTAAATTGATTTTTTTAAAATATATTGTTGATTAATTGCACTTTTGTGTTCTTTGAAGGGGTGAGCAAAAATAACCAAGAACCGAAAATCGAACTAAAACGACCCTATCTGGTTTGATTCGGTTTTACTCTTAAAAAATAGGAATAAATCAAACCGAACTATTATATTATGTCATTTTATATATGTATATATCTAATACTCTTAAGTTAATTCTTCTAAATTTCACTGATGTTTCTCTCTTTTCCTATATGATTTTTTTTTTGACTCCTCTTCACATAATTTCTACATATTCACTCGTTTTCCTCAAATCCCTAACTCATTTGGTTCTCAAATCCCTATCTCCTTTCATATTAAACAATTCTTTGAAGGTATGTAAATTAATTTTTTACTTTATTATATAAATTTCTACTATTTTTTTAATATGATTTACTTGATGGACAATTAAATTGATTTTTTTAAAATATATTGTTGATTAATTGCACTTTTGTGTTCTTTGAATTTGATGGGCAACTAAATTTTAAAGATTAACAAAGCTAAAACTTAAATCATATTGGCATATCTTTTTCATTTGCTGCTTATATTTTTCAGAAAAGTCTTCATGTTTCCTTGTGTTGTACTTTGTCATTGTAAAAATTTTTCTTGGATATTTAATATTTTACTACTTTTTTTTAATTGTTATGAAATTTTTGTTAGCATTTGTGTAAACGGCGGAGTTTAGCGCGAGCCCAAGATTTTAGCAACTACGATACTATTTGAGCTCAAGGCTCTAAAGAACACACCAATCACTGTCACAAAAACATGGCGTGGAGATGAGGAGTCACCACCCAAGGTAATAACTGGGACAAATCGAAAAGGTGGTACTCAATTCCCTAAAATAAAAGCTAGCACCACAACCAAGAGATTCTGGATATGGAATACTAACTTCTTTCATTCTCGTGTTCATTTAGAATTATTTTATGAATTATTATATTATCCTCTATTTACATGCAATTTCATATAAACTCTTATTCTAGCAATTAACTTCAAGGTAAACTAGTCATGAAAAATACAAGTAAATAATGCATTCAATACAATCCCTAAGTTAGACTAATCGACATTGATTTTAATTAAATGAGATAAATCTACATGTCTTTAATAAGTGAGCCTAAAGGGCCTAATTTCTTTTAATTGTAATTAAATGAACCTAAGTCTATTTATTTTAATTCCAAAAATGGACCTAAATCTACAAATTATGGAGTGAAAAATGCTTAAATTAAGTGGGCTAAGTCTAAATTAATTAAATTAAATTATATGAGTCTATGTCTAATTAACTAAATTGGCCTAAGTTATCTCTTTCCTAAATCTAATTAATTGTGGGCCTAAAATGCGTTTTAATTAATTAAACTTTAAAAAAAAACTAAATTTAAATGAGTTAAAGTCTAATGTGGGCTTAAAGCCTAAAACGCATAAATATAAATAAACAAATCCAAAAATAATAATAAATATCAAGCTAAACAAATAAAAAGATCAAACAATTAATTTAACTTATGCTAAAACCTTAATTTAATTAAAGTGACCATAAACAATAAAAAAAAAAATCAATCAAGCAAAACCAATTTTACCAACTTAACTCTAATTTAATTAAAAAAAAAAACCCTAAAAATTTTTATAACCATTAATTTTAATTAATTATCCAATGAAAACCCTAATTTTACTAACCGATTAAATTAAAACAAAAAAAAAACACAAAAACACACACCAAATTTCATTATTCTCATTATTGGGGCTATTACAATAATCTACTGCAAATAGGAATAAAAACTAATACAACCTAAAAAAAACACAAAATAAAATAACCAACAAAATAATAGCAAATAAATAAATAAAACCTTAAAAAACTACATTTAAATATAAAATTTAAACCATGGCATTTCATGGATCTTCATGAGTTTTGTTCTTGTTCAATCACATGCTACTCCACAACTTAGGTTAGTCCCACCATAATTATGAACACAAAAGAAAAATAAATAATTATTAGAGCTTAAATAAAATAAAAAATAAAAATTAAATAAAATTAAAATCAAACTAAATAATCAAATAAAAGAAAAGAAAAGGGTAGAAGAAGGGATGATTGAATGGATGCAGTGTTGATTAGCTCCTTAGAGTGTTATCAATCATCGTTGCTTTTAATGGATCTTCAAAACTTGATGTCCTCCCCTTCAAAAGTCTATTATTCTTGCTACAAAAACAAAGAAAATCTAAAGAAAAATATTTTGCGTACTGCTTCAAAAAAAAATGGAGAGAACTTTTTTTTAAGCAAAAAAGAGATAGTCCAAAGGGAGCCCCCTTTTTCAAGAGCCTAAACTATTTTTATATAGGAAAAGAGCCAAAAACCCTAATCCTATGTACTTAAGAGTTTCAGTTTTAAAAAAACTTTATATCCTAAAAAAATAAATTTTAGAAAAATTTTAGCCAATCAAAATTCAGGAAAAATATTTTTAAAAAATTAAAAAAATAGTGCGGGACTCTATTAGAATAATACAATTCCGATCAGAATTGTAGAGTTCTGATCCATAATAATTTTTTTAACATTTAATTATAAAAAGACCCTTGAAAGAATTTAAATTTTTCAATTAGGTCTTTAAAAAGTATTACAATTTAGTCCTTGAAAGCATTAAACCCTTTCTTTGAAAAATGCATTCAGTCTTTTAAGGTTTCAAACTTCAAGTATTAAAGACCTATTTATGATATTTTCATCATTGGAGTCCTCTGTCACATCCACACTTTATCATCCCAAAATTGGGTTCTTACAGTTGGCCCCCTTTGTCGATGTTTGCTTGACAGATTACAGCAAAGCAAATAAGCACACAATTTTTTAATAGAAAGTTAGGATACTTACCTGTGCTCTATGAAACTTTTGCTTATGAACTTGTTATACTTATAAGTACAACATTGATTTATAAGGACATATCATACTCGGTCGTATAGTGTTGACTATACTCGATCGTATAATCTTGTGAAAATAGATTATACTCGATCGTACAATGTCGACTACACTCGATCATATAGTCTTGTCTGAAAATACATTGCACTTAATCGTACAATGCCAACTACACTCGGACGTATAGTCTGAATTGAAAAGATACATCACACTTGGTCGTGTAATGCTAACTACACTCGGTTGTATAATCTGAATTGAAAGTACATTGTACTCAATCATATAATACTGAATATAATCGATCGTATAGTCTAATTTAAAATGATACATTACACTCGATCATACAATATCGACTACACTCAGTCGTATAGTCTGGGTAGGAATACATTACACTTAGTCATGTAGCATTGATCACTTTTATGCTTTGCCTTTTGCCAATTTATTCTTCATTTCCCTTATCCCTTTCGTTGCTTATCGATTATATTGCAATCCATAATTGCTCATGATTAGCTGTAACCCTTTCATTGCTTACCGATGATACTGTAATCTATAATTGCTCATAATTAGCTATAACCCTTTCGTTGCTCACTAATGATGCTGCAATCCATAACTGCTCATGATTAACTACAACCCTTTCATTGCTCACTGATGATGCTATAATCTATAATTGCTCACGATTAGCTACAATCCTTTTGTTGTTTACTGATGATGTTGTAGTCCATAATTGCTTGCAGATTGATTATAATCCTTTCATTGTTCGCCTTTGATAATGTTATAGTCCATAACTGCTCATAAATTGGCTGCAATCCTTTCATTTCTCACTTATGATACTATAATCCATGATTGCTCGCGATTAGTTACTACCCTTTTTTTACTCACTAATGATGTTGCAATCCATAATTACTTGCAAATTTACTACAATCCTTTCATTGCTCACCTTCAATATTGCAATCCATAATTTCTTGCAAATTTTTATCTCTGGTTGTTTAAGTTAAATGCTTTGAATTCTTTATGTTGACTGACTTCAAATTTTGCTATATTGGCTGATTAGAATTTCTCTACTGACTGATTTCAATTTCGTTGTGCTAACCATCTCTATAAGTTTGGTGCTTTTTCTTCTAGATTTGCAATTCCTACAAACTTGTTGAAGTTAGTTTCAATCATAATGAATGCACAAAAGTACCTTATGGTGTTGAAAATTTATGAAAAAATTCATCACTTTTTCACGAGATAGCATGCACTCAGCGAATCTCACTATTTTTAATTTTCATAACTATTATTTATTTGCCATTTACAGAGGTCAAAGCCATCGTTAACTATCTTATACTAAGAGCATATCTTTTACCAAGTGAAGAGTTTACTTTCACACCTAATTTTAGGGAGAATTTGCTAAACAAAACTCATGAAAATTGAGCATAAATAGATCGAATTCTGAGTATCAAAATAATTTTTGAGTTATTTTTATGCATTCCTTCCTTATCTGAATATTCCTCTGCCTTTCTCATATTACTCAGTATGGATACCGTTGGAAAGGTCCTTTGGATACTCATTCTCTTACAGAGCATTGAAGTAAATAGAGCGACTTTTAACATGGTCCTCTTTTGGTATTCCCCTACCTTTCTTGTATTACTTAGCATGGATACCGCTAAAGGTTTCACATGGATACTCTTACTTATTTCTGAGCATTGGAGCAAATTGTGTTTGCTCTTCTTTCGATTCTCCTCTTAGTGTTCCCCCGCCTTTCTTATATTACTTAGCATGGATACCGTCAAGGGATTTTGTACTCGTACTCATTTCTGAGCATTAGAGTAGATTATATGCACATTTATCATTTGAAAGACTAAAATGATACTTTGAAATTCAAGCAATTTATGCTTCATGTCCATAGATTTTGTTTTTGCATTTTCTTCCCCTCATTTAGGTGCAAAGCAAGCATTAGATTGATTAGAGTTTATAAACTCTCAACATAAAACTGTTAATTGCTCACTTGAATTTTGTGAGGCTAATGAAAAAGAGCCATTATAATCAAAGGTCATGAGATAGGCTTTTCACACATGATCTCATGAAGTGGATGTATTTACTTTCAATTTGTGAATTTTATCGTTAAGATTGTACTTTATTTCAGAATCTAAGGAAATAGAGTTCTGTTACTTCCTTTTTTATTATCTTGATGAGTGTTTACTATGCAAGATGATACTTCTGATGAATGATTAGCATTTGCAACCTTTCCCATTCTTATTGATGTATTGGTTCCTTTCACCTTCTTCATTCTCTTTTTTTCCTCCCTGCATAAACTACCATAAGTTAGTGTGGTCTATTCTCAAGTGAAGAAATTTTGTCGAAATGCAATGTTATTCTTTTTTTGCATTCTGCCCTTTAGATTTTTCTCTGATCGCAGGGTCATGATACTCCACCATTAAAGTTGTGGCTTTGGACTGCATTTGTATTTCCACCATTCCATTAGTGCTATGGTAGAGGGCTTCATTCCTCTTCTTAATATCTCTTGTAAAAAAATTTTAGGAGCTAAAGATCTTATTTCATGATCAAATGATTTTTCAAAGTGCATTCATTTTAAGTTTTGAGTGCATTCTTTCCTTTTATAGGGCCATCAAATATATTTCTAACATGTTTGACCTTCTCATCACCATATTCCATACCCTACATTAGTCTAACTATTATGGAGAGATATTCCAGATGATGCTCCCGATGAGACTATGGAGATGGATGTTGAATCTGAGGAGCTCGAATGTCCTATCTAGCCTCTTGAGGTCGCCAGGATGATGCTTTTACAAGTGTCATTATCAATGATATTTCCTTACTAGATGGGCTCATGATTTATTGGGCTCCTAAGGTCTAAAGTCCCATTGAGCATCAAGTTCACCTTGATAGTGTTACCTTTTTCTCTCAAATGTGAACATTCTGAACACTAATTTTGAATGCTAGTAGTATAGTATTTGCATAATCTTACCTAAGCTTAAAGAATTTATTATGAAAGCAAGTATTTCATAAAAAATTTATGCAAGTGTATGCATGCTATGTATAACAATGCATGATCCTAATAGATCTCCTCTTTGGAATAGAGTTATATTTGCAGCTTTAAGTGTAAGAATGATGTGCCTCATTAACAGCTTGTAAGCTTGAGCATTGAATGCTTCGCTATTAGTACTTATGATGTTAGAGCTTCTGATATAGTTCATTGGACTGATGACCAAGCAAGCAAGTGAGGTTTATAGTGTTACAATAAGCTTGTGATTTACCGATGCACTATTGAAATTTTCTTTTTGTTATTGCCTTTATTATATGATGATTGATGTATTAACTCTTATGTTTGTTTTTGCCGGAGATCTCTTATACTAGCTCTTATACTTTAGCATCCATATTCGCTCTTTGAATGCAGACTTACTTTTCTGTAATTTGCCCCCAGAATTACATTTTGCCCCCAGTTTCATTTTGAATTCATTCAGGCTATTCAAGCAGTCTCTTTTTTCATTTTTATGTGTAAAAGAGCCAGTTCGTTCATTACTGTTGTTGATCCTTTATCTTACTAACCCTATTAGTTGCAATCTCATTTGGAGGTGTAGAGGAGTGGGCAAACTAACTGAAGTGATTTCTTAATGATGAAATTGAGTGGACTTGCACTTTGAAGAACTCTTAAGCAGAATATAAGACTTGATGCTGATGCAATAATTGATGACAACTACAAGGTATGGGTTGCAACGCAAGTTACACCACCTAAATTCTCAAGGAATAAGGGGATGCTAGGATTATAAGGAAACTTACAAAAGGGGTGGCAAAAAAAGAAAACATAACTAAAATAGTGATCTCATAGCTCTGATTTAACTTTCATTATGTATCATCTTTCCATTCAGATACTTATACAGTATGATAAAGAAGAATATGCGATATTTGAACAAAAATTTTAAATTCAATTTTAATCATTCATTAGGGCAAAAAATAAGAATATTTATTACATCACATGATATAACTCATATTACTAATTAGTCCTTTTAAATTTCCTAACATAATATTTTTCTCTGATTTTTACCCGACTGTCCTCTTTCTTTCTTTCTTTCTTTCTTTCTTTTTGTTTTCACATTTCCTTTCTCTTAAATTTCCTATCATCAGAAGTTACATCATGTGATATATGAATTCCATTTGAATTTGCATTTGTGCCCATATTGAATGAATCTAATTAAATTGAATTTATGTCAAACATATAGATGCGATCAATATCATAATGCATAGTACCATTAGGATGTACACTACATAAATAAGCATGATCAGAATTGATATCATTGATCATTAAAATAAAACAAGTTCTAAAAAACTAAAATTTATTTAAAAAAGATAATAAGAAAATTTATTTCCTACTCTAGACACTAGGGATTCTGAGTCTCATAGTGGTTGTCCTTTAGGTAACTAACACAATAATTATTCTTGCATCTTCTTACCGACTGTCTCCATGACTTCATCTTTCTGTTCCTCAAATGTGCATTTTTCTTTCTTATCTAGCAGCTTCTCATCATTAAACTCGTCACCCCATCCTGTAGGCACAATTGACTCGAAGGGTATGTCAAAAGAAAATAGTTTATTGTAAAGCACCTTATAGTCGAACTTGCCTAAAGGCTAATCCAATAAGTCTTCTGCTCTTTCCACATCTTTGGGGGCATTAGGAGATTTCCCATTGGTTTTAAGGTCTAGGTCCTCAAAGGAGCTTAGCACTTCTTCCTCACTTACTCCTAAGTTGATCATCATGGTAGCTGGGGATGGTACATTTTGGTAGTTTAGGAAAGGATTATTTCTAGTGCTTGGGTTTTCGGGGTCTGTGATCTTTTCAGAATCTATAAGGTTTTGGATTTCATGTTTGACGCGGATGCAGTTATCCATGGAGCGTTGGAGGTTTTTATGAAATTGGCAATGCTTATTTGGTTTATAGCCTAGGGTGTTTGGGTTTGGATTAGGTAAAGGTTAAAGTAATCCCATTTGCATTAGGCGCTCTAGGACTTTTGACAAAGGTTGGTAAAATTGAAGAATCTCCTTGGTTGTTAAATAGCATGCACTTCCATAATCCGACTAATGCTTCCTTGTTGTATGCCCCTAGTTGGGAAGTTACTTACTTTAGTGCTTTTAGCAATCCTCTTTTTCTTTTTCTCAATCTCCTCAGCTTGTAAGCTATCATCACAAAGGTCTATAAATCTGTAATATCCCGAATTTTTAAATATTTTTATACTGCATCGGGATATGCAGTTTTAATAATTTTTGTATATATATTTATGATATTTTATGAGTTTGTTGTTTGTTTAAAGCTAATTTTAATTATTTTATATTATTTTAAGTATTTTACGTAAAATTTTTCCGGAAATTATATTTTCGGAAAAATTGACACGTAAATAAATTAATACTATTTATTTTGACTAGTTTTATGAATTTGCATGAACTCATATATAATTTTAAAGTGCTAAAATAAAATGTCATGTATTTAATTAAATTAATTAGAGCTTAATTAATTTCCTTAATTTTATTATTTAATTTTTGTATTAATTAATTTTAAGTTTATAAATTATTAAACATATTAAAATATGTGTGTGGTGTATATTTAATGTGTGTGAAATTTTATATTATTATAATATATAGTGTAAATATATATATATATATACATATATACATAATTTTTTTTATCAAAAAACCAAAACTTCCATTTATTTACAGTTTTGCCCCTCCTTCATCTTCTTCCTCCCAAAACGTTTTCTTCCATTTCCAGCCACTTTCAAGCTGGTTTTCTTCCTGTTACTATGCCTCTCAGCCTTCCTCTTCCACCTCCAACCATTTCCACCACCTAAAACACTCTTTTCCGGTGAGTTTTGGCCGAATTTTCTTCAAAGAGCCAAAAATCAACTTAACTCCGACCAAGCACTTTCCGGCCACCAAATTTGATGCCGTCGGTCTCTATCTTCTCCTTGAGCTCTGGTGAGTGTGATTCCAAGCTTTGTTTCACTTGATTTGGTCTAGAATTGCTTAGGTTTCAATTTCTTCAAATCAGCCATTTTGGGTTTCGAATTTTTTTTAGCTTCAATTTGATTGATTCATGAAAACTTCCTTCACAAACTTTGTTCCTGGAATCTTAATCTACATGCTGTAATTTTTTTAGAATTTTTTTGAATTTATTTTAATTTTTGTGAATTTTTGATTATTTTATTATTATTTTCTAATTTTCGAAAATTAATTAATTAAATTATGAAATTGTGTTTTATGGTGATTATAGGAGTTTAAATGAATTATAGAAATTTATTTGTAATTTTTGTGAATTTTTATGTATTTATTTGGAATTTATTAAGTTTATGTAATTTTGAAAAATAGGGTTAATTATGTGTTTAATTGAAATAAATTGGTAAATTGAGTATATTTATTGATATTATTGAATTATATGTTGAGAAATTAATTTTTGAGTAATTATATAATTTTTGGTGAATTTTTGAACATTTATAGTGAATATATATATGTAGGGGTGTTTTGATAATTTTACACTAAATTGGTTAAAAATGTAATTAAATTGGTTTTAATAGTTATTTAGGGTATAAAAATGATTTCTGCAAATTTTTAGTATTTTTAACTAATTAAAACTATTTTTCGTAAATTATTTTCAAATTATATATAATATACTATTTTTCTAAATAAATGGATTTTTATTGATTTTTAGTATGTTTTAGGGTTAATTACGTAATTTGGATTTATAAAATGTATTTTTATTATATAAGGGCATTTTCGGTATTTTATAAATATTCTGTGAATTGTGAACCTCGGTCGGTGAATTGTAGTTTGGAGTCCGACCGAGGGATTTTGATTGTAATCCTGTGTTTATTCCGAAGTGTATTTCTTTGTAGGACCGGCTCTACTCTTTGAGTAGAGAGATGTCCGTTTTACAGGGGAGGTTCTGTCGGATTTTCGGTAGAATTCTCGTAAAACGTGATGTCCGGTCAAATTCCTATTCTAAAGCTGTGTCTAAAATTCTAGATCGAGTCTTTAGAATTTTTGTTAAATTTATTTTGATTTCATGTTGTCATTTGTTTGTCTAGCTGCGCCGAGACCAAGGCCTAACGGATCAGGCCGTCGAGTTTGTCTCGTGGGGCGCTAACATGTGAGTTATTATACTGTATATATATGCACTGTATATAGGGTGCATTATTTAGACTTTTTCATTTTCATTGTATGTTTTAAAAAATGATTTAAATTATAATATTTTTGATATATCTAGGGTTGCATTCTTATATATATGCATATTAAATAATTATGCATGTTAGTTTGATATATGCACATTAAACAATTAGGTTTAGGTTTAATACATTTGAGTAATATACACATGTTTTAAAATGTACACTTAGACATAATTATTTTATTAAATGATTAGTATACTTTAGGTATAGTTTCAGTAGATTTTAGGTTTATTCTTAAATAATTGCATGTTAAATTATAAACCTACACTTAAATTATTTTTAAGTTTATTTTTGGTATATTTTTTTATTTATTTCCGAATAAATAAATGTTTTATTATTAAATTAAACCTAACACATTAGTGGTATATTTAGGGTTTATTTTTGATATATGCATGCTAGATAATTAGATTTATTTTTAGTATATTTGTGAATATATGTTAAATACAAACACGTATTTAAATGAATATTTATACATAAATGGTTTATTAAATGATTTGAGTACTTAGGGTATATCTTTTGCATATTTAAGTATATTTTTAAGATAATGCATGTTATATTATTGTTACTCATTTAAATTGTTTTTATCTATATTAATGATTTATCTTTAGTTTATTTCATATTTTATTTGACTATATATATATATATATATATACCTGAAATATACTGGGTATATTTTTGGTATATATATATATGGTTGGTTTTACTATTATGAATATTGTTCTACATTAATTATTTTTCGAATGAATGATTTATTCGAAGTGAAGGATATCAATAGAACGTGCTTCCTAGTGGGCAGCACTAGGACCGTGTACGTACCGGTACCATAGATAAGGATTGAGTGAGAGTTAAAATTGGGTGATTATAATTGATTTGACTAAGATTAATGGTATGTTAGATAGTGTGATTGTTGGAGCTCGGTTGACTAAGTGTCTCGGGGCCAATCACACTGACAGTCAGACTGCTGGAGCTCGGTTGACTTAGTGTCTCGGGGCCAGTCTACTGTCCATAAGTGAATTAAATGATCTATTGGGTTGATTGAGATGTGAGGTGATGGATAGTGTGATTGCTGGAGCTCGGTTGACCAAGTGTCTCGGGGCCAATCACACTGACAGCCAGACTGTTGGAGCTCGGTCGACTTAGTGTCTCGGGGCCAGTCTGTTGTCCAAATTGGAATAAGTGTTCTATTTGGAATCAAGTGAGCCTGTATGGCTAGAGTGATGATGGGATTGTTTGAGGTTGTTATTATTTAGGGTTCTATAGATCCTTCATGAATTAAAACAAACATTTTCTACATTTAGTATATTTATAAAAGCAAAGTTTGGCATTCGTGTGAAATGTGTGTATATACATATATATATAAGAATGCCTGATTGTTATGGTTTAGTTTGCATGTATATATAGTATAATAATTCACTCAGTGAGGTCTGACCCCCCTCAATTATTTTTTTTCAGGAGATTCCATATCGTCAGACCTTAGTTATAGAGTTCCTCATCGGTGTTCTTCAGTCCCGGCTGTTTTATGCAAATGTATATTCTGAACTTTGAATTGTATTCTAGAAACTGCAGTAGTAGTGTCACTATATTGGAAGTGTATTATTTTGTTTGGATATTAAATACTCTGAGAATTTTTATTTGAACATTGTACGAATATGTATTCATTTATAAAAGGATTTGGAGTATTTATTTTATTTATTGATTCAGAAAAATTTTAATTTGGTCGTACTTTTATATAATTATTGTATGATTTTATTTTCTAAGGCTTGCTACGGGTTCCGGATTCGAAAGAATTCCCGTTCCCTAGCGCCGGTCATGACTCCTAGTTTGGGTCGTGACAAAGTTGGTATCAGAGCTGAGTTCTGTGTCAGGGCTTAGTTGTTTGAGTTGTGGCCCTAGTTTTTAAAGTTGTGTTTTCTGTTAAACTACTGCAGTGAATTAGGTTCGGTCATGTCTTTGAAAAGTCTTCCTTGCATTAGGAATTCCGCGTAACCGTTAGGGTGTCTGTTGATGTTTGTGATTATTTGAACTATTTATTTATTTTTGCTCCTTGTTGATTGCCTTGAGCGTGAATTGCTCCATCGATCGATGATAGTTGATCTTCTGAGCACGAGGTTCTACCCCCTATGCATCCTGTTAGGCGTAGGGGTAGAGATGGATTTAGAAGGCCTGATGATCACTGTTGACAATGGGAATAACTGAATGAGGAGCTGGTGGCTTAGCATTGCAATGATGTTGCTTCTGCAACAGGAGTTTCGTATGATGCGGTGTTGATGCCTTCGATCGTTCAGCAGATGTAATTTCTTTTTCAACCGAGAACTTGAGACATGTCAATTCTGCGTATATGCTATATTCTGAATTCTATTGATTTCTATATCTTTTTAGCGCAGTTAATGTGAATTGTTTCTTCTCCAGAGACAATATTGATAATCAGTCTTTTCAAGTTCAAGTTGTGGTTATAGTTCCAGCCCTACTACACCTATCTAGTATAGGGGTAGGTTAGAGGCAACTATAACTCAAGGGTTAAGGTAGTCATTGTAAGTAGTACAAGCATTCCTTTTGGACTTGAATGTGCAACAATTGTGGCCAGGATAGCCGAGATTAATAAAAGCTTGATAGCATTTAATCAAGTTTGACAGTTGTTTGAATATGCTTTGATGGGGGAATTGGAAAATGTCTAATGAAGACGAAGCACTCTTGTACTCTTTATGGCAAGCTGTCAGTTCTGACTACAACACATAATTTGAGTTAAAGGGGGATTTCTAAGATACTTCCATCCACCTTTAAGGAAGGATAATTACCTGTATCAGCTATTGCATAGAGTAAGGGAATAGCAATCAGTTGAGAAGATTACCTGTAAACTCTTTAATCTGATACGTCATGCTGAAGACATAATACAGTATAAGAGGAGACTGGTGGAATTATATGTTATAGGATTAAGCGTAATATATTGGCATCTAAACCGAGAATTAAGACTCAGAGAGTTATTATGAATTCAGTCTTTTGGGTGTAATTAATCTTGATGAGATGTGAAAGGGTTATCAAGAATATCTGGCTCTAGTTGAGTATACTTCAGTGAAGAAGTTGTCTCTCCCAGATGTTTTAATTGCCTGTGAGTTACCAGGTTTACCACTTTACAGAGATTGAATTCTGTATCGATGTGGTTCCTGATATAACTCCTATTTCAACATAGCCCTACAAAATGACTTTTGCAGAGCTGTAGGAGCAATTACGAGAGCTGTATGACCAAGGTTTTGTCAGACCTTATGTTTCTCTTCGGGGTGCACTAGTCCTGTTGTAAGGAAGAAGGATGGTACCTTGAAACTATGCATTGACTGTAGAGAGATGAACAAGGTAACAGTGAAGGACAAGTATCCTCTTTTGAGGATAGATGACCTGTCTGATCAGCTAAAGAGTGCACAGTTCTTTTTAAAAATTAATTTAAAGTCGGGTTATCATTAGTTGTGGATCAGTTTGTAGTAGTCTTCATTAATGATATACTAATGTATTCGAAGTGAATGAAAGGGCACATATCACTTGAGGACTATACTACAGACACTAAGAGAATGTCAGCTTTATGCTGAATTCAAGAAGTGTGATCATTGGGTGGAGAGTGTTGTTTTTCTTAGAATTATGGTGTTTAAGGATAGAATTTGAGTTGATCCACAAAAGATCAAAATAGCATCTGAGTGGCCCAAACTGATTGAATCTATTGAGATATGTAATTTTCTGGGTTTAATTGGGTATCATAGGAAATCTGAATAGAATTCTCTAGAATTACAGCTCCTATGACCCTCATAACTCAGAAGAATGGAAAGATTGTGTGAACAGATGTTTGTTAGAACAGCTTCTAAGTACTGAAGAAGACTGATTGATCTGAGGGTTACGTGAACTTTAGAGGATAAGACCTGATATCATTATAGCATTTCATCATATCATCATAGCATCTCATTACATCATTTCATCATGACATTTCATTCTAGCATTTCATCATAACATTTCATTAGATTATCTCATCATGACATTCATCATAGCATGTCATCATGGCATATCACCATAGAATGATCTGCTGATAGGAGATGCCCAAGTTAATGATACAGGGTTGATGTTGTGATCTGAGAAAAGGATTCTATATAAGCTGTGGAAGTGAACTTGCAGTGTACATCCAAATGGTTACCAAGAATTATCACAGTATTCAGGATCAGTACTAGTGGGTTGGATTATAGAAGGATGTGACTGATTGTATTTCTAAGTGTTAAAATTGCCAGTCGGTGAAAGCTGAATATCAGAAGTCTTCTGGGAAGTTTTGATCTCTTTTGAATTTGGGTGGAAATAAGAGAGAATTATGATAATTTTTGTGGTTGGTTACCTCGTTCGAAGGGTGAATATGATTCTGTTGGAATGATTGTAGACAAATTGACCAAGTCGGCTAATTTTTGGCCAGTGGAGGCCACTTATTCAGTAGCTAAGTGGGCTAAGTTGCATATGAAGCATATTGTGTGCCTGCATGGACTACCTGTGTCCATTGTATATGGTAAAGGTACAGTGTTTACCTTTCAATTTTGGCAGAGATTATGGAGAGTAATAGACACCTGATTGGATTTCAATACTGCTTTTCATCCTCAGACAGATGACAGTCTGAGAGGACGATCCAGACACTAAACAGTATGTTGAAGATGTGTGTTTTGGATCTAGAAGGTAGCTAGGTTGATTATATGCTACTTATAGAATTCGCTTATAATAACAGCTACCATAGCAGTATTGGAATGACACCACCTGAAGCTTTTATGGAAAGAAGTCTTAATTAGAAATGAGATGGTTTAGAATACAGCGAAGAAGTTGCTGTGATCAAAAGAGCGATATGGATCCTAGATGCAGAGATATGGAGTTTCAGATTGAAGACTGTAATTCTGAAGATGTCTCTAAAAAGTGGTGTGATGAGACGCGTTGAACAATATAGAACTGAATGAAGACCTGAAGTTTGAGAAGGAATCAGTTGTAATTCTAAATTATCAAGCTCGATAGTTATGTTCGAATTAGATTCAGATGATCAAGGTTCCGTGACGTGGCAACAAAGTGAAAGAGCTTACGTAAAAGACTGAAGTTGAGATACGAGCTTCTTACCCATATCTCTTTCTTTCTTGATCTTGTAATTTTCTTTTTGGAATTCGGGGACGAATTCTTGTAAGGGGGGAAGACTGTAATATCCCGAATTTTTAAATATTTTTATACTGCATCGGGATATGCAGTGTTAATAATTTTTGTATATATATTTATGATATTTTATGAGTTTGTTGTTTGTTTAAAGCTAATTTTAATTATTTTATATTATTTTAAGTATTTTACGTAAAATTTTTCCGAAAATTATATTTTCGGAAAAATTGACACGTAAATAAATTAATACTATTTATTTTGACTAGTTTTATGAATTTGCATGAACTCATATATAATTTTAAAGTGCTAAAATAAAATGTATATATGTGTATTTAATTAAATTAATTAGAGCTTAATTAATTTCCTTAATTTTATTATTTAATTTTTGTATTAATTAATTTTAAGTTTATAAATTATTAAACATATTAAAATATGTGTGTGGTGTATATTTAATGTGTGTGAAATTTTATATTATTATAATATATAGTGTAAATATATATATATATATATACATATATACATAATTTTTTTTATCAAAAAACCAAAACTTCCATTTATTTACAGTTTTGCCCCTCCTTCATCTTCTTCCTCCCAAAACGTTTTCTTCCATTTCCAGCCACTTTCAAGCTGGTTTTCTTCCTGTTACTATGCCTCTCAGCCTTCCTCTTCCACCTCCAACCATTTCCACCACCTAAAACACTCTTTTCCGGTGAGTTTTGGCCGGATTTTCTTCAAAGAGCCAAAAATCAACTTAACTCCGACCAAGCACTTTCCGGCCACCAAATTTGATGCCGTCGGTCTCTATCTTCTCCTTGAGCTCTGGTGAGTGTGATTCCAAGCTTTGTTTCACTTGATTTGGTCTAGAATTGCTTAGGTTTCAATTTCTTCAAATCAGCCATTTTGGGTTTCGAATTTTTTTTAGCTTCAATTTGATTGATTCATGAAAACTTCCTTCACAAACTTTGTTCCTGGAATCTTAATCTACATGCTGTAATTTTTTTAGAATTTTTTTGAATTTATTTTAATTTTTGTGAATTTTTGATTATTTTATTATTATTTTCTAATTTTCGAAAATTAATTAATTAAATTATGAAATTGTGTTTTATGGTGATTATAGGAGTTTAAATGAATTATAGAAATTTATTTGTAATTTTTGTGAATTTTTATGTATTTATTTGGAATTTATTAAGTTTATGTAATTTTGAAAAATAGGGTTAATTATGTGTTTAATTGAAATAAATTGGTAAATTGAGTATATTTATTGATATTATTGAATTATATGTTGAGAAATTAATTTTTGAGTAATTATATAATTTTTGGTGAATTTTTGAACATTTATAGTGAATATATATATGTAGGGGTGTTTTGATAATTTTACACTAAATTGGTTAAAAATGTAATTAAATTGGTTTTAATAGTTATTTAGGGTATAAAAATGATTTCTGCAAATTTTTAGTATTTTTAACTAATTAAAACTATTTTTCGTAAATTATTTTCAAATTATATATAATATACTATTTTTCTAAATAAATGGATTTTTATTGATTTTTAGTATGTTTTAGGGTTAATTACGTAATTTGGATTTATAAAATGTATTTTTATTATATAAGGGCATTTTCGGTATTTTATAAATATTCTGTGAATTGTGAACCTCGATCGGTGAATTGTAGTTTGGAGTCCGACCGAGGGATTTTGATTGTAATCCTGTGTTTATTCCGAAGTGTATTTCTTTGTAGGACCGGCTCTACTCTTTGAGTAGAGAGATGTCCGTTTTACAGGGGAGGTTCTGTCGGATTTTCGGTAGAATTCTCGTAAAACGTGATGTCCGGTCAAATTCCTATTCTAAAGCTGTGTCTAAAATTCTAGATCGAGTCTTTAGAATTTTTGTTAAATTTATTCTGATTTCATATTGTCATTTGTTTGTCTAGCTGCGCCGAGACCAAGGCCTAACGGATCAGGCCGTCGAGTTTGTCTCGTGGGGCACTAACATGTGAGTTATTATACTGTATATATATGCACTGTATATAGGGTGCATTATTTAGACTTTTTCATTTTCATTGTATGTTTTAAAAAATGATTTAAATTATAATATTTTTGATATATCTAGGGTTGCATTCTTATATATATGCATATTAAATAATTATGCATGTTAGTTTGATATATGCACATTAAACAATTAGGTTTAGGTTTAATACATTTGAGTAATATACACATGTTTTAAAATGTACACTTAGACATAATTATTTTATTAAATGATTAGTATACTTTAGGTATAGTTTCAGTAGATTTTAGGTTTATTCTTAAATAATTGCATGTTAAATTATAAACCTACACTTAAATTATTTTTAAGTTTATTTTTGGTATATTTTTTTATTTATTTCCGAATAAATAAATGTTTTATTATTAAATTAAACCTAACACATTAGTGGTATATTTAGGGTTTATTTTTGATATATGCATGCTAGATAATTAGATTTATTTTTAGTATATTTGTGAATATATGTTAAATACAAACACGTATTTAAATGAATATTTATACATAAATGGTTTATTAAATGATTTGAGTACTTAGGGTATATCTTTTGCATATTTAAGTATATTTTTAAGATAATGCATGTTATATTATTGTTACTCATTTAAATTGTTTTTATCTATATTAATGATTTATCTTTAGTTTATTTCATATTTTATTTGACTATATATATATATATATATATACCTGAAATATACTGGGTATATTTTTGGTATATATATATATGGTTGGTTTTACTATTATGAATATTGTTCTACATTAATTATTTTTCGAATGAATGATTTATTCGAAGTGAAGGATATCAATAGAACGTGCTTCCTAGTGGGCAGCACTAGGACCGTGTACGTACCGGTACCATAGATAAGGATTGAGTGAGAGTTAAAATTGGGTGATTATAATTGATTTGACTAAGATTAATGGTATGTTAGATAGTGTGATTGTTGGAGCTCGGTTGACTAAGTGTCTCGGGGCCAATCACACTGACAGTCAGACTGCTGGAGCTCGGTTGACTTAGTGTCTCGGGGCCAGTCTACTGTCCATAAGTGAATTAAATGATCTATTGGGTTGATTGAGATGTGAGGTGATGGATAGTGTGATTGCTGGAGCTCGGTTGACCAAGTGTCTCGGGGCCAATCACACTGACAGCCAGACTGCTGGAGCTCGGTCGACTTAGTGTCTCGGGGCCAGTCTGTTGTCCAAATTGGAATAAGTGTTCTATTTGGAATCAAGTGAGCCTGTATGGCTAGAGTGATGATGGGATTGTTTGAGGTTGTTATTATTTAGGGTTCTATAGATCCTTCATGAATTAAAACAAACATTTTCTACATTTAGTATATTTATAAAAGCAAAGTTTGGCATTCGTGTGAAATGTGTGTATATACATATATATATAAGAATGCCTGATTGTTATGGTTTAGTTTGCATGTATATATAGTATAATAATTCACTCAGTGAGGTCTGACCCCCCTCAATTATTTTTTTTCAGGAGATTCCATATCGTCAGACCTTAGTTATAGAGTTCCTCATCGGTGTTCTTCAGTCCCGGCTGTTTTATGCAAATGTATATTCTGAACTTTGAATTGTATTCTAGAAACTGCAGTAGTAGTGTCACTATATTGGAAGTGTATTATTTTGTTTGGATATTAAATACTCTGAGAATTTTTATTTGAACATTGTACGAATATGTATTCATTTATAAAAGGATTTGGAGTATTTATTTTATTTATTGATTCAGAAAAATTTTAATTTGGTCGTACTTTTATATAATTATTGTATGATTTTATTTTCTAAGGCTTGCTACGGGTTCCGGATTCGAAAGAATTCCCATTCCCTAGTGCCGGTCATGACTCCTAGTTTGGGTCATGACAAAATGTCTTGGGGTTCATCATTTGTAACCTTTCAACTAGTTAGGTGACACATTTCGAACTATCATCCTAACTTGATCCTTTTCAGCCAGCTTGTTCTTTATTAATCCTACCTTATTTATGAACCTAGTCAGAAAATCTAAGAACGACTCATTAGGCTTCTACCTGGTCAATTCTAGGTCCTTGATGGACACTTCGAGCATGGTATTGTAGTTATATTGCTTTAGAAAAGCAGTGCACAACTCTCTCTAGTCCGCTCAGATGGACTTCTCTAATCCGTGATACCAACTAATAGTCATACCCTCCAAAGATAGTACAAATAACTTAGTAACGATGGGCAAAAGAGCCTTAGTGGTGCTAATAGTAGTTGTATATTAATTAAGGTGGATCCTTGGGTCTCCAGTACCATTAAATTTCTACAATTGAGGCATGTTGAACTTATCAGGCAGCTTATCTTTGTGATAACCCGAATATTTTTTTTATTATTTTATATAATTAAATATCGAGAATTTCAGTGTTATTGATCATTTCTATCTTATTTTATTTTTATTTTATTTTATTTTATTGAATTGGTATATCTAGTTTCAAATTTAAATATTTATTTGAGAACTATTAATATTATCACTATTATCTTATTTTATTATATGCACATACTTTACTATTTTAATTGTCCTAATAGTTTATTTATGGCATTATTATTGTTTGTTATTATTATTTATAGTATTATATTAACTAGTGCTAGTATTATTATTATTGTTGTGTGTGTGTGTGTGTGTGTGTGTATATATATATGTCATAATCCAAAACAGGGGCCATGACCGGCGCTAGGGAATGGGAATTCTTTCGAATCCAAAACCCGTAGCAAGCCTTAAAAATAAAAGCATGCAATATAATAAAATAAATAAAATATTATGCAGCGGAAATTAAATCTTAAAAAGTAAAATAATAATTCATCAACTCATTTAAATACATAAATCCATCTCATATAACATAAAATCCTTCCATACAAATTCTCGTTTCAAACTTTTGAAATTTAAATCTCATACATATATAATAAATACAACTCACATAAACTACTACTGCAGTGTCTAGAATACAAAATAAAACTTAGGTAAGCAGTTTACATAATAAGGCTGGGGCGGAAGAAATTCGGCGTAAAGGCCTGCTACTGAGGTCTGAGGACAAAGACTCTTCTGAAAAATATCAACAAAGGGGGATCAGACCTCACTGAGTGAATTGTTATAATATATATACATGCATAACTAAATGTCAAATGCAAACACTCAATAGTATATATAATAAATATATATACAGGCAAATACACACAGATGTAGCAAAAATCATTTTATATAATACTAAAAAATATATGTTTGTGAAGGATCAAATAGAACCCTAGATGATCGCAACCTCAAATAGTGTTAGACAACACTCTAGCCATACAGGCTCACTTATTCCAAATAAATTCACTTGTTCCATTTGGACAGTAGACTGGCCCCGAAACACTAAGTCAACCGAGCTCCAGCAATCTAACTGTTAGTGTGATTGGCCCTGAGACACTTGGTCAACCGAGCTCCAGTAATCACACTCTCAAATCACATCTCACATCAAATCAATCCAGTCATAATCCACACATAGGTTAGTAATTTAACCTAAATTCTATCATCATACCGGTACGTACTCAATCCTAGTGCTGCCCACTAGGTAGCACGTTCTATTGATATCCTTCATTTAAAATAAACTCATACATTCGTAAAATAAATTATGCATGACATTAATTTAAATACCAATATAAACCATATATATACTAGAAATATACCAAAAATAAACCAAGTATATTTCAAGTATATATATGTTAAATAAATTCAGTTCAATTATAAAATAAACCATATATATACTTAAAACAATTTAGGTATAAATTAAAGGTAAAACATGCATTTAATTCAAAATATACCAAAAATATACCTAAAATATACTTAAGCATTTATTAATCATTTATGCATAATTCATACAATTAGAACATACATTTCTAAAAACATACATCCTAAATACACGTATATATAAAATAACAACTCACAGTTGTGCGCTCCACGAGACGGGTCTAATAAGCCTGGTCCACTAGGCCTTGGTCTCAGCGCAATTAACAATCAAATCACAACACGAAATCAGAACAAATCTAACTTAATTCTAGAGACTCGATCTAGAATTTTAGACACAGACAAAGAATAAGAATTTGACCGAATGTCACATTTTACTAGAATTCTACCAAAAATTCGACAGAACCTCCCCTGTACAATGAATATCTCTCTACTTAAAAAGTAGAGTCAGTCCTATAAGAAAATACACTTCGAATATAGGATATTCTCACAACCCTTGGTCGGACCTCAAACTGCAATTCTACCGACCGAGGTTCACAATTCACAAGATATGCACAAAATGCATAAAAATTCCAAAAATACCCTTTATATACCAAAATATAGCAATTTAAATATTAAAACATTAAAAATAAGTATTTTACCGATTTTTAGTTAAAAACCCTAATATTAATATTATATTATTAAAAATTGATAATAACTCGATAAATTCACAAATATTAATGAAAATTCATTTTATAAGTCCAAATTACTTAATTAGCCCAAAAACATATTAAAAATCACTTAAAACTCATTTATTTACAAAAATAGTATATTATATATAATTTGAAAATAAATTTTAAAAAATAGTTTTAATTAGTTAAAAATAGTAAATAATTTATAAAAATCATTTTTATACCTCAAATAATTATTAAAACCAATTTAACTTAATATTCAACCAAAATTATTACCAATTTACCAAAATACCCCTAATATATAAAAATTCACATAATATACAATAATTATTCAAATATTCACTAAAAATTATATAATTACCCAAAAATTATTTTATCAACATATAATTCAATAAAATCAATAATTATACTCAATTAACCAATTAATTTTAACAAAATACACATTTAACTTAAATTTCCAAAATTCACATAAACTAAATAAAATTATATTAATTACAAAAAAATCACAAAAATTATAAATTAAATTCTAAAATTAATTTCAACCTCTATAAACACAAAAAATTACAATTTCAAAATTTTTTTAATTAATTTACAAAAATTAGAAAATATTAATAAAATAATCAAAAATTCACAAAAATCAAAATAAATTCAAAAAATTCCAAAAAAATTCCAGGATGTAGATTAAGCTAAGAGAAGAAACTTTTGTGAAGGAATTTAGCTTGAATCACTAATATCAAAGTTCAAAAAAATCAAAAAACTCAAATGGCCGAAAATGAAATCAAGCTCAAATCCTTACCAAATCGAGTTTTCAAGCTAAAGGAAGCTTGGAATCGGCTTCTATGGAGTTTTAGGAGCTCAACGGCACTAGAATCACCAAAAATGGTGATCAAAAAATGGTTGAATGGAGGTGAGGTCATTTTCTGCAAATTATGGCTTCACAGGTTGCAGACGGGACCGGAGAAGCTATCTGAGGTGGCGGAGCTGCTGGAGAAGATGATGACACCCCGGCAGGCACTCTGATGGCCTCTGAACAGCATTGCAGAGGTGAGGGTTGAGGGGAGGGGGCGTCGGGCGTGAGGAAGGAGATAAGGGCATAAATTGTAATTTCTCTTCTTTCTTTTTTTTTTTTTTTGTATATATATATATATATATTCTAATTTTCAATTATGCATGAAACCATGCAATTTAAGAAAATGAACTAACATTAATAAATAAATTATTATTTAGGTATTATTTTCCCAAAAATATAGATTTTGGGAAAATTTTACGTAGAAAATTTTGAATAATTCAAAAATAACATTAATTTTTAACAAAATAATTAAATAGTCAAATATATATATTAAAATTATTAATATTGCATATCCTGATACAGTATAAAAATATTTAAAAATATCAGGTTATTACAATATATATATATTAGTCTTTAAACCAAAAAGTTGGTCAAAAAATCTCCATATACAGGTCAACATTATTTTCTTTCTTTCCCCTATAATTTTTTTCTTTTCTTTCTCTCTCTCCCTACCATCTTCTTCTTCTTCCTTGTCACTATTTCTGCTCCTTATTCACGTCAGGCAGCAACCACACCCCACCGCCAGACCACCACACCTCACCACCGGACGACCACCAGCACCTCCCTCTTCTTATGGACGTTAGTAGCTACTAAAGGAGGCCATATGGAGCTGTTGAAGTCGCATAATAGCAGCAACAGCAGCCTTCCTTCTGCCTTTGACCTCTGATTTTGGTGAGTTGATGGGTTAAGGGTAGTAGATTTTGGTTTTTCTTAGAAGTTATGTAGCTGATTTTTGTTAGTTGTCAGCTTGATTTTTGGTTGTTTAGGGCTATTGGTAGTTGATTTAGTTGATTTTATGTTGATTTAATATTTTTGTTGATGTTTATCATATTTACTAATTACCCAAAATTTTATTTTAATTATGTAGTTAATTTTTGGATTTATCTATACTTATATTAGTGGATCTAAATTATATGGGGTTAATTTTGGTTAAGAGTATATAAAAAATTGATTTAGATTAATTAAATTGATTTTATGGAATTTTTCTATATTTATTTGGGTATTTTAAGTTTTATGCATATTTTGTTAATGTGATTAATTAATTATTTTTGCTTGAATATTTGAGTAAATTAGTGTTAGTATATTATGTTAGTTATTTTAGTAGTGATAAAATAATTTTTGATAATTTATTTAATTTTTTTTAGAAATTATCATTATTATGTGAATTTTGAAATAATAGGTAAATGATATGTTTTTGTTGATATTATAATTAAATACTATGTTTTAGTTAACTTTGAGATAAAATGTGATATTAAATAATTTTTATAAATTATTTATTATTTTTAGTTAATTAATACCAACTATTTTTGAAAATTTATTCAAAATTTAATTATTTATTGTTTTGTGGTTTAAATGAGTTTTTAATTAATATTATAGTATATTTAAAATATTTGGGCAATTATAGTTTGAATTTGACTATATTATGTTGAATATTTAAAAAGTTGAGTTTTTATTAATATTATATTATTGTTTGAAATTTTATTAAATTATGGTGGAAAATAATTTTATTTAGTGTTTTAAAAATTTAATAAATTGTATTATGATTTATTATTAATTTTTATAGTTTTTGCTGATTTACTGTATTAATATTTAATATTTGCTTATTTGTACTTTTGTGAACCTCAGTTTGGAATTTTGTAGTTTGGGATCCCAACTCGAAGTGTTGTGCCACTGTGAAATTTTGTAGTGTGTTTATTTGCAAGATTGACTCTAGTTCAGTACAGGGATGTCCGTTTTACAGAGAAAATTCTGCCAAATTTTTGATAGATTTATCGTGAAACATGACACCGGGTCAATCCTAAAAATTATTTGTTTGAATTCAAATCGAGTCTTCCTTAGAAACTCTAGAAGTTAGGTTTCTATTTTCTGATTGTCGTTTTCCTTTTCTGTCTTTTAGCTGCCCCTCCAGTCACGTCTACCAGTCGAGGTCGAACACGATGTGCCAGAGGAGCACCTTTATCCTGTAAGTTAATATTTGATTTAAGTGTCGGATTTTTAAATTAAAAGCATATTAAATTCTTATGAATTTAATTTTATGAAATTCTAATCGGCATTCTTCATATGATATTGCATGATTTAATTTATAGTTGATTTATTTTATTGTTATTTATGGTAATTTTTCTTGTTTTATTTTCATTTATTTTAAATAAACTACGGTAGAATGGGCTACCCGATGGATTTCATCAGGACCGTGTATGCACCGATAAAATATGTGATTATTAATTATATTACTGGGGCTAATGGTCTGGTGATGCTTTGCTCTCGAACACTGCCAGTAGCATAATATTTGTTTATTTAATAAATACTGGAGCTAAAGGTCTAGTGATGTTTTGCTCTCAGACACTGCTAGTATAGTTGGATTATATTTATTAAATCACTGGAGTCGATGGTCTGGTAATGCTTTTGCTCTCGAACACCGCCAGTGATATTGGATTAAGTGATTGGACTGTAGCTGTGTATCATGGTGATGCTTTGCTCTTAGGATCCGACAGTCTTGGATATAAGTGGGTCGTATAACTGTTATAAAATTATAAATCGAGTTCTATCAAATTTTTATACTGAAATGTTTTAAAAAGGAATTTAAATATTCATTTCTTCCCTTTGAAAAATGGATTTATTATATGTGTATCAAATGGTTTGAATAAAATTATAATTATATTATATTTCCATAAAAATTTATTTTGAACGACATTTTCAAACCGCATTCATTTCTTTATTAACTTACTCAGTGAGGTCTGACTCCCCTCAATTTATTTTTTTCAGGAGTTTGGAATTTTTCTGTTAGGCCTACTTCTCTTCGCTGTGTAGCTTCATCACTGACTATTCTACGTAGGTTTACTTGGTTGTGTTGTATTTATTTTCGTGTACCGCAATAGAGAAAATTGTATAACTGCATATTTTATTTGGGATGTCATTTATTTATAATTTATATACTGAGATATTATTTGTATAACTGATGTTTATTTATTTTATGCACTATGATATTATGGTTTAAATTATACTGAGAAAAAAATCAGTTTGATCATATGCATTGTGATTTAATTATTTATTGCAAGGTTTCAAAGTTTAAACATTCTGCATTTTTCTTTTAACGCTTACTACAAATTTCTGTAGCTTTATGCTTTCTCATCCTCTAGTGCCGGTCACAGGCTCCTAGGTTCGGGTCGTAACAAAGTTGGTATCAGAGTTTTGGCTCATTTTTCATACTTTTGACTGTCGATGTCTTGTCGTTTTCTCATAATATTGTGGTACCTAGGTTGTTAAACATCATTTGTTAATTTCTTGTCTTTTGGATTTAGCATCTGAGTCTCTATTCCTTTCTTATTTTGAATCTTGGTTTTCTTATCTTTTCAGAATAAAGCGTACTCAGAATCCCCCTGCTGTAAATGCAAAACCTGGTGATAGGGAGCAGTCATTTCAGGATGAGATTCTCCCTCCTGCCTCACGACCTAGAGGTAGGGGTAGGGGTAAAGGTAGAGGTAGGGGCAGAGCTAGAGTGGCAGTAGCTCAGAGGCAGGATCAGCCTCCAATAGAGCTTCAGATTCCAGTAGAGGATCCTATAGCTTTTATAACTGGTATGGTGAGTATTAACCAAGGCTTGGCAACTCTTAATCAGGCGATGCCCATTATGCAGCAAATGCTTTAACGACAGACTCAAGAGATGTCTGATGCAGATACAACATTGTTATACTCCAGAGTAGGGCGAGTTCACTTTGATGGTACTGGGGACGCATTGGATTTCATTAATACCATTAATTCCAGGACTAGATATTGGTATTCTGACTACCAGAGGATTATGATTATGGAGCTATCAGTCTCAGCAGTAGCTCATGACTGGTTTATGCAATTCATTCAGCCTTTCATGACAACGATGACATGGTTGGGATTTAAGGAGCAATTTATAAGATTCTTTTATCCTTCATCTATGCAAGAGAATTATAAATGGCAACTGCTTAATATTGATAGGAGAGATCGATAAGTGGAGGACTATACTCGAGAGTTCTACAGACTGATAAGGCATACTGAGGATGTAAGATAGGATGTCGCCAGAGTAGTTGAGCTGTCTATGACTGGATTAGGCCTAGCCTATATCGGTATTCAACCAGAGGGTCATAGTCTAGAGAGTGTGGTAAAGAAGGCAAAACAGCTGGAGCAGAGACACATTCGGCACGGCACTATACCTGACCCATATGATAGTGGCATTATCAGACCTATTCAGAGGGTGCAGCAACTCGTATTTTAGATAAGCAGCTTGAGTTCTTAGTTAGCAAGCCCTTCTCAGCAGAGCAGACAGTTCAGGGCACATCGGACTAGTAGTCACTGCCTTACTCAGGATCGCAAGAGTAGTAGGGCTGCTAGATTTAGTGGTAGTGCTAGCAGCAGTAGTGGGCAGAGCTCTGGGCATGGCAGTTCTGGGTTTAGAGCTAATGCGTGTGCCATTTATGGATAAGAGCATCAGGGTCCTTGTCACTTAATGTCAGAAGCATGTTTTAGATGTGGTCAGTTTTGACATTTCACTAGAGCTTGTCCGAACTATGGATTCTAGACATCTTTTGCTCAGGGATCTTCACCTTCTGTTGTCCAGCCCTTGCAGCAAGTGCCTCAGTAGTTTCAAGCACCCATGTACCCTCAGTAATGATCGATGCAGTATGTAAATCAACAAGGCTGAGGCAGAGGACAGACTCAGCCATTCACCTTACAATAGTCAGGACGTGGTCAGGTTAGGGTCTTCACTTTAACTCCTCAAGATGCGCAGGCATCCAACGCTGTGGTAGCGGGTATTATTTCAGTCTGTTGCTCTGAGGCTAGAGTCTTATTTGATCTGGGTGCTACATGATCATTTGTATCTCCTTTGTTTGCTTTGAGAGTGGCTTGTCTTCCTTCCAAGATGAGTTTTCCTTTGTCTATTTTGACTTCGCTTAGTAATAAGTTAGAGATAAATATTTTTTCCATTTTGTCCCGTGTTAGTAGAGGGTAGAGAATTATTGGCAGACTTAGTCCTTTTGGATGTGATCAAGTTTGATATGATTCTGGGAATGGACTGGTTATCCCAGTATTATACTTATGTGGATTTTTGAGCAAAGAAAGTAATTTTTAGGATTCCTGGTGATGAGGAATTCAGATTCAGAGGTATTAAAAGTTCCATGTCTCGTATCCTTATTTCTGCCATTACAGCTGGAAGATGCTTAGTAAAGGATGTCAGGGCTATATAGTTGTAGTTAGAGATGATCAAGCAAAAATGGGATCAATGAAAAGGGAACCAGTAGTACGTGAATTTGCAGATGTTTTTCCATAGGAGTTACTTAGATTGCCGCTGGATAAAGAGATAGAACTTTATATTGATGTTGTGCCAAGTACAGATCCTATCTCTATGCCACCTTATAGGATAGCACCTGTAGAGATGAAGGAGTTAAAAGAGCAATTTCATGAATTGTTAGATAAGGGGTTTGTTCGGCCTAGTACATCTCCTTGGGGTACTCTAGTTCTCTTTGTAAAGAAGAAGGATAGTAGTCTTCGACTCTGTATTGACTATTGACAGCTGAATAAGGTTACCATCAAGAATAAGTATCCACTTTGCAGGATTGATGATTTGTTCAATCAGTTATAAGGAGCTCGACATTTCTCTAAGATTGACTTGAGATCTGGGTATCATCAACAGAGGATTAGAAGTGAGGATGTACCCAACTTAGCATTTCAGACTAGATATGACCACTATGAGTTCTTAGTGATGTCCTTTAGGTTAACTAATGCCCCAGCAGCCTTTATGAACTTGATGAACTGGGTGTTTAGGCCATACTTAGATGAATTTATGATTGTGTTTATTGATGATATTCTTGTCTATTCCAAGAATAAGGCAAAGCATGTGATGCATCTGAGATTGGTGCTGCAGACTTTGAGAGAGCACCAGTTGTATGCTAAGTTTTTAAAATGTGAGTTCTAGTTAGACCAAGTGGCATTCTTTGGCCATGTGGTGTCTAAAGATGGCATTCAAGTGGATCCCAGGAAGCTAGAGGCAATCATTGAATGGCCAAGACCTACAACGGTTACTGAAGTGAGAAGTTTTCTAGGTTTAGTAGGTTATTACAGGATATTTATGAAGGATTTCTCTAAGACTGTCGTGCCTTTGACTAGACTAACCCAGAAGAATGTTAGATTTGTGTGGACTGATAGATGTGAGGAGCATTTCTAGTTGCTTAAGGATTTATTGACTTCAGCTCTAGTACTAACATTACCTTCTGGTGATGATGGATACATGGTGTATTGTGACACTTCCCGTGTAGGTTTGGGATGTGTGCTAATGTAGAATGGCAAAGTGGTTGTTTATGCTTTAAGGCAGTTGAAGAAGCACAAGCAGAATTATTCTACTCACGATCTAGAGATGGCAGTAGTTATATTTGAACTGAAGATTTGGAGACATTATTTGTACGGTGTCACTTGAGAGATATAAACAGACCATAAGAGCTTAAAGTATATCTTCGAGCAAAGGGATTGAACTTAAGGCAAAAAAGATGGAGGGAACTTCTGAAAGACTATGATTGTTCAATTCTTTACCATCCAGGCAAGGCAAATGTAGTAGCTAATGCATTGAGTAGAACATCAGCAGGTAGTCTTGCCCATATTAGTACTGAGAGGAGACCGATTATTCAGGAGTTGCGTGAGCTAATTGATCGATGTTTGCAGTGGAAAGTGACTAAAAAGTGCCTTTTAGCTCAGTTCAGAGTAAGCTTAAAGAAGGGACCCACAGCTATAGAGAATTATGTTTGAGGTGCAACAGGGTCAATCCATAGAGTTTATGATTGACAGTGAAGGAGTTCTACGTTTGGGTACTCGTTTGTGTGTGCCAGATGTTAATGATCTGAGGAGATTCTAGATACGAAATATCAACTTCTTTCAGTCTCGTGTTCATTTAAAATTACTTTATGAATTATTATATTATCCACTATTTATATGCAATTTCATATAAACCCTTATTCTAGTAATTAACTCCAAGGCAAATTAGTCATGAAAAATACAAGTAAATAATGCATTCAATACAATCCCTAAGTTAGTCTAATCTGCATTGATTTTAATTAAATGAGCTAAATCTACATGTCTTTAATAAGTGAGCCTAAAGGGCCTAATTCCTTTTAATTTTAATTAAATGAACCTAAAACTATTTATTTTAATTTTAAAAATGGGCCTAAATCTACAAATTATGGAGTATTTAAATTAATGGGCCTAATTCTACAATTTTTAAAAATGAAATGATCTTAAATCTAAAAATTATGAAAAAAACTTAAATTAAGTGGGCTAAGTCTAAATTAATTAAATTAAATTAGATGGGCATATGTCTAATTAACTAAATTGACCTAAGTTATCTCTATCCTAAATCTAATTAATTGTAGGCGTAAAATGCGTTTTAGTTAATTAAACCTAAAAAACCTAAATTTAAATGGGTTAAAGTCTGATATGAGCCTAGAGCCCAAAACACATAAACACAAATAAACAAGCCTAACAACAATAATAAATATCAAGCTAAACAAATAAAAAGATCAAACAATTAATTTAACTTATGCTAAAACCCTAATTTAATTAAAGTGACCATAAACAATAAAATAAAATAATCAATCAAGCAAAACCAATTTTACCAACTTAACTCTAATTTAATTAAAAAAACCCTAAGGATTTCTATAACCATTAATTTTAATTAATTACCTAATGAAAACCCTAATTTTACTAACCAATTAAATTAAAACAAAAAAACACACAAACACACAGAGACCAAATTCCATTATTCCCACTATTGGGGCTCTTACAATGATCTACTATAAATAAGAATAAAAACTAATCCAACCCAAAAAATAAAAAAAAATAACTAACAAAATAATAGCAAATAAATAAATAAAACCTTAAAAAACTACATTCAAATATAAAATTTAATCAATGGCATTCCATGAATCTTTATGAGTTTTGTTCTTATTTAATCACATGCTACTCCACAGTTTAGGTTACTCCCACCATAATTATGAACACAAAAGCAAAATTAATAATGATTAAAGCTTAAATAAAATAAAAAATTAAAATTAAATAAAATTAAAATCAAACTAAATAATAAAAGAAAAGAAAAGAAAAGGGTAGAAGAGGGAATGATTGAATGGATGCAGTATTGATTAGCTCCTCAGAGTGTTATCAATCATCATTGCTTTTGATGGATCTTCAAAAACAAAGAAAATCTAAAGAAAAATATTTGACATACTGCTTCAAAGAAAAATATGGAGAGAACTTTTTTTAAGAAAAAAAAGATAGTCCAAAGAGAGCCCCTTTTCATGAGCCTAAACTATCCTTATATAGGAAAAAAGCTAAAAACTCTAATCCTACGTAATTAATAGTTTCAATTTTAAAAGGACTTTATTTCCTAAAAAGAATAAATTTTAGAAAATTTTTAGCCAATCAAAATTCAGGAAAAATATTTTTAAAAAATTAAAAAATTGTGCAGGATCCGATCGAAATTGTAGAGTTCTGAACCGTAATAAAATTTTTTTGTAACATTTAATTATAAAAAGACCCTTAAAAGAATTTAAATTTTTTAATTAGGTCCTTAAAAAGTATTACAATTTAGTCCTTGAAAATATTAAACCCTTTCTTTGAAAAATACATTCAGACTTTTGAGGTTTCAAATTTCAAGTATTGAAGACTTATTTATAATAATTTCATCATTTGAGTGCTCTGTCGCATCCACACTTTATCATCCCAAAATTTGGTGTTTACAATTTGAATTTTCATTTGTCTTGAAATTTTTGTACTTTTAACGAGTTTTTTTTAACTTAATATGGATTCAATTTCAGTGTATTAAAATTAAGCTCATAAAAAAGCTCATCTACAACTCAAAACTAAAATTTTAAACCGAACTTAACTAAACTAATTGACCCCTAGAAACAAATACATTTTAATATTTCTACATTTCAAATGAGGCTAGAATTCATTTTACCGCTAAATATACATTTTAAACTTTCTGTTATGTTCACCCTTCAACTTTTTTATTTCTAAACATTTTTTTTTCTTATAGGTTGATTTTAGTGAGATTAAACCTTTCCAGTAAATATAATTTTAAAAATTTTTATCAATTATATTTATAATTTAATTATTTATATCTTATTTTTAATATAAAAATATTATTAACTGTTAAAAACTCTTATGAACATTATATCTAAATAATATAACTGTAATTTATTTATTAATAAATTTTTTATCTAATTTTTGTAAAAACAACATTTAAGCAAAATATATCCTACTAGGTTTATTTTAGTTAATTTTAAATAAAAGTAAATTTTATTATTTAAAATTTTTAAGTATACATTTAAAAAAATGTGTACCTAAAAAAGAAAATAATAATTTTTAAGAAAAAAATCTAATTTAGTTTAGGCTTATTTTAAATTTTCAGAGTGAAAATAATGACGCCATTAGTATTTTATTATTTAAAACTAAATTAATTTATAAAATACTACAATGTAAAATAGTGTTAAGTCATAACTAATAAAAAATATTATTCCAAATAGAATGTTATCACTTAATTCAATTGAATTAAAATATTAATTTATTTAAGTAAAATCTGGTATATTAATTAATATTCAAAATTTTAATTAGTAATAAAAAGAACAATAATTTTTAAAAATTTACATTGATAAAAATTAATTAATTGAACATTTAAATTATCTAAATTAAAATTTATCAATTAAATATATAAATATTAATAATTATCTAAAATGTTTATATATTATGATAAAAATAAAAAAAAAGTTACATAAAAAATGTTAAGAATTAGTTGGATAAAATGAAATCTTCTGAATTTATTAGACAATTTAAAAAATTATAAAAAATAAATAAAACATTTTACTGCATACTAGTAACACAAGTAAGGACTCAGTGTATTTAAGGACTCAATATCTATAAAAGTATAGAAATTTAATAAATACAAATAAAATTGAAAGGAGTAAAATAAAAAAAATAGGAAAAAAAAAAAGCTTAAGTAGTGTACATTGTTTTCACATTTTATTTTTTGTATTTTATAAAATATGGTTTCGCATGTATCTATTTGCATAGTTGTTACCCAGTAAACAAGCTAAAGCGGTAAGAGTCCATGTTTGTATGTGGCTAATATTTAGAAGACTTTAGCTAAAGTGGTAAGTTGACTTTTGAAGAATTGAAAGTGGCCACCTTGCAGCAGCTTTCCAAGATGAAATTTCAATGTAGCTAATTTGTTCACTGAATTCATTGACCAGTTGTCTTGAGGTTAAATCTGGTCTAATAATGATTCATCTTAGAAGCAATCAATCATGATGGCCTTAGAAAGGTTTTCTCTTCTCAGCTGAATCAACCATAGCATTTCACCTCTAAAACCTTCTCTTCTCCATTTAGAATCTCACCCACTCTCCCACCCATAGAATTTCAAACTATGGCTGTATTAAAAGGTTTTCTGCTGCTTTTAATTATCTCATTTCTTGCATCCGAGGTCAAATTACTAGAACACAAGTATCAAATTCGTGGGTCAACAATGATATGTCCTTGAGATCATATGATTCCGCCCGAATAATCCTCTTTACTTGGAATTCTACTGCAATAGAATCATTCGAATCTGACGTTAAAGGATTCTGTTTAGCATTTTACGCTGATGACAAGGAGAAAAATTCCTTCTTTCTTGTTATTGGATGAGCGAAATTGTATAGATATCGTTGGAATTATTGAGTTCATCAACGTATGGTCAGCTAATCGAAAAAAACCTGTTCATGAGAACGCAACATTACAATTAATCAGTGATGGAAATTTAGTGCTGAGAGAGGCAGATGGAATCCTGGTTTGGAGGGGTGTTTATTAAGTTATGGTAAAAAATAAAACTATTTCCTTTTTCACGATACTTTTGAAACTATTTTACTTTTTTTTTGGTAAATTCTCAACATTTTCACAAATGACCTAAAGAGAAGAAATACAATTGCATTCCGCTATTTAAGCTGATAGAATATACCACCCTTATTTTTAGGATTATTTTTTTAACATTTTTTTTACTTTTTAATGATTTTTTTCAACTAATTTTTCCTTGCTTTATCCTTTTTTTTCCTTTTTGCTTTATTCTTTTTTTATCAACATTTTTTCCTTTATATTATTTTCATTTAATTTTTAATATTTTTTTATTCAACAATTTTTTCTAAAAGTTTTTTTACTGTTTTCTTTTTTTTTTCTCAATATGTTTTTTGCCAAACATTTTTTTTCAATTTTTATGGTACTATCTTTATTTTTATTTTTTTTCTCAACATTTTTTCAATTGTCTTTATCTTTTCTTTTCAACTTCTTTTTGCTCAATATTTTTTTATTTTTTAAGATACTGACTTTATTTTATTTTCAATTTTTTTTGTTAATATTTTTTTCTCTTAAGACTTCTTTTTCAAATGAATAATTATGAACTAAACATTTTCAATTATAATTTCAAATGTTGCAACAACAATAAATAAACAAAATTTTCTTATTTTATATTCTTAAAAAATAAGGATTTTATATTTTTACTTTAATTTGTTTATTAAAATGTCTAACAACTTTTTTTAAATAAAAAAATTAATTGATACTTATTGATCATCAATGTGCAACAAGTTTACAATCTTTATAATGTATTTGTAACATCAACCAAAAAAAACACCAAAAAATAAAAAAATCAACAAATCAAAACAACTAAAAACAACAAAAATCAACCAAATTTTACAGTTATTGGTTGTTGTGGGTTGTTGTTGATTTTTATTGTTTTTCAATTATTTTTTATTATTAATAATAAAATTAAGGCCATAAATAAATTTCTATCTTTTATTAGTATTAATGATAAAAAATAATAATTTTTTGACATATTTCATATTTTTTTATTATTTTTTGTTGTTACATTTTTAACAAAAATCAACAAAAATCCAATTGTTGATGTTTTTTGTTTTTTGTTTATATTTGTTGTTTTATCATTATTAATAATAAAATTAAGGTCATAAATAGAATTTAAACTTTTATCAGTATCAATAATAATAATAATAATAATTTATTTGATATATTTCATAATTTTTTTATTATTTTTATTGAAAAAATAATTATTGAATATTATACGTAATTTTTACTTAATTATTTTAATTTTTAAATTTTAAATAATTATAAAAATAATAATTATTGAAGACTATGAATAATTTTTATTTTAATTAGCTTAATTTTTATATTCTCAATAATAGTAAGTTTCAAACTTTTAAAACATTGTTATTTTAAATAAAAAATTGAATTATTTAAAATATACAAATTAAATCAAATAAATAAATACAAAAACTTAAATTAAAAATGAATTCAAAAATAATAAATAGGTTATTTCAAAAAATAATAATAATAAATAGGTAAAAAAAATTACAGAAAAAAGAAAGACAAAAAACGCGGAAGTTAAGTTCAAAGTTTCAAAAATGTAACAAAAGTGATATAAAAGTAAAAAAAAAATGCAAAACAGAACTGGAAAAAAAAAAAAAAAGGACCAAAGCTACAAAAGAAAATTTGGGCGTTGCCTTTTCCCATTTATGTAGTTAACTCTATTCTCCTCCACAAATCAATTCTCATTTTCTAATTTAATTTAATTTATATGTTAATTAACATTAATTTCTTTTAAAAAGGTTGCTCAACAATGTAAAATTTTACTAAATTTTTGTGGAAAATGTTTTATGTGCAAGATTTTATATTTGAATTTTTACCAAATTAAATTCTTTTTTATTAATATCATCACAAAACATAAATAAAAACTTTCATACTTGAATTTTCATTAAATTAAATTTTTTTAAATTAGCACCAACATGTCGATGAGTAAAATTTATTTTTATGTCTAATATGATGTCAAAAAATTTCAATAAATTTAAAAGATACACTCAAATGTTTTTTTTTAAAGTACCACAATTTGGGAATTGCTTTGTAAATTACCGCAAATTTGGAATTTGTTTTACATTTTGCCATTACATCGAACAAATCTGTTGTGGGTATGGAGATTATGGAAAATGGGAATTTTGTGCTTCATGATATTAATAATAACACAATTTGGCAGTCTTTTGATCATCCTAGAGACACACTCCTTGTGGAGCAGAAACTGATGCCAGGGCAGAAGCTGGTGGCCAACATTTCAGAAACTGACATCTCCGAGGGAAACTATGAATTTTTTGTAACCTTTCAAGGTCCGTCTGCGTTTTACCAAGCTAATGTTCCATTAAAATACTTAAATTTTAGGTATTTTGCTAGTGATTCTTTTGATATTATGGAAAGCTTTGAACTAAATTACCATGGTAGTTCTCTTACTCTGCATGCAAAGTCAGTAAAAGGTGACACTTTGTAAATAATTTTTCAGAGTCCAACAAACTATTTAGCTCATCCTCGGTTGAAATTTGATCATGATGGGCATCTTAGACTACACGATTTTGATGATTATAGTCGGCCAGTCTATAATGTATTGGAAAGTTATTTAACTGTCTACGGGTACCCAACCTCCTGCGGTAGCTTTGCACTCTGCAGAGCTGGACAGTGCCTGTGCCCAGCAAACTTCGCTTCAGATGGTGCATCAGATGCTCAAGGAAACTATGGATGTTCAGCTATTAATCCAAGTCTAAAAACATGTGTAGATAGCCAATCCCATTCTCTTCTTCCCATTCCAGATGTTTTTTACTTCAATTATATTGACAAGGAGGCTGCTTTTGTTAGGGGGGCAGACACTGCGAGATGTAAAAATGCATGTATGGTTAACTGTTCATGCCAAGCTGCTCTCTTTCGCTATTTCCATAACTCTTCTCTAGGGGACTGCCACTTCCCTTCACCAATACTTTCATTTATAAATGATGGAAACCAGAGATATAATTATCACTCGCATGCCTTCATCAAAATTTGGAATGTTGTAAATGGTGAAGAGGGTGAAAGAGGTACTCATACTCAGAGATCAGCCAACCATCGTCGGTTAGTAATAGCATTGACTGTTGGAGTCTCCTTACCTGTGTCATTGTTTATAGGCGCTTGGGTTGTGTTTTTAAGGAAGAGAAAAGATAGAGAGGAAGATATGGAAGATTGCATAGACGAGCTATCAGGAATGCTGATTAAATTCACTTTTGAAGAATTGAAATTAGCAACAGGAGATTTCCAAAAAAAATTTAGAGAGGGGGTTTTGGGTCAGTTTTTGAAGGAAGTTTGCAAAATGGAGAAAAAATTGCAGTGAAGCATCTGGATAGCATAGGCCAAGGAAAGAAAGAATTCATGGCTGAGGTTAAGACCATAGGAAGCATACACCATGTCAACCTGGTAAGGCTAATTGAATTATGTATAGAAAAATTCCATAGGCTTTTGGTGTATGAATTAATGTGGAATGGTTCGTTGGACAAATGGATTTTCAACAGGCAACCACACCAACCTGCTTTGGACTGGGAAACTGTAACAACAATAATTCTAGACATAGCAAAGGGGCTAGCCTTCCTGCATGATGAATGCATGCAAAGAATAGTCCATCTAGATATCAAACCCCAAAACATTTTGCTAGGTGTAGACCTACATGTAAAGATAGCTGATTGTGGCTTGTCTAAATTAATTGACAGAGATGAAAGCCAAGTGGTGACCACAATGAGAGGAACCCCTGGGTATATGGCTCCTGAATGGTTTAGCTCAATCATCACGGAGAAGGCAGATGTTTATAGTTTTGGCATTGTAGTTATAGAGATGGTTTGTGGAAGAAGAAATTTAGACAGGTTAAAGCCTGAGGATTGCATGCATTTGTTTCCAATTTTTATGAGAAAAGCAGAGGAGGATCAATTGATGGCTGCAATAAGAACATGAAATTCCATGAATCAGAAGTTGTGAAAATGATAGGAGTTGCAGTTTGGTGTCTGCAAAGTGACTACAAAAGAAGACCTTCCATGTCAGCGGTGGTCAAAGTCTTAGAGGGCACAATGGATGTGGACGCTGAGTTAGTCTATAGCATTCAGATTCTAACAAAAATGGCAGCCATGAGAAGAGAGACGGAGGAGGGAACTTTAACTCAGTTATCTTCATCTCTTCTATCTAGACCACGGTGAATCATGGGAAAAAGACGATACAATGAGGTGTTACTACAATACTATCTATGTTGTCATTTGATTTTTAGCTTGCCACACAAGCAACAGGATAGCCGAGCAACAGTCTCATTTTTCTCTGGGAAAAGGTATAAATACATGTTTTGATCTAATCTATAATAAATTTCTTTTGAAGTATGAATACATTAGTAGGTTCCAGAATATAAATGTAGATTAATGAAGCATATATGTGTTAGAATCTGATGCTCTACAAGTCATCCATAGCATTCAAAATCCTCAAGATGTTTAATGACTGTTGCTCTTTGTTTTCACACTTTAATTAAGTGTCTGTTAGTTTTGTACGAAGATCTGCGAATGAGGTAGCTAATCTCTGTGCAAGAGCTTTTCATTCTATGTCTAATCTCCAGGAATGGAATTCAATCCCGGATTTCCTTTATCATGCAATCCCATATGAATGTTAATAAATGCAACACGTTACTTTTCAAAAAAATAAAATAAGAGTGAGTCAATTTGCCTCAAACTTTTCATTTAGGGTCAAATATATAACTTTGGATTTTTTAGGGTCAATTTAGCCTCTGAACTTTTCAATAAAGGTCAAATTGTCTGAAAATAATACTATTAACTCCTTATTTTTTGATATATAGACAAAAAAAAAAAGCCCCTAAAAATGACAAATACCTCCATAATGTCTTAATTAGTTGACAAATAAGTCCTTATTTTAGTAATATAATTTTTTATTAAAACTTTAATTTTAGAATTATATTTAATTCATTATAACTTGTAAAGTTTAAAAATCTAATATTACATTATATAAATATAAATTTAGCATTCACCAATAATTTTTTGTATTATTGAAATATAAAACTTTTATTCATATATAATTGATTTATCAATTTATGTTAAAAATATAATATATAATTAGCTTCAATAGTAAAATTAATGGAATATAATGAAGAAATTATTTTTTTACTTTTAATAATATATTGTAATATTAAAGAAATAAAAATATAAAATCCTAAATTGTAAAATTAATAAAATTATTATTATTATTATTATTATTATTATTATTATATTTTAAATTATCATTATATTTTTTATTAATTTAATATTAAACTAATATATAGTTTCGATTTTCTTATTAAATTGTAATTTTGTAGTTTTTAAATTAAAAAAAGAATTTGAGTGTCAAATATAATTTTAAAAATAAATTTAATTTATATATAAATAAATTTTTATATTTTAACACTACTAAAAATTATTGGTGAATATTAAATTTATATTTACATAATATATTACTAGATTTTTAAATTTTACAATTATAAATGAATTAAATTTAATTATAAAATAATTTTTTTAATAAAATAAGAACTTATTTGTCAACTATTTAAAAATATTTATAATTCGTTAGGGGTCTCTTTGTGTATCGGTCAAAAACAAAATAAGAAATTAGAAAATAAGAAGCTAATTATATTATGGATAAATCTTCCTCCATAGAATCTATCTAAATATTTTGACCAGAAATAATATTTTAGTAAATTTATGTAGAACTATTAGGTTATAAGTGGAAAATAGAAAAAGTGCAGTGCCAACGCTGTCCCTCATGAAAATTTTGCACATCAAGTCTAAATAAAAAATATGGAATATTGAACCCTCATTTGCTGTGTCACTTTTATTTTAGGGTGAGGAATTTGAGGCTATATAACTATTATTCATCTCTTTTCCGGGTCAATACGGGTATATGACCCCCGCTTTTCCATATTATTATAATAATTATTTTCTTTTTACCCATATTTTCGTTTGTAAAAATTCAGAATTTAAAAATATTTATTCTTATTAATATATCAACAAATTCATACGTATTTGTAAATGAAACTATAATTTCATGCGTTCACTTTTAAAACTGTACCTAATATACTGACAGAAAAATATAATGTTATTTTGAAGCGCAAATAGATAATTACTTTTCTTAAAAACTGAGACATACATTTAGCTCATCATTTTAAATCAGATTTTTGGTCCTTAACTTTATCTAAAAATTTATTTACAATTAATAAACAAAATTAGAAGTAAATACAAATCAATGAAATTTAAAAATTTAAAATCTCTGAAACAATATTAAATTTTAAAAATTTTAAAAATAAAATTTTTAATATAAATATTAAATTTAAAAATTTTCATATTAACACTATTTCATTTTTTAATTCTTTTTTAATGGATCAATATTATACGATTTAAAATAGAAATTTAGAAATTTATATTATTGATTGAATTTGTATTTATTTATTAATAATAAATAAATAATATATATATATATATATATATGTGGAACTGAGTGTTAATCTTGGATTTTGATACAGCAATATATTTAGCATTTACTGGAAGTCATCTTTTTAGCTATTTACTGTAGAGAAACGTGTGTTAATCTCGGCCACTTAATGATTCCAAGTGATAATTGGCTTTTTTTTCAGAGACTTTGAATTCCAAAATGGAACTGAGTATGATTTTGATGTAGTCATTTTTTATGGCCAAGGATTGAAGAAACGTTTTTTTTTTTTTTTTGGTTAGACTTGTCATAAAGTGGCCGGTATGTTTTTTTTTTTTACAAACCAAACAAAATATAAAGTGGCCGAGATTTGATGGCAGTCATCTTTTTAGTTAGGGATAATTATTGTGGGTTTATGTATTTTTTTTATTATATTACTTTATTTTTTATATTTAAAAAAATATTTATTTATTTTTAATATTTATAATAATTGTAGGATGAAATAGTACATAATTTTATAAATATTATGAATGAATAAATATTTTTTCAAATATCATGATGAAGTAGTATAATAGATTAAAATATAAGAGCACACCGTAATTATTACTTTTAGTTATTTATGGGGTGACATGACCAATTTTCTTTATTTCCATAATATATATATATATATATATATATATCTTCTTCTTCTATAGAAAAACATAAAGCAAAAGGTTTTAAATATATCCATATAGGTCTTGTTCAAGTTGGTGTTAAGCCCCTCAACAGAGAAGGCCTTAATACCTCTATCCTCGCTGCCCTCAGGGATAAGCGATTTAGAAATTTTAAAGATTCATTGCTAGGAACTATAGAATCTAGTCTCTGTAAAGGCCCTATATCTTTTGACTGTTATCCCAATTTTACAGTTTCTTTAAATGATCCAAATCTTTTAAAGTCATTAGTTTTACAGATCCAGACCCATAACTATGTAATGGAGGATGGATCCATTCCTATTGCATTAGTTTTTAAAGTTCATTATAAAGCCATGATGTCTGCTTTTGCTACCAAGAGTCGGTTTCATAGTAAAAAAGGAGAAACTCTTCTTCTTCAAACTGATATGACTAAAGCAAATGTTGTCATACCTAAACCGATACAGTGGAACCAAATAACCCTTCCTGAAGACTGGATCTTAGAAAGTGCTACTGAACCTATATCACAAATCCAAGACAAAACACCTCCAAACACAGAAATAAAGCAAATAACCCAGTTCCAAGATGGACGAGTAAAGATTAGCTTTGACAGAACCTCTTCTAGTGCCAGATTTTCTGACACATCATCATCGGAATCCTTTGACCTTGGAAGAATATCCCAAATTCCCTCTGTCATTAATCTTCCTTATAAAGACCTGCACAGACAAGAACCACAAAAACCCATTATTCTTCCTTACCCAGACCAAGCAGATTTACACCCAAATATACCTCCAGTTATGATTCCTCCTTATATCCCAGCCAGATTCTCCACATCCGACTTACCCAATATATCTCTCAGAAATATTAACCATAACAATAATATAGCCCAGCCCATATATACAGAACCACAACAAGAAATAAAATCTCCTTCACCTCCTGCCTCACCAACAGCGTCAGCTCTTACTGAAAATATAGCCCATGAACTTTCAGTAATTGATAAAGAATTCGTACCAGATAAAGCATCTTTACATAAAGATTTTTATGCATCTCATAATTTAGAAAAAAGGACTTGGTTTTTCAAGCATTTTCTAAATACGAGACAAAATATTCAAATAAAGTTTTATAATTTCTTACAAAATAATAAAGTTAACTTATATTTCTTTGATTGGTTTGAAATATATGTCTTGGAAAATAATATTTCATACCCTTTTAAAGATTTAAACCCTATTACTACCCGTAAGAAAAGCTGGGAATTAGCAAATGGTCAATCCATCGAGTCTGAACATCCTCCCCTTAGAATGATTAAGATTCCTGTAGGAGAAGAAACTATAGATGCTGCCCCTTACAAAAAACCTCAAGATAATGACACCCAGAATTTAAAGAATATAGTTTCTCAAAACAATTTTACCAATGCCCATCTTCATAGCATAGGTAAACAACTTTCTAGGATAGAAAACCAACCTTCTGTTACTACAGCACCATCATCTTCTACAAACAAAAAACTAAAAAACCCTATGTTTAAACCATTTCAAGTTTCTCATACAGCCCAACAGGAAATTAGATCAAATCGATCTGAATTCCTTGATGCAATTAGAGACCAACTAAGTCGTATAACTCCCTCTTCTTCCACTCCTATAGTACCTGACACTCCTCAGAATGATAGCCAGACTATCAACCAAAATATTAGTGTCCTAGATAAAGTCTTAGTATCCACTTCTGATGAAGAAGCATTTCAGGAACAGTCTCCTAGAATTGCTAAACTTTATTGGCAAAATAACCAACCTTCTAGGTCAGGTTATACTAAAGCTTCTTATCCAGACTTAGAAATAGGTGACCAACCTAGTATCTTAGTTCAACCCAAGTTCAATGCCAGTTCCGTCTATGAATGGAACATTGATGGCATGTCAGAATTTCAAATTCTGAATACCCTTCAGCAGATAACCATGGCTTCCAATGCTTATAAAACCCAAACAGGAACTTCTGATAGGTCTGTAGCCGAACTAGTTATAGCAGGTTTTTCTGGCCAACTCAAAGGATGGTGGGATTACCATCTTACTATCCAACAGTAAACAGACATTCTGTATGCTGTCAAAAGAGATGAGGAAGGTCTTCCCATTCTCGATTCCTTAGGAAATACAACCCAAGACTCTGTTTCTACCCTTATTCTTACTATAGCACTCCATTTCATAGGAGATTCTTCCCATCTTAAAGATAAAAATGCTGACCTCTTATCCAATTTAAAGTGTAGAAAACTTAGCGATTTCCAGTGGTATAGATCGACTTTCCTTACTAGGGTTATGATTAGAGAAGACTCCAACCAGCCTTTCTAGAAGGAGAAGTTCCTCGCAGGTCTCCCTACTCTTCTAGGAGAACGTGTCAGAAATACCATTAGGCAATCCTTTGGATCCCACATCATTCCCTATGATCAACTTACCTACGGTGAATTGATTAGTGCTACCCAAAAAGAAGGCCTTAAGATCTGTCAGGATTTAAAACTCCAAAAACATCTTAAATGGGAACTAAGAAAGTCCAAAATAGAATTAGGATCCTTCTGTAAACAGTTCGATTATGGTTATAGTCAAGATAAAGCCTGTAAAGGAGATTGTAGTAAAAAGCCTAAGTCTTCCTCTTCTAAGAAATATCCTAAGTCTAGAAGATCCCATAAGAAGAAGACCTCTCATGAGCCTTACTACAAAAAACCTTATAGGAAACCCTTCTCTAAGGAAAATAAAGAATCCCAAACCAAGAAAAGAGACCTCAAAGATGTCACCTGCTACAAATGTGGCAAAAAAGGACATATCTCTAAATATTGTAAAGTCTCCAAGAAACTTCAGGAGCTTGACCTAGAAGGAGAAACTCTAGCACAGCTTTCTGCATTGCTTTTACACACATCTGAGTCTGAGTCTGAGCTTTCCTCCTTAGGAATTCCTCAAATAGATGAGTTAGCCACTACTTCCTCCTCTACCTCTGATTCTGAGACTAGTCCTGATGAAAAGTATTTAAATATGCTTACTAAAGAACAAAACCTCATTCTAGATGCCATTCAGCACATCAATGACCCTATTGTCCAGAAAAGGTATCTAGAGCAACTTAGGCAATCCTTAGAAAAGGAACCTGAGCCCCTTAAGACTGAGTTGCCTTCCACAAATACCAATATGTATGATCTTACAGCTATCTTGAATAGGAAAAAGCACGGTAAGAAACCCATAGGAAATGTCCAGGAACTTCAGTCTGAAATAAAGATCATTAAAACTGAACTCAAGCAAATCAAGGAAAAGCAACAAAAGGATTCTGAATTAATTCAGTTTCTTGTCACCAAACTAGCTGAAGAATCTAGTGATAGTGATGACACAAAAGGCTTAGAATTAGAACCCCAGTCCTTAGCTAATATAGATAAAGTCCCCCATGATTTTCTCTATGCTTTAAGCCAAATTACTTCTAGAAAATATGTTGTTAAAGTCTCTCTTGTCTTTGATAAAGATTTTCAGTATGATACTGTCGCTCTGTTTGATACAGGCGCCGATTTAAGTTGCATAAAGACTTCCATTGTTCCTCATCGTTTTCAAGAAAAAACTCGTGAAACTCTCTCCTCTGCCAATAATTCTAAAATGCATATAGATGGCAAAACAGATGTCAGTGTTTTAAATAACGGATTTTCTATTAAAACCTCTTTTCTTCTTGTTTCTGATATTAGTTATTCAGTAATTCTAGGGACACCTTTCATTAATTTGATAACACCCTATATAGTTACTCATGACTCAATTGATTTCAAAGAGAAAGATATCTACATTTCTTTTCCCTTTTTAGCTAAACCAAAAACTCGTCAACTCAATTTTGTTCAAGCACATTCAATCTATAGAAATCAAATAAACTTTTTGGTTAAGACCAAAGAAACCGATTTGTTTGATTTAAAGCAAAGTGTTCATTTTAACAAAATTGAACATCAATTACAAAAAGATTTTGAAAAAGAATGCATTCTTGATCTCCAAAAACGTTTTGTTAGAGAAGTCTGTTCTGATTTGCCAAACGCTTTTTGGAATAGAAAACAACATATAGTTGACCTTCCTTATGAACCAGGATTTGATGAAAGAAACATTCCTACTAAAGCCAGACCAATTCAGATGAATGCTGAACTAGAACAACATTGTAGGAAGGAAATCCAAGATCTTGAGTCTAAAGGATTAATCTCTAAATCTAGGTCCCCTTGGAGTTGTGCAGCCTTTTATGTTAATAAAGCTTCTGAACAAGAGAGAGGTACTCCTAGGCTCGTAATAAATTACAAACCTTTGAATACAGCCCTTAAATGGATTAGGTATCCTATTCCAAACAAAAAAGATCTTCTTCAAAAACTCCATTCTGCATTTGTATTTTCAAAATTTGATATGAAATCGGGATTTTGGCAAATACAAATTGATATAAAGCATCATTACAAAACTGCTTTTACAATCCCTTTTGGACAATATCAGTGGAATGTAATGCCTTTCGGTTTGAAAAATGCTCCTTCTGAATTTCAAAGAATTATGAATGATATTTTCAATCCCTATTTCGAATTCTGTATAGTCTACATTGATGATGTTCTCATTTTTTCTAAATCCATTGAACAACATCTCAAGCATTTAAAGACTTTCCTTTATGTTGTAAAGAAAGCAGGTCTTGTTGTTTCTGAAAAGAAAATATCTCTTTTCCAAACTCGTATCAGATTCCTAGGGCATTATATCTGTCAAGGAACAATTGTTCCTATAGAAAGATGTCTAGAGTTTGCCGACAAATTTCCTGATAAAATTCTTGAAAAAACTCAACTGCAAAGATTTCTAGGAAGCCTTAATTATGTTCTGGATTTTTGTCCCAACATTAATAGGATGGCCAAACCTTTGCATGATAGGCTAAAAAAGAGTCCCCCCCCTTGGACAGATGAACATACCAAGATTGTTCAACATATAAAGAAATATATAGTCTCTATTCCCTGTCTTCATCTAGCAGACCCTAGCCTTACTAAAGTGGTTGAAACAGATGCCAGTGACTTAGGTTACGGTGGTATTTTAAAACAAGTTCAAAATGGGCGGGAAGTAGTTGTTCAGTACACTTCAGGACACTGGAATGTCACCCAAAAGAACTACTCTACCATTAAAAAAGAAATTCTTTCTATTGTTCTCTGCATCACGAAGTTTCAATCTGATTTACTCAATCAAAAGTTTTTACTTAGAATTGATTGTAAATCTGCTAAAGAAATTTTACAAAAAGATGTTCAAAACATTGCATCAAAACAGATTTTTGCTAGATGGCAAGCTATTTTAAGTATCTTTGATTTTGAAATTGAATTTATTAAAGGAAATGAGAATTCTCTTCCAGACTTTCTGACAAGAGAATTTTTACAAAACAGATAAAGATGCCTCGCAAAAAGAAGGAACCCTCTGGTAAAGAAAAAATTGATCCAGATAAAGTTGCCCCTACTAAAGTTCCTCTTTCTTCTGAAAAACCGATAAAATCCTGGCATGATATTGTTTCCCAAGAACAAAATAAAGATGACTCTCCCAAAAATCTTGCGATTCAACAATGGATCGAATCAGTCTCCCAGACTCCTGAGCTTCTCCAAGCTATTCAAGCAACTCTGAAACCTCCAGTTTCAGAACTTCCTAGTATTTTGGGCCTTCCTCCGCCCTCAGGTAAAGACTCTAATCTCATTTCAAAATCTGATCTCATTTCAAAATCTGAGAAAGGCAATTCCTCTTCTCAAACCCTTTCTCAAAATATTTTAACTCCTGTGGCTACCCAAAGTAGCTCACAGATTGTTTTATCCCAATCAAAAATAAAGTCTTCTGAATTTCTTACAAAAGCCACTTTTCAAAACATCTTGACAATTGAAGATGGCTTTTATAATAAAAATCCTTTTATAGCACTGCAAAACCATTTTCCAACAAACTGGTTTTTTAAACCTTGGGATCTTTCAAAACCCCAAGAATATTATCAAACTATTTTGGAATTCACCGGATCAGCAGAATTCAAGCACTTCCACCATAAAGGTTCTCATGACCCCTCTTATTCTACCTGTAAAATCCTTAAAGTCCTTCACCCTAAAGATTGGGGCCAAGATCTCTTTAAGCCCAAAACCTTCCCAGTAAACTTCCAAACCAAGCTCGAATTTTGCCCAATCTTCTCTTATTGGGACTACGAACAAGCCTGGTTCAACACTTTCCTTATTCAAAACCATTTTGCCACACACTCATGGTTATTCTTCTTAAGTGACCATGCTAATCTTTCCAAATTTCCTTCATGGTTTTCCAGATGGTGGAACAACTATGGTCCTATCCCTGATATCCTTCCTTCTGATATCCGTAATGGGTTCGATCTTTTTGAATCCCATTACAAACCCTCTGCTCCTGAGAAAAGGTTTTCTTTCCTGTGCCTTTATTGCTCTAAATTTTTTGTGCCATGGGTTTCTCAATGGTATCTCGATTATTCTTCCAATAATGGCATTATAGTTCTCCAAAGAAAATTTAAAGTAAAATGGTGGAATTCCTACAGAATTCCAGAAAAAATTTCCAAGACAGCAATCTCCGAGTGGCTCCAAAAGCATGGGTTTATTGGAAGTTCTCCCTCTCAAACAAACTTTCTTGCTCAGAAATCCCATGCCAGTGCGCTTCTTGCAGCTGCCAAAACAGAAGAAGAGTATTTCAAAATAATGCAACAGTTAGTCTTATCGCGGACTACACCTTCTGCAGCTTCTAGCCATTCTGAAGAGTCCGAGCCCTTCATTGATTTGGGTAATGATAATGAGGATGACTGTTATGGTATCTTTAGCCCTATTAAGCCCACAAGCTTATAAGGCCTTGTATAGCTCCTATTCTGTAAAAGAATTGTATATAGATATATTTTGTTTTGCCCAATGGGTTGAAAATCCTTAGGGACGGCCCATGTAAAAGTTAGGGTAATTAATAAAAAAAAAAAAAAAAAAAAAAGTATTTTAATTTTCTGTATTTTCCAGGTAACCAAGTTTGGGACACACTTGGACAGCACTCAGGCAAATTTGACTTCTATGTCAAATTCTCCCCTCCTGATTCTGCTCAGATTCCACTCCACTCTATCAGACCACATGGATGGGGCCCCGGCTTCTTCTTTCAAGACTTGATAAGTGGATCTTCACTAAAGTCAGTTCACACAGCTAATAAAGACAGAGGGTAACCATTCTCCCTCCAATCACGGATGCTTCAGAATCTCCTGCTGGCCCCTCTCACATGGGCATCCTTTTCCTAAAAGATCCCGTGTCTCTACAGCCTCTCCTCTCCAGCTCTATATAAAGAAACCTCTTCCAGCATTCGGAGGAAGAGAAAAAAGTAGGAAAAAAGAAAATTTTTAGGAAAAAGAAACACTCTGTAAAGATCAAGAGAGTTCGAAAAGCTTAGCTTTCCTCTCTAAGTAAAGTAGTTTAAAATTGGTCTCACTTCACAAAGCTAGTAACTTTCTGTAAACTCATCTTCTTCCCTGTAACTCCTTTGCTTTGGATTGAAAGAACTCTCTGTAACTTTCCCTTTCTCGGATTCTAATAAAGAAAAGAAAAGTTTCCTTTCTTGTAAGATTATTTTCTTATGTTCTTATATTTATAGTTTTCTTTATGCTTTATTTACTTTGAACTCTTATTTATTTTCTTAAGTATGCTCTGTGCTCGCCTAAGCAATTAGGATCTTGCACATCAGAAATCTGTTTTATTACTGTTCACTATCTTGCTGCATAACAATTTTGGATCGGTAACCTCCCTTGGAGAGTGAGACCGACACTTGCTCTTGCATCTGCATATATATATATATATATATATTAATAAAAATGACATAATGTTTTTTATTTTTATTCATAAGATTACTACTTATTTTAATTAAAATAATGTAAAATTAAGTAAAATTATATCGTTTTAGTTATTTACAATATATGTACATGTATAGAGGTGTAATTGAGCTAAGTTGAACTTAAAATTCAAATTCGATCAAACTTTTTTTTAAGCTCGATTCGATTAAATTATTAACATACTCGAACTTTATTTGATTAATTAAATTATTTTAAAAATATATATTTTTTAAAATATTCAAACTCGATTAGAGTTCAAACTCAAGCTCAAACTCAACTCGATTTGATAAGATATATTTATAATTATATTAAAATGAAAGGGTAAAATCATACATATACAAAAGATCGATTAAGCTCATGAACCTATCAAATCACATATTTAAGATCTCGAACTCGACTCGATAACCTATTCAAGTAGCTTGTCCTCAAGCGCAACTTGACAATAACTAAGTCGATTTTAAATTTACTCAAGTCAATTTTAAGTTTTCTCGAAATAATTTGACTCAATTACACCTCTATATATTAGTATATAGTAAAAATTATAATTATAATAATATTATTTTACCTCATCAATTTTAAATAATATCAATAAGATTAGATTATTTAATAACAATAATAATTAATAAGTTATTATATGCAATAATATATTTTAATTAATAAATATAATTACTTACTTTAATCAAAATGATGTAATTTAGACGTAATTTCATATAAAACTATATTGTTTTGATTATCTATAATTAAGGGTGGTACAAAAATAGAATTTGGACTGTATAACCAAATTGAACCGAATTCGAATTCAATTCGATTTAAATTTTTAAATATTTTAAAAGTTTGATGATCCAAAAAAATGATCCGTAAACCATATATATATATATATATATATATATATATATATATAACCAAATTGAACCGAATTCGAATTCAATTCGATTTGAATTATTAAATATTTTAAAAGTTCGATGACCCAAGAAAACTACCCGTAAACCATATATATATATAGTTTAATGGTAACCATGTTACTAAGCTTAAAATATATCATTGGTTCAAATCTTGGACGTTGCAACTTTTTTCTTCTTATTTTGATAATAAAATTTTATTGCAATTCAGTTGACCAATAATTGACCACCTAATCCCTAATCCTTTATATTTATAGTTTCAATATATATATATAGTTATAGTTATAGTTTAGTGGTAAGCATGTTACTAAGTTTAAAATATATCATTGGTTCTGTAATACCCTATATAGTATTTAAATAAAGAGGGGTATTTTTTTTATTTTATTTTATCAAATCATATTATGAATAAGTGTTTCTTCTTTACCATATTATATTTTATTTATGCTTATATTATTTAAGGGTAGTTAATATATGTGAGTATTAGTTAATCATTGTTTAAAATTTCATTGCCTATTTTATTATTATTATTATTAGTAAATTATATTAAATATTATGTCTATTTGGGTGCTTATGAATGAATATATATATATATATATATATATATATATATATATATATATATATATATATATATATAGATGTTAAAAACATGGAACCCAAACCACATCCACTGCCCTCATTCTGTCCGTCCCCCATCCTCGCCCTTTCTCCTCACTGTGCCGCCTCCATCACTGCCTGAGAATTGCCATTGCCGCCGTCTACCAAGCTCCCCAACTGCTGCTACTGCTGCTCTTCTTCTTCCTCGCCAGACAATAGCTCTTCTTCCTCACGCGATAGCTCTGCATTCCGAGTCTGCCCAGCTTCGTTTCCCTTCGTCAATTGTTGCGCCGAGCTGCTTCCGTTGGCCTCCATTTCTGGTGGCAGCAAGCTTTCGTCTTCCTCCTTCGATCTTCTCTGTTGGACAGTGAGTAGCACTCACTTGTTTCCTTCTTTTTCCTCTCGATCCTTGATGGTTATTAGTAGATCCTAGGATTGTTAGAGTTGTTTATTGTTTAATGAAGTTGGTTTTGATTTTCTTGGAAATTTTGGTGAATTATTAATTTTTACAGAATTATATTGGATTTATTAGATAATTATTTGGGTTTAGTTAGTAATTAGGGTAGTTGTTGTTAATGATTTTTAAGTTATGTCAAATGTGTATATTAAACTAAATTTATAAATTTGGAAGAAATTAGTAGTCAATTATATGTTTTAATTTTAGATTTTCCAGAATTGTGTTTGAATTTTTGTTATTTTAAATGATTAGATAATGTTAAGGAAAATTTTTGTATATATAGCACATTATGTAATTCATATATATACTAGGGGTAAAAATGTAATTTTACACTAAATATGATAAATATATATTTTAATTAGTTTTATTAGTATTTAAAGGGTTTAGATAAATTTTATAAATTAATTGATATAATTTCCTAAGTAGTGTAAAATTTTAAATGTCCAATTTCCAATATATATATATATATAATATATTACAAAGGTTTTCATTTGGATAATAATTATAATTATAATTGTTGGGGATGGAATACAAATTTAATTGTTTACTTTTGAATAATTGAGTTGTGATCTCGGTCGGGGCAAATTGTAGTTTTAGGAGCCCGACTCGAGTGTGAATGGTTGTGTATATTGGAAGTGCATTTTCTATGCAGGTATCGCTCTACCTTTGGTAGAGAGATGTCCGTTTTACAGAGGAGACTCTGTCGAAATTTCGGTAGATTTTCTCGTAAAACGTGATATCCGTAAAATTTCTACCATTAGTTAGGTTAAATCCTGTTTATCGAGTCTCGTCCGGTTTTCCTCGAGTCAGTCTAGAATTTTATTATTTTGTTGATTTCTTATTTCGATTCCTTAGTCATTTTTAAAAAGTCGATTATTATTATTTCCTTTTAGATCATCTCGGAGCAGAAGCCGTGAGGCCAAGGCAGACGCGTGGTCGTCAGCCTTCACATTCATCATGTAAGTCAATAGAACGATTTGTGCATGTGTTTATTTAAAGAATGCATGTGCTTGTATTTCTATTATATTGATTATATGATTTATTTAATTTAATGTTATTATTTATGATTTAAATGCATTTTATTTATTTAAAATCGATTTGAGAAATTTTGGTAGAACGGGCTACCTAGTGGGCTTCACCAGGACTATGTGCACATGGTAAAGATTGAGAGACGGATCTAATAATTGTATGATTGATGAATGTTAAACTAGGACGGGTGCCTCGGCAGAAGCCTTTGCTCTCGGGGACCGCCAGTGATTGGAAAGTCAATAATGGACTGGGATGGGTGTCTCGGTTGATGCCTTAGCTCTCGAGGACCGCCAGTGCCATATAGTTGGATTAAGTGAATGACTACGGTTTGGTGCCTCGGTTGATGCCCTTGCTCTCGGGGACCGGTAGTCTGGAATAAGTGGGCCCGGTTGGCCATTTAGATTTTGGATTTAGGGTTCTACCGAGATTTTTCAAAAGCTATAATTATATATTAATAATTATTTTCACTATAAATATATATATAGTTTTCAAAAAGGTTTTCAAACCGTACAGCTCTTTTATTGACTTACTCAGTGAGGTCTGATTCCCCTCAATTTATTTTTTTCAGGATCTTGGGAGTTCGACCTCAGACTACCTCCACGCCGGGTTTCTTCTTCACCGGCTATTTTATGTAGGTCATTGTAAGTTGTACTGTGTGTTAATCTAGGTTGCTACAGTAGTATATGTACTAAGAATTTGGATGGTTTAAGCATAATTATGTAGTTTATTTGTACGAAACACACGTATGTATAAGATTTAAGTTCAATTTATAATATGAGATGTTGAAGCACATTATTATATAAGCAGTTGAATTTGTGTATTTTGAGAAAAATCAGTTTGATAATGTGTTCTGTTTTAAAATAAAGTTTAAAATATGAATGGTTTTATTTTTCTTTTCCTTTAGGCTTACTACGGGTTTCGGGGGCTTTAAGCCTACTCATTCCCTAGTGCCGGTCACGTGCCTTCGGGTTCGGGTCGTGACAGGTTCAGATCTTGTACATTGCAACTTTTTTCTTCTTATTTTGATAATAAAATTTTATTGTAATTCAGTTGAACAATAACTGACCACCTAATTCATAATTCTTTATATTTATAGTTTCAACTTTGATTTTCATTTTGAGTAAAAATTAAGTTTATATATATATATATAATTTAATGGTAAGCATGTTACTAAGCTTAAAATATATCATTAGTTCAAATCTTGAACATTGCAACTTTTTTCTTCTTATTTTGATAATAAAATTTTATTGTAATTTATTTAACCAATAACTTACCACATAATCCCTATCCTTTATATTTATAGTTTCAACTTCGGTTTTCATTTTGAGTGAAAATTAAGTTCAGTTACCTAACTAATTAACTGAATGCTCACCCATATTTATAATATGTCCATATATTAATATACAATATTAATAATTATAATATGAATTAGCTTATTAATTTTAAATAATATCAATAAAATTTAATTACTTTCTAAAAATGATAATTAATAAATTATCAAATATAATAATAATAATAATAATATATTTTAATTAATAAATTATACAATTTAAAATCATATAATATTTATAATATTAAATTATAATATTTATTTTCTTATTTTCATATTTTTGGTTTCTAGGCCTTATGTACCTACTCTTCGATAGTTTCCTTCTTATCCATACAAAATCAAACTCTTAAATATTTATTTGATATAACATCAAACCCTTAAACATTTATTTGATACAATATCGAACCCTTAAACATCAATTGTACTTTCCATTTTTTGTTAAAAAAGGGTTCACTGTTGTTTCAAATAAATATTAAAGGGTCTTTTAAAACATAATAAATGTATAGAGATTCAATGAAACAAGTCATATAAGTTCAAGTTACACATAATAAGTTTTTCCAATGTGCTACGTTTAGTCTTTCAAAGCTTTTATTGAGAAATGATGTTTAGGTTTTAATTATGTGTTTTTCCTTTTGGAAAAATTATAAATTGGATGTCTCAATTTTTATAATTTTTTTATTTAAGTATCTGAACTTTTTTTTATATAATTAAGTGTATGAATATAATAACTCTAGTTTTTAAATTATTTTATTATATAGTGAGATATGCAGTATTAATAAATTCAAAAGTTACATTTAAAATATTCTATTATTTGTGATTATTAATTATTATTTTTATGTTAAAATAATTATTTTATGTAAATTTGTACTTAGAAGTTAATATATTTATAGTTAGGGTTTATATCATTATTGTTATTTTGAAAGGTATTATTTTAATGATATTATTTTAAGTACTATAATATTTGATTGGATTACTTAATTTTTAGTATTATTTTTATTATTTAATTATTTAGTAAATATGATTTATTATTATTATTATTATTATTATTATATTATTATTATTATTATTATTATTATTATTTCTCAAGGTTATTTTATGTATTATAGTTATATATTGTAATTAGGGTTTGTATTTATTATTACATGTGTGTGTGATTATATATATGTCTATATATATATATATGTGTGTGTGTGTGTGTGTGTGTGTGTATGAGGATATTTTTATTGTGTGGTAGAGATTTAATATCATAAAGTTATATTATACTACATTATATTATATTATAAAGTTTTATAATAATATATACATATATACATTTAAACCGAAGCTTGAAACCAAAAATACAGTGCTTTCTTCCTTTCTTCCCCGTGCCACCATCTGGTTTTCTTCATGTCGGTGTGCCTCCTTGACATCCAGCAATCACCACCACTCCCTATCACCTCCGTCGCCTTTCTTATTCTTCCCCGGTGCCGGCAGTAACTTCCGTTCTTTTCGGCCAACCTCTTCTTCCGACCACCTTTCCGAGCCATTCCAATGTCTAAAGACTCCTTGAGCTCTGGTGAGCTTGAATCCAACATCTGTTTTAACTCTAATCTTCCATTTCTTGAGTTTTCTTGAATTGTTAACTTTCAGCTTTAAGGTTTTACATTTTTTTTAGGTTGATCTTAGGTGATTCACACAATCTTCCTTCACAAAAGTTGATCTTGGTAGCTTAATCTACATGAACAATTTTTTTTTGAATTTTTGGAATTTATTTTAATTTTTGTGAATTTTTGAATATTTTATTATTATTTACTGAATTTTTGGAAATTAATTTATTAAATTATAAAATTGGTTGATTTGGTGTTATATTAGGTTGATATTAATTTTAGTGTTGAGATAATAATTTTTGTGATTTTTATAAATATTTTTAGTTTATGTCAATATTAGAAAATTAGTTTAAAGTTTAGTTTTTGTTGAAATTAGTGTTTAATTATATGTTTTATATAATATTAGAATAATATTTGTTGATAAAATAATTTTTATGCATTTATATAATTTTTTTATGGAATATTAGATATATTATGGATATTTTGAATTATTAGGGTAATTGTGTAATTTTGTGATAATTATAGTTAAATATATATTTTAGTTGGTTGTATAATTATTTAAGGTATTAAAATGATTTTTAAAAATTATTTACTATTTTTAACTAATTAATACTAATTTTCAAAAATTATTTTCAAATAATATATTATATATTATTTTAATAATAAAATGGGTTTTTATAACTTTTTGTTATATATTTGGGTTAATTAAGTTATTTGGATTTATAGAATGAATTATTATTATTTTATGTGTAATTATTGGAAAATTGGATTTTAATAATATTATATTATTATTTTGGAATTTTTACGTAATTATTGTGAAATTAAGTATATTTAGTGTTTTAGTGTATGTAAAATTTTGATATTTTGAGGATATTTATGGAATTTATTGATCTTTAATATATTTATATATTATTTGTATTTTGTGGAATTGTGGACCTCGATTAGGGAATTGTGCAGTTCGGGATCCCAACCGAGGGTTATGTGAATTTCGATTTTAGAAGTGAGTTTTTCTTGCAAGACCAGCTCTACTTTTTAGTAGAGAGATGTCCATTTTACAGAGGAGGTTCTGCAGAATTTTTAGTATAATTCTTATAAAACGTGACATCGGGTTGATCCTGAAATTTTATGTTTGTCTGTATCTTGTATTCTTAAATTGAGTCTCTCCAGAAGCACAAGTTAGATTTATTTTTATTTCTACATTTATTTTATTGTTTAGTTGCACTGAGACCGAGGCCTAGTAGACTGTCACGACCCAAAACAGGGGCCATGACCGGCGCTAGGGAACGGGAATTCTTTCGAATCCGGAACCCGTAGCAAGCCTAAAAATAAAATAAATATGCAATAATAACAATAAAAATATAATATGCAACGGAAAATAAAATCATAAATATTACAATATCATCCATAACAACTGGATATAATTCAAAACTCATCACATCACATATATAATCTCATAAATGTATAATCTTTATACAAATCCAGTTTTAACATAATACATCTCTTTAAAACAAATACATAAAATCCAATACTTTAATTTACAACTACTGCAGTGTCTAGATAAAATAAATAAGACTCAAGTAGACAATTTACATAAAGAAGCCGGGGCGGAAGAAATCCGGCGTATCGACCTGCTACTGAGGTCTGAGGAAGTTGACTCTCCTGAAAATAGTCAACGGAGGGGAGTCAGACCTCACTGAGTGAATTACTATAATATATATACATACACTCTAAGTGATAATGCATACAGTCAACAGTATATGAGTAATATGTATATATACAGGCAAATTCATACAGATGCAGAAAAATCATTTTATATATTTTGTCTGAAAATCAACTTTTATGAAGGATCACATAGAACCCTAGAATATCGCAACCTCAGAAAAATAGTGTTAAACAACACTCTAGCCATACAGGCTCACTGATTCCAAATATATCCACTTAATCCATATGGACAGTAGACTGGCCCCGAGACACTAAGTCAACCGAGCTCCAGCAGTCTGACTGCCAGTGTGATTGGCCCCGAGACACTTGGTCAACCGAGCTCCAGCAATCACACCCAAACCACATCTCACACATATCAATAATCATAATCAAATCAATATCCACAAATAGTCAGTAATAAAGCCTAAATACTATAGGCGTACCGGTACGTACTCGGTCCTAGTGCTGCCCACTAGGTAGCACGTTCTATTGATATCCTTCAGTGATAAATAATAAAACACTCATTCACAAATACATGATGCATGAATTTAAATAAATCAACAATATAAACCATATATATACCGAAAATATACCAAACATAAACCAGGTATATTTTGAGTATATATACGTCAAATAAATTCAATCAAATCATGAATTAAACTAAAAATATATTTAAAAACATTTTAAATATATTTTATTAATAAAACATGTATATAATTTATTATATACCAAAAATATACTTGAATATAAATCATGTTATTTATGCACATTTAGTAAAAATAAAACATGCATTTTCTAAATCATGCATCCTAAGCATATATATATAATATAGTAACTCACCTAATGCGCTCCACGAGACAGGTCCGACGGGCCTGGTCCACTAACCCTCGGTCTCGGCGCAACTAAACAAGAAATAATTAAACGACATCAGAATAACCCTAACAGAAATCCTAGAATTAAATCTAGAGTATTAAAATACGGAAATAGAATTAGGGTTCGACTGGATATCACGTTTTACGAGAATTCTACCGGAAATCCGGCAGAACCTCCCCTGTAAAACGGACATCTCTCTACTCAAAAGAGTAGAGCCGACCCTGCAAAGAAAATATACTTTAAAAATAAACACCACAATCAATCACAACCCCTCGGTCGGACTCCAGACTACAATCTGTCAACCGGGGTCCACAAACACAGAATATATATTCAAATATACCAAAAATATCCTTAAATCATAAAAATACATTTCATACGTAGAAATTACATAATAAATCTTGAAACACTGTAAAAATCGATTAAAATTCATTTTATTAGAAAAACCGTATATTATATATATAATTGAAAATAATTCCCGGAAAATAGTTTTAATTAGTTAAAAATACTAAATAATTTGTAGAAATCATTTTTATACCTTAAATAAATATTAAAACCAATTAAATTACATTTTTAGACAATTTAGGGTAAAATTACCAAAATACCCCTATATATATATAAATATACTTAAATTACTTCAAAAATTCACCAAAAATCATACAATTATCCAAAATTAATTTTCTCAACATATTTATCAATAATATCAATAATTAAACCCAATTAACCAATTAAATTCAAATAACAACACAATTAACTTAATTTTACAAAATCACATAAACTTCAATAATTAAAAATAAATACTTAGAAATTCCTAAAAATTCCAAATAAATTCCTATAATTCATTTCAACACCTAATTCAACCATAAACTCCAATTTCATAATTTAAATAATTAATTTCCGAAAATTAGAAAATAATATTAAAATATTCAAAAATACCCAAAAATCCAAACAATCTCCAAAAATTCTACAAAAATTCATACATGAAGATTAAACTATCAGGAACAACATTTGTGAAGGAAGTTTCCATGAATCATCCAAATTGAAGCTCAAAAAAATCGAAAACCAAAAGTGGCCGAAATATTCAACTCAAAACCTAAGCAATTCTAGACCATTTTAGCTCAAACCAAAGCTAGAATAACACTCACCGGAGCTCAAGGAGAAGATAGAGACCGGCGGTGTCGAAAACGGTGGCCGGAGGAGGGAGAAACGGCGGTGGGAAGAATGGTGGTGGCGTCGGGCACCCACGGGAGAAGAAGAAGAAGAAGAAGAAAAAGAAAAAGAAAGAAAAAGGAAAGAGAAAGGAAAAGAAAAAGAAAAAAAAAAGAAAAAAGAAAAAGAAAAAAAATAATAAATTTTAATAATTTAATAATAAATAAAATAATCAAATAATAATAAATAAATAATAAAATATTAGGGTAATAATAAACCCTAATTAAATAAATATACACACACAGGCTTTATTTAATAATTTAAAATATGTATGAGTTCATGCAAACCCGTAAATACATTTAAAATAATTAATAATACATTGTTTACGTGGAAATTTCCCCGAAAATGAAAGTCCCGGGAAAATTTTACGTAAAATACTGAAAATAATAAACAGTAATTAAAATAGGTTTAAAATACATATTAACTCATAAAAATATCGTATATACAGTCAAAATTATTGACACTGCATATCCCGGTACAGTGTAAAAATATTTTAAAAAAAACACGGGATATTACAGTCTTCCCCCCTTACAAGAATTCGTCCCCGAATTCCAAAAACAAGATTACAGAATCAGGAAGGAAAGAGATACGGGTAAGAAGCTCGCATCTCAGCTTCAGTCTCCCACGTATGCTCTTCAACTCTGTCGCTACGCCACAAAACCTTGACCATCGGAATCTGCTTCGATCGCAACTGTCGAACTTGATAATCAACGATCGCCACAGGTTCTTCCACAAAAGTCAAATCTTCACTCACTTCCACACTGTCAGGTTGCAACACATGTGAAGGATCTGAGATATACTTCCTCAACATCGAGATATGAAATACTGGATGCACCTGTGACATACTCGGAGGCAAATCCAACCGATATGCAACAGTGCCAACTCTCTCCAGAATCTCAAACGGTCCAATATATCTCGGTGCTAACTTACCCTTCCTGCCAAATCTCATCACACCCTTCATCGGAGATACTTTCAGAAAAACGAAATCTCCAACCTGAAACTCCACATCTCTGCGCCTAGGATCCGCATAACTCTTCTGTCTACTAACTGCGGTCTCTAACCTACGCTTGATCACGGCGACTTTCTCTGCAGCATCCTGAACCATCTCTGGTCCAGTCAAAGTTCTCTCACCAATCTCATCCCAACACAACGGGGATCTACACTTCCTTCCATACAACGCCTCGTATGGTGCCATGCCAATACTGCTATTGTAGCTGTTATTATATGCAAACTCAACAAGCGACAAATGATCATCCCAGCTACCTCTCAAATCCAAGACACACATCCTCAACATATCTTCCAGTATCTGGATTGTCCTCTCAGACTGACCATCTGTCTGAGGATGAAAAGCAATATTGAAATCCAACCTAGTGCCCATCGCTTCTTGCAACTTCTGCCAAAAACGAGAAGTAAACACCGAACCTCTATCTGACACAATGGACACAGGTACTCCATGAAGGCATACAATATGCTTCACGTACAACTTCGCCAATCTAGCAACTGAATATGTGGCTTTCACAGGCAAGAAATGTGCAGACTTCGTCAATCTGTCTACAATCACCCAGATGGAATCGTATCCATCCTTCGAACGAGGTAAACCGACCACAAAATCCATAGCTATCCTTTCCCACTTCCACTCGGGAATAGGAAGAGGCTGAAGCTTCCCAGAAGGCTTCTGATGTTCGGCTTTCACTTGCTGACACGTCAAGCACTTAGCAACATAATCAGCGACATCCTTCTTCAATCCATCCCACCAGTATAGATCTCTGATACTGTGGTACATCTTAGTAACACCAGGATGAACGCTGTAAGCTGTAGAATGTGCTTCCTCTAGGATCTCCTCTCTCAAATCATCCACATCAGGAACACACAATCTACCACTGATCCACAACACACCATCATCATCGAGTGTGAAATCAGTGAACTTCCCTGCTCTGACATTCTCTGCAAGCTCTTCCAGAATAGGATCTCGGCTCTGAGCTGCTTTAATCCTATCCCTTAGTACAGATCGTACTTTAAACTGAGCTAACAGTCCACCTGATCTACTGATCTTCATCATCAGACCTTGATCCACCATCAGATGCAATTCCTGGATCAATGGTCTCCTCTCAACACTTATGTGAGCAAGACTACCTGAAGACTTCCTACTCAAGGCATCTGCTACCACATTAGCTTTACCCGGATGGTAAAGAATCTCGCAATCATAATCCTTCAACAGTTCCAACCATCTTCTCTGCCTCAGATTCAAATCTCGCTGCTGGAAAATGTACTTAAGGCTCTTGTGATCAGTAAATATCTCACAAGTCACCCCGTACAAATAATGTCTCCAAATCTTCAAAGCAAAAATCACTGCAGCCATCTCTAGATCATGTGTAGGATAGTTCTGCTCATGCTTCTTCAACTGCCTCGAAGCATAGGCTATCACCCTTCCATTCTGCATCAACACACAACCAAGACCAATTCTAGAGGCATCACAGTAAACTGTGAACTTATCCACACTATTAGGCAAAGCTAATACTGGCGCTGTGGTCAACTTCTCCTTCAACAACTGAAAACTATTCTCACAAGCTTCTGACCACTCGAATCTAACATTCTTCTGAGTCAAGCGAGTCATAGGGGCTGCTATCCTGGAAAAATCCTGCACAAACCGCCTATAATACCCGGCTAAACCCAGAAAACTCCGAATCTCAGTAACTGAAGTAGGTCTAGGCCACTCAGATACTGCTTCAACCTTCTGTGGATCAACCTGAATACCTTCTTTAGACACTACGTGTCCAAGAAAAGAAACACTCTCCATCCAGAAATCACACTTCGAGAATTTAGCATAAAGCTGATGATCTCTCAGTGTCTGCAGTACAATCCTCAAGTGATATACGTGCTCTTCCATACTCCTTGAATATACCAGTATATCATCAATGAAGACTACCACAAACTGATCCACATACGGTCTGAATACTCTGTTCATCAGGTCCATAAAAGCTGCTGGTGCATTAGTCAAACCAAAAGACATCACCAGAAACTCATAATGACCATATCGAGTGCGGAAAGCTGTCTTAGGAATATCAGCTTCACTGATCCGCAGCTGATGATAACCTGACCTCAAGTCGACCTTAGAAAAGAATTGTGCACCCTGGAGCTGATCAAACAAATCATCTATCCTCGGGAGAGGATACTTGTTCTTCACTGTCACCTTATTCAACTCTCTGTAGTCAATGCACAGTCTCAGGGTGCCATCCTTCTTCTTCACAAACAAGACTGGTGCACCCCAAGGAGAAACACTAGGTCTGATAAAACCCTTATCCAACAACTCTTGCAATTGCTCCTTCAACTCTCTCAACTCTGCAGGAGCCATACGATAGGGTGGCATAGATATAGGAGTAGTACCTGGAACCACATCAATACAGAACTCAATCTCTCTATGAGGTGGTAAACCTGGAAATTCCTCGGGAAAAACATCAGGAAACTCACAAGCAACAGGAACATCTGTGAGTGACAACTTCTCCACTGACGTATCCCTAACCAAAGCCAAAAACCCCTGACAACCTTTCCTCAACAACTTCCTAGCTGCAATAGCCGAAATAAGATTCTGAGGTGCTGAACTCCTGTCACCAACAAACTTAAATTCTACTTCACCAGGAATTCTGAAAATCACCTCCTTATTCCTGCAATCAACCACGGCAAAGTGCTGAGACAACCAATCCATTCCCAAAATAACATCGAACTCCATCACATCCAACAAAATCAAATCGGCGGATAATTCTCTATCTCCCACGAGAACTGGACAACCAGAAAGAACAATATCGGTGTCCAAAGAATCACTCAGAGGAGTGGCAACAGACAAAGGAAAAGCCATCCTCGAAGCTTGCCAACAAGATTTAGAAGCAAAAATGGGAGAAACAAATGAATGCGTGGCACCCGGATCAAACAAAACCAAAGCATCCAGGTAACAAACAGAAAGAATACCTGCCACGACTGCATTAGATGCCTGAGCATCCTGCTGAGTCAGATGAAAAACTCTGGCCTGGCCTCGACCTCCCTGCTGACTGGTAGAAGCCTGGCCAACACCTCGGGTACCTCCTCTCGTACCTCTACCACGACTCTGCTGTGGAACAAACTGAGTAGAACTCTGATGCTGAGCTGGTGGTAACTGAAATGGCACGGGTGCTGCACTAGCAATCGACTGCTGTGGGAATCGCGAAATCTGCTGCTGCTGATATCCGGGGTAAGGACACGATCTGGCAAAATGTCCTGTCTGCCCGCATCTGAAACATGTCAGTGGTGTCAGATAACACGGTCCCTGATGGACTCTACCACAAGTCTGACAAACACTGGCCGCTGATCCAGAACTACGACCACTGCTGCTGCTCGAAGCACCTGACCCAAATCTGAATGATCTACGCTGACCTCCACGACCATGTCTACTGCTCTGATGCACTCGCTGCTGCTGTCTCTGACTCCGCTGAGTCGAACCTCGCTGCTGACTACTCGAACCAACATGAAAACTCGAATACGGAGTAGCCTGCAATCCACTCGACTGAACTCCCAACTGGTAATAATCAGGCATCGCTCCCTGCCTAACTAACCTCAGCTCAATCTCCTTAGCTAGCTCAATCATAGACTCCAAAGTAAGACCTGCTGTAGGCATACCAGCAAAAGCTGAATCCAAACCAGTAACATAGGTAGTAACAGCGAAATACTGATCTCGCATCAGATCCTCAGCATATCTACCCAGACGAAGGAACTCTCGGGTATACTCCTCTACTGATCGATCTCCACGAGAAATACTGGTCAATCGAAGACGATAGCTCAAACGAAGAGGCTCTGGACAAAATCTCCTCATAAATCGCTCTCGAAACTGAGCCCATGTCATCGTCATCATAAAGGGCTGGATCATCTGAATGAACCAATCCAAGGCTGGTCCCTCGACAGACAACTCAACGATCATGATCCTCTGGTACTCGGTATGAGCAGTCCGAGTCCTAGTCTCAATCGCATGCAGAAAATCTAAAGGATCAGAAGTCCCATCAAACGCAATCCTGCCAACTCTGGCATAGAACAAAGCTGCCTCAGGGTCAGACATACCCTGCTGATAGGCAGGCTGAACAACTGGAGGAACAGGAACATCAAACTCAGGCTCAACAGGCTCCTCGTCCTGTAACTCTCTCTGCCTACGGCGACCTGCCGCTCCTCGAGGTCTACCCCTGCCACGACCTCTACGCCTAACTGGCTGCTCAGGAGGTAAAACCTCGTCCTGAAAAGACTCATCATCCTCGGCCTCAACGACCGGTGGAGCGACACGCGCTCGCCTCCTCATTCTGAAAAGACAAACGGAAAGATTCAGACAAAACAGACAACGGAAGAATAACGCTGAAAACTACAGCAAAGAATACTTATCAAGATATACTCGAACCTAATACACTGCAGTAGTCCAACAGAAAACACAACTTAAAAACTAGGGCCACAACTCACATAACTAAGCCCTGACATAGAACTCCACTCAGATACGAACTTCGCTCTGATACCAACTTTGTCACGACCCAAAACAGGGGCCATGACCGGCGCTAGGGAACGGGAATTCTTTCGAATCCGAAACCCGTAGCAAGCCTAAAAATAAAATAAATATGCAATAACAACCATAAAAATATAATATGCAACGGAAAAAAAAATCATAAATATTACAATATCATCCATAACAACTGGATATAATTCAAAACTCATCACATCACATATATAATCTCATAAATGTATAATCTTTATACAAATCCAGTTTTAACATAATACATCTCTTTAAAACAAATACATAAAATCCAATACTTTAATTTACAACTACTGCAGTGTCTAGATAAAATAAATAAGACTCAAGTAGACAATTTACATAAAGAAGCCGGGGCGGAAGAAATCCGGCGTATCGACCTGCTACTGAGGTCTGAGGAAGTTGACTCTCCTGAAAAATAGTCAACGGAGGGGAGTCAGACCTCACTGAGTGAATTACTATAATATATATACATACACTCTAAGTGATAATGCATACAGTCAACAGTATATGAGTAATATGTATATATACAAGCAAATTCATACAGATGCAGAAAAATCATTTTATATATTTTGTCTGAAAATCAACTTTTATGAAGGATCACATAGAACCCTAGAATATCGCAACCTCAGAAAAATAGTGTTAAACAACACTCTAGCCATACAGGCTCACTGATTCCAAATATATCCACTTAATCCATATGGACAGTAGACTGGCCCCGAGACACTAAGTCAACCGAGCTCCAGCAGTCTGACTGCCAGTGTGATTGGCCCCGAGACACTTGGTCAACCGAGCTCCAGCAATCACACCCAAACCACATCTCACACATATCAATAATCATAATCAAATCAATATCCACAAATAGTCAGTAATAAAGCCTAAATACTATAGGCGTACCGGTACGTACTCGGTCCTAGTGCTGCCCACTAGGTAGCACGTTCTATTGATATCCTTCAGTGATAAATAATAAAACACTCATTCACAAATACATGATGCATGAATTTAAATAAATCAACAATATAAACCATATATATACCGAAAATATACCAAACATAAACCAGGTATATTTTGAGTATATATACGTCAAATAAATTCAATCAAATCATGAATTAAACTAAAAATATATTTAAAAACATTTTAAATATATTTTATTAATAAAACATGTATATAATTTATTATATACCAAAAATATACTTGAATATAAATCATGTTATTTATGCACATTTAGTAAAAATAAAACATGCATTTTCTAAATCATGCATCCTAAGCATATATATATAATATAGTAACTCACCTAATGCGCTCCACGAGACAGGTCCGACGGGCCTGGTCCACTAACCCTCGGTCTCGGCGCAACTAAACAAGAAATAATTAAACGACATCAGAATAACCCTAACAGAAATCCTAGAATTAAATCTAGAGTATTAAAATACGGAAATAGAATTAGGGTTCGACTGGATATCACGTTTTACGAGAATTCTACCGGAAATCCGGCAGAACCTCCCCTGTAAAACGGACATCTCTCTACTCAAAAGAGTAGAGCCGACCCTGCAAAGAAAATATACTTTAAAAATAAACACCACAATCAATCACAACCCCTCGGTCGGACTCCAGACTACAATCTGTCGACCGGGGTCCACAAACACAGAATATATATTCAAATATACCAAAAATATCCTTAAATCATAAAAATACATTTCATACGTAGAAATTACATAATAAATCTTGAAACACTGTAAAAATCGATTAAAATTCATTTTATTAGAAAAACCGTATATTATATATATAATTGAAAATAATTCCCGGAAAATAGTTTTAATTAGTTAAAAATACTAAATAATTTGTAGAAATCATTTTTATACCTTAAATAAATATTAAAACCAATTAAATTACATTTTTAGACAATTTAGGGTAAAATTACCAAAATACCCCTATATATATATAAATATACTTAAATTACTTCAAAAATTCACCAAAAATCATACAATTATCCAAAATTAATTTTCTCAACATATTTATCAATAATATCAATAATTAAACCCAATTAACCAATTAAATTCAAATAACAACACAATTAACTTAATTTTACAAAATCACATAAACTTCAATAATTAAAAATAAATACTTAGAAATTCCTAAAAATTCCAAATAAATTCCTATAATTCATTTCAACACCTAATTCAACCATAAACTCCAATTTCATAATTTAAATAATTAATTTCCGAAAATTAGAAAATAATATTAAAATATTCAAAAATACCCAAAAATCCAAAAAATCTCCAAAAATTCTACAAAAATTCATACATGAAGATTAAACTACCAGGAACAACATTTGTGAAGGAAGTTTCCATGAATCATCCAAATTGAAGCTCAAAAAAATCAAAAACCAAAAGTGGCCGAAATATTCAACTCAAAACCTAAGCAATTCTAGACCATTTTAGCTCAAACCAAAGCTAGAATAACACTCACCGGAGCTCAAGGAGAAGATAGAGACCGGCGGTGTCGAAAACGGTGGCCGGAGGAGGGAGAAACGGCGGTGGGAAGAATGGTGGTGGCGTCGGGCACCCACGGGAGAAGAAGAAGAAGAAGAAGAAGAAAAAGAAAAAGAAAGAAAAAGGAAAGAGAAAGGAAAAGAAAAAGAAAAAAAAAAGAAAAAAGAAAAAGAAAAAAAATAATAAATTTTAATAATTTAATAATAAATAAAATAATCAAATAATAATAAATAAATAATAAAATATTAGGTTAATAATAAACCCTAATTAAATAAATATACACACACAGGCTTTATTTAATAATTTAAAATATGTATGAGTTCATGCAAACCCGTAAATACATTTAAAATAATTAATAATACATTGTTTACGTGGAAATTTCCCCGAAAATGAAAGTCCCGGGAAAATTTTACGTAAAATACTGAAAATAATAAACAGTAATTAAAATAGGTTTAAAATACATATTAACTCATAAAAATATCGTATATACAGTCAAAATTATTGACACTGCATATCCCGGTACAGTGTAAAAATATTTTAAAAAAAACACGGGATATTACATAGACCGAGCCCGTTGAACCAGTCTCGTAGAGCACAAACTTGTGAATTGTTATTTTATATATACATTGCATTTAGGTTGCATGTTTTAGCACATATTATATTTTGATTGTATTTATTTATAAATTATTTTATTAAAATGTTTAGTATACTTTAGGTATATTTATGGTATATATATGGTTTATTTTGTTATTATGAATGACATTATGCATTATTTATTTTCCCATATGTATGTTTTATTTTTAAATGAATGATATCGATAGAACGTACTACCTAGTAAGCAGCACTAAGATTGTGTATGTACCGGTGCGATAGATTTAGGGTTGAGTGAGAATTAATTGTGGTAATTATGATTCGATTGAGAATGATATGATTGATTTGATTGAGATGTGATATGATTGATAGTGTGGTTTCTGAAGCTCAATTGACCTAGTGTCTCAGGGCTAATCACATTGACAGTCAAACTGCTGAAACTTGGTTGACTTAGTGTCTCGGGGTCAGTCTACTGTCCATATGCAATAAGTGAATTTATTTGGAATTAAGTAGCTTGTATAGCTAGAGTGATGTTATTATTGATTGACATTACGATTAAATAAGGTTCTATTTAATCCTTCATAAACTTATGTTTTTCAATATTATTATATAAGTGATTTTCAGCATCTGTGTGAAATGCTTGTATATATATTTATTATATTGGTTGATTGATTGCATTTGACATATAGGAAATGCATGTATATATATTAGAACAATTCACTTAATGAGGTCTGACTCCCCTCAGTTGATGTTTTAACAGGAGAGTCTTCTTCTTCAGATCTCAACAGTAGACCCATCCATCAGATTTCTTCCGCCCCGACTTGTTTATATAAATTATCTACTTAATTTTATATTGTACTATAGAAAACTGCAGTAGTGAGTTGTTTTTATTGTATGTTGGGTGTAATTCAAAGACCTTTCTCTGAATATTGTATTAATATATTTTATTTTTATGATATGATAAAGATTATTATTATATATTGATTTGAGTTTTATTATGGTGCATATTTTATTTTAATTATTGCATATTTTTATTCTTTTAAGGCTTGCTACGGGGTTCCGGATTCGAAAGAATTCTCATTCCTTAGCACCGATCATGGCCTCCGGTTTGGGTCGTGACAATAAACTTTAAAAAAACATACAAATGTAGTGTCTCCGGCCAATTTAATATTAACTGGATACTCAATCAGATTAAATAAGATCCACTTTTATTTCAGTTACTAACTATGTCAGTTGCACGTGTTGTATTATTTAAATGACAAAATTACCTTTATTTAGTCATCCTTCGTGTCTGCGGTGGAAGTTAATGTTTAGGTTATTTTTGTCAATTCATAATATTTAATAAGGTTAATTTTTTCCTTTAAATAATATAATACACGTGGCACATGACTAATAAAAATGGGTCTTATTTAATCTGAGTCAACACTCAATCAACATTAAATCTTCTGGAGACATTATATTAGTATACTTTTTTAAGATCAGACACTTGATTACAAAAAAAAGCTTCAAATACTCAAATAGAAAAATCACAAAAGTTGAGACACCAAATTTGTAATTTTTCATTTCCTTTTTATAGCTCAAATATCTCTCCTGCCAATATAGGGCTCTATGAGTTTTTTTACTATCATTGACTTTTTAAGGATGTAAAATTAGATTAAAACGTTATGAATATATTTTTACATTTCTTTTTCTTTTCTCCTCATCCAATAATAACAATATATTTTTTTTATTTTGTAAATTTTGGATAGATGACAAAAAAAAATTGAAACCAACTCAATGTTTCGGATATCATTTGATTACATTCAACAAAAATAATAATAAAAGACGGATTTGGAGAATTTTTTTGTCAAGATCTTTCCGGAATTTTGAAATCCAACAAATTCTCTATCAAAAAAAAATCCCACAATCTCTGTAAACCTATAACCAAAAAAAAAAAGGGCAAAACTAGCTTGAAGTATATATTTGTAGGCGTGCATGCATAGTAACATTAAGTTCATAGCAGCCAAGTCCTTTAATCCCTCTTTTAACTTCAAGTCATGGTGCCTCTTTTCGTCCAATTTATTATCAGGTCTGTCCAGAAACCTGGAACCTGCAGACAAATTAGTTTCTTATAACATTACAATTCTTCACACTTATAATAAGAGAGATAAATCAATACACAGTTGCACAATAGAGAATTCATGCATCACTGCAATAGTAAATATTAGCTCAACTACGCTCAATTCCAAACAGGAAGTTGAGCAAAATACAAGCACAGCATATCTGTGGCATCAATTTTACTTCTCAAAGAGTAGTGAAAAATAAATAAATAAAAAAAGTCATTTGATACTGTACTCCACTTTCATATTTTCGAACTTGGACGACGCAAAACAAGCTACTACCTTATCTATAAATTACAGGTCAAGCAGCTAATTTTTAAGGCCATCTGCGATGTCAGAACAATCTCTGATGAAGCAGCTAATTTTTTTACATGTTTTTATTATTTGCAATTTTACTTTAAAAACTCTATGATGGTCTGTTATTTGTATTGATGAGCTAATTTATTGTGTGTTGATTTTTAGAATTTCAAATTCCATTTATTAGTTTAAATAGCAACCATCCATTTTTATTTTATTTTAAAATTGCCTATTTGAGTTTATTCTAAAACTACATTTCCCTTATTAAACTTGTTTTTTTATTCATTCTGTTAAATAATTTGGTTTAGCCTTAAGTTGAACTAAAATATAATGAAAGTAGGTTGAATTTTAATCTCATAATCCATAAAAAATTAGATCTAACTCCAGTTACAAAAATTAATTCCCATGATATATACTATTTATTAAAAATAAAATTACAATTTTTTCAGCTGGTCACTATTTATTACCGGAATTCAGGTGGGACTTGCTGAGTGACTATCACAAGTGCATGGATTGAAAAAGTAATAAAGTAAGTATCATCTCCATAAGAATTGAGGACTAAATATCTATTAATCTCTATTGTATTTGTTTAAAGCAATCAATGGTCGTTTGATTAATGCAAATAAAGAAATAAAATAACAACTAAACAAAGCAATTATAAATTGGAATAACAAGAAAATAGTCCATGGGAAAGGCATGTTGTTAGGGAATTGGTACACCACATTATCATTAAGCTAAATAATATATTAGTTCAAGCTCTATCGCACACCTCAAGCTTTCATAGACCGAATAACACTCTCTCTCGAGCAATGCTAATCTCATAAACAAGCTTCAATCAAATCTCACAATATGACTTAATTCTCATCATCATCATACAATAAGATCAAATATAACTTGCAAGGCATTCGACAAACTTAAAGAGGATTGGATCTACACAAGCTCTCTCAAGTCGTTGATAGATCTAACAAGTATTTGTGGGTCTATTGAATCTACCATTTTTCAATGCATAGATTCAAACATATATTGCATTTGGTCACAATACAATACTTAACAAGCTCAACAAACACAATGGTCTTAAATCAAATGGATTTCCAGAATCCTAACAACATAAGAGAACTTAGCCTCTCGTGACTATTAAATTCATCATTCAATATTCAAATTACACAATAACATAATAGAATAAGATAAAGAATGAGAAATGTTATCCAAAGGAGGTTGAATCTTCCAATGGTCTTTTTCTCCTTTAGCTTCTTTTTTCCTTCTTCTTCTTCTCTTCTCTTCTCTCCTCTTGTGTGTTTTCTTATAAATGAGCCAATGTCAATGTAAAATATGTCCTCCTCCTTAAGTAATTCATGCATTTTATCCTTTTTAGCCCTTCTAAAACATCTTCTTTCACCTCCCATTAGATATTTCTTTAAATCAGTACACCTTAGCATGTTTTGTGCTGGAAACGAACTGCTCATGATCGTGCATAAACCGTGCTCACTCAAAAGGGCCTCTTTTGAAAGGGTCTCGAGCGTGGATGTCAAAGGGTTACGATCACGCAACATCCACGCTCATGATAAAAGCTTGGCTTGATGGACATTGCTTTAAGCTGCAATCACAAAAGGCGCGACATCACTTGGGGCTAGTCTTTGGGCATCCTGCAATTACACTTCAAGCTACGCTCGTGACAATGGACTACTCTTCTACACTTCTGTTCTTTTCTTCTCTTCTTTTGCTTCTCATCTTCACTAATCACCTCCTTAACTCATTTTCCCTATTAAAAGCAAAGAACATTCAAAATTATCTATTTCTACATGCTTTTCTATACTAAATGCTAATTAAGATATGCAAATGCATGTAAATTAAAGACCTAAAACTATGCATAATTTGACACCAACAAATACCCCTATACTTGAATATTTGCTTGTCCTCAAGCAAACTCAAGAATGCACACTATTAAAGTAATGAATAAGATGTATATCCAAAATTTCATTAAGCATACAACACAATCTTCTCCTAATAGCTAGTTTACACATCTCGAAAATAATATTAACAAATCAAGTCCAGAGTTTAAATTACTAAGTGAAGAGCATGTTATATACTCACAATCACACAAATATGAATCAAAATCTTAGGAAAAGCATACATGAATGTAAAAGACTTAAATTTAAGGTTGTTCTAATTTGCCATGTGAAAATCAACTCTATCCTCTTTATTTTAAATTGTTGTGCTTTTCTTCCCACCCTCGATAGTTCCCCGTCTTTCCCAAGTACTTAACATGAATACCTCGAGAAGGTTCTTCAAATACTCATACTCTTGTATAAGAGCATTGGATTAGAAAGGAATTCAAATTCTAAGGACAATTTGTTTATTCATTCATTTTTTTTATATTTATATAGGAAAAGAGTGTTTTTACAATTCCTTTTGCATACTACTAAAATGACCCTAAAGAAGAGTTTGATTCAATCACAATACTAATTTTCCCAAAATAATAATTCAAACTCATGATCAAGCAAGCAACAACATGCATTAAGTTAATTAAAAAAAACTCAACTCAAAATGTTAACCACATTTAAGAGATATTAAACTAACCATTAATAGAAGATTAAAACTCATAAGCTCAACGAAACCACAAACATACACCAAATTCATCACCAAGATAATTGTGCGAAAATTCAAGAATTGAGTATTAAAATTTCAAAAATTTGGATCAAATTTGCATAAATGTAAAATGCAATGCATGAAATACCTAAAATATACTAAAAATGCAAAAGATGCAAAATGATTCCCCCCCCCCCCCCCCCCAAAACTTGGATTGCACATTATCCTCAATGTGTGTTAGGAACTTAAATGCAACACACATGTATAAAAAAAATCCCAAAAATATAAACAAAAATCACAATAAAAAAATGTATAAACACTTGGAGGAAAGAAAATGGAAAGCACAATAAAACTCATAGCATAGGGAACTACTGGATTATAAAACTACAAAAATGGAAAGCAAGTGCTATGAGTATATAAGCTATGGAAATTTTAAATTTAGCACTTGTGCTCACATGCAATAGTTATTGAAAAATGAAGTGTGTGGTAGAGATTGGAGTTTTGTTGTGTAAACTCGAAAAGAGAAGCAACTCTTGTTTTGAAACTCGGCTTGTTTCATTGTTACCAAAAACTGTTGAACTCATACAATGGTGCAAAATTAGATAACAATGGTCTCTAATCATGCCATTTGGATGAGCATGGCTTCTCGGGTAATGAATCAATCCATAAAGGATCATTCAAAACTCAACAAGGTCAAAATGCCCCACTTTTAATATGTTATAATCCGATATTTTATAAATTATTAAATTAATTTCTGAGATATACAATGTTAATAAATATTTTATTAAATTGTTATATTATGATTATTTTGTGCAATTTAATTAATTTTAAGTGTTTGTATTTATTTTATAATATTATGGTATTAATATTAAATCGAGATTTAAAAATTTAATTTATTGTTATATATTATTTAATAATATTATTATTGTTATTATTTGTGAATAATGTTAATTTAGTGTATTTAATATATTTTAATAACAATAAAATATTTAATTTAAAAATATTATTTTGTCTTTTTCTCTTTAAAAAAAACATAGCTCATATACTTATAGCGCTTGCTTTCCATTTCTATACTTTTGAACCTACTAACACACAAAATATAAAGGAGTTGACTTAGTATCTTGGGGCCAGTCTACTGTCCAAAAATTGAGAAGATAAATATTTTGAAATTAAGTGAGCCTATTGGTTAGTGAGATTCAGCGTTCGAGGTTGTAGAATATTTTAAGGTTATGCTTCCTTCACCCAAAAATGTTTCTGCATTTATTATTATATAAAAGTGGATTTTAACATCTGTATGAACACATTAAATATATATATATTGATGCTTGATTTTATATGACTTTAGGTTGCATGTATAAATATTATAATAATTCACTCAATGAGATCTGACTTTCCTTAATATTTTTTTAAGATCTTCTACTTCGGACCTTCTGTAAGCACCCAATTTCAGGATGCAATTGTGCACAATTGCGACGTAAGCCCTTATGTGAAATGTATTCAAAATTCGAACTGGGTTGTTGATTTTCTGGACTTTAAGGACTAAATTGCAATGTTTTTTAGGATTTGATTGCAAAAAAATCATTTTTTTCAGGAGTCTTTTGGTAATTAAAAGTTAAAAAAAAAATTTAGGATCGGCATTAATGTAATGCCGACCACCATTACATAATGCCGATCGGCATTAGACAATGCCAATCGGCATTGTACAATGCCGGTCGGCATTGCACAGTATCAATCTGCAATAATTCTATTTTTTTTTATTTTTTTCACATATTTTTCCTTATTTTTATCATTTTTTTCAGTGTTTTAATTGGTTAAAAATTCAAATTTCATCCTTATGATTATTATTTGATAAAGTTTTTTTTAAACGCAGAAGGCTTTTTTTTTAAATGAAAACAAACGCTATCTGATCATCAGTTCGTTCCTCCTTTGGAGGAAGTTCAGTACACGCAGACTCTGCATTTAAAAGCAGAGTCTGCATGCGTGCGTGAAGGGAAGATTTTTTGGAGCGGTTTTGCTGGGGGGGAACTTTTTTTTCTTCTGGTTTTCAAAAGAATTTTTCTTTCTGGAGAGCTTTTACACACAAAAAATGCAGAAACACTAAAAAACCCCAATTTTGGACATTCCCAGTGTCCTTAAACGCAATCAAGTCCGAGTCCAGAATCAACAAACAATTTAATTTCAACGGTGAAAATCCTAATTTGAGGGGCCGAAAAAGGGCATTTGCACAACATCTAAATTTCTAGTGTTATTTTTCTATTTTTTTATTACTCTTTTTTTATTTTCTGTTTTCTTTTATTTCTGTTATTATTTTGATTATTTGATTTCATTGCTAATTTGTTTTTTTTTTATATCCGTATGTGGATTGAGGAGGATGATACCGCCTGTGTTGAATTAAACAGAAGGTCCAAGGAATGCCATGGATGAACCTGTGTTGTTTCTTCAATAGTTCTTAGGATTTTATTTTATTTATTATTTTTTCCATTTTTGGTGTTCTGTGTAGTTATTTTAATTTTTGGGTGTATAATTTTAATTTTGTACGTAGTTTGTAATAGCCATAGTAGTGGGAATAGTAAATTTTCATTTTCTGTATTTTAAAATTGATTAGTAATTAAGTTCAATTGGGTAAAAAAAAATCAATTAAAATCAATGGTGGTAGTAGCTTAAATTAGGGTTTGTATGTAATTAAATTAGGTTTTTTTAGAAATCATATGTGAATGTATGTTTAATTTGATTTTGTTATGTTTTTTTTTATGTTTTTGGTTTTTTTTTTATGTTTTTAAGTTTTTTTTTTTTGCCCCAAGCCCACGTTTAGGTCTAACCCACTAAATAAATAGGTTTAAAAATGGTTTAAAACTTTAAAAAATTAAAATCAACTTAGGCCCATTAGGTTAATTAGATTTTAGGCCCAAATTAGTTAATTAAAAATTGTTTAGACTTAGCTCAGCCCATTTAATTACATTTCTTTTAAAATAAATAGATCTAGGCCCATATTTTATTTAAAATAAAACCATATTAGACTTAGACCCACTAATTTGATTTTCCTTTAAAATTGAATAGACTTAAGTCCATATCTTAGAAAGACTAAAAAATAGATTTAGGCTCATTAATTAATATAGGCCCACTTTTATTCTATTTCACTTGTAAATAAAATGTAGATTTAGCTAACTTTTTAATAAAATTAACATAGTTTAGACTTAGGGACAACGCAATCTTGAGTGCATTTTTTACTTGTAATTTTATTGACTTGTTGCCTTTTTGGGTAAATGGATGTTAATTAGGGTTTAATAAAATTGCATATAATTAGAGGATAAAATAATCATTTATAAAATTATTCTAAATGAACACGAGACTAAGAGAAATTAGTATTTCGTATCCAGAATCTCCTAGTTATGGTGCTAATTTTCTTTTAGAGAATCGAGTAACACCAATCAAATTGTCCCAGTTATTACCTTGGGTGGCGACTCCTCATCTCCATACCATGTCTTTGTGACAGTGGTTAGTGTGTTCTCTAAGGCCATGAGCCTAAACAGTGTCACGATTTTTAAAATCTTGGACGCGCGCTAAACCCCGCCGTCTACACCTTCCTAGTAAAACTCTTCATCGAACTCTTTCCTCTCCGAGTAATTTATGTAAATACCGAACCGTCATTTTTCTTATATTTTAATAATCATTATAGTAGTAGTGTTATTATGTTGTACTAGTTAGAGATCTTGTATTTGAATCCTGTATGAAGATATTTTTATTATGTTATAATCAAAGGATTTATTTTATATTAATTAAAATTTTAAGTCTAATGTATTTTTGTATTATATTTACATATGTTTTTATTTTAAGGCTTGCTATGAGTTCCGGATTCAAAAGAATTCTTGTTCCCTATCGCCAGTCATGACTCCCCGGTTTGGGTCATAACATAATCCCTCCTTTGAAAAACCAAAAACTTTAAACATAAGATCATAATTTATCTCATATGGTTTTCCAAATAACGACAAAAAAGCGCATTATCACTTGACTCAAAAGGTTGTAAGGTAGTGAAGAACTCAAGTATGAGTTCTTTGTATGTGTTGTGGTACAAGGTGATGAATTTTCCCCAACCTAGTTTATTGCATAGATTTTCTAATGTACCCAAAAGCCCTAATTGTTATAACAATGGAATGTCAAAGCATTTGTGTACCTATTTTTTTATGGGTAAGAGAAACATACCTCTCTCATTCTTTATGTGAAAAGATAGGAAATGAAGCATTATACTGACTAGAGTAATCAACAAAGAGTGGAGGTTATCGGATTAAAGATGATGAAGGTTGTCTTTCTATTTTTGGTTGGTCGTTTGTTCTCATCAGTGCCTTTCCTATTCAACTGTTGGTTACTCTGGTATGAGGAGGCATGGTGGCATAAAAAGTAGGTAATGGTTTTTGAGAGTTTTAAAAATACAGAGAAAAGGTGAGGGAGTCGAGCGGCTAGGGTTTTTGTATTTGAAGAAAAAGAAATAGGTAATAGAGAGAAAATAGGGAAGATATTTGAAAATGGGAAGTGGTGGAGTAAATGCCACCTCTTGGTCTGGAAAGCATCTGTGATCGTGCAAAAAAAGAGATCACAACAGAATGATTAGGTGTTTAAACTTTTCAATTGCATTTTGATTTACGATCGCAGAATAGGCTTTAAAAGAAATTTGAGACACATATGAGCATGGTCATTAAGCAGTTGTAAATAAAAATAAAATCTGGCAAAGATAGCGATCACGCAACAACCGTGATCGAAACAGAAAGATATGGAAAATTTGGAATAGAGAAGATGCAATCGTCAATAAAGTGCGATCACAGTAATAGGCTAATCTTGGATATGGCAGTAGATTAACGATTGTCACTTTAAACATGATCATAGAAAATTCTTGGAAATATGATTAAGCGAGTGTGTTAATTGTAGCGATCGCAGATTATGCCCTGCATCCAATAAAAATGCCAAAAACTCAACTTAGCTCCTAACAAACTTTGCTTTAAAATCACAAGTTCAAGAAACATTTAACAGTTATAAAATCAAATATTAAATAAAAATAAGAAATCAAGGATACATTAAATAAAACTATATGAATACTACATGAAAATAAAAATTAAGAATCAAACTATAATTATGTTAAATTTATAGTCTATAGCATGACTATCCAATGATATATTTAATCTGTATGGTGGAGAGGAATTACATCCTCATCTTTTATTATTATCCTATCTTGTTATGGTTTGCATCTTTGGCCATTAACCTTAAATTGCTCTCCTCATGCATTCTTTAATGTAATAGCACCATGATCAAACACTTGCACTACCTTGAAAGGTCCACTCCATTTGGACCTAAGCTTCCTTAGAAATAAGTGTAGTCTTGAGTTGAACAAAAGAACTAAATCACCTTCGTTGAAAGTTTTAAGAACAATCTTCTTATTATGCTAACACTTAGTTCTTTCTTTGTAAAACTTTGGAATTTTCATAGGCCAAATGTTAAAATTCATCTAGCTAATGTAGCTATAATAATCTCTTTTTCCTAGCTGCATTCATATTAAAATTCAAGCTCTTAGTTTCCCAATATGCTTTATGTTTGAGTTCAACTAGTAAGTGGCAGGCTTTCCTATACACTAATCGATATGGAGATATGCCTATTGGTGTTTTGAAAGCTATCCTATAGGCCCATAGACCATTGTCAAGTTTTGTTGACCAATCCTTCCTCGAATTCCCCACTATTTTCTCTAAAATTTGCTTTAAAGCTCTATTAGTGATCTTAGCTTGGCCATTGGTCTGAGGATGGTATTGTGTTGCTATTTTATGACAAACTCCGTACCTTTTTAAAAACATTTCAAGTTGCTTGTTGTAGAAATGTGATCCTCCATCACTAATCAAGGCTCTTGGGACACCAAATCTTACAAAGATTTTCTTCAAAAACTTGACAACTGCTCTAGTGTCGTTAGTTGGTGTTGCCATGGCTTCCACCTACTTTGACACATAATCTACACCAACCAAAATATAATGATTTCTATAAAAGGAGGGGAATAGCCCTATGAAATCCATAGCCCAAACATAAAAAAACTTAACTTTTTTAATGTTCAAAAGTGGCATTTCATCACGCCTTATGATGTTCCCCATTCTTTGACATTTATCACACTTTTGAATAAATTCCTTTACATTTTGGAATAACATAAGCCAAAAGAATCCACTTTCAAGTACTCTTAATATTGTTTTGGATGCTCTGAAGTGGCCATCATATGGAGAGCTATGACAATGTGTAAGCATAGAAGTGAATTTTGAACTAGGCATACATCTCCATAAAAGGCCATCAACAAACACTTTGTAAAGAATTGGATCATCCTAACAGTAGTGCCTAACTTCATAGAGGAATTTCTTCTTATGAGAATATGTCAGCTATTGTGGCAACAGCCCACAAGTTAAATGGTTTACGATCTCTGCGTACCATGAAGGCTCTACATATTCCATAGTAAAAAGGAATTGATTTGGGAATTGATCATTGATTTCTCCCTTATCAAGTGGTAGTTTATTATGTTACTCTAATCTTAATAAATGATCAACTACTACATTCTCACTTCTTTTCTTGTCTTTAATTTAGAGATCAAATTCCAGCATCAATAAAACCCAATGCATTAGTCTCAGTTTAGCATCTTTTTTAGTAATTAGATATCTTAGTGTAGCATGGTTAGTGTAAACAATAATTTTCAATCCTAAAACATATGATCAAAACTTTTCAATTGCAAAACCACGAATAATAACACTTTCTCAGTGGTTGTATAATTTATTTATGCATCTGAAAAGGTCTAGTTAGCATAGTAGATAACATGATGTTTGTTATCTTTTCTTTATCCAAGAATGGCTCCCATTACAACATCACTAGCATCACACATTAACTCAAAAAGGAGTGACTAATTAGGTGGAAAGATTATTAGTACTAAAGTTAAAGCCTTCTTTAACCTATTGAAAGCAATCAAATAAGATTCATCAAAGTTAAAAGGAAAATCCTTAATTAATACATGAGTTAAAGGGTTAGCAATTTAGGAAAATTCTTTTATAAATCTACGGTAGAAACCAACATGTCCTAAAAGTCCTTGTACACCTTTAACAGAAGTTAGAGGAGGGAGCTTCTCTATAACTTCAATTTTGGCCCTATTAACTTCAATTCATGTATGAGAAATTTTATGTTCTAGTACTATGCCTTCATCAACCATGAAGTGACATATTTCTAAATTTAAAACAAGGTTAGTATCCTTACATCTTTTCAATACTTCATCAAGGTTTAACAAGCATAATTGGAAAGAATCCCCAAACATAGAAAAATCATCCATAAATACGTCCATTATATTCTCAATCAAGTTTGAAAAGATAGCTGTCATATACATCTTTAGAAAGTGGATAGGGCATTACACAGTCCGAATGGAATCCTTCTATATGCAAAGGTTCCATAAGGGCAAGTGAATGTTGTTTTCTCTTAATCCTCAAGTGTAATGCATACTTAGTTGTATATGGAGTATCCATCCAAAAAGCAATTATAGGTGTGTCCTACGATTCTATCAAGCATTTGGTTAATAAAAGGGAGTGGGAAATGGTCTCAAGCATTTGGTCAATAAAAGGGAGTATGTCCTTTCTTGGGAACACATTGTATGGGACTCACACATTCATTGTTAGAGATAGGATAGAATATGCCTGCATCTAGTAACTTAACTATCTCTTTTTCTTACTACTTCTTGCATATTTGGGTTGAGCCTTCTTTGCCTCTCTATTCTAGCTTTGTACCCATCCTCCATTCTTATACGGTGCATGACAAAAAAGGGGCTAATTCCCTTGATGTCCAAAATTTTTCAACCTATTGCTTTCTATCTTTTTCTAACTACTTCATAAACTTTATCTTCTTACTATTTGGTAAATTTACTAGAGATGATAATGGGAAGCGTGTTGCCTTCTCTAAGGAAAGTGTATCTTAAGTGGCTAGGAAGAGGTTTGAGCTCTAATTGGGGAGGTTTTCATATAAATGGAGGTATTGGTGAATCACTTCAAGTTAAGAGTTTAGGTTGAGAAATATTATCCCCTTCCTCTTTTTTAAGTTGCTCATCTTCAACATGCTTTAGTAACTCCATCTTTTCTTGTATTTCTCTTACACAATTGTCCACCTCTTCAACTCTCATACATGACTCCTCTTTAAATAATGGATGTTGCATTAACTTAGATATAGTAAACTCAACTTTCTCCTCACCAATTCTTAGTGTGATCTTCTCCTCAAGAACATCAATTAAAGCCCTTCTGGTATTAAGAAAAGGTCTTCTTAAAATTAAGGGGCAATGCTTGTCTTGCTCATAGTCTAAAAACATAAAGTCCACCGGAAATACGAACTTGTCAACTCAAACAAACACATCCTTAACCACTCCATATGTATTTTTAATTCAGTGATCAATAAGTTGAAGAGTCATATTAGTGTTTATCACATCTCCGAGATTCGATTCATAAAAAAGAGAAAAAGGCATAAGATTAATAGTAGCTCTTAAATCACATTAGCATTTAGAAAATTCTCTAGAATTAAGAATACAAAGGATTGTAAAAATCCTTTAATCTTTAAGCTTGACTAGAATCTTTCTTGAAATGATGGAACTATAAGTCTCTGTTAGAGGCACCATATTGTTCACATTCCATTTCCGCTTATTAATGATAATGTTTTTGAGGAACTTTGCGTACTTTAGCATCTCATTCAATGCTTCCGAGAGAGGTATATTCAACTCTAACTTCTTGAAGGTTTTTATGAATTTAGTAAACCTTTACTCATCATCATTCATCTTCCTTTGCCTCAAGGGAAAAGGTAGCCTTGGAGCATACTTTGATGTGTCAAGAATAAGTGGTTGCTCCACTTAAGTCTCCCTTTATTTTTCAGGTTTCTTTTCTTTCATTTCAGCTAGCACATCCTTAATTTTCACCTCTCTTCACTCTTTATCTTTATTAGCCATCAATGGCACATGTTAAGGTCCTAGAAGCTCTCTACAACTCTTCAAGGTAATGGCCTTGACCTGCTCTTTCAGATTGATTGTCGTGTTGCTTGGAAGATGGCCTTAAGCTCTAATGGTAACTACATTTACTAGTTAACCAACCTAAACTTTTATGTTATGGATTGAGGAATATTGGTTCTTAAGAATTTAATCATGCTTCTTATTTTGGTTGTTGATTTTTAAGTTTACAGCTTCTATGAATTTGTCGAATTTTGACTCTATAATTGCAAACCTCTTATTTATAGATTTAGCCTGAAATCTAGGTGGTGGTGCTGGTTTAGGAAATTGGTTTAGGAAGCCTTGAGAGTTTTAGTTGTTACTCCATGAGAAATTAGGGTGGTTTCTCCAACCCTGGTTGTAAGTGTTTGAGTATGGGTTGTTATTTTGTTATCTTGGTTGGAATTAATTCTAAACAAAGCTGCAATTCTCTAAAGTACCATCTCCATAAAAACTTTTAACTCTACAACCACACTCAAGAGTTAAGTGATCTAGCACATGGCAATGCTCACAAAACATACCTGAAGAAGAAGTTGATTTAGCATTACCTCTCATAACTAAATCATCAATTTTCTTATTTAGTGTTGCAAGTTGTGCTTAAATAATATCATTGAATCTAAGTTTTTCTTCTTGTTTAGAAGCCAAATGTCTCCTGAAGGCCATAAGCAATTATTGTTAGCCATTTCCTTTAAGAGTTCAAAAGCACCGTTAAAAGTTTTTCTCATTAAAGACCCCTTTGCAGCTACATCTATAATGTCTCTTGTAGACCTTATAACACCATTATAAGAGGTTCAAATAAGAACATCTTTAGGAAGAATATGGTGTGGACAACTTCACTGTAACTCTTTGAATCTTTCCCACATATCACAAAAAGATTCATTCTAAATTGCTAAAAAGTAGTAATATCTTTGACAATCTTTACTGTCTTTGTGGGAGGAAAGTATTTTGCTAGAAATCGCTTTGCAAGAAAATCTCATATGGTGATTAATATAGGTGGTTAAGAGTTAAGCTAAGCTTTGGCTCTGTCTCTAAGTGTAAATGGAAAAAGCCTCAATCGAATAGCATTATCGGAAACTCCATTATATTTGAATGTGTCATATATTGCCAAGAAGTTGGCTATGTGCATATTCGGGTCTTTTGAAGGAAATCCATGGAGATGAATAGTATTTTGGATCATTTATAAGAGGGTTGGTTTTATCTCAAAGCTATTTTCTTAGACATTAAGCCTTATGATGCTCTATGTAGCTCCTTCTAAACCCAGCATAATGAACTTAAGAAGAGTTCTCTCTGCATCAATTGGTTGAGCACCTTGTGTAGCCATATTACTAGATGTACTCTTAGATTTTCTACGATTCTCTCTCTTGAATTTTAATAAATCCAGGACAAAGATTAATGGCTCTCCTCTTGCATGTCTAATGTTATGCATACATAACACCAAAGTACTTAAAACTAGAATTCACAAGTCAATAAAAACAGAATACTAAAAATAAAAAGAATTTAATCCAAAACAATATTGATCAATTATGATGTTAGCTTCGTCAATCCCTAGCAACGGTGCCAAAAACTTGTTAAGTGACTACTGCAAGTGCACGAGTCAAATAAGTAATAAAGTAATAAGTAAAGTATCATCTCCATAGGGATTGGGGACTAAACACCTATTCATCTCTATTGTATTTGTTTAAAGAAATCAATGGTAGTTTGATTCAAGCAAATAAAGAATTAAAATAACAACTAAACAAAAGAATATAAATCAAGCAATTATAAATTAGAATAACAAGAAAAAAATCCATGGGAAAGGAATGCTAATTATCATTAAGCAATTATAGTTTGTTTAGGAATTGGTACACCACATTATCATTAAGTCAAATAATAGATTAGTTCAAGTTTTATTGCGCACCTCAAGCTTTCACAAACCGAATAACAATCTCTCTCGAGCAATGCTAATCTCATAATATGACTTAATTCTCATCATCATTATATAATAAGATTAAATATAACTTGCAAGTCATTTAGCAAACTTAAAGAGGATTAGATCTACACAAGCTTTCTCAAGTCATTAATAGATCCAAAAAATATTTATGGGTCTAATGAATCCACCATTTCTCAATGCATAGATTCAAACATAGATTGCATTTGGCCAAAATACAATACTGAACAAGCTCAACAAACACTATATACAATTTATGAATAAGAACTAATATATTAAGTCCAACAACATAAAAGAACTTAGCCACTCATGACTATTAAATTCATCATTCAATATTCAAATTGCATAATAAGAGAATAGAATAAGATAAAAATGAGAAATGTTATTCAAAGGAGCTTGAATCTTCCAATGGTCTTTTTCTCCTGTAGCTTCTTTTTCTCCTTTTTTTTCCTTCTTCTTCTTCTTCTCTTCTCTTATGTATTTTCTTATGAGTGAGACAATGTCAATGTAAAATTTTTCCTCCTCCTCAAGTAATTTGTGTGTTTTATCCTTTTTAGCCCTTCTAAAACATCTCCTATTCACCTCCCCTATATATTTCTTTAAATCAGTACACCTTAACATGTTTTGTACTGGAAATGAACTACACACGATCGCGCATAAATTGTGCTCGTAGAGAAGGGCCTCTTATGAAAGGATTATGATCATGTAACATCTATGCTCGCGATAGAAGCTTACCTTGATGGACAACTGTGATTGCACTTCAAGTCACGATTGCAAAAGGCGCAACATTACTTGGGGCTGGCATTTGGGCATCTCGCAATTATGCTTCAAGCTACGCTCATGATAGTGGGCTGCTTTATTAAAATTTTATTCTTTTCTCTTCTTCTTTTGCTTCTCATCTTCACCAATCACCTCCTTAACTCATTTTCCTTATCAAAAAAAGAAAAGAAAACTCAAAAGTATATATTTCTATATGCTTTTCTATACTAAATGCTAATTAAGATATGCAAATGCATGTAAATTAAAGACCTAAAACTATGCATAATTTGACACCAATAGGACTCGCTGGATTTTCTAGCTAGGAAATGTTTTTTACATAAACCAAACGTACTAACATGCTCAAAACCATTTATACAACACAAATACACCTTCAAAGTCTCCAAACAAACATCGAAAATAATATATCAGTAAAGAAAATAATAATGATCAAATAAATTTTGATGAAGACTAAAACAACATAGATCGGAAACTGAGTTGGTTTAAACAAACTTCTCAACGCAAAATGAGTACGATGGTGGCAGTTCAAAGGTAGAAGATTTAAATCAAAACTTCTGAGCTAAAACTGATTAAAACCATGCTAAATTTCATAAAACTAAAGCCACTAACATGTTAAGGATGTTGAGAAATATGTGTGGTTAAAATTTTATGATGATCAGAGGTCGTTTGGCTAGTAAACAGAGGTAGAGAAGGTCACATGTGCTATAGTGTTAGATTGGTAAGTTCAGGGACTTAAAGCAAATTTTACAATTGCCGACTATATAAATGAAGGAGCACTAGAAAATTACCACTTTAGTCCTTGTGTTTTCTTTAAAATATCTATTTTAATCTTTCCACTTTAGTGTCTGAAATAATTGCTAACAACTAAATGAGTTAACACCCATAACAACCCAACAACAACTCTACAACAACAAAACAACAAGAAGGCAACAACCCAACTTGATAAGGCAATAACCCAACTCGACAATTTATTTGTATGTACATTTATATAAATAAATTATTGGTTATTACAACTTGATCATTCTATACTCAAAATTTTTAATGATTATGATGAAGTTCATTGTTCTTGGTAAATTGAGAACGTATAAAAATTATTAACTGAATTTCAATTTTATTTTCAACAATAATTAAAAAAGTTAATTGAATTTATCTTCATTTTGTACTTTTCTTTCATATTTTTTATACCACTGAAATACACAATATTATTGCGTGAAAGTTAAAAGAATTTAGTTATTTGTTTATTTGTTAATATTGAGAGGGAGAAAAAATGACTAAATAGAAAATTTCAGTTATTTTTTCAAGTTGTAACATAAGGTATGATTTCTTTTTTAATTGCATCTATCAATTTATTTTTTAGAAATTAAAATATTTTACATATTTTTAAACCACCTGCTCATTGCACAAGCTTATATCTAGTTTTGCAAATAAAAGAAAATAACAATTTTTTATGATATAATTTATGAGAAGGACTATTATATAACTCTTGATATATAATTTAACAATAATGAAATTTTCTTAACTTTATTGTTTGAAAATTAAATAAGCTGACCGAACATATAACTAAAGTTATTTATTAGTCAATGCTTTTATTTTTTTTAAATTATCAGTATTTAAAATTTATTAGACTTTTATTAATCTAGTTTGATCCGAGTAGAACCACAAGGATAGTAAAGGTTTCCCAATAATTAATTTAGCGCGATTACATACATTATAACTTGAATTTGAGACGTGACTTAAGTGAAAACAACTCCTTATTAGTTGATTATAACATTTGTTGATTAATAATCACCTTTATTTAATGGTATTTGAGTAATACGATTTGAATTCTAGAACAAAAAATTATATATTGTATACTACATAAAAAAGAATAACTCTTATCATTTAATCGGAACAAAAATTTTTAAAATCTATATTCAAGTCGATGATAGCACCCAACATTCTATGTGGCATTTGATGTGGAATATATGGCATAGAAGACCTGTAGGACTTGGTAAAAGTCTCCTCAAAGCATTTTTCCAAAGCAAGAAAAGAAAATAAGAGGTCTAGTTGATCGAGAATAAATGTTGTCATATATGGGATATAATAAAATAAAAAGATTATATATTTAAAATAAATAATTATTTAATAATGAAAATTTTAAATATTAATTTTATATATAGGATAGAATAAAATAAAAAATATAAATTTTAAATATAAATGAATAATAATATTTATTACAAATTAGTAAAAATAATTTATATGTTACCTTATTATTTAAAAAAAATATTAAATTCAATATAATTAATTAAATACAGTGTTGTTTTATTAAAATTTTTAATTAGATATATTAATTTATCATGTAATATAATATTGTTAAAAATTCAATAGTGAAATATTTTAATTTATTTCTTTAAATGATTTTTAATTTAATTGAATATAAAAATGTTATATTGCATTATTAAATCAACTTAAAATTTAATTATAGGTTACAAATGGTGGTTCAAAACAAAACACCCTTATATGGTACCTAACACAAAAATTTAACTTAGAAATATACAATTAGTAAAGAAATTTATATATTTAAAAAATTAAATTATAAGAGAATTTTTTTCCTTAGAAGACATCTTGTGCCATATGAATGAAAACATATATTATAGAGGCATGACCAAATTCATAATAATAATAACAACAACAATAACAATAATATTCATTATAAATTCAACAAACAGTAAGTTATATAACAAAAATATAAAATTATTTTTTTATTTCTAAAAATTATGACAAATAAAAATATTAAAACTCTTTATATTTAATAATTTATGGAGATTAACATGTACTTATACTTTAAGTACATCGTTTAATACTTATATATTAAAGCTACTCTCTTTTACTATTTCTTTAACTTTTCTCAAGGGGATTGCTAGTTCCCTTCGCTAGTTCTTCCATGACCATCTATGAATGATCTCTTGTAATTACTGAAAATGGTGAAGGCGGCATCAGTTAGTAATAGCATTGACTGGTGGAGTCCTGCTTCTTATGGTTTTATTTAGAGTTATGTCTTTAATTAAAGGAGAGAAATAATATATAGACAGAGGAAGATATGGAAGATTGCTTAGACCATCTATCAAGATTCGAGAATGTTAGTTAAGTTCACTTTTGAAGAATTGAAAGTACCAACATGAGATTTGTTGCTTCAAACTCGAACACCGCAAGTATGAGGGTCAATAAATAATATACAGAGAGTAAAGTATTATTTCCATGAGTATTGGGGACTAAGAACTTGTTAGTTTAAGTTTAATATGTTTAGAGTTTGCAAATTGGACTTGAATGCAATTATGAACAAACTAAAGAAACGAAAATTAAGGAAATGCTAATTGAACTAAAACTAAACACTTAATGGGGAAATCAATCAATATTGGAGTTATGTTGTTAGGGTATGGCATACCATATTATCCTTAAGTCAAATTATAATTCCAATCAAATTATTTGTATACCTCAAGCTTCCAAGAATCATTTAACACTCTTTCTCAAGTAATATTAAACTCTACTAATATACATCCATTAGATTTTAGAATCATACCTTAATTCTCATCCTCACTATGAAAGTAAGTTAACATTAAACATATTAGGCTTTAGGTGAGCTTATAGAGGATTGAATGGGTTTAAGCTCTCTTAGGTCATTGATCACTCAACATGCATTTGCGGGTCTACTAAATCTACCATTTTTCAATGCATGATCTAGTCTAAGGCTGTATTTGGCCATAACACAACACACATCAAAGCAAAACAAACACAATATGCATTAAACAAGAAAGGATCAATAAAAATGAACTTAATTCAAATAGGTCTCCAAAATTCCAATAACATAAATGAAAACTTAGCCAAACACGTCTTCTATAATCATCATTCAATATTCAATACAATAAAAGAGATTAAAGAAATGAAAATGAAATCAAAAGGGGAAGAGAAATTATTATAAAAAATCGTGGTCCTTGTCCTTTTATAGCCTCTCTAAAATGTCCCTTCACCTCCCCTAGATTTTCTTCTTTCTAAATGTCCACCTCAGTATATTTTGTATTGGAAATGAGCTTGACATAATCGTGGGTCAAGTTGTAATCATGAAAGAGGGGCAAATGGAGAAGAGATGGCAATTGCAAAAATATTGTGCTTGCCACAGAGAGTTTGGCTACTCAGAAACCTGTCATTACAAACTAAGTTGCGATCACAGAAGGGCCTTGACCTAAGAATGCTTAAAGCTTCGATCAATCCCCGATCATGCTTTCGTCCACGATCGCAACAATATGCTGACTCTGCTCCCCTGCTCTGATTCTTCTTCTTTTTGCCTCAACCATCATCAAACACCTCCAAATCTCTTTCCCCTATTAAAAACCAAATAAGACATAAAATTATCTAATCCTATATGTTAGCCTATACTAAGTGCTCATTAAAATCAATGAATGAATGATAAAATGAACCTAATTCTACATGAAATTTGGCACCAACAAGACTTCTAGAAAAGAAAAAAAACTTAGAGAAGTATGTTTTCAGGTCAGTTTTTAAAGGAAGTTTGCAAAATGGAGAAAAAATTTCAGTGAAGTGTTTGGATAGAAAAGGCCAAGGAAAGAAAGACTTCATGCAAGCTAAGGTTAAGATCCTTAGAAGTAAATTCATTTTAGGGTAAATTACAATCACCTCCTTGAGGTTTGTCCTAATTCACTAGTTCATCCTGCATTTTCAAAAGTCAACTAAATATCCCCTCAAGTTTAATTTTATTAACAATTTCCTTCTTCCACTAACTAAATACCCCCTCAAATTTACAATAAAAATATCAAATCTGAGAGGGTAGTTAGTTAGCAGAATGGAAAAATAGTTAATAAAATCAAATGTGAAGGGGTTATGAGTTGAGTTTTGAAAATCCAAGAACGGACTAGTAAGTTTGGCCAAATCTCAAGGGTGATTGTAATTGTCTCTACATTTTAATATTTCCACATTTCTAAAGAGGCTAGAATTCATTTTACTACTAAAGATACATCTTTAAAATTTTTATTTTGTCCACCCCTCAACTTGTTTATTTTTAAACATTTTTTCTAATGCTTTGATTTTAGTGAGATTAACCCTTTCAAGTAAATACAATTTTAAAAATTTTTATCAATTATATTTATAATTTAATTATCTATATTTTATTTTCAATACAAAAATATTTTTAACTGCTAAATACTCTTGTGAACCTTATATCTAAATTTTTTTTTCAATAAAATTTTAAAGATCAGAAATCAGATACGCATTCAATTATCTCAACTAGGTTGACACACTTTTAGCATAAACATCACACTTCTGAGATCTAAGGAAATATTATTAAATGGAAAAAGAAGAATTCAAAAAACATAACATAAGGCATTAGCCTTATAAGAAACCACAAAACAGGAAGCAAAGATACATAGCCCCCAAGAACTAACAAAAATGATATGAGGCCCTCCTACTATAACAATTACAAATGGTTATACCATAAAAATCTAAACTTGAATCCCACCACGTAAAAAAAGAGACCGAGCCACCATGTTTAGGAGCAGATATGCAATAGTGTTCCCCTCTTTATAAATATATTACACTAGTAAAAATCATTTGAGAAGAGTATTGTAAACATTGAAGCCATTATTTTTTTATTTCCCAAGGAACATGTTTAGATTTAGTTTAAACTAGTGAACAACATAAGTAGAATCACATTCAATCCACTAGTGATGCCAACCTTTGGACTAGGCAATATCAACAGCTTTAATGGCAGCATGAAGCTCTGTTAAATAAGCAACCAAAAAGCCAACTCCAAAGGCAAAAGTACCTCTCAGCAAGCCTCTTGCCGTTCGAAAAATACCTCCAGACATAGCTAACCCCCGCGAACCAAGAGCTGAACCGTCAGTATTAACTTTAAGCCAATAAGATGGAGGGGGATGCTAAGTGATCGTAACAATGCAAGGAGCCTTTCTTGAAATGCCACGAATTTGCAACATAGAAAGAATATGCAAATCATCCGTTGAATTAAACATGGTTCCAACTCTGAAAAAAAATCATATTCTTTAATCATTCTTGTCACGACCCAAAATAGGGGCCATGACCGGCTCTAGGGAATGGGAATTCTTTCGAATCCGGAACCCGTAGCAAGCCTAAAATAATAAAATAAACATGCAATAGTAATAATAATAACACAATTAAATAAAATACTGTGCAGCGGAATAAAATCATAAATATAAAAATAATAATCCACCACTAGAGAATTTAAATCAAATTCTCATCTCATATATATAAATCTTTTAATACAAATCCAGTTCAAATTCTTAAAATACATAATTCACACAAATATAATACATAAAACCCATAATTTATTTACAACTACTGCAGTGTCTAGATTATAAAATAAAACTCAAGACTCAGATAAGTAGTTTACATAAAGAAGCCGGGGCGGAAGAAATCCAGCGTACAGGCCTGCTACTGAGGTCTGAAGATGATGACTCTCCTAAAAAATGGTCAACAGAGGGGAGTCATACCTCACTGAGTGAATTACTATAATATATATACATGCATACTAAATGTCAATACACACAATCAAGGTATATATAATATGTATATATATACAAGCAAATACACACAGATGCAATAAATTCATTTTATATATTTTTATTGAAAATCACAGTTCATGAAGGATCAAATAGAACCCTATAATATCATAACCTCAAACAGTGTTAAACAACACTCTAGCCATACAGGCTCACTTATTCCAAATATATTCACTTAATCCATTTAGACAGTAGACTGGCCCCGAGACACTAAGTCAACCGAGCTCCAGCAGTCTGACTGTCAGTGTGATTGGCCCTGAGACACTTGGTCAACCGAGCTCCAACAATCACACTCCCAAACCATATCTCACACATCAAATAATCAAATTCAATCAATATCCACAAATGGTTAATAATATAGCCTAAATGCTATAAGTGTACCGGTACGTACTCGGTCCTAGTGCTGCCCACTAGGTAGCACATTCTATTGATATCCTTCATTAATAAATATAAAACATTCATTCGCAAGTAAATGATGCATGAATTTAAAATAAATAGCAACATAAATCATATATATACTAAAATTATACCAAAAATAAACCAGGTATATTTTGAGTATATATACGTCAAATAAATCCAATTAAATTACAAATTAAGCTAGAAATATATTTAAAAACATTTTAAACCTAATTTATTAGCAAAACATGCATATAATTTAAAATATACCGAAGATATACTAAAGATAAACCAACATAAACTAAAAATAAACTTAAGTAATAATTGAATTATTTATGCATAATTAATCAAAATAAAACAAACGTTTCTAAATCATGCATCCTAAAGCATATATATATAAAATAGTAACTCACACTTAGTGCACTCCTCGAGATAGGTCCGACGGGCCTGGTCCACTAGGCCTCGATCTCGGCGCAACTAAACAAACAATAAATAACAGACATCAGAATAAACCTAACAGAAAATCCTAGAAACTCAACCTAGAATATTGGACACATAATCAAAATTAGGGTTCGACCGGACATCACGTTTTACGAGAATTCTACTGAAAATTCGGCAGAACCTCCCCTGTAAAATGAACATCTCTCTACTCAAAGAGTAGAGCCGGCCCTGCAAAGAAACACACTTCGAAAAACAGGCACAACAACACATCCACAACCCCTCGGTCGGACTCCAAACTACAGTCTACCGACCGGGGTCCATAATTCACAGAATAATTACAAAAATATCAAAAATACCCTTATATCATAGAAATTCATTTTATAAGTAGAAATTACATAATTAATCTTAAAACACTGTACAAACCGATTAAAACTCATTTTATTAGAAAAATCGTATATTATATATATAATTAAAAATAATTCACGAAAAATGGTTTTAATTAATTAAAAATATTAAATAATTTGTAGAAATCATTTTTATACCTTAAATAATTATTAAAACCAATTAAATTACATTTTTAGCCAATCTCGTGTAAAATTACCAAAATACCCCTATATGTATAATTATATTAAAATTACTCCAAAAATTCACTAAAAATAATATAATTACTCAAAATTAATTTTCTCAACATATTTATCAATAATATAAATAATTAAACTCAATTCACTAATTAATTTCAATTAAAAACATAATTAACCCTATTTTTTCAAAATTACATAAACTAATTAAATTCAAAATAAATACATAAAAATTACCAAAAATTCCAAATAAATTTCTATAATTCATTTTAACACCTATATTTATCATAAAACACAATTTCATAATTTAATTAATTAATTTCCGCAAAATTAGAAAATAATATTAAAATATTCAAAAATACCCAAAAATCAAAATAATTCCCAAAAATTCTACAAAAATTCACACATGTAGATTAAGCTACTAGGATCAACATTTGTGAATGAATTTTTCATGAATCAACAAGAAAAATTCAAAAAAAAATTCGAAAACCTAATTTGGCCAGAATGGAAAAATTGAAAAACAAGGAAATCAAGGGAGTTTGAGCTCAAACCAAAGCTAGAATCAAGATCACCGTTTCTTGAGGAGTCTAAAGACATCGGAAACGTGAAGTTTGGTGGCCGGAGGAGGAAGAACGGCGTAAAGCTTGAGTTTCGGCAACTCAAGCTATTTCCGCCCAAACTCGACGGGAAAGGGAGCTGCTGGCGGCGGGGAATGGCTGAGGACGAAGGTGGCACGCCGAGAAACACTCTGAACGGTGGCGAACAGAAGTTGCAGACGATGAAGGTGAGGGTCGCGTCCGGAGAAGAAGAAGAGAAGGGAGGGGCACGGGTGTAAATACGGTAAAGTTTAATAAATTTGTATATATATATATATATATATATTAATAACTTTAATAACTTATATTAAAATATTTTAATATAATACTTAGAAAAATCACACACCACAAGTTTAAAATACACAATATATATATATATATATATATATATATATATATATATACGCACATATATAATACATTTCAAGTTAATACAACTTTATAGTATATACTTAATTAAAATAAACCCTAATTATTAAATATGTATTTATATATATATGCATGTATATGTATAAATTTCAATATGACCCTTAAAAATCAAGCATGAACTCATGCAAATACGTAATTCTATTTAAAATAATTAATATTACATTATTTACGTGTCAATTTCCCCGAAAATGCAAGTCCTGGAAAAATTTTACGTAAAATACTTAAAATAATATAAAACAATTAAAATTAGCTTTAATTAAATAACAAACTCATAAAAATTTCATATATATATATATATATATATATATATATATATATATATATATATATATATATATATATATATATATATATATACATAAATTATTAATACTGCATATCCCGATGTAGTATTAAAATATTTAAAAATACGGGATATTACAATTCTCCACAAAAGTCATAAAGCTTTGCTAATGTAAAGGGCCTCCTCTTCAAAAACGACTTTATTGTGAAACTTCCAAATCACCCAAACATAATTCACAATAGCAACCTTCTAAATCGCAACAATCTGAGAACTAAAAAAGTTCTTCATTGTGTCTAAAATTAAATCCAATAACGTACCTGAAAGAACTAGCTACCTCCTAAATAAATAAGTAACAGACTGCCAAATTGAAAAAGCAAACTGACAGCAGGTGAAGAGATGATCACTGTCTTCCTCATGTTCGGCATATAACACACAACAAAAAGGATGCACCAAGCCTTTTTGCTTTAGGTTTTCATTTATTGGAAGACAACATAAAATCGCTCGCCAACAAACAAAAGACCTGGAAGGTGGCAAAAATTCTTTCCATTTGAAAGAATGCCACTGGACAGTGGGACAATGATAATATTGAGGAAGTAAATATTTTTATTGTATATATTAGAAAGTAAATATTTTTATAAAATTAGGAATAAAGTTGTTATTCTATTTAGGATATTATTCTATTCCTAATTAGGTGGTGATTAGGATTCCTATATGTATATATAAAGGGTGTAACCTTTCTTTGAATATTGATGGAAAAATATTTCCCTTGAATTTTGCTCTCTTTTTCTTTAAATTTTATTCTTCATGGTATCAAAGCATACCCATTGAAATTGAATTTTTTATTGAATTCTTGAAATCGTATTTTTTCTTTCTTCCTTTGAATTCCTTGAAACTTCAAAATCATAACCACCAAAAACACACCCATCATATCCCATAGAACACCCAACTTTATTCAAACCCTTCAAGATAATTCTCCCTTTCCCACAGGAATTATTCTTGATGATACGAACTATACTCTATGGTCACAGATCATGGAGATGCGAATTGGAGCCAAAAATAAATCTGGCTTTCTTAATGGCACTACGCCAAAACCACTAACAAGAGATAAAGCATTGGAAACTTGGCTCCTTAATAATAATTGAGTCAAAAGTTGGCTGATTGACTTTATGAGTCTGACATTGATGCAGAGATTCATCCGTCTTTCAATAGCAAAGGAGATATGGGATGTTGTCTCAAAAACCTTCTATGATGGATCTGATGAAACTCAATTATTTGAATTGAACCGAAAATCATTCACAACACATCAAAATGGTAAGCCATTACCTGCATACTATAATGAACTGATTGGAATATTTTAGGAAATCGATGCTCGGATGTGTGCACAAAGGGAGGATGTTAATGGAGTAGTATCACTCCATAAACATATTTCTCAGCTTCGAACACATATTTTCCTAACCGGGCTTGATTCAAAATTTAATAATGCTCGGAGTGAAATACTCCAGAAGGATCCACCTCTTGATCTCGAGTCTAGTTATGCGTATGTACGGAGGGATCACAACCAGCGATATATGATGGAAGAGTCAAAGATACTGTCGAACCATTATGTACTTGTAGTAACTCAGACTCATCCCCAGTTCAAAGGGAAAATATCGAGTAAGTCCATCATATACACATGTACTCATTATGGCGAAGTTGGACACTCCAAGGAACGGTGCTATGAAATTGTGGGATATCTGGAATGGTGGGATTTTAATAGAAAGCCTCGTAAGAAGCTCGAAAAGGCTGCAATTGCTACCTATAGTGGTACTAAACCAAGTGGTGATCTTGATGCAACATTAGGTATGAAAAATCTTACTTAAAATAATACCTAGAGTATTGATACAGGTGCTACTGATCATATGACAAACTCCACTCACCATCTTACATCCATCCGCCCATCAACCTAATAAAATATTCTAACTACTAATGGAGGCATAGCACCAGTCACTCATGAAGGATCAGTACCTAACTCTGACTCTCTTAATCTAGATATTATTCTTGTTGTTCCATCTCTTTCTTATAATCTACTATCTATTGGCTAAATCACTGAAACCTTGAATTGCACTGTCAAATTTTGGCCTAATTATTATGTATTTTAAGACATTGCAACACACCGAATTATTGGGTCTGGTGTTAAATGTGGAAAGTTGTACAATCTTGAGTTGTATGATGATTCAAGTCAGAAGTCAAGTCAAGTAAATAGGGTTGGTGGAAGTTGCTCTAGTAAAGACCAAGTAATCTTATGGCATCATCATCTTGGTCATCTTTCTTTTCATTATCTTAGGCAAATAAAATCAGCTTTATTTTTAAATACCACAGACTCGGAATTCAAGTGTGATATTTACGAATTAGTAAAAGGCCACCGAATTTCTTATGTACCAAGTTATAATAAAAATTCAATTCCATTTATGACCATTCATTCTGATGTATGGGGACCTGCTCGGATTCCTACTCTATCTAGTGCTCAATATTTTATAACGTTTATTGATGAATGTACCCGGATGACCTGGGTATCACTACTTTCAAATAAGGGAGATATTTGCTCCAAGTTTCGAGACCTGTACAAAATGGTGGCTACACAATACTAGAGTAAAATTTGAGTCTTACAGTCTGACAATGGTGGGGAGTACGTTAACTCAATTCTAAATGATTTCTGCCACGAGAAGGGCATTCACCACCAAACATTTTGTGTCGACACTCCTCAACAGAATGGTATAGCCGAACGGAAGAACTGGCAGTTATTGGAAGTTGTCTGAGCATTATTATTTGACTTGAATATTCCTCGAGAATACTGGGGAGAGGAGTTCGATCCACTACGTACCTCATAAACTGGACACCATCAAGAGTACTCAATTTCAAAACACCTCTTCAGAAACTTCAGGAACTTGTCATATCTCCACCCCTCAATAATCTCAAGCCCCAAGTCCTTAGATGCTTGGCATATGTTCATCAGACACTCGACAAATTAAACCCTCTAACTATCCAGTGTATCTTTGTTGGCTATACAGATCTACAAAAGGGATATCGGTGTTATGATCCGAATACAAAGAAAATGTACGTCACTCGAGTTGTTCGTTTCAAGAAAATTCTCCTTTCTTCTCCCACTCCGAGTGCTCTCTTTAGGGGGAGAAAAATCTGAACCTCTTTGAATTTGAAGATAGCATTTTGAGTGGTCTGAATGTTGAAGATGGCATTCTGAGTGTTTTGAGTCTGAGTCTCCTATAAACATCTGATGTTCCGAGTCCAAGCATCCCACCCGGACATGTCATAAAAGAAAATCTGAATAATTAAGATAGTACATCTTTCCAACCCACACCAGAAGCTGAAGAAACTCCGGATGCAGATTTGCACAATAAGGTAAACTTGTCTCCTTTAGTAACTCCAAATACTGAGCCTCGTTATCCTTCTAAAATCAATAGAGAGGTTCTGAAAAAATAATATGGTCCGGACCTTCATACCAAAGCTAAATGCCCTATCAATAACTTCATATTAACAAACCATTTGTCTAACTCACATGCACTTACTGTAAATCAATTATCTACTATATCTATTCCAAGTAATGTGTAGGCAGCCTTAGATGATCCAGATTGGAAGAAAGTCATGAATGATAAAATGGAGGCATTACAGAAGAACCGGACATAGGATCTTATTCCTCTTCCTAAAGGAAAGAAAACGGTGGGGGTACAGGTGGATATTCACTGTTAAACTCAATTCAGATGGAAGCGTAAATCGGTATAAAGCTCAGTTGGTAGCAAAGGGGTATATTCATAAATATGGAATTGACTATGAAGATACATTTGCCCCAGTAGCAAAAATGAACACCATCTGAGTTTTTATTTCCTTAGTTGCCAACCTGGACTGGCTGCTGCAACAATTTGATGTGAAGAATGCATTTTTTAATGGAACCATAGATGAAGAAGTGTATATGGATCCACCACCCGGAACTAAATGTATTGACCGAGTATGGACTAAAACAATCATCTCGAGCATGGTTTAAATGACTCTCAACTTTCATAAGAAAGCTCAGATATAAGCAAAGTGATGCTGATCATATACTATTCATCAAACAGAAGTTAGGTAAAGTCACCGCACTGATTGTATATGTTGATGATATGGTGGTCACTGGAAATGATCTGAGTGAGACAATAATCTTGCAAAGACAGTTAGCATCTGAGTTGAACTTAAGGATTTGGGTAACTTGAAGTATTTTTTAGGAATTGAAGTTGCAAGATCAACTCAAGGAATTTCCCTCTGCCAACGAAAGTACATAATGAACCTACTGACAGAGACGGGCATGCTTGATTGTAAGCCATCCGAGACTCCAATTAAAGTCAACCATGGACTTTCAGTTCTAGGAGATCAAGTTCCAACTGATAAAGATCGGTATCAAAGGTTAGTGGGAAGGTTGATTTACCTATCTCATACTCAATTAGACATTGCTTATGCAGTAAGTGTTGTAAGTCAGTTCATGCATTCTCCGAGTAAAGAATATATGGATACAGTATACCGAGTATTGAGATATCTAAAGTCTTCTCTAGGTAAAGGGTTATTCTTTGGGAAGAATAAGGATTATAAAATTACTGGCTATACTGATGTTGATTGGGCTGGAGGTTGGACTGGTTGAAAATCAACATTCGGATACTTTACGTTTGTTGGAAATAATTTAGTCACTTGGAGAAGTAAGAAACAGAAAGTTGTAGCAAGGTCAAGTGCTAAAGCTAAGTTTAGAGGAATGGCTCATGGAGTATATGAGTTGCTCTGGGTAAAGCGAATTGTTTAGAATCTGGGATTAAAACATCTAAAGCCTATGTTGTTACATTGTGATAACAAGACAGCTATAGCAATTGCAAACAATCTGGTTTAACATTATTGGACTAAGCATGTAGAGGTTGATAAACATTTCATAAAAGATCATCTGAACTAAGGAACAATTGATCTTCCATTTGTTTCTTCTCAGACTCAACTAGCTGATATCCTCACAAAAGTTGTATCCAGAAAGACGTTCTACAACTCACTTGACAAGTTGGGAATGATTGATATACATTCACCAACTTAAGGGGAAGTGTTGAGGAAGTAAATATTTTTATTGTATATATTAGGAAGTAAAAATTTGTATATAATTAGGAATAAAGTTGTTATTTTATTTAGGATGTTATTCTATTTCTAATTAGATTATGATTAGGATTCTTATATTTATATATAAAAGGTATAACATTTATTTGAATATTAATAAAAAAATATTTTTCTTAAATTTTTTCTAAATTTTATTCTTCAGATAACACAGATGAAAGTACATATGCTTCACTGAATGACACCCATCAGAAACTGGTTTCCAAACATAACAATCCAGATAATCCTTTAAAGGAGAAATAGTAGATTGAACACCGGCATTAGCAATATAAGAGACATTCCAAGTATCATGGTTTTAAAAAGAAGAAACCAAATTTGTTAAAGATTTTTGCTCCTTTACCGAAAACCCAACAGAATTATATCTAAATAATATAACTGTAATTTATTTATTAAAATTTTTTTTATCTAATTTTTATAAAAACAAAATTTAAGGAAAATATATTCTGCTAGATTTATGTTAGTTAATTCTAAATAAAAGTAAATTAAAAATTTATAAGTATATATTTAAAAAAAATGTGTACCTAAAAAAGAAAATAATAATTTTTAAGAAAAAAAATCTGATTTAGTTTAGCATATTTGAAATTTTCAGAGTGAAAATAATAACGCCATTTAATATTCTGTTATTTAAAACTAAATTAATTTATAAAATACTACAATGTAAAATAGTGTTATGTCATGACTAATAAAAAAATAATATTTCAAATATAATGATATCATTTAATTCAATTGAATTAAAATATTATTTTATTTAAGTAAAATTTGGTATGTTAATTAATATACAAAATTTTAATAAGTAATAAAAAGAAAATTAATTTTTAAAAATTTACATTAATATAAATTAATTAATTGAACATTTAAATTATCTAAATTAAATTTTATCCATTACATATATAAATGTTAATAATAATTAACTAAAATGTTTATATATTATGATAAAAATAAAAAAACTAAAGTTACTTAAAAAATATTAAGGATTAATTGGATAAAATGAAATCTTCTGAATTTATTAGACAATTAAACAATTTATAAAAATTAAATAAAACATTTTACTACATAATAGCAACATAAGTAAGGACTCAGTGTATTTAAGAGCTCAGTATCTATAGAAGTACAGAAATTTAATATATATAAATAAAATTGAAAAGGGTAAATTAAGGGGAAAAAAAACTTAAGTAGTGTACATTGGTTTTTTTTTTTTTTTTTTTTTTGCCATTTTTAGAAAATATGGTTTTACATGTATATTTTTTTTTAGGAATTTCACATGCACCTATTTGCATAGTCATTACCTAATAAATAAGGGATAAAAATTTATAGGTATAATTACTGTGTACATATATATTTTAATTTATTATATTATTTTGTTTTTGATATTTAAAAAAAATATTTATTTATTTCTGATATTTGCAACAGTTAACACTCATCGGTATTTATTTAGAAATAAAATAATATATAATTTTATAAATATTATAGATTAATAAATATTTTTTTAAATATTAAAAATAAAATAATCTAATAGTTCAAAAACACTAAATAATTATTTCAAATTTATATCACATGCCGCAATTTTACAAAAATATCCCCCAGCAATGATTCTTATTGGGAACAAATCAAACTTTTATAAAAAAAAAATCTTTACAAAAGGACCCAAAAATGGATCTCATTTTCACTATAATATCTTTTTCAATATAATTACACGCATATCCTTATTTTCAAAACAATTACACGAGTGCCCAATTTATCGTCTTCTCTGCGTAATTTTTCTTTCCGTTTCTCAACCATGTCCTCCCCCCTCTCCGCTTCAAATTGATCCAATCTTTCAAGATACTCACCTCCTCATACTGCTCTTTTTTTCTCCTCCTCGTCCTTCTTCTTGACTAGCAACCGTACCCTCTCCTTCATAATCCCAATCAGAAACTCTAGCTTCAGTTTCATTTATTTTACCATCCCAATCTTGTTCTTGCTCTGATTCAGCTCCAGCGAGAGTAGCATCGTTTCCTCTTCTTGTTGAGCCCAACCAGAGGTATGGGCGACCAAAGGAATAAGAAAAGAGAAATGGGTCTTGGTTTTGAGAGACAGAGGGAAAGAGTGAGAATATGTTGAAGTGAAGAATTTGTTTTAAATGTGGGTTTCTGCTCAACAACTGATATTTGCCTAGTCTACGCATTGTACCATTGGCGTACAATTTATTGTTTTCTGGAGGATCAAATTCTTGCTGTTTCTTTCTTAATATATTGAATGGTTGAGTAGTTATGGTGTGCCAAGCTGCGAGCCAAACAAATTTTCGGGGATTGAAACACGGAAATGGGATTGCTGGGAGTGCCACCATTATAGTTAGAGTCATAGCATGCTTTCAATCCCGACAATCCCATTGGACGCTGTTCAAAACTTGTGAGAGACTGGACACTGAATATCTCATGACAGACGAGGAGTAATGTTAATTTCTTCTGCATTGCAGTCTGTCAATGTGCATAATTACTCAGGCCAAAAGAATTCAAAGCTGTAGAATTTTTGCAGTTCCAACACTTATTTAGTCTCTGCCTCGTGAGGTATGTTGGTTGAGAATCAGGATGTATTTTTAGCCATTCAATTTTATTTTTTTTCAAGGCATTTAATCTGGTTATCACCGTAATTATGAGTGTGATTAAAGTGTAAAAACCTTATGGGGAATTGAAAATCAGATATTACTTTTTTTTTTCAGCCAAAAAAGATAAATGTCAAATTTTCAGTGTTACGTTCTTGACATTCTAGCCAAATCCTTAATGTCAATTTTTGCTGAAGAATGACATGAATTGTCTGTTATTTATGTTGAAAAAAAACTGTGAATTGTAGGGAGGAAAATTCATATTAAGATTGGACAAACAGTGCAGTTGTCACGACCCGAATCCGAGGGTACGTGACCGGCACTAGGGAATGGGTAGGCATAAGGCCCCCGAAACCCGTAGTAAGCCTAAAAGAAAAGAAAATAAAATCATTCATGTTTTATACTTTAATTAAAAACACAACATATTATCAAATTGATTTTTCTCAAATTACACAAATTTAATTGTTTAATAAAAATATGATTCAACATCTCATATTATAAATTGAATCTATGTCATATACATAAACGTGTTTCGTACAAATAAACTACATACTTAAGTTTAAACCATACAAATTCTCAATACATATACTACTGCAGCAACCTAGATTAACACACAGTACAGCTTATAATGACCTACATAAAATAGCCGGTGAAGAAGAAACCCGGCGTGGAGGTAGTCTGAGGTCGAAATTCCAAGCTCCTGAAAAAAAATAAATTGAGGGGAATCAGACCTCACTGAGTAAGTCAATAAAAGAGCTGTACGGTTTGAAAATCTTTTCGAAAACTATATATGTTTATAGTGAAAATAATTTATAATATATATATTTATAGCTTTTTGAAAAATCTCGGTAGAACCCTAAACCCAAAATCTAAATGATCAATCGGGCCCACTTATTCCAACTAGACTACCGGTCCCCGAGAGCAAGGGCATCAACCGAGGCACCAAGTCGTAGTCATTCTCTTAATCCAAATAAATGGCACTGGCGGTCTCCGAGAGCTAAGGCATCAACTGAGGCACCCGTCCCAGTTTAATATTGACTTTCAAATCACTGGCGGTCCCCGAGAGCAAAGGCTTCCACCGAGGCACCCGTCCCAGTTTATTATTCCCCAGTCATACAATAATCGGATCCATCTCTCAATCTCTACCATGTGCACACGGTCCTGGTGAGGCCCACCTGGTAGCCCGTTCTACCAAAATTTCTCAAATCGATTTTTAAATAAATAAAATGCACTTAAATCTTAAATAATAGCATTAAATTAAATAAATCATATAATCAATGTAATAAAATACGAGCGCATGCATTCTTTACATAAACACACGCACAGATCATTCTATTAACTTACAGGATGAATGCGAAGGCTGACGACCACGCGTCTGCCTCGGTCTCACAGCTTCTGCTCCGAGATGATCTAGAAGGAAATAATAATAATCGACTTTTAAAATATGACTAAGGAATCGAAATCAGAAATCAACAAAATAATAAAATTCCAGATTGACTCGAGGAAAACCGGACAAGACTCGACAGACAGGATTTAACCTGACTAACGGTAGGAATTTTTACGGATATCACGTTTTACGAGAAAATCTATCAAAATTTCGACAGAATCTCCTCTGTAAAACGGACATCTCTCTACCAAAGGTAGAGCCAGACCTGCATAGAAAATGCACTTCCAATATACACAACCATTCACACTCGAATCGGACTCTCAAAACTACAATTTGCCCCGACCGAGATCACAACTCAATTATTCAAAGTAAACAATTAAATTTGTATTCCATCCCCAACAATTATAATTATAATTATTATCCAAAATAAAACCTTTGTAATGTATTATATATATATATATATATATATATATATATATATATATATATATATATATATATATATATATATACATTATTTGAAATTCAATATCTAAAATTTACTCTACTTAAGTGATTATGTCAATTTAATTTATAAAAATTATCTAAACCCTTTAAATATTAATAAAACTAATTAAAATATATATATATCATATTTAGTGTAAAATTACATTTTTACCCCTAGCATATATATAAATTACATAATGTGCTATATATATACAAAAATAATTCCTTAAAATTATTTAATCATTCCAAAAATTATTTTTCTCAACATAAATCTTCCTACTATAATTAAAACATACAATCAACCAACAATTTTTCCAAATATTATTATTTCACCTAAAAATCAAATTTGGCATACACTCAAAAATATTTATAAAAATAGTATGAAAATCTCAAAAATTACAATTTGAGTTCTAAAATTAATAACATTTAATAATAACCTCAATTATTAAAATTTCATAATTTTTAATCAAAATTTTCAAAATTAGCCTAATTACCCATTAAATACTTAAAATTTACGTAACCCTCTAATTAACACTAAAAACTCTAAAATCTTACATAAAATTAATATACTAAAACAATTAACTATAATCACTTTGATTTCACTAACTAAACCAAATAAACCCAATAAATCAACTAAAAAAAATTAAAATAAATAAATAAATATTATAAAAAAAATTCTGTAAATTAAGAAAAATTAGGAAAAATATTTAAAAATCCAAATTGAAGCAATTTATGGGCATAATCCAACATATACTCAAAAACAACCTAAAATCAACATTAAAAATCTAGCAACAACCAGAAAACAACATGTCAACAACCTAAGAACAACTCTGCGCAACTCACCTTCAACCTTCAATTCCGGCATCGGTGGTGAGTTGCAGCGGTGGCTCTTGGCTTGGACGGACACCTAAGACGATGAGGGAAGTTGGGAAAGCTTGGGTGGTGTTGGATCAGCTTGGATCAAAGCTGACAGAGGAAAGAAATGAGGAATGGCAGCAGCAGCTCTTCCCTTGGCAGCTTGGTGCGACATCAATGGTGATTCTGATGGTGGCAGGACGAACGGCGCAGTGAAGGAGGAGGGAGAGATGGTGAGGGATGAAGTGGGAGAGGGTACAGGGCTTGGGAGCTTCTATTTCTCTTCTCCCTATTTTTTTTTCCTCACGCTGTTTTCTTTGCTTTCTTTCTGTGTTCTTTGTTTTTTTTTTCTCTTGTTTTGTGTTTGGCCCCTTTTTTTTTTCTTTGGTCCACTTCCCATCACTTATATATATATGTATATAAAATACTATAAACTATTAATATATAATAATATATTATTATACATATAGGTGTGTCTAGGTAATTATTAGTGTGTATATATATATATACATACACTACATGCACTTATATAAATACAAGTTATTTTAATATACACACATCTTAAATAATATTTAACCCTAAATATAATATTAATATATATATATATATATAAAATACCTCCATTAGATATAAAAAAAATAATCTTTTATATAATATAACCTAAAAGTATTTATTAAAGATTTAAATATAAAATTACATATTTAATTAAAACATAGGGTATTACAGTCTCCCCTCCTTATGTGAATTCGTCCTCGAATTCGAGAAAAGAAAGAAAAGAGGAATTACAAGGCTAAGAAGGAAAGAGATACGGCAACGAAACTCGCATCTCGGATTCAGTTTCCCAAGTGCAATCATCTGCGGAATGGTTACTCCATAGCACCTTCACCATCGGTATCTCCTTAGTCCGCAGTTGTCAGATTTGGCAATCCACAATCGCCATCGGGAACTCCTCGTAAGTCAAATCGTCGCTAAGCTCTACGGCTTGAGGTTGCAACACGTGAGACGGATCAGGGACGTATTTTCTCAACATGGAAACATGAAACACAGGATGGATTCTCGATAGCTCTGGTGGTAACACCAACCTATACGCCACTTCACCCACTCGGGACCGAATCTCAAACGGTCCAATGTATCTGGGAGCTAGCTTACCCTTCTTGCCAAATCTCATAACTCCTTTCATTGGAGACACCTTCAGGAACACCATGTCTCCAACCATGAAGGATACATCCTTCCTCCTAGGGTCAGCATAGCTCTTCTGTCTACTGAAGGCTGTCTTCAATCGCTGTTGTATAATGGGGACTTTCTCTGAAGTGATCTGCACCAACTCTAGTCCCGTTAACTGCCTTTCACCAATCTCCCAACACAAAGGTGATCTACATTTTCTACCATACAGTGCCTCATACGGAGCCATCTCGATGCTAGCATGATAGCTGTTATTATAAGCAAACTCAATCAGTGGCAAGTGTGAATCCCATTGTCCTCCAAAATCCATTACACACATCCTCAGCATATCTTCTAACGTTTGGATTTTCCTCTCGGACTGACCATCTGTCTGAGGGTGGAAGGCCGTACTAAAATCCAATCTGGTACCCAAGGCCTTGTGTAATTCTTGCCAAAAGACTGAGGTAAAGGTGGCTCCTCTATCCGATACTATGCTCACAGGTACTCCATGTAGACAAACAATCCTATTGACATAAAGTCTTGCCAGTCTATCAGTAGAGTACGTTTTCTTTATAGGCAGAAAGTGTGCTGATTTAGTTAACCTGTCAACAATCACCCAAATAGCGTCATAACCTCCAGTAGTTCGAGGTAGTCCAGTTACGAAATCCATGGCTATCATATCCCATTTCCATTCAGGAATTGGCATAGGTTGCAACAGTCCCGAGGGTCTTTGATGTTCAAGCTTTACTTGCTGGCAAGTCAAGCACCTGGATACAAAATCTGCAATATCCTTCTTCATTCCATTCCACCAATATGTATCCTTCAAGTTATGATACATCTTGGTAGAACCCGGATGAACACTATATGCAAAAAAATGTGCTTCTTCCATAATCTCCTTCCTCAAGTCATCAACATCTGGCACACAAATCCTAGTGCCCAACCGCAATACACCTTCTCTGTCAATCACAAAGTCCCGTGACTGCCCTTGTTGCACTTCATACATGATTCTCTGCAACTGAGAGTCTCTACTCTGAGCTGCCTTAACTCGATCCAAGTATACTGATCGTACACTGAATTGAGCTAAAAGGCACTTTCGGGTAACTTTCATCTGCAATCCCCGATCAATCAGTCCATGCAACTCCTTGATAATGGGCCTTCTCTCTGTGCTAATATGGGCAAGGCTGCCTGCTGATTTTCTACTCAAGGCATCCGCAATAACATTCGCCTTGCCTGGATGGTATAAAATGGAGCAATCATAATCCTTAAGGAGTTCCATCCATCTCCTCTGCCTCAAATTCAAGTCCCTCTGCTGGAAAATATATTTCAAGCTCTTGTGATCAGTGTATATCTCACACATCACTCCGTACAAGTAATGTCTCCATATTTTCAAAGCAAACACCACGGTTGCCATCTCTAAGTCATGAGTAGGATAGTTCTGCTCGTGCTTCTTCAACTGCCTCGAAGCATAAGCAATCACTTGGCCATGTTGCATCAACACACAGCCCAATCCTACTCTAGAAGCATCATAATACACTGTATAACCTTCATTCCCAGAGGGTAAGGTTAGAATTGGTGCCGACGTCAACAAGTTCTTCAATAGTTGAAAATGCTCTTCGCATTTGTCCGTCCATACGAACTTAGCATTCTTCTGGGTCAACCTTGTCAAAGGTGCAGCAATTCTAGAAAAGTCCTTCACAAATCTTCTGTAATAGCCTGCTAGACCCAGGAAACTTCGTACTTCCCTAACTGTAGTTGGCCTTGACCACTCTATAATAGCCTCTATCTTCTTAGGGTCCACCTGTATGCCATCTTGAGAAACCACGTAGCCTAGAAATGCCACTTGGTGCAACCAGAACTCACACTTTGAGAATTTGGCATACAACCTGTGCTCCTTTAAGGTCTGAAGTACCCTTCTCAGATGCATCACATGCTCAGCCTCACTCTTGGAATAAACCAAGATGTCATCAATGAAAACTATCATAAACCGATCTAAGTATGGCCTGAATACCCGATTCATCAAGTCCATAAAGACTGCTGGAGCATTAGTCAACCCAAAGGACATTACTAAAAACTCATAATGGCCATATCTTGTTCGGAAGGCCGTCTTGGGCTCATCACCTCTTCTGATTCTCAACTGATGATACTCGGATCTTAGGTCTATTTTAGAAAAGCATGTAGCACCTTGAAGTTGATCAAACAGATCATCAATCCTCGGAAGTGGGTACTTGTTCTTGATGGTGACCCTATTCAACTGCCTATAGTCGATACAAAGGCGAAGGCTACCATCCTTCTTCTTCACGAACAACACAGGAGCACCCCAAGGCGATGTACTGGGTCTGATGAAACCCTTATCAAGCAACTCCTGTAACTGCTCTCTCAGCTCCTGCAATTCAGCTGGCGCCATTCTGTAGGGTGGCATAGAAATAGGATCCGTACCAGGTATGACATCGATACAGAACTCTATCTCTCTGTCTGGTGGTAATCCTGGTAATTCTTCAAGAAAGACATCCAGAAATTCACACACCACTGGCACCTGCTCAATTGCCACATTCTCCTTCTCAACATCTCTTACTACTGCCAAGTAACCCTGACAACCCCTTCTAAGCATCTTCCGGGCTGTAATGGTAGAAATGAGATTATGAGGCATGGAGCTCCTTTCACCTTTGAAATAAAATTCTTCTTCATCTGAAATTCTGAACACCACTTCTTTCTCTCTAAAATTCACTGAAGCATAATACCTCGACAACCAATCCATGCCCAAAATGACATTGAATTCCAGTACGTCGAGCAATACTAAGTCTGCCCATAGTTCTCTACCATCAACTATCACCGGACACGAAGGAAAGAAGACATCTGTCTCCAACTCGTCACTAAGAGGAGTCGAAACAGATAGAGGAAAGGATAACCTAGAAGGCTGCCACTCGATTCTCGAAGTGAACACAGGAGAAATAAAGGAATGTGAAGCACCGGGATCAAACAACACCCTAGCATTGCATGCACAGACTGAGAGAATACCTGCTACCACTGCATTCGAAGTCTGAGCATCCTATGGTGTCAAAGTGAACACTCGAGCCTGACCACGACCTGCCTGCTGAGAAGTGGGAGGCTGTGCAAAACCACGTCCGCTAGGTCTACCAACTGAACCTCGACCCTGCTGACTCATAGGCTGAGGCGGTCTCTGCTGTGGCTGTATAGGTGCTCGATACTGCTGAGGCATCGGATAGTAGGGCTGAGCCACTGAGGAAGACGAACCCTGAACGTACTGTCGCTGGTATCCGGAGTGGGGACAAGCTCTGGCAAGATGTCCAACCTGCCCACATCTGAAGCAAGCACCCGACAACATATGACACGGGCCTTGATGAAATCGTCCACAACTCGCACAAACACTGGCTCCAGACCCAGAACTACTCTGCCTTGAACTCTGCCCACTACTGCTACTACTAACTCCTACACCGAATCTGTGACTCCTGCCGGTTCTCCTGTTTGAAGCATATCCATGTCGGCCAACTCGGTGAGTCCTGGACTTCCTACCACTCAGCTGAGAACTACCTGCAGCCTGCTGACTCGAACTGCCAATGTGAAATGCTGGCTGCTGGTACTCGGGAGCTGCACCATAACCACTGCCCCAGATCATATAAGGATCTATCATGGTGCCTTGGCGGATATGTCGCCTCTCAATCAAACGGGCCTCCTCAATCACACTCTCTAGGGTGCGGTCCTCGGTACGCATACCAATAAAAGCGAGTCCCAATCCAGTAACATACAGCTCCACTGCTCTGTAAGGGTCCCTCCTGATATCTTCTGCATGCCGGGACAGCCTATTAAACTCTCTGGTATAGTCATCCACTGACCTATCGCCTCTAGTGATGTGGAGTAGCTGCCACCTGTAGGCATCTCTGGTGGCTGGAGGACAGAAAAATCTCAAAAAGCGGTCCTCAAATTCTAGCCAAGTCAGCTCTTGCATCGATGGCTGAATCGACTGCATAAACCAATCTTGAGCAGCCGCCTGTACCGACAACTCCACAATCATAATCCTCTGATAATCCGTGTGCCCTTTCTGGTGCGTGCCTCAATCATATTAATGAAGTCTAAGGCATCACCCGTACCATTGAAAGAAACTCTACCGATTCGAGAGTAAAGAAGGGCTGCTTCAGTGTCTGACATCCCCTGGTTCCTCTGCTGAAGCATCTGCTGTACAAGGGGCATTGCCTGATTCAATGCTGCTAGACCCTGATTAATCCCTACCAGTCCAGCTGCAAAGGCTGTGGGGTCAACCGCTGGGGCTTCAGGCTCGACTGGCTGCTGATCAGGAATCTCAGCTGCAGCTACCCTGGCTCGACCTCTACCTCTACCTCTGCCCCTACGACGTGGAGCAGGAAGGGGAGCCTCATCGTGCACAGACTGCTCATCAAATCCAAGGGTCGGATCGACATCGGGGTTGGTACGCACACGCCTCATTCTGAAAAGAAGACAAGGAAAAAAAATTATATTCAAAACGGGGTAAGAATATTTAAAGCAACGTGGAATTAGAAACAATAACATCTCATGACAATTATCAATCCTAAAGCTGCAGTAGTTACATAGAAAGACAGACATAGACAATTAATCGAACTTATGCTCTGATACCAACTTTGTCACGACCCGAACCCGAGGGCACGTGACCGGCACTAGGGAATGGGTAGGCATAAGGCCCCCGAAACCCGTAGTAAGCCTAAAAGAAAAGAAAATAAAATCATTCATGTTTTATACTTTAATTAAAAACATAACATATTATCAAATTGATTTTTCTCAAATTACACAAATTTAATTGTTTAATAAAAATATGATTCAACATCTCATATTATAAATTGAATCTATGTCATATACATAAACGTGTTTCGTACAAATAAACTACATACTTAAGTTTAAACCATACAAATTCTCAATACATATACTACTGCAGCAACCTAGATTAATACACAGTACAACTTATAATGACCTACATAAAATAGCCGGTGAAGAAGAAATCCGGCGTGGAGGTAGTCTGAGGTCGAAATTCCAAGCTCCTGAAAAAAAAAAATTGAGGGGAATCAGACCTCACTGAGTAAGTCAATAAAAGAGCTGTACGGTTTGAAAATCTTTTTGAAAACTATATATGTTTATAGTGAAAATAATTTATAATATATATATTTATAGCTTTTTGAAAAATCTCGGTAGAACCCTAAACCCAAAATCTAAATGGCCAACCGGGCCCACTTATTCCAACTAGACTACCGGTCCCCGAGAGCAAGGGCATCAATCGAGGCACCAAGCCGTAGTCATTCTCTTAATCCAAATAAATGGCACTGGCGGTCCCCGAGAGCTAAGGCATCAACCGAGGCACCCGTCCCAGTTTAATATTGACTTTCAAATCATTGGCGGTCCCCGAGAGCAAAGGCTTCCACTGAGGCACCCGTCCCAGTTTATTATTCCCCAGTCATACAATAATCGGATCCATCTCTCAATCTCTACCATGTGCACACGGTCCTGGTGAGGCCTACCAGGTAGCCCGTTCTACCAAAATTTCTCAAATCGATTTTTAAATAAATAAAATGCACTTAAATCTTAAATAATAGCATTAAATTAAATAAATCATATAATCAATGTAATAAAATATGAGCGCATGTATTCTTTACATAAACACACGCACAGATCATTCTATTAACTTACAGGATGAATGCGAAGGCTGACGACCACGCGTCTGCCTCAGTCTCACAGCTTCTGCTCCGAGATGATCTAGAAGGAAATAATAATAATCGACTTTTAAAATATGACTAAGGAATCGAAATCAGAAATCAACAAAATAATAAAATTCCAGATTGACTCGAGGAAAACCGGACAAGACTCGACAGATAGGATTTAACCTGACTAACGGTAGGAATTTTTACGGATATCACGTTTTACGAGAAAATCTATCGAAATTTCGACAGAATCTCCTCTGTAAAACGGACATCTCTCTACCAAAGGTAGAGCCAGACCTGCATAGAAAATGCACTTCCAATATACACAACCATTCACACTCGAGTCGGACTCTCAAAACTACAATTTGCCCCGACCGAGATCACAACTCAATTATTCAAAAGTAAACAATTAAATTTGTATTCCATCCCCAACAATTATAATTATAATTATTATCCAAAATAAAACCTTTGTAATGTATTATATATATATATATATATATATATATATATATATATATATATATATATATATATATATATATATATATATATATATATATATATATATATATATATATACATTATTTGAAATTCAATATCTAAAATTTACTCTACTTAAGTGATTATGTCAATTTAATTTATAAAAATTATCTAAACCCTTTAAATATTAATAAAACTAATTAATATATATATATATCATATTTAGTGTAAAATTACATTTTTACCCCTAGCATATATATAAATTACATAATGTGCTATATATATACAAAAATAATTCCTTAAAATTATTTAATCATTCCAAAAATTATTTTTCTCAAAATAAATCTTCCTACTATAATTAAAACATACAATCAACCAACAATTTTTCCAAATATTATTATTTAACCTAAAAATCAAATTTGGCATACACTCAAAAATATTTATAAAAATAGTATGAAAATCTCAAAAATTACAATTTGAGTTCTAAAATTAATAACATTTAATAATAACCTCAATTATTAAAATTTCATAATTTTTAATCAAAATTTTCAAAATTAGCCTAATTACCCATTAAATACTTAAAATTTACGTAACCCTCTAATTAACACTAAAAACTCTAAAATCTTACATAAAATTAATATACTAAAACAATTAACTATAATCACTTTGATTTCACTAACTAAACCAAATAAACCCAATAAATCAACTAAAAAAAATTAAAATAAATAAATAAATATTATAAAAAAAATTCTGTAAATTAAGAAAAATTAGGAAAAATATTTAAAAATCCAAATTGAAGCAATTTATGGGCATAATCCAACATATACTCAAAAACAACCTAAAATCAACATTAAAAATCTAGCAACAACCAGAAAACAACCTGTCAACAACCTAAGAACAACTCTGCGCAACTCACCTTCAACCTTCAATTCCGGCGCCGGTGGTGAGTTGCAGCGGCGGCTCTTGGCTTGGACGGACACCTAAGACGATGAGGGAAGTTGGGGAAGCTTGGGTGGTGTTGGATCAGCTTGGATCAAAGCTGACAGAGGAAAGAAATGAGGAATAGCAGCAGCAGCTCTTCCCTTGGCAGCTTGGTGCGACAGCAATGGTGATTCTGATGGTGGCAGGACGAACGGCGCAGTGAAGGAGGAGGGAGAGATGGTGAGGGATGAAGTGGGAGAGGGTACAGGGCTTGGGAGCTTCTATTTCTCTTCTCCCTATTTTTTTTTTCCTCACGCTGTTTTCTTTGCTTTCTTTCTGTGTTCTTTGTTTTTTTTTTTTTTTTCTCTTGTTTTGTGTTTGGTCCTATTTTTTTTTTTCTTTGGTCCACTTCCCATCACTTATATATATATGTATATAAAATACTATAATCTATTAATATATAATAATATATTATTATACATATAGGTGTGTCTAGGTAATTATTAGTGTGTATATATATATATACATACACTACATGCACTTATATAAATACAAGTTATTTTAATATACACACATCTTAAATAATATTTAACCCTAAATATAATATTAATATATATATATATATATATATATATATATATATATATATATATATATATATATATATATAATACCTCCATTAGATATAAAAAAAATAATCTTTTATATAATATAACCTAAAAGTATTTATTAAAGATTTAAATATAAAATTACATATTTAATTAAAACATAGGGTATTACAGCAGTCTTATCTCATTCGATTGTATGAGATGTCAATTTGTTAATTGAGAGTGATGGTTGAGACTGATACAATTGAATTTTTCTCAAGTAACATCTTAGGCATATCTTCTATAACATGTCTCATCTTTCTGTTTCATTACAAGGATTGCTTTGCTTTAGGTCCTCATCTCTAAAACTCCTTTTTTAAAAAATAAAAAATTAAGACCTGTAATTTGTTTAAACTTCTTTTTCATGAGATTGATGATGATAACATGATGAAATCATTACAATGTGTGGTTTATATCATTTTATCCCACATCATTACAATGTCTTAATGCTTCTAAATAAATAAGACCTATTACTTTCGTTTTTTTTTTTAAAAAAAAAAAGAATAGCTTCTTAATATATATATATATATATATCACTTGTGATAGGGGTTTCAATGCCATCGGAACAAAAAAGAGAGGTATTAGTAGCTTACAAAAATTATTTTTAAATACTAACTAATAACAAAAAAAGCTTTTATATATTTTAAACGTATATTTTTCATCATTGTGACATATTTATTAATGTGTGTCGATTTTGGGAAATTTAACCTACGTAAAATCGGATAAAAAGAAAAAAGTACGACATAAATGTCACGACCGAAAACAGGAGTCATGACCGGCGCTAGGGAACGGGAATTCTTTCGAATCCGGAACCCGTAGCAAGCCTAAAAATAAAATAAATATGCAATAATAACCATAAAAATGTAATATGCAGCGGAAAATAAAAATCATAAATATTACAATATCATCCATATCAACTGGATTTAATTCAAAACTCATCACATCGCATATATAATCTCATAAATGTATAATCTTTATACAAATCCAGTTTTACTATAATACATCTCTTTAAAACAAATACTTTATTTCACAACTACTGAAAATCACAACTACTGAAAATCACAACTACTGCAGTGTCTAGATAAAATAAATAAGACTCAAGTAGACAATTTACATAAAGAAGCCGGGGCGGAAGAAATCCGGCGTATCGACCTGCTACTGAGGTCTGAGGAAGTTGACTCTCCTGAAAAATAGTCAACGGAGGGGAGTCAGACCTCACTGAGTGAATTACTATAATATATATACATACACTCTAAGTGATAATGCATACAGTCAACAGTATATGAGTAATATGTATATATACAGGCAAGTTCATACAGATGCAGAAAAATCATTTTTATATATATTGTCTGAAAATCAACTTTTATGAAGGATCACATAGAACCCTAGAATATCGCAACCTCAGAAAATAGTGTTAAACAACACTCTAGCCATACAGGCTCACTGATTCCAAATATATCCACTTAATCCATATGGACAGTAGACTGGCCCCGAGACACTAAGTCAACCGAGCTCCAGCAGTCTGACTGCCAGTGTGATTGGCCCCGAGACACTTGGTCAACCGAGCTCCAGCAATCACACCCACAAACCACATCTCACATATCAATAATCATAATCAAATCAATATCCACAAATAGTTAGTAATATAGCCTAAAACTATAGGCGTACCGGTACGTACTCGGTCCTAGTGCTGCCCACTAGGTAGCACGTTCTATTGATATCCTTCATTAATAAATAATAAAACATTCATTCACAAATACATGATGCATGAATTTAAATAAATCAACAATATAAACCATATATATACTGGAAATATACCAAACATAAACCAGGTATATTTTGAGTATATATATGTCAAATAAATCCAATCAAATCATGAATTAAACTAAAAATATATTTAAAAACATTTTAAATATATTTTATTAATAAAACATGTATATAATTTATTATATACCAAAAATATACCAAAAATATACTTGAATATAAATCACATTATTTATGCATATTCAGTCAAAATAAAACATGCATTTTCTAAATCATGCATCCTAAGCATATATATATAATATAGTAACTCACCTAATGCGCTCCACGAGACAGGTCCGACGGGCTTGATCCACTAACCCTCGGTCTCGGCGCAACTAAACAAGAAATAATTAATCGATATCAGAATAACCCTAACAGAAATCCTAGAATTCAATCTAGAGTATTCAACACAGAATCGAAAATTAGGGTTCGACTGGATATCACGTTTTACGAGAATTCTACCGAAAATTCGGCAGAACCTCCCCTGTAAAACGGACATCTCTCTACTCAAAAGAGTAGAGCCGACCCTGCAAAGAAAATACACTTCAAAAATAAACACCACAATCAATCACAACCCCTCGGTCGGACTCCAGACTACAATCTGTCGACCGGGGTCCACAAACACAGAATATATATTCAAATATACCAAAAATATCCTTAAATCATAAAATACATTTCATACGTAGAAATTACAAAATAAATCTTGAAACACTGTAAAAACCGATTAAAACTCATTTTATTAGAAAAACCGTATATTATATATATAATTGAAAATAATTCCCGGAAAATAGTTTTAATTAGTTAAAAATACTAAATATTTTGTAGAAATCATTTTTATACCTTAAATAAATATTAAAACCAATTAAATTACATTTTTAGACAATTTAGGGTAAAATTACCAAAATACCCCTATATATATATATATATACCTAAATTACTTCAAAAATTCACCAAAAATCATACAATTATCCAAAATTAATTTTCTCAACATATTTATCAATAATATCAATAATTAAACTCAATTAACCAATTAAATTCAATTTAAAACACAATTAACTTAATTTTACAAAATCACATAAACTTCAATAATTAAAAATAAATACTTAGAAATTCATAAAAATTCCAAATAAATTTCAATAATTCATTTCAACACCTAATTCAACCATAAACTCCAATTTCATAATTTAAATAATTAATTTACGAAAATTAGAAAATAATATTAAAATATTCAAAAATACCCAAAAATCCAAGCAATCTCCAAAAATTCTGTAAAAATTCATATATGAAGATTAAGCTACCAGGAACAACATTTGTGAAGGAATTTTCCATGAATCATCCAAATCGAAGCTCAAAAAAATCGAAAACCCAAAGAGGCCGAAATTTTCAAATCGAAACCTAAGCAATTCTAGACCATTTTTGTAATATCCCGTGTTTTTTTAAAAAATATTTTTACACTGTACCGGGATATACAGTGTCAATAATTTTTATGCATTATACGATATTTTTATGAGTTAATATGTATTTTAAACCTATTTTAATTACTGTCTATTATTTTCAGTGTTTTACGTAAAATTTTCCCGAGACTTTCATTTTCGGGGAAATTTTCACGTAAACAATGTATTATTAATTATTTTAAATGTATTTACAGGTTTGCATGAACTCATACATATTTTTAAATTATTAAATAAAGCCTGTGTGTGTATATTTATTTAATTAGGGTTTATTATTACCCTAATATTTTATTATTTATTTATTATTATTTGATTATTTTATTTATTATTAAATTATTAAAATTTATTATTTTATTATTAATTATTTATTAATATTTAATTATTTTAATTTATTTTATTTTTTTTCTTTTTTCTTTTTTCTCTTTCTTTTCCTTTTTCTTTCTTTTTCTTTTTCTTTTTCTTTCCTTTTCTTTCTTTTTCTTTTTCTTCTTCCTCTTCTTTCTCTCCCGCGGGCGCCGACCACCACTATTTCTCACCACCGTTTCTCCCTCCTCCGGCCACCGTTTTCGACACCGCCGGTCTCTATCTTCTCCTTGAGCTCTGGTGAGTGTTATTCTAGCTTTGGTTTGAGCTAAAATGGTCTAGAATTGCTTAGGTTTTGATTTGAAGATTTCGGCCTCTTTGGGTTTTTGATTTTTTTGAGCTTTTATTTGGATGATTCATGGAAAATTCCTTCACAAATGTTGTTCCTGGTAGCTTAATCTTCATGTATGAATTTTTACAGAATTTTTGGAGGTTGTTTGGATTTTTGGGTATTTTTGAATATTTTAATATTATTTTCTAATTTTCGGAAATTAATTATTTAAATTATGAAATTGGAGTTTATGGTTGAATTAGGTGTTGAAATGAATTATAGAAATTTATTTGGAATTTTTATGAATTTCTAAGTATTTATTTTTAATTATTGAAGTTTATGTGATTTTGTAAAATTAAGTTAATTGTGTTTTAAATTGAATTTAATTGGTTAATTGAGTTTAATTATTAATATTATTAATAAATATGTTGAGAAAATTAATTTTGGATAATTGTATGATTTTTGGTGAATTTTTGAAGTAATTTAGGTATATATATATATATAGGGGTATTTTGGTAATTTTACCCTAAATTGTCTAAAAATGTAATTTAATTGGTTTTAATATTTATTTAAGGTATAAAAATGATTTCTACAAAATATTTGGTATTTTTAACTAATTAAAACTATTTTTCGTGAATTATTTTCAATTATATATATAATATACGGTTTTTCTAATAAAATGAGTTTTAATCGATTTTTACAGTGTTTCAAGATTTATTATGTAATTTTTATTTATGAAATGTATTTTTATGATTTAAGGATATTTTTGGTATATTGGAATATATATTCTGTGTTTGTGGACCCCGGTCGACAGATTGTAGTCTGGAGTCCGACCGAGGGGTTGTGATTGATTGTGGTGTTTATTTTTGAAGTGTATTTTCTTTGCAGGGTCGGCTCTACTCTTTTGAGTAGAGAGATGTCCGTTTTACAGGGGAGGTTCTGCCGGATTTCCGGTAGAATTCTCGTAAAACGTGATATCCAGTCGAACCCTAATTTTCGATTCTGTGTTGAATACTCTATATTGAATTCTAGGATTTCTGTTAGGGTTATTCTGATGTCGATTAATTATTTCTTGTTTAGTTGCGCCGAGACCGAGGGTTAGTGGACCAGGCCCGTCGGACCTGTCTCGTGGAGCGCATTAGGTGAGTTACTATATTATATATATATGTTTAGGATGCATGATTTAGAAAATGCATGTTTTATTTTGACTAAATATGCATAAATAATGTGATTTATATTCAAGTATATTTTTGGTATATAATAAATTATATACATGTTTTAATAATAAAATATATTTAAAATGTTTTTAAATATATTTTTAGTTTAATTCATGATTTGATTGGATTTATTTGACATATATATACTCAAAATATACCTGGTTTACGTTTGGTATATTTTCGGTATATATATGGTTTATATTGCTATTTCATTTATATTCATGCATCATTTATATTTGTGAATGAATGTTTTATTATTTATTAATGAAGGATATCAATAGAACGTGCTACCTAGTGGGCAGCACTAGGACCGAGTACGTACCGGTACGCCTATAGTATTTAGGCTTTATTACTGACTATTTGTGGATATCGATTTGATTATGATTATTGATATATGTGAGATGTGGTTTGTGGGTGTGATTGCTGGAGCTCGGTTGACCAAGTGTCTCGGGGCCAATCACACTGGCAGTCAGACTGCTGGAGCTCGGTTGACTTAGTGTCTCGGGGCCAGTCTACTGTCCATATGGATTAAGTGGATATATTTGGAATCAGTGAGCCTGTATGGCTAGAGTGTTGTTTAACACTATTTTTCTGAGGTTGCGATATTCTAGGGTTCTATGTGATCCTTCATAAAAGTTGATTTTCAGACAAAATATAAAAAATGATTTTTCTGCATCTGTATGAACTTGCCTGTATATATACATATTACTCATATACTGTTGACTGTATGCATTATCACTTAGAGTGTATGTATATATATTATAGTAATTCACTCAGTGAGGTCTGACTCCCCTCCGTTGACTATTTTTCAGGAGAGTCAACTTCTTCAGACCTCAGTAGCAGGTCGATACGCCGGATTTCTTCCGCCCCGGCTTCTTTATGTAAATTGTCTACTTGAGTCTTATTTATTTTATCTAGACACTGCAGTAGTTGTAAATTAAAGTATTGGATTTTATGTACTTTATTTTTAAAGAGATGTATTATAGTAAAACTGGATTTGTATAAAGATTATACATTTATGAGATTATATATGCGATGTGATGAGTTTTGAATTAAATCCAGTTGGTATGGATGATATTGTAATATTTATGATTTTTATTTTCCGCTGCATATTATATTTTTATGGTTATTATTGCATATTTATTTTATTTTTAGGCTTGCTACGGGTTCCGGATTCGAAAGAATTCCCGTTCCCTAGCGCCGGTCATGGCCCCTGTTTTGGGTCATGACAAAGTTGGTATCAGAGCGAAGTTCGTTTCAGAATGGAGTTCTGTGTCAGGGCTTAGTTTTGTGAGTTGTGGCCCTAGTTTTAAAGTTGTGTTTTCTGTTGGACTACTGCAGTGTATTAGGTTCGAGTATGTCTTGATGAGTATTCCTTGCTGTAGTTTTCAGCGTTATTCCTCTGTTGTCTGTTTTGTCTGAATCTTTCCGTTTGTCTTTTCAGAATGAGGAGGCGAGCGCGTGTCGCTCCACCGGTCGTTGAGGCCGAGGATGATGAGTCTTTTCAGGATGAGGTTTTACCTCCTGAGCCGCCAGTTAGACGTTGAGGTCGTGGCAGGGGTAGACCTCGAGGAGCGGCAGGTCGCCGTAGGCAGAGAGAGTTACAGGACGAGGAGCCTGTTGAGCCTGAGTTTGATGTTCCTGTTCCTCCAGTTGTTCAGCCTGTTCAGCCTGCCTATCAGCAGGGTATGTCTGACCCTGAGGCAGCTTTGTTCTATGCCAGAGTTGGCAGGATTGCTTTTGATGGTACTTCTGATCCTTTAGATTTTCTTCATGCGATTGAGACTAGGACTCGGACTGCTCATACCGAGTACCAGAGGATCATGATCGTTGAGTTGTCTGTCGAGGGACCAGCCTTGGATTGGTTTATTCAGATGATCCAGCCTTATATGATGACGATGACATGGGTTCAGTTTCGAGAGCGATTCATGAGGAGATTTTATCCAGAGCCTCTTCGTTTGAGCTATCGTCTCCGTTTGACTAGTATTTCTCGAGGAGATCGATCTGTAGAGGAGTATACCCGAGAGTTTCTTCGTCTGGATAGATATGCTGAGGATCTGATGCGAGATCAGTATTTCGCTGTTACTACGTATGTTACTGGTTTGGGTTCAGCTTTTGCTGGTATGCCTACAGCAGGTCTTACTCTCGAGTCGGTGATTGAGCTAGCTAAGGAGATTGAGCTGAGGTTAGATAGGCAGGGAGCGATGCCTGATTATTACCAGTTGGGAGTTCAGTCAAGTGGATCGCAGGCTACTCCATATTCGAGTTTTCTTGTTGGTTCGAGTAGTCAGCAGCGAGGTTCGACTCAGCAGAGTCAGAGACAGCAGCAGCGAGTGCATCGGAGCAGTAGACATGGTCATGGAGGTCAACATAGATCATTCAGATTTGGGTCAGGTGCTTCGAGCAGCAGCAGTGGTCGTAGTTCTGGATCAGCGGCCAGTGTTTGTCAGACTTATGGTAGAGTCCATCAGGGACCGTGTTATCTGACACCACTGACATGTTTCAGATGCGGGCAGACAGGACATTTTGCCAGATCGTGTCCTTATTCTGGTTATCAGCAGTAGCAGATTCCGCGATTCCCACAGCAGTCGATTGCTAGTGCAGCACCCGTGCCATTTCAGTTACCACCAGCCCAGCATCAGAGTTCTACTCAGTTTGTTCCACAGCAGAGTCGTGGTAGAGGTACTAGAGGAGGTGCTAGAGGCGTTGGCCAGGCTTCTACCAGTCAGCAGGGAGGTCGAGGCCAGGCCAGAGTTTTCCATCTGACTCAGCAGGATGCTCAGGTATCTAATGCAGTCGTGGCAGGTATTCTTTCTGTTTGTTACCTGGATGCTTTGGTTTTGTTTGATCCGGGTGCCACGCATTCGTTTGTTTCTCCTGTTTTTGCTTCTAAATCTTGTTGGCAAGCTTCGAGGATGGCTTTTCCTTTGTCTGTTGCCACTCCTCTGAGTGATTCTTTGGACACCGATATTGTTCTTTCTGGTTGTCCAGTTCTCGTGGGAGATAGAGAATTACCCGCTGATTTGATTTTGTTGGATGTGTTGGAGTTTGATGTTATTTTAGGAATGGATTGGTTATCCCAGCATTATGCCATGGTTGATTGCAGGAATAAGGAGGTGATTTTCAGAATTCCTGGTGAAGTAGAATTTAAGTTTGTTGGTGACAGGAGTTCAGCACCTCAGAATCTTATTTCTGCTATATCAGCTAGGAAGTTGTTGAGGAAAGGTTGTCAGGGGTTTTTGGCATTGGTCAGGGATACGTCAGTGGAGAAGTTGTCACTCACAGATGTTCCTGTTGCTTGTGAGTTTCCTGATGTTTTTCCCGAGGAGTTGCCAGGTTTACCACCTCATAGAGAGATTGAGTTCTGTATTGATGTGGTACCAGGTACTACTCCTATATCTATGCCACCTTATCGTATGGCTCCTGCAGAGTTGAGAGAGTTGAAGGAGCAATTGCAAGAGTTGTTGGATAAGGGTTTTATCAGACCTAGTGTTTCTCCTTGGGGTGCACCAGTCTTGTTTGTGAAGAAGAGGGATGGTACACTGAGACTGTGCATTGACTACAGAGAGCTTAATAAGGTGACGGTGAAGAACAAGTATCCTCTCCCGAGGATAGATGATTTGTTTGATCAGCTCCAGGGTGCACAATTCTTTTCTAAGGTCGACTTGAGGTCGGGTTATCATCAGCTGCGGATTAGTGAAGCTGATATTCCTAAGACAGCTTTCCGCACTAGATATGGTCATTATGAGTTTCTGGTGATGTCTTTTGGTTTGACTAATGCACCAGCAGCTTTTATGGACCTGATGAACAGAGTATTCAGACCGTATGTGGATCAGTTTGTAGTAGTCTTCATTGATGATATACTAGTATATTCGAGGCAGTTGAAGAAGCATGAGCAGAACTATCCCACACATGATCTGGAGATGGCTGCAGTGATCTTTGCTTTGAAGATTTGGAGACATTATTTGTACGGGTGACTTGTGAGATATTTACTGATCACAAGAGCCTTAAGTACATTTTTCAACAGCGAGATTTGAATTTGAGGTAGAGAAGATGGTTGGAACTGTTGAAGGATTATGATTGCGAGATTCTTTACCATCCGGGTAAGGCTAATGTGGTAGCAGATGCCTTGAGTAGGAAGTCTTCAGGTAGTCTTGCTCACATCGGTGTTGAGAGGAGACCATTGATCCAGGAATTGCATCTGATGGTGGATCAAGGTCTGATGATGAAGATCAGTAGATCAGGTGGACTGTTAGCTCAGTTTAAAGTACGATCTGTACTAAGGGATAGGATTAAAGCAGCTCAGAGCCGAGATCCTATTCTAGAAGAGCTTGCAGAGAATGTCAGAGCAGGGAAGTTCACTGATTTCACACTCAATGATGATGGTGTGTTGTGGATCAGTGGTAGATTGTGTGTTCCTGATGTGGATGATTTGAGAGAAGAGATTTTAGAGGAAGCACATTCTACAGCCTACAGCGTTCATCCTGGTGTTACTAAGATGTACCACAGTATCAGAGATCTATACTGGTGGGATGGATTGAAGAAGGATGTTGCTGATTATGTTGCTAAGTGCTTGACGTGTCAGCAAGTGAAAGCCGAACATCAGAAGCCTTCTGGGAAGCTTCAGCCTCTTCCTATTCCCGAGTGGAAGTGGGAAAGGATAGCTATGGATTTTGTGATCGGTTTACCTCGTTCGAAGGATGGATACGATTCCATCTGGGTGATTGTAGACAGATTGACGAAGTCTGCACATTTCTTGCCTGTGAAAGCCACATATTCAGTTGCTAGATTGGCGAAGTTGTACGTGAAGCATATTGTGTGCCTTCATGGAGTACCTGTGTCCATTGTGTCAGATAGAGGTTCAGTGTTCACTTCTCGTTTTTGGCAGAAGTTGCAAGAAGCGATGGGCACTAGGTTGGATTTCAGTACTGCTTTTCATCCTCAGACAGATGGTCAGTCTGAGAGGACGATCCAGACACTGGAAGATATGTTGAGGATGTGTGTCATGGATTTGAGAGGTAGCTGGGATGATCATTTGTCGCTTGTTGAGTTTGCATATAATAACAGCTACCATAGCAGTATTGGTATGGCACCATATGAAGCGTTGTATGGAAGGAAGTGTAGATCCCCGTTGAGTTGGGATGAGATTGGTGAGAGAGCTTTGACTGGACCAGAGATGGTTCAGGATGCTGTAGAGGAAGTCGCCGTGATCAAGCGCAGGGTAGAGACCGCAGTTAGCAGACAGAAGAGTTATGCGAATCCTAGGCGCAGAGATGTGGAGTTTCAGGTTGGAGATTTTATTTTTCTGAAAGTATCTCCGATGAAGGGTGTGATGAGATTTGGCAGGAAGGGTAAGTTAGCACCGAGATATATTGGACCGTTTGAGATTCTGGAGAGAGTTGGAACTGTTGCATATCGGTTGGATTTGCCTCCGAGTATGTCACAGGTGCATCCAGTATTTCATATCTCGATGTTGAGGAAGTATATCTCAGATCCTTCACATGTGTTGCAACCCGACAGTGTGGAAGTGAATGAAGATTTGACGTTTGTGGAAGAACCTGTGGCGATCATTGATTTTCAAGTTCGACAGTTGCGATCGAAGCAGATTCCAATGGTCAAGGTTCTGTGGCGTAGCGACAGAGTTGAAGAGCATACGTGGGAGACTGAAGCTGAGATGCGAGCTTCTTACCCGTATCTCTTTCCTTCCTGATTCTGTAATCTTGTTTTTGGAATTCGGGGACGAATTCTTGTAAGGGGGGAAGACTGTAATATCCCGTGTTTTTTTAAAAAATATTTTTACACTGTACCGGGATATACAGTGTCAATAATTTTTATGCATTATACGATATTTTTATGAGTTAATATGTATTTTAAACCTATTTTAATTACTGTCTATTATTTTCAGTGTTTTACGTAAAATTTTCCCGGGACTTTCATTTTCGGGGAAATTTTCACGTAAACAATGTATTATTAATTATTTTAAATGTATTTACGAGTTTGCATGAACTCATACATATTTTTAAATTATTAAATAAAGCCTGTGTGTGTATATTTATTTAATTAGGGTTTATTATTACCCTAATATTTTATTATTTATTTATTATTATTTGATTATTTTATTTATTATTAAATTATTAAAATTTATTATTTTATTATTAATTATTTATTAATATTTAATTATTTTAATTTATTTTATTTTTTTCTTTTTTCTTTTTTCTCTTTCTTTTCCTTTTTCTTTCTTTTTCTTTTTCTTTTTCTTTCCTTTTCTTTCTTTTTCTTTTTCTTCTTCTTCTTCTTTCTCTCCCGCGGGCGCCGACCACCACTATTTCTCACCACCGTTTCTCCCTCCTCCGGCCACCGTTTTCGACACCGCCGGTCTCTATCTTCTCCTTGAGCTCCGGTGAGTGTTATTCTAGCTTTGGTTTGAGCTAAAATGGTCTAGAATTGCTTAGGTTTTGATTTGAAGATTTCGGCCTCTTTGGGTTTTCGATTTTTTTGAGCTTTGATTTGGATGATTCATGGAAAATTCCTTCACAAATGTTGTTCCTGGTAGCTTAATCTTCATGTATGAATTTTTACAGAATTTTTGGAGGTTGTTTGGATTTTTGGGTATTTTTGAATATTTTAATATTATTTTCTAATTTTCGGAAATTAATTATTTAAATTATGAAATTGGAGTTTATGGTTGAATTAGGTGTTGAAATGAATTATAGAAATTTATTTGGAATTTTTATGAATTTCTAAGTATTTATTTTTAATTATTGAAGTTTATGTGATTTTGTAAAATTAAGTTAATTGTGTTTTAAATTGAATTTAATTGGTTAATTGAGTTTAATTATTAATATTATTAATAAATATGTTGAGAAAATTAATTTTGGATAATTGTATGATTTTTGGTGAATTTTTGAAGTAATTTAGGTATATATATATATATATAGGGGTATTTTGGTAATTTTACCCTAAATTGTCTAAAAATGTAATTTAATTGGTTTTAATATTTATTTAAGGTATAAAAATGATTTCTACAAAATATTTGGTATTTTTAACTAATTAAAACTATTTTTCGTGAATTATTTTCAATTATATATATAATATACGGTTTTTCTAATAAAATGAGTTTTAATCGATTTTTACAGTGTTTCAAGATTTATTATGTAATTTTTATTTATGAAATGTATTTTTATGATTTAAGGATATTTTTGGTATATTGGAATATATATTCTGTGTTTGTGGACCCCGATCGACAGATTGTAGTCTGGAGTCCGACCGAGGGGTTGTGATTGATTGTGGTGTTTATTTTTGAAGTGTATTTTCTTTGCAGGGTCGGCTCTACTCTTTTGAGTAGAGAGATGTCCGTTTTACAGGGGAGGTTCTGCCGGATTTCCGGTAGAATTCTCGTAAAACGTGATATCCAGTCGAACCCTAATTTTCGATTCTGTGTTGAATACTCTATATTGAATTCTAGGATTTCTGTTAGGGTTATTCTGATGTCGATTAATTATTTCTTGTTTAGTTGCGCCGAGACCGAGGGTTAGTGGACCAGGCCCGTCGGACCTGTCTCGTGGAGCGCATTAGGTGAGTTACTATATTATATATATATGTTTAGGATGCATGATTTAGAAAATGCATGTTTTATTTTGACTAAATATGCATAAATAATGTGATTTATATTCAAGTATATTTTTGGTATATAATAAATTATATACATGTTTTAATAATAAAATATATTTAAAATGTTTTTAAATATATTTTTAGTTTAATTCATGATTTGATTGGATTTATTTGACATATATATACTCAAAATATACCTGGTTTACGTTTGGTATATTTTCGGTATATATATGGTTTATATTGCTATTTCATTTATATTCATGCATCATTTATATTTGTGAATGAATGTTTTATTATTTATTAATGAAGGATATCAATAGAACGTGCTACCTAGTGGGCAGCACTAGGACCGAGTACGTACCGGTACGCCTATAGTATTTAGGCTTTATTACTGACTATTTGTGGATATCGATTTGATTATGATTATTGATATATGTGAGATGTGGTTTGTGGGTGTGATTGCTGGAGCTCGGTTGACCAAGTGTCTCGGGGCCAATCACACTGGCAGTCAGACTGCTGGAGCTCGGTTGACTTAGTGTCTCGGGGCCAGTCTACTGTCCATATGGATTAAGTGGATATATTTGGAATCAGTGAGCCTGTATGGCTAGAGTGTTGTTTAACACTATTTTTCTGAGGTTGCGATATTCTAGGGTTCTATGTGATCCTTCATAAAAGTTGATTTTCAGACAAAATATAAAAAATGATTTTTCTGCATCTGTATGAACTTGCCTGTATATATACATATTACTCATATACTGTTGACTGTATGCATTATCACTTAGAGTGTATGTATATATATTATAGTAATTCACTCAGTGAGGTCTGACTCCCCTCCGTTGACTATTTTTCAGGAGAGTCAACTTCTTCAGACCTCAGTAGCAGGTCGATACGCCGGATTTCTTCCGCCCCGGCTTCTTTATGTAAATTGTCTACTTGAGTCTTATTTATTTTATCTAGACACTGCAGTAGTTGTAAATTAAAGTATTGGATTTTATGTACTTTATTTTTAAAGAGATGTATTATAGTAAAACTGGATTTGTATAAAGATTATACATTTATGAGATTATATATGCGATGTGATGAGTTTTGAATTAAATCCAGTTGGTATGGATGATATTGTAATATTTATGATTTTTATTTTCCGCTGCATATTATATTTTTATGGTTATTATTGCATATTTATTTTATTTTTAGGCTTGCTACGGGTTCCGGATTCGAAAGAATTCCCGTTCCCTAGCGCCGGTCATGGCCCCTGTTTTGGGTCGTGACAAAGTTGGTATCAGAGCGAAGTTCGTTTCAGAATGGAGTTCTGTGTCAGGGCTTAGTTTTGTGAGTTGTGGCCCTAGTTTTAAAGTTGTGTTTTCTGTTGGACTACTGCAGTGTATTAGGTTCGAGTATGTCTTGATGAGTATTCCTTGCTGTAGTTTTCAGCGTTATTCCTCTGTTGTCTGTTTTGTCTGAATCTTTCCGTTTGTCTTTTCAGAATGAGGAGGCGAGCGCGTGTCGCTCCACCGGTCGTTGAGGCCGAGGATGATGAGTCTTTTCAGGATGAGGTTTTACCTCCTGAGCCGCCAGTTAGACGTTGAGGTCGTGGCAGGGGTAGACCTCGAGGAGCGGCAGGTCGCCGTAGGCAGAGAGAGTTACAGGACGAGGAGCCTGTTGAGCCTGAGTTTGATGTTCCTGTTCCTCCAGTTGTTCAGCCTGTTCAGCCTGCCTATCAGCAGGGTATGTCTGACCCTGAGGCAGCTTTGTTCTATGCCAGAGTTGGCAGGATTGCTTTTGATGGTACTTCTGATCCTTTAGATTTTCTTCATGCGATTGAGACTAGGACTCGGACTGCTCATACCGAGTACCAGAGGATCATGATCGTTGAGTTGTCTGTCGAGGGACCAGCCTTGGATTGGTTTATTCAGATGATCCAGCCTTATATGATGACGATGACATGGGTTCAGTTTCGAGAGCGATTCATGAGGAGATTTTATCCAGAGCCTCTTCGTTTGAGCTATCGTCTCCGTTTGACTAGTATTTCTCGAGGAGATCGATCTGTAGAGGAGTATACCCGAGAGTTTCTTCGTCTGGATAGATATGCTGAGGATCTGATGCGAGATCAGTATTTCGCTGTTACTACGTATGTTACTGGTTTGGGTTCAGCTTTTGCTGGTATGCCTACAGCAGGTCTTACTCTCGAGTCGGTGATTGAGCTAGCTAAGGAGATTGAGCTGAGGTTAGTTAGGCAGGGAGCGATGCCTGATTATTACCAGTTGGGAGTTCAGTCAAGTGGATCGCAGGCTACTCCATATTCGAGTTTTCTTGTTGGTTCGAGTAGTCAGCAGCGAGGTTCGACTCAGCAGAGTCAGAGACAGCAGCAGCGAGTGCATCGGAGCAGTAGACATGGTCATGGAGGTCAACATAGATCATTCAGATTTGGGTCAGGTGCTTCGAGCAGCAGCAGTGGTCGTAGTTCTGGATCAGCGGCCAGTGTTTGTCAGACTTATGGTAGAGTCCATCAGGGACCGTGTTATCTGACACCACTGACATGTTTCAGATGCGGGCAGACAGGACATTTTGCCAGATCGTGTCCTTATTCTGGTTATCAGCAGTAGCAGATTCCGCGATTCCCACAGCAGTCGATTGCTAGTGCAGCACCCGTGCCATTTCAGTTACCACCAGCCCAGCATCAGAGTTCTACTCAGTTTGTTCCACAGCAGAGTCGTGGTAGAGGTACTAGAGGAGGTGCTAGAGGCGTTGGCCAGGCTTCTACCAGTCAGCAGGGAGGTCGAGGCCAGGCCAGAGTTTTCCATCTGACTCAGCAGGATGCTCAGGTATCTAATGCAGTCGTGGCAGGTATTCTTTCTGTTTGTTACCTGGATGCTTTGGTTTTGTTTGATCCGGGTGCCACGCATTCGTTTGTTTCTCCTGTTTTTGCTTCTAAATCTTGTTGGCAAGCTTCGAGGATGGCTTTTCCTTTGTCTGTTGCCACTCCTCTGAGTGATTCTTTGGACACCGATATTGTTCTTTCTGGTTGTCCAGTTCTCGTGGGAGATAGAGAATTACCCGCTGATTTGATTTTGTTGGATGTGTTGGAGTTTGATGTTATTTTAGGAATGGATTGGTTATCCCAGCATTATGCCATGGTTGATTGCAGGAATAAGGAGGTGATTTTCAGAATTCCTGGTGAAGTAGAATTTAAGTTTGTTGGTGACAGGAGTTCAGCACCTCAGAATCTTATTTCTGCTATATCAGCTAGGAAGTTGTTGAGGAAAGGTTGTCAGGGGTTTTTGGCATTGGTCAGGGATACGTCAGTGGAGAAGTTGTCACTCACAGATGTTCCTGTTGCTTGTGAGTTTCCTGATGTTTTTCCCGAGGAGTTGCCAGGTTTACCACCTCATAGAGAGATTGAGTTCTGTATTGATGTGGTACCAGGTACTACTCCTATATCTATGCCACCTTATCGTATGGCTCCTGCAGAGTTGAGAGAGTTGAAGGAGCAATTGCAAGAGTTGTTGGATAAGGGTTTTATCAGACCTAGTGTTTCTCCTTGGGGTGCACCAGTCTTGTTTGTGAAGAAGAGGGATGGTACACTGAGACTGTGCATTGACTACAGAGAGCTTAATAAGGTGACGATGAAGAACAAGTATCCTCTCCCGAGGATAGATGATTTGTTTGATCAGCTCCAGGGTGCACAATTCTTTTCTAAGGTCGACTTGAGGTCGGGTTATCATCAGCTGCGGATTAGTGAAGCTGATATTCCTAAGACAGCTTTCCGCACTAGATATGGTCATTATGAGTTTCTGGTGATGTCTTTTGGTTTGACTAATGCACCAGCAGCTTTTATGGACCTGATGAACAGAGTATTCAGACCGTATGTGGATCAGTTTGTAGTAGTCTTCATTGATGATATACTAGTATATTCGAGGCAGTTGAAGAAGCATGAGCAGAACTATCCCACACATGATCTGGAGATGGCTGCAGTGATCTTTGCTTTGAAGATTTGGAGACATTATTTGTACGGGTGACTTGTGAGATATTTACTGATCACAAGAGCCTTAAGTACATTTTTCAACAGCGAGATTTGAATTTGAGGTAGAGAAGATGGTTGGAACTGTTGAAGGATTATGATTGCGAGATTCTTTACCATCCGGGTAAGGCTAATGTGGTAGCAGATGCCTTGAGTAGGAAGTCTTCAGGTAGTCTTGCTCACATCGGTGTTGAGAGGAGACCATTGATCCAGGAATTGCATCTGATGGTGGATCAAGGTCTGATGATGAAGATCAGTAGATCAGGTGGACTGTTAGCTCAGTTTAAAGTACGATCTGTACTAAGGGATAGGATTAAAGCAGCTCAGAGCCGAGATCCTATTCTAGAAGAGCTTGCAGAGAATGTCAGAGCAGGGAAGTTCACTGATTTCACACTCAATGATGATGGTGTGTTGTGGATCAGTGGTAGATTGTGTGTTCCTGATGTGGATGATTTGAGAGAAGAGATTTTAGAGGAAGCACATTCTACAGCCTACAGCGTTCATCCTGGTGTTACTAAGATGTACCACAGTATCAGAGATCTATACTGGTGGGATGGATTGAAGAAGGATGTTGCTGATTATGTTGCTAAGTGCTTGACGTGTCAGCAAGTGAAAGCCGAACATCAGAAGCCTTCTGGGAAGCTTCAGCCTCTTCCTATTCCCGAGTGGAAGTGGGAAAGGATAGCTATGGATTTTGTGATCGGTTTACCTCGTTCGAAGGATGGATACGATTCCATCTGGGTGATTGTAGACAGATTGACGAAGTCTGCACATTTCTTGCCTGTGAAAGCCACATATTCAGTTGCTAGATTGGCGAAGTTGTACGTGAAGCATATTGTGTGCCTTCATGGAGTACCTGTGTCCATTGTGTCAGATAGAGGTTCAGTGTTCACTTCTCGTTTTTGGCAGAAGTTGCAAGAAGCGATGGGCACTAGGTTGGATTTCAGTACTGCTTTTCATCCTCAGACAGATGGTCAGTCTGAGAGGACGATCCAGACACTGGAAGATATGTTGAGGATGTGTGTCATGGATTTGAGAGGTAGCTGGGATGATCATTTGTCGCTTGTTGAGTTTGCATATAATAACAGCTACCATAGCAGTATTGGTATGGCACCATATGAAGCGTTGTATGGAAGGAAGTGTAGATCCCCGTTGAGTTGGGATGAGATTGGTGAGAGAGCTTTGACTGGACCAGAGATGGTTCAGGATGCTGTAGAGGAAGTCACCGTGATCAAGCGCAGGGTAGAGACCGCAGTTAGCAGACAGAAGAGTTATGCGAATCCTAGGCGCAGAGATGTGGAGTTTCAGGTTGGAGATTTTATTTTTCTGAAAGTATCTCCGATGAAGGGTGTGATGAGATTTGGCAGGAAGGGTAAGTTAGCACCGAGATATATTGGACCGTTTGAGATTCTGGAGAGAGTTGGAACTGTTGCATATCGGTTGGATTTGCCTCCGAGTATGTCACAGGTGCATCCAGTATTTCATATCTCGATGTTGAGGAAGTATATCTCAGATCCTTCACATGTGTTGCAACCCGACAGTGTGGAAGTGAATGAAGATTTGACGTTTGTGGAAGAACCTGTGGCGATCGTTGATTTTCAAGTTCGACAGTTGCGATCGAAGCAGATTCCGATGGTCAAGGTTCTGTGGCGTAGCGATAGAGTTGAAGAGCATACGTGGGAGACTGAAGCTGAGATGCGAGCTTCTTACCCGTATCTCTTTCCTTCCTGATTCTGTAATCTTGTTTTTGGAATTCGGGGACGAATTCTTGTAAGGGGGGAAGACTGTAATATCCCGTGTTTTTTTAAAAAATATTTTTACACTGTACCGGGATATACAGTGTCAATAATTTTTATGCATTATACGATATTTTTATGAGTTAATATGTATTTTAAACCTATTTTAATTACTGTCTATTATTTTCAGTGTTTTACGTAAAATTTTCCCGGGACTTTCATTTTCGGGGAAATTTTCACGTAAACAATGTATTATTAATTATTTTAAATGTATTTACGAGTTTGCATGAACTCATACATATTTTTAAATTATTAAATAAAGTCTGTGTGTGTATATTTATTTAATTAGGGTTTATTATTACCCTAATATTTTATTATTTATTTATTATTATTTGATTATTTTATTTATTATTAAATTATTAAAATTTATTATTTTATTATTAATTATTTATTAATATTTAATTATTTTAATTTATTTTATTTTTTTCTTTTTTCTTTTTTCTCTTTCTTTTCCTTTTTCTTTCTTTTTCTTTTTCTTTTTCTTTCCTTTTCTTTCTTTTTCTTTTTCTTCTTCTTCTTCTTTCTCTCCCGCGGGCGCCGACCACCACTATTTCTCACCACCGTTTCTCCCTCCTCCGGCCACCGTTTTCGACACCGCCGGTCTCTATCTTCTCCTTGAGCTCCGGTGAGTGTTATTCTAGCTTTGGTTTGAGCTAAAATGGTCTAGAATTGCTTAGGTTTTGATTTGAAGATTTCGGCCTCTTTGGGTTTTCGATTTTTTTGAGCTTTGATTTGGATGATTCATGGAAAATTCCTTCACAAATGTTGTTCCTGGTAGCTTAATCTTCATGTATGAATTTTTACAGAATTTTTGGAGGTTTTTTGGATTTTTGGGTATTTTTGAATATTTTAATATTATTTTCTAATTTTCGGAAATTAATTATTTAAATTATGAAATTGGAGTTTATGGTTGAATTAGGTGTTGAAATGAATTATAGAAATTTATTTGGAATTTTTATGAATTTCTAAGTATTTATTTTTAATTATTGAAGTTTATGTGATTTTGTAAAATTAAGTTAATTGTGTTTTAAATTGAATTTAATTGGTTAATTGAGTTTAATTATTAATATTATTAATAAATATGTTGAGAAAATTAATTTTGGATAATTGTATGATTTTTGGTGAATTTTTGAAGTAATTTAGGTATATATATATATATAGGGGTATTTTGGTAATTTTACCCTAAATTGTCTAAAAATGTAATTTAATTGGTTTTAATATTTATTTAAGGTATAAAAATGATTTCTACAAAATATTTGGTATTTTTAACTAATTAAAACTATTTTTCGTGAATTATTTTCAATTATATATATAATATACGGTTTTTCTAATAAAATGAGTTTTAATCGATTTTTACAGTGTTTCAAGATTTATTATGTAATTTTTATTTATGAAATGTATTTTTATGATTTAAGGATATTTTTGGTATATTGGAATATATATTCTGTGTTTGTGGACCCCGGTCGACAGATTGTAGTCTGGAGTCCGACCGAGGGGTTGTGATTGATTGTGGTGTTTATTTTTGAAGTGTATTTTCTTTGCAGGGTCGGCTCTACTCTTTTGAGTAGAGAGATGTCCGTTTTACAGGGGAGGTTCTGCCGGATTTCCGGTAGAATTCTCGTAAAACGTGATATCCAGTCGAACCCTAATTTTCGATTCTGTGTTGAATACTCTATATTGAATTCTAGGATTTCTGTTAGGGTTATTCTGATGTCGATTAATTATTTCTTGTTTAGTTGCGCCGAGACCGAGGGTTAGTGGACCAGGCCCGTCGGACCTGTCTCGTGGAGCGCATTAGGTGAGTTACTATATTATATATATATGTTTAGGATGCATGATTTAGAAAATGCATGTTTTATTTTGACTAAATATGCATAAATAATGTGATTTATATTCAAGTATATTTTTGGTATATAATAAATTATATACATGTTTTAATAATAAAATATATTTAAAATGTTTTTAAATATATTTTTAGTTTAATTCATGATTTGATTGGATTTATTTGACATATATATACTCAAAATATACCTGGTTTACGTTTGGTATATTTTCGGTATATATATGGTTTATATTGCTATTTCATTTATATTCATGCATCATTTATATTTGTGAATGAATGTTTTATTATTTATTAATGAAGGATATCAATAGAACGTGCTACCTAGTGGGCAGCACTAGGACCGAGTACGTACCGGTACGCCTATAGTATTTAGGCTTTATTACTGACTATTTGTGGATATCGATTTGATTATGATTATTGATATATGTGAGATGTGGTTTGTGGGTGTGATTGCTGGAGCTCGGTTGACCAAGTGTCTCGGGGCCAATCACACTGGCAGTCAGACTGCTGGAGCTCGGTTGACTTAGTGTCTCGGGGCCAGTCTACTGTCCATATGGATTAAGTGGATATATTTGGAATCAGTGAGCCTGTATGGCTAGAGTGTTGTTTAACACTATTTTTCTGAGGTTGCGATATTCTAGGGTTCTATGTGATCCTTCATAAAAGTTGATTTTCAGACAAAATATAAAAAATGATTTTTCTGCATCTGTATGAACTTGCCTGTATATATACATATTACTCATATACTGTTGACTGTATGCATTATCACTTAGAGTGTATGTATATATATTATAGTAATTCACTCAGTGAGGTCTGACTCCCCTCCGTTGACTATTTTTCAGGAGAGTCAACTTCTTCAGACCTCAGTAGCAGGTCGATACGCCGGATTTCTTCCGCCCTGGCTTCTTTATGTAAATTGTCTACTTGAGTCTTATTTATTTTATCTAGACACTGCAGTAGTTGTAAATTAAAGTATTGGATTTTATGTACTTTATTTTTAAAGAGATGTATTATAGTAAAACTGGATTTGTATAAAGATTATACATTTATGAGATTATATATGCGATGTGATGAGTTTTGAATTAAATCCAGTTGGTATGGATGATATTGTAATATTTATGATTTTTATTTTCCGCTGCATATTATATTTTTATGGTTATTATTGCATATTTATTTTATTTTTAGGCTTGCTACGGGTTCCGGATTCGAAAGAATTCCCGTTCCCTAGCGCCGGTCATGGCCCCTGTTTTGGGTCGTGACAATTTTAGCTCAAACCAAAGCTAGGATCACACTCACCAGAGCTCAAGGAGAAGATAGAGACCGGCGGTGTCGAAAACGGTGGCCGGAGGAGGGAGAAACGGCGGTGAGAAAATGGTGGTCGGCGTCGGGCGCGGGAGAGAAAGAAGAAGAAGAAGAAAAAGAAAAAGAAAGAAAAGGAAAGAAAAAGAAAAAGAAAAAGAAAGAAAAAGGAAAAGAAAAAAAAAGAAAAAGAAAAAAAAATAAAATAAATTAAAATAATTAAATATTAATAAATAATTAATAATAAAATAATAAATTTTAATAATTTAATAATAATTAAAATAATCAAATAATAATAAATAAATAATAAAATATTAGGGTAATAATAAACCCTAATTAAATAAATATACACACACAGGCTTTATTTAATAATTTAAAAATATGTATGAGTTCATGCAAACCCGTAAATACATTTAAAATAATTAGTAATACATTGTTTACGTGGAAATTTCCCCGAAAATGAAAGTCCCGGGAAAATTTTACGTAAAATACTGAAAATAATAGACAGTAATTAAAATAAGTTTAAAATACATATTAACTCATAAAAATATCGTATAATGCATAAAAATTATTGACACTGTATATCCCGGTACAGTGTAAAAATATTTTTAAAAACACGGGATATTACAATAAATAAAACATATCTCATTTTTCTATGTAAAAAAAAAAATCTTTGTCAATTGAAGTATATTTTCTTAATATTATTAGTATATGATATAATCAAAATAGTATAATTTTTTAATATATAAGTATCTGAAACTCAAAATAGTATCCGAAATTCAAAATATTATCTGAAATTTAAAATAATATATAAAAATTAAAAATAGTATCTCAAACTTATAAATAAAGTATACTATCTGAATATTATATGTATGTGAAACTTTAAAATTGTATCTAATACTAAAAATAGTATATTATCTAAATATTATTCAAATATTTTCCTTCAACTAAAAGTATATTTTTTGAATAGCCTTCGTATCTAAAACTAAAAAATAAATGACATATACATATCAATTAATAAAAAATAAATGTATTCAATTAATTAAAATAAAAAATAAATAAAAATAATTGACATATGCATATCAATTAATTTGAATCCAAGTGTCCATCCTTAACTTATATTGTCTAGTTGTGTTAAAAATTAACAAAAATTATAAATTAAATTTTTTTACACAACAAACTTAAAAGTAATAAAGAATGATACTTAAAAATAGTATATTTTCTTAATATTATTTGTATGATACAATCAAAATAGTATATTTTCTAAATATTATTCATATTTAAAACTCAAAAAATAATATTTTCTTAATATTGTTCATATATAAAATTCAAAAGAATATCTGAAACTCAAAATAGTATCGAAAACTCAAAATAATATCTGAAACTTAAAATAATATCTGAAACTCAAAACAATATCGAAAACTCAAACAATATATGAAAATGATAAATAATTATCTGAATATTTTCTTACAACGAAAAATATATTTTTTGAATATTATTTCTATTTGAAACTCAAAATAATATCTGAAATTGAAAACATTATTTGAATATGATAATTTGAGTAAGTATATATTGTTAAAAAAAATTATTAGAGAAATAGTTTCCCTTGAGTAATAAATTGCAAATATAATTGTATTTAATTAATTAAAATAAATAAATAAATAAAAAGAATTGATATATACATATCAATTAATTTGAATTCAAATGCCCATCTTTTTTCAAATGTATGAAACTTGAATATATTTTTCATTTATTTCAATTATTATTTGTGTATTTTAGTTTATTGTACGCAAATAAAATGAATAACATAAGGATAACAGAAAATAAAAAAAAAAGAAATTTTAAAAATAAATATAATGAAAAATGAAAAAATGAGGATAACGGATAATAAGAAAAAATAGAGAAAAAATAAAAACAAATAAAAAATTAAAAATAAGGAAAAAATTAATTTTTTTTGAAAAAAAAAGGATAATAGAAAATAAAAAAGGAAAAAATAAAAATAAATAAAAAGAGAAAAAATTAAAAAATAAATATAAGGATAAAATCAAAATGAAAAAATAAGGGTGACAGACAATAAGAAAAAATAAGAAAAAAAATTAAAAAAAGGAAAAAAATATAGATAAGCAAAAATAAAAAAGTGAAAAAATAAAAAATAAAAAAAAATAAAAAAAATAAGGATAACAGAGAAAAATAAAAAAAAGGAATAAACAAAAATAAAATACAAATTAAAATTAAAAGAAGGATAACGGAAAAAAATAAAAATAAAGATAAAATAAAAATTAAAAATAAAAGAAAAGAGAGAAAATAAAAAAAATTATAAAGGAACAAAAAATACAAAAGAGATAAAAATAAAAAATAAAAAATAAAAAAAGGTACTCTTAAAAATAAAAATAATACTCATATAATTAAAAAAAATAAAGCATTTTAATAAAATCTAAAACCCAAAATATGTACATTTATATAATTTTTTAAAAAATTATTTTCACATCATGAACTATAATATCAGGATCTACGTTGTATATCATTATTCATAAATAAACTAAAGTGGTAAGAGAACTCAATGTTTGTATGTGGTTGATATTTAGGAGACTTGCAGCTGCTTTCCAAGATGAAATTTCAATGTAGCTAATTTGTTCACGGAATCAATTTCAATGTAGCTAATTTGTTCACGGAATCAATTTCAATGTATACTAAAAATAGTATATTATTTAAATATTATTTAAATATTTTTTTTCAACTAAAAATATATTTTTTGAATATTATTCATATTTGAAACTAAAAAATAAATGACATATGCTTATCAATTAACAAAAAATAAATGTATTTAATTAATTAAAATAAAAAAATAAAAATATTTAATATATACATATCAATTAATTTGAAGTCAAGTGCTCACCCTTAATCTATATTGTCCAATTGTGTTAAAAATTAATTAAAATTATTCATTAAAATTTTTGTTACACGATAAGCTTAAAAAGTAATAAAGAATAATACTTAAAAATAGTATATTTTCTTAAAATTATTCGTATGATACATTTAAAATAATATATTTTCTGAATATTATTTGTATCTCAAACTCAAAATAGTATTTGAAACTCAAAACAGTATATTTTTTTGAATGTTATTCGTATTTAAAACTCAAAACAATATCCAAAACTCAAAATAGTATTGGAAACTCAAAATAATATCTGAAAATGATAAATAATTATTTGAATATTATTTAAATATTTTCCTGCAACCAAAAATATATTTTATGAATATTATTCGTATTTAAATCTCAAAACAGTATCTGAAACTGAAAAACATTATTTGAATATGATAATTTGAGTAAGTATTTATTGTTAAAAAATTAACAAAGAAATAGTTGCCCTTAAGTAATAAATTTCAAATATAATTGTATTCAATTAATTAAAATAAATAAATAAAAATAATTGATAGATACATATCAATTAATTTGAATTTAAGTGCCCATCGTTTTTCAAGTGTATGAAACTTGAAAATATTTTTCATTTATTTCAATTATTATTTGTATATTTTAGTTTATTGTCCGTAAATAAAATGAATAAAATAAGAATAACATAAAATAAGAAAAATAAGAAAAAATAAAAATAAATAAAAATAGAGAAATTTTAAAAATACATATAATGATAAAGTAAAAAATGAAAAAATGAGGATAACAGATAATAAGAAAAAATAAAGAAAAAATAAAAATATATAAAAATAAGAAAAAATAAAATAATTTTGAAAAAAAAAGAAATATAAAAAATAAAAATAAGGATAATAGAAAATAAAAATAAATAAAAAGATAGAAAATTAAAAAAATAAACATAAGGATAAAATGAAAAATGAAAAAAATAAGGATAATAGAGAATAAGAAAAAAAAAAAGAAAGAAAAAAATTATAAAAAAAAGAAAGATTTAAAAAAGAGAAAATAAAGAAAAATTTTTTAAAAAAAAAGATAACAAAGAAAAATAGAAAAAAATAAGAAAATAATAAAAAATGAGGATAAAATAAAAAATTAAAAAAATTAAAAAAAACATAGAAAAGTAAAAAATAAAAAATAAAAAATAAAATTAAAATTAAAATTAAAAAAGTGAGAAAATAAAAAAAATGAAGGAATAAGGAGAATTAAAAAGGAGTAAAAATGAAAAAAAAAAAAAAGTACTCTTAAAAATAAAAACAGTACGCACATAATTAATGATTAAAAGGAAGCATTTTGAGAAAATCTGAATCCCAAAAGATATATATATTTGTGTAATAAGGAAAATAAAAAAGGAGGTAAAAATTAAAAAATATATATTCTTAAAAATAAAAACGGTACTCATATAATTAATGATAAAAATACAAATTTTATAGAAATATGAATCCCAACGTAATTTTCTCTTATCACAGTTTACGATATCGTGACTCACAATATTTATCTATCGTTATTAATAATAAGAAAAAGTGGTAAGATAACTTAATGTTTGTATGTGGTTGATACTTAGAAGACTTTAGCACGCCAAGCCACCTTGCAGCTGCTTTCCAAGATGAAATTTCGTAGCTAATTTGTTCACGGAATCCATTGACCAGTTGTCTTGAGGTTAAATCTGGTCCAATAATGATTCATATTGGAAGCAATCAATCATGATGACCTTAGAAGGGTTTTCTCTTCTCAGCTGAATCAATCATAGCAATCCACATTTGATAATCGAAAACTGATATCTTGAACCATTTGATAAAATTTTGATGAAAAATTTATACCAAAACTGAATTAAACCCATTCTTAATTGTTAAAAAAATAATTAATTTTCTATAAAAAAAATTTATCATAATTCTTACATCCTTTGTAACTAATCAATCGGTGGAGCAGGATAATTTGTTTGAAAGTATATTTTTTATAAGAAAAATAGTATAATTATTGTTTTTAGATATTTTTATAAATTTCATAAAAAAAGAGTTAAAATTAAATTAATTAATATTTATAATTTAATTATTAATTGAATTTAAAAAATGATATCAAATTAATTTTTGTGTAGATAAAAGTATTAATATTAAAAATATTGAATAAATAAAATGTCATAGGTCAAATAAAAAAATTTATTAAAATTGTAATAAATTATTATAAATTCGATAGGATTGTAATATTTAGATTGTTATATAGAGAAAATATAACTTTTATTATTTTTAAAATTTTTATTCACAAATAACTAATGATTTTTTTATTATCTTATAATTAGTTATGACTATAATATTTTTTTTATATGAAATCAGTTTTAAATTAATTATAACAAATATTAAAGTAATATCATATAATTTTTTAAATAAAATATTTATAAAAATTACAATAAATTATAACTATTTTAAGTTAATATCAAATTATTATATAAATAAATAATACTATTATTATTTTTAAACTTTTTATTTAATAATAATAATATGTTTAATAATTTATTTACTATTTATCACTAATTAAGTAAATTTTTTATTCACGTATGAAACATGTAGTTGTGTACTAATATATATATATATATATACACACAACTAGCATCCCTAGATTTTGCATTTCATTTCATTAATATTTGACTAATTAACACAACTTCATATGTACATAAATTTCATATAAATATATTGTAATACCCTATATATTTATTTATTTAAATAAAAGGATTTTTAAATAGTGTTATTAATAATTACTTTTGCATGATATTATATTTATGTTAATATAATTTTAGGGTTATTAATTTATGTGAGTATTATTTATTTATTATCTAGAATTTTATTTGTCTATTATTATCATTACTATTTTAAACTATATTAAATTTTATGGTTATTTATGTGCTACTATAAACATGCATATATACATATTTATATGTATATATATATATATATATTTATTCACACTTATATATATATATATATATATATATATATATATATAGGGTTAAATATTATTTTAGATGTGTGTATATTAAAATAATTTGTGTATATATATATGTGTATGTAGTATATGTATATATATATATCAATATTTACCTATACACACATACATGCATAATTATATATTAATAGTTTATAATATAATATATATATATATATATATATATATATATATATATATATAAGTATACATATAGAGAAATGGACCAAAACCGAGACAACAAAAACAAAAAGAAAAAAAAATGCAAACAGGAAACAAGAAGCTTCCCGAGCCCTGCACCCTCTCCCTCTCCGTCCCTCACCATCTCTCCCTTCTTCTTCACTACGTCGTTCGTCCTGCCACCACCAAAAATGCCATTGCCGCCGCGGGAAGGAGCTTCAGGAGGTGCTACTGTCGCTGCCTCCCGTTTTCTTCCTCTGTCAGCTCGAACCCAAGCTGATCCGGTGCCACCCAAGCTTCCCCAACTTCCCTCATCCTCTTAGGTGTCCGTCCAAGCCAAGGGCCGCCGCTGCAACTCACCTCCGGTGCCGGAATTGAAGGTTGAAGGTGAGTTGCTCAGTGTTGTTTTTAGGTTGCTATCAGGTTGTTTTCTGGTTGTTAATCGAATTTGAATGTTGATTTTAGGTTGTTCTTAGCTATATGTTGGATTATGCCGCTAAATTGCTTCAATTCAAATTTTTAAACATTTTTTCTTAATTTTCCTTAATTTACAGAATTTTTGCATAATTTTATTTAATTTTCTTAGTTGATTTATTGGATTTTATTTGGTTTAATTAGTAAAATTAGAGTAATTATAGTTAATTGTTTTTGGTATATTAATTTTACTTAAGGTTTAGAATTTTTGGTGTTAATTAGAGGTATATATAAATTTTAGGTATTTAATGGGTAATTATGTTAATTTCGAAAATTATTGTGAAAAATTATAAAATTTTAATAATTAAAGTTATTAGTGAATGTTAATAATTTTAGAACTCAAATTATAATTTTTGAGATTTTTATACTATTTTTATAAATATTTTTGAGTTTATGTCAAATATGATTTTTAGGTCAAATTATATTTTTAGAAGAAATTATTGGTTGATTTTATGTTTTAATTATATTAGGAAGATTAGTTTTGAGAAAATAAATTTTTGGGGTGATTAAATAATTTTAAGGAATTATTTTTAGTACTAATAATACATTATGTAATTCATGTATTTAGGGGTAAAAATGTAATTTTACACTAATTATAGTTAAATATATATTTTAGTTAGTTTTATTAATAATTAAGGGGTTTAAACAATTTGTATAAATTAATTGATATTTTTAATTAAGTAGTGTTAATTTTGAATATTAATTCCAAATATTATATATATATATATATATATATATATATATATATATATAATAATGAAATACAAAATTTAGGCTATTATATATATATAATACATTATAATGGTTTTAATTTAGGCTTTAATTATATTTTAATAATGAAATACAAAATTTAGTCATTTAATTTTTTTTGAATAATTGAGATTTTATATATTTTATTTATTTTTAGTATATATGTATGTGAAATATGTATTTTGAGAAATAAATGCTATTAATTCTTGATATTTTGTTGAGTTGTGATCTCGGTCGGGGCTAAATGTAGTTTTGGGAGCCCGACTCGAGTGTGGATGTTTGTGGATATTAGAAGTGCATTTTTATACAGGTCTGGCTCTACCTTTGGTAGAGAGATGTCCGTTTCACAGAGGAGACTCTGTCGAAATTTCGGTAGATTTTCTCGTAAAACGTAATATTCGTTATGAATTTCTACCATTAGTTAGGTTAAATCCTGTCCAGTCTTCCTCAAGTCAACCTATCATTTTACCATTTTGTTGATTTATGATTTCAATTCCATAGTCATGTTTTAAAATCGATTTGTTATTTTCTTTCTAGAGCATATCGGAGCAGAAACCGTGAGACAGAGGCAGACGCGTGGTCATCAGCCTTCGCATTCATCTTATAAGTTAATAGAACGATCTGTGCGTGTGTTTTAATTAGCAAATGCGTGCGCTAATATTCTAATATTGATTATATGGTTTATTTAATTTAATGTTGCTATTTAAGATTTAAATGCATTTTATTTATTAAAAATCGATTTTGAGAAATTTTGGTAGAATGGGCTACCTAGTGGGTCTCACCAGGACCGTGTGCACATGGTAGAGATTGAGAGGTGGATCCGTAATATATATGATTGATGAAGATGAAACTAGGACGGGTGTCTCGGTGGAAACCTTTGCTTTCGAAGACCGCTAGTGATTGTAAGGATGATAATAGACTGGGATGGGTGCCTCGGTCGATGCCTTTGCTCTCGGGGACCGCCAGTGTCATATATTTAGATTAAGTGGATGGCTACGACTTGGTGCCTCGGTTGATGCCTTTACTCTCGGGGACCGATAGTCTAGTTAGAATAAGTGGGCCCAGTTGATCATTTAAATTTTTGGGTTTAGAGTTTTACCGGGATTTTTCAAAAGCTATACTTATACATTATAAATTATTTTCACTATAAATACATATAGTTTTCAAAAAGGTTTTCAAACCGTACAGCTCTTTTATTGACTTACTCAGTGAGGTCTGATTCCCCTCAATTTATTTTTTTTCAGGAGCTTGGGAGTTCGACCTCAGACTACCTCCATGCCAGGTTTCTTCTTCACCGGTTATTTTATGTAGGTCATTGTAAACTGTACTGTTATATTATTCTAGGATACTGCAGTAGTATATGTACTAAGAATTGTATGGTTTAAGTATATTTGTGTAATTTATTTATATAAACCACGCTTATGTATAAAGATTTAAGTTTGATTTATAATATGGGACGTTGAAACACATTTTTATTAAGCACTTGAATTGTTATTTCTAAGAAAAATCAATTTGATAATGTATTCCGTTTTAAAATAAGATTTTAAATTGTAAGGTGTTGTTTGTTCTTTCTTTTAGGCTTATTATGGATTTCGGAGGTTTTATGCCTATCCATTTTCTAGTACCGGTCACGTGCCCTCGGATTCGGGTCGTGACATATATTATGTCTTTAATTTGAAGCAAAATTTTATAAATTTATACTTACATATTGCAAGTTGGAATTGTAATTTTCAATTATTTGCTTTTCGTATTAAAGTAAAAAAGTAAAATATTATTGAATTAAAATTACTACATCTGCAGATTTCAGAATTAATTAAAATCTCATCATTACTAGATTTCATTTTAAGTACTAAAAATCCACATTTGGTGAACTGATATGTTGAACCATTTGATAAAATTTTGATAAAAAATTTCAACCAAAACTAAATCAAACCCATTCTTAATTGTTAAAAAATAATTAATCTAAACTATATATATATATATATATATATATATATATATATATATATATATATATATATATATATATATATATATATAAGTATGAATAAAGGGAAAACAAATTTTGGAGGAAAAAAGACATGTATGTTTTATACAATGACATAAATAGTCTTGTTTCATTTTTGAAAATTTCAAAACTAATGAAAATGATTTGAGTTTGTATTTTGAAATTTAAACTTTTATAACTCACATAGATTTAATTTAAAATGAAATAATTTATATTGTTTTTATCATCAAATTTAAATAAAATATATAAATTATAAAATTGTCATCATAAGGTCCATATATACCTATTTGTGAAAAATCATATTCAAATATTAATTTTTTTTATATTTTTGTAATACATATTAAATAATTAAAAATATTATAAAGTGATAAAAAATAATAAATGCATATAAATTATGGCTAATCTTTCATATTGAATTTTATCTTGGTATTTAAATCTTTTATTGTTCTTATACTCTCCATTTGAACATATAGATATTTAATCTCATGCACCAGCTAATTGGGAAGAAAAAAAAAATAGAATATTACTTGATGGGAAATCAAAAATAATAACATGGGTTATCAATTGGTGAAACTTAGAAAAGAGATGAATTTTTTGGACAACAAATAAAATGTTTATATCTATATTATCTATAAATTTATACAATATATGAGGTAATTTTTTAATAAAAATATTTTATTTTACAAATTCAGATAAAGTAGTTATACTATTTTAAACATCTATTACATATGAAAAAAATTAGATTGAAAAAAAAAACTTTTATTTTAAGTTAAATATGTATTTTGAATTCCTATACAAATAATAAATGATGTAGTTTAATTTATACTAATACTCACAGTAAATTTTTATTTTATATTGAATAGATATTTTAAATTTTAAATCTGTAAATAATTAGTAAAGTAATTTAATTTATAAGCAAATTTTATAACTAAACATGTTAAATATACAAGTAACTAATAAAATGATTGAGTTACAAAATAAATTTTGTAAAGATTAAAACTTTGTTTATGAATTACTCTTCTTTCTATTAATATTATTTAATTATAAAATTAAAAATTAGTTAATAACTATTACTCTGTTTAATTTTAAATGAAACATAATAATAACAAACCAAATGTTTGTATTTTTTACATTTAGATTTTTTTTCTTTTTTTTATTTATTTTGCTAAGTATTGTTTCTATTTTTTAGTAGGCTAAAAAAATTAAATATGTGTATGTGTAACCTATCTATATGTGATTGGAAACTTAACATTTGAAAACATTTAACAAATAACTATAATATTCACTCTAAATATTAAAATAGAAAAGTTTTAATGTATATTTAATTTCTATTTTCTATTTATAAATGCAATATTACAATTCACAAATAATTAAGAAAAAAAAGTTTGTTCTTTCATATTTCATAATAACTGATTTTCGGAACTCTTTAATTTGGTATCCTACAATTCACGAATAAAAGACAAAATGAGAGGTGGGAAGAGTCCCCACAAATACTCTGATACCTAAGTTAGAGAAAAGAAGTAGGGGAATATGGAACAATTAGAATATGTGAGAATGAGATGCCTCTATGTGAGCGATATGAGGTCCTATTTATAATAATACTTAAACATGAGAAGAGTCGGATTCCTTGTGAGATAGGAATCCTAATACTGATAGGAGAATGTTCCCTTTTTACTTAGAATTACTCTTTGGAGTATAGTCCTTTTCCTGGACAAATTTTGTTACTTTCCTAATCCGAGTGTTCTGTTTAGGAAATAAAGATCTTTTAATTAGACAGAAATATATATAGACCGTATCATTTCATATTATTGTTCTTATTTTAATTTGTTTACACTATGATTAATAAAGAATATATAATTGTATTGTATAATAAAGAAAGCAAAAAAAATTCAAAATAAAGATTTTATTTTTTTCACAATTATTTATGTTTATTTTTCTTATTTATTTTCTTATTTTATATTTATTATTTAGTCATTTTACTTCTTAACTTATTTATATTATAAATATAATTATTTAACAATAATATATATTATGTGCAACCCCGTAAGAAAAAAAACTAGTTTTCTACAAAAAAAATTCACATTTTTATCAGAATTTTCGCATCTTTTGCTACTAATCAAGCAATGAAGTAGGATGTTATGTGCCAATTTCAACTAAGGTTTTTTTTTTTTTTTTTTTTTTTTTTTTTGATATGGTTTATTTTATCTCCAATGTTTTCAGAATGTCTATACTATTATTCATTATAACCCAACCATGTTTTGAACCGTTGCTTGAACAGTATTTTTCCATTTTTCAGCGTTCGAACAACTGTTCAAATGGCATACAACCTAACAGTAATTTGGATGGTTGTTAAATGAGGGGTCCACTTTAATTTAGTTTTTTTTTAATTGTCAGAAATAAAAAAAAATCAAACATAAATAAAAAAAATCAAAGGTACAACATCAACTTTAGATTATGATAAAAGGTTTAATTCTTTTAAATACCATGCAACCCGATATTCTTAAAATAAAAATAGAAATGCAAACATTTGGATTCGTGTATTCAGATTCGAATCTCTCATGTACTATTAAGAGTTATTTAATCACTAAATCAAGATTCACTGATAATTAAAAGTTTAAATGGGCTCTTTCTTTTTTTTTTTTTTAATTTTCTTTTAAGGTCAAATATACTTAATAGATTAATGTTTGAATATTGATATGAAGGTATCCGCTTTGTTACGGTGTTGTATAAGATAATGTAATAAATAATTATTGAATTTTTTTTCAGAAATAATTTTGTTTGTAAAAAATATTTCAGAAAATAAATTTTTGTCGTTGTTTGCCTATTATATTCATACAATATTTTTTGTATAGTATCTAATATATTAATTAAAAATGGCAACAATAGTATTTTTATTCTATTTTTTATTATGAATAGTGTTTTCTTTCAATGTTTTATTTTATTTTGTTAGAAATTTAAAAAAAAATGGATCAATTTTGGCATTAACCTATTGATATGAAGAAAAAATCATTAATTTTTTTACAGATTTATCTTAACTTTTAAAATTCAATAAAATACTTTAATTTATTTAATTATTTATAATATATTTTAATTAAAATTAATAATACTAACTCTTTCTCTTTCTTCTGCTTTTTCTCTTCATTCTCTCTACAACCTTCTTATTATAATGGTGTTTTTTAAATAATCATCTAATTATATGACGCTGCTAAGTGTGTTTTAAATTATTAAATTAAAATTAAAAAAGCACTGTTTAAATAATTATCATTATCGGAGCTTGGAGTTAAGGTACACATTTTCATTGGAATCCCAAAAATCTGAAATTCTGCCAAAATATTTAATGCCTTTTGCAAAACAATTTGAAAGCAAAAGGTATTAAATATTTTGATAGAATTTCAAATATTTGGGATTCTAATGAAAATGTGTAGCTCAGTTAAACTGTTTGAAAGCAAAAGGCATTAAATATTTTGGCAGAATTTCAAATATTTGGGATTCTAATGAAAATGTGTGGCTCAACTGCTTTCAAACAGTTTGGACATAACATGATTGAAATTGAATGCATCCACGTATCAAATCTTTGGTAAAAAAAAAAAAAATCACACTTTTTCTTTTTCTTTTTTGAAAGATACACAATTTTTTTTTTCAATTTATGTTAGAAACTAGTGTGTATATATATATAGTTTTACAACTAGCATCCCTAGATTCTGCATTCCGTTTCATTAATATTTGACTAATTAGCATAATAACTTCATATGTGCATAAATTTCATATAAATATATTATATCTTTAATTTGAAGCAAAATTGTGTAAATATATACTTACATATTGCAAGTTGGAATTGTAACTTTCAAGTATTTATTTTTCGTATTAAAGTAAAAAAACAGTATAATATTGATAAAAATAATATTCAATTAAAGAATAAGTTTTCTAATAACATTTTTATTGGTTTCCACTTCGGACAGACATACTAAATTAAAAATTTGTTCAATTTATAAAATATATTTTATAAAAGATCCTTTAGGATCTTTGAGTAAATAAATAAACAATCTCGTAATATATCAATAAAAAATACATAAATATTATATTTTTAAATAAAAATTAGATATAAGTTAAGTGTTGTTTATTTTTTTTTTATTAAGATCAAATTTTCATATTATTATTATTTTATTTATTTAAATGTCACTTTTGCATGATTATATGTTTATAAAATAAAATAATAAAATATATTAAACAAGATATTTCTACAAGTGATAAATTATAGTTGAATATTCCGTTGTTTCAGTTTTTGAAACTCACTGAATTTTTAAAACAGTGAGAAAAAGTATGTGGAAAGGTTCGAATCAATGAACTCTTGAACTAAAATAAAGACACTTTTCAACAAACCACACACACACATATATATATATATATATTCAGTTTGTATTTCTTAGGAAATGAAAAGGTATAAGGTCTTCGAAATCTATAGTGAGTCTTAAAGAAAGAAAAAAATAAAACCTTATAATTTTAAAACTTTATTTTAAAATAGAGCACATTATCAAACTGATTTTTCTAAAATTAAAACATAATTGAGTACATAATTAAAATATTTCCAGCATCACATATATAAATCAAACTTAAATCATTATACATAAACGTGGTGCATATAAATAAAATACACAAATATACTTAAGTCATACAATTCATAGTACAGTTACTACTGCAGCTTCATAGAACATTACAACATGATACGAACCCTACCTATAACAGAGATAGAACGCGCATCCAACTTTGAAATCTTGCGCAAGGATCATCAAGGATAGGTTGTGAAGATGGAGCTAAACCCCTTGCTTATTAATTTGAAGCAAGATACTTAGCTATTATAAGATGAACAATCACACAATTCTAAATTTAATCTAACCTAGCAATTGTAATGAAAGGTAGAAGTGAAACAATTCAAGTAAACTTGCAAAGTTTCAAAAGAACAAAGTTTAAGGAAAAACCTCACTTTTAATATTTCAATGCTTCTTAAATTCGTATGTCATAGGGTTAGCCCTTATATAGACATGTAAACAACCTAATCCTTAAAGGAAAAAGTTCTATTCCTTATTCCCAAAGATACCTATATAGGAAAATCCTTAATTAAAGAATTTCTTTTAAAATAGGACAACTAATGACAACTCATCTTTGAAAAGTCAAAATTGACAACTCATTACAATTCATGACAACTAAGCAAAATGACAACTCATGATAACTAAACATTAAAGCATGTCATGTCACATGCCATGTCATATGTTGACCATTGACCATTGACTTTGACTTGTTGACTTTGACTTGGAATATTCTTGAATCTTCTCACATCTTCTAGAATCTTCTTGAATCTTCCTTATTGACTCCAAAATAGGAAAATAAATCAAAATTCATCCAATCAAGCTAATTAATTTTAGAATAGGAAATTAAGCTAATTAGCTTGAATTCTTCATATTCAGGTGTTGTTGATCCCTTTTAGGGTTCATATTCTTCCCTCCCTCTTGAAGATGATTCGCCCTCGAATCATAGCCATCTTCTAGAGTTGATAAATGTGTAAATCCTCCAGGGTCAAACAGAAAATTCTTGGTTGAAAACTTTATCTTTACAATAAGTATTGCAACACTTGTTCTATGGATGAAGTATGCCAACATGATAAACCTGTTTGAAACAACAAAACTGGGCAATTGATGAATAATTTGGTTAGTGATAAACAAAACATCCTTGTACATAGGTACAAGTATAGGTTACATCACATCACTCATTTTTGTACAATCATTTATTTTCTTTTCACTCATGACTGACTGACTTGTTTTCTCTCACAAAGTGTTTCCCATTTTCCTCACTTTTCTCACTCAACTCATTTGTAGCACTTGGCTCACTTTTTCCTTTTCTCTCAACTTCATAGGTTTCCCTCCCCAAAGCATTCCTTAATGAAGATGGAAACTCTTCACTTTGTTGATTAGTGCACATGTCTTCAATAATTGCCTTTGGTGGTGAAGTTTCAATTTGGCACTCTTCCTCATTGTCCTTTTTCTCAACTAGTTGCTCAACCAATTCACTGACTTCAACACCTTCACTTTCCTTGGATTCACACACCATTATTGTCTCCTCATAAGAACCCACTTGCTTTTCAAACTCCAAAGCAAGTTCAATTACAACCTTCAAAGAGATAGAAGGTTTTAATTGCACTTCTTTCTTCAATCTCTTAGCAATATCACACTTAAGCCCACTAATGAATTTTGCAACTTTCCTCCTTTCGAATTCACCTACATCACTTGCAATTACAAATAACTTAAACTTTTTAATGTAATCATTAACGCATAATTCATCACCTTGTTTAAGCCTTTGTAATTTAAGATGAAATTTATCCCTAACTTCAGAAGGAATAAAATGTCTAGTCATTAACCTCTTAATGACCTCCCAATTTTTAATCTCACTAAGCCCATTCATGCTCCATGATGCCCTCAAATCTTCCCACCATATAGCAGCATCACCCAAAAATTTACAAGAAGCAACTTTACACTTTTGGAAATCACTTAATTCAAGAGAGTCAAATATTTCCTCTATTTGTTGCATCCATTCCAAATAAATATAAGGATCATCCCCACCAAGAAAATAAGGCATGTCCATAATAACCACACACAAAGATAATTTAGAAAAAAAATAGAAAAGAAATCCTCACAAAACACTCCCTTACGTGTTTACACTCAAGGATGTGAATGCTCTCGTGTTTCACTCAAATTTTTTTTTTCAATTTATGAAGAATTGAGAAGAAGAAAAGAATATATAATAAATGAAAATTAAAGGATACGTAACCAAACCTTGAAGTTTGGCTCTGATACCAAACTGATATGAACCCTACCTATAACAGAGATAGAACGCGCATCCAACTTTGAAATCTTGCCCAAGGATCATCAAGGATAGGTTGTGAAGATGGAGCTAAACCACCTTGCTTATTAATTTGAAGCAAGATACTTAGCTATTATAAGATGAACAATCACACAATTCTAAGTTTAATCTAACCTAGCAATTATAATGAAAGGTAGAAGTGAAACAATTCAAGTAAACTTGCAAAGTTTCAAAAGAACAAAGTTTAAGGAAAAACCTCACTTTTAATATTTCAATGCTTCTTAAATTCGTATGTCATAGGGTTAGTCCTTATATAGGCATGTAAACAACCTAATCCTTAAAGGAAAAAGTTCTATTCCTTATTCCCAAAGATACCTATATAGGAAAATCCTTAATTAAGGAATTTTCTTTAAAATAGGACAACTAATGACAACTAATGACAACTCATCTTTGAAAAGTCAAAATTGACAACTCATTATAATTCATGACAACTAAGCAAAATGACAACTCATGACAACTAAGCATGTCACATGCCATGTCATATATTCACCATTGACCATTGACTTTGACTTGTTGACTATTTGACTTTAACTGTTGACTTAACTTGGAATATTCTTGAATCTTCTCACATCTTCTAGAATCTTCTTGAATCTTCCTTATTGACTCCAAAATAGGAAAATAAATCAAAATTCATCCAATTAAGCTAATTAATTTCAGAATAGGAAATTAAGCTAATTAGCTTGAATTCTTCATATTCAGGCGTTGTTGATCCCTTTTAGGGTTCATATTACAACATTACAATAGTACAAGTTACAATGACCTACATAAAATGGCCGGTGATGAAGAAATCCGGCGTGGAGGCAGTCTGAGGTTGAACTCTCAAGCCCTTGAAAAAAATTAAATTGAGGGAAATCAGACCTCATTGAGTAAGTCAATAAAAGAGCTGTACAGTTTGAAAACCTTTTTGAAGACCATATAGTTATAGTAAAAATAATTTATAATATATATATATATATATATATATATATATATATATATATATATATATATAACTTTTGAAAAATCTCGGTAGAACCTTACACCTAAAATCCTAAATGGCCAATCGGGCCCACTTGTTCCAACTAGACTGCCGGTCTCTGAGAGCAAAAGCATCAACTGAGGCATCAAGTCGCAGCCATTCACTTAATCCAAATATATGGCACTGGCGGTCCCCGAGAGCTAGGACATCAACCGAGGCACCCATTCCAATCCATTATTAACCTTACAATCACTGGCGGTCCCCGAGAGCATAGGCTTTCATTGAAGCACCCATCTCAGTTTAATATTCACCAGTCATATATAATTCGGATCCACCTCTCAATCTTTACCATGTGCACACGGTCCTGGTGAAACCCACCAAGTAGCCCGTTCTACCAAAATTTCTCGAAATCGATTTTTAAATAAATAAAATGCGTTTTAAACCTTAAATAGTAGCATTAAATTAAATAAATCATATAATATTAACATAAAAATATGAGCGCATGCATCTTTAAATAAAACACACGTACAGATCATATTATCGACTTACAAGATGAACGAGAAGGCTGACGATCGCGCGTCTGCCTCGATCTCACAACTTCTGCTCTGATATGCTCTAGAAAAGAAATTAACAGATCGATTTTTAAAACATGACTATGAAATTAAAATCAAAAATCAACAAAAAACAGTGAAATTCTAAGCTGATTCGAGAAAGACTGGATAAGACTCGATAGACAGGATAAAACCTAACTAACGGTAGAAATTATTACGACTATCACGTTTTATAAGAAAATCTATCGAAATTTCGACAGAGTCTCCTCTGTAAAACGGACATCTCTCTACCAAAGGTAGAGCCAAACCTGCATAGAAAACACACTTCTAATAACCGCAGATATACACACTCGAGTCGGGCTTCTAAAATTATACTTAGCCCCGACCGAGATCACAACTCAACAAAACACCAAGAAATGATATCATTTATTTTCCCAAAAAATACATATTACACATACATATATACTAAAAATATATATAATCTCAGTTATTCAAAAATTAAATAACTCAATTTACATTTCATTGTCAAAGTATAATTATAACCTAAATTTAATTACTCTTATGAATAAATTTCCACAATAAATATATTTACTATCAAGTTCATAATTTAGTACCCAAAATATTCAAATTTCACATAATACTAAAAAATAATACCTAATATATTATTTGAAAAAAAATAATTGTATTAATTAGTCTAAAATAGTGAATGATCTAAAAAAATTCCTTAAAAATTATATAATTATCCAAAAATTATTTTTCTCAACATTAACTTCGTAATATAAATAAAAACATATAAATAGCTACTAATTTCTTCTAAAAATGTAATTAACCTAATTATTTTACATTTGACATAAACTAAATATATTTATAAAAATAAGTATAAAAGTCACAAAAAATATAATTTAAATTTTAAAATTAATAACATTTAATAATAGTATCAATTATCAAAATTTCATAATTTTTTACAATAAATTTTAAAATTAATAAAAATATTAATTAAATACCCAAAATTTACAAAAACTTATAATTAACACCAAAATTTCTAAAATCTTAAAAACAATCAATACATTACAAATATTTAACCTTAATTACTCTAATTACTAATTAAACTCAAAAAAATATCAAATAAAGTCAAATAAAATTAAATAAAATCAAACAAAAATTCTGTAAATCAAGAAAAAATCAGAATAATGCACAAAAATCAGATTTGAACAACCAAATTGGTATAATTCATCATCTAGCTTAGAACAACTTAAGATTAACACCTAATTCCACTCAAACAACTAGAAAACAACCCTAGGACAACCCAAGAACAACCTAGAACAACTCACCTTCAACCTCCAATTCCGACGCCGGAGATGAGTTGCAGCGGCAGGTTTCGACGTGGACTGACGCCTGAGAAGGTGAGGGAGGCTGAGGAAGCTACGGTGGTGCCGGATCCAGCTTCGACCATGACGTGGTAGCTTCAACAGAGAGTGACAGAAGACAGCACCGGAAAGGAAGAAAGAAGGGAGCAAGGAGAGGCTGACGGTGGCGACTATCACTCCGAGAGGTCGAGGCACGTCGAAGGAAAGGAAACGTGGTGGTGACGGTGGTGGACGAGGAGGTAACAGCGGCTGGGTCTTCGGGTGAGAGGTAAGCTTCTTTCTCCCTTTTATATATATATTAAAACATTATATTATAATACTATACCTAAATTTTCCACCACACAATCACATTATACACACATAAGCATACTATATACATATATATATACACAATAATAATTTAATACACACATATAAATATATACACATGCACACATATATATATACATATATGTACTTAGTAACACTCATAAAATAATCATGAAATTCATGTAGTTTTAAAATAATAATAATAATAATAATAATAATAATAAATGTTATTTTTTAAATAATAATGAAATAACACTCATATGAATTAATAATTCTAAAATAATATTAACATAAAAATATTCCCATTAGATAGCAAAATAATTAATAATTATATAATATAGTCTAAAAGTATTTATTAACTACTCAAATTCAAATTTACTTTATTTGAATAAAACGTAAGGTATTACGTATATATATATATATATCCAAACTCTTCAATTTTGAAGAAAAACAAACTGAACCAAATTGAAATTGCCATTTTCGGTCCAGTTTAGTTCTTACTCACTACTGTAATAAGTACATTTATATATTTTAGCTGATTAAAAAAATAAATAAAGTTTAGAAAATATGTATATCATATATGAAATATAGTTATTTTTCTTATAAATTAATAACTTAAAAACTTTTACCTAGACATGATTAACTTATTAAAATTTTGCTTTAATGCGTTTGGATAGGGTTAAAGAAATAAATTGTAACAGTTACAAATGTAACTATTAAGATAGTAATAATTACAGAGATAATAATTTTATTGTTAACTTTGTTTGGTAAATAAAAGGTAATGCATAAACTGTGTAATTGATTTTTTTTTTAAAAGATTGTTAATATATATGGAACAATTAAGATAACATAATATAAAAAATTGAGAAAATGAATAATTTATAAATAAGAATAAAATGAAAGAATAATGAAAATATATATTTTCTCAATAATTTTTTTTTTACAGACATTTACCCTATCTTTAACTATGTCAACAAAAATACACATAAATGAGGTTAACTGTTAAATGGGTTAACAATTAATCTTGATTGTTTAAAATTTGCCAAACAAGGTTAAAGAGAGTTGCATTACATGAATAATATTTACATTCCTTTAATCCCGATCCAAATGCACTTGGTAAAATTATTATTATTATTTTTTTAAAAAAATGTAATAATTTAAATGGACAACTAATAGTATTTAAAAAAAAAGGATTATTTTTTTTTAAAAAATGAAATCACCAAAAATAATATTGGATAAAATAAGATAAGAATAGGAGTAAAATATGGAAGTCAATGGAAAGAGGAAAAATAATAATAAAAAAAAGAAAATACATTTCCAAACAATTTCCAAATACGACTTGTTTAGCAAATTAATTATTTACACAAAATCAAATGCTTATCCCCTAAAATTTTGTATTGTATAGCACATCATTTTCCTTATAAATTGCTACCCTTCACGTCTTCTCTTCCAGTACTTCTTTCCCCTACATCTTGCTCATCCTCTCTCTTCTTTTCTTCCCCCCAAACAAAAAAAAAAAAAAAACTGTTTGTTGATGATGGGTGTTTCAAGATTTTCTCCAGCATGTATTGCTTTTGCTTTATCGGCAATATTCGCAACTTATTGCATTAATGGTGTTCATGGATCTCACAAGATTTTCTTAGAGTTTCAGAGTCTTAAAAGCTGTGAACGTCCAGCAACTCCATAGAACTGGCTACCATTTTCAACCTCTTAATCACTGGATCAATGGTATATTATATTATCTTATCTTTTTATTTATCTTATTTCTTGTGTTTCTTTATCAGTCGATCTCCGACAACCCGGAAACATGCATAGAGTATCATCGAGGCAAATTGCTCATTCGTATTCATGTATATATTTCTCGTTGATATTGCTGTGATTTGATTCTTGTTTTGATTCATTACGATGAAAATGATACGTTGAAAAAGATGTGTTTTGATTTATGTGATTTCTTCGATGGCAACATTATTAATAACACAGTTTGGCAGTCTTTTGATCATCCTACACACACACTGCTTGTGGGGCAGAAACTGGTGGCCAACGTTTCAGAAACTGACATCTCCGAGGGAAACTATGAATTTGCTGTAACCTTTCAAGGTCTGTCTGCATTTTACCAAGCTAATGTGCCATTAAAATACTTAAATGTTAGGTACGTTGCTAGTGATTCTTTTGATATTATGGAAAGCATTGAACTAAATTACCATGGTAGTTCTCTTGCTCTGTATGCGAAGTCATTAAAAGGTGACACTTTGCAAATAATTTTTCAAAGTCCAACAAATTATTCAGCTCATCCTCGATTGAAATTTGATCACGGTGGATATCTTAGACTAGATGATGTTGATGATTATAGTCCCCAGTCTATGATGTATTGGAAAGTTATTTAACTGCCTCTTGCGGTAGCTTTGCGCTCTGTAGTGCTCGTGCCCAGCAGAGTTCGCTCCAGATGGTGTATCAGATGCTCAAGGAAACTGTGGATGTTCATGTATGTTGGGGACACCATTTGATGGCTGTAACAATCTGGCAGGTTAGTCAGCTGCTAAGGACTATTGATTAGTTCTATACTCATGTATACCTTTCTTTATTGTGCTTGGGAATTGGTAGAACATAACGTTAATTTGGTAATCATCTTTGTTATATGGTTTGTGGAAAGAGCAGCCTGTGCTTCCTTGGTCGTAGCTACACGTAGCCTTTGCGTCAAACACAACAGATAAAAGGAAGGTATACCTGAGTATAGAACCAATCAATAGTCCTTCGCAGCTGACTAACCTGCCAGATTGTTACAGTCATCAAATGGTGTCCCCAACATAGATGAACATCCATTGCTATGATTAATTGCTACATGTGTAGATAACCAATCCCATTCTCTTCTTTCCATGTTTACTATTTCAATTATATCGATGAGGAGGCTGCTTGTGTTAGGGGGACAGACGTTGAGAGGTGTAAAAATGCATGTCTGGCTGCTTCCTTTCGCTATTTCCACAACTTTTCTCTAGGGGATTGCTAGTTCCCTTCACCAGTACTTTCATTTATAAATGATAGAAACCAGATATATAATTATCACTCGTACGCCTTCATCAAAATTTAGACAGGTTAAAGCCTGAGGATTGCATGCATTTGCTTCTAATTTTTATGAGAAAAACAGAGGAGGATCAATTGATTGATATGGCTGATAGGTGCAATGAGAACATGAAATTCCATGAATCAGAAGCTGTGAAAATGATGCGAGTTGCAGTTTGGTGTCTGCAAAGCGACTACAAAAAAAGACCTTCCATGTCAGCGGTGGTCAAGGTTTTAGAGGGCACAATGGATGTCGACGATGAGTTAGACTATAGCATTCAGACTCCAACAAAAATGGTAGCCATGAGAAGAGAGATGGAGGGGGGGAACTTTAACTCAGTTATCTTCATCTCTTCTATCTGGACCACGGTGAATCATAGGTAAAAGACGATACAATGAGGTGTTGCTACAATACTGTCTATGTTGTCATGTGATTTTTGGCTCGCCACACAAGCAGCAGGACAGCCGAGCAGCAATCAAATCATTTTCATGTTTTGTTCTAATCTGTAATAAATTTCTTTTGAAGTATGAATACATTAGTAGGTTTAAGAATATAAATGTCAGATATCTGAATAATATATTTTAAGTTTCTGTTTATTTTCACCGTTACTAGATTTATTAATTTTACCATTAGTAGGCTGATTATATGAATAAGAGGCAATTTGCCTCGTAAACTTTTCATGTATGGTCAAATAAACGGATATTTTAGGGTCAATTCAGCCTCTTAACTTTACAATAAAAGTCAAATTGCCCCTCAATAATACAATTAACTTCTTATCTTTTGATATAGAAACAAAAAAAGTCGCTAACAAATTACAAATACCTCCATAATGTTGTAATTAGTTGACAAATAAGTCCTTATTTTAGTAATACAATTTTTTATTAAAAATTAAATTTTATAATTAAATTTAATTCATTTATAACTTGTAAAATTTAAAAATCTAATATTACATTATATAAATATAAATTTAGCATTCACCAATAATTTTTAGTATTATTGAAATATAAAACTTTTATTCATATATAAATTGATTTATTATTTATAGTAAAAATATAATATATTTTTAGCTTCAATAGCAAAATTAATGGAATATAATAAAGTAATTATTTTTTTTACTTTTAATAATATATTGTAATATTAAAGTAATAAAAATATAAGTCTACAAATAAAAATTAATTTATATATGAATAAAATTTTAATATTTTAACTCTACTAAAAGTTATTGATGAATACTAAATTTATATTTATGTAATATATCATCAGATTTTTAAATTTTACAAGTTACAAATGAATTAAATTTAATTATAAATTTAATTTTTTTAATAAAATAGGGACTTGTTTGTCAACTATTTAGAATGTTATGGAGATATTTGTAATTCATTAGGGGCCTTTGTGTCTATCTGTCAAAAAAATAAGGACCTAGAAAATAAGGAGCTAATTATATAATTTAAGAGCAATTTAACTTTTGTTGAAAAGTTTAGTGGCTAAATTGATCCTAAAAGATTCAAAGTAGCTTATTTGATCCTAGATGAAAAGTTAAGAAGCAAATTAATGATCCTTACTCCTTTATTAAAAACTTAAATATATGACACTTAAAATATAAAGTCATTCTTCAGTGCAAATGTTTGTTTTAGATACAAATGGAGTTAAAAATCATTAGATTGATATTCATTTAATAATAGTCATTGATATTAAAAATTTGTTACCTGTTAAACTAATTACTTCATTTAATTTTTTTTTCAAATTTAATAATCTAAAACACACACAATATAGTGATATCACATGTCATCTAAAAAAATAATAACAATTTACTTCATTTAAATTTATTAACCCAAAATTGATAGGTCGAATATTTTTTGACACGACACATGTAGCTTCAAATTCATAATTTTCTATTTTTTTTCAGTCGAATCAAATTATGTCAATCAATAGACGAAAACCTAACCTGCAGAGTTAGTATTGTGTATGTGAATCTTTGAGCCGAAAACCTAACCTGCAGATCAATTTCCTCTTTTCTTTATTATCCTCTGAACTAAAATTCTCTTCCTTCGTCGTTCTCTATCTCTAATTCTTAATATCTGAGCTAAAAAAAACGCAACTTTTCAATGACTTACACTTCCATTACCTCTAAAACCCAATTCACATAAATTAAAAAGGAAGAAGCATTTTAGTTAATTTTCTCATTTCTTTTTTCACTGAATCAAGCTGCCACTTTACTTTCTTTTCAGGTTTAGGTTCTTAGCTTTTTTTTCAGCTCCCTCTCTTTGTTGGTTATATATGTGGGTTCTTTGTTGTTGATTTGTTTATTGCTTTTTGTGCTCTGATTTGATTTAAGGTGTATCACTTAAAGCAAATGGATCGATGCAGTTGGATGAGAATTCTCAATTCAATAGGCTAGACGGATTGCAACAAGTTGCAAATGATATGAAGTTGAAGCCAACTGCTTCAGCTAAAGAAGAGACAGGGACAACTATGACAGGAGTTGAAAGAGTCAGAGAGGAATCAAACATATCCAGTGTTTCAACTCTATATGTTTTAGATGTTAATGAATCAACAACTATTGGAAAAACTCCAGAAATGAATGTACTAAAAGAATTACATGTGAGAGCGATTGATGATGAAGAGCCTAATAAACAAGAATATGATGTACAACAATAGAATGAAACCTTACCAGGTGCATGTGTGGTACAAACAACAAGCATTGATACAGTAGAGCAGCAACCAACAGGTGTGAACAATGAAGGTTATGCAATAATTGATGAATCTTTATCACTGCAGCAAATAGTTGAAGTTCTTAACGAAGAGCTTTCTCAAGCTGATGCACCTTCTATAGATAAGGAAATTCTAATTCAGAGTGATTCAGAGCAGTAGCCTATGGATTTAATAAAAGTTAAAGGAGAGAAAGATGATGTTTACAACAGAGATACAATTTTTTTTTTTATCATTTGAAGACGTGAAGAGTTGAAATTTTATTGACTTGAATAGTGTTGTGAGCTGACTGAAAGGAATTGCAGAAAAAAGAGGTAATTATTGGTTATGTAAATATTTGATCTTTAGATTCATAGAGGAAATGGATAATTTTATAATTTACCAATGAGTGATGTGTTTGGCTGTGTCAAGTTATAGTTAATTCAGAGATTTAATTTTATTAAGTGAGAAATGATGTGATGTGATGTAATGTGACTTGTTAGATTCTTATTGATTCAGTTGATTGTTTTTCAATAGCTTATGTGTTAAAGATTTGATTTTAATTGTATTTTTTGGATAGATCAATTTGGTTTGTTTCGAAGAGCATTTTTGGGACAAATCTTTTACAAGTTTTATGTATTGATTCCTGCAAGAGCTGAAGTTTTGAAAGGTTTATTTATTGATGCCAGGCACTCATAGATCTCTTAGCAGCAGCAGTAGCAACAACAACAACAACAATTCATGGCCGTCAGTTTGCCAAATGCAAGGATGAATAGACAATATCACCATCTTTCTTCTGTTAATGAAGAAACTGGAGTTGAATTTCGAGCTGGTGATGGTGCATTGCCATTGCAATTACTGTGCAATAAGAGGCTATAAAAAGGAACAGGTAGGAGGCTGTGTTAGAATCAGATGATGGATGGACAATAACACTGTTTCACTCTTCAAATGTGTTAACAATTGCCACTTGGTGCTTAATTTTGGCATTAACAAAATGTCAAATAAACATTGGTGTAACCAGGGCATCAGAATAGTGAAGGGAAAAAGCAGGTAAGGCAAGAAACTTGCTAGCATTTTGAAGCTTTTCAATTTGCTACAGAGGATGGTTCACCCATTTTATGAGCACATTTACAGAATTACAATCGCTAGCAAAGAAACACTTAATCAATATTGAATTTGCTTATGCCCATGACAACCCCAGCCCCAAAGCCCCTGCTTCTCGAATGTAAAGTTCTTATTCACGTATATTGGACATGAGTTACCACTTTGCAAGCTATAAACTTTCGATTTGTAATTTTCAAGCATTTTTAACATTTGAATAGTATGAATCATGATCCCACATTTCATTCCACTATTTGAATGCAAATTGCATTCGTTGCTATTGTCCAATCGTATGTTAAGTAGCACAAGCCATGGCAGGAATGTGTAAGATCAACAAAAAAAAGGCTCACCTTCTTGTTTGTTTCTTGGAGCTCCCCAACAATAATGAATTCATCAAGTATCAAATAAACCTGTAAGTAGACATGGAACATCAGAATAAAAAGCAACAAAGTTCAGAGTTTCTTTTTCTGTTTATGGCAACAAAGAATAAATTGACAAATTATAATCGGTGCAAAAATAGTGCATGCCCAATAGCGCAGACAAACAATGGGGATTGAATTATGTCGGAGAATACAAAATAGAATCAGCATCTATTGTAGCTCTTATAGTAAAATAGCAAGAAATATCTAAGTTAGAAGTTACTAAATGTGCGGTCATCAAAGGAAGGGAATATTTAGCTATGTAAATGCTATTACTGAACTCTCCTAATTGATAGAGAAATTTAACATTAAGGCAAGAGCACAATGATTCACAAGAATAACATGAAAAATAAGAAATATTGATGTGGTACGTATAGAATTTCAAAACAGAAAATGACAAACCTTATGATATGAAAGTTGAAAACCAAATCAAGCTCACACACATTGCTGAAGAAATGATCCAATATCTCCACAAACAATATGCCAATTCACTATCCGTTATGTCAACACAGAGTGAGAAAAATAATCCAGCATACCGCCTATTGTGTGTTCGGAACTGCAAGAAATTCATATGATGATAGAGTACAACTTAAACACTGAAAATAACAAGAGCAGAGGTAAGGGACTTACAATAAATGGAACAATTAGATAAAAAAAATATACAGATATACCAGTTTGTCTAGCTAATTAACGCAGGGCAAAGATGGAATCTTTATCTTCAAAAATTAGTTACAGGAATACAGAAGACAAAAAACGCTCAAGATCAGGAAGACAAGGATGCTTAATCAAGTAACAAAAATTAACAATTTAAATACTATAATCATACAATTTCTCTAAAAATTAACAAGATTAGGAAATGAAAAAATCACAAACCTTAGTGAAATTCGTGAATTTGGGATCTCTATTAGCCACCAACCGATGAACCTAACAAGAATTTAATGTTAACTTTAAGAGGAGTGGGGCTCCTTCAAGCTCGGTGGTCGTGGCGGATAGCAGAGGTAAAGGAGGACGCGACAGGGGTTCTAATCCGTGGAGAAGGAGCTTTGATCCCACTAGTTTTAGGTTAGCAGTAACGACAGTTGAAGACACATTCTCTTTAATTCCTGGGAATAATCCACCTACTTTGCAATGATTACAAGATTAGCACCTAGTTTGGATTATGAGATTATGAAATTTAATGGAATTAACTTTGATTCTATGGGCAGTAATAGTGAGGCTGCGACAACTGTAGTGGGTGGGAAGAGGGTCAGGGGCGATGGCGTGAAAATATCGATTACGTTACCCGCATTTGCCAATTATTAACTTGTGATAAGAGGTCAAATGGCCATTTGTAATTGTACTGGTACAAACATTTGCATGGTAACAAAAGGCTAAAATATATTATTCTTTTTGAAGTATGAACACATGTATATTATTTTAGGAAATATATTACATCCTTCTTAAAATATAGGGTAAAGGTGCATTTTTACCCTTTATGTTTTGACTTTTTTTGGTCCAAATATATTAGGTTTATGCTGAAAACAAGTTTTTAATCACCTCATGCTGACATAGACGGTAGCGAGGGGCATTAAACGATTGGATGACATGGCAAACAGTTGATCCATTTAAACCCTCATCTTCATTAAGCTAAAAGAAAAAAAAACTCTTTGTCATTGAAGATAGCTATGTAATGATCCTAATTTTTAAATTATTTTAATATTTAATAAGATATATAATATTAATAAATTTAAAAATTATACCTATTTATTTTAGTATTTTGTGAATACTCATTATTATTTTATATTTAATTATAATTTTCACATAAATATTTATTTCGAAACTTATTATTTTGAACAATTAATTTACGTTATTTATAATTATTACTTTGGATGATATTATTTTAGTAATATTATATTTAGTGCATTATTATTTTAATATTATTATTATTTTTAATAAATTACATTATTTGTATTGTTATTTTATGTGTTATTATATATATATGCACAAATATAAATTAGGGTTTATTATTTTATGTGTGTAATATTTATTATTGTGTTATATATATATATATATATATATATATATATATATATATATATATATATATGTGTGTGTGTGTGTGTGTGTGTGTGTGTGGTGGAGATTAGTACACATATGTATATTGTATAATTATAATATATAGTATAATATATATATACATTAAAACAAAAGTAGCTTCTTCTTCTTCCCTCGCTATCCCGCACCTCCACCATCATTGTGCTTCTCAATCCTTCGCCGAACTGCCACCCTTCACCACCATCATCTTCTCCATCTTCCTTGACGCTATCCACCAAGGAAGCAGCTCGTTGAAACACTTGGTACCGACAACAGCCGCTTCCATTATTTTCGGCCAATCTCCTTTTTCGGCCACCATTCTTCGTGATTCCGGTGTCTTTCTCCTCCTCTAGGACCGGTGAGCACTAATCCAAGCTTAGTTTAAGTTTCAATCCCCATTTTCTTGAGTTTTTCTTGATTTTTGTTTTTGAGTTATAGTGTTTTCAATTTTTTTTTAACTTGATATTTCTTGAATCTTACAAACTCCCTTTACAAAAATGATTCCTAGTAGCTTAATCTACCTCTACAAATTTTTTTTTGAATTTTTGGAATTTATTTTAATTTTTATGAATTTTTGAATATTTTATTATTATTTTATTAATTTTCGTAAATTAATTATTAAAATTATAAATTTGGTATATTTGGAGATAATATTAATGGTTATTAATTTTAGAGTTGAGATTATAATTTTTGTGATTTTTATGTAATTTTTATAATTATTTTTATATTAGGTTAATATTGGATAATTAGTTTAAGTTAGGTTTTTATTGAAATTATGGTTTAAATATGTGTTATAGTTAATATTAGTAATATATATGTTGAGAAAATAATTTTTATGTATTTATAGAATTTTTGAGTAATAATAGTATATTATGTGTATTTTTGTATTATAGGGGTAAATACATAATTTTGTGCTAATTATACCTAAATAATAAATTTTAGTTGGTCTTAATATTATTTAAGTTACTAAAATGATTTTTACAAATTATTTACTATTTTTAACTAATTAATACTAATTTTCAAAAATTATTTTCAAATAATATATTATATATTATTTTGGTAATTAAATGGGTTTTTAGTAATTTTTAATATGTATTTAGGCTATTTTAGTTATTGGAATATAAAAAGTGAATTTTTATTAATTAATATTGAATTATAGAGAAAATTGGATTTTTATGATATTATATTATTATTTCGGGATTTTTACGTAATTATTGAAGAAATAATTATTTTTGGTGTTTTAATGTTAAATATGCTATATTTTGATATTTTGAGGATATTTATGGCATTTATTGATTTTTAATATATTTATTGAATTATTTGGATTTTTGGTGAATTATGGACCTTGGTTGGGGAATTGTGTAGTTCGGGATCCCAATCGAGGGTTGTGTGGATTATGGGATTAGAAGTGTGTTTTTCTTGCAGGACCAACTCTACTTTTTAGTAGAGAGATGTCCATTTTACAGAGGAGATTCTATCAAATTTTCGGTAGAATCCTCGTAAAACATGACACTGGGTCAATTCTGATTTTTGTGTTCTATCATCCTAGATCGAGTCTCTAGAAGTTAAGTTAGATTTATTCCGATTCTATAATTATTTTATTTATTTAGTTGCACCGAGACCGAGCCCTAGCAGACCGGACCCGTCAGACCAGTCTCGAGGAGTGTACACCTATGAGTTGTTATTTTACATGTACATTGCATTTAGGATGCATGATTTAGCACATATTCATGTTTTTAATTGAGTTTAATTATAAATTATTTTATTAAATGTTTAGTATACCTTAGGTATATTTTTAGTATATTTTAGGTATATTTCTAAATAAATGCATGCTATTTTTATTGATTTATGCCTAGCATGTTTTAAGTATATTATGAATGTACTTTCGGTATATTTCATTATTTATTTGAATTTATCTGACATATATATAGTCGAAGTATACTTAGTTTATTTTAGGTATATTTCTAGTATATGTATGGTTTATTTTTGTCATTTTGAATGATATTATACATTATTTATTTTTCGAGTGTATGATTTATTTTAAATGAAAGATATCAATAGAATGTGCTACCTAGTGGGCTGCACTAGGACCAAGTGTGTATCGGTGCGATAGATTGTAGGGTTGAATTACTAAATTATTTGTGAAAATTATGATATGATTGATTTGATTGAGATGTGATGTGATTGATGGTGTGATTGTTGGAGCTCGGTTGACCAAGTGTCTCGGGGTCAATCACACTGACAGTCAGACTGCTGGAGCTCGGTTGACTTAGTGTCTCGAGGCCAGTTTATTGTCTATATGGAATAAGTGAATTTATTTGGAATTAAGTGAGCCTGTATGGCTAGTGTGGTGTTATTATTATTTAAGGTCACGATTAAATGAGGTTCTATTTGATCCTTCATAAACTGATGTTTTTTAGTATTATTATTTATAAAGTGATTTTCAGCATTTGTATGTATATGCCTGTATATATATTTATTATATATACTAATGACTGATTGCATTTGACATATAGGAAATGCATGTATATATATTATAACAATTCACTCAGTGAGGTCTGACTCCCCTCAGTTGATATTTTTACAAGAGAGCCTCCTTTCTTATACCTTAGCAGTAGACCTATCTGCCAAATTTCTTCCGCCCTGACTCTTTTATGTAAATTATATACTTAATTTTTATATTGTACTCTAGAAAACTACAGTAGTTATATTTGGTATCAGTAGTGTGTTGTATTTTATATTCACTGTATGTGATTTTGATTCAGATGTTTTATCTTAATATTGTTCTAATATACTTCATGATATGATATGAAAGAGTTTATTTTATTATACTGATTTGAGATTTAATTATAATGCATATCTATTTACTTTAATTATTGCATGCTTTTATTTTAAGGCTTGCTATGGGTTCTGGATTCAAAAGAATTCCCGTTCCCTAGCACCGGTCATGACTCCTAGTTTTGGATCGTGACAAAGTTGGTATAAGAGCGGAGTTTGTATCTGGGCCTAAGTTGTTAGAGTTGTGGCCCTAGTCTTTCTGAGTTGTGTTTTCTTTTGAAACTATTTCAGTTTATTAGGTTCGAGTATGTCTTTGATAAGTATTCCTTGATTTATTTTTCTGTGTTACCATTAGTTGTCTGTTTTGTCTGAATCTTTCTGTTTGTCTTTTCAAGTTGAGGAGACAAGCACGTGTTGCTCCGCTGGTCCTTGAGGCCGAGGATGATGAGTCCTTTCAGGATGAGGTTTTACCTTCAGAGCCACCAGCGAGGCGCAGAGGTTATGGTAGAGGTAGACCTCGAGGAGCGGCAAGTCACAGTAGACAACAAGAGTTATAGGATGAGGAACCTGTAGAGCCTGAGTTTGAGGATGCTCCTATACCTTTAGTTGCACAGTCGATTCAGCCTGTCTATCAGCAGGGTATGTCTGACCTTGAGGCAGCGTTATTCTACGCTAGAGTTAGTCGTATAGCATTCGATCAAACTTCTGACCCGTTAGACTTTCTACATACTATTGAGACGAGGACTCGAACTGCTCACACCGACTATTAGTGGATTATGATCATCGAGCTGTTAGTAGAGGGACCATCCCTGGATTGGTTCATCCAAATGATTCAGTCATACATGACTACAATGACCTAGGCGTAGTTCAGAGAGTGATTATGATGAGATTCTGTCTAGAGCCACTTTGTATGAGCTACAGACTCCGACTGATGAGTATTACCTGAGGTGACAGATCTGTCGAGGACTGCACTAGAGAGTTCCTTCGACTCGGCAGATATATAGAGGATCTGATGAGGAATCAGTATTTTATAGTCACTACTTATGTCGCTGGTTTGGGTTTTTCTTTTATTGGAATGCCAACAGCAGGCCTTACTCTAGAGTCGGTGATAGAGTTGGCCAAGAAGATTAAGCTGAGGCTAGTCAGGCAAGGAGCTATGCTTGATTATTACTAGTTGGGCACTCAGTCAGGTGGATTTCAGACTACTCCATACTCGAGTTTTCATATTGGTTCGAGTAGTCAACAGAGCGGCCAGTATAGTAGAGCTAGAGATAATAACAAAGGGTACACAAGAGTATTAGACATGGCTGTGGAGGTCAGCGTAGATCAATTAGATTTGGATCTGATGCTTCGAGCAGCAACAATGATCACAATTCTGGGTCAACTACCAGTGTTTGTCAAACGTGTGGCAGAGTCCATCAGGGATCGTATTCTATAATGCCGCTGACTTATTTCTGATACGGATAGGTGGGACAGTATGCCAGATCATGTCCATATTCTAGTTATCAACCACAACAGATTCTGCAATTTCCATAACACTCGATTGCCAGTCCAGCACCAGTACCTTTTCAGTTACCTTTAGCTCAACACCAGAGTTCTAATCAGATTGTTCCTCAGTAGGGTCATGGTAGAGGTACCAAAGGAGGTGCCCGATGTTTTAGCCAGACTTCTACCAGTCAGCAGGGAGGTCGAGGTCAGGCTAGAGTTTTCCACCTCACTCAGTAGGATGCTCAGGCATCTAATGCAATTATGGTAGGTATTATTTCTGTTTGTTACCTGGATATATGGGTTCTGTTATCCAAGTGCCACACATTCATTTGTATCTCCTGTTTTTGCTTTCAAGTTTTGTTGGCAAGCTTCAAGGATGAATTTACCTTTGTCTGTCGCCACTCCTCTAAGCGATTCATTGGACACCGATGTTATTCTTTCTGGTTGTCTAGTTTTCATCGGAGGTAGAGAATTGCCCACTGATTTGGTATTATTGAATGTAATGAAGTTTGATGTTATTCTCGGTATGGATTGGTTGTCTCAACACTATGTCATTGTGGATTGTCAGAGTAAAGAGGTGATATTCAAAATTCCTAATGAAGAAGAATTTAAGTTTGTTGGTGATAAGAGTTTTACACCTCAGAATCTCATCTCCACTATTACGGCTAGGAAGATGTTGAGGAAGGGTTGTCAGGGTTTTTTGGCATTAGTCAGGGATACTTCAGTGGAGAAGTTTTCACTCATAGATGTTCCTGTTGCCTATGAGTTTCCTGATGTTTTTCCTAAGGAGTTGCCAGGTTTACCACCTCATAGAGAGATTGAGTTTTGTATAGATGTGGTTCCAGGCACTACCCCTATTTTAATGTCACCCTACAGAATGGCTCTTACAGAGTTGAAAGAGTTGAAGGAGTAGTTGCAAAAATTATTGGAGAAGGGTTTTATCCAGTCCTATTTGTGAGAAAGAAGGATGGTATCCTGAGACTGTGCATTGACTATAGAGAGTTGAACAAGGTAACGGTGAAGAATAAATATCCTTTCCCGAGGATAGATGACTTGTTTAATCAGCTTCAGGGTGCACAATTCTTTTCTAAGATTGATTTGAGGTGGGGTTATCATCAGTTATGGATCAGAGAAGTCGATATTCCTAAAACGATGTTCTGCACTTGATATGGCCATTATGAGTTTCTGGTGATGTCGTTTGGTTTGACTAATGCACCAGTAACGTTTATGGATCTGATGAATAGGGTATTCAGACCATTTGTGGTAGTCTTCATTGATGATATATTGGTGTATTCGAAGAGTATGGAAAAGCACGTATATCATTTGAGGACTATACTGCAGATTTTGAGAGAACACTAGCTTTATGCTAAATTCTCAAAGTGTGATTTTTGGTTGGAGAGTGTTGCAATACTTGGACACGTGGTGTCTAAAGAGGGTATCCAGGTTGATCCACAGAAGATTGAAGCAGTATCTGAGTGGCCTAGACCGACTTCAATTACTGAGATTTAGAGTTTTCTGGGTTTAGCTGGGTATTATAGGAGGTTTGTACATGATTTTTCCAGAATTGCAGCTCCTATGACTCGCTTAACTTAGAAGAATATGAAGTTAGAGTAGTCAGATGCTTGTGAGAACAGTTTTCAGTTGTTGAAGAAGAAGTTGACCACAGCTCCAATTTTGGCTTTGCCTAATGGAGTGGATAAGTTCACAATGTATTATGATGCCTCTAGAGTTAGCCTAGGTTGTGTGTTAATGCAGAATGGTAGGGTGATAGCATATGCTTCGAGGCAGTTGAAGAAACATGAACAAAATTATCCTACCCACAACCTAGAGATGGTTGCAGTGATCTTTGCTCTCAAGATCTGGAGACATTATCTGTACGGGGTGACTTGTGAGATTTTTACTAATCATAAGAGCCTTAAGTACATTTTCCAGTAGATAGATCTAAATCTGAGGTAGAGGAGATGGTTGGAACTGTTCAAAGATTATGACTGTGAGATCCTTTATCATCCAAGCAAGGCTAATGTGGTAGCAGATGCCTTGAATAGAAATTCCTTAGGTAGTCTTGCTCACATCAGTATGGAGAGGAGACCGTTGATCCTAGAGTTACATCAGTTAGTGGATTAAGGTATGATGATGAAGATAAGTAAATTAGGTGGATTGCTAGCTAAGTTTAAGGTGCGATCTGTGTTGAGAGATAGAATTAAGGCAGCTCAGAGCCGAGATCCTATTCTGGAAAAGCTTGTAGAGAATGTTCAAGCAGGGAAGTTCATGGATTTCACACTTGATGATGATGGTGTTTTATGGATCAGTGGTAGATTGTGTGTTCCTAATATGGATAATTTGAGAGAAGAGATCCTTAAGGAAGCATATTCTACAGCTTACAGCATACATCCGGGTGTCACTAAGATGTACCATAGTATCAAAAACTTGTACTGGTGGAATGGACTGAAAAAGGATGTAGTTGATTATGTTGCTAAATGTTTGACGTGTCAGCAAGTGAAAGCTGAACATTATGAGCCTTTTAGGAAGCTTCAGTCTCTTCTTATTTCTGAGTGGAAGTGGGAAAGGATTACTATAGATTTTGTGGTTGGTTTACCTCGTTCCAAGGATGGATATGATTCCATATGGGTGATTGTGGACAGGTTGACCAAGTCTACACATTTCTTGTCAATGAAAGCCACTTATTCTGTAGCCAAATTAGCGAAGCTGTATGTGAAGCATATTATGTGCCTTCAAGGAGTACTTGTGTCCATTATGTCAGATAGAGGTTCAGTGTTTACTTCTCATTTTTGGCAGAAGTTGTAGGAAGCGATGGGCACCAGGTTGAATTTCAATACTGCTTTTCATCCTCAGACAGATGGTCAGTCTGAGAGGATGATCCAAATATTGGAAGATATGTTGAGGATATGTGTTTTGGATATGGGAGGTAGCTGGGATGATCATTTGCCACTTGTGGAGTTCGCTTATAATAACAGCTACCATAGCAGTATTGATATGGCACCATATGAGGCTTTGTATGGAAGGAAGTGTAGATCCCCTCTGAGTTGGGATAAGCTTGGAGAGAGAGTATTGACTGGACCTGAGATGGTTCAGGATGCTGCAGAGAAAGTTATTGTGATTAAGAGGAGGTTAGAGATCGCAGTTAGCAGACAAAAGAGCTATACAGACCCGAGACGCAGAGATGGCGAGTTCTAGGTAGGAGACTATATGTTTCTGACGGTGTCTCTAATGAAGGGTGTGATGAAATTTGGTAGGAAGGGTAAGCTAGCATTGAGATATATTGGACCGTTTGAGATTGTGGAGAGAGTTATCACTGTTGCATATCGATTGGCTTTGCCTCCGAGTTTATCTCAAGTGCATCTAGTGTTCCATATCTCAATGCTGAGAAAATATATTTTAGACCCTTCACATGTGTTGCAACCCGATAGCGTGGAAGTGAGTGAAGACTTGACGTTCGTGGAAGAACCTGTTGCGATCGTAGATTATCAAGTTTGATAGTTGCGTTCGAAACATATTCCAATGGTCAAGGTGTTGTGGCACAACAACAACGTAGAAGAGCATACTTGGGAGACTGAAGCTGATATACGAGCTTCTTACCCGTATCTCTTTCCTCATTGATTTTTTGTAATTATTCTTTTCTTGAATTCGGGTGTAATAACCTTAGTTTTTAAATTATTTTAATATTTAACGAGATATGCAATATTAATAAATTCAAAAGTTATATCTATTTATTTTAGTATTTTGTGAATACTCATTATTATTTTATGTTTAATTATAATTTTCAACGTAAATATTTATTTCGAAACTTATTATTTTGGACAATTAATTTATGTTATTTATATTTATTACTTTGGATGATATTATTTTAATAATATTATATTTAGTGCATTATTATTTTATTATTATTATTATTTTTAATAAATTACATTATTTGTATTGTTATTTTATGTGTTATTATATATATATATGCACAAATATAAATTAGGGTTTATTATTTTATGTGTGTGTAATATTTATTATTGTGTTTTATATATATATATATATATATATATATATATATATATATATATATATATATGTGTGTGTGTGTGTGTGTGTGTGTGTGTGTGTGTGTGGTGGAGATTAGTACACATATGTATATTGTATAATTATAATATATAGTATAATATATACATACATTAAAACAAAAGCATCTTTTTCTTTTTCCCTCGCCATCCCGCATGTCCACCATCATTGCGCCTCTCGATCCTTCGTCGGACCGCCACCCTTCACCACCATCATCTTCTCCATCTTCCTTGACATCGTCCACCAAGGAAGCAGCTCGCCGGAATGCCTGGTACCAATTACAACAACTTCCATTATTTCCGGCCAATCTCTTTTTCGGCCACCGTTCTTCATGATTTTGGTGTCTTTCTCTTCCTCTAGCACCGGTGAGCACTAATCCAAGCTTAGTTTAAGCTTTAATCCCCATTTGCTTGAGTTTTTCTTGATTTTTGTTTTTGAGTTATAGCGTTTTCAATTTTTTTTAACTTGATATTGCTTGAATCTTGTAAACTCCCTTTACAAAAATGATTCCTAGTAGCTTAATCTACCTCTACAAATTTTTGTTTGAATTTTTGGAATTTATTTTAATTTTTGTGAATTTTTGAATATTTTATTATTATTTTATTAATTATTGTAAATTAATTATTAAATTATAAATTTGGTATATTTGGAGATAATATTAATGGTTATTAATTTTAGAGTTGAGATTATAATTTTTGTGATTTTTATGTAATTTTTATAATTATTTTTATATTAGGTTAATATTGGATAATTAGGTTTTAAGTTAGGTTTTTATTGAAATTATGGTTTAAATATGTGTTTTAGTTAATATTAGTAAATATATATTGAGAAAATAATTTTTATGCATTTATAGAATTTTTATAAAATTTTTGAGTAATAATAGTATATTATGTGTATTTTTATATTATAGGGGTAAATACATAATTTCTTGCTAATTATAGCTAAATAATATATTTTAGTTGGTTTTAATATTATTTAAGGTACTAAAATGATTTTTACAAATTATTTACTATTTTTAACTAATTAATACTAATTTTTGAAAATTATTTTCAAATAAAATATTATATATTATTTTGGTAATTAAATGGGTTTTCAGTAATTTTTAATATGTATTTAGGCTATTTTAGTTATTGGAATATATAAAGTGAATTTTTATTAATTAATATTGAATTATAGAGAAAATTGAATTTTTATGATATTATATTATTATTTCGGAATTTTTATGTAATTATTGAGGAAATAATTATTTTTGGTGTTTAATGTTAAATATGCTATATTTTGAGGCTATTTATGACATTTATTGATTTTTAATATATTTAGTGAATTATTTGGATTTTTGGTAAATTGTGGACCTCGGTTAGGGAATTGTGTAGTTCGGGATCCCAACCGAGAGTTGTGTGAATTATGGGATTAGAAGTGTGTTTTTCTTGCAGAACCGACTCTACTTTTTAGTAGTGAGATGTCCGTTTTACAGAGGAGATTCTGCCGAAATTTTGATAGAATTCTCATAAAATGTGACATCGGGTTAATTCTGATTTCTATGTTTTGTCATCTTAGATCGAGTCTCTAGAAGTTAAGTTAGATTTATTCTGATTTTGTAATTATTTTATTTATTTAGTTGCATCGAGATCGAAGCCTAACGGACCAGGCCCGTCAGACCAGTCTTGAAGATTGCACACCTGTGAGTTGTTATTTTATATATACATTGCATTTAAAATGCATGTTTTAGCACATATTTATGTTTTTAATTGAGTTTAATCATAAACTATTTTATTAAATGTTTAGTATACCTTAGGTATATTTTTAGTATATTTTAGTTATTTTTCTAAATAAATGCATGTTATTTTTATTGATTTATGCTTAGCATGTTTTAAGTATATTAAGAGTTTACTTTCGGTATATTTCATGATTTATTTGAATTTATTTGACATATATATACTCGAAATATACTTAATTTATTTTAGGTATATTTCTAGTATATATTTGGTTTATTTTTGTCATTTTGAATGATATTATACATTATTTATTTTCCGAGTGTATGATTTATTTTAAATGAAAGATATCGATAGAATGTGCTACCTAGTGGGTAGCACTAGAACCAAATACGTACTGGTGTAATAGATTGTAGGGTTGAATTACTAAATTATTTGTGAAAATTATGATATTATTGATTTGATTGAGATGTGATGTGATTAATGGTGTGATTGCTTGAGCTCGGTTGATCAAGTGTCTTGGGGCCAATCACACCGACAGTCAAACTGCTGGAGCTCAGTTGACTAAATGTCTTAGGGCCAGTCTACTGTCCATATGGAATAAGTGAATTTATTTGGAATTAAGTGAGTCTGTATGGCTAAAGTGGTGTTATTGTTGTTTGAGGTCGCGATTAAATAGGGTTCTATTTGATCATTTATAAATTAATGTTTTTCAGTATTATTACATATAAAGTGATTTTCAGTATCTGTGTGTATATGCATGTATATATATTTATTATATATACTGATGATTGATTGCATTTGACATACAGAAAATGCATGTATATATATTATAATAACTCACTCAGTGAGGTCTGACTCTTTTCAGTTGATATTTTTACAAGAGAGTCTTCCTCTTTAGATCTTAGCAGTAGACCTATCCGTCGGATTTCTTCCATCCTGACTCTTTTATGTAAATTATCTACTTAATTTTTATATTATACTCTAGAAAATTACAGTAATTATATTTGATATCAGCAGTGTGTTGTGTTTTATATTCACTGTATATAATTTTAATTCAGATATTTTATCTGAATATTGTACTAATATATTTCATGATATGATATGAAAGAGTTTATTTTATTATACTGATTTGAGATTTAATTATGATGCATATTTATTTACTTTAATTATTGCATGCTTTTATTTTAAGGGTTGTTACGGGTTCCGAATTCGAAAGAATTTTTATTATCTAGCGTCGGTCATGATTCCTAATTTTGGATCGTGACAAGCTCTCGAATGGAAAGGGGAAAAATTCAAATTCCCTAATTCACCAAATCAGGGCTATCTCCATTTTTTTTCTCTGTTTTTTTTTCTGCTTTTTTTGAAACTTCCTCACACACCCACTACCAAGAAACCCAAAAAAAAAAAAGGGCAATCCTATGTACACCTTTTGTCACATCAGAGAAGCTAACATGACTGGAATCAACTTCTTCTTCTTCTTCTCCACTTGTGTCTCAAGACGAACTCAAAAGAATCGATGCTTATGAAGCTGTCGACTTTGTTCAATCCGGTATGGTTCTAGGCCTTGGAACTGGTTCCACAACCAAACACGTCGTTGATAGAATTGCTGCTCTTTTACACCAGGATAAATTAACCAACATTATAGGAATACCCACTACAAAAGCCACCCCCAGAAACAGGCTTTATCCCTTGGCATACCCTTGTCTGATCTTGATTCCTACCCAGTTGTTGATCTTGCCATTGATGGTGTTGAGGTTTATTCTCATCTTTATTTAGTTAAATGACGAGGTGCGTCTTTATTTAGAGAAAACATCCATGTTTTCCAATGAAAAATGTGGCACTTCAAACGCAAGTTTCATTCATTGCGGTAGGTGCAGTAGCAGCAAAGAGCTCAAGCGCAAAAAAAAAAAAAAAAAAAAAAACACTTGGAGTTGAATTCAACTCCAGGAATCATGATGATTTCACAGTTTTTCGTGCTTTCTTAGAGAGGCGATAGTGTCGTCTTCCGTGATTGTAAGTTCTCAATTTCTCCGTTGCTCTGTGTCTTATTTTTATTATTGTTAAGTTTGCTTCCTATTGTTGTTGAATTCTTGGTTTCGATGCGGGCAGTCACGGAGAGGTACCCAAAGGAAGTGCTGAAATTTTTTACCGTAAGGTTAAATTCTGGAAAGAGAATGAAGGAGGGGACGCTCCACCTGTCTTTGTAAGTATTTTCTAGTTTCTTGATTTATTGGGGAAGAATTTTCAGTTAACTTGCTTGCTTACTTGATTGTTGTTTAATTTATTCAGAATTTGGATGGTGTAAACTACTTCCATGTGAAAGTTGCTGGCTTGCTATTTGTTGCAACAACAAGAATCAATATCTCACCTTCTTTTGTGGTTGAATTTCTTCAAAAAAATGCGCGAGTTATGAAAGATTACCTTGGTGTTCTCAATGAAGACTCTCTCCGCAAAAATTTCATGCTCGTCTATGAGTTACTGGACGAAATCATTGTAAGTGTTTGGCCTCTGCTTCATCAGTTACAAGCTAATTAATGTGGTTGTTGAGTACTCTGTTTTTATAGCTACTCCCCTCTGATTTCTAATCTGCATAGCTTGAGCATATATATGCGTGTGTTTGTTTTTTTAATGCAATGCGATGATGTGGGTTTTTTTGGTTGGTTGGAAGTAACTGAATTTATTAGCTTTTGTTTGTGGATGATTTGTTATTAAGGTATGAGGTTGGTCGTCAGCCCGCTAATACAAAGCTTTCAAGTAACAAGACCGTAAGGAGGGTTCGTGTTAGAGGAGGCAATGTGGAGTGGAGAGCTTTGAGATTGGATACTGGAAATTATTCCTGGGTTAGCGAGGCTGTCACCAGCAAGTTAGTATAGATGGAAAATAAATGGGTACAGTAGATGGAGCAGAGAGAAAACAGTCAAACATTTATGCCATGTCATCCGTTCATTTTAACGGCCCTCGCTGCCATTTATGCAATGTGAGTATGAGGGGCCAAAAAACTTGTTTTGAGCATTAACTTAATATATTTGGAAAAAAAAAAAGAGCATATATGCTCCTCGGGCAAAACATGAGGTCAAAAATGCACCTTTATGCTAAAATATATTATTTAAGAATCATATATTTAAATTTCTGTTTTTTTTAATCATTTAAGTTTCTGTTTATTTTCACTGTTAGTAGATTTATTATTTTTGCCATTAGAAGGTTTACAATTTTTTATATGTATGAAAAATTTATTAGATAAAAATATATGTTTATCTCGAAGTTCATAAGGAAAAATAAATTTGATCTTAAAAAATTTAAGAACATCAATCCAAACATAATTTAAAAAAAAAAATTAAACTCTTTAATTAATTAAAAATATTAAATAATTATTTTTTATGTTTGTGAGATTTGTTGATACTAATATGAAATTAAAACTATTTATATATTAAAAAAAAAAAGAGAGTTGCACCGTTGTGCAATCTACCAGTATTTAAGCAATATAATCGTCCTATTTTTATGTGAATTTTGTTTTTAAATTATATATCCATCTTATCCCATTTCAAAAAAATTAGGAACATTTTAAAAAAATTCATCTCATCCTATATAATTTTTTAAAAAAATTTTCACGTAAAAAACATAATTAAGGTATCTGTAGTGTCATATCAACATGAGCAAATGACGCAAATATAAAAAATAAACAATTATTTAATACTATATGTTTAAAAATTTTATTTATATTTAAAGTTAGGAACTAACACACTTTTATCTAATATAGATTTAAAATAATATTACATTGTATTTGGATATAAGTATTTGTTTTGAAAATTTGGATTTCAAATATAAAATTTTTTAATAATATGTTATTTTAAATCTTTATTAAATGAGTTTTGATTCAATCATAACATGTATATTTATATCTAAAAAAATATTTATAATTTATTAAGGATGTAAACTTAGATTAAAACGTTATGAATATATTTTTACCTTTTTTTCTTTTATCCTCATCCAATAATAACAATATTTTTTTTATTTTGTAAATTTTGGATTGATGACAAAAAACAAAAAAATTGAAACCAACTCAAAGTTTCAGATATCATTTGATTACATTCAAGAAAAAACAACAAAAAACTAATAAAAGAAGGATTTAGAATTTTTTGTCCAAATTTTTCTGGAATTTTGAAATCTAACAAATTCTCTATCCAAAAAAAAAAAAAAATCCCACAATCACTGTAACCCTATAAAAAAAAAAGTGCAAAACTAGCTTGAAGTATATATTTACAGGCGTGCATGCATAGCAACATTAATTTCATGTTCAGAAATTTTGATTGAAGGGCGCTAAAGAGTTTCAAAATGATACTTTTAAGGATAATGATATGTATTGTATATAACAAAAACTTACTTGGGGCAATTTTAATGTTAATATATATATATATATATATTTTGCCAGCCCTCTCTAGATGGGATGTCCCTTCATTCTTCTATGAGGCATGACATTAAACATATATAATTTGTAAATAATTTTTAAAATTTTTTTAATAATATAATAAAAGAAAATATCAGGAGCAGGATCTTCATTTGTTGCATCCCACGAAGCACAGTAGCTTTGGCGGGTGCCACATAAAGAATTATCCTAATTTTATTGCTTATGAGCTTCAGTTTTATAGTAATAGAAAAGAAAAGAAAAAAAAATAAGCAAAAAAGATTAACAGCTGTCTTCCCCTTGCCATCTCATCCTGAGAGTAACAAACATTCTTGCCCAAAAAGGAAAGAAATGCCTACTAAATTCATGCTGTTACGGTGCTGTTCAATAATGTATTGATCTCACCAATTATATTAACAGGTCTTCCATCAAACATTGAAGAAAGAGTACTCTCACAAAGCCTTTTCAGCCCCCTGGTTTTCACAAGAGCTGCTTCCTGTAATTAAAACAGTAATGTCAATCAAGCAAACAAGTAAAGGGGATACAAAATGTTACAAAGCTCACCTGTTTTGGCCATGATGAAGATAGAGAATTGTGAAGCTCCATGTGTTTAGCAGCCAAGTCCTTCAATCCCTGTTTTAACTTCAAGTCATATATGGTCCTTCTTTTTTGTCCAATGTATTAACCAGTCTGTCTAGAAACCTGGAACCTGCAGACAAATTAGTTTCTTACAACATTACAATTCATCACATTTATAATAAGAGAGATAAATCAATACATAGTTGCACAATAGAGAAATCATGCATCACTTTCTGTCAAAAGCCAGGATGTCTGTTGAAAGCCTCCTGCGCTGCAACAGTAATATTAGCTCAACTACGCTCAATTCCAAACAGGGAGTTGAGAAAATTACAAGCACAGTGTTATGGATAGTTACGGTTATCTTCCCGTTAGCTTATGTTTGTTATATTTGTTAATAGTCAGATATAGGTCTCAGTCTTTATGCTTATCTAGCACTCTATTCCCATCGGCTTCTTCTTGTAAACTCATGAGTGTATATATTTCATGCTTTCTTTCCTCTGTAATACATACAATACCTAATATATCAGACAGTACCTTCTATCAAATTACGTTTCGTATATTACATTTGCATGGTATCATAGCAGATACCCATCAATGGCATCTTCTTCTCCCTCAACTCAAATCATTCCTGCACCAACACAACCTGTCATTAACTCATCAGCTCATCACACTTTTTCGATCAGGCTGACACCAAAAAATTATCTCTCTTGGAAGGCTCAATTTCTGCCTCTATTAAACTATCTTTTATCGACCCAAACTTCACTCCTCCTCCAAAAACAATTCCTACCACATCTGATCCAAACCAATAAATTGACAATTCGGAGTATGAGACTTGGTTTTCCAAAGATCAAATGCTTCTCACTTGGATTCTCTCCTCCCTAAGTGAAGATGTTTTTCCATATGTCATTGGAAATCATTCACCCAAAGCTGTTTGGCAAGCCTTAACCAATGCTTTTGGTTCTGTCTCTCAAAATAGGCAATTACAAATTCATATTGAATTGCAAGTGCTAAAAAAGAATGATTTATCTGTAGCTGAATATCTCAAGAAAGCTAAGGTATTAGCGGATGAACTTGAATCAGCTAGTCGTGCTCTTTCTCAAGCTGAGTTCAACGCACTTATTTACAGGAACATTGGACCTGAATACCATGGCATTATTAGCAGCCTCAATATTCGCCCTCATCCTGTCACCTTCTCTGAGCTTTATGGTGAGTTGGTAGCTCAAGAAATTCTGCTCAAAAGTCAGATGCTCTCACTGGTGGCCAATGTGGCTTTCAAACAAACCGATGCTGGTCCAATTCTATCAACACCAACCATTCGGCCTTCCCCCTTCCAAAACTGAAACAATAGCAACAATTTCCGTCCTTTTAGCCAGCAATCACGAGGACCATGTCAGATATGTGGCGATAAAAATCATACTGCTAATGTGTGTCGCAAGTGCTATCAACCCAAGCGCAATTTTTTCTCTCCACGCCAAGCAAACTACAGTCATCTTCTAGCACCACCTCCTCAGTACGCGCCTTATTCTTTTGCGCCTCAGCATATTTGGCACCCTGACACTGGCGCAATTTATCGTGCCACTCTAGACATGACAACCTTAATCACCATCAGTGATTATCAAGGTACCGACCAACTACATGTTGGCAATGGCCAGGGTCTTCCCATAAATCAAACGGGTACAACTTCCTTTTCTACTCTTGATAAACCATTATACCGTAATTATATTTTACATGTTCCCCAACTCACTAAAAATTTATTATCTGTTCATAAATTCGCATCTGATAATTCTTGTTTCTTTGAATTTTGGTCTAACCATTTTGTCATAAAGGATCAGGTTACTAGGAGAACCCTACTCTAAGGACAACGTGAGGATGGCTTGTATGCCCTCAAATAACCATCAAAGCATCCTTTGGTAGCTGAGTGTCCCTCCATTCAAGATTGACATGATCATTTGGGTCATTCACATTTTCGGACTATTTCTAGAGTCGTTAATGATTTTAATCTTCCTTGCCCAAGTAAAAATTTTTCCCCTTGTTCTTCATGTTATTTAGGAAAATTATCTAAGCTTCTTTTTGCTTCCATAGAACATCATAGCACTCTCCCTTTCTAAATAATTCACTCTGATGTACATTCCCAGTTTTATCAAATCAAGGATTTCGTTATGTTGTTTTATTCATTGATGATTTTACAAAGTTTACTTGGATATATTTTCTTAAGCAGAAAAGTAAAGTTTACAATTGCTTTCTTCAATTTCAAGCCTATTTTCACAGACAATTCAACACCTATATTAAAGCCTTTCATTCTGACTAAATGGGGAATTTCAAAAACTAAACAAATATTTCCAAAATAACAGCATCATCCATCGAATTTCATGTCCTTATACGCATGAGCAAAATGGATTAGCTGAGTGTAAAATTTGCCATTTAATTGACACAAGTCTCACTTTACTTGCTCATGAAAAATTTCCCTTCAAGTACTAGCCTTATGCCTTTCAAATGGCTACATTATTAATTAACAATCTGCTTTCCCACACCTTGCAACATAAATCACCATACTTCTTCCTACACCATAAACACCCACACTACCTTACCTTCAAGCCTTTTGGATGTGCTATCTTTCCTCTTCTCCGCCCCTATAACACCCATAAATTTTCATTCCGCACATCTCTTTGCATGTACGTAGGTAACAGTCCAACTCATGCTGACTACCTTTGCCTAGACATGCAAACCCATCAGATATACACAACCCATAATGTAAAATTCATTGACAACGTGTTTCCTTACACAAAAACAGTCTAATCAACTGTCAAAAATGGAATAAACACTCTACCATGGCTCCACTTCTTTGGGCATTCACTAACCTCACATGGCTCTACCATATCTCCACGTAAATCTCTTTCAACTAATTTATCCTCACCCTTATCTTTATCTTCCCCATCTTTTTCTATATCCTTATCACCTTCCCCCTCCTCTTCTACCTCATCTATACCGCCTCATACCTCTCTTCCAGGACTCCCACTAGTAGTCAATCTCTCAAATTACACCAATACTGAAACAAACACCCCTCCACGCTAACACCATATGATTCTACACCCTACTACCCTAGCTAAATGTCAAGCTCACTTATCCACCATTCCTAACCCTTATACCGAACCCAAAACCTTTATCCAAGCCAACAAAATCATCGAGTGGCGCCAAGCTATGCAATTAGAGTACAATGCTCTTATTCAAAACAAAACATGGACCCTTGTTCCTAAACCTCCTTATAAGAATATTGTCTCTAACAAATGGATTTTCAAGGTGAAAGAAATGCATATGGTACTATTTAACACTATAAAGCACAATTGGTCGCTCGTGGATTTACTCAAGAGAGTGGTGTAAACTATATTGAGAATTTTAGTCCTGTGATCAAATACACTACTATACGCACAATCATTACTCTTGCTACTGTTCATCAACAGCCCATTCACCAACTTGACATCTCCAATGCATTCTTGCATGGTTTTCTTGATGAAGAAATTTACATGACACAACCCGCTGGATTCATTGATAAAAGACATCTTGATTTTGTTTGTAAGCTTCACAAGTCCTTGTATGGTCTTAAGCAAGTACCAAGGGCGTAATTTTATAGACTTCATATGTATCTTGTCCACCTTGGTTTTCATGCCTCACAGGCTGATCCATCTCTCTTCATTCACAATCCTGGCAATGAGAAATAATACATACTTATTTATGTTGATGACATTTTGGTCATAGGTACTGTAATACCCTATATTTTTATTTAAATAAAGTAATTTCTGAATTAGTATTATTAATAAATAATTTTAAACTATATTATACGGTTGTTAATTATCTAGCTATTTAATTGAGATATATTTATGTTAATATTATTTTAGGGTTTATTATTTGATGTAAGTATTATATTTGGGTATATATATATATAGAAGAATCTAGAAACTTACCAAGAGAAACCCGAAAACCACCCAACACCACTGCCCTCCTCCCCATCCGTCACCATCACCGCCACATTCCTCTACCTCTGGCGCACCACAACCTTCCTGAAGCAGCCATCATCACCAGTAACCTCCTCCTTCTCCTTTTCTTCCTTCGGCTTCTCCCTCTCTCTCTTGGTTTGAGCTCTTCTCACCTTTGCTGGAGCTAGATTGACGCCGTTGTTGCTCCCTCAGCCTTCCTCACCTTCTTAGGCGTCGATTGACGCCAAGCCTTGCCGCTACAACTCATCTCCAGCATCGGAATTGAAGGTTGAAGGTGAGTTGCTTCATGTTGATTTTAGGTTGTTTTAGGGTTGTTTTCTGATTGTCTAAGTTGGTTTATGTGTTAAACTTTAATTATTCTAAGTCAAATGATTAATTAAGCTAAGTTAGATGTTTAAATCTAATTTTTTTTATGTTATTTTGATTTTTCTTGATTTTTACAAAATTTTATTTGATTTTTGTTTTATTTGATTTGACTTTTCTTTGAATTAATTGGTGATTAGAGTAAATTATTGTTAATTATTTTGATTAGAGTAAATTATTGTTAATTATTTTTAGTATATTGATTTTATTTAAGATTATAAAAAATTATTGTGTTAATTGTGAATTTTGAATATTTTATTAAATTTCAAAAATTAATTGTTAAAAAATATGAAATTTTGATTATTGGTATTATTATTAAATGTTCTTAATTTTAGAACTTAATTTATGGTTTTTATGATTTTTATACTATTTTTAATTATTTTTAAGTTTATGTCAAATGTGAATAATTAGGTTAAATTTATACTTTGGAAGAAATTATTAGTTAATTTTATGTTTTTATTTATATTAAGAAATTTGATATTGAGAAAATAATTTTTAGGTATTTTTATAATTTTTAGGGAATTTTATAATAGTGTATTATGTAAGTTTATGTATTAAAGGGGTAAAAATGTAAATTTATGTTAATTATAGTTAAATAATAAATTGTGGTTGGTTTTAATAATAATTAAGGAATTTAAAAGGATTTTTACAAATTATTTACTATTTTAGACTAATTAACACTAATTTTCAAAAATTAATTTTTAATAATATATTAGGTATTATTTTGAGTATTATGTGTATTTTTCTAATATATGGGTAAATATGTAATTTTATGCTAATTATAGTTAAATATATATTTTAGTTAGTTTTATTAATATTTAGGAGGTTTGGAGGATTTTTATAAATTAATTTGTATTTTTAATTAAGTAATGTTAATTTTGAGTATTATTTCCAAATAATATATATAGATATATATATATATGTATGTATGATATGTTATTTTGGTAACAAATATATATATGGTTATATTAATTATGGATATCTATATGTAATATGTATTTTTTGGAAATAAATGATTTAATTTTGTGATGGTTGAGTTGTGATTTCAATCGGGGCTAAGTAGTTCTGGAAGCCCGACTCGAGTGTGAATGTCTGTGAATACTAGAAGTGTATTTTTCTATGCAGGAATGACTGTACCTATGGTATAGAGATGTCCGTTTTACAGAGGAGACTTTGCCAAAATTTCGGTAGATTTTCTCATAAAACGTGACATCTTCCACAAATTCCTAATGTTAATTAGGATTTTCCCTATCTATCGAGTCTTATCTGGTCTTCCTTGAGTCAGTCTAGAATTTTGTTATTTTTGTTGATTTTCAATTTTAATTCCATAGATGTGTTTTAAAATAGGTCTGTTATATTTTTTTAGAGAGTACCGGAGTGAGAGTTGTTGGATCGAGGCAGACGTGCGATCGTCAACCTTCTCGCTTGTCCTGTAAGTTGATAAATTGATATGTGCGTGTGTTTTATTTAAAGATGTGTGCACTCATATTTTTAGTATTTATTATATGATTTATTTAATTTAAATGCTGCTATTTAAGATTTAAGTGCATTTTATTTATTTAAAATTAGTTTTGAGAAATTTTGATAGAACGGGCTACTTGGTGGGTTTCACCAAGACCGTGTACATATGGTAGAGATTGAGAGATGGATTCGATATATATATGACTTATGGATATAAATTAGGACGGGTGCCTCGGTGGAAGCCTATGCTCTCAAGGACCGCCAGTGATTGGAAAGTTAATAATGGGCTGGGATGGGTGCCTCGATGGATGCCTTAGCTCTTAGGGACTGCCAGTGCCATGTTTTTGGATTAAGTGGATGACTGCAGCTTGGTGTCTCGGTTGATGCCTTTGCTCTCAGGGATCGACAGTCTATGTGGATTAAGTGACCAAGTTAGCCATTTAGAAATTTGGGTTTAGGGTTGTACCGAGATTTTTTAAAAGCTATATATATGCGTTATAAATTATTTTCACTATAACTATATGGTTTTCAAACTGTACAGCTCTTTTTATTGACTTGCTCAGTGAGGTCTGATTCCCCTTAATCTATTTTTTTCAGGAGCTTGGGAGTTCGACCTCAAACCACCTTTACACCGAATTTCTTCATCAGCGACTATATTATATAGGTTATTCTGAGTTGTACTGTAGTAGTAACTTTAGCATACTACAGTAATGTGTGTACTATGAGTTTGTATAACTTAAATATACTTATATATTGGAGTTTTAATGAATCACACTTATGTATAATGTTTAAGTTTGATTTATGATATTTGATGATGAAGAACATTTTATAATGTGCACGATTATGTTTATTTTTAGAAAAATCAGTTTGATAATGTGTTCTGGTATAAAATAAAGTTTTAAATTTGAAGGTTTTATTTTTCTTTTCTTTAAGGCTTACTACGAGTTTCGAAGGCCTTATGCCTACCCATTCCCTAGTATCGGTCATGTGCCCTCAGGTTTGAGTCGTGACAAAGTTGGTATCAGAGCATAAGTTCTATTAATTGCCCATGTTTGTCTTTTTGTGTAACTACTGCAGTGATTAGGTTGATAATTGTCTTTGTGATATTCTTGTTTCTAATTCTATGTTGCGTTAAATACTCTTGTATTGTTTTGAATTCATTTTATTTATCTTTTTTAGAATGAGGTGTGTGCAAATAGACCTCATTGCCGATCCGACTTTTGGGCTTGATGAACAGTCTATGCATGATGAGGCTCTTCCTCCTACTCCACGTCATAAGGGTAGAGGTAGAGGTAAAGGTCGAGCTAGGGCAGCTGCAGCTGAGATTCCTGATCAACAGCTGGTTGGGCCTAAAGCTCTAGCTGTAGACCCCACGACTTTTGCAATTGGACTAGCAAGAATTAATCAGGGTCTTGTAGCTTTGAATCAGGCGATGCCCCTTATGTAGCAGATGTTAGCAGAGGAATCAGGAGATGTCAGATACTGATGCAGCACTCCTCTACTCCCAGATTGGTAAAGTTTCCTTTGATGGTACGGGTGACGCTTTGGACTTTATTAATGTGATTGAGGCACATACTAGGATAGGACATACGAACTACCAGTGGATAATGATTATGGATTTGTCAGTCCAAGCGACAGCTCAAGACTGGTTCATGCAGTCGATTCAGCCGTCCATGCATGAGTTGACTTGACTAGAGTTTAAGGACCGCTTCCTGAGATTCTTTTGTCCTCCAGCCACCAGAGACGCTTACAGGTGGTAATTTCTTCACATCACTAGAGGGGATAGGTCAGTGGAGGACTACATTAGGGAGTTTAACAGGTTATCCTTGTTAGTGATATGCACTAGGTCAATCATTTGATTATGTATTGAATTTCTTATTTTATTAATAAAGAGGTATTTCATTATCATTTGATTTTATGATAATTATATGAATGGTTAATTCTTACTAAGGCCATCAAGTATGTGACTTGATAGTAAAACCCTTAGATTAAAATAAGAGTTATATTCTAATTATCCTTAGCCATTTATTAATTATATAAATGTTAAAGTATTAAGGCTGGTATGATGTTGACTGATGGTTATGTTTTACTAATCATTAATATGAGATATTAAGTCAACTCATAGGTACATGATAAGAGATCATGTACTGGATTGACCCACTATGAGAATACTGCATAGAATATTATCATAAGTATTTCTCATCACAGTAATTTTATTTCGATCCTTTGACCTTGAAATCATCATGGATTTCTACATAGCTAGTTTATGTTTTGACACATTCTAACATTGTCTTTAACCGGACGATTAGATAGAATGTTATTGGATATGAAATTAGTTATGTAAGGAATGTGAGTGATTTAGAAGGAATTTATCCCTCATTAATATGAGAAAGATATCTATAGGCCCCTTGATGAGATAGACTGAAGGAAAATGCATGGCCATACTGAAATGAATTGATAAAAAGTTATCATTTTCAGTCTACTTGGAATCAAGTCAGAATATTAAACTATATAAGGATGACATTCTATGCCTTATGTTCAATTAAGATATCATGTGATAAAGGGACAATAAAATTCACTGTAATTAGGTTATGTCGGATTATTAACTTCACATGACTTGGGTAGTCATAATGTCTTGCTAGAGGCCATTTATGACTTGTAGGCCTAAATAGAGATTTAGGCCCATTGCCAATGTTATGTGAACCTAAAGGGTCACACACTTAGAACAAGCCCAAAATGATTATGGGTTTAATAAGCCCAAAATAAACTCTATGGAAATAAATAATTAAAGTGTTTTATTTATTTGTTTGTTTATTTAAGATAAATGTTATTTTAAATATATAAATAAATAAGATATTATTTCTGATTTGTTTTTTAAAAAAAAATCATAATGTAATAAATGGAAATTACCAAAAAGGTTTTGGTAAGTGAAACCCTAATTTGGAGTCTATAAATATGTTATATTCTCTAGGGTTTAATAGTTTTGTTTTTCCCTGCCTCTAAAATTGTTTTCTCTCTTCCTAGAAAACAAACATAGAGTTTTTCTTTTGTTATTAATTTGTGAGACAATCAAGAAGGTTACTAGCACACACTCCAATTCGTTTTGTGAAGGGTTGTTCGTGTGGATACCTATAGAGGACTCATCCTTTTGGAGACGTCTTGATCCGAACAACCAAAGCAAAAAGCTTGAGGTAAGGTGTCACCGATGTGAACCTCCTCTTATCCTTCCAGAAAATCTTGCCTCTTCTGCATTTTGGTGAGATTCTTGAAATTCTAGATGTAATCAAGTAGACAAATTACATGGATCCAGGTTTAGGAACGTGATAAAATTTTAATTTTTCACTGCGTTTGTATCACGAAACCCCAATAATCCCGACATGCTAAGGACATCATGAGAGACCCCTACAGAGCAGTAGAGTTGTATGCCGCTGGTTTGGGGTTGGCTTTTGTTGGTATGCGTATTGAGGACTGCACCTAAAGAGTGTTATAGAGGAGGCCTGTCTGATTGAGAGGCGACATATCCGTCAGGGTACCATGTTAGATCCTTATATGGTTAATGGTAGTGGATATGGTGTAGCTCCCGGGTACCAGCAATCAATATTTCATATTGGTAGTTCGAGTTAGTAGGCTGCGAGTAGTTCACAGCAAGGTGGTAGAAGGTCCAAGACTCACCGAGTTGGTCGACATGGTTATGCCACGAACAGAAGAAGTGGCAGAGGTCACATATTTGGTAGTAAAGTTAGCAATAGTAGTAGTGGGCAGAGCTCTGGATAGAGTAGTTCTGGATCTAGAGCCAGTGCATATGCTAGTTGTGGTTGATTCCATCAGGGCCCATATCATTTGTTGTCAAGCGCTTGCTTCATATGTGGATAGGTGGGTCATCTTGCTAGAGCTTGTCCTCACTCCGGATATCAGCCACAGTATGCTCATGGTTCATCTTCATCAGTGGCTTAGCCCTACTATCCAATGCCACAGCAGTACAGAGCACCGGTACAGCCACAACAGAGACCGCCACAGTTTATGGGCCAGTAGGGCCGAGGTTCAGTTGGTAGGCCTAGTGGTTGTGGGTTTGTACAGCCTTCGACATCTCAACAGGTAGGTCGTGGCCAGGCACGAGTTTTCACTTTGACACCGCAGGATGCTCAGACTTCTAATGCAGTAGTAGCAGATATTCTCTCAATCTGTGCATGTGATGTTAGAGTATTTTTTGACCCCGGTGCTTCGCATTCATTCATTTCTTTTGTATTTGCTTCAATAATCGCATAGCAGCCTTCCAGGTTATCCTTTCCTCTATCTGTATCGACTCCTCTTAGTGTTGAGTTGGAGATAGATATCTTCTTTCCTTTGTGTCTGGTGTCAGTTGATGGTAGAGAATTATTGACGGACTTGGTATTGCTTGATGTGTTAGAATTTGACATCATTTTGGGTATGGATTGTTTGTCGAGGTATTATGCTTCGGTGAATTATCGAGAGAAAGAAGTGGTCTTCAAAATTCTGAATGAAGAAGAGTTCTATTTTAAAGGTGAAAGGAGCTCCATGCCTCACAATCTCATTTCTGCCATCACAGCCTGGAAGATGCTTAGGAGGGGTTGTCAAGGCTACTTGGTAGTAGTAAGAAATATTGAGAAAAAGAATAGGGCAATCAAACATGTGTCAGTGGTATGTGAATTTTTAGATGTCTTCCCTGAAGAATTACCGGGATTACCACCAGATAGAGAAATAGAGTTCTGTATTGATGTCATACCTGGTACAGATCCTATTTTTATGCCACCATACAGAATGGTGCCAGCTGAATTACGGGAGCTAAAGGAGTAGTTACAGGAGTTGCTCGATAAGGGTTTCATAAGACCCAGTACATCACCTTAGGGTGCTCTGGTGTTGTTTGTGAAGAAGAAGGATGGTAGCCTTCGACTTTGTATTGATTACAGACAGTTGAACAAGGTCACCATCAAGAACAAGTATCCACTTCCAAGGATCGATGACTTATTCGATCAACTTCAAGGTGCTACATGCTTCTCTAAGATAGAATTAAGATCTTGGTATCACCAGTTGATGATTAGAAGTGGTGATGAGCCTAAGACAGCATTTGGGATGAGATATGGCCATTATAAGTTCTTAGTAATGTCCTTTGGGTTGACTAATGCTTCAGTAGCCTTTATGGACTTGATGAATTGAGTGTTCAGGCCATACTTGGACCAGTTTATAGTCTTCATTGATGACATCTTGGTTTATTCCAAAAGTGAAGCTGAGCATGTTATGCATCTGAGAAAGGTGCTTTAGACTTTAAGGGAGCGCAGGTTGTATGCCAAGTTTTTAAAGTGCGAGTTCTGGTTGAATCAAGTAGAAGTTTTAGGCCACGTGGTTTCTAAGGATGGCATACAAGTGGACCTTAAGAAGATAGAAGCTATTACAGAGTGGCCGAGGCCGACTACAGTTAGAGAAGTATAGAGTTTTCTAGGTCTAGCAGGCTACTACAGCAGATTTATGAAGGACTTCTCCAAAATTGCCACACCTTTGACAAGGCTGACTTAGAAGAGTGCTAAGTTTGTGTGGACAGACAGATGTGAAGAGCACTTCCAGTTATTAAAGGATTTGTTGATGTTAGCTCCAATTCTGACTTTGCCTTCTAGCAATGAAGGGTATACAGTGTATTGTGATGCTTCCAGAGTAGGACTGGGCTGTGTGTTGATGCAACATGGCCAAGTAATTACTTATGCTTTGAGGCAGCTGAAGAAGCACGAGCAAAACTATCCTACTCATGACTTGGAGATGGTAGTCATTGTGTTTACTTTGAAGATATAGAGGCATTACTTGTATGGGGTTACATGTGAGATATACACCGATCATAAGAGCTTAAAGTATATCTTCCAACAGAGGGTCTTGAACTTGAGGCAAAGAAGATGGATGGAACTCCTTAAGGACTATGATTGTTCCATTTTGTACCATCCAGGAAAGGCGAATGTTGTTGTTGATGCTTTGAGTAGGAAGTCAACGGGCAATCTTGCCCACATTAGCATAGAAAGGAGACCCATTATCAAGGAGTTGCACAGATTGATGAAAGGGTTGTAGTTGAAAGTTACTAAAAAGTGCCTTTTAGCTCAATTTAAGGTACGATCAGTATACTTGGATCGAGTTAAGGCAACTCAGAATAAAGACCCGCAGCTGCAAAGGATTATGTATGAAATGCAACAAGGGCAGTCAAAAGACTTTGTGGTTGATAGAGAAGGTGTATTGCGGTTGGGCACTAAGATTTATGTGTCGGATGTTGATGACTTGAGGAAGGAAATTATGGAAGAGGCACATTTTTCTGCTTATAGTATTCATCTAGGTTCTACCAAGATGTATCATGACTTGAAAGATACATATTGGTGGAATGGAATGAAGAAGGATTGTCATGACCCAAAACAAGGGCCATGACCGGCGCTAGGAAACGGGAATTCTTTCGAATCTAGAACCCATTGAAAGCCTTAAAATAAATAAAAATATGCAATAATAATAATAACATAAATAAAATATTTTGCAGCGGAAATAAATCTCATAAATAAAATAAGTATAATCCACTAACTCGTTTAAATAAACAAGCTCATCTCATATATAAATAATCTTTTAATACAAATCTCAGTTCAAATCTTTAAAATACATATCTCATACAAACATAATATATAAATCTCACAACTGACTACAACTACTACAGTGTCTAGATTATAAAATAACATTAAGTGAGCAGATTACATAGTAAAGTTGGGGTAGAAGAAATCTGACATAAAGGTATGCTACTGAGGTCTGAAGACGAAGACTCTCCTGAAAAATAGTCAACGGAGGGGAGTCAGACCTCACTGAGTGAATTGTTATAATATATATACATGCATAGTTAAATGACAAATGCACACATTCAATAGTACATATAATAAATATATATACAGGCAAATACACAAAGATGTAGTAAAATCATTTTATATATATATACTGAAAATAACATCCGTTTATGAAGGATCAAATAGAACCCTAGAAAAATTGTAACCTCAAACAGTGTTACACAACATTCTAGCCATACAGGCTCACTTAATCCAAATAAATTCACTTGTTCCATTTGGACAATAGACTGGCCCTGAAACACTAAGTCAACCGAGCTTCAGCAGTCTGACTGTCAGTGTGATTGGCCCTGAGACACTTGGTCAACCGAGCTCCAGTAATCATACTCTCAAATCACATCTCACATCATATAAATCAATCCAGTCAATATCCACAAATAGGTTAGTAATATAACCTAAATTCTATTGTCGTACCGGTACATACTTGGACTTAGTGCTGCCCACTAGGTAGCACGTTCTATTGATATCTTTCATGTAAAAATAAATCCATAGATTCATAAAATAAATGATGCATGACATAAATCAAAGTAACAATATAAACCATATATATACTAGAAATATACTAAAAATAAACCAAGTATATTTCCAGTATATATATGTCAATAAAATTCAATTTAATTATAAAATAAACTATAAATATAATTAAAAATGTTTTAAGTATAATTCATTAATAAAACATGCATATAATTTAAAATATACCAAAAATATACCTAAACAATTATTAAATCATTTATGCATATTTTATACAAATAAAACGTACATTTCTAAAAACATGCATCTTATAACACGTATATATAAGATAACAACTCACAGTTATTGCGCTCCTTGAGACGGGTTCAACGGGCCTAATCCACTAGGCCTCGGTCTCGGCACAACTAAACAAACAAACAACAATACAGAATTAGAATAAATCTGACGTAATTCTAGAGAATTGATTTAGAATACTGAACACATAATCAAAATAGGAATTTGATCGGATATCACATTTTACGAGAATTCTATCAAAAATCTGATAGAATCTCTCCTATAAAATGGACATCTCTCTACTCAAAGAGTAGAGCCGGTCCTGCAAAGAAACACACTTCAAATAAACACAGTCTCACAATCCCTCGGTCGGACTTCCAAACTACAATTCTACCGACTGAGGCTCACAATTCATGAGATAATTACATCATACATTAAAATGCCAAAAATACTAAAAATATCCTTTAATTCTTAAAATATAGCAAATTAGAAATTCAAACGCTAAAAATAATTATTTTACCGATAAATACATAAAAACCCTAAATTCTAATAAAATATTATTAAAAATTCATAATTCTCAATAAATTCATAAACATTAACCAAAATACATTTTATAAATTCAAATTACATAATTAACCCTAAAACATATTAAAAATCGATAAAAACTCATTAATTTAGAAAAATAGTATATTATATATAATTTGAAAATAATTTACGAAAAATAGTTTTAATTAGTTAAAAATACTACATAATTTTTAGAAATCATTTTCATACCTCAAATAACTATTAAAACCAATTTATTTATATTTTTAGCCAATTTAGTGCCAAATTATCAAAATACCCCTACTATATATAAATTCACTAAAATTGTTCAAAATTTCACTAAAAATAATATAATTACTCAAAAATTAATTTCTCAACATATAATTCAATAATATCAACAAATATACTTAAATAACTAATTAATTTCAATAAAATACATAATTAACCTAATTTCCTAAAAATCACATAAACTAAATAAATTCATAATAATTATAAAAAAATCACAAAAATTATAAATAAATTTATAAAATGAATTTTAACACCTATAAACATCATAAATCACAATTTCATCATTTAATTAATTAATTTACGAAAATTAGAAAATATTAATAAAATAATAAAAAATTCACAAAAATCAAAATAATTCCCAAAAATTCCACAAAAAATAAAGCACGTAGATTGAGCTACTATGATCACTCTTTGTGAAGGAAGTTTGCTTGAATCATCAAAATTGAAGCTCAAAAAATTCAAGAACTCAAAGTGGCCGAAATTGAAAATTCAAAACCTAGGGAAATCTAGACCAAATCAAGTGAAACCAAGCTTAGAAATGCACTCACCAGAGCTCAATAAAGAGATAGAGACCAGTGGCACTTCAAATGGTGGCCGGAATCGTTGTGATCGGAGTTAATGGTGGTTTTCGGTTTCTTTGAGAAAAATCGGCCAAAACTCGCCGGAAATGGAAGCTAAGGGCAGCGAGATGGGCTGGAGGTTGAGGAGGAAGGTTGAGAGGCACACCGAAGATGAGAAAATAGCATGAAAGTGGCCGGAGAGGTGAGGGACAATCAGAGAAGAAAGTGATGAAGTCGATGGCACTATCACAAATTTTGCAAACTTTTTGTTTTGGTAATTATCTATGTATATATATAACTATACTTTATATTATTTTAATATATAAATGTTATACCCAAATTAATATACACCACACATTCAAATAATATATATATATATACACACACACACACATACATATACACATTTAATTATTATTAAAACTATATAATATAAAACAATTTAATTAAAATAAACCCTAATTTAATTTAAATGCGCATATATGCATGTATATGTATATATTTTTATTCAACACTTAAAAATCATGCATGGACTCATGTAAATTCACAAAACCGTCTAAAATAATTAATATTTATTTATTTATGTTTTAATTTCCTTGAAAATAAAACTCTCAGAAAAATTTTACATAAAAGACTTAAAATAATTAAAAATGACTTTAATAAATAATAAACTAATTAAATAATAAAATATATATATTAAAATTATTAACACTGCATATCCTGATGTTGTTTAAAATTATTTAAAAACTCGAGATATTACAAAATTTATGTCTCGATGCCTGACTTGTCAGCAAGTGAAGCTTAAACATCAGAGACCCTCGGGATTGTTGTAACCTATGCCAATTCCCAAATGGAAATGGGACATAATAGCTGTGGACTTTGTGACTGGATTACCTCGGACTACAGGAGGTTATGATGCTATATGGGTGATTGTTAACAGGCTAAGCAAGTCAGCACACTTTCTTCCAAGAAAAAAGACATACTCTATTGATAGACTGGCGAGACTCTATGTCAACAGGATTATTTGTCTACATGGAGTACCAGTGAGTATAGTGTCAGACAGAGGAGACATATTCACCTCAATCTTTTAGCAAGAATTACACAAGGCTTTAGGCACCAGATTGGATTTTAGTATAGCCTTCCATCCTCAGACAGATGATCAGTCAGAGAGGACCATCGAGACGTTAGAAGATATGCTAAGGATGTATGTGATTGACTTTGGAGGACAGTGGGATTCGCACTTGCCATTGATTTAGTTTACTTACAATAATAGCTATCATGCTAGCATTGAGATGGCTCTATATGAGGCACTGTATGGTAGGAAGTGCAGATCACCATTATGTTGGGAGATTGGTGAGAGGCAGCTAATAGGTCCAGAGTTGGTGCAGGTGACTTCAAAGAAAGTCCCCATTATATAGCAGAGATTGAAGACAACCTTCAATAGACAGAAGAGCTATGCTAACCCTAGAAGAAAGGATGTATCTTTTATGGTTGGAAACATGGTGTTCTTGAAGGTGTCTCCAATGAAATGAGTCATGAGATTTGGTAAGAAGGGTAAGCTAGCTCCTAGATACATTGGACCATTTGAGATTCGATCCAGAGTGGGTGAAGTGGCATATAGGTTGGTGTTGCCACCAGAACTGTCAAGAATTCATCCTATATTTCATGTGTTTATGCTGAGGAAATACATTCCTGATCCATCTCACGTTCTGCAACCTTAAGCCGTAGAGCTTAGCGATGATCTGACCTATGAGGAGTATTCATTGGCGATTGTAGATCACCAAATTCGATAGTTGTGGACTAAGGAGATACCGACGGTGAAGGTGTTATAGAGTAATCATTCTGCTAAGGACTGCACCTGGGAAATTGAAGCTGAGATGCGAGTTTCTTTCCTATATCTTTTTCCCTCTTAAGCTTTGTAATTTTTCTTTTCCTGAATTCGAGGATGAATTCTTATAAGGAGGGAAGACTGTAATACCCTATATTTTTATTTAAATAAAGTAATTTCCAAATTAGTATTATTAATAAATAATTTTAAACTATATTATGCAGTTGTTAATTATTTAGCTATTTAATTAGGATATATTTATGTTAATATTATTTTAGGGTTTATTATTTGATGTAAGTATTATATTTGGGTATATATATATATATATATAGGTGTATTTGTATATATATAAAAGAATGTAGAAACTTACCAAGAGAAACTTAAAAACCACCCAACACCACTGCCCTCCTCCCCATCCGTCACCATCACCGCCACATTCCTCTCCCTCTGGCACG